>CM069545.1:38447026-39861026 GCA_035773235.1 Eospalax fontanierii | reverse complement strand
ACAGGGCCGGTAACACTAAAGGTCAGAAATGGCCATAGCATGGAGATTAGGAGTCTGCAGGGTGTTGGTCCCTAGACAGGATTCCTATATTAAACTCCACTTGCCCAGGCTCAGGTACTATTTCAGAAGACGGGCCAGAAAGTTCTAAGATCCAGGGAGAAGGTGCTTGACCATATATGGAAATAGAATCCTACATGGTCCTGGGACCCTGCTCATATGAACCTGTTACAGCAACGGTGTTGACATACTCAAAACCCATGTTAACTCAAACAGACAAAAGCCCAGCATGGAACTGTGGAAATGGGCAGCAAAGTGAAAGAAATATTGGCAGTTGATCACTGTTGGGTGAGGAAGAGCTAATCTTCTTAAAACAAGAGACTCTTGATAGACTGACTAGAACTCAGTGGATGAGCTCTCTCTGAGGAATATCTGGATACAGCAGCTTGACATAATAGACCTTAACACAGATGACAAAATGCATGGATTCCAGTGGTGGGAGGGCTTTGTGAGGAGGGTGCCATGGGGAAGGGGGCATAAAGATGATTGAGATTGTTTGAGATGTTCTGCATGAAATACACAAGGATTAAAAAAAGGGATAAAAATAAAATTATGAAAAGTAAAGATTTAAAAATTATTTAAAATAAAAATAAAATGCAGTAGTTCGTTTCCTGAGTAGAGATGTGATCTCACTCTGAGTGCTCATTACGTGAGGAAAACACAGCAGAGGTAGCTTACGGAGGAAATACAGAGATGCATGAGTTATTTATGCAATCCATTTGAGGCTCTAATCCCTGGTCCCAGTCTGTTCCTCATGTGAGTCCCAGTAGTTGGAACACATAAAATCCTTCTATGAGTCCTCCTTTTTAGTTCACCTTAAAAGAATTCATCTTACTTCTTATAATTTAGTTCTAGTTTTAACTAGAGCATCGATACAGAGCAGATTTTCAAGTTCAGTCTCAATAAGCTGTCGCCACTTGATCACCTCACACCATTCAAAGGTCTGAAATTTCCTTCTACCTATAAGTAATCAAGAATCATAAAGACCAAACAGAGAATTGTTTTTATGATCCATCAATGATTTCAAATTAGGAAAACTGTAATTTGCTTTGTAAATGGACCACTAATGTTTGTACATGAACTTTTGCTTTACCTGGAGTCTCCTCACACAGGCCTTTCTTCTGCTCCTTTAATATGCCAAGAATATTCTTTCTGAGTCTCTGATACACCTTTCTCATACATATCCATGAAGGTGAACTTCACACACATGCAGAGAGTCATCACATGCATCTTGCCATGGTTGTAACTTCACCTTGAAGTTCTGATACCCACAGTCTTCTATATTTCCACTTATATGAATTATATTGTTATAATATGCTATATCTCTTTATAAATATTATCAAAATTTTAATTCATGTAATTCTTTAATGTTTAAAGAAATCAGAAATTATCCCTAATACCTTCTAAAACACTGGGATACTCTAAAGAAAGATGCTATTTATATTTTATGAATATTCTAAAGTCCCACATAATATGCATTTCCCATCATTCATGTGTAATGCAATCATATGTTATATGATTAACATATAATTATGATTATCGATCCAGTACTTTTTGTACTTACATTTTTCCTTGGCTATAAGAGAGGAATATGGATATCTGAAGATGTAATACTATCTTTTGTATACAAATGACAGTCTAGAATTCTATCTTAAAAAGAAATTTAAGGATGATACTACACTCAGTAGTAAAGAATAGAGTCAAAAACGTTCTCCTGGCCATGGATAAAAGAGCTGGTGGAGTATGGCCATTGTTCTGTACTTTGAATGTCTTTGACTTTGTAAAATGCTATGATCTAGGTTGCTATTTCCACATATATATGAGTAACTCTCATATATGACCTATTGCTGAGACTGAATTCTAAGATATCTTATTATTTCACCAGGTTAAAGGAAATACAAGCACACAATTTAATCTTCCAGCTGTTCTAAATGCTCTGTAGCCTGAATCCATTCAATAATGTCTCTTAAAATAGGTGTCCCATATACTAAACCACAGCTCAGGAGAACTTATGTTATCATCTTTAACTCTGGTCCATGAGCAAGTATCTTAGCCTCACTATTTTGTTTGCCAAGATGAAAAACCAAGTGAAGATTTTTCAGTCTTGTATGAATAGCTATTAAATGGAACTGTAAATAATTTTTAAATTAAATATCACATGTATGAGAAAATAAACAGGTTTTCTTTAGTATTGGCATTACTCACTTTATGATGGAATGATGACAAAATATTCAAAGGTCACGACTTAGATACAATGTCTAAAATAAGCAATTCCTCTGGTATGAAACAGTAATGCCTGTTATTGAAGAAAGGCACCAGACAGGTATGTTTTCAAAAAACAACATAATAATTCCATTTAGACTTCATATTACTTATCTCTAGGGAAATTAGTAACTTAGACTTCATTATGTAAACATTCTGGCATCTTATTTACTTTCTAAGTCCGAACAGTTGGCAGAATAATAGAAATAAAAGATTATTCAGAAATTAATTTTTCTGCTAATTCTCCAAATAGCCTCAAGACAAAAGCAAATGTTTCAATCCATTGTGTGTTATTTGAAATCAGTGTTTATTTTCCTGTGGAAAAAAAATATAACTTTTTAAGGTAAAAACCTCTTTGGAATACAGTATTATGATGTGCAATAAAAGCATAACATCGCATATACAACATCACTGTCAGCCTTCCTCTCCCACTACTCTCTAGGCACTATTAGCAATATCTGTCATCCTTTCTTAATTTCAGGTGCAAGCACCCCACTTGCTGTTCATTGTTCTTGTTTCTGAGTCTCTTTAGTACTTCAATGTGAACACTAACTCCTACTTTTAAAGGATGCTAAGCAAACTGCTGAGAGAGGCAGTTAGTCAAGGGTGCAACCTCAGCTTTAAATCCTAATAACCACACAGTGACCAACAGCAAACTATATCAGTGCAGTAACGGCTCTGTAATCTTGGAGGTAATCAACAGCTATCTAGTAATTTCGTACTGTATGCTAAATATGAATTCTTACATTTACAGACAGGTATGCCAGTCTCCACTCATCATAAAAGCCTCTTTTGGCAATAGACTGTTACAGAGTTCCACAACGGTTCACACAAAGAGAGTAAGTGTCTGAGAGCCACCTAACCCTAAGTTCCACATCTACAATGGAATCTCTATGTCTGAAGCTCACAGAACATAGTGAAGAGAATGTAGAGCGAATAATAATGCGTCTCTCAACTTTCAGCAGCGAGGCTTCCTCATGCAACAGAGGATGATGAAAACAAAAGGCCACAACTGACCAAAGTGTAGAGTATAAGAGACTTCAGGGTATAAGGCCCTAGGTAGGACTCCTATATTAAATCTCACTTACCCAGGGTTCCTGTGCCATTGCAGAAGAGAAGCATGGAAAAATTGTAAAAGCCAACAGTGGTGCGTGACCACTGTTGGAATAAGGAATGTGTGTCCATGTCTAAATCCAGTCTCTCTGACCCTCCCCTCGTCAGGTCATTTTACCAGAGGAATGACTTTATTCTGGAGATTTCATTCATTTTCCCCACAAACATAAGCATTCCCTCGTGTTACATTTTTCTCATCCATGAACATACTGCTTTTATCATCTTTACCAAACTAAACAAATGAACTAAAATGTTTGGTCCTATCTATTTTTCCATTTAGGTCATCTTTAATACCTGCTCACTTTCATAGCAGAATTCCTTAAAGCACTGGGCAGTGCTTATCCTGTCCCCACATCCTCTCTTAAACTTGTCCCGATGAGACTTTCTCTTTATCAGTCTAGCATAACCCTTCAAAATGTCACCAAAGTCCTCCACAGTCCAAATTCAATGATCGCTCCTCAGTCCGCCTACACTTATCAACCATATACTGACTTATCCAGAGTGTTCTCCTTTGATGATCCCTCCTCCACTTCCCAACATCTAAACATTCATGACAATGATCTCAAGCCTTGGACATCTCTCCTTTCAGTATTCACTCCCCACAAGATCTCAGCTGACTTTTGTAAGTTTAAATAAAATCTATAAATTAATTATTTTCCAATTTGTAGTATCATTGAGTGCCTCTACCTTGGATCCTAGACATGTATTCTCTGCCATTATTTGACGTGCTTGCTAGCCTAACAGGCATCCCAAATTTAGCAAACGTTCAAAAATGAACTCCCAATAGTTCCCCAAAATATATTTCTCCAAACATTCTTTTATGTCTTCACATAAGATTAGCCCCAAAGATTTAGTTCATCAGAATAGAAACTCAGAATCATGCTTTGTGCCTTTTATTTATCTCTCACAGACCATCAAGGAATGCTACATTTCATAGCCTTTAGGTATACACGTGCACTCAGATTCAGAAGCTCTATGTATATTTTTTGGGGGAGGGGAGGGTTGAGTTGATTCATTTCCCACTGGCCTTTCAGACCAACTAAGCTTTATTTATTCCCCCCGCCGCCATCTACCTCCATCCCCAGTTAAAGTACCCCTAATTTCTCTAATTTCGTTTTGATAATACCTGCTTTCCTATCATCCCCTCTCACTCATGAGTTCCTTTCTCCCCTTTACTCCCAACCTTAGCGGAGGAACTATTGGAGCGAGGAAGAGTAGATCTCAGCATAATTGTCACTGACCTAAACTAGTGCAAGAGCTGTCTCTTTGGTTCCGCTGTCCTCTCTTCCTCTCTCTCCTGCTCATTTTGCTCTGGCCACATTAGCATCCTTGGTAATTTTGCAACAGAACAGACATGCTCCTTGTTAGTACATTTCCCTTCCCAGCCCAGATTTCTCTTCATGATGTCTACAAACCATATTCCATTACTTGTTCAGATACAACTCCAGGTATGAAATCTTATCTCACAACATTTACTGAGTAGAATACATGCACATTATAAGTGTTTTTAATACAAGAGTGACTCTGTTTCGTACAGTGTGTCAGAGGCCAGTGCTGCTTTTTGAAGCAGGATACACATGTCACCAGAGCTACCACACATTAGTATGGTCAGTCATATTCTATTGGAATTTTTAAAATATTCTTGCTGCTTTAACTAAGCATTTTTAACCACCGAGGCAAAATTGTTAATTTCATAAATAATACCTAGTGAACATATCAATATTTAATAGTAGAGCTATTGCATTAGGCTTAATAGAAAAACAAAATGGACTAGAAATGATCATAAAATCTATTTGTTTCTCTAAGGGTTAAACCACAGCATCTAGCTGACAGACGCTGCTTTCTTTCAAATGAGTATAAACTTTAAGAACACAGTTTCCTATCTGGTATTCTAAAAGGTATAATCAGTCTCTCATCATTTTAAGCAAATTAAAATGAGAATAATACCAAATTGAGAATCTTAGTAGAAAAAAAAAAACACTGAAAGTGATTCTTTTCAAAATGCTACTAATGATACATTAAAAAAAAAAACATTCATTAAAAGTCAGAAAACAAAAATGGAAAGAATCAACTTCATTGGAGGCTTTCCAGACATCAAGCGAGGCAAATGCGTGATCTAAGTTTGAGCTCTCAGATTTTACCGTACTGTACAGGCATCGGAACAGCTGGCTGAAGTGCTGATGTCAAGCTAGTCATCATTTTTGCACTGTCATTTTTCCAGCTCATATTAGTCTGGACATCACACTTTTGCACAATCATGTTTTCATACTGCTCTCCACATTCAACTTCCCATCCTCCCCCAGGCTCACAGAAAGGAAATGACATTTTCTTTACACACTGGTGTCAGAATTTCCCTGTGCCTCCTATAGGATTCATCTTCATGTCAAGAGCTCCAAAATGCTGCAATTTCAGGGCCACATAGCATTGGGATCTATATCCAGTGATACTCTAATCTTCTTCATTATTCAGTCAGAGATGTAATTTGTAATCTTTTACATACGAGTCCCCATTGTGTTACTTCTAAAAAGGGATATCTGAGATAAAATGAACGGAAGCTTTGGAGTGTCATAGAGAATTACATCAAAATCAAAGCAAGAGCACTTCAGAGATTCAGTGGTGTTATTCTTGATTTACTAACTAGATAGGAAACTGAATCTCTTAAAATCCAATTGCCAACATAAAGAGAAAACCTTTAGTATCTCCCTCAGCCTGTACTTGGCACTGACATTTTGCTATTGAAATATGTTTTCTGACTTAATCAAGATTGTTTTCCACCCATCATCCTTTGAAATTTTTCAGGATTAAAGGGCTATGGGAAGAGATAGAGAAATAAGACTGTGTGGTGTACTTCTGACTGGAAAGTAGTTAATGTGTTTCATTCACTCTAAAGTGTAACTTGATTGAGAAAAATGAGAATCTGGCACATATACGGTTTATCTCTTCCTTTTATTTACAGTTCCTGATAAGCAGGCAACTGAAAAGACAACTTCTAAAATGAGCACAATATATCACAGATAGCTATCATGGCTGAGCCTGCTCACGAGGTAACATTTGTTTCCACCACTGCTCATAAACTCTTAAGTCTCTTCTTTCTCCAAGCTCCCATTTTCACTGGAAGGAATTATTCAAAATACTGATATAACTCTGATCCATACATTTTTATAGACTCACAGCTTTACATAAATGTATAAATATTAAGAGTTTCAAAGGCATTGCTTACCTTCCAAAGGAAAAAATTTGACACAAAATAGTGATGTCAAGGGCACTACTTTGCATCATTTAGATAGACTCTGTCATGCAGCATCAATGGCGACAGGCTTCTTGATCTGGACTCACAAATGGTAATTGATTCCTGTCTTCTGTAGAAGACTAATTGCAAAATTTATTTATGATTTGATTTTAAAAAATATTTTCTTTGTACATTGTTAAAGAAATTATTGACTAAAAGTAGAATAAGATAAAATATTAAAACCAGAATTTATCTGTGTAGAAATAAAAAAATTGAGTATGGACTAAAGATTATTCTGGTCTTACATAATTAAGAAGCATAGACTGTTCTAGAAAAACAGTTATATATTTAAAGAACTTAAAACCTTCTATGATTTTTAGTCATAAAAGAAAGGGTAACCGGACAAAAATTAAAATTATCGATTTAATAACTTTGCCAAGATAATCATGATTTTGGCATACATCTCTCTCTATGGCATGACATTAAAAATAAAATCCAAGGACCTAATTGGAGCATATTAAAGTGTAGAAGTTAATTAAAACTCAACATACTCAAATTGAGAATATTTATCTTTGATTATATGAGGAAAAATATATCTTTGATCATTAATCATTATCTAATGGGCTTCTACCTTCCTTAAGAACGAGATTATAAAGATGATTACAATGTGTATGAAAATACACCAAAATTCAATTTAAAAAAAAGAATTTCATCAACTAATAAAGGAAAGTATGGGAAAATAAAAAGTAATGAATCAAAAATAAACAAATGAACGTTGGGATAAATATGAATGACAAGAGTTCAGATTGTTTGAAATAAATGAGTATAAACTAAGATTTACATAACTTCTGAATACAGCAAAATTAAAGACATAGAATGCCAGAAAAAAAATTTAAAATTTTTGAAGTTAAAAAGATCAAAGATGGAATAGTTCACCTTCCAGTCATGGACATTAGATGCTAAAGAAGCCATCTGCATTCCCATGTTCATTGACTCATTGACGTACAAGTCACAAGAAATGGAAACAGCCTAAGTAAGTATACATTCCCTGACGGATAGACAAAGAAAATGGAATATGGTTTGGCTCTTTAAAAGTCTGAAATTCTACCACCTGCAACAACATGGACACAATATAGTCAACCAAAGGTAATGAGCTAGAGCTAGAAAGATGATACTGCACCCACATGGAGTAGAAGATGATCTCCAGTAGAGAATGGAATGTGGTTTTGAATGGCTGAGAGCACAGGAGTGAGGATGTAAACCAGGGAGAAGTTCCTTTAACAAGTGCTGAGTCCACAGCAAGTTATTCTGGTATGCAACTGCACAGTCAAATGACTGCAGATGATGATCATGTAATGCACATTTCTTTTTTTCTTCTTCTTTTTTTCTTCTTTTTGAGACAGGGTCTCGCTGTAGCCCCAGCTGACCTGGAACTTGCTATGTAGACCAGGCTGGCCTTGAACTCACAGAGCTCCACCTGTCTCTGCCTCCTGAGTGCCAGGATTAAAGTATGCACCATCATTCCTGATATTTTCAAATATTTAAAAGAAAGAATTTTGAGGAGCTGGAATGATGGCTCAGCAATTAAGAGCACTGACTGCTCTTGCAGAGACTAGAGTTGGTGCCCCACACCCACACAGCAGCTAACAGCCATCCATAAGTTCAGTTCCAGGGGATCCAATACCATCTTCTGGCACTACATGATATGGGTGCCCTGACATACATGTAGGCAAAGCACCCATAGACATAAAATAAAAATAAATTAAGAATAAAATTTTTAAAAGAAAGAATTTTGAAAGCATTGACCACAAAGAATGATAAAATGTTAGGGGAGATAAATATACTGAGCATGATGTAAAAGTTATGTAATACATATCACATGATACCCATGAATATGCACAATTTTATGTTTTAATGAACTGGTTAAAAATCAACTCAATTCAAATCTCAGTGAAAGCAAGATGAAGCATTCACTGCTAATGGGGTCGGGAGCCATTGACTGAGAGGAGTAACACCACTGTTTTCAGCTTTTATCTGAAGTGCATGCTGAGTGCCTTTATCCACCCACTTAATCTCTTAAACTTTGAAATCTAATTTCTTCTTTTAAATCCTCTTTTCTTGTTTTGTTTGGTCTCCTAACCCTTGAAGTACTCTTAGACAAACTCCAAATTTGGTTGAAATAATCCCTATTGATTCTGACACCTCTGATAAAGCTTCAGAGCAGGAAAACAAATTCAGATCAAAAGCTGAAATAAATGTCACTGAGCTAATAAAAATAATAAATGTGTTTAATATTTAGACAACAACAGATATTTGCAGCAGAGAGCATAACTTCAATAATAAATCCTTTACAGCATCTGCTAAATGATCAGGTAATCTCTATACATCTCTGTGCTATTCTTCCCAATTTATGGATGGAGGAGCTAAAGAGTTACAGATTATCGTTGGCCTAAACTCAAACCATTAGGGATAAGTAAGTGGACCTGTCATTACAACTTCAGCAACCGGTTTCCCTTCAGATACACTGACTCTGGAAATTGTCTCTGCTAAGAGGGAACACATCAAAAGTACACCGTCCAGGGCTGGAGAGGTGGTTCAGCAGTTAAGAGTACTGGTTGCTCTTGCAGAGGACCTGGGTTCAGTTCCCAGCATCCATATGGCAGTTAACAACCCTTTGAACTCCAGCTCTATGGGATCTGATGCCCTCTTCTGACCTCTGCAGGCATTGAATGACACAGGTGCACTTAAATGCAGGCAATACACTCACATAAAATAAAATAAAAATATTTTTTTAAAAAAGTACATCATCCTGCTTCTTAGAGAATCATGATCATGTTCTCTCCCGTATCCAGCACACACCTCCCCAGCAACCAAGCATCCATAAATAAAGATAATCCAGGCTATTTCGTTGATCAATGTGCAAAATTATACAAAAAACACATTGTATTTTTATTTTTCATATATGCACATGAAACAGGCGAAAAAGACACACCTCTGCTTGGGAGGAAGAGGAAGAGGAAGTGGAAGCAGAGAGGGACAATAGAGAGGAGAACTGAAAAACAGGTTTCCAGAAGAGAACAAACAAGCAGGCCCTGGTTTCCGAAAGAGCGCCAGACAGTTGCCATGTCTCCAGAGCCAAGGATATTAAACGCCAGGCTGAGAACTGAAACACTGGCCACTACCAAAAGCCAGAAGTCCCAGTAAATTCTCTTGGATGCCCTTTTCTAGCAAGCAGTGCAGACTGAGCTGAAATCACGAAAGCAGCAGCCAGCCACAATGCTGCAAGTAGGAGAACCGTCCTGGGCAGCATGCGAGTTGCCTTCCACCTGACAGATGGACGTGCGCCCGCTGGCCTGAAGCAGATGCCCCAGGCTGGATTGGCCTCAGTCAGCTTAATCCCTAGGATACATGGCCCACAGCTTCAGAGTGAAGATGCCCGGATTCCCTGGGAATCTCACACCTCCGCTTCCAATCGGCAAGGCTGGGCAGGGTCCCTCAGTGCCAAACTGGACTCCCCACCTGTCTAGTAGCATTCTTGATCTCGGACTTCTAAGAAACAAAAAATTCACAAATTCTTGATCACAGAGAGGGTCTGACTGCCTTCAGATAGCCCCAGAAGCAGGTGCTCAATTTCTGATACTGATACTGGATTCTGAGCTTCCAGTAAGTCCTGTCTACAATAGGCACCCAGCTTCTGAACCCAGAGTGGGCCTCCCAGCCCTTCACAATCTCCACCCACTCCCCACCGGCCCCCCAACTTCCATCGCACCCCACCCCACCACGTTCACCCCCAGTCCACCCCACCTGTCAGTTTTAATTCAGAGATCTGGGCAAAGGCCTGCTGCCTGCCTGTGGAGACCAGGGACCTCACATTGGTGGAGCCCACAGGCCACAATCCTAGACTCCTGGACTGCCTGCTAATCCTGCTCTGGGGCCCAGGATGTCTCAAGGGATCTGTCACCAGTAGGAGGGGATGCCCGACCTGAGTGATCCCAACCTCAGCTTTGACCTTTTCTGGACTGCTTTCTGATATCTTGGTTCTCCGATGCTGTCATGACAGAGGCAGGTACCCCAAGTTGTTCTGGCAGTGGTCAATGATAACTGATGGGGCAGCTGAACAGCTGGAGAGTGGTCAGGGCAGGCAAAGAAGGAAAGTGGAGACAGAGAGGGGGAGGAGAACAGAGAGCAGATAAAAAGCTCTCAAAGTAGAACTTGCAGGCTTTGGTCACCAGAGGAGTTCCAGAGAGCTGTCAAGTCTTCAGAGCCAAGGGTCTCAGACCCCAGCTGACAGCGGAAGCACTGGCCAGTACTAAAGACCAGGAATCCCAGTGCCACAGGGACCGCATCATTAGTAGGTTTAAGGGTCCTAATTCCCAAGGCAAACACTTGGTCCTATTATATGAGAGGGTGTCACTGACAGATGTTTCTGCCTGCCTACCACCATTACTGGCAGCTGGCAGCCTCTGAGGGAAATGAAAGTAGTCACAGACCAACATGTAAACAGCTTCTTGCCCACTTATGGTTTCTATTCAGGTAAAGCAGAAGGATTTACTCTCAGCTAGCCCATTGACCACATACCGGAAAGCCAAACAAAGGAAGCAGCAGATAAGGAAGACAAAGCAGATGGTTGGCCACCGAACAGATCTGTAAATTCCCAATTTTGTTGGGTAACCATCATTTGTGTAATGTACCTCTGTGGCCCAATTTTTGCAACTATATGAACTTTTTGGACATTTGTACACCAAAATGTCTAATGAAGTAAAATAAGTTTTGTAATATGTCTTAAGGTCAAATCCCATGTTTCAGTCTGCTTGATGAAAATGTTTTTGCCTGAATGATTGTGGCTTAAGTGAAGAACATTTTGCATGATGAATACTTTTCAGATTGTACTACAGAGAGACAATAGGATAGTATACATACAGAATTTAATATGTCTTCTAATCTTCTGAGGGCTGAGGCAGGAGGATCACCAAGTTAAGGAAGACCTAGGTAACATAGCCAGATCTTTCCTTTAAAAAAAAAAGTCAAGAAGAGTGAGTTTTTCAAGTAATAAGAGGGCAACAGTCAGTCTTAAGAACCTCATGAAAATAAGCAATAGATTCAGAAGAGCAAAAAACATTAGGGAACTCTCATGAGAATTTCGTAGTCATCATATCAGAAATCAAGAGATCAAAAGGTCCTGTAATCTCTTGGTAAACTACGTGGGGTAAGAGACTCTATTTGACCTTGCTACTCACTGGTCAGCCTTGGGGGCTGGTTCCCCTGCTATAGGATGCAGAGAATCCAAATTGGGCAGCCTTTGGTAACACTGCCTCTCATCTCAATCCTCAGACACTAATTCCTCAGTCTTTTGGTTTTAGTAAATCTGATCATTCTCTTGGGTAACTTGATATCTTCACCTGATTGACTTTAGATAGTTGCATATGATATAAAAAAAGTGAAAAACACATAAAGAAAAACAATGCTTTCTCCCTTCAGTTCTCCAACTATGTCAGGTTCCCAGAAGGAAATGTCTTTGTTTCTGAGATTAGCTCTTCTGAACTAATATACTTTAAAAGTAATCTGACTACTCTGACTTAGTACAAAATGAAAACCATTGTCATTAACATTCCGGAAGTAGAAGTATCCTGAGGTACATATAAATAGGGAGAATTGCTGAAGGATTATATGACTCTGGGACTTATAGGTTTAAGCCTCATTCCATTTTAAGTAGTTTGTTTGTTTGCTTGCTTGCTTGCTTTCAGACAGAGTCTTGCTGTATAGCCTTAGTTCAACTGGCACTCACATTGTAGCCCAAGTTGATGTGGACCTGTCAATCCAACTTCCTCTGCCTCCTGAATGCTGGGGTTACAGACATTTGCCACCATAACACCAATTAAATTAAAATTGTCTCTTCTAAAGGGTTCCTGCCTTTGGTTTTTGGTTTTTGCCTTACGTACTCATTTGTTTCTTTTTGTTTAATGTAGGACACTTTTTTTCATGCAATTGAACCTCTGAGCTTGGAGACAGATGAATGCAGGAGCTGCTGTTCATGCATTCCTGTCAGGCAATCAGTTAAAGCTCAAATAAAAGTGCATCAGTTGCATGCTGCTTTCATTAGTATCTAGGTGTCTTAATGTAGGTGGTCAAAGCTTTACCCTCCTCTTCCAAAACAAACCTGACAGAGAATTAAATTTGGTTGTAATTTATGCAAATTAAGAGCTTGTCTAAATAATGACAAAATTTTAAACTTACCAATCCAGATAATTACAGACTATAGAAGTATATTACCAGTTGACCATCTGAAATCCACAACCTGAGACTTTCCCATTGTGGGCATAACACCACACATAGAAAATTCCACACCAGACCAGACTATAGCTTAGGCTACAGTCAAAACAAATATTCAAGAAAATGGAAAGGTCTGAAATCTGAGACACTTCTGATCCCATACAATGCAAATAAAATACATCCAACCTGTATAACAATATTTGCAAACTGCATTGGAAAGTAATTTTTAGGGTGGTGAGATGACTCAGTGGTTAAAAATGTGTGCCACCAAGCTGAAGAACCTGTGTTGGATCCCTGTAACCAACAGGCAGAAGGAGAAAATAAAACCCCTAACCCCACAGGTTGTCCTGTGACCTCAATCTGTGAGCACATACACCCTCACACATACACACAAAAATTAGATTAAAATTTAATAACATACTTTGACATAATGGATTATAAGAAACAATGAATTTCATTATGACATTTTCATACATGAACATAATGTACTTAAAAAATCATAAATTTAAGAATCATTGTGGGAATCTTCTAATTTAAGCTTCTCTATATTAGAAAAATAATTACTAGAAAAAAAATCTAAATACATCTTGCTAAGTCGTGCTAATTTCTTTCTTCCCTACATTCTTTTTTTAGGGGTTGCATCTTTCTAAGCAGCCCAGGCTATCCTCAAACTCTCAGTCCTCATTCCTCTGATTCTTAGTGGTGGGATTCCAGATATGTGCCCTTTCCCACAAACAAGTAATTATTTTTATACTTTCCTCTTTTGTCAAAAGGTCATTATCTACATCAATAGCTAAAATACCTTTCATCCTCTAGAATCACAAATTTCTGATGAAAAGATTGTTCCTCCTCAATTAATATTCACAGATGTTTCTCAAATGAAATGCAAACCTATTTGACAGAGTCTCAGAAAATGTGGGAATTTTCTGTATTTCAGGTACAGGTTTTCTCAAGATAAGCATTTTGCAGAATTAGAATGTTCCATTTCTAACAATGCAGCCTAACAACTGACTTTCTTTGAAAAATATGGTACCAATTTGATCCTGCGATCTTTCAAAACCTAGCTGCTTTTCATGCATTCTGCTCCTTAGCCACGTCTCCCGTCTTACCATTTCACATGCATGATTCTGTACATAAAATTTAAGAGAGAAAATGGTATGCTCTCCGCATCTCCCACTTAGCACTTGTTCAGCTACCATTCATTAACTCATGCACAGCATTCCAAGACCACAGAATAAGTTATCGGCTTTTACTGGCTTGACATAATGAAGCTGCCAACAATGTTTTAGCTCAAGTGAAATAAATTGTTCCAAATAATAATTATGTATTTATTTAGTGTTATCATTCCTCAAGGAATTTTATCAGTCATTGATTTATAGCACATCATATGATACAGTCAGAAATAAAAAGCTTTGTTATGATAGGTCTTATGTCATGTGATAATATATTACTCTTCCTAAAAAAAAATCTTGAAAATTCTTCTAGGAAATGCAGCTCCTCACTTGGTAGTAGACAGAGGTACAGCTGCTTTGGTGAAAGTGTTCCGGGGTGAGTTTTATGTTCTGCCCTTTTAATGTCTTTTCATTCCAGATGCCTTACTAATGACTGTCTTTCTGCCAGTATCTTTCTTTAACAGTCATAATTTTTTCTCATGCTATCATGATTTCCTTGGGGAAATAGCTAATGGAGGTTTTAGTGATGTCATTTGAGAGAGAGGAAATTTAAGGTTTTATGACATGTTTTCAAAAGAAAAGAGGAGAAACAACCTATCTTTGATAATTCCCTGTGGGTCATGAGTAAGAAGGATAGGATTTCATTTCTGTCCTGTAAGACCTTGTAAGAGACTTATTATTTTTGCTTTGTGAACAAAAAGAGTTGTGAATCAATGACTTTAAATATTTGGCCTAATCAGAATATGAATCAACTGAGATTCAAACAGATTTTTCTGATTCTGTCTATTCTCACCTCTTACTGAGTAGCCCAGGCTATCTTCAAACTCCCAGGCCTCCTTCCTCTGCTTCATAAGGGGTGGGATTCCAGACATGTGCCCTTTCCAACAAACAAGTAGTTACTTTTTTATACTATCCCTTTTGATACATTGAGAAAAGGGATACCAGTTTGTATGTAGGTACCCCTGAATGTCCATATGCTACAAGCTTCATGGCTGTCAGCCTGTGACTGCTGAAAAGTGGTAGAACTTTAGGAGGTGGAGGCTCATGGAAGGAAGTTATGTCATCGGGTATTTCCTTCGAAACCATGAATGAAAATAAATCTTTCTCCCTTTAACTTGATTGTTGCAGGTATAACTAACACGGTGGATAAGCTCTCTTAGTATCAGAAGGTACAGTGTAAACTGCCAAGGGAGAAAAACAATCAGTGGTCCTACCCACCTGTAAAGCCTATGAACCACAACAGTACCTGACCCAGAAAATTATCTCTATTCGGGCAATAATGGCACTTTTATTTTGGCGGTTGGTAACCAATATCTATCTAACTGGACTTAAGGCACACTCAATAGGAGTTAGCAATGTCATAGACACTACTATTACCTACTATTACCATTTTCCTGGAACAATGTAATTTCTTACTGAAGTCTAAATATATACCCTATACTCACAGACAAGGTTAATTTTCACCACTTATCAAAGAAGCTTCTCTTTGCAATGGATGGAGACTGTTACAGAATTCCACAACTGGTCAAAATACAGAAAATAAGTGACTGTGGGATGTCCTTAAGTGACATATCTGCAATGCAGCTTCTACAACTAATGTTCAGGAAACGTCATAGAAGAGTAGAGGGAAAGACTGTAAGAACCAGTGGAACAAGAGGCCTACTGCCAGATAGCACATTCTAGACATGACAAGGATGCTACACCCATGAAATCCCCAGCATATAGTAATCTAACAAGATCTGCATAATGACAAAACCAGCTGACATGCCAGTGTGGATGGGAGAAGTGTCATGGAGTCTCATTTCTAGATGAAGAGCTACAGGCAATCCATGGAAGCTGAGGGAGGGAGAATCAGTTGTCTCCATGGACTAGCTCCCTGTTACGTTATCTAATTCCAAGTCATCAGCCTAAATGATGAGCATCACTAAATGGACTAAGTGCATTATATACATCTATATATGTGTGCAAATGTATGTATATGCAACAATAAAAATCAAAGAAAAGAGCAAGAAACTGGAAGGAAGTGGAGGCACATGAAAGGACCTGGAGGGGAGCTGAGAAGAGTGGAAATTGTGCAGATACAATCTCATGTATGAATCCTCAAGAAAATTATAAAAAGAAATCCCTTTAGGTATCTTTTTTAAACTACGGCATATCCTCTCGTGTCCCCAGCATAGAAGGTTTTCTGCAGAGCTATTAAAACTTTATTCCATGGCCATCAAGGCTTAAGAGCTTTAAATATGAATATCATTTTAAGGCGTTTTCAGATGCAGAGACAAAGCATTACATTACATTTCTGTGCTTCAAGTTGAAAACTCTCCAGAAATTCAGTTCTATGGCCTACCAAGGAAGGAATGAAAATAATGGGGCTCGTGGGAACTTGGGAACCCGTGTAAACTGGAGTAGCCGAGTCCGTTGTGTGAAATGCATGCTGTGCAGATCGCTAGCGGGCCAACATCCTGCGCACACTCCTCTTGCCCCAAGTACTCGGGCCAAGTTCAGAAGAGCGTCTAACCCACCTATCTCTTCTTTTACCTCCAAACTTGTTTTCCTTGTAAAGACAAAGTACTAGGGTGCTATTTATGGTTATCTTTTACTTTTCACATGCTCAAAAACAGCTCTGTGTGTTCAAATTTTCCATATCTCCAAGAAATGTCTAACAAGGCTTTTGCTGTCAATGGAGTCCCTTTTCACAGATGGCTGGCTTGCTTACCAGCTGTACTTTGATAGTTATTACAGTTAATTTACTTAGAAAATGAAGGCTTCACTCTGAAGCACAGGGGTATTTTACACTTAGCTGACAAATCAAATACCCTTCTAATTGCACTCGGACTGTCATGCCTGACCTTGCTCATAAATCTTTGACTCAGAAGTGTGGGCAGTAGCCTGTAAATAGAAACCTCTTCTCAATATTCTGTAATCATCAGTCAAATTAAGAGTTCTACTCCATAACCAAAGCTGGAGGGCTACCAGATGAAAAAGGGGCAAGGCCATTTCAGTCTCTGGAATGGAAATCAGAAAGCAGAATTCTGACTCACTGCCACGAAAAGAACATTTAATCTGCTTAATCGTATATGTTGGAAAACAAATCCATATAACTTTCATTCGAGGAGCACAAGATAATTAACATGGTATATGCAGAAAGTGAGCTCAGATCTTTTATACTGGCCAATTTATAATCAAATGGGAATTTGGTTTGTCATTATTATGATGTCATAGTAATATGTAGTATGTTGTCATGACTGTTAAAGTGGACAAAGACATGTCTAAATTATATGCCTGGAAGAATACCAATAAAACCTCAGAACTTAATTTTTTCCACTGACATACGTATGCAAAACCCTTGGAATATGGTTGGTCTTTGTGTGATTTTTCTTTTGAATGTACTTATATTCTCAGAATAGATAATATTTTCACATGTTTAAAATAATCATGTGATATTAAGACCTTTTCAGGTCACCTTTCTAATGACAACAGAAACCTGGAGTTAAGAATCATTTATTCTAGTAAAATGAAAATAAAGTCAAATAAAATCATTAATTTTAAAAATAAATTTCATGTATATATATATATATATACATTCATTATATTTATATGTATGTATGCAATCACAACTATAGAATTTTTTTGGAAGAAAATATAACATCGTAGTAATCATTGCTACTGGGAGTAAAGACTATTCTATTTATTAACTTGGCATTTTCCAAATGTTTTATATATTTTTAAACAAAAATTTAATTAATGATATCATTCATACACTTGAAAAATAATGGTTAGTATTCATTTCGCACTGCTCAGGAGGTTAAAGAGAACCCTGGCTACTAGAGCTGGCTCCTGACGCACTCACTCTTTTTGGTTCTCATCCTAAAAATTGTCTGGCTGTCTCCCTGCAGCTGCCAATGTTCAGGATTCCTCCCCACTCCATTGCAATCTTCTTGGTAATATGTTCCCTTGACCCTGGTCAGCAATCAGGCTCTACACTTAGAGTTACATGGAAAATTCTCAGAAACACTGCATATCTCTATAAAGGCTTAGTTTCTACACATGGTTATCATGTTCCTTCCTAAGGGAGAATCAATTCTTGCTGCATTTACCTGTCCTGTGTTTAAGGAGTTCCTTTCCCAAAGACAGGTAGTTAAAATATACATTCCATAAACATCCATCTGCTCTTCTCTGGGAATTCATTTTCAGTGGGTGTCCAGTTCAAAAGTTGCTCCTTGACCTGGTATGACACTGCTCTTCTTCATAGGTGACGAAATGGACTTTCATGAGATTTCTTCTCTATTTCTACTTTATTCCTTTGGGTTTTTTGTTTTTCCAAAAGATAACAGTTCCAAAGTTTTCCTACCAAGGGCATCACAGTACAGACCAAATGTAGCATCAGGGTGTCACATACTGGACTGTTGGTCAGACTAAACAGGTGAGTTACATACATTCAAGCTATCCAGTGAATAGTTAAAAATAAAGCAGAAAGTGAATTCTAAAAGTCAATATACAAATCGAAGAGTCCCATTGATGATTGAATGCCAGTGAAATTTCAGGATATCATGCCTTGTTAAGAAGTCATTGTTAGCCAGTGAATCCACATTAAATCAGGTGTTCAATTCAAGGGACTGGTAGAGTTAGATTTAAAAGGAGAAAAAGGAAAATCAATGATTGGCTGCAATATAGAAGAAATCATATTGAGCATGGCTTAAGATTTGTCAAATCTCTCCTAAAGACTCATAAAGCAACTGATGAAATATATTTAGCAATTTTCTAAAACCTTAAGGCTATAAAATACCCAACCTAGCCAGAAATCTTATTTTCAGGAAGAATATATATTCCTTTCAAGATTTCATTAAAATTAGGGGAGCAAGGGTGAATTGTATTAAAGAAAGACTCTGTGAATTTGAAAGCGGGAATTGTCATCTGGAGTCTAGGGTCAGCATCTCAATTTTCATCTGATTTGTATTAGTCTTCTCAGATGTAGAAAGAGTGTGAGGTTAGCTGGGGCTATGTCATGCAGCCGCTCTGCTTTATTGAGTAGGCTGGTCTAAGAAGCTGAGAGCAATTTCAGGTCCTCTGGGCAAAGCAGATGCACTGGCCTTACAGCACCTGATTGCCTTTCAGATCCACAGAATGGTAGATTTGTAAGTGGGTTTAAGAAGGCTCGAAAGAAACAGGACAAGTTCTTATTATGCTTTATTCCAGTCTTTCTCTGTCCATTCACCTATCTCAAGAAACATTCATCATTATCCTTATTTTCACTGATGGCTGGCACCAGAATTTCAGAAATGAAGCTATTTCCATTTCCATCTTCACATAATTTCTATTCATAGATCACCCATACTGTTCAAAGTACTCTGATGGCATGATTTTTAAACGTTAACAAACGTACTTAGTACAGAATGAAAACTGCTTTACATAAATCATAAACCAAAATGGGCATATTGGACTTTGAAAAATGCTCTTGTTTCATGTGTAGATTCTGCATTATTCCCTGCCGATACATGAAGACTAACAGATGGTATTTGTTCTCAGGAAAAGTTTGACACTGTTTTCACTTTTCATTTTAAAGAGGATATATTCAGAATCTTTAGACAATATTCCATGTTGGTAGATAAAACTTTTCCACTTTAATTCCTAGAAGGCAGACTAAAAAGTGGGATATGTGTCAGGCATGGTGGCCTCCTATAATCCCAGCACTGAGGAAAGACAGGAGCATCATAAATTCAAGTCCAGCTTAGGCTACAGAGTCAGACCCTGCCTCAAAAATCAAAAGAACAAAAAAACATGAAAGATGCATCAAAAATAGTTATTTGTCTTGCTTTTGTTATACCCAACCATTATTTTGAATCCCTTGTTAATTCCACAATTTTCTTCTGCTTTGATTGTTTATGTGTTGTTTAAACACTGTTCAGATATGTATGGCATTTATCTCACTCTACTGTCTGTAATCCCAAATCAAATAAATGTGTAAAAGCAGGTGTTATCTACAGCATTATTTCCACCCCCTCTATTGAAATTATCCTTGTATGTTCCCAGGTGACATAAATTAAGATGAAGTTCCAGAGAAACTTTAAAGGTTTCCTGGTACTGAAAAAATGAGATGTTTTTATAAAGATCTTACAAAATCCCAAATCACAGTAAACAGCCATGATCTGCCATATTCCCTGTCTGAAAGCACAGCACAAACACCCACATTCTTAGACAGTATGAGAAATGTGAAGGAAAAACGTCAGATGGGAAAGAAATCTAGGATGCATCACCAGAAAGGGAAAAGGGAACTGACCTTGGCAAGTTTCTTTATACACATGCTAATTGCAAGTCTCTGTGTAAATATGTTGGGAATGTTTCCTAGAAAGGTTTTCATGAATACATGCTTCCAGCAGGACATACCTAGTCTGTCTAGGATTGCTTATGAAAAATTAAAAATTAAAATAAAAATGGAATCCCTGGATGAAGAAAAGCATTATGTGGGACATAAGCACATATAAAAATGCAAATTTGCTCTAAGTCAACGAGTCCTCTTTATATATGTAACTCAGTTCCACACATCACTTAAAGATGTCACATGATAAATTTGGCCAGAGTAGACAGCAAAGAGTAACCTGAGGAATTAACTATGTTAGATCTCTCCACGTTTCAACAATTTCTGATGCTAACTTGTGTCTTTGCAATGAATTTGTTTTGTTTTGTTTTGTTTGAGGCAGGGTCTCCCTGTAGCTCCAGCTGACCTGGAACTTGCTGCTTAGATAAGGCTGACCTAGATTTCACAGAGATCCTGCCTCTGCCTCCTGAGTGCCGGGATTAAAGGCATGCAATTCCATGCCTGGCACTTTGCAGTTATTGAAAAGATGGTACAAGATAAAAATCTGTGTCCTGGCTCAGTGATTAAGAACATGACTGATCTTGCAGAGGAGCCAGGTTCCGTTCTAGGCACCCACATGATAGCTAACAACCATCTGTAACTCCAGTTCCAGAGGCTCCAATACCATCTTCTGACCACTGCAGGCATTGCATGACATGGGTACACTTACAAACATATAGGCAATACACTCATAAGCATAAAATTAAAATAATGCATAATTTTTTCAAAAATCTTTGTTTCTTATGACTCCTATTTAACAATAAGATCTTTTATATTAAGTCTAGATTAAAATTTTATAGTTATCCCCCTTTGTACTGAGAGATCGCTAATCTTATATTGTGTAAACTGTTGACATTTAATAATCCTTGACATTCATCACAACTGAGGATTCTAAACTTTAGCAAATATTCTGATACTCTAAGTCAAAACTTAAAACTCTTAGTTTCTTGTTGTTATATACTAATTATGAAAACCACATAGTCTCATGGTTTACTGGCAAAACTAACATTAATGATTAAATCAAGATCTTAAATTACATTTGTTTCCTAGTAATATTCTAATTTAGCTTAAACAAAACACCTAATAGCCATATAATGGTTAAACTTTTTATCAGGGGACTAGGTAGGCTACGCTAGTAAAAATTGATATCTAGGTGTGTTTATGGGGATAATTTTGGAAAAGATTAGCATTCAAATCAGTAGACTCAATAAACATTGCTTTCATAATGTAGGTGGGAGGAATCAAAATTCTTTGTGAACCTGCATTTTAAAAATAGAAGGCAAATTTGCCCTTTCTCTTGGAACTCCAACATGTATCTCCCGTCAACATCAGAATTCTCAGTTCTAAAGACTCTTAGCTTGGCTCAGAACTAAATCAAGAACTTTCCCCCAAGACATTCTCCATAATTATCTCAGCCAACCTCTCACAATAAAGGAACTTCTTTGCATCTATCGCTCCTCAGGGGTTCTGCTTCTCTGTGGAATCATAACTCAACTTCCAAAGCTTTCCTACCTCTTGCTGCACCTTCCCCATGAGAGAAAGACATCGAATACTCTATTTCTAACTTTATTTTAACAAAATATTTTATGTGATAAATTGTACTGTAAGTGATAATTTTGTCAGATTGCCTTTTTAAGTCAATATTAACCATTTTAAGTGTTAATGGTATATTGATACTTCAAAATTGAAATGATTATTCATAAGCCCTTATTTAATTCCTACTATAAGGCAGAGATGGTAGGTATTACACAAAAACAAAATCTATGGCAAATAAAAAATATGTTTTATTCTTATCCTAGAAGAATGTTTATTATATGAAGAGAGTAAAATTAAGTGATCAAGTAACTGACAATAACTGTTCAGTACTATGGAAACACACATGTGGTGGCTAATTTTGATTGTCAACCTGACAGAACTCAAAGCAGCTAGGTGACAATGGGTCCATACATACATACGTGCACATGAGAAAGAAAAAAAAAAGTTCAATGTCACTAATCATGAGAGAAATGTATATAAAACCACAAAGAACTGTCTGTCACCTCATACTTGCTGGAGTGACTAGTGTTAAAAAATACATGAAAGGTACATGTTGATGAAGGTGTGGAGAAAAAAACATCCTGATAACCTGTTAATAGGAATAAACATTGTGCAACCATTATAGAAAGTGATACATAAATTCCATAAAATCTAAAAATAGCATTTATTCAACAACACCACTTACACTGAAAGGAACGAAAATTCAGTATTTTGAAAGGCTCTTTGTACTACCACAATCACAACAATGAGGCTAGCAATCAGCCTAAGTGTTTACTGACAGATATGTGGATCAGGAAAATGTGTCATGTATTGATGAAATATTGACTGGCCTTAAAAAGGAGACGTTCTATGATTTACAGCAGCATGGACGAGCCTAGAGAACATCATGCTCTGTGAACATGCCTGGACAGAAAGACAACTATTGCTTGACTTATAGGTAGAGTCTAAATGTCAGACTCACAGAAGCAGATCAGAATGGAGGTTACCAAAGCCAGGGGCTGGGGGGCGGCAAGGAATGGATAATTTTGGTCAAGGGACACAAAGTTAAGTGAAATAGAAGAAATTTGTTTTTATCCCCTCAATGTATTTTTTTATTGAATTTTTGTGTATTTCATACAATACATCTTAACAATGTTTAGTCCACTTCCCCTCTGCACCCCTCTATCACCTTCCCCCCAGATTCCACGCATTATGACATATATGTTGAGGCCTATTGAGCCAAGTGTGTCTAACCAGATGTTCCTTGGTATGAGTTCATCCACTGGAGTCTAGTCAGCCTATCTAGAATCACTCCCTTAAAGAAGATCATCTCTCCCTCACCCAACAGTAATCAGATGTCAATACTTCCTCAGCTAAGACTGGGACCTGCTAATATCCCCAGTTTTATGCTAAGTTATTGTTTGGTTGACTTTATGTGGTATTTTGCATGCTGTCCGCATTGCTGTAAGTTCATATGACCACATTCCCATAGGCCTGGAAGACTCTGTTTCCTTGTAATCATGTACCAGTCCTGGGTCTTAGAATCTTTCTAGTCCAACTTCCACATTGTTCTCTGGACCATGGGTACTTGAGGTTTAATATCAGAGCCGGATTCAGGGACATGTACTCTACAGTCTCTCATTCTCTGTACTTTGGTTATTTGTGGCCTTCTGTGTTAATCATCCTCTGCTGCATGAGGGATCTTCACTGGTGAGAGCTGAGAGATGCATTAGTATTCTCTCTACTCCCTTTTCCATCGTATTCCATGAGTCTTAAGTGTAGAAGTTCCATTGTAGATATGGTCACTTAAGGCTGGGCATCTCCCAGACACTTACTTTCTGTAGGTGACCAACTGTGGAATTCTATGGTAGTCTCCATCTGTTGCAGAAAGAAGCTTTTTTTTTTGTGAGTGGTGAATGGTATACACGACTGGTAAATATAAAGATCCATATTTAGTATACAGTAAGAAATTACGTTTGTCTAGGGATGTGACAAAAGTAGAGGTCAGCTGAAGAGCTCTGTGGCTGGGGTTTGTGATGGATGTTTCAAAAGTGCTAAGAGTGAATTTCAAATGTCTCACCACAAAAATGATGATATGCATTGATTAGCATTGATACACTGTCTGCTTGTATGAGCATCACATTATATTCTATATACGTATGCACTACTCCTGCTTTTCATTAAAATAGTGAATAAAATGAAGTCATATTCATAGAAGCAGTACTTCTCTAGAATGCTGTAGAAGATAAGATTTTGTGAGCTTCAGGCTCACGAAATATCAGGTGCTGAAAGGTAAGGAGAGTAGGACACAGGTCTGCTGTCTCTGAGTTTGAAGGGCTCTGAGTTTTGGTCCTTCATGTATTTCTCCAAGAAGTAAGCACCAAACTGCTTACCTGCCTTTTTTTGTTTTGTGCATTTCTCAGATGCTACCCTCATTATTTCTTAGTTTTTCTTCCTTCTTCCAAACTTTAAGGTCCTCTAGCATAGAAGCCTTTTAGCACAACGTATATTACCAAATAAACACTGAGCTTTACTATTTTGTCTTTGTTACATATTTTCTAAATCAGCATTAATAATGCCAAAATCAGTTGACTTAGGGTAGTGTTTTGTGGTAGTAGAAATCCTGAATTTACTTAAACTGACTTACTAACATTTACCTTTGCAAGTAAATGTTGTTACAGGAGTCCCTCTGTTCTTGTCTTCTCATAGGAAGAATTAGATGAAGAGATAAACAGTTTAGAATTTTATTTAGCAAAGCAAAGCAAGCACTCCAAAAAGAGAGATTGGAGTGCACGCTACCAGAGGGAGGAGTGGCAAGTCAGAGAGTTTGGGGTTATGGATTATAAAGAAGTTTTTATAAATAATCATGGGGGGCACAATCATCATTCATCAGGAAGGTAATCTTTTTTATCATCCCAAATCATGGTGGGTCAGATCTCTGTTTTAGGGTATTTCTCACAGTGATCCCTAAGAGGAGCCTGAAAGAGAGTGGTCAATGCCATGTATAAATGATATTGTAAGATCTTTTGAGGTTACCTGTGCATATATATGGGGAAATGCTCTGGTGTCTTAGTTTTTGATATGGGGAACAAGCACTCTGCAGCCACACAGGACATTCTGACCCTCGAGGAAAACAGCTTCCAAGACACAGCTACAGTCTCCTCGGCTGCCTCATATCTAACTCTTTTTTGAGACAGCTCAAAGTTCCATGCTTGATCTGGTGAATTTGTCAGTTAAGACATGTTAATGCCCTGGGGTTAAGCATTTTGCTTTTGTTTTGGTTTTTGTAATTGAGATTTTACATCAGACACTGGGCAAAGTATTATAGTCGACCAGCAGGCTGCACAAATAAGAAACTGGACCTACGCTGTCTGTGAGACTCCCTGCTCTCAACTCCAAGGCCCATGACTAGCTAACACTGTCACAGGTTTTCTTGTGTGTAAAGACACATATAATACACATGCATACTTTGGATAGTCCCAGTGAGAAATAAATTTCCTTTGATTTGTTTCTCCCCATCCAATTGTTTGAAAACTCAGTTATTTTTGGCAAATGATGTCTGAATTCTAATGTTTCCAGTCAATCCAGAGACAGAAATCAATGCATTTGTCACTTGCTGTCTTTCAGCTTGCTTCTCTCTCCCATTATTCCACTGCTGAAAAGTGTTAATACAACTGACTATAACAGTCTATAAAATAAACTCTCTCTTCCTTTTTGACAAGACTACCATTTGATGAGCTAAACTGAAGATCGTTTTGGTCTAAACTGTTTTAATCATCTTGAAAATGTGTGTCCCTTAGGTGACAACCTTTCTCACATCTTTAGGAAGGTGACATTCTTTCCCTTTACAACTTTCTGTTTCTTTAAACTACTTTCCAGATTTTCCAAAGTATAAAAACCCCATAGTGTGTGAAAACTTTGCAATTTCCACTAGGTTCAATTCCAATTAACTCAAATATCAGGGTCAGTCCTAAGGGCTGCATGATATGTCTGTGTTAGAACAAGGTAATAAGCAAAACAAAAACATCAACAGCTCACAGCCTGGAGAACAGCAGAAAGGGGCACTTTTTCTGAGATGCTTATAATCAAAATGTGAGCTCTAATGACCATGTTTTGATTAATTTCCAGCAGAGAAGACTACTCAGCCATGCGTGTTTCCTATAACTGCTTGTTCGAAAATAGAATTCTGTACTCTGAAACAAATAACAATGGATGCCATTTTCATTGCTTTATTTACCTAGGCAATAACCGGGTTTAACAGACATAGAGCTGTCTCATCAAAATAGTTCTTGGCCTAAAGGGATGGCTCAGTGGTTACACATACTTACTCTTCTTAAAGAGGACCCAAGTTCAGTTTCCAGCACCCCACTTTGGGTCACTCATAACCATCTGTAACTCTAGTTCCAGGGAACCTGATGCCTTCTTCTGGCCTCTGCAGGCTCCTATACAAACATGGCAATACACATACAGGCACATGCACATAAATATAAACAAATATAAATCTTAAAAAATATGCATTAAAACTTTAAAAAGTATCTCTACAGAAAAGTAAGTAAGGGGACTGAAGAGGTGGCTTAGCTTTTAAGAGCACATACTGCTCACCTAGGGGACTCGAGTCCAGTTCCCAGCATCCACATCAGCCGGCTCACAAAGCTTTCACTCCAGTTCCAGGGAAATCCTATTACTCTGGCTGACTTCCATGGGCACTTGCACTCATGTGCACATGCTCACCTAAAGAGATACACATACACATCGCTAAAATAATAGAGTAAATAGTTTAAAAGAAAAGAGCGTGGAAGAATAGTCCATGCTGCCTTCTCTGCACTGTCACTTGAAAGCTCACAGGGGTCAGCTCTTATTCACCCCCAAACACCATCATATTACTAAATACATTAAATAACAGTCTCCTTTTAGTGTGTTTTCAAATTAAATGAAAACCTTAGATTTTGATGTGTGATGTACACTTGAACTACATTGGTTTTTGAATCATTCAAAGTCTCAGAATTGTAAATTGCCACAATTGCTTTATCTATACAATTTTGAAGCAACCAAAGACTGCAAGAAATAAAATACTGAAAATTTACACAATGATGTTAGTTTGAGTTCAAGTAGTTTACCTTGCTGAAACAGTTCAGAGTTCTTGGTGGAGTTTAACATTATCTACCTGGGGCATTTCCAGTAAGTACTATCCCCACACGGTACAGATTTCCTTAGTCCACACAACAATATGATTATCTCCCAAATTTAGCCCTGTTCAGTCAGGGCACCTGTCTAGGTACTCTGGCTACCTCCAAGAGCCAACAGCAATTAAGAATGCCATTTTTATAATGTTATGCTTCCCTTCTTAATGGCTTAATGTTATGCTTCAGCAGGAAAAGTCCATATAAGAGTCTGCAATGTACAGGAGGCCATGAGAAACATTTTACATGTTTAGTCCTCTTTAAAAGGAGTTAACATTATCTCCATTTTTTTTTCATTTTTGTAAGCCACTAATGATCATTAAATATAATATCCTAAATAAAATAATTTCTTTATTTGTGTGTTGTTTCATTTCCTAGTTCTTGCTTCACTTTTTAAACACTAAACAAAGAAACAACTAAAAAGAACTCACGTCCCTTTCTGTCTCCCATCTGTTTACAACTAGTTATCAGCTTTCATACAAGAAAGTAGACTAAACTCTGGACCTGTTCTTAAGACTCTCTGCACCATCTCTCTAAATTCCGATGAATCACTTTTTCCTAATGCCTCCTAAGCCTTCTATTTCAGTTTCTCCTGACGGTTGGCTCACTCCTGCCGTCAGGCACATATGCTGTTTCATCAATCTGCAAAGACTTCTGTAGGGCTATGAAAACATCTCTCCAATCTTGTTCACTCCTAATTCATCAAACTAATGATTATGGGTCTATTGGAATATATTTTAGTGCTGTGAAGTCATATAATAAATTTTTGTTCCATTATATAGTAAAATGCCCTGTTTTATATCTTTACAGTATCCACATTTCAGTTGACAGGAGGTTCAGTGAATTACCTTCTATTTAATTATATGCATTTCATATTCAAGAGAACAAGGGCTCTATCTGATTTGTTTACTGCTGTGCTCCTATCCTACAGAGCAGTGTTTGACACATTGTAGGTGTGAAGTGAGTATTTGTTGGATGAAGGAATGAATAAATGGACCTTGTCCTGCATAATTAACTTCCTTATTCAACTTAATAAAAACTTAGGTAAATTTACTCAGGTGTTGACATTACCTAGAATTTTTTGTCGTTGTTCCATTTCTTAAACATACTTTAGCTATCTGGTTGTGAAGTACAGGAATTTACAACTTTGTAACACATTTAAAATGAAACAAAACACTTGTTTACACACTTGGGGCTCCAGATTTGCATTTACAATGATATATATTATTATTGATTATATAATTTAAACAACATTCAACATAATACCATTTTGCTTCTTGACATTTTCATTTGAATGCACATTTGTCGGTTCTGATAAATATGCTGTAGTATGGAGGATTGTAAAGAAAATTGAGGCTGAGTAAAAAGAAATCATCTACCAAAAACATAGGCAGACATTTATTCAACTACCAAGATTTTATTAAATGTGAGTAAAAAATGGAATTCATGTATTTGAGTTTATGTATAAAGGAATAGCACATGTTCTAGTTTTACACATCTGTGTTATTTGACCCCTTTACAACATTAGACATTGCTGACACGTGCTTTCCTAGAACGCTTCACGCTGGGTTTCCATGACACCAGACTTTGTTTCTAGCTGCACTCCTTCCCCTCTGATTGTTCCCCATGACTTCTCCTCAACTGCTTGTTCCTGGGATAAGTGCATATTGAATGTTCATCATGTACCTGGTTGTAAGCTGTATTCTGCAAATATGATGAAGCCAAACCCGGTGCCTCGCCTCATAAATTATACTCTATTTTCATCTTACTAGAAGTCTTACTTATCAACACAATTTTTTGCTAAAGCGTATATGCTGATAACTACCAAGTATGTATCGATCCCAGGCTGTTCTTCTGAGCTCAAGGATTCCATAGTAATCTGTGCGACAGGCATAGCCTATCTCAGGCTCAGCATGTCCAAGTCAAATTTGACCTTCTCCTTCTACCATTGCCCACACTCTGTTTTCTAACTGGGTAATGGTACAGATTTTAAATCTCCCAAACAAGCAAGGAATTCATCTCAACTTTCCTTCTCCTCCATTTTTCAACTATAATTGGTCCTAAAGCCTTCCGTGGTTAACCTTCCTTATGTTCTCCGTGTTGCTAGCTTAATTTAAACTCTCATTATCTCTTTCCCATATCACAGTGTGTATTTCATAACTAGACTTCTCTGGCTTCTTTTTTCCTTCAATCCATTTTTGAGAACACCAGCTGAGGAATATTTCTGAACTCAAATATGCCCCGTGTTTAAAACTCATCAATGGCTTTCATCTGCTCTAGGTTGACACCTAAGCAATGTAGCATTGTGTGTGTCATGGTCTGGACATAGTTTGCCTCTCCAGCTGTCCACACCTTATCTTCCACCTATGGTTCTATCACAACATCATTTTTCCTCAGTAACATGATACTTCATGTTCCTGTCTTTTTCCTCTGCCAGAAATGGCTTCCCCACCATCTCTTCCACTAACTGTAGCCACCAAAATTCTACACCTTTTCTCTGTAGGCTTCTGACCTCTTCAGAAAATGCTGTCACTGCCAATTTTTATAGCCAGAGAACATATCATGTTCTAACTACAATTATATATTTGTAGTCTTGCCTTCTCTAAGCATCTTTGAAAACTTTGGACCTTGCGCCATGAGCCATGGATTGTAAAGAATCCTTACCAAATATTTGTAGAATGAGTGACTTAATGATCATATGAAAAAATAAATAAATTAGAGTTCTCTTCCAGAAAAATTCTCTACAAATAAAAAGTCAACTGGGCAATAAGAAGTGTATCATTAACCCATGTCTATGGTAACTTATATTAATATTTTTGTTAATCTTTATAATAAACAAGAGAAGTACATGGACTACAGAAAACATTCTGACTTTTGGCCAGAGGAGAAAGCAGTTCTCCTTCAGTATTACTGGCATCGAATTATAAAGAATTCTTTCTGAGTTACAAACTCAGTCCCAGACTACTCTTTCTGGTTAACATAAATATCCAGCAAGATTTTCTCCTTCATCCAGTAAAGATCTGTTCATTTTTAACTTTATGAGATAATAATTATCTAAACCGTTCTTTCAGGGTTTAACTTTATGAAAGTTATTAATTCTTGTTACTGTTAATTATTTGTGGTCTTTTTGATAAACATGACAGTAGTAAATTCTACAACTTGCTATAAATGTACTGTAGTTATTTTGCTGGAGAAAAAAAATTGTAACCAGGGACTGGAGTGATGCCTCGCCAGTTAAGAGTGCTGGCTGCTTTTGCAGAGAACCCAGTTCAGTTCCCAGCATCCACCTAAGTCTAACTACCTCAACTCCAGTTCCAGGGGATTCAATGCCTTCTTTTAGTCTCTCACGCATTATACACACATGATGTACTTACATACATGCAAGCAAAACACTCATACACATAAAACACATTTCTAAAAAAATGTAACCAGACCATTTTATTTTTATTTTAATTTTTGTTGTTGTTTTAAGATGGAATTTCTTATATGGTTCATGCTGGCCTCATATTCACTGTATATAATCGAAGCTGGCCTCTAACTCAGAGTAATCCCCCTGCTTCAGTCTCCAAAGTACTGAAATCACAATCATGAAATTCCATGGCCAGCTCTGGTTTTGTTTTTATAATTGATATTACTAATACAGAGAAAAAAAATCATTGCCTATAAATGTTTAGTTATTTCCTAAAAGGGAAAAGATTATCTAACTCTAGAGAGAGGAGTTAGAATCTCTAGAGAGATTCACATTGATTATATTTTGAACTGGAAATCATTTCTCTTAGAAAAGTAACCAATGGTAATTTTAATTTGGTGCAAGATACAGGGACACAAAAAGTCATAAAGCTCCCAGAATTGGTTAATTTTTGCCTGGCTAAACAAGAAAATTAGCTTATTCAAAGTTACTTAGGCTTACATTTATTTAAAATACATTAAGAAAATGAGAGGTAAGTCTTCACCTCTGAGATGGACGCTCGGGAGCTGGACAAACAGGTTGCTGATCCTACCCCAGTGAACAGCACAGGAGGACGTGGTTGGAGTGGCACTTCTCTTGTTCGGTTCCCTGGGCCTCCTGCTTCCTCCTCTCTAGCCAGTCTTGTCTCTGAGGAGTCTAATCCACCCATGAGGAAAGAATTTCTGGAACCTAAAAACATTCTGTAGGAAAATGGGATGAGCAGATGGCTAATAGCTCTTCCTTCTATTTCCACTGTGCTAATAAATTTGATTCCTTTCCTTTTTCAAGTCCCTATTTAGAGATTGATGTGTCTATCCTAGACATGTCAAGGAGGATGAGACAGGCCGTTTCGTACCAATGTAATGCGGACATTTCCGCACTGACGGTAATGGCGATAGGTGGACCTACAACCTCTGTGAAATCTCAAGTTTAAAAGAAAACTCTCAGCATATTATTCAATAAAATCTTCAGGAATTCCAAGGAGCTTTTCAATGTCCTTGTAGATTTATATTGTGTTCTATTTATTTATGTCAGCTAATAAATTAGCATTGGGCCCCTTCCTTTCTGTAAAGAAACATTAGGTAATACTACTGTTGTTTTATTTAAAAGGATGTATAAAGCAGACAGGAAATAATACAAAATAATAAACTCCATCATGCAAACCAGCAGGGTTTAGAAAGGAAATTTTATGTTGATGAAGTGATCATATATTCTCCAAAACTAAAGTTTAGTAATTCCAGCCAGAATGTTGTAGACTAGAGCTCAGGACATGATTGTTCAAAGAATAAGACCAAGTTTAATTACATAAATATCCATAGTTAATATACTTTGCCATAATATATAGTCATACTATTTTAATATGTTTATTGAATGTAATAAATAATATTAAATATAAACTTAAGTTATAGGGCATAAAAGAGAGTCACTTCACATTCAGAAAGGATACAAGTTCAATATAAAGTTGATGAACTTTGAAACTGTAAGCTGCCTGCATTCATTACTAAAACACTTGAAATCTTCGTTATAATTCTGCTCTCATTTCTTCAGAGCCCTTAAGAGCTGTCAGGTGCATCCTTGGAAGCATCATTGCTTTTGTTTTCCTCTTCTCACACACTCGGCAGTTCCCTGTTGCTTGTCAAGGTAATTAATATTTGGAGTAGAAGAAAAAATGTATGCTGCATTTTAATATCAATTTTTGAGTGAAATAAGGTTAAAGGAATGGTCTATTAAAATGATTTTTCTGTCTTTGACCTTTTGTTGCATTTCAAAATATATTTATGATCGGCTTAAAGAATTATGGGCACAACTGTCATCTCTGCAGAGTTAATGAAGGATTTATCTTTGAAAGAATATCCTGCCAAAGTTTTGCCGAAGTTTGGCTATTGATCAATTTAGGGTCTACCTCACAGTCATGATAATAAATATTAAAAACTTATTCCATGTAATAGTTGTAAAAGCTAATAAGAATTGGAAGTGCCTATCACTTTGAATGCATAAATTTTGCTTGTTTATTAATAAATATACTCTATGCCAATAGCATATTCTTGCCAGCCATAAGTAGGCTATCAATCATAACCCTGAGTGACCATGGAATCAAAATATTGCTGAAGTTTATCAGCCCTAATTCTTTATACAATCCACTGTAAAGCCAATGGCTCACCTTTCCAAAACAACTTTCCAAAGCTTTTCAACATCTCCTATTTTCCCCTACAGATTCTAAGCGCATTTGGATTATGTCATCCTCCATAGCTATAATTTTTAGGCTTCGTTGCCTGTGCTATCCATGTGTGATTAGGAACCTTTCATTCTTTTGTGTGAAGTCACTCTCAAAAGTTACTTAAATCAACACAAAGTACACAGCGCCATAAAGTAAATATACTATGATAGGAACCAGGCAAATGCAATCACAAATATGTAAGGGAAAAAGAATAGTTGTCTTCCAAATATATTACATATATTACATTTAAGAAACATAACTCAATACACACGATAATTTATTTAAAGCTAAATAATGAACAGGGTTGTTGCTATCACTCACATTAGACCATTTCCCAGCATGAACTTTTTTCTCCTAGAAGATTCAAAAAAGTAGGAGAAAAAAAATGTGTTCAATGCCTTAAATGTTCCCAATTCTATATGGTTTATGACTTTCATTACAGGATTTCACAAATGTAAAAAAAGATATGTTTCTTGGGCCAGTGAGATGGCTCAGCAGGCCAAAGAATTTGCCTTACAACCGGAGGCTCTGAGTTCAATCCCTGAAACACCCATAAATCAGTGTTATTAAGTTGTTCAACCTCCACACGCATGTGGTGACATGTGTGCCCTGCATACACACACACACACATATCATGCACACACACAATAGTAATTTTTTAAATAATTTATTTCTCAAAAAAATCTTGATTTCTCTAAAAGCTAAGTTTTTAAAAAAGATTTATGTTTTGTTTTTACCTATGCGTGTGGTTTGCGCACATGAACGCAGGTTCCCAGGGAGTCTGGAAAAGGACACCAAATCTTCTGGGGCTGTAGTTACAGGCAGCTGTGAGCTACCAGACAGGAGGGCTAGGAACCAAACTCAGATCCTCTGCAAGATTAGCATGTGCTATTAATTGAGCTACTTCCCAGCCCCTAGGGGCCAGTTTTGACATGGGTGAGAGGAGAAGGTAAGAAAGAGGTAAAGGGAAGAAGGTGGGAGACTGAAAGAGAATGATGCCCTCGAGAGCAAACCCCACCCTCTGCCAGCGCAGGCCCCTTAACCCCTCTGTCCTTCTTTCCCTTTGTTTTGGATGTCAAATGTTCGGCCCACTGTGACTGTATCAACTGCCTACATGTTCTCAGTTTTGCAAGGGGAAAGAGAAACCAAGAAAGACATTTCTTTTCAGGAATTCCGCATGAAAGAGAAGGAGCTTCGAAAGACGGAAAGAAAGAGAGCCAGTGTAAATTCCCCTATGTTTTCTTCTAAACTGTAGAATTCTAGGAAATCCTCCTCCTGCTCATTTTCTAAAACAAACCTTAGTGTTAAAGGAACAGAGTTACATCTAGTCTTCATGGACAGCAGTCATAAAACCTGAATTTATGGACGACTCCCAGGGCTAGAACAATTTTTCAGACTACAAGACAATTTTTGTTATAATTCATTCATTCCATGCCCCAGCTAAAATCTTTTAAAAATTAAAATTTATTCCCCAGATTTATAAGACAAGGTCTCCATTCAGTTTCCACTCTGAGGTCTCTTGTCCTTCTAGACTTCTTACAGTTTGTAGAAGGTCAGGCCCCATGAATATTTGCTTCTATTGATTTGAATTGAATAACCAGCAGGTGGTAAAGTTGAGTAAAGTTCAAAAGATTGCGGTGCAGACACAACAAGACAGAGACACGAGGCGCAATGGATTTGCAGAACAGCGTGAGCCTGTGTGATTTTGCATGACCTTTTTGGTCTTCTGTGTGCGAGTATACAATTTATTCATTGGCAATTAGGGGAATTTAGCATGAACTGTGTGAAGTTTATTGAGGCTGAAGTTCTGTATTGAATTTCTTGGCTTGATCGCTTACCAGTTACAAAGTTCTCTATCAAAAGTTATTTGCATTTCTGCAGGAAATTCTCCTGCTCCTCTTCTCTCCTGGGCTCTCTTTGTTCTTTCTCCACTTCCGACACTTCTATCATAGAAAAAGCCCACTTTAAGAAATTTTCTGAGGATTATACCTCAAGGGCATCTTAGCATTTAACATTTATGATGAGAGCTCTTCTTTTATTGGTCCAAGAAAAATTATAGCTAAAAATAACTATATATGTAAGACTACAAAAAAAAAAAAAAGAGGAGTATACCTGGACTGATGTTTTGTGCCTAAGGAGATTCACAAATCTTGCTAATTTACAGTTAAATGTAAAATATTCTACTTATTCTGCATCCAGATTTACCTGGCAATTGTAAATAAATTGAGTTATTATTAGAGTTCTCTCTAAACTAACCACATTGCACTTCCTACTGTCATTAGATATATTCTTGTTACTCTTTCCTTATATATTCTTAATCTCTTTAATTTATAAGTGGATAGAGATTTTATCATTTGAGCTTTATGACTAAGGACTGATAACATGAATATTTTCTATAGAGCATTTTTTAAAATAAATAAAGATTTCTTTTTATGTCTTTGTCTTGTTTTGCTTGAGAACAATCTCATTATGCATTCTCAACTGATCTCAAACTCCTGATCTTCCTGCCTCCAGTCCCCAAATACTGAGACTATAGACTGGATTGTGACAGGTGACACCCCACACTGCAAGGATTCCTTAAAGGATAATTTATTCTGGTCTCAAAATGTGCAAGAATAGGCCCTGGGAGGTGGTTCAGTGGGTAAAATTACTTGCCACATAACCTTGGTGACCTGAGTTTAATCCCTGGATGTCACTGTGGGAGGAAAGAACCAACTCCTGAAAATTGTCTGACCTTTACAAATGCACTGTGACACACATGGACACATGCATACACACACAAATACATATATATATACACCAATCATAGTAAATAATTTTAATTGTAAGAGTAGACAGGAGTAGATTAGTTAAAAGACAATTTACTGGGATTATTGTGAATGATGTTTTTCTATTTCTATTGTATGATAGCACTGAACTACAATTACTGTGGTTAATGTGTTTAGGAAGTTTTAAAAAGAGGGAAATAAGTTATCCTTTTATCAGTGGTCTCAGAGTAAAGCCCAAGAGGATTACTATTCTGAAATGAATTACCTTAGAAACAAAATTCTGCACACAGAATTAACCTTTGAAAGCACTAAGGTAACATAAGTGTGAGGATAGGGCATGGTGAAATTAGCACTCTCGGGACTGGAGAGTTGGCTTAACAGTTGAGTGCATACTGCTCTTTCGAAGGACCCAAGTGAAACTCCCAGGCCTGACACTAGGAAGCTCACAACTCCATGTAATTCCAGCTCTAGGGGATATAATACTCTCTTCTGGTCTCCATGGGCACCTAAGCAGATGTACACATGCCTATACAGAATATATACATACATACATATACATAAAAAATAAGTCTTTTAAAATATAGTATTCTCAGGGTTGGAGGAGAGATAGCTCAGTAGTTGAGAGCACTGGTTGCTCTTGGAGATAACGAGGCTTTGAATCCCAGCACCCACATGGCAGCTAACAACCATCCATAACTCAACTGAGTTCAGTAAAAGAGCATTGGGCTTGGAATCCTGAGCTTTAGTCTCATCATTAAATAGCTCACCAGTCTGAGATAAATGTGGCATCTCCTGACTGCCTTTCCTCTAAGCTCTGAAATGAACCATTGGGCTAAATAAGTAATAGAGACTGTAGCACGCAAATTCCTTCTTTAATCAGCCATATACTTTCACTCAATCCATCTTATGTTAGTGACTCCATGTGGAAGATCAGTCACCAGGCAATATTGGAAATGAAAATAAGAAGAATAAAAATTTTAATTAGAAAAATCAAACTAGTGATCCTAATTCTCTTTGCTAACTTGTAATATAATTAAGTATGAGACAAAGAGTGAGAAGCAGAGAGACAGATAGAGAAGAGACAGGGAGACATATGGAAGGAAGGAAGCACTTAAAGTTTGGTTTTTCATGAGCGCTGAGATCCATCAAGTGGGTAGAGGTTTTTGCTGTCAAACCCAGTGACTCGAGTTTAAGCTCCAAAACCTACATGGTGGAAAAAGAGAATCAACTCTTACAAGTTGTCCTTTGACTTCCAAACTCACTCTGACATACATGTGTCATTCACACACACACACACACACACACACACACACACACACAATAAACATTAGCATTATTTTTTTCAAAAAGAACAGGTTAGTTTTTCATCATTGCTATTTGAATTATCTTCAAGGGAGCTGGCAAGATGGCTCAGTGAGTAAAGGCACCTACCTTGTAAGCTGAGTTCAGTACCCAGGACCTACATGATGGAAGGAGAAAGCCAACTCCCAAGAGCTGTCCTCTCATTGCCACATCTACACCATGGATGGTTTGCAAACACAGAGAGAGAGAGAGAGAGAGAGAGAGAGAGAGAGAGAGAGAGAGAGAGAGACAGAGAGACAGAGAGAGACAGAGAGAGAGACAGAGACAGAGAGAGACAGAGACAGAGAGACAGAGACAGAGACAGAGAGACAGAGACAGAGAGACAGAGACAGAGAGAGGCAGAGAAATAAATGAATGGTATGAAATTATCTCCAAGGTTCTCACATATGAGGAAACACACACACACACACACACACACACACACAAAGAAAGAAAGCCTAAATGAAACAAACTTTGCACTGTAAAAGTCTATGAGAGCTTACAAAATTTCTTAGATAGAAACTGTCACATACAACTAAGTTTTTATCACAGACCATGACTCAGATATAGTGAACTTTAGTGCACTCTCTTAGTTTTCAGACCTGTGACAAGAGACCTAAGGAAATGTACTGCAAGGAGGACAGAATAATTTTGGCTCAGTTTTATAGATTCAGACCAGAGTTGGCTGATTCCATTGCTTTTATAATGGTAGAAGATTGTGATGAAGGAAAGCCGCTCACTCACCTCCTGCTACCTGTACAGAAGGGAGAGAACAGAGGCCAGTGACAGGACATGTCCTTCAAAGACTCATCTCCAGGGACCCACTTCCCTAGTTTTTTATCTCTTCCCAATAATACCATCAAATTATAATACCATCAAATTATGACTCCATCAATAGATTAATATTTCAGTGGAGTCAGACCCACACGATGTAATCACTTCCCAACACTGAAGGGTAACTCATGAAAACAGTACTCAAAATAAATCTGTACTGCCAACACTAGTTCTTTCGTTACAGTTAAAATTAAAGATTGAAGAAGCTTGTTCAAAGTAAGCTTTGAAATGTTGATTTTTGCACCCAGCTAGTACTAATTTGCCATTGCAAATAGATGGCTAAGCGCAGCAATCATTCATAGCTTTGACTTACAGAAAAATGAGTGCTTAGTGCCACATTGTTAAAAAAGAGTAAAGGCCATTATTTAGCATCTTCTCTCTGCACATTTTTTAGATGTAACAGAGACACAGACCTGCAACCTTAGAATATCCTGTGGCTTATTAAAAACAATTTAGGACTGAGTACAGCATATGATGAGCAATCTACTCATTAAGTCAGTCACAGTATAAAAGGACACCAGGCATTGCTATATATAGATAAGACCCTGAATCCAAACCTAAGAGTATTGATTGGGATCTACAAAAATGTTTACTTCCAAGAATAGCAGAAATCATCTCTTAATATGCTTAAACTGGTATATAAAATAGTGAACATGTTTATCTTTTTTTAAAGATTTTTTATTTTTATTTTATTTGTATGAGTGTTTGGCCTGCATGGATGTATGTGTACCATTTGCCTTGGTGCCCTCAGATGTCAGAAGAGGGCATCAGATCCCCTGGAACTGGAGTTTCAGATGGTTTTGTGCTGGCATGTGTGTAATAAAAACGAACGCAGGTCCTCTGCAAGAGTACCAAGTGCTTTTAACCACTGAGTCACCTCTATATCTGGGACTGCTCTTTCTTAGTTTTGGAATATCTAATTTTTTAAAGTAAAGTCACTAGGTACTAATTCTCTCCTTGCCACATACTTTAGCTGTTTTGGTTGATATTAAAAACTCAACTAGGCTGAAGAGAAAGTCTGTCTATCTAGCGGGAGCCTGGTCCATGTGTTAAGTGTTCTAAATTCATTTCTTTTCATTTGAGAGCATATTTGTGCTTTGGATTCATTGGTCACCACTCGTACACAATCCTGAAAGTCTCCGGGGGCTTTGAGTAATTACTGACGTCAGTAAATCTTTAAGTATATTTGGTTTTAGAGATCTAACTTTTTAAAAATTACCTTTGTGTCAGTCTATATAAAATATATATCCCAGTTGATTGCATTAACATTTTGTCATAACTAAGCTGTAAGCACGCAATCCGTGCATAGTGAAAGAGTTGAGAGCTAACTAGTAAGACTCTTCTAGGCGATAGTGGTATGTACTGGAGGCGGGTGGAGCAAAATGCTGCAGCCTAGGAATAACTCCCAGCTATACAGATGTAAAGAAGGAGCAAGTGTTAACTGGCCTTTTTCCCTGTATTTTGTATGTCAAGATACCTTGGCATCTCAGGACTCACTGAAAAGAGAGGGACAACTCCTCACTAGGCCTAATCAATTCTTGGGAATAAAAAATGACTTATACAGAGGCATATTTGCATTGGCAATCCTAACAACTCAGAGCTCATAACACCCAACACTTCCATCAACTTACAGAGAAGCCAGTATTCTGCTTCCTCAAGTCACCAATTATTGCCCAAGCCAATATTCTCCTTACCCAAATCACCCCTGTTACCCAAGCCAATATTCCCCATCCCTAACTCACCCCAGGCAACTAGGAATCTCTCATACAACTCACAACCTGAAAATATTTTCCTGCTCTCTAGTGCTATACACGTTCTAGAGCTTATCTGCCTCCCCCATTCCTTTCACATTAAAATTGCAGTGAAGCCTACTTCTTCCAGCTCTGGGTCAGCTTTGGTTTGTGCATGTGACCTCATATGACACTATGTGTCCCTCCTCTTGGCAGCTATAAATGACAAGCTATATTTTTTTTAATAGCAAACATCCTTTGATCTGTTTTCTTGGTGTATCCGAATAAAAGCAAATTCTCAAGTACATTTTAAAATAGCAATAGTCAGATGGACGTGGCGGGTGGGAGCAAGATTATCAAAGGTTAGCCAGCTCATGCAGTACAGAAACTGGGAATTCTGCTCTATGCTGTCAGCAATCTGGAGACCCAGGGGTGTAACTCAGTCCAAGTCTGCAGGCCTGATAATCAAGGAAGCCAACACTGTAGGCAGGAGAAGATAAAACGAGATGTTTCAAATAAGCAGTGAAATTAGAAGAAACGGATAAATTCCTGGTCTTTTATCTAGCTCAAACCCGGCACACTGGATGAAGCCCACCGGGAAAGATAATTAGCCACTCTGAGCCCACAGATTCCAAAGGTCTTAGCTTCCAGAAACGCTCTCACAGACACACCCCCAAACAAGGCTTAACCTGGGCACCTCACGGCCCAGACAAATTGACAGGTAAAATTAAATATCACCTGAGAAGAAAAAGTCTTCTCATTCTATCCTTGCAACAGCAAACACCTGGAAAGAGGCAGGCCAGGAGGTCGCAGCAAGGTTAAGAAAAGTCATTCCTAAATACAGCGCCAGTTGCATAAATTTGTCAAAAAAAAAAAAAATCACCAGTTGCCACATATATATTTTTGCAATTTCAATTGTGGACAACTGGAATTAAGTAACAACAACTATATATTTAATAATAACTTGGGCGCAGCGCCGGGGCCTTCCAGGAAGGCACAGTCCAGCTCCTAGCCCAGCAGTCCTCAAGAGCCCAGCGCCCGGAGGTCTGAGGATCCGCAAGAATGCAGTATTTTCCTTTCCTCTGGGTTCTGCCTCCTTCTGCAGGCCCAAGCTCAGTAGAACTCTTGTTCTCCCTCTTGTTTGGAGGAAACACAGCGAACCAGAAAAAGAAAATAATGACTGTCAAAGGAAAGGTAATTCTGTCAATGCTATCTCTACTGTGATGGAGGCTTTTGGGAACCACGTCAACAGCCCAGAGAGCTCTTCTTTGTGGGTATATCACACAAAAAATCCCGAAGTTGGTGAGAATAACAGGCAAGACCGGTGGTTTCCGAGCTGATTTAACAATGGGACCCACTGTTATCAAAGGGACGACTTAGAAACAAGAAGGCAAAAGGAAAGAAGAAGACAGCATTGAAGACATTCCACTGTGGGGATGGTTTAATCCAAAGAGACACCCGGAGGTCCAGACAGTGACCCCATGGAGCGCGCCAGTCGTGTGGAAAGGCATAATAAAGCTCTCCTAGAAAAGTACTATACCAGTCAGGTATAGTGTTACTTGGAAGACTGCAAATAAGTTCTTCACGGTTGGCCACCAAATCATATTTTACATCATGATGGACAATGTCGCCATGATGCCTTCTGTAGAGCTGGATCCTCTACGTTCCTTCCAAGTATTTGAGACCAAATCTGAGAAGAGATGGCAGGACATTAGAATGATGTGCATAAAGACCATCAGGCAGCACAACCTGGCTCACATCCAGCATGAAGTCCACATCCTTTTCTGTATGGATGTCTACTAGATCTTCCAAGACTATTTTGATACGGAAACTCTGGGCGAATCAGTGGCCCAGCTTCAGGCCTGGTGGTACCAGAGAGACCCCGGTGAGTTTCCCTGTGATAGGCAGAAACTGCCAGCAGCTATATTCTGTTTGGAAGGTGGATTTTTGTTACTGCACAGACATGTTTGGAGGAACACCTATTCATGTTCTTAACCTCACCATACAGTGTTTTAAGGGGATCCTCCAGGACAAGAAAAGTGGCAGAGAAGCCACATGGCATGATGAACGCCTCCTAAACAAATATTTCTTTCTCAACAAGCCCACTAAAGTCTTATCTCCAGAGTACTGCTGGAATTATCAAATGGGCCTGCTATGTATATTAAAGGTGCCATGGCAGCTTGGCAGTCAAAAAAGTATAATTTGGTTAGAAACAATGTCTGACTTCAGTTTGTGCCTGTAGACTTCTGGATCTGAGAGTATCATTCTGGCTAATTCTTCAGAAAAGTAACACTTTAACTTAAAACAACAACAACAGAGATGACAAAACATTCTATTTCTCCTGGTAACATTGAGCCTTTTAAAGTATGAGAACAAGTTCATGGTAATCAGATGTAAATTCCCAGTGATTTCTCATATAGTCTAGGTTTGGCAGAATACTGTATCAGCTGAATAAAAATGAATTTGCCATAGGCAAAGAAAAAGCCAGAACATTCTACCCAGCATGTCAGACAAAATCTCAGCAAACAGGATGCTAAGAGAAATGTTTGGCAAGATACAGCTGGGATGAGGTACTGTCCTCTTGGTTGCATTGACTTCCTGCTTGTGATGGTTCTAACTTAGAGTTGCTCTGCAGCAAGAGGACTTCAGTAAGGATACCATCTTCCTTGATGATCCTCAAAGGTTTTAAAGCTGATGGCTTCAAGGCATTTGCTGTCCACACCCCATTAGGATGTTTGACTTCTGTGCAAAAAGAAGGTAGAGATTTCCAATGGATATCACTGTGGTACATACTTAGAGTCTCAGTGAGTCTGAATGAGCCAGTGGGTGCTCAGTTTGAAGTGAAAAGAAAGGCTCAATGTTGAGTTTACCATGAAATAGAGAAGGAAGGATAGAAAATGAAGGGCTGACCACTGTGAGGCTGAGCTACTCTCTAGAGGACACAGGGCCCGATGTTTGAATTACATCACTGACACAGGCACCAAATGGGAGGCTGATCTCCAGCCTTCTTAACCCAATAACTAACAGGGCAGGAACTTGATTGAAAGGTGCTTCCTGTTTTACCCAGGTCATATTCAGTCAGCCAGACTTGTGTATCCAGTGACATGGTGAGGGACATTGGAGAAGGAAGAGGCCAGAAATGGACTAGAGAGGCATACAGGACCTGAGCTCCATCAGAAGACAGTCTGTCATCATCTGGTCCCAGCACTTGCTCTGAACCTCGGGGTCCCTCAGTCCATCAAGTTCCAGTGTGGAGGGCTGACATGGAGTGAATTGAAGAGAAAGTCCTTCAGTCAAGTGACCTTTTGTTTTCCCCTTCTCCATCTGCACTAGGCAAGTGTGCCAGCCAGATGTATTGAGCAGTATGGCCAACCAGCTATAACAAAGGCACAAGAGGATGGCAACGGGAGATGCAGTCATCATGATGGAGTGGCTAAACGTTCAGTTCCCTTCTCCCCTGAGAGAAGCAGTGACATCCTACATATGATAACTCAAGCAAATCAATGTAAAGGAAGTTTTCAGTCTACATTTATATATATGCATATATTTATATTCTGTTTGTCTTTCCATTTAGGTCATCTGTTTCCATTTTCAGACAATTTCTTTGAAGAACCATTGCACTGTCTTAATGTGTGTGCAAGGGACTTCTTTGATTAAAATAAAAAAACACATTTTGTCTAGATTGCACTGTCTCCTTCTCTTTAATTGTTGCAACAAATAAACAAAAACACATAAACAACAACAACAACCCCCAACCTTCCCTTAATGAGCATCAATAAAAGAAGATGGATTCTGGCTAAGAATCTTGTGTCTTTGTTACTCATGTGTTGGAGTCAAACTTTAGCAGGGAGAGTTTAATGGTTTTAAGTCCTGAATCAAAGAAATGATCTATCCCAAAAGTGTAGAAAAAAAGGCTGAAGGAATTTTGAGGGAATTTCTTGATTTTAAAAACTTTATGTCTAAATCTGTAGTGAGCAAAGTTACGGTATTATTAGAGGTAATACATAAACTTTTTTAAAAACTAAATTTCTGATTTACAATATTATTTTCTCAGTAATAATAATAACTTAGTATGTGTGAATTTAAGAGTTTACAAAGGAAGATAGTGAACTTGCTATAATTTGTACAAAAGCCCTGATACCAGTAGGCAATAGATAACTCAGAACTCAAAAGTGTGTCTTTGGAGAGAAACAAGAAATAAGAGTTCTACCAAAATTTGAGGAAAGAATGCTCCCCTTTGACCATGGGCTCATTATTCCAATGGTGAGGGTTTATTAAAAAAAAAAACACACACACATTAAATGTGAACTTTAATTTATCTACTTAATTGTCCTTCATAAGTAATCAGTGTTTTGGGTCTTGAAGAAAATAGCTATATAAACAAAATGAACCAAATTGACATGCATAGTTATGCTGCAAGTACTAAGGCAAGATGCACTGGAGCCAGTCCCTCCATCCACACTATTGTAGCCAAGAAAGATCTACCTTAAGATCAGCAGTTGTTCTGTCAGAACTAGAAAACACACCTCTAAGAAGTCACTTTTTAAACTTTTAATTTGTGAAATCAAAGGAGAATAACAATGTCTCTCGGGGAGAAATCAAATCAATTGACTGATTCACTGGTAACCTGACTGTACATTTATTTATCTGTGCATTCACTAGCACATATGTGTGGAGGAGAGCTCTATGCGAGTTGCTGTGCTGACTTCCAGGTAAAAATTGTATACAAACTAAGCATATTCTATTTAAATTCGGAGTCTAGTGAAGGAAGCTAACACTGGAAAATCAAGTCCTCAGGAATAATCTAGAATTAAGAAAAGTGTTATGAAGAAAAAAATCTTATGAAGGAGAGTAGAGACTGAGTGGAGACAGCCTTCGTCAGAAGTGAAACATCAGTCATAGAAGTGATTCAATGCCATTTTGAAAGAATGGCTGAATTCTGTATTTTATAAGCATATGCTTTGGTTTGAGGGGAACTGTTCTTAGGGAAATCTACTCAGTTTAGCAGTTTCTTACTGTCCTCGTCATCATTCTAGGAGTTTTTAATCTTCTGTCTGCTAGAGTGCTTTTTTTTCTCAGTTCCTATGAGCTTGCAAGATTTCCATTCAGCAATTTATAGGGCAAGGAGCTATTACAACTTATTCACTCTGGATGTGTAATATTAGGAATTATATCGACGCTAACAGAAATACATGTTTGAGGAATTATTTTCTAATCTAATGAAAGCCTCTGTTTGGGCATTACATGGTGTATTATCTATACTTATCTATATAATGTGCATTGCATTTCTGTGGTATGTTGAGTTTATATTTCTGTTTAAGTCACCAACAGTCTTAATAACAACAATAATGATAAAGTGTCCTATAATTTAATACTTATTTATTTGGTTATACGCTTTTACCCAGAAGAGGATGCACAGTATAAAATTTATTAAGTCTTTAGAGTACACACTATGAATCTTCTTGACAAATTACTCTAGCTTGAATATCTTGTCTTTCATACCATCAAATTATCAATAATTCAAGTCCTCGTGTGTGTTCACACTTGGGTATGCTTGTGTTTGGTGGAGGATTTCATGTAATCACATTTAGCATGATGGAAGGCTTATTTTTTCTACTTCTTTCTCATTTCATATAGGCCTATGAACTATTTCAGTATTTTTCACTTCTCCCAGAAACTCCCAAACACAACATCATAACATCCACTATCAAATCACTGACTTTGCTGAGAATGCTTCAGATCTTCCTCTCTGAGCATGATTTTGCTTTTATCACATCAAGGAAAGGTAATTTTAGAATGTTTATATCAAGATTTAATATTTAGTTTTATCATGTCCTTTGGCATTGATAGACTAATTTTTCTTCGATTTGTTGATGAGCTGAGTTACAGGTTTTCCTTTGCTTCTTCCTAAAGTAAAACCTGTGCGCTATGTGTGGTAGCCTTTTAATACATACTGTTTTCAGCTACGCCATTTTATTAGTACCTCCACATCTGGAATCATGAGAGAAATAAGTCTTTAGCTTGCTTTTTGTATTTTCCCAGCCTAATTTCAGCTAGCTGACCTTGTGGCAGGCATACTTCCGTAAAGCCCCAGCAGCTAAACTGTCTAGGGCCCATGGTGCAGCAGGCAGGACATGGGCCACGTACCACCCTGACCTTCTCAGCTAGTCAGTGAGACATTCCACTGACAAGGGTATACCACCTTCCTTAAAAGTTAGACAACTTCTCCCTTTTTTGTATTTATTCTTTGGATTTCATGACAATGACAGTTTTGAAGAATATAACCAAGTATGTGGGTAGCTCATTCGTCAATGTGTGCTTTCGATTTTTCTTCACAATTAGATTGGATTATACATCTTGACTTAATTAATGTACAGTGATGTTCTGTCCTCATCACGTCTCACCAGAGCCTCTCCATTTCCATCACCTTCGATGAGGATGCTAGTTTTCTGATGATTATAATCTGTTTTCCTAAATGCATAGTTATAAATTTTTCTTTTATTAGTAAGTAATTTAGGGAAGGCTGTTTGGGGACTATATAAATACATGTTCCTCATTAAAATTCTTCATCCCCAGACTCCATTAATTATTATGAACTAAATTAATTTTTAATGATTATGGTTATAATGTGATGATGTTTTAAACTATCGTTCTAAATTTGACTATCATTCTCATTAATAAATTAAAAAACAGAATGAAGAAATTTTTATGAGTAAGTTCTCAACCTACTAGCTTCCTCATGTCCAGAATGATTAAGAATCAAATCATTCAGAATTTCTGTGAAATTGAATCAAAAGAATTTAAAAAGCAAATTAACATAAGGCTAGTAGAAAGTAGCATGCAAAAAATGTTCATCCCCAATTTAGCATTTCCAACAAATTTCTAATTTATTTACTCTGAAAGTTCCCACCTCATATGATATATAAGAAACATTGCAGCAAATGGTAACATTCAATCACATAATTTCCAGCTAAAAATTATTTTGTAAGTCATGCCATTTCATCGTCCTGGAATTAAGTAATACAGCTATTTATAGAAACAAGTGCAGCATTATCTGATACTAATCTGTGGATTTTCCAGACTATTACATATAGGTTCATACTATACTGTAATGAAGCTGTTATTGGAGAAGTCAATATAAAGTTCAGCTGCATCTGGGAAATAGATTTCATTGTTTTCTTTTTGGTTCTTTAATCCTGCTTTCCTTTCTATTATAAGACTCAATTTTACTCTCTCTGATATGTATTATTTCCATTCTCTTGCTCAATATTTTCTATTACTTATTTTTCTAAGTATAAAACTCCACATGTAGTAACCCCTGGGATCATCAGAAATAACAAGATTGCAATAAATATGTGGTGGAAATTGGAATTACATACCATGTTGGTCAGAAAACTAAACTAATGTAATAAAGGAGCATTAGGACAACATACCTGAAAGGTTCCAGGATCATCATTCATAGCAAATATCTCAGAGTCTCCTTGCAGTTTTCTCTGTACCCTTTGATAACATACCACACATATCATTTACCAGTCTCAATCTCTGCTTCCTCTCTGATTTTATGAATGTAAACCAAACCTGGAAAACAATATGTTCTTCTTCCTCACATATCCTTATTCCTAAAAGTTTCATCCTGAGAGCAATTAATACAATGTCTTTTCTTCTTAGTAAAGTAACATTTTAAGCAGAGACCCCTTTTCAGCAGGTCCTTTCTTGCTATATCATTAACATAAATACAAAACAGCTATTTCCTACACAAATACTCTGAAATGTACCTGAAGGAACAGCCTCCTGATCAGATTATCCATTTCCTGCCAATCCCACTGGATACTCACCAAAGGTCAATTTCCCCCTTCACAACTAGCTACAATCAGTTTATCCACTGTTGAATCCAAATTAAATTCTTTGCCAGTGTGGTGTCATTGAGTGTTCTCTGTCTTCAATACCATGCCCAGCTCACTCTCATAGCAGCCCCACTCACATCAGGCTGGAGTAAATGGGACTGATGCTAAATCCACAGGACCGTGGTTGCCTCTCCCTCCTGATTCCATCTGATCACAAGGCCACCTTTCTTTCATCAGCATCAAATTTCCACTTAATAGAGTCTTGCTTTTACTCCTTCAGCACGTTTCAGCCACGGCGGTGACACCAGCTTCCCACGAGAGCCATTTGGACTGAAAGAGTTCTGACACCCTTCTTCCTGTGCTAATCAGAACCTTGGCATCTCTTTTCAGGTCAAGGCCAAATTGTCATTTTCCATTCTCACTGGGAAATTAGACTGGGGGAGGCTTTACTTCTCTCCCAGGAACTGGCTCTAGACCTGACCTGTGAATTATTTCTTTTACACTTTTACCACTGCCCAGCCATAGAAAGCAAAGAGGGAAAAAGATGGTGCCACCAATTTGTGTCACAAAATAATTGGGCTGGAGAGATAGTTCAGTGATTAAGAGCACTGACTGCTCTAGCAGAGGACCCAGATTCAATTCCCAGCACCCACATTGAGGGAAGAGCTGGGATGTCAGTCAGTGGTAGAGTTCTTGATTAGTATATGTGGGAGTCCCAGGTTTAATGCCCAGCACTGCAAAAAATAATACAGAAGGAAGGATGGGAGGAAGGAAGAAAGACAGGGAGGGAGGGACGGAGGGAGGAAGGAAGGGAGGGAGGGAGGGAGGGAGGGAGGGAGGGAGGAAGGAAGGAAGGAAGGAAGGAAGGAAGGAAGGAAGGAAGGAAGGAAGGAAGGAAAATAAAAGAGCAAGAAGACATTCATCAAGGAACCTCAAGATATATACTTTACAACAATGAGAGTCCCTTGGAGCTAGAGAGAGGGCGCAGTGGTAAAGAATAGTGGCTGCTCTTGCAGAGGCTGCTTTTGCAGAGGACCTGGGTTTGATTCCCAGCACCCACATGGCAACTAACAATCATCCAAAACTCCAGTTCCAGGGGATCTGATGCCCTCTTCTGACCTCTGCAGGCATTGCGTAAAATAAAATAAAATATTAATAAGTTAAAAATATCCAAAAAGTTTTTAAAACAATAATGAGAGTCCATGACTCTTTAGGTTTCCATATTCACACATTCCTATAGTTTATGTGCAGGTGATTCAGGAGCAACCTGTTAAGAAGTGTCTGTGCGGCCTGTTCTCAGCAAGCACAGGCCCTCACTTTAATCTCAGCACCACACAAAACAAGCTGGAAACCTGTCTCCCCAGGTGAGCAAAACTACTGCTTTGCCTCACTTTACTTAGAGGGATAACACAGCTCCCTCAAAATCCTTGGGAGTTAAATAAATGTTTGCTAAAAATAAACCCTGGCATTTGGAATTCATTACCGGGTACTTGTTGTAATGGATTTCTCAGACCATTCTCTGGATAAATCTTCTGACTACCCCCTGATGAGAAGAGAAGTGCAGCAACTCTGAAATTGCAGTGATTAACCTGAATTCCAAGTCGCCAGAGTGCGAGGCTATGTATCTCCTCCGACTTTGAAGCGAACAAGCCTTTCACAGAAAAATACAAGAATGTCGTGCAGCTTCTCACTTTAACCTATGATTATTTATCACATCACTTCACTTGATTCTCAGGAGTCAAATCTCCATCCACAGCTCTGGAATCATCTACATAAACTGCAAAGCACTATACAAACACAAGCGAGCATCCTCATTGCCTTTGTGATCATTATCCTCATCATTATTCATAACAATCTGTCATTTTGCCTCCAGTGTCTCCCTATGAATCACCATTTCCTCTCTCAACACCATCACTGTCTTTAAAGGGCCTTCATTGCCTAAAACCTGAATATCACAATGCATCTGTAAACATATTTTCTAACTCTGTGAACTGCTTGCCCCCAATCTATCACAAATAGGACCTTCAGAGTTAGCTTGTGTTAAAAAAAAAAAAAACACTACATTCATTATGTCTGAAACATTCTAATGCAATTCTGTATCCGTTTAATGAAAACAAAGCATGTATAAACACTGACAATAAAGGAAATAAAGAGGAACAAGATAGGAGACTACAATATGCATACAATGTTGGCTACATAGTGAGTTCCAGGCCAGCCTAGGTTACAGAGTGAAGAAGCACTGTCACAAAAATAAATAAGTACAAAAAAATGCTTACACAAGTTATTATAGTACAACATATAGGCCACAGAAAATAATTGAAATAAAATGCTGGTAATCAGATTTCCATCATTATAAGGCAATACCTGGTGTAATCAACTTAAAAAGAAGAAAAGTTGGGGCTGGAGAGATGACTCAGTGGTTAAGAGAATTGACTGCTCTTGCATATTACCCAGGTTTGATTCCCAGCCCCCAAATTGCGACTGACAACCGTCCTTAACTCCATCTCCAGGGGATTACACACTCTCTTCTGACCTCTACAGGCATTGCATGACATGGGTGCACTTACACACATGTAGGCCTGATCTGTGAATTATTTCTTTTACACTTTTACCACTTCCAGCCATAGAAAACAAAGAGGGACCAAGATGGTGCCACCAACTGTGTCACAAAATAATTAGGCTGGAGAGACAGCTCAGTGGTTAAGAGCATCGGCTGCTCTGGCAGAGGACCCAGGTTCAATACACAGCACCCACATGGTGGCTAACAACCGTCCCTAACTCCAGTTTCAGGGTCTTCAACACCGTCTTCTGACCTCAGCAGGCATTTCATGACACCAGTGCACCTACATACATACAGGGAATACATGCGTACTCATAAAAACCTAAAACTAATAACAAGATACTTTTAATAAAAAGAGGAAAAGCTTGTTTTGGCTCACAATTTCCAAAGGTTAGTAGGTGGTCTGTTGTTTTGAGGTCTGTGGGGAGGCTGTACCTTAATAACAGAATAAGCTACTCACCTTATGGTGGCTAAAAAGCAAAGAGAGATAGGGCTTAGCGGGGGAGGGTTCCAATATGTAATTCCTTAAAGGCACTCCCGGTGACCTAACTTCATCCCCCTAGACCCAGCCTTTCCAAGATTCTAGTACTTTCCAGCAGTGCCACAGGAAGGCATTCAAGCCTTTAGTCATGGACCTTTGGAGGATACTTACCTAAACCACAGAATGTGCTTAAGAAATTCTAAGGTGGCAGAACTTCACTTGCATTAGTAAGATTGGGAAGGGTGTGATGGAAGCGCGTGGCCCTGGAGGTAGCGTCGAAGGAAAAACTAAATCATGAAAGCAGAGGTGCGGGAACTGTAAATTGAACAAAGGCTCAGAAGCAGAAAAGCTACCCTGTGTATTGAAACACGAATTAATCATAAGAGAATTCAGAGTACCTGGCTGAAAGTATCTTCTCTATGGATTTCCATGGCGGACCTATAGATCGCCAGGTGCCTCAGACCCACCTACCATTCACCATCCAGCACTTAGACTATAAATAAGATAGAGGTTTTGGGAATGAATAGGAAAAAAGTTTCTTCTACCCTTCTGGGTGAGGATGTTTTAAAACTTTACCAAAAATTTTAACATTCCCTTAAAGTATAACAAAACTACTTCTAGTGGTGATTTGTGAGCTGAGTCAAAGAAAGGGAGCTCCTTACACATCCATTTTCTTTCTGCTCTTGCTTCATTTTGTTCTCTGAGTCTTGTTTTCTTTACTTTTCTCCATCAGTGGGGTTTGCCCCCTTTTGGTTTGTATAAAACTCATTTTTCATCAGAAATACAATAAAACTTCAAACACAAAACAATTTTTATCTGAATTAAATTTACAGCTGTTGAATTATAAAAGGACTTCTATGAAAAGGTTGGCATCAGGCAGAGAAGAGATAAGGAATCCTGTCTTATCCTCTTGACAGTGGCTGACTGCTAAGTACGATAAGAACAATGTTTAAGTGCCCAACTATGATGGTGGGTATAAAGCAGGACAAGTCCAAAGAAATGTCCCATTTCTTCCCACCAAAGTGGACAGACGATTTCATTTTGTCATCTTGCCGATCCATCTTAGACTTCCTTAATTTTCTCCCTGTATCTCGTACCGCCCTTATTCACCAGTGTCTGCTGATCAACCTGCCGCAGCTTCAGGCTCTTCCAAAAAACTGCTTCTTGAGCTTCTGTACTATCAACACTTGAAACCATTTTGAAGTACCAAATCTTCAGAAGTCAAATTATTCTCATTTGTTCAAGAAATTAAAACTGATCTTCTCCCCCATGTGAGATTTTTTTCAAGACCCTCTTCATGTATTTAATTATTCTCTTATATTTTCATTCCAATATTCCTCAACATCGTTTATTTTTAATGTATCCTACAAAAACATGCACTGTAGAATGCATGATTTTTTTATTTCCATTAATGATACTGTGCTACCATGCACACTGTGGTTCTTAGACAGATAGTAATTGTTTCAGAACATGAATTCTGCAACTAGGCTATCCAAATTCTGATCCTGGAACTTCCACTCACTATCAGACCTTCTCGATCTCATAACTTTTGGAGTTACTGTGAGCTCAGCACAGTAGTTGTCACATGGTAAATATTACACAAGTGTCGTTTGTACTATTAACATTATTATTGTTTTTTTTTTCACACAGCATTGCTCTAGAGGATTCACCACTGCTGATGTACAAAGCTGACTTCCCACTTCTGTGTCACAGCATGGTGTCTGTCCACCAAGCTTCGTTTCTATAAGATCCCAGATAGATTTGATACTCGGCATCCCTTTATACATCCAGTAACTTCTGGGAGACTTTTGAAATATTTTTATTTATATGATTTTATTTTATATGTGAGTGTAGCTACCATGAGAGTACTGGGATCTGAATCCAGGTCCTCTCCAAGAGCAGTCAGTGCTCTTAACTGCTGACCATGTCTCCAGCCCGCTGGAAGAGTTTTTACAGTAGATTCCTATCCTGCTTTTATCTCATTGTGGATTTTCTATATTTTTATTAATTTGTAAGGCTTCTTGCATTTTATATATATATATATATATATATATATATATATATATATATCTTGTCATTTCCAGACATTATAAATTTTTTCACATTCTTATATCTGTGTTAACCTTGTTCATAATTTTTTAAAGGCTCAATTTTAAAATAATGAAATTTATTTTTACTTTATGATTTATGCTTCTGCTATTTGCTTTATGAAACCTTGTGTGTGCATGCATGTATGTGTGCGTATCTGTAACATATGTGCACACGTTCATGTATAAGCATACATGTGGAGGCCAGAGGTCATTGCTGAATGTTTTCCCCAGTCACTCTTTCCTTTATATTTTGAGTCAAGGTCTCTCTCTGAACCCAGTGCTCACTGATTAGCTACAATGGTTGGTGAATGAGCTCCAGGAATCCACCTGTCTCCCCATCTCACCCCCACCTAAGGCTATAAATGCAAATATGATCACAACTGGCTTTTATATGTGAGTGTTAGGAATCCTAACTCAGGTCCTCATGCTTGTACAGTAGACATTTAACTGAATGAAACAACTCCTCAGCCCCTCCTTAGGAAATCTCTTTTTTTAAGCATGGAGAAGTATTGAGGTTTTTATCTTAAATTTAAAAATAAGACTTCCATGTAAAGAAACAGACTCTCAGGCAATCACATGATCCATGTAGACTTATTTTTATTAAGAATGTGTTATATCTTGAGATAGGATTCGAAGGACTTATACAAAATGTACGATATCTATGAACTCATTAGTATGCCTTTAAAAAAATATCTTTTCTGGGTTGGAGAGATGGCTCAGAGGTTAAGAGCACTGGCTGCTCTTCCAGAGGACTTGGGTTCAATTCTCAGCATCCACATTGCAGCTAACAACCATCCATAATACCAGCTTCCAGGGGATCTGACCCCCTCTTCTGACCTCCTCAGGTGTTCCACATGGGTGCACTTATATACATACTTATAAACATATATACACATATAATAAATAAAATATTTTATTGATTACCTTTTTCTCTCTAAATATTATAGTATACTCACACATGCATCTCTTTACATGTGTACATGTATACATTATTGGCTAGGATCTGCATATGAGGAAGAACATGTGGTTTTTTTTTTTTTTTACTTTCTGAGGTTGGATGACCTCCTTAGTATTACACACCCTAGGTCCATACATTTTTCTACAAATTTTTAAGAAACAAAAACAGTACACTATATGATAGTTGTTTTTTTTTTCTGGGATACTCTACCTGAACTCCAATTTTGTAGTGTTAGGTGAGAAAATAAGTTTTATTTTTCTCCAAGGCGTGATCTAGTTTTTACAAACTATTTACTAAATAATTCTCCTTTCTTCATTAATGTTAGGTGGGATGATAATTATGCAACACTCTGTGTGGTCAGATACTGGTCACCTAATGTACAGAAAGCCATTATAATGCTCAATGCAGTGTCTCCCTCTGAGAACATCACTGAGTTCTTAAGATCAAGTGTTCGTGAAAAGCTTCCATGAGTGATTGCCTAATCTCAAATAATGTGGTCATTTCTTTCTATTCACATGGAAAAATAAACTCAAAACAAATATTCATCCGGCCTTCTTGCAAACTCTTAGAGACTGGTATGCTAGTTTAAGGCACAAAGCGTATTTGGATTCCAGCACTGGACTCCGGGTCTCAGAAGTGACCTTCAGTTTTGTTTTGTTTTTCTGGTTTTTTTTGTGTGTGTGTGTGTGTGTGTGTGTTGCTTATTTAAATATGTTCTCTTTTTAATGCAATATTTTATTAGGAATTTTAGAAATTCATGTATGTACACATGTATTTTGGTCATGTTCACCCCCCACTCCTTCCTTCTAAGTCCTCCCAGATCCACCCCAATTCCTCACCCCCTCCCAACTTCATGAACTCCTTTTATTCTTTTCAATAACCTATGAGTCAAATTTGTGCTGTCCATATATTCATGGACTTGGGGCCATCCACTGGAGCAGGGTTACCTACTAGGGTCACACCCTTAAAGAAAACTGACTCTCCCTCCTCCACGTCATCAATGGTCAATAGCTCCTTAGCTAGAGGTGGGAGCTTGTGAGCCCATTTCTTCTCCATGCTGAAATGTTAACTAGCCTTATCTCCTTCAGGTCTTTTGCACAACTGTTGTGAGTTATTGAGTACAGTGGTCCTATCCAAAACAGTGTAACTAAGAAAAACAAACACCAAATGCTCTTGTTCATATGTGAGTCCTAGCATCAAATCTCTAGATTCATATGTTTAACTTAGAATACTATAGAATTCAGGAAACTAGAAAGGAGTCATTGGTGAGAGGGACGAAAGATCTCCAGGGTGGAGGGATAGTTGAACACAGTTGATAAGAAGAGGAAAAAGGAAATAATGGGGAGGGAGGTTGAAATGGGGAGAGAGATTGGAGGTAGGAGAGAGCAGGGACAATAAGAGCACTAACTATAACTAAAGATGTTGAAATATCCCGATGGAAACCTTCTATTTTGTAAGATATATATATATTTAATTGGAATTACCCTATACAGGAGATAATGCTCCTCCCAGAAGTCATGAGTTGCCAAATAAAAGCCTAGTGCCAAGTAAAGAACATCTCCTTTTAAATTATTGGTCAAGAGTATCCCAAAACAATATAGGCGATTGCCATTACTCTTAGTTGCCTACTAGAACTTTATGGTAAGACCCTACTGCTAAACACACCACACATTGGACATAGGACATGGAGAAATCAAGTGGGTATTTACTTGGAAACTTCTCTGTTTGATAGTCTACGTAGTACCAGGAGGTGCTATGAAGGTTCTAGGGAAGAAAAATCATCAACCGTCTTACTCTCAACTGTCAACTCTATGAGCTACAGTAATGATTAGAATGGCAAAGTATACCCATTGGTACAACAGTGGCATGAATGGTATGGAGGTGACCAACAGCCTTCTGGTTGAATTTTAGGCCTGCTCCACAGGAGGAAAGGTATTACTGGTACTGTGAATCTTGGTTGGAGAGTTCATGGACCCCCAGGGTGAACCTACTATTATTCATTTGCTGAACAGACATAATACAAACTGCCCTCCAAGTACATACCCCTAAGTCCGTAGGCTAGTGCATCTCTCAGACCTTATGAGAGAAGTTTCTTTGTGCAATGGACAGCAGTTAATGATCAAAGCATAGAGAGTATGTGTCTGTGGAGTGCTGAGTCACAAATGAGACCTCTCTGTCACATCCCAGCCCTCCCAAGGCCTTCCGTTTTTCCTTTGCCAAAAATTGCCTTGAAATCTTCCTTCAATTTCCATCCTAACTACCGATATTTGTCCCTTCTCAGTCTCCAACTCATACGAATTTTACTAATTCAACAAATATCAGGAAACTGCAATGCGTTAAGGAAAGTTTAAGATACTACTTAAAATGTACCAACAGCACAGTGAGCAGTACAGATAGGATCTGATCCCAGGCATTTGACAGGGGAAAAGAAAATTAAATCAGTAATCAGATGTGTCCCTGAGTTGCAAACTAAGGTAAGAACCGAGAAGGAAAGAAATATGAGGTCCTATGTGAGAATACAGTGAGGAGGTGGGGTGTCAGTGAGATAAGTGGGTCATTAACACAGGCATGAAGTAGAATTTAGGACGTGAGGTGAAGAACCTAGAGGTCTGTATGAGAAATACAAGCTGGTGAAAGAGGCCCAGACAGATGAGCTTCACGTGAAAGATCTGAAGGAGAGAGTCTAGGGGCTGCCAGAAATGTTCTAGATTGTACTGTGGGTTCATGGTTTGGGTCATTGGACATAGAACCATATAAATAGTTCTAAAATAAAACCCAGGATCTGTATTACATGGTATTTCTAGAGTACTCTGTAAATAAAGCATATTTTGCAAAGATTCTCAAAGATTGTTAGGTATTTCCTGTAATTAGAAGTCCCAAATCAGGAATAGGAAAATGAAAAAATAGTTTTCCTTCCTCTTAATATATGCACAGACTCAAGATAGTGTTGCCCCAATCTAATAATAAGGGAAATTCAATCTATGAAGTCATAAACTTATTTACACCCACCAGAGAGCCAAGGTTTCAAAACAACCAAGTAGACAGAATTTAAAAATATGGAAGTTTGTCTAAGGATAAATAAGAAATTCAGATTGTTTTGCCCTTGACAGAGCAGAGAGAAAAGGGTTGCCAACCACAGAAATCAGAAACAACTACATTTGAAAGACCTCTTTAAGACTAACTGTGGGCTCATGTGACAACTTAGAATCTCTAATTTTCAACTCCAGACACAGGGAGATTCTGTACACATTAAACAACAAATTAATACCAAATTTTGCCAAGAATGATCTAAGGAGAGAAGGCACAGGAGGGCCTCTTAAGGGATACACATCAAGGTGACCATTCTCTGTAGCAATGGCTCAAATAATGCAGGTTATAAAACTCATGTCTTTTGCCAAGTAAAGGCCTAGCACCAACATATTCATTCCATATTGGTGTTAGTAGCAATTGTTAGAAAGTTATGTCACATGATTTGGGGATAAGCTAAAAAGCACGGGTGTACTCAACTCACTCCCCCAAAATATCTTCTGTTTCTGGGTATCCATACTCGCCCGCTGGAGGGATGGCTCAGAGGTTAAAAGCACCAGCTGCTCTTGCAGAGGACCCAGGTTCTATTCCCAGTACCCAGCTGGAAGCAAACAATTGCCTGTAACTCCAGTTCCAGGGGATTTGATGCCCACTTCTGAACTCCTCAGGCGTGACACAGGTGCACTTACACACATGCTTGCATTAGACTCGTACACATAAAAAAAAAAAAAATTAAAAAAAAATAAAATCCGTACTCCCAACCCTGCACTGAACCTAAACAGAAAACATCTGTCACTGGAGGAGGAAATTCACTTGCATCCAGGATCCAAAGTTCACACAAAGCAGAGCTTTTGTACACTAAGGCAGAGACAGGAAACTTGACCATCCCCCGTCTAAGACTCAAGGTAGAGTTAACTGACATCCAAGGAAGAGTCAAGAATGGTGGCCAAGTGCACTCCTCAGGATGGAGAACACCAATTAGAGACTGAATGGGTAAGAAAAGACAGAGGTGCTGACCAACATCAGCACTCGTAGTCTTAAGCAGGCAAAATGCAATGGAGCTTGACCACTGGAGAAGCAAGAAACCTATTTGTGGAGTAGGAATGGCCCACTAAAGAGGCTGAATTTGAGGATGGAACACAGAGCTTCCACACCCTCCTCTCTATTCCCACCCTGCCCCAGAAATCCAGAACTTGCCCTAATACATCAGCAGCTATATGAACGTGTCATTCTTACAGCCATGTAATGTTTTACAAGAAGTAATGTCTGTGGCACAATGAAATGACCACAACAGCAACAGCTTAAACCCAGTGAGGCTACTAGGTCTATTTTATCTCCTTGGCCAACAGTCAAACAGGAAACAGGTTGTGACAACTGTAAGGCATAATACTATTTACCTTAGTTTTTCTTCTGTATACAGTGTAATAATAAAAACTGAGACACAGGGGCTAGAGAGATGACTCAGCAGTTAAGGGCATTGACTCCTCTTGCAGAGGACTCAGGTTCAAAGCTCAGCACCTACACAGCAGCTAACAACCATCTGTAACTCAAGTCCCAGGGGATCCGATGCTTTGGTATCCATGGGCACTGAATGGCACAAGTGCACTTACATGCATGCAGGTATAAGACTCACACCCAAAAAACAAAGTTTAGGAGAAAAAAAGAACAGGAAAAAAACTAGATCAGTTATCAAAGAATCAAATAATCCCCAAAACTGGACTCAGACATTACCTAAGGGACAGTACCATCAGATAGAAGTTTAGAATATATGCCATCACGGAAAAGGTAGGCAAAAATGACAAAATCATGGACAGAATAGAAAATAAAAATTATAATAACTTTAGATCTGCATAAAAATTTAAACCCATCCAAAGAAAACCTCAGGCCAATACTATTTCATAAAATGAAATCCATCAAAGATTTAGAAAAGAATTAATAATTTTAGATAACTTTTTTTAGGAAGTAAATGAGAGAAGTATGCTTGCCAACTCATTCTATTGGGCCAACATAAGCTTATTACTAATACCAGAAAAATAAACTTCAATAAAATGAAGCAATAGAAGAAATACTTCATGAATAAAGATGCAAGAATACCTTGGAAAGTTATTAGCAGTCAAATTCAGCAAGATATACAAATGATAATATATCACAATCTAGGCTTTTGGAAAAAAGAGAAGGTCAGTTACTGATTTAAAAATCAATTTAGAAAAACAAGTCAACATACTAAGGAAAACAAAAGTATAAACTACTTTGACAGAAAAATAAACATTTGACAAAATTCAAAATGCATTCCTAACAACAATTCTCAACTAAAAACACAAGGAAATCTCCCAATCCTTCTATGCACACATAAAATAACTATTGACATAGTCACTATGAGAAAATACTGATGGTCTTTTCCATTTAATCAGGAAAATCAGGCTGAAGGACTCTTATCACTCTTAGTCACACTGAAAAGGAGTAAGTGTGGTTAAAATGTGTCACTGTACACAAACACACAACATACAGATTAGAAGATAAGTAAAAACTGTCTCTTCACAGACTACATTATAGTACATTTTGAAAATCCCAGGCTATCTTCAATAATGCTGGCAGAGATACTAATAGATCAAAGCACAATCACAGACTACAACGTAAAAGCAAATATTTGAAAATCAATTACACTTTCATGTTATTTTCAGTAAATAACTAAAAACCCAAATATTTAATTTATCTATTTAATTTTATGTATATGAGTGCTATTCCTGCATGTACATATGATCACCATATGCATGTAATGCCCACCTAGGACAGAGAAGGCATTGGCTCACCTGGAGCTGGAATTAAGGGATGATTGTTAGCTGCCATGTGGGTACTAGAAACCAAACCTGGGCCCTCTGCAGGAGTAGCCAATGCTCTTAACTGCTGAGCCATCTCTGCAACCCCCAAAACCCTCAAATTTTAAAACAATGTCATTTACAATTACTTCAAGACTATTAAAATAGGAAAAAAATTAATGAAATGTATGTAAGAGCTCTAATTTGAAAGTTAATGTTGCTAGATGATGTTAAAGATGGAGAATTTATGAATGAAGTTAACAAATTAGATTTTCCTAGTCAACATAACACTTCCTCCTCAGACTGATCATTCAGTTAACTATAATCAAAATGAAAATGTCCACTAGTGCAACAGATATTATGGGAGTAACCAATCATTTTCTGATTGGAGTTGAGGTTCACTTCACAAGATGAAGCCTATAACTGACACTAATAGGAAGCCTAGGAACCTGTGGCTAGACAGGTCACAGGCCGTAGGTGAGACCTACTCCTCTTATTCTGCTAAATACACATTGCATTAAACCAACTCCTAATGACTTATCATTATATTCATAGATTAATGTATCTCTCAACTCTCACCAAAGAAACTCATTCATGCAGCACATGGTGATTAACATAGAGACCCACAACTGGCCAATGTGCAGAAAAGAGGCTGCCAGAGTGTTTATCCACGAATAGGACACCTATATCAAACTTATGGCTCTCAAAGCTCAGGGACCATTTCAGAAGAGTGGAGCACAAAGATTGCAAGAGAGCCAGAGGTGGTGGATGATGTTAAGCTTCCTTCAGGGACATGAAAACAATGTTGCCCCATCCACCTTCCACACTTTGGTTCCTGTGACAAAGGGAGGCTTGTTTTCTTCAACCTACAGTCTGGGAAACCAGTGTGTTTACTGGGTATGCTGGGTGGCTTTAGTTGTCAATTTGACACACCTGGGTTGAGGGAGCCTCAACTGGGAAATTACCTCTCTCAGACTGGCCTCTGTCCATATCTATGGGGCATTTTCTTGATTGTTGAGTGATGTGGAGGGCCGAGCCCACTCTGGGTGGTTCTACCCTCTACCCCTGAGCAGGTTGTCCTGTACTATATAAGAAAACAGGTTGAGCACAGGCCAGGGAAGCAAGCCAGTAAGCAGCTGTCTTCTGAGGCATGTGCTTCAGTTCTTGCCTCCAGGTTCCTGCCCTGAATTCCTACCTTGGGTTCCATCAGTAATGAACTGGAGATGTAAACAGAATAAACTCTTTCTTCCCCACGTTGGTATTGGTCAGAGTGTTTTGTCAGCAATTGCAGACAAACTAGAAAACTGAGCTTACTTATAGAGCAATGGGTGGTGGTTTACTTATGAAAGTATGGGTGCTCCTCCCAGAAGGTTACCAGAAAAATCTTCATCCAAGCATGGACGGTGACTTCCCCATAGCTACACAAACACACAAGAGATCCTACCCCTGGCTTCCTCTACTTACATATCCGTAGCCCTTCCCTGTCATGCCACTAGGGCTGAGTGGTTGGTTGAAAGGTGGGACTGACTCTCTGCCCCTCTTCTTTTGCAGAGTGTAACAGTCAACAAGCTTGGCTGTGATGATCCTAGGCAAGCAGGTGCAACCTGCTTGGGAAAAAAGCATCTATCAAACTGTTGGGAACATAGTAGTTCTATGAAAGAAATGACTATAAGGAAACAGATGTTTCCAGGCAATTAGACAGTTACTTATATGAACTCACAGCAACAGTAACAGCACTCACAAGTTCCGAATAAGCTCAAACCACACAAACCCCTGCATTGAAGTAGGAGAGTGGGGAAGAAACTCCAACCATGCCTATTGACAGTCACTAGATTCTAGGAGGGCGAGAATCAGTCTTCTTTACAAGTGTGATTCTTGGTAGCTTAACTAGGTGCCAGTGGACAGATCAACCCTGAAGGGCATTTACGGACACAAATTTGACTTTATACATACATACATATATATATATATATATATATATATATATATATATGTACATGAAAAGAGTGTCGGGAGTAAGGGAGGGTACAAAAGACGGGGAAAGAAAAAAAAATCTACATTTAAGCCAGCATATCAAAACAACTTTGAAGACTAACGATGGAGGCCAAATACTCTCTGTATCAAGGCTTCATACAGAGACATAGTAATCAAGAAGGTGCTGTATTGGTATGAAAACAGAACAGGACACAGATGTCAGAAACAGGCCACATGTTGACTGACTGTCAACATGTGTCCCAGTAATTCAGAGGAGAAAAGGACATTCTTTTCAACAGATTATGCTCTAAAAGTTGGGCAAAAGATGAACATTGATTTATATTTTTTAATTTTCAAAAAGTAGTTAGAATGGAGCACAGGTTGTGATTTGAGAGCTCTAACTATACAGTGTCCAAAGCCCTCCTTACAAAGGTTTTCCTTTTCTGTTGTTTTTGTTCTATTTTGCTTTATTTTGTTGAATTGGGGTCTCTCTGTCACCCCAGTTGGTCTTATACTTACTATGGAGAGAAGACTGGCCTTGATCTTATCGAGATCCACCTGCCTCTGCCTTCCAAGTGCCAAAATTGTAAGTATGTACCACCACAACCAGTTTAAAGTGTTTCATAAAGTGAAGCATGAATTGCAAGAGAAAATACTAACGCATTATCTAAATCAAAATTTAAATTTTTCCCTTATTCAAAAGATCTTATTAGATGGACATGGCAGCATTTGCCTTTTATGCCAGCACTTTGAAAGCAGGTAAAACTCTGAGTACAAGGCCAGCCTGGTCTACTTAGTAAGTTCCAGGACAACTAAGGTTATACAAAACAAATTTTTAAAGATCTTATTAAAAGATTGTTTAAATGAACCACAGACAACAGAGAATATATCAACAAAAGCATTAATAAGGTAATATGTAAAATATTTGTGAAGACACCTCACTAAAGAATATATATGAAGGTCACATGTGAGGCTCAGTGGTAGAGCACTTGCTTATTATGATCAAGACCCTACTTCAGTTTCTAACATCACAATGGGAAAACCTAAAACAAGAAAAAACTGCATGTTTGTATATGTGTGTATAATATATATGTTATTTAAAATATATATATGACTTGAAAGAACTCAAGAAAATGAAGCATAAAAAAACACAATGAAATCTCAATACCCAACAGCCATAAATGCTAAAGTTAAAAGAACTACTATTGTTAATTGTTGGCTGGAATACAGAACTCATGTGTTGCCAAAAGTAATACAAAATGATACAACAACTTTAGAAAACACTTTTGCATTTTTATGTAATAAAAATCTTGCTTCTAGTTATCCGAAAGAAATTATACTTATACACAAATAAAGAACTTGACCCATGTATTCATAATGCATTCATTTATAACATCCAAATTTGGGGAAATATCTGAATGCTCATTAATTGCTTAAAGAATTTATTAGTTACTTTTCTGTTACTGTGGTAAGACACCATGATCGATGCAACTTATAGAAGGAAAAGTTTAACAGGAGAGTTCATAATGGCAGGGGAGGCACAGCAGCAGAAGGTTGCTAAAGTAGAAAGTTGAGCAATCACATCTTCAAGCAGGCACAGGAAACAGAGAGCTACTGGAAATTTGGCAAGACTTAAGAACTCTCAAAGACCTCTCCCAGTGATAAGCTTCCTCTCAGCAAATTACACCTCCTAAAATCTCCTAAAATAGCAAACTGGGGACAAAATGTCCAAATACTTAGAGCCTATCCAGGGAACATTCTCATTTAAAACACCACATTCCACTTTCTGGCCCACAGATCATAATGCAAAATGCATTTAGTCCAGCCTTAAAGTTAAAGTCCCCATTGTCTGTAATAGTCTTAATACTAGTCAAAAGTCCAAAGACTTTCCTGAAACTCAAGTCACTCTTAACTGTAAGCCCTTGTAAAATCAAGACAAATTTGTACTTCCAACATACAACAGAATTGAATACACATTCCTATTCCAAAAAGGAGGAATGGGGACATACTGAGGAAATAATAGATCAAAACAAGACCAAAAACCACCAGGTCAAATACCTAATCCAGTAGCTCCATGTCCAGCTTCTGAGACTTCACTTCCAAAGGGCTTAGATGGCTCAGCCCATCCGATAATTGCATGCAACATGCATCTTTCTCTTAGATTGGTACCGATCCCTATATGCAACTCTCCTTTTCAGATGTCTTATGGTTCTACCATCTCCAGCAGCTTGGAGTTTCTACTGACAACCAGGATTTACCTTCATAGCTTCACACAATGGCCTCTCAGAGCCTCTTAGACTACCAGGACCTTCTTTATTCCGGGATGTCCCTGATGCATGCTGCATAGCCTTGGAAGCTCTCTGAAACCACGAAGACAGAATCAATGACCTCTTCATCTTTGTATCTTTCATGCTTCTAAAGCCAGCACTACATGAACAACACTGCCAGGTCTGGCTGTCAATATTGGATGGACCTTCATTCACATTAGCAGCTTTTCTATGCTGTAGTTTTCTAGTATCAGAAAATACCTCCAGAATTTTCCTTTCACAAATTGGAGGCTTAGTTGTATATAGTATTTCCCTGAAGGTACTTTATCCATGATTTAAGTGCACATCTCTAGACCTCTCCTTAATAGCTCTAATCTCCTTACCAAAGAACCTCTCCTTCAGCACATGCCTTGGCACCAACATTAATCTTCCTAGTGATTTTTTTTCAGTCCAAACAGTACACTTTGCATTTCTTTCTGCCCCACTTTCTCTTTTTTTCTGTAAATCTATATAGTATTCACCATTAATAGCCATGCCACCATTTCTATTTTAGGCTTCCTTGAAATTTACTCCACCAAAGAGTCTCTTACTTTAATCCATTACTTTTCAATTTAGCCTCAGTCACACTCTTAGGTTGGGAGCTGATGACAATCAAATGCTTTGCCAAAATATGCCAGTTTGCTGGTTATTTCTTTCTGGAACTACTTTGCTCTCAGTACTACTTTCTTCCAGGCTCCTACTCTACCAGCCTATTAAGCTCTGTTTACAACATTCAACCATTTTTCTAGTCCAAACTTCCAAAGTCTTCCACAATTCTCCAAAACCCCACATGGTTAGATTCTTTACTAAAACACCCCACTCCAGGTACCAACTTCTGTATTAATTACTTTTCTGTTGTTGTATGAAGACATCATGACCAAGGAAACTTATAGAAGGAAGAGTTTATTTGACTTACAGTTTAAGGGGACAGTCCATAGTGGTGGGGGGGAGGCATGACAGCAGGAGGTGCCAGAGCAGAAAACCAAGAGATCATGTCTTCAAGCAAGCACAAGAAGCAGAAAGCAACTGGAAATCTGGTAAGGCTAAGAGAACTCTCAAAGCCCACCCCCAGTGAAGTGCTTCCTCCAGCAAGGCCACACCTCCTTAAGCTTCCAAAACAATGCCACCAACTAGGGACAAAATGTCCAAATACTTGGAGTCTATGAAGGACATTCTCAGTCAAACCACCAAAATTAATAAACACATTGTGGGATAACCATACAATAGAATCTTCCCTATCAACATAGAGAACATGACATAATCAATAACATGGACAAATCTCAGTATACTGAATGAAAGGAGTTAAATATGAAAAGTTGTATACTTCATGAATCTTTTTGTATGATACCAATAAAATAGGGAAAGCAAAGTGTCACAGGCTCCGGGGTCTCAGCTCCCATCCAGCAGGGCAGCTCCCAGAAGACCTCCTACACAGGGGGCCAGGGAAAGGTGAGTGTGCTGTCCACCCGCTCCCAGCCTTCAGTCCCGGAGACAATCAGATGGACAGGGAGTCTAGTCAAAGCGGGAACTCGTGTATTAGGAGTTACATAGTATCTTATAAAGGCAAAAACCACAAGGGGATTTCCAAAGCAGGAGCCAGGGAACCAGTCATCCTAAATGCCATCTCAGCACGCAGGCTGCAAGCATTCAAGGTTACGTGAGCTTCTAGAGATATAATGAGCATAACACGAACTTTTCATGAGGGAGGAAGTTCTAGGACCCAATCAAACTTTTGTCAAAACAAGTTAAGTCAAACCCAAGCCGCCATCTTTATTATCATGAGGCCCCACAGCAAAGTCCATAAACTCCATCAGTGTTTGCCAGAAAAAGATGAAAAGATTAACTGATAAGAAGTATGAATGAACTCTTTGATAAAATAAGTGTATTCTATGTCTTCATTAAAGTAATGGAACATGACTCCATTCTGTCAAAACTCACTGTTGGGTTTGTATGTGGCTCAGTATTAGAAGCTTTGTTATTTGGCCCTGGGTGAGTTCAGTACTTAGCACCAAAGAAAAGAAGAGAAAAAGAAGACACTGATTACTTTAAGGTATATTTTAAGATATTTAAATTAGACCTCTATAACTACACTTACAGAAATGATGAACAGGATAGTCGTTATGCAATGGAGTCTGAAACTTAGAGTGGAAGATAAATGAACCAACCACAATGCCCTCCATTAAATGTGGTGTTTCAACAAATATTTCATTCAACATGGATTTGTGAGGTCATACTCTGTGCCAAGCACTAATTTTCACCCATAAGATACAACAGAAGAAAAAACAAATGTTTCTTATGTTATGAGGCTTATATTGTACTAAGGGCAAATGAACAATAACTAAACACATGATTCATAGAAAAAATTATAGCAGGTTAAGGAATAATTATTATTTAAAAATTGAAAAACAGAGAAAATCTGGAGGCAGTATAGTATAGTTGGTATTTTCAAGTAGGTGGTAAAAATAGACTGTGGAGAAAAGGTGACATGCAACGAAAGACTTGGAGAAAATGAAGGGATGGAACAGGTAAATCACAGGGAATGTGTTTCAGCAGAGGCAAAAGGTAATGAATGACCTTAAGGTGAGAAAATGTCTAATATGCTTCAGGAATGAAAAGCAAACTTGTCTAGAGCAGAGTGAGTAAGTAGGGGTGATAGAAGATGAGGTCAAAATGGGAGTAGAGAGCAGAATTGTGAAAAGTCTTAGGAGCCATTGTAATTATTTTTGGTTTTATTCCAAGTCAAATGGGAGACATTCAGAAATTTATAATTTCCTTTAAGTCACAGAATAAAATACAATTCTAAACATATGGCAATAGAAATAACACCAAATTAAAAACAAATAAATAGCCCTGTACATTGAAGGGTTTTGAGGGGTCATGATCTGACATAACATTTTCAAAGGATCATTCTAGTTTCTCTATCAAGAATGAGCAAAGAAAACCTACTTAGGAAGGTATCATGAAAATGTTAGTAAAGGGACTATGGTAGCCCCAGGATGGTCAGAGCAGGTGTGCAGAGAAAGATTCAGAATCCAGGCATCTTCTGTAGATAGAGCCAACAAGAATTCCTGAGAAATTTAGTATGGGTACAAAAAAGAGCTGAGCATGATGAAAAGACTGGACCTGAGTGACTACAATGGTAAAGACAACCATAACAGAAAAGATATTACAGCAGTGAGCTCATTCAGTTATTCAGAGAAATTTAGGTTGAAATGTGTATCAGATATCCAAGTGAAGATGTAGAGTATGTGTATAGATGATAGATGATTGATAGATAGATGATAGATAGATAAATAGATGATAGAATTTGAAAGAAAGGCATACATTAAATATAGACATTCAGTAATTGATGGCTATATATGATATTCAAACCCTGAAGAACATTAATCACATTAATTGTTAAGTGGATTTAGACGATGGACTTAAAAGGAAAATAAAAGAAAGAAGATTGAATTGGGCTGTGTATAAAGGATCAGGTTAACACTGTTCATACAATAGGGACTGAAGGTGAGAATCACCTCCTGAGTTTAGGAGTTGGGTGGCCCTAAAAGATCTTAAGAAGTGTAATTTTAAAGAAGTGGTCTTTAAATTTACTTTTAATTAGAGAGACTCTGATGATCACAGAAACAGAGTGATCAGTGTCATCTCCAAGCACTGTCAGTCACCAGCGTCTACTGCTCTCATTTCATTTACAGTCTCCAATATTTCTAAAGTGTATTTACTTCACCTAAAAACATTTCAGTATGCATCTCCAACTAAAGATTTTTCAGCATAACCATAATGTTAGTGTCACACCAAAGAATATTTACATCTTGTCTTTAATAAGTCTATTATCTAGTATTTTTATTTTCTTTGTTTAATGACATAGGTAAAATGCCAGAATGTTTCCATGGTGATGAAACTAAACTAATAAAGGGGGAAAAATGTTGGAAGGGAGACAAAAGAAAACTATTATTGGGACAATGTCCTTAATAGACAGGAAGATATATGGACTCTAGTATACAAGAAGAGTGGTTAACTTTACATAACTGCAAGCAGACTTCCAAAACTGTAAAAGGAAAGATGTCTTTGGAGTTATTGTAGACGTTGAGCACCTTGATACAAAGAACACTGGAACTGGGTAGTTTTTCTTTTTGATTTTCTTTTGTTTTCAGTGATAATATGCAACGTAAGTCATTAGATGAAATGGAAGATGAACTGAATGGCACTGTGTATGATCTGTGATCCTGAGTAGTAAGTAGCCAAGGAAATCCATTCTGATCATATGGATCCATTTGAAAATTGTGGATGCAGATTTAAGATGAAGTTATTGTGAATTAATGATGTTTTCCCTATGGTAGTTCTACTCTTGTATGGTGGAGTGATCTCTGGGATATTATGGATTCTTCTGGGACTGGCTAATCCTAACTGCCAAGGTAAACACACTTTAGATGATACAGTTCCCAACATTATCATATAAGAATGAGCAAAGATCATCTGTAAAGAGAAATGTATTAAAATGAAGGTTAGGAGCAGTTTTCAAAGGCACTGAAAAAATGTATAAGGCAAATATTTGAGTTTAAGAAAATGAAGCAGTTTGATTTTGCTAAAACCTAAAAAATGGAGTAATACACAGTGATCAAAGAAAGAAGACCGATAATAGTAAACAGTGATGCTAGTCAGATATGAGTAAGAAGCTGTACTTGGCTGTAGAGACCAAAATAAATGTTGTGTATATCAAATAACTAGGAGAGATAGAATGACTTTGACCTCAAAATAAATTCAGTGTAATTTTTTTAAAGAACAGAGCCATCAAAAGGAAAAAAAATAGGAGTCAATTGTGTTTGGTCTTAGGCTGCTAAACCTGATATAAACAACGTAATGAAAGACTAAAAAGTACATAAAATACCTTCTATGGCTGGAAATAAAGCCTACTGGTAGACTGCTTGCTTGCATCCTGCATGTGTGAGGAACTAGGTTCAATCAATCACCGAGAGAGAGAGAGAGAGAGAGAGAGAGAGAGAGAGAACGTGGTTGGGATGTTCCATGTTTCTGCCAGAGTTGTGGTTGTTGAGCATTTCAAGAAATGCAAAGTCAGACTCTGGGAAGAGGACCACTTCTAAAAGGTAGTAATCTTTCTTAGGAAAACAATCTTCTATAGGTCTGTTTTCCTTTGACAGGTCCCTTCTCAGGCCATCACAGCTCTGAATCACATGAACATAGGGTAGTCAAGCATGAGACCAGTGCTATGCTGTAAAGTAAAGAGGAAATTCCCCCCTCCATCCTCCACCAGTACAAACAGGCAGACAAGACAGAGTGGCCTTTTATTGAGAGAGGTAGATTCTTCTTTTTAGTTCTTGATTTTACTTATTGTTTCTTCTCTCTTTGATATATAAAATATATAGCTAGCATACCAAGTAGTAAAGTTAATACTAACAATATTTTAGATAAGTAGGAAAAATAGTACATTAACTCCATTTAAATCCACTTCCATTCTTCTTTATCCCATCCCCATAAATCTTTCTCATCTTTAACAGGATTATTATGATAATCACTGCCCTCTAGGGATGAAAGAAACAAATAAGCAAAGAAATAACATCAAAATTAATGGTAACAATAACAGCAAGTACAATATCATTTAATATTGTATTCCCACAGCAACCCATTCGCATAAGTCCTGTTTTTACTCAATTTCTGTAGGTCAACAAGCTGAGACTGAAAGTGACATACTGGTTAGATCAAGCTTACAGCTGCTAATGTAGAAATGATTGGTGTGTTCCTTGGGATAAAACTCAGAGTAGTCAGTCATCCTGGCCCATTCTGCCCCTCTGGAATAAGGCTGGACTGAGAATCAGAGAGTTTTCTCTTATTGAAGTGCCTCTGGCTATCCTTTCCTAGGCCTACAGGATTTTCACTCTGAATTGTAAGTAATGAAATTGTTCTTTTCAATCTGGTCTCTACTAGCTAAGATGAGGGAGAAATTAACCTTCTTAAGTTTTCACCAAAAGGAAACCCCTTCTTCTGTGTGTTGAGTGGCCATACTTTTTCAGGATATTTGGCCAGGTAGAGCACAGGAAATTATATTTGCAAAGAAAATTCCATATTCCAAATACCTGTTTTTCTAAAAAGTCCAGCATGATTCTGCCAGACAAGGCTCTGGCTTCTGTGTTAATTGATTCCATCTCTTTCTTTCTCTACTCATTGCTACTCTCAAGACCCTGAGTGCAGATCAGGTACTGCATGAAGTATGTTGATACAGCATTTTCATTGAATTTCTCCCAATCTCATTTCCCTGGTGCTTCTCCTTCTAATTCAAAGTGATATAGAGCCATATGTCCCTACCAATTTTTTTCCATAATCATAAATCATTTTATAAAATAAACTTTATTTCCAGTGAATAGCAATCTAGTCTTCAGGGCTGGAGAGATGGCTCAGCAGTCAAGAGCACTAGCTGCTCTTGCAGAAGACCTGGGTTCAATTCCCAGCACTCACATCATGGCAGCTAACAACTGTCCATAACTCCAGTTCCAATGGATCCAATGCCTTCTTCAGTCCTCCATGGGCATTGCATCACATGGGTGCACTTACATACATGCAGGCAAAATACACATAATATAATAATAAATTTTTTAAATAGTCTGGTTTTCTTCATTTGGTTATTTTTTAAAAGATTTTGGTTACTAATTTCTTAGTATATAATCACAACTGATTAAATCAGTTGTTTTGCTGACCACAACCTTATGGAAAACTTAAAAACACAAATGTGACCTCAAACTCGCTAATGTGAAATGGAAAATTTCCAAAATCCAGTTAACAATTCAATTATTCCCTTAACTGAATATATGCTGAAAGACATTTCTGACTTATCATTACAAAAAGGAACTTTTCTAGAATCCACAAATCTAGAATTCAAATGAAGCCTATGTAAACCAAAATATGAGGAAACAATATTAAAATAATACTTAAGGTCTGGGGAGATGGCCCAATGGTTAAAACTATTACGCAACTCTCATCCAGTCGGAGTCCCCAAAAATCACAAAAAGCATGCAGACCCAGTAGTGCAAGCATCTGTGATCCTGGCGTACCCTACAGAGCTGGGAAGGGAGGACCGGGAAATCTTGAGAAGCTGGTCGTGGCACAAACAGTGACATGTAAACTCTCTGTCATGGTAGAGAGATGAGAATCAGGTTGCCCTCTGACTTCCACGTGTTCCACGCCATGGAACACCCATGCCCTAACCCTCACATACAACTAAACACACACACACACACACACACACACACACACACACACACATGCACGCACACATCATTTAAAGAGAGGGTATTCCTTAAGTAAATGATGATATCCTTTTATGGTGATAATCTGACTTTTACCATCATACAAATAAATAATAAGAAAATTAACACTAGACCATCAAAGTTGAGCTCAGCTGGCACCTATATGGAAGTCACTATATTCAGTCACCACTGTCCCAGTCTCTGCTTCCCAGTACTGAGAAGAATGCCTCATTCATATATTCAGTTGTTGAATATATAAAGCTTGGTTCTAATTTGAAACTAAATGTACAAATATGAGATCATTTTGGATCAAAACTTCTCTGAATTTCCCAATAAATTTAAGTCAGTTTGGAGTGTTTAAGAAATCAAGAAAGACATTTACTAACTTTTGTAAATGAGGCTGGAATCACATTTACCTAATGAAAATAATGTTTATACAGCATAACATTTAGAACATGTCAAAACAGATAAGGAAGAAGATGAGAGTGATCTCCAGAGAGAAAAGATGTGTTAACTTTTACTGCATTATGCAATGTTTATGTTTCATTAGTATCATTTCTTTTAATGAAAGGTTGGTAACAGTTCTAGAAAGATAACACACCCTAGACCAAAAAATATCTATGTCCCTATTCTCCCAAACTCAGTATGCTATCTTACATCTAACATCAAAGATTTTGTATTTGTGATAAATTAAGGATCTTAAGGTAGTGAAGTAAGTCTAATCTGATCACACGAGTCTTTCAAGTCAAAAATTCTGTTTTGGCTATGCTCAGTCAAGAAAAATGCAATATTGCTGATGTTGAAATAGAATGATTGTGGCTAGGGTAGGAGAGTTTCAATGACCTTCAGAAATTGAACAAGAGAGGCTAGGAATAGCTCAGTTAGTAAACTGCTTGCTGTGCAAGCATGAGGATCTAAGTTTAATCCAAAAGCACAGGTTCAAAAGTCAGGCATGGCAGCATGAGCTTACAACCTCAGTACTGGGGATCTGGAGCCAGGTAGATTCTTGAGGTTTACTGACCAACCAGGCCAGCCTACTTGGTGAATTCCAGGCATGTGTGAGATCCTGTCTCATAAACAAGGTGGATGATATCTGAGGTGATACCTGTGGCTTATCTCTGGTCTCCATATCCTTGTACACACTGGCACACACATGTTCTTCATATATACACAATAATTTGGATATGACAAAGAAGCACAGTATTCTTAAGTACTCCAAAAGGCCCATGTCACATGTAATTCCTTGTATTACTTTTCTATTGAAATGGGACAACTTGCTTGGTGACTTAAATTTATTATCCTTGAATTCTGGGTGTTAAAACTCTGAAATGCATTTTAAGAACTAAAATCAAGATGTTTGCCTGAGAGGCTGAAGTGGGAGGATTACAAGTTTGGGAGCCCATCTAAGCAACAAAGCTATACCCTGTCTAAATAAACTTTTATTGTGTGGGCTTTTTGAAACAGAATCTCCTGTAGACCTAGATGGGCTGGAACTTGCTACGTAGACCAGGTTGTCCTAAAATATCATGTTGACTATCATAAATGCAGGGCTGACCCGAGAAGAGAGCATGATCCTTTGTAAGGCTGAGGACACGCGTCGGAGAGAAAGAGTTGATTGAGTCAAGAGCACCCAGTACTCTTGGCAGCTGAAATCACAAGTAACTGGGTCACAGGAGAGAGCTAAGAAGTGACCCACGGTGTTACTATCATCCACCCTCTGCACAATTTGTACTGATTATCTCTGTAAGTTTGTTACATTTAAAAATAGCTCAAATGTCATTTCTTAGTGAAATTTAGAACAGGAAGTGGAAAGGGTGTGTTCTTATTGCTGCTTGTCGATGTTCATCACCTCTGACTTCCACAAGCATTCTAGATTGTTCTCACCCTTCGTTAACACCACTACTTAGGAGGTGGCTGGAGAGTTTTGTGCCTGGTTGTCTGAGTTCCTAAACTGCACACCTTTTTCAGACCATAACTGTTTTACATGCACACTTGTCATCAACACTGGCCAGTAGACATCCGGAAATGGCCCCATGGAACCCCAGGCATGCAAATGTATTCTTTCTGCTCCATGCAGACAGAAGCCTTTCCTGCCCCAGAATAATTACGGTTAATTATCTTTGCACAGAGTGACTTTCTTCCTTGCTTTTTGTTCTCTTGCCAGAAATAATCACATAACATCCTTAGATTCAGTTTTAGCATCAAGAAAGCTGTGGCCCCTGACAGGTTCAAATCCTCCTCTGAAAAAGAAAAACTCTGTTTCCTCAGAATCTCAAATATACAATCCAGAAAAAATTCTTACAGTAAGTCACTGTGAATTGTGATAATTAGGGTCATTCCTACCGCTCTCTCTTGGTTACTAGACTCACAAACTCTACATGCCTTGAGTGCATGCTGTATCTTAAAAGAAAAAGTTAGAATAGAATAATAGAATATTATAGAATTATAGAATATTCTATTATTCTATAAAGGCCAAGTGTTTCAGGGGAGAAAAATATCTACCACGGTTGTATTAGTGTTTTTCTCATTTCTGTGACAAAACAAAAGTGTCTGACAAAAGCAAGTTAGGGAGGAAGTGTTTATTTTGGCTCACAGTTTAAGGAGACAGTCCATCTTGGCCGGGACAGAACGGCAGCAGGGGTGTGAGGTAGTTGGTCATATTGAGTATGGAGTCAGGAAGCAGGCAGATGAATGGAGTGCTCAGCTCACCTTTTCCTTTTTATTTAATCTGGGACCACAGCCCATGCAATCATTCCACCTGGATCTCATATGAGTTACCCGCCTGGCCCAGGGAGGACAAGCAAGAAACTCCCTCAAAAACATGCACAGCAGTTGGTCTCCTAGGTGAGTCCAAAGCCTATCAAGTTGACCTTCAATACTAACCATCACAGTGGTACCATACCTCTGCAGCTGTGAAGTGAGTCATTTGGTATCATTGGATGTTATGCAGAATACTATGTCAGCAGTCCCAGGCTATTAAGCACACAAATAATGGCACTGGCTGTGGCTTCGTGGCAATGCAAACACATTCACAGAATGTGCTGATTCCATCCTGTACCTCCTCTGAGCCACTTTTACAGATAGAATTTTCTCATCATCTATGAATGAGGCAGAACTCTATTTATAAGTGTTAAGTCTTATGAGATGTAGTATTTAACCCTTTACCATAAAGGGGTGCCCCGGAAGTCTCTAGACTACTCTCTAGATGGTCTTATGAAATAAGGAGTTGTTGTAAAGTTTAAGTCTCACCACTAGACATGCTAGTACATTAATATCTTTCATGGTTTTCTGTGAGTTAATATGCACGCCTGCACACAGACACACATATACACATACACACACACATACGCGCACACACACACTCACACTTGCCTCTACAGTGCCACTTACTAACTTGCTTCAGATGATTGAGAGTTATGACACAGTTTCTAGTTCAAACCTTATTATTTTACTTGCTTTCGTAGAGCCACCTTCCATAACTAATCCATCACTAATAACCACCCACAACCTACAGTTGGTACCAGCCACTTCTCAAGGAGTCTAGTTCTTCTTATCAGAATGTTTCTTCCTGGTTTAGAAAGTTAAGCGTCTTCTATGCTTGCCTAGTATAGCTCTCTGATGTAGCACTGGGAGTGAAGGCATGTGCCACCACACCTTGAATTTTTTTCAATCCGTAAATGTGCTAAAGTATTTCTGTGTTACACCTACCAATAACTTGGTTTTAATTTACCTTCTAACTAGCTTTCTAATGTCTATTCTTTATCCTCAGATTCTAGAGTAGGATAGCATACCTCTTCTGTCTCTACTTTCTCAGCTTCATCTCAATCACCAACCCTCGTCTGCTTTATATGTTCATCACTGTAATAAAATCATCATAATCACCTCTTTGAAAACAAGTAGTCTCGTGTCAATCACGTGAAAACTGCAGTATTTCATCCTCTTCTCATCTTGGAATCTCCTTATTCTGACTCATGATACCATTTACTGTCCTCCTACTTCTTAAGTTCAAAATAGTCTTATTTATTTACCTTTGGATGTCTATTTTATGCATAATTTTGCTATAATATTGGCCTCTCTGCCCTTCTCTTCCATTTCTTTCATCTGCATGCTCCCCAGAACGAACACTTAAAAGCTGATCACTACTCTGGAAAAGCTCATTAGCCAGTTCACTGGGTAGTATGCAGTATGTTCCAAACACATTTACGAACCCTAAAGTGACCAGATACAAATTACCATGCAATGTATTATGGTACATTAAGTGTTTGAGGAAGCAAGGGATAGAAGATTCAATTATTAGGGTTATTCATTAAGGTAGATTTCTCAGAGGAGCTAGGTGAAAAAGCTGAAAAAAAATGGATTCACTGTCTTGCCTACTTTACTTGGAAAAGACAATAATTCATTTCCCCTCGTTCTCAAAGAGAGCCAAAGAAAACAATTCAGCATGATGAGTCAGTAATCAATCCTGCGTGTTTAATGACCCTTCAGCTATTTTAATTTAGTCATCCACAACATCATGACTGTGTGGCTAAGTTCAAATGCATAGTCTTTAATGTCACTTAATACACAAGCCACATCATGACCAATTAAATAATATTTCCTCATCTTTCATCCAATGGTATGATGGATATTTTAAAGTCAGCTGAATATCCTTAGCATGAGTGACTTAATGTGCTCAAAGTCATTCTGCATTCCCTATGCATCCAGCCCCACAGCACAGCATCATAATCATCAGAGTCATGCAGAATTGACTCAAATATCTATGTGCCCAGTCATCAGCAATTCCAATTTCTGAACCTGAGTGTTGTGGCACACATCTACAGTCTCAGCCCTGGAAGGTTGAAAGAGGAAGATGGCAAGTTTAAGGCCAGTATGTGCAACAGGGTGAGAGGGTTTCTACCTACAAAACCCCTTCTGATTGTTACTTTGAATCTCCATTTCTTCACATGTATGATAGGGAAAAATAAGCACAGACAATAATAACAGGATACTGTTGGGAGAATCAGTGAGGAAATTTATGTGAAAGTGTCTGACACAAAGTATTCACTAATTATTAATCCTACCTTTTTCCACATCATCACAAATTAGGGGGTTTTAGCTACTTATTTATTTTAAAAATGAAGAGAATGCAGAATCTGCATTGAAAAATAATTTTAAATAAAGCAATTTCCCATTTGTTGATATTATGAACGTGCAGCAGTACTCCTTGCATCTCAGTCTGGCATGTTGTGTTTGACATTCCCAAGGAAACTTAAATACATATATCTTCTGTTTGAAGTCATTGTGTGCTACCACTGTAAGAGTTATGATGGAAATAATTACAAAGATATTGCCAATCTATCACTATGATGGCTCTGTACATTTTCTTGCTGTTTTCTCCCCTTTCTATTCTATTTAAAGAAACATTACATAGTTCTTTCTACTACAAAGAAGACAGTGAAAATCAGAAATTTAAGTCAGAAGTGTACAAGGATAATGAAACCTGGAAACATGGAACTGGAGAGATGGCTCAGTGGTTAAGAGCACTGGCTGCTCTTGCAGAGAACCCAGGTTCAGTTCCGAGCACCCACAAAGTGGCTAACAACTGTCTGTAATTCTAGTTCCCAGGAGAAGATGCCCTCTTCTGGCCTCTGTGGGCTTTGCATGACATGGATGCACCTACATGCATGCAAGTAAAACACTCATACTTAAAATAAAAATATAACAATCAAAAAAAGATGGAAACATTATATGTTTCGGGAGTCCATACAAAAGGGGGAAGGACTTTTGAGGAAAAGATCATTAATGATATATCCCTACAACCCAGGTGGAATAAGATGCTGTTATCAAGAAGGATTAAAATCAGTAGTCACCACTTGACTATGGTTAATTTAAAGATTAGAAGTGATGGTTCTTGGGAAACAGAAAAATGTGTTTGGGGATATTTGTCCCTGGAAATGGCCATATATGATACACCACAGAAATAGAGACATCCATTTCTCTGGAAGAGAAAAGACATGGTTTTGAGCAAGATCAATATTGCTCGAAGAGCAAAAGAAACGTAACTTATAAAACCAGATTCATTTGGGATCTGTTCCAAAGTCAGAGAAGTGGCAAACATTCAGAAAAATCTACACCAACTATATTTCATGTCTCCCTGTAAACTGGGGTGGGACCTACAAAGCACAGAAAAACGAATGTAGCTCTAGATAGAAAAAGATCTTTAAAAGTCGTAATGAAGGTCTTATTACTTTTATTTTCAGAGTGCAGAAGTGTCATAGAATGAGCTAGAATATTTGTTTTCTGACCTATTTTATCTTGAGTTTTCAGTTCTTGGCTCTAAATGATACATCTCCTTCAGCAATCTCTAAATTTCTTAAAGTTGAGATTGCTTTGCATTTAAGATGCTTTGGCAAAGGCTGTAATGAGAATTTTAAATCTGAGAAAAATCTCTTGAAGTTCTAAATGAGGCCATCAAAAAAAACATTCACCAGATGGAGCCAGTGATTGATCTAAAGCCTACAGTCTTACTGTTAATCTTTTGTTTCATAGCAAAGAGAAATTTTGTAGAATCTTCTTTCTTCTTAAAGACTTAAACTAAAATGTATAGTTAAAATAAGACACTATATCTCATGTATATTTACAGAGTAGAGAGTAATACATTTTTAGTAAGATCTCAGAAAAGAGACAGAGCACTCTAAAAGAATATGGGATACCTTTCATTGCTTTTTTTTTTCTGTTACTATCACAAAATACCAGAGGTAGGGTAATTTTTTTACATAAGATTTGTTTAGTTTTCTATTCTGGAGCTTGAGCAGTCAAGCGCTTGGCTGAGCTTGCTGTAAGGATCTTCTCTGCATCGCAGCACAGCTGACCCCATCATGCAAGACAGATCAAATATGCTAGCTGGCATATCTTACCCTTCTTTTTAAAAGCTACTAATACCATCACAGGCTCTTCACTCTCCTACACCACATCTAACCCAACGGACCCAACTTCAAAGACCACTGGTTTCATTCCCTAGAACCCACATTTTTAAAAACCTATGGAAGTCAAGACAGGTGGATGCCTGGGGTTTGCTGGCCAGTAGCCTAGCCTACTTAGTACGTTCCAAGCCAGTAAGAAACCTTGTCAAAAAAATAAGATGAGGGGCTGGAGAGATGGCTCAGCCGTTAAGAGTACCAGCTGCTCTTGCAGAGGACCTGGGTTCAAGCCCTAACACCTACATAGCAGATAACAACCATCCATAGCTCCAGTTCCAGGGGATCTGACACTCCCTTCTGACCTCCATGGGCACTGCACAACATGCGTGCGCTCATATACATGCAGGAGGCAACGTTGACCTCTGACCTCCACATGCATATAAACATGTGCACGTGCACACTCAAACTTACGTGAACATGAACATACATACAGAGAGAGAGACAGTGAGAAAGGAGAGAGAGAGAGAAAGAGAGAGAGAGAGAGAGAGAGAGAGAGAGAGAGAGAGAGAGAGAGAGAGAGAGAATACTGTGCCTCAAAGAAAGGAAACTTCTAAAGAGCAAAAGTGGCCTGGATCAGGAGCGCAGCACTCTGGCATCTGTCCAAATGGAGAAGCCTCTATGAAGTTCAGGGTGCCTAGTGTCAGCATGTGCACAGGCTGCTTTTATTTGTTCCTGTGCTTTTGGCCACTCATTGCTAAAACCTCTTCCTGCTCCTTAAATTATAACTCTTCAGTGCTGACAGAACTATTGTTGAAACCAGACTCGGGTACTGGGCCTCCCACTAGCTCCCACCTTCCTTCCCAGCCTCCAGCAGCATTTTCTCTGTGGGCTTCCGTGATCTCTGTGGGCTTCAGTGTTCTCTGTGGGCTTTCCTGCACTCACCGTTCAGTTTTAAATGTTAATCCACACCTAGTGTTGGGTATTTTCAATGTAAAAAGTGTCAATAAATTCACCCATTCAAGTCCTTTCAATAGAAGATTTTAAAACTTTTAAAGGCTAACCACATGCAAAATAATCATTTTGAAAGGACGGCTATTAGTTGTGGACTTGAGAATTCAAAAAAGAGCATGGAGCAGGAAATGAAAGACAAACAGAAAGAAAAGCAAGTTCCAGGTCTCACGGTGTACCATTCTTCTTTGTCTTTGTGATTATAACCACTCTCAATCATAAGAGATGGATTCTGTAGTGAGTTCACTGTGGACTAGCCCAGATTTCACCTGCCTTTTTACTAGAATCCAATGTCCAAGTGAGAAGACAGGCCAGTCACTTGTCCCTACTCCTTTGATTCTATAACTCTAGGAATTTTCAGATTGATCAGATCATTTTCAGATTGATCAGATTGGTTAATACAGGGCAAAAACTGAGCTGAAAGTTTAGCTTCTTTTATCCTGAATATTAATTTGCAAGTGTTTGCTATTGACTCGTGTATGTAACTTGAGTCGTATTCCAATTTCCTCTAAAAGGAGTTACCATTTAATGAGCTAGGACTGTGTATCCTGGTTTACTTTTTATAAAGAACATGTTTTCCACTGTGCCTTTGACAGGATCTCTGGAGCAGTTACAACTGTGGAATAGGGGTTAAGGATGGAGCTTCTCAGTGTGACTCAGTTTCAAATATGTGATAGTAGTTGAGCCCTTCATTACAAAATAAACTAGTACTTGGCTGTGCCTTAACTGTAAGTCCCACAATAACTCCGTGTTACAGACAAACCCTGAGAGGAAATAGAATTGAACCAAGGATGATGAGCTGTGGAGACATTACTTTCTAGCTAGAAGGCAAACTCTTGTGTTTTCAGCTAAGATAGGTGACATCTATCTTATTATGCCCTCTCAGACTGTTCACAGACATGAGAAAGCAGAACCAGTTTGCCTGTGACTCATCCTCTAAACCAACTCAAAATACAGGTAGACAACACAGGTCATAAACATTTATAAATATGGCTGAATGAAAATAGAGAAAAAAAAAGGGTCAAGAAGCAAAGAATTCCCTTTACAATCATATGATTATTAGATAATTCTAAAGTTTTCGCAAGGTACATAAGGACATCAGAATCATTTCTTAGCAAGTTCTATGTCTTATCATCTAAATTATACTTAGCATTTAGTATTTTCTAATGCACAGAGTATTTAAAAATAGTATAATCTGACAGATGGAACAATGATCATTTCAAAGCTCAGTGTCTGACATGTGCAACCTGCGTGTTACTGCTTCTGGTTTCTAATTATTTTGTCCTTCAGAGCTTTGGCAAATAGAATTCCCATGAATCTTTGCCCATGTCTATAACGAAAATGGGTTCTGATGACACTACATCAGGTGAGTTGATTTCCATAGCACCAACTGACACTGGTTCTTTGCAAGTTAACAGTCCCAGATTGCCTAGCTTCAACTGGACTTCTATTGTACTGTTTGGGGCATTCTGGCTTTTCTTTGCAACTTACAAAGGGCTGTCACTCACTCATATGCATATTCACTTCCACCCCTTATTCCCTGACAATCTGTGAATAATGAGTTAGTCTTCACTGGGTGATTGCTTTGTGAAGAGATATGAATAATTTACCTGATAATCATGGTCATCTATCAGACTATGCATTTCCCCCTAATAAGAGATTTTGCTGTTTTGCTAAACTTATGCTGAATTTTTCATGAGTTGGATGAGTGCATTTTGGCATCTGTTTATAATGTCAACTAACATTTTTTCATGAAATGAAACCTTGGGAGATGAGAACAGGAAAAGTGGTGTTTAAGAAGACGTATAACCTTTCAGAATGGGGCTATCTGTGCCTGAATTAAAACAAGGTCTCCAGAGGTTTCAGGGGGACACGTGGCTTTCAATCTCTCCTTCAAATGATCATGTGCTGCTCAGCACACTGTGTGATTTGCACGTGTCCTAGATCAAATCGTGCCTAATGCTTCGAAAGATGGCAATCGCGAAAGTGCGGTACTTTATATTCAAGTATTCTCCAGGAGTAACATCGAAGGCCTAACCGCTAAAATCTCATATTCAGCAGTCAAGCTTTGAATCTTAGGAAGCAAGCAAACATGTTTATGTGAGAAACTGATGGCATAAACAAATATTTTATTCACCGAGGGATTTCTTTTGAGGAAAGAGAAGAAACGGAAAACATGATCGGAGTCCAAAGTATCAAACTATTATCAAATAATCCAGTAATTTAGACATTGTCAAAAGAGTTTTAATATATCTAAATGATCTGAAACTTGCAATTTCATATTACTTTTCAAAAAAGTTCAACCAAGTGGTTAAGAGCACTGGCTGCTCTTGCAGAGGACCTGGGTTCAAATCCCAGCACCCACAGTGTGGCTAACAATTGTCTCTATCTCCAGTTCCAGAGGCTCTAACACCCTCTTCTGACCTTCTTGGTCGTTTCATGACACAGGTGCACCTATCTATAGGCAGGCAATACACTCATATACATGAAAATAAATAATAATAACAATAATAAATTCAACTAAAAATATCTCTTAACTTTTAGAAGTTTAACACAAATTGGAGGTAGGTGGATATCACATAGATTGAGTAATATTGAAAACAATATTTCACTCTGTTTTGATGTGTGATATTTATTTGGGCTATCACTATAAAAGGTTTCTATTAGAACTCAATTGTATTATAATTGAGTTTTTACTAAAATGTGAGTTATAGAGATAATGTCTTGCTTGAATTTTTTTGCCAGTGCTTGGCCATATTTTGGCATATGTCAGGCACTTAAGCAATGGTTCTAGGAACATTTGATAGCTGCAAATTAATATATATATATGCAATTTCCACTATTAACAGAACAGTGAAAATTGTAACTTATGCCAAAATGAGTTGAATTTATTTTAAAAAACATTTTAATATGAACAATAACATGGGTGTTAATTTTTAAATAGAACGTCGTTTTATCAAAAAAATAAAAGTGGAACATAACTTAGAACTTGCTAATACATGAGCTTTTGTTAGTTTAGTAAACCATTTCACTTTTTTTTTCCTTTTGAGACAAGGTCTTCATGCAGCCTGAGCTGGCCTGGAACTCATTACGTAGATAAGGTTGTCCTCCATATCCCAGACATCTGCCTGTCTCTGCCTCCAGAGTGCTGAGATTAGAAGTGTGTGCCACGAGGCCTGGCTGATTTCACATTATTTTGCTTGCTCTTCATTGCTGGCATTTGGATATTAGAAATTCTATTTATTCTATAAACTTGAAGGATAACTTAAATATAAGAAAGTATATAAAAACCCTCTTTTAGGTAAAATAAGATTTTTTTCATATATATATCTATATAGATAGATAGATAGATAGATAGATAGATAGATAGATAGATAGATGCCTAGGTAAGTATTAAAGCAATTTTGGCACTGGAGAGATGGCTCAGTGGTTAAGAGTGGATATTGCTCTTACAGAGGAGCAGAGTTCAGTTCCCAGCATCCACAGTTCACAACTACCTACAGCCCCAAGTCTAGGGAATCTGACACCTCTTTCTGGCCTCCACAGGCACTGCACTCCCGTGCACATACTACTACACAGAAACACATACATGCTCATAATTAAAAATAAAATAACCATTTTTACCAGAATCCCATAAGCTTTCCACTGTCCATCTATTAACATTGATTGGTTTTGTCTGTTCTTGTATTTCATACAGAATCACAAAATAAATTTATCTTTATGCCTAGAAACATACAACCAATGACTTTCATCCATGCTGTTGCATGTAAAAGAATTCATAGGGGCTGGAAAGATGACTCAGCAGTTAAGAACACTGGCTGTTCCTGTAGAGGACCTGTATTTGATTCCCAGCACCCACATGGCTGCTAACAACTGTCTGTAACTCCAGTTCCACGGGATCTGACACCTTTCTCTGGTCTTTGTGGGCATTGCACCTCACAGGTGCCTTACATACATGCAGACAAAACACTCATACACATAAAAATAAATTCCTATTTTATTGATGTATAATTGCCCATTAAGCAAACAATTGTTTATTCATTTGTCTACTAAAAAGCCTCTGGTTGGTTGTAGTTTGTGCCATTATGATAAGCCACTATGAACATTTGTACATCTCTTTTCTGACATACACACTCATTTGCTTTTTGTGAATGAAGACAAGTGGAAGTACCTGGCTGCACACACATTTAGCAGAAGATTCTTAGCAATTTTCTACAATGGTTATACAACTTTATATTCATGCTAGTTCTCTATTTGGTCCACTCCATTTGACTACTTTTTAATTTTAGTCATGGGGTGGGAATTAAATATTATTCTATTGTACATTATTTGAAAAAGAAATTGGGACTGCAGAGATGGCTCAGTGGTTAAGAGTACTGGCTGCTCTTGCACAGGACCCAGGTTAGAGTTTCAGCACTCACATGGCAGCTAACAACTATCTGTAACTCTATTCCAGGAGACGGGATGCCCTCTTCTGCCCTCTGTGGGCATTGCCTGATATGGGTGCACTTACATACATTCAAGCAATACATTCACCATACCCATAAAATAAAAATAATAAATAAAATATTTATTTTATTTTAAAGAAATACAAATTAAATTTGGATAACTATACAGTGCATAAGCTTCTGTACACAAATGAAGGTTGCTATCTCTGTCTTGCTTTCTGACTCTGTATTCACAGCTTTGATCTCTTCTTAGCACACTACTAGTGGAGTTTCCTTCATTTCCTCCTTTCTCTGTCTTTTCTTTTTGTCATTTTCATTGAAAAATTTCCAAATATGCAGAAAATACAGATGAAAATAAGAAATATGCATATTATGACATATTTAATAATTAGTAATTTGTTGTAATATATTGTGCAGCTTTTATTTAAAACTTAAAAGTGAATTATATACATTATAACATTTCACCCTCAAATTATGTTTTCTTACATAAAAATTAAAATACAATTAAATAATAAACAATGAATTCTTAAGATTGCGTAACAGTTCAGTGCCTGACAAAGTCTCCCTGATTATTGTTACTTTCATTTCAGTTGTTTTGTTCATAATATGTGGGCAACAAACTCAATTTGCTATTGCTCAGTGATACTTATAAGAATTCAAATGTGGAAATGCAGAGATGGTCAGCTAGTGTGTGTGTGTGTGTGTGTGTGTGTATCCTATGCAAGCACAAGAACCTGAGTTCAAATCCCCAGTACGCACATAAAAATCCGGGCAGGCATGGTTATACATTCCTGTAAACCCAGAACTGAGGGAACAGACATGTGGATTCTGGAAGCTTGCTGGCCAGCCCCAAACTGGAAACTTCTTGTTCAGTGAGAGTTTCTGTCTCAAGGCAACAAGGCACTGATATACTGAAAATTTTAAATGACAAGGTGTCCAGGTAAATTTACGAAGTTTCTCTCTGTCTCATGAACACGCCTCCAAGAATGTGATTGATACAGATGAATCCAATAGGGTCAACTACCTTCCAACCAACCAGTGACTTAGGGGGGAGGGTCCAGTGGGAAAGTAGAAACAGCTGGGTAGGAGACACGGGCAGGACACTGCAGGCCTCCATCTTGGGTGCGTGTGCCAGAGGTTGAGAGGACTTCTGATGAAAATGCTGGCTCCGCCATACAAAATCTCTGTCTCTCTTCCCAGGGATGAATCCTTTGTAAGTAACCCGGAATAAATTAATTTCTCTAAGAGAACGTTCTCTGCCCACTCAATCGGTTCAAACCTAGGGGTGAGGGGTGGGGCTGAGCACCTGGCCTCACTGTGAGAGAATTTATAGAACATTAGGCAAAACAAACAAAATCCCAGAGTTGCTCTGATAAAACTATCTGAAAAATTCAAGTGATATTCCGTAAAATAAGTGGTCTTTTTATTTTCTAATAGGATTACTGTTACCATCATAATCTTTTTCTTACATATAATTTCTATCCTCAGTAGGAGTTGATTAACCTTTTATTGCTATTATTACTGGTGGGTGGAGCAAGAAATGAAAGGAGCCTGCATCTGTTCTGAATAGAAAATCAAATCAACCATACACACCATCCTCAGTTCAAAACAGTGTTAGAATTTTCTTGTTGCTCCAATTAAAATTTGAACTTGCTTAAATATTTATGGTGCATCTAAAGCAAATATGTGACTAAAAGTGTACTCGGTTTTTAAATTTACTTCCTATAGAAGCTTTGGCTGTTGAGTGTATTGAGAAGAGAGCAGAGGGCTAGTGGAATGATTTGAGGCTGCCGCTGTTTTTCACCTCCACTGTTTCTAAACCTAATTGATCACCACACACTGTTCCTCCATTACTTTTGGTTTATTCAGATTTTCTCAGTCCTTGTTTTGAAGAAGGGGGATAATTGAAGGGTTTTTACCCTTTGGATAGGTTTCTTCTTACAGAATAGAAGACAGTTTTTTCTTAATCTCTCATGGTCTCTGTGTGTATGTGTGTGTGGACACTTGTGTGGTGAGCATGTGGAGGTAAGACGGTCTACACAGGGTGTTTTTCTCAATCATTTCTCCTCCTTATTTTTTGAGACAGGGTCTCCTCACTGACCCTGGAGTTCATAGATTAGATAACCTGGATGGTGGCAGGCCCCAGGGATCTGCCTGTCTCTGCCTCCCCAGTGTTGGGATTACAGATTGACCTAGGTTTTACAGGTGGGGATCTGAATTCAGCTCCTCATGGTGGAACAGCAAGCTCTTTTTCCCAAACTCTCTTAGGGCCTTTTGGCCTCTCTTGGTACACACCAGCCAACTGCCTAGTCCAACATACTGCCATGTCAGTGTCCTCCTCCTCTGCTGTTTTCTAGAGGCTGTACCTGGAAAGAAAAGAGACAGGATCTTTGCTAAACAGGGGGAGCAAGAGCTCAGCTGAGGGTTGTCAGGAAAGTTTGCCTTATATAGCCATTGAATACTTGACAAAAATGTGCTGAACCACTTTGCAAAGTAAAATTCAGAAGCATATTCTGATGATTTCACTTATCTGGAGCAAGAGGAAGAAGCCACGTGACGTAGTACAGAGGGAAACATAAGGCAGCAGCATGAGACAGGAGAGCCAATATGCCTTTCAATGGTCTACTCATATTCCTGTCAGAGTCTGGAAATCTGATTCCTGTTACTTTCTTTGCGTCTTATTGAATTCTTCTCAATGAGGATGCAAGAACCAAGAAAATCCACAGAACACCCTGGTGCTATGACTCAGACTGCCTTCACGAGTACCTGTCTACTCATAGACCTCATAGAACCAAGGCTTCCACATGCTCTGCTTTCCAATTTCCACTTTCTCCTTCTCTTTCCTTTCCTGAGATCTTTTTCTCCTCTCCTTCTTCACTCTTCTTTCTCCCCCCAGTCAAAGTCTCCTTAATGGGAAAGAAGTGCCACAAGCTCCAAAGAACTATCCCCTAGGTTCACATACCTCTTCATGGGGAGGAGGAAACAATCCTGGCTGACTTGGAATATGTCACAGTGACACTGATCCCCTGATGCCTTAAGCCACTCTCTTGCCTCAGATCAAGACAGAATAGTCACCTAAGACCTATTGAGGCAAACAGCTCTGAGGTGACACCCAGAGGAGTTAATCTCAGTAATCAGCAAATGCTTAGTAAATCTGAACCACATTAGGAATACAGTCCGTGTAACTATCTCTCTCTGCTGTTCCTCTGTCTCATGTCATAGAATGCCAACTCCCTGTCTCCCCTTAATCTCCTGCCTTCTATTTCTCAAGGTTTCTGACTCTCCTATTTCTGTTTCCGTAGTCAATATTAGCAAGCTACTGGTTCCTGTCCTAGCTGTACCCACTCTACAATCTCTGAATCCAAGTGCTATCTCTTCTATGAATAGTCAAAAAAGAATTTCAACTTTTTTCTCATTCCTTTCTGAGCTTAGGATGTGAATTATTCTCTCTCTCTCTTTCTCTCTCTCTCTCTCTCTTTCTCCTCTCTCTCTCTCTCTCTCTCTCTCTCTCTGTTTGAGTTTTGAGACAGGGTTTCCTTGTAGATCTAAGTGTGACCTGGAGCTTGTTAAATAGACCAGACTATCCTCAATCTCATAGAGATCCCTTTGTATCTGCCTCCCAAGTGCTGGGCTTAAAAGGCATGTACCGCCACCATGTCCACCCCATTTTCTGCTTTCTTATGTATCTTTAGGCATGAAACTGCTCTAGAGAAGCCAGCCTCCTTCCTGACAGCCTTGACAGTGTAGGTTCCCACTCTAACCTCAACAATTCTGGGGTTATTTTTTTCTTTTTTATTGGCCTTTGAAAAGTGGATATGAAGATTCTAGAAACTGAGGGCCTTCTTCCTTTTAATTTATATTCAACTCCTGGCTGGCCCTTGGCTAACTTGAGGACAGACTAGAGAGGGCAATAATCTGGACCAAATTATCACCATTTTGAAAAAGGGAGCCAGAGTCCTGCCAAGAGGATATTGGCATGTGGCCAACACAGGCATTCTGCCAGTCTACCTTTCTCTGCCGTTTTATCAGTTATTATCTGTCAGCTGCCCATCATAGGACCCACATCTTAACTTTATTCCTCAATCTCTTCCCACTACTCAGTATGGGACTTATTCAGAGCTATGCGAAAATGAGGGACTTAAATGTCACAATCCCTTCTTCTTAGTGCCCAGAAGTAGAATTAAAACCTTCAGGCAGTCTTGGTACCAAAAAGAGAGATTTTGGAGAGTTGTTAAAGTGATATAGGGTGGAGCCAAAGACAGGGGAGATGTGCTATCCTTGATCCTGGGCATGAAGGCAGATGACCCTGAGATATTATCTTTTCTGTTGAGAAGGGGGCACATGATTCACAGTAGGAACTTTAGTCACCTCCAAAGGACAGATATCTCCCTGTGTGAAAGGAATTCACAGATCATGACTTCTATTCTCTTTTCCAGATGGGAAACCAACTCTGTTTACCAATAAACACTCCTTTGGGGTGCTTTCTGTAAAACTAGGACCAGTTTTGGTGCTCATACTTTAATGAAAAAGTGGGCAATTTTCTTTAGAAACCCAGCTTGCCCTTGGTACCATTAGAGGCTGTGGAGGTGTGGCCATCTAGCGGCAGTCTTAAGTATAACACCGCTCGCCAGTTGGAGATCCGAAGGCATGAGTGAAATGAGATCTCTACATACAACTGTTTTGCTTCATTAGAAACCACAAGGGTCTTTGTAGTTCATGCAAATTTGACTCTCCTTACCTTTCATGGGAGCTATTCCCAGAAAGTCTCCCGGAAGTCTTAGAGATACTCCTTAGACAACCCCTTCTCTGTTTGGGAGAAGTTTCCTGTGAGACCCTCTGCTCCCTGAATTGCTTCTATTTAAATCTATCTTGTTACCATTTACCTTTGTCTCTGCCAAAATTGAGGACTACACACTCCCTCCAAAAAAGGTCAGATGAAAAGAGGGGTGCCCAGACCAATCATTGGCTGACCTGTCTGGCCAACCTCCAGGTCCCCTGCAGCTTTCACTGGACATTTATTTGTGACATCTGATAGTAGCAGAGATACTAGAAAGAGAACGTCCATATACAATTGTGGTCATTTGAACTGCTGTTGGCTTCACATCAGAGCTACACGATAAGACCTCATTGCTGAAGATACCATATGCCTTGACCACAGGACAGGAAAATCAAGCTGGAACTGATTTGACACATTCATCCCTACCGGCTAGCCCTCATATAGTTAGAAGGTGCTATTCAGGTTGCTGAGGGAGAACTGTGAGCAGTAGTCTTAGTCAGCTATAGACCCTGCAGGCTGTGCTACTGACCTGCTAGGCAAAATGAACCTACTAGAGAAATGGTAACAGGGGTAACCAACGACTTTCTGATTAGATCTGAGGCCTGCTCCATAGGAGGGAATTCACATCTGGTACTGTAAACACAGTCAAAAGCCCAGGGAGAGGAAAGTCATAGGTCCTAGTTGAGAAGTCACTGTTGTTGTTTTGCTAAATAGACATCACTGTGAATGTTCAATTACCTTCTGAATAACCATGTTTATGCCCATAGAATAGCACTGCTTCTAGTGTTACTCAGAGAAGCTTCTTTCTGCAATGATCAATAGTGACTGCAGAGACTCTCAACTAGTCAAAGTGCAGAGAATAAATCACTATTAAATACCAAGTCATTCATAGTGCATACGTGACCCCATCAGGGAACCTGTGGAAGGGGGGATGATGTGGCTAATGTACTCTTGATTTGACCCAACGTAGCAGGATGGCATTGTCACATTCCAGCTAATCCCAAGAATCTCTTTATTTATGAAACACCATTTGTAACAGAAATACTTTCTTCAGTGATATAACTGTTGGTAAGATGCTCATGGTTCTATAACAAACTCTCACCCATACTTCTATAAACAACTCTAAGAAAACTCATTGGGACACACACATACACACACACACACACACACACACACACACACACACACACAGGATGAGAAAGAAGAATTGAGCTAGTTTAGAAGACAGAATCATTAGAGTGGATTAGGGACAAGATAGTAACAGGGGGTAGTGGTGAATATGATTGAAATACATTATATACATGTTAAAAAGGACATAATGAAACCCATTATTGTATATAATTAATATATTCTGATAAGGAACATATTTTGATGTAGTCATTTGAATTGCCTGCCCTCATGGTAAAAGGATAGGACACTTGGATAAGGAATGCTCTCAGGGAACCAGTGAATCAAAAGGCCATTTTTCCAAATGGTGTCTCATGTTGAGATTAACCAACATCTGGCAATGGTCCTCTGTAAGAGCAGCCAGTTCTCTTAACTGCTGAGATATCTCTCGAGTCCCTCCCCACCACTGTCTTTTATCTCCCTCCCATCTCTATCAACTGCCCGCCCTCATCCCAATCAGTCCTTTTTCCCAGGATTCATGACTTCTGGTTTTGTTTTGTGACCCAGTTAGTTTAACCAAGGTCATCTGTGCAAGCACTGGATTAGAGCTATCCACAGGAGTCTGGTGGGTCACCAATCACACTCAATTGAAGGCAGTAACTGTCCTCTCTCTAAATCTATCAGTAGTAAATAGTTCAGTAGTGAGCAATAAGCTTCCCTGAGCTCTTCTTCCAACCATACCTGACTGATAGGTCCATTCTTGGGCAGACACATTGTAGACATCCACAGCTTTTGTGAGTTTGTGATTATAATCAATGTATCTTGCTCAAAAGATGGTATTTCATAGCCCTTCTTTTAGCTCTTACATTCTTTCCATTCTCTCTTCCTCAGTATTCCTGGAGCTTTAGAGGGGATGCTAATTGCTTTGTTTAGGACTGAGAATTTAATGAACCATCCCAGGGGTTGAGTCCAGCAACTAACCTGGACAGTCCTCCGGTATTGTTTTGATCAAGTTCTGGCCCAGGACTTTGGATATACATACTCTGGAACTGTGCTCAGTATTGGATAACATCATTCTTGGTTGTGCTCCAGGGGAGCTCATCAGACAGCTTGCTAACAAACTTTAAACTTTGAGACCCAAAAGACATATAAGGTTTCCAAGGAAACCAGCTCATGAGACAAAAAGTTAATTATCTAGGCTTCATCTTTATCCTTATACACTGGGCTGACAGCTATTGTAGGTTTGCCTGGTTTCCAGGAATCATCTCCCAACCTGCTCTTGAAAACCTATTGAAAATCTTAGATCTCTCTAAGAAAACTTCAGATAAACCTAATGTGATCTCCTCAATTCTATGAGCTTCATGCTTTTGCCAATTCTGTTGTATCTCAGATTGCCACCTTTCTAAGATAATATCTGGGCATCACTTTTAAATCATTTTATAGCTTTCTTGTTTTCTTTCCCACAATAAACCATGAAATTTTACTTTTAGTTATTGTCCTGTTCGTGCCAATGTTCGTTTCTCATCAGAATACACTTCCATAAAAATTTTACAAATTGCCTGGCATTTACATTGAGATGCTAACTTTTCTCAGGCTGTTAACTGCTGGCTATGCATAAGTTCAAATCCTAATGGGCAAAGAACAGCCTACCCAGCTGATCAATAGGACTGGGTACTCACTCCCTCAACTTTATGCCTTGTTTACCACTCAGACTCTGCTGTAGACAGTTTAACCTCATAAGTAGGCATTTTACTATGATACACAGTTCTTCATCTTATCTCAGGACAACCTGCCTGTCCTTTGGCCCCTCTTCAACCACTATATAAATCTTCTGAGACAAGGTCTTCTTCATCTAGGCCTGATAGCCACAAAGGACCCTTGTGAGAGCTCTTTGTAACTCACTATGCAATGTAACCATTTCTGTGGATAATGCATTGAGGTTATTTCTTTACTCAGGCACTAAGTGCCACATACCAGATTAGGTTCTCCCAAAACCAAATGTTACCTTTCCTCCAGGAAAACTTTCATTGCACAGCTCCAAATTTTGTGATACCAAACCTAGTGGTTGCCTCTCTTCACATTTATACCAATCAAATACGAACCTTGAAGCACTTCAATGCCTAGGTCTGGTTTGACTAATAAAATTACATATTGCCCTGGGAAAACAAGACTCAAAGAGCTTCTTAACTGAGGAGCCTTTCCCTGTCCTCACTTGGAGCATTCACTTTGGCCACTGAATATCATCCCTTCCAGTAAGAGGGATCCTAGACTTTCTTTGGCACAGATACCACTTCTTTCCACACATACTACTGTCTCCAATCACAGGGAGTTTACTTCTGTGGAACACATGCCTACACTTGTCTCTCTGTAGCCCTCTCTTTTTCTCTGTGGATACATGAAAATACTGAAATGCCTGTGCTGCCCTTTGGACATATGAAATATCATCTAACTTAAGTATTCATTGACCTTATCCCCTTATTAGTAGGCCTAGGGACATCACCAGTTGTTGACAGTGTACTAGGAGGAATCATCTCTTTGATGGCTTATTATCTCCTGTCTGGAACTGGAAGTAAGCTTGGATACCATGGCAAAGGCCCTTATCAAACTCCAATGACAGACTCATTGTCAATGTTATCCTTCAAATAGATGGTCATTAGATATGTTAACTGCTCCTCAAGGAGGATGTTCCTGATGTTGATGGGTTTGGGTTAATAGATGAGGTCAAGTCCAAGACAATATAAAAAGGTTGACTGACCAGGCCTCTCACCACTGAGAACAAGCAGCTCAGAGATGGCTTTCCTGAGTAATACATGGTCCTGGCTGGCATGGAAGGTCCTGTTCTCTATAATCTCATTTCTTATAGGACCTACACTCTTCAACTTACTTAGCTAACTGTCTCATCCAGAGTCCAAGCTATATGCAATGTTAAATGATAATGACCTCCAGGTACTGACAACTGTCTGTATCACTACCTCTTCTTTTACAGAAAGGCACTGGGTGGCCCAGATCCCACTGACTAAGAGCCAGAGCTAGGCGTGTGACCCCTTTCAGCATTTCAGCAAGAAACCATTAGACAAGCAATGGCTCAACTGAGTTTCCTGTTCTTAAAGGGAAATGTTAAGTAGAAGACAGACATGAGCAGTGAATGAGGACAGTGGGTACTAGGACAACTGAAGTCTTGGGTTTTTTTGTTGTTGTTGTTGTTTTTTACTTGTTGAATTTTGAGACAGCTTTTAAAAATAATAAAATGGGATCCTCCGCTCTTACAGAGGACCTGAGTTCAATTTCCAGTACCCACATGGTAGCTAACAACTATCTGTAACCAAGTTCCAGGGGAATCCAATTCCATCACTGACCTCCGCAGGCACTGTACAACACGGGTGCACTTACACACATGCAGGCAATACACTCCTACACATAAAATAAAAATAAAAAAATAATAAGAAAGTGTCTTATTTAATCTCAGTTTTGAGACAAGATATCTTGACTATGAGTCATGAGATCAGGTCATGAAATTATATGCACAACAACTGGGTTAAATTCACTACAGATGTGGTAAAATTTAGAAGCAGTCTATGCTGAAGTCACCCATTAGAACGGAGAGAAGGGATGGACTGAGTGTGGCAGAGGAAACTAAGGCAGGTGCTGAGACTCTCTCTTGTGGTTTTCCCCTAGTTCAGTAATCTCATTGTATCTTTATTTCATTTTGTTAAATACTTCTCCATGAGAGTGGAGGAAGGAGAACATCCCCCAACAGTCATAAAGCTAATGGTACTTGGCTTTCAACAGCAGGACTGATTTAAAGCGTATACTTCTTCCACTCTTTCCTTTGGTAGAAACCTGTTTATCAGTAATTTAAAGTATGTTAACACTTTTCCATCAACTATCAGATCAACAAACAATTGATTTTCTTTGAACTTTTTTTAGAACAATACATCACACAATCTACAGGACATTTTTTTTCTTTTTTAAAAAAAATTATAGCCAAAGCATGATATATTTCTATTGCTATAAAATAGTATGTTTACATTATAAGGAAAAACTAGAAAAATACCTAGGTTTTTTTCTTGAATTCCATCAGTTCTTACATTTCCTTCCCTGCCCTGTTAATGAAATAGTAAGTGCAAGAATGACTTACGGTAAAACAACTTTTACCAACCTTGTAACCAAAGTTATGTTTTGAGATTACTTAACCCTACTCAGCCTGTTAATAATGTAAACAAGTTTATTAGGTAGGCCTTGGGTTCCTCTTATAAATGAAACATATAGCTTTAATCCCTCATGACCCAGAATAATGTGTGTATGTGTGTGTGCTATGAAAATATTAAGTGTTTCAAGAAGCAAATATTTGTTGGAAGTGATGAGAACTACTCTGTCTGTGTTGTAAACAACAGGTGGGATTAAACTGACAACATCTGTCTGTAAGGGTAAGAGGCACATCCTTTGATAGGACAGTTCCTCTTTTCCTTTCTTATTTCGTGCTGGATGTACACTTTCAATAATGATAGAGCAAGGCCTTTGTTCAAGAGCACAGTTCTAGAATAACTCTAAAGGAACAAGTTCTCAGAGTAATTCAGGTCCCATTCTTGGCTGAAATAGATGACAAGAGTCAGGCTGCCTTTATTTAGACATCAGTGTACTGTGGCATCATACCACCACACTAAGCAGTTGTCATGATTATTCTGGAAATGTGGCTAAGGTTGACCTGCACATTTCTGAATTTTTCCAGAGTCTATGCAAATGAATTGATGATTTTCCAAACGTATCTTTTCTCACCAGAAGCTTCAGTCAGACATGGTATGCATCCCCAAGAATTCTATATTTCAACACTTGGAATTGTTTATTCACATCTTGTTCCGAGCAAGACTGGTGGCCCACACCTTTAATTCCAGCACGCAGAGCCTGAAGCAAGAGGATCTTGAGTTTTAGGGCAGGCAGGGCCACAGCAAGATCCTATTTCAAATCACAAGCAAAAATCTCATTTTTATATGGAATTTAAAAACAGACTATAATAGTTACATATAATTACAAACTTCAAAAATCCCAACACATTACATCTTTAAGATAATAAACTCTTGTTTGTGAGTGGCTTTTTCTCCTTTGCCTCTAACCTAATCAACCTAGGAATTGCATTTTAGATAACTCAGATGCATAATTATTTATGCATTACATTAAGAGAAAAAGAAAAGAGTAGGCTTTAATATCTGCCAGAATGAAAAAAAAGAAAAAAGAGCAATAGATTCTGGCTCCTTTCCCAAACAGAGAACTAGAGAAAAACAAGGTATTCTGTAATAAGACGGTGGGAGGAAAACAATCTATGGAAAATCCCTGGGCAGATAGAAAGTGGAATGGACAGATAAGGGTGAAGGAGCCCAAAACACAGTTTGACTTGGGGTAGCGATGGAAATCCAGATTGGAGAAATATCTATTAAGCGTACCCTGGCTCTCCATTTCATAAAGCACACTCACTGAAGAAATCAGGGAGCATGACGATATGTTGGTAAAAGTAGCTGTTAAATAATACGATGATTGTGCAAGCTCCACTGGCTTGTGGTGCTGTCAGTCAGTTTTCCATCACTGTAACAAAAAACTGACATGGGCCCTGTTGCTTTGGGGCCTGAAGGAAGGAGTGTAAAGTCGAGAAACCTCCTGGAGACCCGAAAGTCAAAGGGAGAACAGGAAGGGGTGGAGTCTCACCTTCCCTTCAAGATCACAGCTAGTGATCTAACTTCTCTCCAAGTTCCTCCTCCACAAGTTTTCACCTCCTCCTGAGAGCACCAGAGAGCAATGACCAAAGTCATTAGTATGTAGGTGTTTGGGGAATATTTCAGTTGTGGACACTTAATTAAACAGCTGGAATTGTGTGGGTGTTGTGGCCCATACTTTTAGTTCCAGCACTTCAGAGGCAGAGGCAGGTGGATCTCTGAGGATCGAGACCAGCCTGATCCAGGCCAGCCGGGCCTACAGGGAAACCCTGTGTGAAAAAGCCTGGCCAGTTACCCCTCTGTCTCTCATCTGTAAAGCCAGAGACCTTAGATTACAAACTAGAGTGACAGCCTCCTACTAAAGTCATTTCTTCAACTAAAAAGTGTTCACCTAATGAGATAGGTAATGAATATGTAAATAGCTAGGTTATGTTTATCAGTTGACATAGAAAACCGTCATATGAAAACCCTTCACTGTCTCCAGATCTCCAAATATACATCAGTCCAAAGGCTAACACTGAATTTATTACACTCATCACAAAAAAATGCCACCTGAACAATGAACTGACTGAATTAGTAGGACAGATGGGCTACCTATGTCAAATCATCTTTCCCGAAGCAGCACCACAGAGAGCGATTATCTGTGCAATGGAGTCCTCCAAAATACTGATGAGTGGGTGGGTAACACGAGCAAGGTGTCAGGCAGAGTTCTGCAGGTCACAGCTGCAATCTGAGCCTTTAGAACCCCAGGGTCAAACTTCCCAATTCTAGATTCTAAGTATTAAATGGAAGTGACAATGTGCACCATCTGCTGAGTCTCGGTAAGTAAAGAACACCAGAACTCAATATCAGGCATCTAAAAGAAGAACTAAAGGCACTGGCTTTTGAAAAAGAAAAACACTAATGCTGGTAAATCCTGGGGGATCTTGGGAGATCCTCAGTATTCATTTGCATCATATATTATGTTTACTCTGTTTTGCTGTGGGTTTCTCATATAGTGATTGAATTAGTCAGTGTCCAAATTTCGTAGTGATCAGAGCAGGGGAAGTAAAGAACTGTTGGTTATAATAGAACTGGAATAATAAATGATTAGCTAGTAAAAACAAATCCAATATAAGAATATAAAAACTAAGAGGCAGCCACACCCCATTAAGCCTGAGATTAAGCCTCCAGAGTTCGAGACTGAAGTACAATTCTCACTGGAGCAGGCACTGATTGCCATGACTCTTGGAGAGGCAAACAACTCAGTGGGAAGCTTCCAACAGAAACATTACCTCCAGAACTCGTTTAAATCTGCCTTCATAGGTACAGAGCAAAAACTGTTATGGGAAGGTGTTAGAATTAGCCAAGGTCAAGAGACCGGAGAAGCCACCCAGACTCCAGGAGTGTAGTGTGATGTGACCAGCAAGTGACGCTTCCTCTCCTGAAGTAGCTTTCTGTCCTCCACAAAGCTAAAACCATGCTGGCTGACAAAGAAAAAAATATTTAAAGTGGCCTATCCAGTTTTCAGAACAAACAATAACAGGTAAATTTCAAGCTGAGAAATAATAAATTAAGTGGCACAGTGATAGTACAAAGAACTTACAAAGGGAATACAGACACGACTGAACCCATCATGGGTTTAAAATGATCATATAAAGGAAATGGAAGAATATATTATCAATACTTCTGAAATTCTAAGAATTGACAGAGTATATCAAGTTTTAAAATGACAATAATTGAAAATACACTCTACAGGAAAAGAAGTATATGACTAGGACTGAAGATTAAGGAGACAGAAAATTAATCTAAGGAACTTTCCCAAAATGAAGCCAAAAACAAACAGGAAAAAACAAGGAAAAAAAAATACGGGGGGTGGGGTGGGGCATGAAAACTCAGAGTGTGGAAATAAATACAGCGTGATGCAATTACTCTAAGTTATCGTGGGAAAAATATAACTGAGGCACAAATACAGAAGGCATAATGGAGATCACTATTGCAAACGGAAAGAGGGAGAGGGCCTGGATTTTTAAACAGAGGTGGCAGAGACCGGATGGGTAAAACCCCAAATGCATGGTTAGAAGCAGAGGGAACATTGTAAGACTCCACTGTAAGCAAAGAATAGAGCATCTTCAAAGGAAGCGGAATCATATGAAAGCGCCTTCTTCTTCTTCACAGTCACACTGCATGTAAGAGGCCAGTGGAGAAATATTTTTAAAATATCAAAAGAATACAACTTGGAACTTAGAATTATTTATATTTCTTACATTGCCATTACAATGTTAGGTCATATTATTAAAAAAAAAAAAGTTCAGGTTCTTAAACCTCTGAAGTTATTCTTTATAAAAAGCTACCCAGAAGGCACTTTGGGAGAAAGTACTGAAGAAAATATACTGGAGATACTGTAAGAATTACGAAAAGTAAGGGTTTAGGTACCTTGGCAAACTGTTCTTATTTTGTCTAAAGAAATATAGAGATCTAAGATTTATATAGGAAAGAAAGAAAAACAGAAATAGTTATAAGAATTAAAATTAAAACATTAAATAAAGATGAAAACATATAATCAGAATCAATTTAAAGTGATTGCAATCTAGGTCAAAAAACACAGACTTTCAAACTATTTTAAGAATTTATTTCTGTCCTTTTTAGGAAAGATAAGTCTAAAATGCATGTCACATTACAATTGAGCCTGGCTCTTAACTTTAGTTATAAGAGTGGGCCCAGATTCAAAGGACACCTGCTCCCCCAGATGTCTCCTGGATCTGTGCCACTGTGCTAGGCACCCATATTTTTATTCCAAATTCTTTTTCCAGCATTAATTTTGGGGGGAACTACAAGCTTGGACCCCCCTGTAATCATACAATCTTGCCCTTTTTGCCTTAGGCCTAAAACATCTCATACAGTGTCAAGCATTCTTCCCTATCTTCATTGTTTTCACTGAAGATGTGCTTCTTTTCAGCACTTTGATTTGTTTATTCTCAAGCATACCCACATTCATTCACTATCTTGGATGGAGGATCTTGGATGGAGCAACCAGTTTAGTCACATCCCTCAGTGAGCTTTCATTAGCTTTTTAGTTGCAAGGTTAATTAAAAGTTGTTAGTCCAGATTCTACCCATTTTATGAAAGTCATTCATACACTAAAACATAGAACATACAAAATTGAAAGTTAATGAATGGATTATATCATAACCAATCAAATGACATTGCTGTAGTAATACAAAGCAACTTCAAATTAAAACCTTTTAAAACTTGCTATATAATACTTTGAAAAAACAAAGGGAAAAATTTGTAATATAAACAATAGCTTAGAAAGAGCTGTTCAAATGAGAGAAGGCTGTGAGGAAGCAGGTCTTAAGTACAGTTCAAACTGCTATCTGGGAACATGAACAATGTTACATGAACATGAACATGAACATGAACATGACTGTGGATGCCTAGAACAACAAGTGCATCCTGATTCCAGAGGCTGGTCAAGGCTGATGGACTCTTGTTTTTCTGGACATTTTTTATTAAATATACACACTATCCTGTGTCAGTCACATTCCCCTGTTATACAGCATACATTCTTTCTCCATTTCAATAAAAGTTCTCCACAACAAACGTTTTAGTAGTTCATACTGTGTAGCAGTGGGAGACATAGCTCCATGTGGACAGGATCCAATCTGAGGAGAAGCACTTTGTCTGAGACCTGAGGTATTTGCTCAGCAGCAACAGAGATCTTGACACACAGGAGAAAATTTCCTGACCAGTCAGTATGAAGCGAAACTGGGGGTTAGTAAAATTGGGGATGGGGAATCCAAGATTAGGTAAGAAGCTTCCAGGAACAGAGTTGATCCCCCTTTCTCTCCTTATGTGGCCTTTTCTGATGCATCAGACACATGATGGGAGTGGTGACTTTTCAAGACTGATGTACAGAGATGATAATGAGTCCAAGGTCTTGCGGGATCCTCTTGAGTGGCCATGTTGACCCTAGCTGCTTTGGGGTGATCTTGTACCACAGCGTGATGGGAGCTGCTTCTAGTCACCTTGCAGTTGGTCTATCATACTTTCTGCCATTTAAGCTCCCGCTTTCCCTGACTTTTGATTCAGAGTTCTCTGAGTTCATGTTTCTCCAATTTGCAGTTTCTCATATTATTAGTATTAACAGCCATATGGTTTTAGCTATGAGTCTAAATGTTTGCACGTTAAGAGAAAATATATTGAAAATAGAAAAATAAATGTATTTTTTACAGTTTTGTTCAAAAGTTGGAAAAGAGAAATTCCTAATATGTTTCTACCTTTTACAGCCAATAGGAAAGATGAAAGCAAGCCAGGAAAGACTCATACATAGTCTTCTATATGAGCTCCGGTTAGAACTAAGGGAGTTTTCTCCCAGGCGCAGAGCTCTTGGAATGAACCATTTTCAATTCCTAGGGATCACATTACACCAAGACTCCAAAGACTGTCTTTTAACTTTTGCAGTTTTCTGAATTTGAATTGCTCAGCAATAATAATTGTTTAATTCACCAGGAAGATACAACCATATTTTGAAGGGGAAACATACATGTAAAACACTAAAATTAAAGATAGAAATAAATCATTTTACAGGAAGAAATAAATCCATCATTTTGTTGGGAGATTGAAGCATAGTTTCAAATCATTGCAATGGCATAAGAAAAAGCATGGGGAAAAAAAGCACATTATAAGCTACTGAAGAACATAATTAGATGTGGATATAGAGGTACAAAAATAGACTTTTCTCTGCCTTTTCTGGGTTCTTCATAACAAAAGACAGATTAACAAAAAAAAACAAAAACAGAATTTCATTAACATACATACCTCAAATATATATTCAGAGAAAAGAAAATGGTTTTGAGTTCTTCAGCTTAAAGAAAGGTTTGCTGATTGTTTTTTGAAATAGGGTCTCATTATGTAGCTCTAGCTGGCCTGAAACTATGTAGACTAGGCTGGTCTGGAAGTAATCTAAAGGTCTACCAGGGAGTGTTGAATTACTTTCAACCAAGGTATTTCAGAATGGTAATGTCACTTATGTGAAAGTGACCCCAGGAAAAGCACAATAAACGAGGGTAAGACTTGTTCTGCAAATATAAATCAGTATCTTCCCTGTTGATAAGTCTATAGTAAGTTTAACACCACTCTGCTTCTAGTTGATGTAATTTCCCTCTTACGGGTGGGGTGGGGGACAACTACTATTTTCAGAGCTATTATTGTATCTGCTCTTTTCCAAAATAATCAGCAAAAAAATCATCCTGTGTTATACAGATTTAATTTGAAGTTGCATCTTCTGATCTTCTAGGATCATACATACACGTGTAAAACACACACACAAAGTGTTTCAGTGTTGATCACATTCTCTAATATCTACAATAGACATGAAAGTTAGTGGCAAACAGATTTTTTAAAAAATCTATGCTAATCTTCCTAAAGCAAAGGACTCTGGATAGGCTGACTGGACCTCAGTAGATGAACCTGCACTGAGGAACATTTGGGGACACTAACTTGACACAATAGACCTTAACACAGATGAAAGAATGTATGGATTCCAGTTGGGGGGCTATGGGGGAGTGCTGATGGGTTGAGGCAGGGAATATAAAGATGATTAAGACTGATTGAGATATTCTATATGAAATATACAGCAATTCAGATTTTAAAATCTATGCATTTGCAAAAATATGGAAACTTACAAAGCTCAATAATCAAACCAAAAATCTGCAAATTAAAAAACCCATATAACTATATGCTAATGAAATAGCAACATAAAATCTTTAAAGATGTGTTAAAGCATAACTTCAAGGAAAACTTTTTGCCATAAATTTGCATTATAAAGAAGTAATAATTATGAGTCCTGCATTGTGGCATAGGTCTGTAGATCCAGACCTGGAGGACGGGGGAATTATAGGTTTAAGGGCCATCTAACTTACAAAGTGAGACATTATCTCAAACAGTAGGAAAAAGAGTTATAAAAACTAACATCTGAAGTGATAGATTTAAAATTTAGTAATCTGTAGGCTGGTGTGATGCTGCAACCTGCAATCCCAGCACTTGGAAAATAAAGAAAGGAGGTTCAGAGGTTCACGGTTCACCCACCATCTACGTGACAGGTTCCAGGTCAGCCTGGACTTAGTAACATGAAAGTATAATGTACTCAAAACATAAAAATAAAATGAAGGGGAATATATTTTTTTCTTTTTAGTAAAAAAAAAAAAAACAGTTAAAGTGGGGATTGCCAACAAAGTTAAAAAAAAAAAAGGCTCATTAAAAATCCTAATGTGCTATCAGACATGTCTAAAACCAAGCCCTAGACCCACAGGCCATATTCACATGTCACCAACAAGACCTATAAATGTGGTTCAACACAAATCACAGACTTATTTAGAACATTATGAGATATTTCTGTGGGTTTCTGGGTTTTATTGGTTTTTGTTTTGTTTGTAACTCTATTATTACAAGATTCATGAGTGGGAACTTCAGAGATGATAACTGTTTCTGCACAATGTCAAAAGATTAGACACAAAATATTGAGAAAACAAAGTCCAGACATATATTGTAAAATAACATGAACCAACAAGATTTATCCTAGGAATTCAAGAATTATTTAATATTCAAAAAGGAGTCAATGTAAAATCTCCAGATGAAACAAAGGAAAGAAAATCATATTATTTTAATTAATGGAGAATGTGCAGTTGATAAAATTAAACATATATCCCTGACTTTTAAAAAATTATAAATTATAAATATAACTTCTTTATCTGAAAAGTTTATCCTCAAAAAATTAATATAAATATAAATAAATATATGCATATATATTCCTAATAGTGAAAAGTTCAGAGATCTCCTTTTATGGTTTGAAGCTAAATAGAAGTCTCCATTTTTGTATATTTTACTAATAATTATACTAGGTTCCCTAATGAAGAGTTTCTAGCTAAAGCATAGAAGTAAAAACAAACAAACAAACAAAAACCACACACGTACAAATGATGAAAATTAGAAACTTAAAAATACAGAATTTAAAAAAGAAATTTTAAATATAAAGTTAGTAAAAGAAAATGAAAATATAGAAGATCGACAAAATGTACAGGAAGATAATCTTCCCCATTTCTTTCTGTTACTGTGATAAAAACACTCTGACCAGGGGAGGAAAGGGTTTGATCAGGCTTATACTTCCTGATTATAGTCCATCACTGAGGGAAGTCGGGACAGGAGCTCAAGCAGGAATTGAAGCAGAAATCATAGAGGAATGCTGTGTACTGGTTTGCTGTCTGGTTTGTACTTTGCTGGCTTCAAGATATAGCCCAGGCCTGCCTATCTAATGATGACACCTATCATGGTGAACTGAGCCTTCCCACAACAATCATCAGTCAAGACACGGTCTTACAGACATAGCCGTAGGCCAGTCTGATCTGGGAAAATCCTCAGCTGAGGTTCCCTTTTCCCAGGTGACTCTAAGTCGTGTCAAATTGACAGTAAAAGCTAACCAGCACAATCGTTAAAGCAGGTTACTGAAGAAAGTTTGCTTTGGAAAACTTTGCATTTCAACATACCAGCAACAAGTACTTAGAAAACTAAAATTTGGAAAATATTTAGGGTAACGTGAAAATATTATCTAAAAAGAAATATATATATCAAAAATTGAAACCTTATTGCAGAAAAGTAAACACTATTGAGATTTTTTTAAAAGACTTAAGGAAATAAAAGGATTAGAAGATTCAATATAATAAAAAGATCAGTTTCTCCTCCAACTGATCAATCCTATCAACTTAGTGACAAGCAAAATTTCCATTTGAAGACTAGAGTAGGAATTGATAAGTTGGTCCTAAAATTTATATGTTAATGTAAAGATTTAAAAATAGCCAAGAAACTCTTACAGAAGATAAAGGAGTGTCTTAGCTACTTTTCCTGTTGCTATAATGTAACAGTCTGACAAAATCTACGTAAGGAAGAAAGGGCTTGACTCAAAATGCTAGGGCAGAGTAGGTCCATCGTGGTGGGGAAGTCTTGGTGGCAGAAGCTAGAGGTGGCTAGTCACATTACATTCACAGTCAAGGAAGGAAGCAGCAGAGACCACTATTTGTGCTCAGCAGCACCCTCCTTTTCCTGAAATCTGGAAATCAAACCAACCAGTTCTCCAACTGTTTGAACATTGACTTGAACTTCTTGTTGTTAGCAGCTGATAGAGGGATCTGAGGATACTGGAAGAATACGAGGTGCCTGTGACCCCTAACAAAGAACCGAGCAGAGATACACAATAGCAGTAGAAATAGGGACTCTTCATTCAGAAAATAGTATTCTTCTGCAGAGGGGAAGCAGTGAGCAACAGAGAATGAAAATTAGCAGCCCAAAGACCCTGTGGCACAGAGGATAAGGACTTTTATGCTACTTTAGAATGATGACATGACTCCTTTGCATGATTTTTGGTTCATTTGCATAGCATGGACTTTGTGTGCATGCTCTACATATTACATGTAACACATGTAATCTTACATAGAACTCCATGCCTCCATGTGTCTCATTAGCATTATATATCCCCTCCCAGGAATGTGTTTAGTATTTTAATGAGACTTGGGTTAGTTTCAGACACTCTGGAGTGCCTCTGTACTTGGTTCAGTGGTGGGAGCTGGTTTTAGCCAGTTGGCTGGGGGTTCCCAGTCTTCTTGTTTGTCAATTAGTTTCTGTCAGATGCTAATTTTGTGCCTATTCTCTTGCCTCATCTTAAACTATTAGCAATCGCTGAGACAGTGCTTTATAGAAGCTTAACAGATTTTAATTGATAATATACATAAGATATTCTCTGATCATAATAGAATTAATCTAGAAATCAAAAGCAGGAATATATGTGGGAAATTCCCGTAGTATTTAGAGATAAATAGTACATTTATAACTAACCCAAGAGTCAAAGAGGAACTCAGAAAGAAAATCAGAAAATATTACTTCAATTTCTTGAACTGTGTTATGTTTACATGGATTTCAGATTGTTGAGATTCTCAAGCTGTAAATTTTGCCTTTTTACTTTCTATATACATATTATATCTCTCAATAAAGTAGAATAACAATTAAGTGGACAAATTCCTAGAAAAATATGGAGCCAAGAAGAAAACAGCTGGAGAAGACTACATCTGCAGTGAGCAGTCTAGTTACATAAGTTCCCCAAGTCTTCCAGGAAATAAAATAAGACAGCAAAGGAAAAAAACATATCATAATCAACATAAAATAACATATCATCTCCTCAGATGATAGGATATAGGTAAATTTGGCCCAGTGACAGCAACAAAGCATGTGGTATCACCAAAGTATCCAAGCCAGCAAGCAAATAAGAAAAATAAGACTGATTTTTGAGAATCCCAGATACTGAACTGTCAGGAGGCATTCATCTGGAAAACAGAGTCCTCAGGCAACATAACTCACTCAGCAGGCAAATCTGAGAAGGCTAGACTAATTTAGACACGGTTTAGGTAAGAACAAGAGGCAGACAAAGTCAAGTGGTGCTTGGTTGATGTGGACCTTGAAAACCTATGAAAGTAATCAACTGAAGCTCTCAAGTGAGCGCCACAATGTCTAGGAACTGATGCAGACATAAAGTTGGGAAAAGGAGATGAAACGCATCTCTGTTCACTCCCTAATAAACTCGGAATACGGAGCGCTACAAGTACAAATCTGTGAGCCTCCGTAGTAAGAGTTCAGGAAATCCCATGTCGTGACACTGGAGCAGCAAGTGGCAGCTAAATCCTCAACAAGTTTATATGTAAAAGTTATGTAAGTCTGTATTTTAAGAATGATCAAAAGACCTTTATCAAGCCAAGGAATTTATTGTCAACGAGGCATTGTGTTTTATGATTCTGGGACACACAAGAGACTAAGATCATATGTTGTGTAAAACCTTTAAATATTTTTAAATTCAGTATTAAATTGTAAAATTATTACTCTTAAAGCATCTATTTGGGCTGGAAAGAGGACTGAGTGGTTAAGAACACTGGCTGCTGAACACAGGTTCAGTTCCCAGCACCCACAGGATGTCTAACAGTCATCTGTAACTCCAGTTCCAGGGGATCCCATGCCCTCTTCTGACATCCACAGGCACTGTAAGACATGCAGGCAATGCACTCATACACATGAAATTAAAATATTTTTTAAAAAGAAAAACAATGTGTTATTGAAAATATGCCCAAGTGCCCTAAGATGGTACACCCCAGCATCATCACATTTTTGATTAGGAGGAGTCAGTTCATTAAAAGCAACAGCCATATCTGAACAGCATAACTTACTACCTGGCTCAGGTTGTGAGTCATTAATGGCCTCTTGAATGAAAAGAACAAAAGACTTGATATTAAATTCATTTTTTCCTATCAGCATCTTCAGCATTTTCTGAAAACACAGATATCTTCAAATATTTTCCAAATTGTTCGCCCTTATTTAACACATTTTTAGAGACACTGGGAAGGCTGTTGTCTTTTCATTGATTCAATTCTTACTTCCTCTTTTGACACCCATATTCAAAATCGCCAGTTTGTAGTGTGGCCTACATGAAAAGGCTGTGAGGATGCTTTTGAACAACAACAACAACAACAAAAGAAAATGATTTAGGTTTTCAGTAACAGAAAATACAGTGGGGTAAGGATGAACCAATGTTATTGGTTACAGGCTTCTCAAAGGCATATTTTCGGAAGCTGTCCGCAACTACATATGATTCGTATTCATATTAACTAACTCAAACACTTCAGCATTTTCAGAACTGAAGAGCTCTGCTTTGGTTCAAGGGTTTGGTTCAAGTCTCCTTCACTGTAGCCAAAGACTCACATCTTGGGGTTTATGAGAATGATCAAGTATACCCAAAAGCTCTTACTGAGTTCCATGTGTTCATCTTCTGGAATATTCAAGGCATCTTCTTTGTCAGAAGCCTGTAGATGATGGTGCTCATGGTGGTGTTTCCATGACCATTTCTACATCCCAGCAAAGTACAGAAAATGCTTCCAAGCATCACACCACTCAAAAATGAACTGCTTATTCCATGTAGTCCTAGTAGCTTTGTCAAGTGACACAGCCTAGTCAGCCATCTGAGAGGAAAGCCTTGGCTGGGGGATTAACCAGATCAGATGATCTGTGGGGATGACTGTGGGGCACTGTCTGACTGTTAGTTGACGTAGGACAGTCCAGCCCACTGCAGGCAGTGTTTTTCTCTGGATAGATAGTCCTGGGCTGTATAAGAAGCTAGCTAAGGATGAGTCAGAGTGTCAGGCAACAAGCAATCTTCCTCCATGGTTTCTACTTCAAGCTCTAGTTTGAGTTCTTGCCCTGACTTTCCTCAGTAATGGACTGTGACCTAGAAATGCGAGCCAAAGAAATAATTTCTTACTCTAAATTGCTTTTTGTCAGAGTGTTTTATCACAGCAACAAGACAGGGAATTAGAACACTGCTCTAGAATGGCTTGTGGGAAGTTAAGCATGGCCGTCCAGGGTTTTTCTTTCACATCTGCACCATTCTATTATGCTCCTGACCAGGCTGCTCTAGGTGGTATTTCCCCCTGAATCTCAGTAAAGGCTGGCAGGTGCAGGAAGCTAGCCCTAGAAGGCAGTGGCAGAGGGCAGGACCAAGGAGATCTGGCCCAGATAGGTGAGCCATTGGCCTACGTAGACATGAAAGCAGAAAATGGGCATGTGTAGTGTTATGTCCAGAGAACGGCTCCCCAAGAACCACCACAGTCCAGAGTGTATGCAAAAAAACAAAGAGCCTTTATTCAAGCTTGAGCTTGGTCCCCCAGACCTCACCAACACAATGGATCCATTCTGGGAGCCCTGAAGAGAGTGGGAAGGGGCTTTCTATAGATTTGAGCATATTTAAATTGATTGGTTGCTATAAGCTCTATACTAAAATTAGTTAAAGGTGACTATGAAGCCTCTTATTGGTGGGTGCTGTTTCCAGGGCAAAGGAATATACTGACCATTGTCTGTCTGGTCCTGTTTTAATATTTGCAGAGACTTGCTAAATTTGCCTGGGCTTGTTCCCTTTCTCAGGTCCCATGCTGACTGAGGCTTGTTAGAAAGGACAAAATGGAGTCATCTCTGTTCAGTTTGATATTCTAAAGCCAAGCGTTTTACAGAAGCAAAGAGAGCAGTTAATCTACAGATATTGGGTTGAGAAGGGGTTCCAGGGGTCCCACAGTAGCAGGACACCTATCTTATTTTTCTTATTGACAAGTAATTTAAGGATAGATGACTTGATGATTAGGAGCCCGTATTGCTCTATCAGAAGACTGGAGTTCAGATTCCAGCATACATATCAGGCAGCTCACAGATGCTTGTAACTCCAGCTCCAAGGAACCTGATGCCTCTTCTGACTTATGTGTGCACTCACAAATACAGACACATCCACAAATAAAATGGCAAAATCTTTTTTAAAAGTACTTTAAAAAAGAAAATGACAAAGAAAGGTTTATTTGGCTTATAGTTCAAGGGGAAACAGACCATCATGTTGGGAAGTCATGGCAGGCAGCAGGGTGCAAGGGTCACTGGTTAGATTGAATCTGGAGCCACAAGTGGAGAGAAAACAGGAAGTGGGCAAGGCTTTAAAACCTCAAGGCTCAGGACTCCAGTGATAGTTCAGTGCTTAAGAGCACTGGCTGGTCTTGCAGAGGACCTGGGTTTGAATCCCAGTACCCACACGATGGCTAACAACCATCTGAAGCGTCAGTTTCATGGATCCATCATCATCCTCTTTTGGCCTCTCTGAGCATGGTATGCATGGTGTATTCACATACATGTAGGCAAAACATGCACAGACAAAACAGACACATCCTCAAGGACCACCCTAGTGACCCACTTCCTCCAGCAAGGTTCAACGTATTATAGATTTTATAGACCATCAGCTGGACACCAAACTTTCAAACAAGTGAACCTGTGGGCAACATTCAAACTACAACAGCACCATTCTTCTCTTAGAGCTTATTATCCACTGCGTAAAAAAAAAAAAGACTAAAATAATTTTATATCAAAGTTACTACAATAATATTCATAAAACTTGGAAAGGTGGGACTTTTTTGGTGGCTTCTTATAGGTAAAGGAGAAAAAAAAAACATGGTGCCATGCCAGTAAAATATCTTAAAACATTTAAAAAAACTTTCAGTAATAGCCAAGGAGACAGAAGATGTTTCACTGTGATGGATGACAACATAAACCTAAATCTATTAAATTCAGGAGCTTCATTAATGTCAGTAATTATTTCAAGCAGTGACTGCCCAGAGGAAAAGTGGTCTGTGCCACTGCTGAAAACAACACAGCAATAGCTTTTGGCCATTGTTCAGATTTACAACATTACAAAAGCTCATTAGGTTGATCTTTTCAGTTCTTTCTTCAGATACCTATGGTGGGGATAATGCAATTCCACTAAATAACCTAAAAGAAGGAGACACATGGTTTTGCAGGTGGCAGTGAAGGGTATGATTCTGGTCCTGACTAGGAAGACTTTTGATGATGAATCTCAAGTTTCCTAGTTTACAAATTTAAGTTCTCAAACATTTTAAAACTTTACTTTTGTTTTAAATTTTATTTATTGTTTCCTCTACTTAAAAAATATGTTTCTATTGTCTTCTCAGCATTAAAAAGAAAATTTTAATTATTTGTGTGTGTGTGTATGTGTGTGTGTGTGTGTGTGTGTGTGAGAGAGAGAGAGAGAGAGAGAGAGAATGGGAAGTGGGGGGCTCCAAACCTGATTTGAGATATCTTGATTAGCTTACACTTTATCTACTGAGGCAGGGTCTCTTGCTGAAGCCTGCGCTTGCCAATTCAAGTCAATCTAGCTAGCCATCTTGCTCAGGGATCTCTTGTCTCTGTTCCTATGCACTGGGGTTACAAGTGTCATGCCTACCCAGCATTTATATGGGTTGTGCTGGTTATCTGAACATATTCTCATGATTCTATGGCTCATTTACCCACTATGCTATCTTCCCAATCCAAATAAGTGTCTCACATAAACATGAGTCTGTTGTAATTGCAGCTTATATTTTTTTAAATCCTATAGAGACAGAAGTTTAAAATAATTATACACAAATATGTGGGGTTTTAAATTTTTTAATTTATTTTTTATGTGTATGAGTGTTTTGCCTACATGTATCTAAGTGCACCTTAGACATGCAATGCTCAGAGAGTCCAGAAGAGGAAGCAAAATCCCTTGGAACTGGAATTATAGAGAGTTGTTACCCGTTATGTAGGTATTAGGAACTCAAGCCAGTTTCTCTGAAAGAGCAGTCAGTGCTCTTAACTGCTGAGCCCCTTCTCCAGCTCCATGTAGGGCATTTGTTTATTATTTGTTTGGGAGGACAGGGTCTCCCCATATCCCTGGCTTGGGGGAGATCCACCTGCTTCTGCCTCTGAGTGTTGGGATTAAAAGCATATGTCACCATGCCAACACAAATATGTTTTTAATGGCAACAGTGGTAACATTTTCAGCTGAGGAAAGGAAACTTCATTTAAGCAAAACAAAATGCAATAAATCCAATGACAAAAATAAAAACCCACAGCCAAACAGGTGTTTGTAACTATTAGGTTCTCTTTAAATTTTTACTGTTTTATTTTCCCCAATTCTTCTCTGTATGAAGTATGAAAGGAAAAACACATTTCAAAGAGAAAACAGAAGTAGAATCTTGTACTTTGGATTTTTATAGTTGTTTCTTCATCTAATGTCCTCACCTCAGTCAGTTATGGTGATACATACCTGTAATTCCAACACTCAGGAGGCTAGGAATGGAGGATTTTATATTTGAGGCTAGCCTGGGCTATAAGACAAACCCTTGTCTCCCAAAACATAACAAAACAAATATCACTTCCACACTTGCACTCCTGCCTGTATACCATAGTTGACCACCTTCTGCTATTTGCTTTTAAAAACTATCTTTCTGTCATATGTATAATCCCCCTATCCAAAATTCCCTCAGAATAAGAAAAAATTAGTTTTTTAAAGATCTAATCTACAATAGCTTTGAAGTTTGGAGTTGGGAATATTAGAAGACCAAGAAGAATGATGAAGCTATACAAGACAGGAAGAAAGGAGTGTATGGACAGATAAGTTATATTTAAAGGTAGATCTTGGAACATTCATCAGAGAAGATGCCAGAGCAGAAGGTATTCCCAGCACAACCATCAGGTATAAAAGTTAGAAAACTATGGCAGCAATCAAGATCAAGTACTGTCTGAAAACTGAACATTAAACTTAGGAAGAGTTGGCACTCCTGCGTTAGGGCACAGTGTGGATAAGTGTGTGTGTGTGTGTGTGTGTGTGTGTGTGTGTATCTGTCTGGTGAGCATAGACAAAGGGCACACGCTTAATACATATTTATTGAGAATAAATGAATTGCCAAAAATAAATTACTTTAATTATATACCAGCAAGGAGAATCAGTCACCTAAATTATGATTTAGCATTAAACTCCAGACCCACAGTTAAGACATTTTGACCAGACAGAAATCAGAAGGTATGGTAATGACTTTTGTTGTTGTTGCTGCTGCTACTGTTGTTTAGAAACAGGATCTCCCTGTGGCACCAGCTGATCCTGGAACTCCCTATGTATACCAGGCTGGTCTTCATCTCACAGAGATCTCCCACTTCTGCCTCCAAAGTGCTGAGATTAAAGGTGCGCACCACACACCCGGCCATGACTTTTTCACTGTGTATTGTACTCTGGACAAATGAGTTTTACCAAACCTTGCAACCAAAAAGTTAATCTTATCTTTGCTTGTTCATAATGTAGATAAGCTCACTGAGCCATATGCATCTCTGATCACCTGGGTACATGGTCTTAATCCTTCATGACTTTTCCATGCCCTATACCCAAAACAAAGTATGAATGGGGGTATGTATGTTTTGCATATTCTTTGGAAACAAGAAGATTATCCCATTTGTGTTACAAACAAGTGTTAAATTGATAACACCTGTTTGTGGTTATACACGTGTTATTCTAGGACAGTAGGGATCAGAACCGGCAAAGTTCTTCTCTAATAGATAACGGTTGGACTCTGCTTCCTCACTGAATGCTGGATATACTTTTTCAATAAAAGAAAGGGCAAGCCTTTTTTTGTTCAAGAGCACAGTTGTGAGAGAAATCTGAAGGAACAGGTTCTCAGCAGTGTGGTTCCCTCTTTGCTTAAAACGGATGCTGGGAATCAGGATATTTTTATTCAAGCACAGCTGTAATGTAGCATCATGCAGTAACTCCACAAGAATAAAAAAGAAAGGGGAAAAAAAGGAGTCCTCCTTTTGCAAAGTTCGTGCTGTATCAAATCTCTTAGTTCTCTCCTGCCCCTGGTCCGTACTCAGTCTAGACCTGAGGGCGGTAGCAGTCTCGCTCCTTTCTAATCGCTCCTCCTCAGTTCTGTGCGGTGGGTGCTACTTCCCTGTTCCAGCTCCTCGGAGAGCCAGAGCAATCTGTCTGTGACACTGATTTCAGCCAGCCTGAGATAACTCGAAGCTCTTTTGTTCACTAGCCGCAGCCCTCTTCAGACGGCCATGCCACATTCCTGAGGGATCAGGTTGAGAAGTTCTTTGTGTGACAAGATCACCGTCTACCGTGTGGCGGCGGTATGGTGTCACCTGAGGGGCTTGCAGGGCCAGAGTCTACAGAAACTTCAGCTGTGTTTTGTTTTCACCTGCCAAGGCTACTTGGCCAAGTCTGACACCCTTTATTAACCAGCTCCTTCAATCCTAATATTTTCACACAAGATCATCAATTTTAATCTTTCCCTGTCTCTTCCAAGATGCCTAGGCAATCGTAAGAACAAAAGACTATGAGTAGTCTGGCTAAACATTAGGGAATTCTTGAATGATCCTCTAAGGTAGCCAAAACAGACATTATTACTGCATCCTACTCAATGAAGTAAAAAGTTTTACATTGGTAACATACTATTTGTAATAGAAATTTAATATTTAAATATATTAAATTATATTAAAATATGCCTATTCTTTGATTTCATACATATATACAATGTATTTTGATCATATATGCCCCCATTGCCTCTAATTCCCCCCTAGGCCCATCAACATATCTCCTCATCAACATCATGTTCTTTTTTAATATTTTTTTAATATTTTATTTATCACTTTTATTTTTTGTGTATGAAAGTGCACATGTGTCATACAGTGTCCATCAGAAGAGGGCATTAGACTCCCCTGGAACTAGAGTTACAGATGGTTGTTAGCTGCTATTTGGGTCCTGGGAATCGAACTTGGGTCTACTGCAAGAGCAGCCAGTGTTCTTAACTTCTAAGTCATCTCTCCAGCCCCAACATCATGTCCTTTAAGAAAAATCATTCAAACAGTTTTAGCAACACCAGTTGTATTAGCTACTTTCCCTGTTGTTGCGGTGATAAAACACTATGACCAGAACAACTTATAGAAGGAAAGTTTATTGGGCTTACAGATCCAGAGGGATAGGGCAGGGAGGCATAGAGATAGAGATGACCAGAGCAGAAAGCTGAGTGCTCACATATTCTAGAAGGCACAGGAAATAGAGTCAGACTGGAAGTGGGCATGGCTATATACTCTCAAAGCCCACCTCCAGCGACATGCTTCTCTGGCAAGGCCACACCTCCTAAAACCTCCCCAAACAGTGCTACCAGCTAGGGGAAAAAGTGTTCAAATACTTGGAGCCTACAGGGGACATTTATTTAACCATCACATTCCACTCCCTGGCCCCCATAGGCTCATGACCAAATCACAATGCAAAATGCATTTAGTCCAACTTTAAAATTCCCCATAGTTCTTAACAATCTCAACATTATTTAAAAGTCCAACATCCAAAGTCTCTTCTGAGACTCAAGGTACTTTCATAACTGTAAGCCCCTGTAAAAAAATCAAGAGACAAATTATACTTCCAACATACAATGGAACTGAATACACATTTCCATTCCAAAGGGAGGAATGGTTGCATACTTAGGAAATACCAGACCAAAACAAGACTGAAAATCAGCAGGGAAAATATCAAATTCAGCAACTCCATATCTGATGTCTGGGACTTTACTTCCAAAGATTTAGATGGCTCAGCTCCTCCAGCTTTGCTCCATACAACATACATCTCTCTTATGACTGGTATCCCTCCTGGTATACCACTCTCCTTGGCAGATGTCTCACAGCTTTGGCATCTCCAACATATTGGGGTTCTCTACTATCAACCAGGCTTCATCTTCACAGCTTCCTGCAATGGCCTGTCAGGGCTTCTTGGTTTGTCAAGGCCTTCTTTATGCAGGGATGCCCCTGCTGCCTGTTACCTGGACTCTGGGGCTCTCTGAACCTGTGGATGAAAAACTGATGACCCCTCACTCTTGCATCTTTCATCCCTCTAAATCTAGCACCGTGTGAATAACATTGTCAAGTTTGGATGCCAATTTGGGATGGACTTAAGCCTGCTTCATCCACATTAGCAGCTTTTATATGTTGTAGTTTTCTAGGAGCAGAAACTTCCTTAGGTCTTTTCTTTCCATAAACTGGAAGCTTAGTATGGTTTTGCACTGAGGGCATTATTTCCATTGTCCAAGTACAAATAAGGGGCCTCTCCTTAATGGCTCGAATTTCCCTATCAAAGAGAGCCTCTTCTTCAGCACAGGTCTTCGCTCTAACACTAAGCTTTCTACTGCTCCTTTTCTCTTCAGATACATTCATATTTCTTTCTGCCCCATTTACTCTTTTTCATTGTAGATCTGCATAATGTTCACTATTAATAGCCATACAACCAACTCTACCTTAGGCTTTTTTGAAATTTCTTTCACTAAATAAATCAGTCCATTACATTTTTAGTTTAGCCCCAGACAAGCTGTTAGGCTGTGGGTCAGATGGCAACCAGATTCTTAGTCAAAATATCCCAGTTGCTCTTTATATCTTTGCTTCCCTCGAGAATGAATTGCTCTCAACATTACTTTCTTCCAAGCTCCTACCAGAATGGCCTGGTAAGCTCTGCTTACAGTATTCAACTGCCTTTCTAGTCCAAACTCCCATCTGCCACATTTCAAATGTTTAATATCTTGGAAGATGAATTCTTACTGACAATACTGTTTTCCATTAAGCTCTGTTTAATTCAAATATTATAAATCTAAGCACTATAGTTCATCTTAATTTTCTACCCTAATATACTAACAATTTTGTCATCAACTACAGGAAAACAAAACAACCTAAAAAGAGGGCTTTTCCTACTATTTTCCTGAGCAATCAGTAACCTGTGTTTTTCAATGCCTGTGGAGGTCACAAGAGGGTATCAAATTTCCTAGGAACTGGAGTTAAGGATGGTAGTTAGTCACCACGTGGATGGGAGACTCAAATCTGAGTCTCCTACAAGAGTACCCAGTGCTCTTAACTGCTGAGTCATCTCTCCAGCCCCATGGTTATTATTTTTGAAGTGTGAAATAAATACTGAAAAATTATAATTACAGATCACATTCAGAAAGATCTCAAAATGTGTTTCACTATTAGTACAAAAAGGGCAGCCCCAAAGGACCATATTCTCACAAATTATTTTAAATAGTGTTTTCTTAGCCCAAAGCATACATATGTTTATATAATGTTTGAAGTTTCTATAGATAGGATGTGGGACTCTAGCTTGACATGAGTACAATCATTTTCATTGTAATTGCCATTCTTGCCTGGTTTTCAAATATTATATATCATTCTATTATAAACCAACTTGCCCAGACAACAAGCCAGGCACTGATGTGTTGGCTTTTAATTTGTTTTTTGAGACAAGATCTCACTATTTAGCCCTGACTGGCTTGGAATTCTTTTTGTAGACTCTCAGAGATCCACCTGCCTCTCTCTCCCAAGTGCTGGTACTAAAGGTTTGTGCCACCATGCTGGGCTTCTTGACTAAGGAGCTCATGTAAAGCTCAGTTGTCCACAGATCAACCTTGTTTAGCTTAGAATATGGACTTCTTTCTCCTATTTTAGGGTATGGAGAGCCTCCCTTGTTGGTGACATACAGACACACGTGTTCATAGTTACCAGTAAATTACACTTTGTGCAATCCTGAATCTGTCTGTTCTTTTCTTTGATTTCTTAGTATCTTTTGTCAGCTGGTGCTCATGATTTGGGATTTCCCTGAAACACAGCACTATAGAATATCATCTATATCAGTATCCACATTACCTATACATCCTAGCAAGAGCCCTTTTGATAAAGAATGCCATCAGTGCTCAGGATGTCCACAGCCATTACTATTTTATACCTGCATTTAGTATATTTATTTTTAAAATGCTAATGGAATCTGGGAAAAGGATCACCAGAAACTTCCAATAGCCATCTCTGTATCACTGTGAATTATGCTTCAGTTAGGATGATCCCAAAGGGTTACATAGATCAGGCACCTTTGTCCTATACTAATAGACACTTGGAACAGACATTCAGGTGATGAGATGAAAGTTAGCTAGCCACAATACCAAGACCAGAATATGTGTTTATTGACCTTCTGTCATAGTGTCTGTCAGTGCGCAAGTAATACTGAAGCAGGCAAACATACGGATAGGACTAGAACTCTGCTTGGCTTGAGCTAGGCACTTAGTAAACAAGGATGATCCTCACCTACACTGCACTGCATATATACCTGATTTCACACAATGGATGACACCTCCTTAGCAACTTTTAAAAGAGGATAAAAGTCAGGTAAAACACTAGTCTGTGGAGTCTAAAAAAACAGGAGTGTCTTAGAAGAGCAAAACCAATGAAATGAATCGATTCTCTAAGGAAAATCACTGGGTTGACTGGGGATGGAAAGAATGTATGGAAGACACAGACAACAGATCTCCTACCCCACAGGTCGCCCAGTGCCAATGCTTCAGTCAGATACAGAGTATTTTAGTCAGCAGTAAACCGATTCTCCAGAACCTCTCACAATGTAAACAAGTATAGACAGGGGCCTTTCGAGGTTACAGCCCTTCATCTGCTCTCTATGGCTGTTTTACCACAGTCAGGAAAATTCTGTACAGTGCTTTATTTTAGCTTTGCTCTCATTAAGGTCCCGTAAACCTAATTACTATACATTCCCTAAAAAACACAGCTTGAAATAATTACTTCATTAGAGAAATTTAGTAGTGCCAGTTCTAACTATCTTTAATTCTTATTCTAGAATCACTGAAGGTTTAACTTGTCCTTTTGTTTTGAATGAAAACTTCTCCATAAATTTTACAGAATTTCATTTAAAATACATTTAAGAAGAAATTCTAAAAATCTTCAATGAAGTCATTTTAAAGAACGTTCCTAATTAGAACATCATCGCTTAGAAAATTCTAGAAACATGCACCATTGGAAAATATAATGAATAAATGGTAAAATAATTAAAAAATGATTTTAAAGAAATTGTTTTAAAACAAAATTTCATTCATATTAACATTTGCTGAAAGAAATGGGAAATGATTTAAAGCAGAATGTTTTTAAAGAGAATAATTTTAAATAAGGCAAGCTAAGTTTAGTTAGCTACTAGAATATTTAGATAGTTGTTTCAAATTTCACAATGAATGAGTACATCATACAAATCTTCTACTGAAAAATCCTCAGTCATTAAAACCTACAGCAGAAAGTTTAGTCAAGCTTGATGATTTTCCTTTAAGTTAGATCTATATAGCAGCCACAGAGTCCTTCAGCGCACTAGTCCCCAAATCCTAGGGCTTTTCTTGCCAAGTCCTGAACCCCTCGTTCTAGAACTCTGGCAGATTCGCTTTATTCCTTCTGTGCCTTTCAGGATGTGTTAACTAAAATCTTGCTTCTCTCATGATTATCCAACTCAAGAAAATGTCTCTTTCCTCTGACTTTTCCTATAATCAATCACCTTTTTAAAACCCCCTGCGGCCTATCTCCCAAGTTCTATGCTGGTTTTTGTCTGATTGAGTTTTCATGGGTCTTGGTATGCTGTCACCATTGCTGTAAATTCATTTGAACAAGGTCCCAGGAGCCTGTAAGACTCTGTTCTATATGGTCATTCACTTTCTTCCATGGCTCTTAAATTCTTTCCACCCCTCCTTCTTCAATGGTCCCTGAGTCCTGGGTGGCTGAAATTTAATACAGGAGTCCCATTCAGGGACCCACACTCTGCAGTCTTAGCTACAACTTTGGCAAGGAACTACTGGCAGCTGATCATTTCTGGGTGAGGGAGAGTTGATCTTTAAGGAAGCGATGTTAAACAGTCTGAGCAGGCATCAGTGAATGAACTCACACCAAGGGACATCTGGGTACACAAACTTGACCTGATAGACCTTAATTATATATAACAAAATGTATGAAGTCCTGTGGGCAGGCTGGTGGAGGGGGCGTGCAGATACAGTAGGGGGCCTAATCATGATTAAGATATATTGTATGAAATCTTCAAAAATTCAATAAAAATATATTATAAAAATAAATTAGGAAATTATATAAAAATCAAAACAAACAGACAAACCCTATGTTGGGAATCAAACCCAGAACCTTGTGCATGCTAGGCAAGACCTCTACCCATCAACTGCTCTTAATAATGCTCAAGATTTGCAAATACAGACTTATATCACTGATTTTTCAGTGACAAAAAATGTTTTGACTATAAAGCATATTATAAATTCCTTAATGGTAGGGACTACCATATATTTAATGTCGTCAGTGACTAGACTTTCAAAATACTCATCAGCAAATTAAAATTTCATTGTCATGGAATCCTATAATATAGAAAGTATATGTAATATTTATTTATACATATTTATAACCTTAAGTGCTAATCAGCTTATACTGAAATACTAATTTAAATATGCAAGGCATTTAAAATTATCTACAGAACATGATCATAATCTTGACCAAAAAGAAAGATTAAATTTCAGTGTATAAGAAATATTAGATACACACACACATCCCTAACCCTGAATGTTCATTCAGGTGATAGAGTTGTAAAGACACCATGCACACACAAGTATGCCCCATAAACATACATAATATTTTTGATTTTCTTTATGATGTATGTCCTCAGTACTAATAAATTAAGGCACATTTGTATACTCAGGACCTGTCACTTCTTTTTCTTTTTCCTTCTCCTTCTCCTCTTCTTCCTCCTCTTCTTGCATTTACCATTTATGAAGAATTGAGTTTCTGAAGTCCTGGTGAGTTCAAGACCAAGCTGTTGCTCAAGTATGCTTAAACCCTGGTTTAGCTTTCTTCCCCAAAACAGAGATATAGTCTTACAGATATAGAGTCTGGGTCAAGAGACAGCAAGGCCCAAAGTATGTAAGCATCTCTTTTAACTAGAGAATATGAATGGATTAAGCAGGCTCTTTCTGATAATGATAGAAGTTCCAAGGATAAATTAGTGGTAACAAAAGCAATTAAGCTTTTTTTTAATCTTGGGCCATACTTGGCAAAACCACTGGCCCATCAGCTTCCATTATTTTTGACTTGGTGATGGCAATAGGGAATATGGCACTGTTCCTGATCAGTATGTCCTTACCACTCCTGATTAAATCATGACATCCTTGGCTAAAAAAAAAAACAAGAACTTAAACTTATTTTACATGTGTATGTGGAAAGGTTGCCTGACAATCTTTAGCCCAACAGGAAAGTTCCTTTTCTATTTGCACATTGAAGTGTTTCCTAATTCACATTAATTACCCGTCAACAGTGTCTTTATGTGTGTTACTGGGGATTAGACCCAGTCACCCACATGCTAGGCAAGCAGTATAGTACATCCTATCCATTCGTTTTACTTTCCAAGACTGGTTCATATTCAGGTTCCCACGCTGGTTTTCTCTGTGGTCCAGGCAGGCCTTGGACTTGGAATCTTCCTGCCTCAGCCTCACAGGTAGCTGACATTACAGGCCTGTGCTACCAGGGCAAAATCACATCCTTTTCATATAAAATCCTGGGATATTTTTAGTGTAATAGTGAATCTACATGTTAAAAAATTTTAAAGATGTTACATGTGTTAAACTTATCATAATAGGACATTTGCTACATGACTATCAGTAAATTCGAGTTCACCCGTAAGTTTAATACCTAAACAGCAATGTTTAAGTGTGTCAGCCATCATCTACAGAAACAAGGCTTCCTTGATTGCACATAAATCTTCTATTCAAACGGTGTCTATCATGTTCATAACACTACTACTGGTCAAGTATATCAGTGGAACTTTCTAAGTTGAATTTATACTAGACAGCCTTGTCTCTTCTCCATGTACATTTGGACAGTCAACAAGAAATCTAATAAAACACTGAAATTAAGATCATGGCTATCTAGGTGCATACAGTTATTCAGAAAAGAAATCCATAGAAATAAGAGATATTAAGCAATAGACAAAAGAGACAACATACAATTTTAATCACAAAATTCAAGATCTCTGTCTTTGGTAATGTGCCTTTGCTCTTCAAAAATTCAAGGATTCGGGTTCCAGGGGAACCAAGGAAAGGATAAGAACCTTACAGAAACAGCCTGATCCTTCTAGAACCCTTACGCTGGTCCACCTGGGATACACTTAACTTAGGAAGAGAAAACTGATGATCATTTTCCAGGCAGCCTCCATCACATCCTTCATTTATTTTAATGAAGAAATTTTTAAATCAAAATGATTCCATGTTAGTAAGCAAAACATTAATCTGATAAATCTACTCTGAGGAAAATGAAAGGCTTAGGCAGTTAGGAAGATAATTTGACTAAATATAATTTTGGTTTTTATAAGCTTGATTTATTTCCAATGAAGCTATATTTAATTATAGCTGATGTTGTAAAATAATGACTGTATTTGAAAGATGCTCTAAAAATGAACTTTGACATTTTAGAAAAGGAAAAAATATAAGTGTGTTATTCAATAAAGAACAGCCTACATGTATTCTGATGATAAATCGATGTTTAAATACCAGACTAGATGATCCAACTTTAACAGCCAACATTTTAATAACTGTCTCCCCCAATGTATCTCAAATACACTCTATTAGCAAACATGACAGTCCAATTATCTCCATGGTGCTTAGCATTTCATGGTGGCCTACTGCCAACAGCAGAGTATAGGGTGGGAAACATGCCAAAGAAGTTAACTGATTTTAAAAGCTAAAATATTGCTAGTGCTGGAAATTCAGGGTTTATGTGAGGTTAACTCCCTTGACCCTGTTTAAACTCATCACACAAGTAAATATATTGACACTTACTTAACGAATAATGCTTTCCTTTTATAGTCTACAAGGGAAAAAAAAGTAGGTAAGTCAATTCTGTTATGAATATATTAGTAAAATTTTATATCATATATAAAGGAAACATTCTGTTTTACTGATAAATTGAGATAGAAAACAATGTGTGTGGTGGTGTGTGAGTCTAGTCCCTGCACTCAGGAGGCAGAGGCAAGAAAATCTCTGTGAGATGGAGGCTAGCTGGGGCTGTAGAGGTACCTTGTCTCAAAAACAAGCAAGCAAACACTCCCCAAACAAAACAAGAAACCCACGGAGGTAAAATACATTTTTAATCCATCATATAATAGTTTTATCTGTATCACTAAATGTAGAGTAATAAGAAATTAGCTTTTTATTATTTTTTAATTTAAATTTAATTTTTTTAAGTACATGGAATGTTTTGCCTGCATGTATATAAGTGTACCCATGTCGTGCAATGAGTGCAGAGATCACATGGCATCAGATCCCCTGGAACTGGAGTTAGGGACGGTTTTTAGCCGCCATGTGGGTGCTGAGAACTAAACCTGGGTCCTCTGCATGAGTAGCCAGTACTCTTAACTGCTGAGCCATCTCTCCAGCTCCCAGGAATTCATCTTTTAAATAAAAAAGGAAACAAAAGCAATTGGATAAACTACAAAAACATGTGTCTAAAATAGATCCTATAGAAGTTTATTATCTGTCAGTTTATAACAAGGAAAAAAATGTTACTCCTGTAAAAGTCTAAATGAATTTAAACATTAGAGTCATACCTAATAGTGCCTGATCCACAGTAGAAATCTGATGAAGATGAGTGGTCTAATGAACAAATAACACAACAAGAGGACTGAACTCAGTCAAAAGAGCTGAGTTCCAGGCCTTGTTATCGCCAGCTATCCACACAATAACAAACTACAATAGCTACAATTGATAATGTTCCTACAAGAAGTTGTTATGACTCTCTGTATTACACTGTTCCACTATGAGATGTGTACTTGTGATGTGCTCATTTTATCCACAAAAATTCCAAGGCTTAATAACCTACTGGTGGCAGAGCTGGAGTTCGAATTCAGATTAGTGTGGTTCTCTAATCCATCTAGTGCATCAGATATCCCTTCTATCTGATTCTTAGGTGTATTCTTCACTTCTGAGCAGTATCATCATTGGTAAAAATCAGAATTGGACTGGATGTCTGTTGGGGTCCCCTTGCTCAGTGCCCACCCGAGTGGGAGACAGACCCTGGGAGCTGGGTGAGAAGCACGTGGAGGGCAAGCAGCAGCAAAACTCATTTATTCAAGGAAGTGCAGAGGGTTTTATGAGTTTGGTTAGCCAGTCGCCCTATGAGGTGCTTCCCAACTGCAACCAATAGTAATCTGTCTCTGGATGGATCATCTCGGTGCAGGTTCTCTCCAGATGCAGGGCAGGAGCTGGTGTCACAGCTGGCTGGAGTGGAGCACCATGCCCAGGAGCCACTCTCTTAATCTTCATAGCAGGTGACCTGGCTAAGGTTCACACCGCATTATGCAATTCATACACAGGAGCCACTCCCTTAATCCTTATAGCAGGTGACCTGGCTAAAGCCCACCTTGCATTATGCACTAAAGATGTCCTGTAGGGTCCCCTGTATTAATGAAACTGTTATTAAGCCAAAGTGAGTTTGGGTTTAATTGTGTAATTAGTAGGCTCAACCACACTGACCCATTTTCCTTTGAAGGGCCAGGTAATGAATATTTTAGGCTTTGTAAGCCATTCAGTCTCCCTCACCAGTATTCAAATCAACTTTGCCATTGTTAACACAAAAGCAGACACAGGGAATAGTGAACAAAGTTTTTTGTACACCACCAAGACACTATGAAGTGGGATGTAGTCAGCAGTTGAGTACCTAGCATGTGCAAGGTCCAGGATTCATTCAATTTCCAACATCACAAATGTACAAAATAGCAACAACAAAACTGTGCGCCCCCAAAAGGCAGCATGTAGGACTTGACAAGTAGGCTGTAGTTTGCTTGCTTGTGTCCCAATTATCATATATAATAAAGAGATATTTAGGCTAGGATTAGCAAGAAGAAATGTAAGACTATGTAACAATATTGTGCTAGCAGAATTCTTGACACATCAGCTGCTTGTCTTCCACTTTCACAAATACATCATTTAGAATATGACCAGATGCTTCCTCATGGTATATGGAAGGACTTCTCAGATCCAAGCACCAGATTAAGCCCTGTCAGTTTTCATGTAAGAGATGTGCACATTTGCACATAACACTGTATTTCAAAGAGATTTCCAGATCATGATTCAGGCTAGGCTACAAAGACTGTCAGATACATACAAAGTCCAGATAACACCAACATGTTACAACACAGGCATGTGCATATGCACATTCCCACAGAGGGAAAATTTGTATATATGCATGTTTTTGTTACAGTCTTGTCCACACTAAATTGAATGGCCTATTATTATTTCTATTAAAATACACCCCATAATAATAGTGAACAGAAAATGTATTTGTAACCACAGAATACAGGTCAGTTCATTAAAGAGTTAACAGGGAAATCTGGTCTAATGTCTTAACCCTTGCTTCAACTGTGTCTATTTGATAATTCCAAACCACTTTGATATTTCATTAAGCACAAAGTCTGATACAGTATATACAGAACTAACTGAGAATTTTTGGAAAACAGGACTGAATCATTTTGCTTGTGCACTTAAATATTTGATTATTTTGATTTCTTGAAAATGTTTAGTAGTGACATGACTGCTGAATAATGCAAATATTAAATAACAATGTATACATTAAAGAAATTCAAAATAAGGTTTTTCAAAATTATCTATCTATTTAGATTTAGCATGTATGAGTTTTCTTCCTGCATGTGTTAAGTGTACAATATGCATGCAATGCTCACTAGGAACCGAATACAGGGCCTTTGGAAAAACAGCCAGGGCTCTTCATTGTTGATCCATCTCTCCAGCTCCTCAAAATAAAATTATTGTTTGTCTGTTTTGTTTTCTTGAGATATGCCTCTCTGTAGTCCCAACTGGCCTAGAACTCTCTATGTAGAAAAGGCTGGCCTCGATTTCACAGAGATACATCTGACTCTGTCTCCTGAGTGTTAGGATTAAAGGCATGTGCCACAGTGTCTGGCCCAAAATAAGATTTTTTTTTGAAGCATAAAACAACTTTCAATAAATTTAAAATCATAAAGAAGAAAATGTTCTTTTTAAAAATTTATTTCATTATTATTCTATTTGTGTGTGTGTGTGTGTGTGTGTGTGTATGCATGTGCATACAGGTGCCTGTGGATACCAGAAGGTGCTGGATCTCCTAAAGCTGCAGTTATAGGCAGTTGTGAGATGCCCAGTTTAGGTGCTGGGAACTAAACTTGAATCCTCTAGAATGCAGTAAGCACTCAGCCACTAAGCTATCTCTCTAGACCCAAGAATGTTCATTCTGACCACAGTGAAATTATACTAGAAAATAATTACAAAAGTTTATCTGGAGAAAATGATAATTATTTTGGAAACTAAATACCATACTTCTAAATAATCCACAGATGAAAAATATATGTTAGAGAGTGTTTTAACTAAATGAAAATAATAATAATCTGCCAAAGAACTTTCCATACCAACTCCAGTGTCACTGAGAAAGCAATCGCTCCTATACATACTTGGTATTCGTGTCCATTTGCTCTGTTTCTTCTTACATTACTCTTAATGAAAGGCGGAGGATCTCGGCAAAGGCTAACTCTATCATGCATGAAATCCTACACACAGCATTTCAGTTCAACCTAAGTCTACAGTATCACTTTCCCCTGGCCACTGTATAATGCTCACCCCAGCATAAACAAGCTTCTCTTCCTACCTTTAAAATAAAACAACAACGTGCTTGGGCTTGTGTTAACTACTACGCCTGTTCTCTTTTCCTTTACGTTATTTTTCCAGGAAAGAGTAGTTTCCAGAATCTACTCTATTACACGCCATCCAATGAAGTTTTTCTCTATTACTTCATCAAAACGGCTCTTGTCAAGGTTACCAAGCCTAGGAGGCAATTCTCCTATCATCTTTATATTTCTATGGTTGAAAATATATTCATCACATGATCATTACAAACTCTTGCAATTTTGAGTATCAAATATTTTTCATGTGTAATGCTTAAATTGCCTGTTTAAATAAATGATCAAGCAAACTTCTTTAATACATGGGAAAGAGAAATTGAAACAGGAACACAGTATTGTTGACTAAGCAAAATACAGGTAGACTACATTAGTGAAGTTTAATAATTTCCTGAGGCTTACTGTGTGACACCTTGAGAGATACTTTAGATATCGAAAAACCATACGACTCCTAACTATGAATCTTAATTATTTTTTCACTGCTGGAGGTGGAGTCCACGGTCTTGTGCATTTTGGGCAAGCAATCTACCACCAACCTACTATATTCCTAACCCCTATGAAAGCACATAGCCAAAGACCTACATAAGAATAACTTTCAAAATGGCTTATATCATAAAGTATCAGTTATAATTGAAGACTGAAAAATGTGTGGATTTTCAAGTCATAGATCATATATAAAATCTGTCACAAGATCTCATACTTTAAAAAAACTGGAGACAAGACAGTATTCATTAAGGGTATTCTTAAAACAAGTACAAAACTGAATCACAAGGGTAGCCACACAAACTAACATATTTTATGTTTTCTTCCATAAAACAAATGCTAAATCATTCTTCATAGGCTATTTTTTATTTATTTTTATTTTTGGATTTTTTGGTTTCTTGTTTTTTTTATCATTTATTTATTTATTTAAAATTACATTTATGTTTGTGGGTTTTTGTTTTTTTTTTCAGGTGGTGGTGGTGGTGGGTTTCTGGAAGGGATTCGGGGACAAGTATGGAGGTCAGAGGACAAATTGTGGGAGTTGGTTGTTTCCTTCTACCTTCTACATGTGGATCCTGGAGATGAAACTCAGATTATAGAGTTTCATTTTGCCAACCCTTATTTTTATTTTTTTAACTTACTTAATTTTTATTTTATTTAATTAATTAATTTATTTGTTTTTTGAGACAGGGTTTCACTTATGTAGTCCTTGCTGGCCTGAAGTTTGTTGTATAGCCCAGTCTGGCCTGGAAACTTGAAGGGATCCTCCTGCCTTTGCCTCTTGAGTGCTGGGATTATATATATGAATCACCATGTTGAGTTCTGTTTCTAATCTATCAACTGAAAGTCAAAAACACCTGGCTCTAGATGACATCACTTTTTGCAAAATGTAATGGTCAAAATCTAGATCGGATCTGAGTTTGCAATAAAAACCATCAATAATGTAAAACCATTTCCAGTTCTAATGTAAGAGCTTTTACGTGAAAGAAAGCTGTTGGCTTTGTGGCACTAAGTGCTAACTCAGCAATGGCAAGGGAAGGACTGGAATCATAAACACGATAGCAAGTTCATGGAGGAACTTCTCAAAATGAAATCTGAAAACAGGCAAAGAATAGTGTTTTGGGTCATTCAATACTCTCGGAACTCACATCAGCTGGCACTAACGTGTGCAGTATGCCAAATTAACTTGCTCAATTGACCTTTTTCAGCTTTACAATGCCCTTTAAGAACACCACTCCTGGCATTTACAGAACAAAACCTGATTTTGGAAGACGATGCATATTGAAAATGCCTAAATATTGCAAAATTGAATGCCACATAGCAACAATTCTATCACACACTGAAAGGAAAAGTGAGTTTGTGGATGGCCTAGTTTTGACAAAAAAAGGAAAAAAAAAAAAAAGCAGCATTTGTTTTTAAATGATTGTAGAGTTTACTTATAAGCAAAGAATCAAAATGATTTCTATGATTAAAAAATTGAAATTGCAAATTAATAATTTAATACATATGAGAATTGCTTTCCATCTAGTAAATATGACAGTTATAAGAAAACAGATGTTCACATACACATTAATCTTATGGAAACTGAGACTTGTATTTGAATAAAACATAGGGTTAGTGATTTAAAATAATTTAGAAATCTATTCTTCTTAATGTTTTCAAGTTCAGTACAAATCAAATCTATCACCAAGAAATGCACAACAAATAATTGCAGAATGCTTATCAGCATGAGCCAACCAATCCATCTTTTAAATGGACCATGTAAACACTATATTTCAAATGAAAAATTACAAATTGATATAGGTCCTCATCCCTAGAAAACAATTATGTCTGAGGACAAGAGCTCTCCTGCCACATGTCATGAGAAGAATCATTTGTTCCTCCACATGTAAAAGGAGCAACTGTGCTCTGGTCTGTTTTCTTCTGTATGTAAAGTCAGAAAGAACAAAGACAACTGCTTTTATTTTTTATCTCTGTGGGCTCTTTCTGGCTAATCAGATTTTCTTTCTTTATAATACTGCTTTTTCTCAAACTCACTAGAACAAAACAGTCTCATAATACAATAGAGAAGATGATGTAGGTTGGGATGTTTAATTTAAAAACTTTTATTGGTATATATTAGTTGTATAAAGAGGTTTCATTATGACACCGCCAATATGAATACACTTTGATCATATTCACATCCTGTTACTTTCTTATTTTAAAATATTTTAGTTTAAAATTATTTATTTTTAGGGGGGTGGTCAAGTGCCATGGTATGCATGTGGGGGGTCAGAGGACAACTTGCGGCAGTCCTCTCCTTCCTCATGTGGATTCCAGGTATGGAACTCAGGTGGACAAGCTTAGCGGCAACTGCCTTTACCACTGAGTCATCTCACTCTCCCTCATCCACATGACTTTATCTCCTGTACCTCTCATATTCCTCATTCGTTTAGTTTCATGCACCGCATGCCCAGCCCCCACATATGAAATAAAGCATGGATATTTGTCTTTACAGGACTGACTTTTATCATTCAACATGATCTCCAGTCCCATTCTTGATGGCTGAGTAAAATCTTGTGTGTAAGTCATATTTTCCTTATCCATATATTGATGAGTATCTGGGCTAATTTATAGCTTGGCACTTATGAACAGTGCCACGGATGTGCAGGGGGTTTCTATAGTATGCCAACTTTTATTGTTTCTAGTACACATCCTGAAGTTGTAAAGCTAAGTCATATGGAAGTTTTATCTTTGGTTTTCTGAAGAATCGCCATACTGAATTTCAATAGTGGTTAGAAGAATGGGTTGATATTCCCATTAGCTATTTATAAGCCCCCGACCCAACACCCCAATTCTGGATGGCACTGTTATCTTGAGGACAACCATTTTGACAGGGTGGAGTGGGATCTCACTGTAGTTTTGATGCATGAAGGTGGGGAGCCTCGTCCATGTACTTAGTCCATTTGCACTTCATCCTTTGAAGCATCTGCTCATCTGCCTGCCCATTTGTTTGACTGGATTTTTTTCTTTTATTGCTTTGTAATTTTTTGAGTTCTACGTATTAGCCCCCATTAGATGAATCGGACGAACAACTAACGAAAACATTTCTCCCCGTTCTGTACTCTCTTTCTTTTCTTTCTTTCTTTCAACCTTTTTTAAAAACGTAGTGCCTCTTTTTCATTCTTGATATTCAAATCTTAATTCACAAAGCAATTTCCTATGGCTAGATCTTGAGGTGTGTTCCCCATGTTTTCTTCTAGTAGTTGCAAATTTTCAGATCTTATATAAAGGTTTTCGAACTATTTTTAATTGAGTATAACATAAATAAAAACTTTAACCTAGGTGAGATTCTAAAACTTTAAGAAACAAGGACTACTTAAATGAGTTCACTTCATGTCATGTCACAAACTGAACAAATACAACATGACTATGTTCTATTCAAAAGCTCTCAGCACTGATTTACGATGTACATACTCACAGAGTCTATGCTATTCTAGATGCAGACAGAAAACAACCAAGTCCCCTTGTTCCCTTTAAAAATGAATAAAACATAAAGCCAAAGTGTGCCTCTCGTGATCATGTGCTCTGCACTCTAATGTTGCGCATGTCCCTCAGCAGCACTGGCCGGTAGTTTTGCTCCAAAATTTCCATGTATTCAAAATAGTCACTCACTCGAAACCCATGCAATGCTTCTTCCTGCCAAGAAAATATGAAGAGAAGCTTGTTACTAAAAGAAAGATTCAGAATTCCACGTGACTAATGTTGAAATCATTGAAGTATCATTTATTTCAGCTATCAATGGTGGGGCTGTTTACAAAGCTGGTAAATGTGTAATTGCTTTTCGTTTAGGGAGCTGTGTATGCATCTGTCAGGAATGAATCATGGTCTCATGAAACAAGGTTCTTTTTTAAAACAAAAATACTTTACAGCTAACAAAAATAATACAAACTCCTGAATAACAAAATCTTTGTAATATTTTACATATGTTTCAATAATTCAAATCTGTAATTAATGAAAACCCTAGACTTTACCTACCAAAGAATGCTGTAACATTGCAAGGAATATCTGTGCCTCAGCTACTGTTAGTAAAACCTCCAACAGCCTGCAATTCATAATGTTGGTACTGTACATGTCTATAGTCATTTGAACTTTAATGGTTAGTGTTCCAAATCACCATGAACACTAATTTAGAATTTCAGTGTTCTTTGGCAGGTATTTCTGACTATTCCTTTTCATCTCTTCAAATGCTATCTAATGTATTATTCTACCTTGAAGGTTAAAAAGATCTTCAGAAGAATAGTTATTCTCAATTCAGTATAACTAAGTTAGGAGCTTTTGAGGTTATAAAAATTTTGGACAATTCATGCCTTTCAGGAGTTTATAATTTAAAGGCAAACATTACCTACATAAAAACAACAGCAACCCAAAAGAACAAAAGTCAATGCATATCATATACCAGACACTCTGCTAGAGGCAATCAGTTTATAGAAGAGAGACATCAATGTAGGTAGTTCGGAAAACAGGCAATTCTTAGCATAAGGGATGGTTTTAAAGGCCTTAGATGTAACTGGTCACTTATGAACAATAATTCACAGTTTGCAGATAGCTTGAGAGAACTTTATGACTATTTTGTCATGTTGGTACATGTTAAAATCTGCATAATCTGAATAAAAGGTTGAAACAGTCTAAAATATTACTGACAAGGCTGACAGAAGCTGAAGAAACTAAATGATACTTCTATGTGACATTCTACCATGAAGGTTAATATGACTTAACATAAACTTCTGAATTCTACTTCTAATTTGAAGGTAAATGACACTGTTTCATCCATTTTCCAGTTGTTCACTCATACTCTCCATTACTTTATGTAAGGGCCTTGCTTCTACACTTCAAACACAAAATGAAACAAGGATCACATCCTAAAATGTTAACTGCCAAAGTACACAGCACTTCTTGAGTTTTACACACAAGCAGCTGAATCAAAGAGAAGAGGTTCACCAGGGAAGGGCAGTACACATCTCTAATTCTAACACTTGGTAGGCTGCAGCAAGAGGATGGCAGAATCACTGCCAGCCTGAGGCAAATGCTAAGACCTTGCCTAAATAAATAGTCTCGTATTCTCTACATTTTGGCCACTTGTGGCTTTCTGTGTTAATCGCCATCTATTCCCTGGATAGGACTCCTATATTAAACCTCTGTCACTCAAGGCTCAGAGACCATCACGGAAGAGGGGGAGGAACGACTGTCAGAGCCTTGTGGTGGATGAACATAAAGAAACAGTTTTCCAGACGGTTGGGAACTTTCTTATGAACTTACAGCCACAGCACAAGACCCACTGAAACTCAGACCAGACAAACCCAGCACAGAACTGGGGAAATGAGTAGGAAGCCCCAACATCGGCTGAATGTTAGCAATTGATCACAGCTGGAGCAGTTTTCTTTAAGAGTGATGCTAGTTAGGTTGACCAGGCTCCACTGGATGGACTCACATTAGAGAGACAATTGAGGACACAAACATGACTAAATATGCCTTACATATATGTCAGAATGCATGAAATTAGGTGGGGGACTATGGGAGATGCTAGACAGGGGAGGGGGTTTACATATGATCAAGGTGTATTGCTTGAAGTGCACAAAAATTAATAAACAAAATTTTAAATAAAAAATGTTTGATAATGTAAAAAATTAAAAACAAAACAAACACATGTGATAAACAGCAGAATTCTAAGTCTAGAAAACTACTGTTCTTTAGGAGTAAAAATGGGATCACAGACCAATTTCACTGACCTAGAATTTGCTTTAAACAGCTATTGATGGAGTCAGAGAACTTGTGAATTTATCCATTTTCTTGAAATTACATGTGATTTAGCTTCTTCACCTCTTCACTGAAAGGATACCGATGCTGGAAAGTAATTATAGCAACATTTGTTCTAACAGAGAAGAGCTAAGGCCAAAACTGGTTCAGTACGTTGTCACAATGTTCAAATAAATGCTTATTATTCATTAGATGTGAATTTCAATGGTACATGACATCACTTGAACAATAGCTCTAATAATACTTCCCTGGCAAAAAAAAATAAGCAAAATCTATTTAACATCTTTTAATTGTTGGTCTACCTTCCTTTAAACATAAAACTACACAGGAAGCCACAGCTATTACTTGGTTTAAATATATTTTTTCTTTAAAATATTTTTATAAAACCTGGTTTCTATTTTAGACATTAATTTGAAAGTTAAAAGAAAATATTCTGATAACACCACTGAAGAGATATTCATAAAATGGCATAGACTACTACTAAGATCTCATCTTATAAGAGAAAAATTATATATACATTTAAATGGAATTTTTAAATAATATTGCTCATTATTTAGAATTTGTAGGCAATTTTAGCTCTGAACAAAAATTTAAAGCACCCAAATTTCACTTTGAGTCTTCGAGTAGAATATTTTTCATCTTATCCTAAATGTTCTCTAATGGTCTTTTTAGTGGATAATTTTACTATAATTGTGATCATTTATAACACTAGCAGATCATTCAAGTTGTAACAAACTATTTCCTCAGAATATTGCTCTACTACAGTTTCATTTATAGTTCTAAGTATATTGGAATTTCCCTATTCTATAACTAGGAAAGAGTGTTAGTACAGTAATGGCACTAGTCAGTTTTCTAGCAATAGTGAAATAGTTGTTCAAGAAAACATTTTAATAGATTATACTAAAGTACTTTGAGTTTGGGTTAGGAAGTTCACTCATCGCTTACTGAATTTTACATTTTACTTAATTGCCAGTAAATCAATTTGCTTTCAATGATTTACTTTCATCACTGATTTCCAGGTTTTGGATGCTGAATTAGCAAAAGCATTAGAAATCATCATTCGTAATCACAATGTTGTGGTATTCAATATTAAATGACATGGTGTACACACAGCTTCCTTCTTTGTTTTGTATATAAAAGTTTAGTTTTAAATGTTTTTTAATGTGTCTTTTTTAATACTGAGAACATTTTATTAGGGTCCACTGAATTTAGCATATTTGTTAAAGGCAACCAGGTGAGTTGAGAGAGAACAAGCTATAGGAACATAGAAATTGGATTTAGAGAACAGTTCAAACCCAGCCACATTAGTTCTTATATTATAAGGTAGACGTGCTCACTGGCTTTCTAAATCTCAATTTTCATGTACCAGTGTGGACCATAATAGTGGTTGCTCTGTAGATTAGATATCTGGAAATCTGAACTCTTTATCACACTCTAAAGCCTTCAATGATCTGGTCTCTGTCTCATCTCTTACTGTCCTTATACTCTCACCTTGTTTTGGCCACAAAGCTCTTCCTGACTCTGTAAGGAAGCTCAGCTAATTCTCATCTGAGCTTTGCACCTGTCTCTTTCCACCTTCATGAGTGAAGGTTTTTGACAGAGATCTCTGTAAGTTCTTTCTTTTGCACATAAAGTTCTCTTCTTACCCTCAACTCCCTAAGTATGAAGATTTACTTTGGTGAGACACTATCAGCAATATTATTGATTTATTCACTGTTTCTCTCTGCAGAATTTAAGGGCAATGTGGATAGAGTACGTGCTTCCTGAAGATCTGAACTCAACTGAAGAATGCATGTGATGAAAGGTGATATGACTTAGACTTTGCTGTGTTCCTGAGGGAAGGGGTCCTGACTGGATGCAACACCAGTGTTTCTGAGCTGGGCATGAAGATTATATGCACATAGGTATCACTGTGATGTGATATACTAAGACAGCTCAGGGGCTTGGTACAAAGCAAACAAATAAGCAAATAAATCCTGCAAAAAAAGTAGACCAAAGGCTACCTATGGACTCAGAAAACCCTATTTCCTCCGCTGTGCTCTCTCAACATATTTTTTATTAACATAGAAACAAGAATTTAAAAAGTTGATAGAGACAGGGATGTGGAAACTCTCGCTACTAATTTTTTTCTGAAGCACTCTGTATGAGGCAATGCCCTGGAAGTATTTTCTAGATATTTCATTTAGTTGCTCAGCAACCCCATGTGATAGGTATAATCTCAGACCCAATCATACAGATGAAGGAACTGAAGCATTAAGAGGTCAAACAATAAGCCTGATTTTATACAATGAGTGACAAAGCTTGAGTCATCAAGTGACATAGGGCAACGCTGAAAACACTCCTGGCTTTGCACTGGACCTGCTTCAACTATTCCCTGAGATGAACTCCGTCAATTAATATGTAAGCTTTGCCTTTTAAAAGCTTAATATTTCTTCAGTTTTTCTCAATCTAATCTTCATTTTTATCCTGTCAACATCTGATAACAGGAGCTGTAATAGCCCCAACAAAAATTCCTGTCAATAATTTACTAATTGGGTTGAAATCAATCTGATCTTTTTTTCATAATTATGAATTAAATTTCCTGAATATGCAAGATTTAGTAGCAGCATTTTGATTAAGCACGTTGAGCCTTCAAAGTATGATTTTCACAGAGGCAGTCTCTCCCTAGCCTGGCATTTCAGTGAAGTTTGTACCCTGGACTGAACTGACACATGAACGCCAACAAGCACTGCCAGTATATTAGCATGTATAGGAGGCAACAAAGCACTCAGGCTTCTTAACATACTGGCTGAGAAGCAAAACTTCCACTTCAGCCATGTGTGCATGCATGCCTGTTATAAAGAAGTCTTTAAAAAGCTATTTTTGTTAGTGGACTTCTTTATAACAGATGTGCATACACACATAGGTAGTGGAAGTTTTGCTTCATGACTTTAATCCCAGAATTCAGGAGGCAGAAACAGGAGGATCTCTGTGAGACGGAGGCCAGCCTGGCCTACATAGCAAGTTCCAGGCAGAAGGGGATAAAGGGAGACGCTGTCTCAAAAAGACAAAAACTAAACAAAATAAAAAAATTACTTCACTTGTGCCTTATTAATTGAATTCATATATTTGCACATTTATAAGTCAAATACTTATTCTATTTATTTTTATGTAATGACATCATCTTTTTATTTTTAAAATAGTGGGGGGGGGCACACTCATGCAACAAGCCCCTGTGTAGAGGTCAGAGGACAACTTATTGGTTCTCTCTTGTCTACCATGTGTATCTCTAGGATTGAACTCAGGTTGTCAAATTTGGCAGCAGGAACCTTTACCTGCTGAGCCATCTCTCTGACCCGTCATCCTCTTTTTTAAAAAGTAGTTTTTATTGTAGATAAAATATGGGCTGGGCTGGAGACAGGGATCAGTGATTAAGAGTACTTATGACTCTTCCAGAAGAACTGGGTTCAGTTCTCAGAACCCACACGGCAGCTAACACCTGTCCTTAACTCCAGTTCCAGGAGACCCGACACCCTCATTAGGCCTTCACAGGCACCAGGCACGCATGTGGTGCATGTACATAAATGCAGGCAAAACACCCATGTACATAAAATAAAAATAAAATTTAAAAGCTTAAAATAATATGGGTTCATCACAAAACAAAAGTTTTAAAGGCCGTAAGTATTTACAATAGAAAGTTAGAACTGTTTTCTCTCCTCTTATAAGTATTATCGTCATCACATGTAAACCAGGGAATAAAATGATAGAAAAGTCAGTATATGGATATTTTTATAGATTTGGCAATCATTATATGAAGAAATATTGTTTTCTCTCTTTCAACAAGTTTGAGATTTTTCTATCAGATTTACTGTATGTAATTATATACAGTTAAATGAAGAATTTTTTTGTAAATATAGATATTTTGCAAGAAAGAGGCTACTATTGAACTTACTGGAGTAAAAGAGCATATACATATGCATACATATATATTTAAATAGGCCACACCAAAATTTATCATACAAGAAAAATTGCCCATCAAAAAACAAGAGTAGGATTTGAGATCTACGCACTGAAAATGAAACCAAACAACAAAAAATGAAATCACAGTACCAATCCAAAAAGTATTTTTCCTAGTTTCTCAGATGAATGCAAATAACAGAATTTAAAAGTAAGGTTAGTTCTAGGACACATGCTAAAGTTAATTCCTTGCCAACATGTTCTTAGTTTGGATTTAACCAATTCAATTCAAATTTTAGTAATTTAAATAGGAATGAGATGATAACCTTCCCACCCCCATTTAAAATCCCTTAAGTTAAATTCATAGCATTGTGCCCAGGACACAATGGACTTTGGTGCACAATTAAAGCAGGTCACCATTTGCATACCCTATTACAACTTTTCCCTGCAGTAGTCCAGAGAAAGATAACGTTGTGGTAAGTAGTCGTCAGCATAATCAGACTTAAAAGACAGCCTTCTAGTGAGAAGGACTACATCTAGTAAATCGTAAACATTTAAAGAATTTAGTAGTTTGTTATTCAGCATATACAAAACTAGTTTGCTCATCTATTTTATCTTTGTATGTATTCTGTCAATAAATGTTTATTGAGAAAGTGTTGCAAATACCTCAGAAAAGCAGATAGATCAAATTAAAGTTCTTTTAAAGCTAAACTATTGGAAAAGGATGACTGGAAACATAATTTCAGATGGTAGAAATGCATATGAGAAACTAAACTTGGATAAGAGATTAGGGAGTTGTGTGTTAAGGACATATTCAGATCCTGAAATTCCAATAACTGATCACTAGAACCAATGAAATGTCCCGTATTGAGCTTTCAGCCTCATTCCCATATGTTTAAATGGCACTACTCTGTGACTCACCTTTGACAAATCTTTGCTAGATTTTTTTCTACCTTAATTTTTCTTTCTGTATATGCAACCATTGTCTTGGCAAACATTTTCATTAATAATTATCCTAAAATGATAATTCTAGTCATATATGAACCTTAAGATGTTTTGAATTCTGCATTTATGAAGCAAAGTGATTGATCAGCAATCCCAAGTGATTAACAGCATCATCTTTAAAAACATTACTAAACAGAAAATAACTGCCAAACACTAATATTTAAAAGAATAAAATTATTTTACTTAAAACAGTTTCTTGACCTAGTAAAAGATAAGTTCTGGTTCTAGAGAATGCATATATTTGGAGCCTGTCGGATGGTGGAGGATTAACAACACAGAAATACCAAAGACAGATGGCAGCATTAGATCCAACACTGTTGGATTTCCAAGTCCAACAAAACCTGCACGTAGGTAAGTATTTATATGTCACATGCTTGCTACTCTCCAGAGTTCAAATGCTACATTGTGATTAAGAATCTGGGTTCACTCACTTGACTCCACAGGCCTGACGTAAATGATAGAATGCATGCAATCCGGGAAGAGAGGCTACGGGAGTGTGCGGATGGGCAAGGGGCATAAAGATGATTAAGATGTTTTTATATGAAACACACAAAAATTCAATTAAAAATTTAAAAAAATATTATGAAGGCTGGAAAGATAGTTCGGTGGTTAAGAGCACTGGCTGCTCTTGCAGAGGACCTGGGTTCAATCCCAGCATCCACATGGCAGCTAACAACTATTTGTAACTCTAGTTCCAGGGGACCCAAAGCCCTCTTTTGACCACTGCAGGCATTGCACATGGGTGTACTTAGACACATGTAGGCAATACACTCATCAACATAATAAAATAGAAATAATAACTAAAATATTTTAAAAATTAAAATATAATGCTGTCAGAGTGCTATTAAAGAATATTTAATGAAAAACTTTTGTAAAGTGGAAATTAGAAAGATATTCTGAAACATTAATTTTTTTTTATAAGTACTACACCTTTGTACTAACAAAATAAACTGAACATTCAATCATCTGATCAAATACAATAGCAATATTTTAATAAATATCTTTTGGCATAGTGTGCTAACTTGGTTAAGTGAAAGCTTTGCATCCAGCTCTACTCTAGGTGTGTATAACTTAGGTAACTCAAATCCATCCCTCACTTTCTTCAGCTCTAAAATGAGGACAATAAGATGACTCAGAGCTATTGTGGGGATCAGTTGAGTGGCTAGAAAAGTATTTGACAATTAAGTGCCCCAAATAAACTTTAAACATTTTTTCCTAGATATAAACATACTTACTTTTAGGAAAACTTGCAGATCTTGAGTCTGAGTGTGCTGTAGAATGTCTTGTTGTAGATGTTTTAATATGGCTATGCAGATATACACTTGATAATCAGGACCAAGGAAAACACAAGTAGCAATATAATGGCATACTTCTATCCAATCTAAATAATTCCAAAAACACTGAGTTATCCATTGTAGGCAAATCTTAAAAGAAAAAAAAGGAAGACATTTATTAAGAAGGATTATAAAACCACATCTACCTATTAAAAGACAGCAAGCAACCCACCAGAACTGGGCAGTAGTATCCTGCTGCTAAAGACCCTACATACATCACCTGCAAAACAAACAGGAGAAATCAAATTGGTGCTGACTTCAGAGCCTTAACTCTGCTAGAAGGTGCTATGCATGCTACAGGGAGGAAAAATAATCATCAACCTTACCCAGCTGTGAATTCTGTGAACTACAATAACAATTGATATTTGCTACTATTAAAATAGTGGTGCAATTATTATGGGAGTAACCAAGCACTCTTTAATTGCATCTAAGGTCTGCTTTCTAGGATGAAGCCCATACCAGACATTGATACCAGGCTTAAGAACCTAAGGCTAGGTCACAATACCTAAGGGAGAACCTAATACCAGTATTCTACTAAATAGTTATCATATTAAATTGATTCTTAATGACTTCTACCTATAGATAAATACATATCTCAACTCTGACCAGAGAAGTTATCTTATACAGTGATGGTGATTAACACAGAAACCCACATCTGGACAATGTACAGAGAACAAGAGGCTGGCTGCATGCAGTGTGCTTATCCCTGAATAGGACACCTACATCAAACCTCTGCCTCTCAAGGCTCAGGGATCATTGAGGAAGAGGACATAGAAATATTGTAAGGGCCAGAGGTGGTAGATGACCACAAAGAAACAGAGTTTCCCAGGCAGCTAGTAGGTTACTCACATGAATTCACAGCAATGGTGACAGTATGCACAAATACCATGCAAGCTCAAGCCAGAAAAATATCCCAGCATAAACATGAGGAAGTGGGTAAGAAGCTCCAATCCCCTCCTAAGAAAACTGTGGCCACCTATGGCTGCTGGGAGGGGCAGAGAGAGTCTCTTTCAAGCATGGGATACTTTATATGTTAACCCACACTGAAGGACATTTAGGGACACAAATTAGACTCTATAGGCTTTGTTAGATATATAACAGATACACTGAATTGCGTGGATGACAAAAAGGGAAGGTGTGGATAGGGGAGATCAAAATATCATCAAATGATATTGTATGAAAACTGCTTAAATGCAACAATAAAAAGTAGCAACCAGTAACACATGAAGCCAGTAAAAAGCCTTGCACTTAATCAAAATAGAAAAAAAAAATCTGTGCAGTAACTTAACAAGTATGCCTTTTGCATTTGTTTCAAATATAAGAAGATAAACGGACTTGAGGTTTAGGAGCTGAGGCCCACAGCACACATCTGCATGCTCACATTCCTCCTGCCTTCTTTTGGCATATGTCTTCTTTTCACCCATAACACCACTCTGCTTTCTGTAGAAAACAATTGCTAAGTGACTATTTGAATTCAGAGATGTATTTTCTTATCTTACCTATAATCACAGATGTATAATTATGCAGATGACAGACTGCAAAATGCTACATTAACGCAAATGGACTCTTGCTGAATCAGAGAACAATTTAAACCAAACAGAATTACAGAACATATAAACTGGGGTCTCACACAGAAAATAATTTGAAAATGAGACTTCTACAAAAAGGCTTCTTTTTTTATTTGTACTCTCTCTGAAACTTATTTTCTAGGTAACATTTGTTCAGGTTATAATAGCTAAGTGTCCAGTGTGGAGAACACATAAAAAATTAAGAAAAAAAAAAAGTACCAAAGACACTAAAGACACAAAGATTAGCAATGTTGGACTCTGGGTACATTAATTATTTTAATTATTCATTTATTACTCTGTCTCTCCTCAAAAAAGAAAAGATCAGCCAAGCTTCTAACCTTTAGTGCCTCAGAATGTGACCTTGTGTGGAAATAGGTCATCACAAGGGTAGTCAAGTTAAAGGAGTTCATTCGGGTGAGCCCTGGTCTACATAACTGATGTCCTTATAAGAAGAGGAAATACTACACAAAGACAGGCACACCCTGAGGGAGGAAAAAGAAGACACGTGTAGTCAACAGCATAGGATCTGAGTGAGGCAGGTTCAAAGCCACAGGCTCCCCAGGAAACCAGAGCTAGGAGAGGAGCATGGAAGAATCTTCCCAGAGCCTTCAGCATGAGTACTGTCTTGCCACACTCAGAGTTTGGAACCTGTGACCCCCAGAATTGGGAGAAAAGAAATGCCTGCTGCTTGGAGCTACACAGTTCATGGTATTTAATTGCAGTCAAGAAAAACTAAGAAAATTGCTTTAGATGTTTTAATTTTTATTTTTGAGTACTTATTATGGAGAAAACTCTCCTTTATTGAACCTCCTTTGCATTTGTAATGGTAGGTGAGGAAGTGGGAGCAGTTATAGTAGCTAACCTCAGCTTGTTTAAGGACACAGATCGAGTTTCTTTTTCAATGTTTATTCCTTTGAGAAATATATTCTTGTTAGTAAGTATTCTCTATAAGTTCCAGGATGGCTGTCTTTTCCGGTACCACACATGGTCACCATCTTCTCCAAATCTTATCTTATGAGTCACAGTGGGCTAGGGTCCACCCTAATGACATGGTTTTAACTTAGTTACTTCTTTGGATACCCAGGGGTTTGATAGAGCTGCATTTTGAGGCAGTGGGGTTAGGACTTTAGAGTATGATTACAGAGGGGACACAGTTCAGCTATACCAGATGGGAGCACTGAATTACTGAACTTTTGTTTTCCACACGTTATTACTTATGTCAATCCCCGACCTTTGAATTGCAGCCATTATGAGCTCATTTCCTCCATCTCATCTTCTGGCCATGCTTCCTTTAAATAATGCCAATAATATGGCAAGCACAATTTTTTTTAGTTGTAATTCTGTTCTCAGATATAATAAGGTGTTCCTTTACAGCTATAATTACCCATTCAATGCTTCAAATATTTGCAGACAGTCTATGAGTTTAACTCAGTACTGAATTTAGAAGGTCCATTATTTATCAACAAGGAGGATATATTAGCTCTACTGCCCCCTTCAGAGCCCTGTAAAGTGACTTTGCTCAGTGGAGAAGGAGTTATCTCCTGTGTTCACTTGACAAAGCAGCTGAAAGCCATTAGTAGTTTCTCTGACTAAACACAACATTTCTAATTCCCTGTCTTTATCGTTGCTATAGCTATTAATTGTAATCAACTCATGGCTAGCTGTGTTAATGAAAATTAGAGTCTGTGGATGGATGAAGGAGAAACAAGTGAAGAATTAGAATGAAAATAAACATATCCCAAGAAAATAGATACAACTGTCAGTTTTAGGCAATTGGCAAGTAGACAAGTAAGATGAGGTCATACCTTCATGTCAAACACTTATGTTGGTTAAAAGAATCTACAATTGATTGGTTCTTATACAGAGTTTTTCAATGCAGTTTTAATTTTTCTGGCATTTATATACATTCAATACTGTTTTCTACATAATGTATCTTTCATTCATTAAAAGGATATAATGTATGTATTATATTTTCTATATATATATTTTCTATTACATGGGAAATTTAAAGGAAGGAATAAAAGGCTACAAGTAAAACAGCTTTGGAAATATGTATTATGAAGTACTATCTATATATTCCTCTACATCAAAGGCTCAGATGGTATAAATTTAACAAATATTTACAGAGGACCTAATATACAGGCATTAAAATGAACAAAAACACTAAATTCCTCTCAAGTTTGATGAGAATGGAGGCATATTCTCTCAATACATGAAAGTGCTCATGTGGTCAAAATATCTGCTACTCAAACTATATTTTCAAGATACTCTGGAATTACTAAACTGCACTAGCAGAATTCTAAAATACCTTCCTTAGAAAATGATGGATTGTGACTCATGGCTTTAATTTTTAAGCAAATCATTTCTGTAGCTTTATAGTATAAGAACTTGTTCCTACTGGTAAACCGCTCGGCTACTCTGTGCAATGGCCTACAGTCAGTCCTCAGTATCACAAAAGGATTAAAAAAAATGATAGTAATAGGACAGTTTGAAAATCAGCTGACAGTATAGTACCCCAATAGGAAAAAAATGTACGCAAGTAGACATGATACAGTTTTTTCCTGTGACTTTTTATGGACTTGTTCAAGCACAGAAGGGACAGAAAATCATATTATTAACTAGATTCATAAAACCTTCAAAACTTTGACTACTTGATTTGCCTCAAGTCAACTTTCTTCTGTAGGTTCATCCTCCCTCTGTCTTTCAAAAAAATTAAATTTAAGATAAACTACATCATCAGTTTATATAAAATGATTTATATAAAATGTTTAAATTGCTCTCTACTCATCCTTTCCCTACCAGCACTCATTTAATATATCCATTCTCCTTTCTTTCATGCCTTAACTATAAGCATTTCATATTTATATTATAGCATTTGCATCCTTTCGTACATACATGGTAACATCCTGAATACTTTGCCCACATTTACTCATAATAAAAATCCATATGGCACAACATATCAATACAGATATTTCTCTATCTTTTTCATGACTGTTCACCATTATGGACAAACCACAACTGATTAAACCTCCATTTATGGGCATTTGTATTGTTTCGTATCTTTTGCCACTATCAACAGTGCTATAGAAACATGTTAAAAATGGGTAGTCTAATATCTCCCCACTGTGGTGTTTCTGAGGTAGATTTTAACAAATGAGCCAGATTAAACGATAAATCAAAGTGTAATTTTGATATTACATCATCAAATTCCCTTTTATAAATTTCAAAAATGTGCTATTATATTTTCAAAAATCCTTCAGTGTAAAATTCAATCAGTTGACCATTATATGCTTTATAAAGAAAGTGAAACAAATTTTCTTTGTTTTTATGGTAAAGCACAGTTCCTTGTATACTTTAGAGCTAATTATATATTAACACATTTAAATAATTCAAATGTATAAAGAACTGAGATTACTTATACAATGTGCAAACTGTACCACAGTTTCCTAGAAAATTTTGATATTCTATTATACTTAAGCTTATGTTGATATAACATTAACATACAAATTGAGACACACAATGTTTTTATTTGAAATAAATTCTTCCTATTAGTATTTAAATTACAAGAAAAAGCATCAAAGAATATTAAAGTTGAAATTTTAGTTAAAACAATTGCTGGCAGATACTCAAGTAAGTTAACACGTATGATTTCTAAATAAACAACTATTAAAGGCATTATTGTTAACAACTCTTCTAGTCTTATGTTATTTGCCCTCCACCACAGAAAGAATACATAAAAAGGAAAACTAACAAGAATCAAAGTGATTTAAAAGGTTTAAAAGTCAAGGTGATATAACCCTGAAATCCCAGCACTTGGGAGACTAAGGCAAGCTCAAGGTCAATCTGGGTTACACAGCGTGCAAGATCCTGTCTGAAAAGAGCATCAAAGTCATTTTAAGAGAGGTGGTTCTGCATAAAATAACCTCAACTCAGTAAATGGATTTAAATCACAAAACCCAAATTTCTACATTTGTCATGCAAAGAAAGTTAAAACTTTAAATGATTTACAACTGGGAAGTATTTCAAGTACAGTCATTACAAATACAAATGGCTATTTCTGTTAATCTGGGAAGATCTGGTTTCAGTGTACAATTTTACATGTTCAAAAAGTACTGTGTCATAGCACATGAAATAGTTATCTCTATCTTCCTTTCATAATGGAAGCAGAGGGAAACAGCAAATAACAATAACAATAATAATGATAATAATAATAATGATTACAAGCAACAACAAAAATGAGTATGTTTCCCTGCATATACTCAGGAGGATTAGTGGAGTTGGCTCACTGACACAGTTCCCCAGAATGATCAATGCCATGCAGGTTGGTGAGTCTAAGGAATAAGAGATGAACCATTAAAGACATATGTACTTTATAAACCAGGAAAGTATAGAAAATGCAATAAGAAAGGATTGTTACCAAAGATGAACTATTCAAAAAGTGACTTAAAAGAGACTTCCTATTGCCCACTTAAAAGGAGAGCGTAAATTTAGATTTCTGTTTTCTTTCTAATCTCAGTAAATCTTAAAAGAAACTATAATCAACAGAAATGCTTTTCTAACTACATTTAATTTCTGTGTACTCTGATTGAGCTTATTATTTTTACTCTAGAGATCAGTATATTTTATTTAGCAACTGAAACCTTCACTAATTAGCCAATCCCCTCATGCCTAAAAATACACAGCTTTAAAAAGCACTACTACTAATTACACCAAAACGAGTAAGCTTTGAAACATAAAATTTATACCCAAATAATGACTTAATCATATATACCTATTTAGTTATTTATACCCTGTTTTGATATTTTATAATTAGTAATAAAGTGGTAAATAATGAGCAAAGCAATGATAGGACAAAATGACTAGTTCACATAGGGAGCCACTGAAAGGCACTTTTACATTCATAAAAAAACAAATAATGTCACTGTTCAGAAACCATTTTTTTAAATAACTAAATCCATTTCTTATATGTAGGTCACACATTTTTTGTTAGGTTGCTTGTTTGTTTTTGCAACATGGTCTCACACTATAGCCTGTACTAGCTTAGAACTCCCTATGTAGACCAGGCTGGCCTAGAACTCATGGAAATCGTGCTGCCTGACACTCTCAATGAGCTAGGATCATAATGTGAACCATTACACTTTGCTTCCACATATTTTCATACTGAAAATTTATCAAGGTATATCAAATTCATAACAAATATTTTTCTTTTGATCATTAAAATGATAAAGTATAGCCTGAGATATAAACTTTCCCCATAATCTTTGGCAATCCATTCCTAAATTAAGTAATATACATTAAGGACTCATGGATGATCAGAAACATTTAACAAAATATACACTGCAGTGGTCAAGAGGAGAATAGGAAAAAATCATTCTGAAGAACATAGTACTTCCAGAACAGAGTTTTGGAAAAATAGAAGAAGTGGACTGGACTGATTACAGTAAATATTTAAGAAACTACCTCCAAACAGAATTTAAAAATTTGTGATTCGAAGTTCAAGCAAGTGTTTCATACAGTAAAAGTTAAAATTGGTATGTATCCTTTCCACTAGATGGAATTCCTTGCTGTATGTAAATTCCTCAATAACTTCATAAAACTTAAAAAAGTGGAATACCTCACAGGAACTACATGTGATAAATGATGGGTATTTCATCAAGGTAAGTATAAAAGCATATATAATGCCAAGAGGAAGTACTGTCTAATTAAAAGGAAGTTTTCTAATAGGGTAAATGCAAGAGAATGCAAGGATGATTTACAACAAAGAAAACTTCTAATACGTCACATAAATGAATCAAATAAGCCAAGAGCAGGCTAATGCTAGTTATGAAGAAGGCCAGCAGAATTCTGCTTGGTTAACTTCAAATTTGACTGAAAAGATGAAATTAAATACTTTACAAACTAAGAATAGAAAAATTCTTCAAAAGTGGCATGGATAATTCTCTCTAATATGGTATTACTTAATGGTGAAATGGCTGAGTAATTTCTTAATAAATTAATTCTGAAACAGGAAAAACAATATTTAGATTTATTTTTGAATTTAGATAATGAAAGTGAAGAAATAAAGTCTGTTATTTCAAAGTTGGAGTGAAGAGAAAATTAGTATCTATAAAATACACAATCTAATTTGCTACAGATAAATAATGGTTTTATTAATTAATAATAATAACCAAAGTGCAAATAAAACAGAAATAGGTATCTCAAATTATAGTAACTGGCAACATCAATGAAGAGAAATATGCTATACTTATATGGAAAGAAACTCTGATTTTAGTAAAATATGCAAACAGGTGGAAAATGTAACATGCGCCCATTTAGAAAGGCTGGATATAGCAAGGACATACTTTTTATCAAAATATTCTGTAATTTAGCATAATAGTAATCTAGATCTCATTTATATTCAAATGCCTGGTTTAAACTGGACATAGGTACCTTTAAAGTTTATGAAAAGGAATTAACAAGGAGAAACAGTTACACTGATATTTTGTAGAAATGAGAAATAAGTGATAGGATTACTGTTACTTAATTTTAAACAACAGCACATCATTAAGTGTATACACACACACATATTAGGAACTGAAGAAATTGGGTAGAGGTACTACTAATTTAAATAAGAAATTTGCCAGAAGTGGAGATACATGTCTTTAACCTCAGTATTCAACAGGCAGAGGCAGATGGATCTCTGTGAGTCCAAGGCCGGCCTGGTCTATAAACCTACCTCCAGTCTAGTCAGGGCTACATTGTGAGGCCCTGTTTCAAAAAAGTAAAACAAGAACAAATAAACAGGCTAAAAAAGTATACAGCTATAGGAAGATTCAACTAAAAAAACTCTGGACAGCTTAGATGTGTTAATGCTCAAAAACTATAAAACTTAAACCATCACATATTGCTCAAACCAGACTTGAAGAACAGCTACTATACTGATTTCTGTTAAGAGAATAAAATAAAAGCAATTTGATGATTTGACCCTTAATGGTATTGCTATTTTTCAACTAATATGTCTACCTTCTGGACTGCTGACCTAAAGAGTATTACTATTTTTACAGTGCTGGCGATTAAACCCTGGGTCTCCTGTATGTTCAACATGTGCTATATCATCGAGATATAGCACCCCCATACCAATCCAAAGCTACTCATGAACTCCCAGCAATGGTGACAGCATGCACAAGCCCCATGCAAACTCAAGTCAGACAAAATTCCAGCAATAGACAATCCCAACTCAACCTAAGGAATTTGGGGCAATTGATAGCTGATGAGAGGAAGAAGGACTGTGTCTTACAGGGATGGTACTCTTGGTAAGCCCAATGGATGGACCAACACTGAAGGACATTTAGGGACAAAAATCAAGACTCTATAAACCATATCTCATTCATATGATATATATATATGATATATGAGAGCCTATTAAATTGGACAAGAGGCCATGGGGAAATGTGATCTAAGTACCATCAAACTATGTTATATGAAAATTGGCAAAAAATCAATTATGAATAGAATAGAAAAGTTTTAAGCTGTAAAAGTGCTAATTTTTGCCTTATTGTAACAGCAATGAAACAGGCTGTACCTGCAGCACAGGAACCCTGGCTATACAGAGGTATGGGATATCTGTAGCTACTATCATACATAAGTTATGGGTGTGCACTACACATTCCAGGGTCTAGAAGAAAAATTACAATTTCCCAGATCCCCAAAGAAGAAATGCAGGCTGAGGCTTAGCACCATTTGCTGGATTTTCATGTTAAACGGGACACAGTATCTCACATACGAGATATTCCATGTTGGAAGGGAATTCTTGCCCTCTGTCTTCCTTTGATTAGCCATATTATTAGTAAGCAAGTATTAGCTCTATTTCAGATTATATTACATATTACAGTTTTACAATAAACCCGAGCCCTGAACAGCTAATAATCAACATGGGGGGATTAACGATTTAAGTAAGTTCTGTTGTTAATTTAAATGCCCTTCCTACACTGAACAGGAATTCACTTTCTTTAAGACAGAGATCTGGAGATTAAGGATTTCTGCTCCCTAATGGCTTACCTGTGATGGAGCAAAACCAGACATGTGGAAAGCTGAAAACACAAGTGGCACCTCAGCCTTCAGTAGCATTTCGACATAGTGAGTACTGCAGAAGTAGACGGGATGGATGCCAGCTTCTACGGTGTCAACAGGAAGGTATCTCTGCATGAAAGAGAAATGGGAGATCGCAAATGCAGAGATTCATACACATATTTAAAACAATCAAACACACTTGCCTAAATCTAAGTATTTTTCCTTAAGCCATTTTGAAAATTGATATGGTGGGTCTGGGGATATAGCTCAGTTGACAGACTGTTTGCCTGACATGAATAAAACACAGAGTTTGATCCGTAGCATGACATAAACCTGGTGTGGTGAGGACATACCTATGATCCCAAGAGTAGAGTAGAAACTGGAGGATCAGAAGCCCAAGGTCATCCTGGGATACACAGAGGGTTTGAGGCCACCATGGGTTACCTGAGACTCTGTCTCAACAAAATAAATTGAAACAAAAAATAAAATTTATATGGTAGTATAACATGCTACCACAGTTAGTAAAAGTGTGTGAATTAAAGTCAGGCTGTTAAACATTGTAGAAATAATAAATCACCAGTAAAGTTAAGGTTATATGCCTTTCCAAAACACAGGAGTAAGGGTAACTTGTAATTGTTGCAGTTTCAAAGCCTATGGATGAGGTGGAGAGGTGTTGTATGAAAAAAATAAAGAATAAAAATATGAAGGAGTACATGAATAAATAATGCTTTCTATGTTAATTCTAAGTGTACATGATTAATTAATAGTAGTGGTCTTGGCCAATGATTCCAGGTTACAAAGTTTTAGTCAGCTTTGATAATGTTTGCCTAGTCCTGTCTTACTTGTTGACAGTAACTCATATCTAGATTGAATGCAAACTGACAACTCAGTAATAAACTCACCTCTAAGCTGGGACAAAGTACATAATATTTACTCAAAGTTTTCAAGCCAACTATTTTATTTTTATGTTTATGGACATATTTAATTAATGCATATATGTATGAATACAGACACATGCATGTGGGAATGACATTTTTGGGAATGTCTTCTATCAAATGGGAGTTATCACAAATGGTAGTATAACCTAACTTTGTAATCAAAGTTAACCTTATGTTTTGAGATAATTGAACACTATCTCAGCCTGTTTACAGTGTAAACAATCTTACTAGGCTTTGGGCTCTTCTTGTAACTGAAACATACAGCTTTAATCTCTCATAACCCTCTCTTGCCCCCGACTCAGAATAATATGAAAATATCAAGTAATGAAAACAGTACATATCACTGGAAGCAATGAATTATCCTATTTATGTTACAAACAACAGGTACGATTAGATTAGTAACATCTGTTTGTGGCTGTGTAAGCTGTTCTGGGTCAGTAAGGGGTCAGAAAGTGAAAAATTCCCTAATAAGACAAGTTCTGCTTTTCCTTTCGCATTTCATGCAGGATGTATTGTTTCAGTCATAAAGAAAAGCAAGTCACTCTGTTCATAAGGACAGTTTGGAAGAAAATGAGAAGGAACAAACAAGTTCTCAGAACAGATCAGGCTTACTCTGGTTGCAACCAACGCAAAGGGGTCAAGCTGTCTTTGTTCAGTCAGCACCATAATGTGTCCCCCCCACACCCTGTCTCTTTCACACACACATGCACACACACATTTACAAACTTAGCTCATTCAGCAGTGAGTTTATAAAGTTAGGCATTTAAAAAATTTAGCTCCTAGGTCTAGAAATACAGCACAGTGGTAGTCTACTGCGTGTAAGGACCTAAGTTCAATTCCCAGCACTGGGGAAATAATAACCTGCTAGAAGTAATTTATCTTCTAAATGATCAATAAAATTTCATTTGTCATTACTATAATCTAATATCTACACAAAATCATTATTTATAACAAAGAATAACAAAGTCGAAGATATAATTTTGTGATAAGAAAAACTACTTGACTAGAAATTAGATCAATAAAGATGACAGCCAATGCTGAAGTCTACATAATTAAGAGATGTCCAAAAGACATTTTATCTTCACTTTACATTTTAACTGTTGTTTTAATTTTTAAAATAAAAATTCATGGTTGTAAATAAAATGCACAAATTACATAAATGTTAAAATACGTAGATATTGGTTTGAACTTTTCTATTATGATAAAGTTTCAGAAATCCAAAGTTGATTTATTAGTGGTTTTCATTTTTTGTCTCTCATTTTTTATCATTCATTATCAGAAATAATTTATTATTACTTCACATTAAAGAAATGAATCTTTATAGGAATAAATCAGTATAAATACTATTTGTTTTATGAATGGTTCTTTAGAAGATACCATGCATAAAAATATTCATTCAAAACTGATCTGGAAGCCACCTCAACTGAAGGTTGGAAAGCACTACACAAGCTGCTAAGTGGTCTAGCCACAGCTTTAAGGCCTAATAACTGCAACAATGACTAGCACAGCAAATGGCATTTGGGTAGAAGTGGCGTTTTTATCTTGGGGGTAATCAACAGCTACCTGACTGGATTTAAGGCAACTCAATGGTAGGAACCTCATGTGTGGTACTGTAAACGTAGCCAAATACACAGGGTTAAAGAGGTCATAGATCTTAGGTAAAACCCCAAGGTGGTTACATCCCTAGACAAATATAATTTCTAACTACGCGCAAAATTATCCCAGTCAGCACTTTCTTTTGCACAGATGGAGATTATTATAGAATTCCACAGTGGTCATACAAAGACATTTTCTGTGAATTGCCCAAGCCTAAGTGGCACCATCTACAATGCAATCTCTACACGTAAAGCTCATGGAACATAGAAAAAGAGATAAAGATAACACTAATCCATCTTTAATTCTCACAAATGAAGCTCCCTTATGCAACAGAGGGCCAAGAGCACAACACATGGCCAAAGTGTAGACAATAAGAGTCTGCAGAGTGTGGATCCTTGGACAGGACTCCTATATTAAACTTCATTCACCTGGTGCTCAGGGACCATTTCGGAAGAGGGGTGGAAAGATTGTAAGAGCCATGGAGAAGGTGCATTACTACATGGAAAGAGAAGTCTTACAGGCTCCTGAGATTTTGCTCATATGAACCCACAGCAATAGTGTCAGCATGCACAAGAGACATACAAACTCAAGCAGAGAGAAACACAGCACAAAACTATGGAAATTGGCAGCAGATGCCAATCTTAGTCAAAGAATAATTGGTAGCTGATTTCTCCTGGGTGAGGAAGAGAGGATCTTCTTAAGAAGAGGGACTCTGGATGGGTTGACTAGACCCCAGTGGATTAATTTTCACTGAGGGACATCTTGGGACACTAGCTTGACACCATGGGCCTTGACACAGATGACAGAATGCATGAATGCCAGTGGTGGGAGGGCTGTGGGAGGGTGCCAGTGTGTACAGGGGGTACAGAGATGATTGGGATGTTCTTAGTGAAATACACAGAAATTCAATTAAAAACTTACAAACATTAATTCTAACATAGCATATTAATTGAACCTCTTATGATCAGCTTTATAGGGAACCAGGACAAAACATTCTGTTGAATAATTAAATAGAACACCAAGTATGAATTAATATCTTTGATTTAGCTCTTGTCAAACACATGTGTTTCGCTGATACCTATTTATGTAATGCATAAATCTAATAATCATATATAAAAGCAAAAATCAGCTTACACATTTAAAATTTCAACATGAACTTATCAATTTTCTATAATATGTACATAAGTAATATAGGAATTATATTCCCTAGAACTAATTCTTTGTTTGTTTTAAACAGGGCCTCTCTGTAACCCCAACTGGCTGGAAACTCATTATGAAGACAAGGCTGGCCTTGAAAGCACAGAGTGCCTCTGCCACTTAGTGCTGGGATCAAAGGCATGTGCCACCACTCCCAACTGGGTTCTTCTATTCTTATAAACTATACTTGTCAAAAGAACTTTAAGTCTGACTTTTGATAACCAATACAACTCATAATACCAAACTCTGCACATTCAGTATTGGTCAAATGACAAGGGCCTAATGATTATAATTCTTATTATAGTGAACTCACTTATAATTAAAGACTTATAGTTTGTCTATTATTTGCCATTCCATAAGTCTAATAGTAAATAGTAAATAGTATTCATAAGGCCTGATCAATAACAGATGACTCACATGAACATGACAAAGAGCCTTGTGATTCATCAAACCAAAATCTATTATACTTTTAGACCTTTAGATTCTTAGTATAGATAATTCTGATGAGTCACTTATTCCTAGCATTAAATCCAGTTCTATGTTGGTATAGAAATTAAACAGAAAGATCCTATTAGAAAGATTTGAATCCCTCCATCCCATTGAGGCTCGTTCCACTCGTCTACATACTGAGTCTCTATGGGCAGAGGATTGACCAAGCTTTGCAGCAATACTGTTAGTTAATCTAAACATAATGGAGAGGAGTAAGGAGAAAAATTTAAGGCTTTCTCAAAACCTTAATTCTGTATTTCTATAAAACAAATATTTCCCCTTTCAGGAAAAAGGAAATGGAATCTTCAAATATGAGGAATATTGAAATTCGTGTATAGGCAAGAATTTTGACATGAGTCCTTATTCCTAAAAGTGTCTCTCATCTGACTCACTTTTTAAAAGTACTTTTAACTGAATTTTTGTGATTTTCATTCAATATAATTTGATTTTCAGATCCCCTCCCCTAGCCACACCTCTCATTATTGTCTCCTACTTAATTTAATGTATCTTATTCTATAATAACATGATATAATATTTATTTAAAATAAGGCTGATAGAGTCTAATTTGCATCCCCAAATGTCCTTCAGTGTGAGTCCATTCACTGGAGCCTGGTTCACTTACTGCAAGGTCCACACTTGAAAGAGACTGTCTCTGTCCCTCCCACGAGCCATCAGTTGCCACAATTTCCTAAGTTGGGTTGAGGTTCTTACTCATTTCGCTGTGTCTCTGCTGGGATTTTGTCTGGTTTGAGCTAGCACAGGACTTGTACATGCTGCCACCACTGCTGTGAATTCAAATGAATAACTGACCAGCTGTCTGGAAAACTGTTTCTTTGTGGTTATCCACCCTTCTAGCTCTTACACTCTTCTGCCCGCTGATCCCTGAGTCCTGGGAGGCAGAAGTTTGATATAAGTATTCAGGGATAAGTTCTCTATAGCCTCTTGTTCTCTACACAAGAAAATTCTCTGGTGAGAGTTGAGAGATCCATTTATTTATAGGTAAAACAAAAAGTCATTAGGAATCCATTTAATATATAACTATTTAGTAGAAAAATAATATTAGCTCTCCACTATGTTCTGTGACCTGTTTAGCCCCAGGTTCCTAAGCATAATATTAATGTCAGGTATGGAGGCCATCCTATGAAGCAGAACTTAAATATAATTTTTAAATTTCTTGGTTGGTCCCATAATATTTGTGCTACTATTGCATCAGTGAGTTTATGTTGCTGGACAAGCTATTGCTGTACTTCACAGGATGTCCAGCTGGGTAAGGCTGATGATTATTTTTCCTTCCAGTAACATATATAGCACCTTCTGGCACTAAGAAAGCTAGTCAGTGGAGATGAGTTCTGAAGTCAACATCAGTTTGACTCCTTTGTTTTTTCTACAGCTCATGCATGCAGTATCTTCAGTAACAAGGTCTTATCATCAAGTTCTGGTGGGTAATCAAGAGCAAGGGCGATGGCCAGAATTGTCTGAGTGCCTATGGGGCCCCTGGACATGACTCACTTTTGCAGATGCCCTGTAAGCAGGTTACAGGTATGCAATCACCTGTTTATTACTATAGACTTCTTTAAATTTCAGTAGCATTTTAACTTCGTAAGTTTCCTATACTAAGTAACTATTTGGAAGCATATACTTCCTATACTAAGTAACTATGTGGGAACACGCAGCTTAGCAGCTGTCCGTGACTTCCTGTCTTTCCGCCGCTTCCTTGAGGAGAATGGCACCTTAGGCTCGTTAACATTTGCGCAGTTTTGTTTGTAAAAGCACATAAATTACTGTTTCTTATTAAACTGATGTATTTCCATTTTGTATCTTTTACTAACGGAGAAGGTACGCATAATTGTTAATTTTATCAATGCTTCAATGGTAGTATTTAACCTGATTCTCTGAAATTTCATGAAGTACGACTGTCATAATTTAGAAAGTATTTTTCTTACAAGTAACAACTGAAGAGAATTTAAATCAGTTAAAGGATTCTTCTAGCCAAAATGACTTCAAAGGCTAAAATTTTCAAATTGTTTTTATTTGACGAGTAGTACAGCCACACTGTATAAAATTCTGAGAGTTTCGTATTATTTTCCTTAACAATTAAGTTTCATCATTTCCTGTTCCACTTTCATTGGGCATATTTGACACTTCAAATACATGTACTTTGTTTACAACATTTTTAAGAAGGAAAGGGACCTTTTCAGAAATTTTTCTAAGTAATAAAAGGCTATTGCATCAAAATTATTTCAACTTAAATATTAATTCACACTCAACACAGATTTATGGAGTGATTAAAAGGAACTATAGCTTGAGATATACCAATAAACAAAGCAGAAAACTGGCTTCATAGAACTAGCAACAAACTACAGTGATGAGAAATAACACTATGAAGAAAATGATATAGAGGGAGTTGATAATGCTGTGGCAGAAAAAATAAAATAGAGAACCTGGGACCTTGTGTGTGTGTGTGTGTGTGTGTGTGTGTGTGTGTGTGTGTACATTTGCATACATATGTAACAACAACAATAAAACAAGCAGTCAGGAAACTGAGAGGGAGCAGAGCACTGTGAGAGGAGGGCTGGACGGTGCTAGAACAATGTGAATTAGCCCTTATGGTAAGAAATTCTCAAAAAGTTTAAAACAGAACATGGTAATGAGTTTAGCAAAAGTGAGATTAGGGGAGTAGGTTCTTATTTAAATTTAAATTATAACTCTTATTAGACTTAGATGATTTAATATACACGCAAAATACTAATTCTAGTTACTCTCCCTCCCTGCCCTCTCCCATCTCTCACACCTGTAAGCCCACCTCTTCCCTACCAGTCTTTCCTACATTCATAGTCTTTTGTTTTGTTTTGTTACTCACGAGTTTAAACAGGGCTATCTGTGTGATAATAGGTTTGGGACTGTCCGTTGGAACATGATGGGCTCATCCACAGTTATACAAGTGAATACAATGGCTTGGCCCTCTCAAAGAATCAACCAGTAGACAACAGAATCCCTCCCTGATGCCTGTTTGACGACAATCTTGAACAGACCCAGTGGAAGCAACTGCAACTGCAGTGGGAGCCTGACTCCTACAGCTGTGTCATGCCCAGAGACAGCATTCCACAGCTCTTCTCCCTGTCTTCTGGCTTTTTCATGGTTTTGGCTCCCTGTAACACAAAGGTGCCCGAGCCCTAGAGGGGGTGGTATACATGTCCTATTTAGGGCTGAACACTCAACCTGCACTTATTCTCAGTATTTTGATCATCACTGCTCATTGCAAAGAGAAGTTTCTGTGAACAAAGCTGAGAGCAGTGTCTGTCTGTGGGTACACACATAAATATTGAGAAGTTTGACATCATGTCAGTTTAGCTAAACAACAGTAGTAAGATCTCCCCTAGAGTCCAAGAACTTCTCAGCTATGGATTTTGATTGAGTTTAAAGTAGTAGGCATGTGAAGTGGGCCTTAAATCCAATCAGGAAGTGGCTGATTATCCCCACAACAGTTGTGTCTCTATTGCGTCAATGGACACATCTTCTCTGGCAGGTTAGTATTATAGTTCATAAAGTACCCAGGAGGTTAAGACTGTTCATGTCTTTTCTCTCCTTTTAGCCTACACAGCACCTTCTGGGTCCACATAATACCTCGGCCACCAGGGAAAAAGTTTTTAGTTCACTTTCAGCTTGGTTTCTCTATGCCTTGAAACAGAGGTATGTGATGTCTTCTGCAATAGGGTCTTATTTCTGTTGAACATCCTAAAAGAATGCAATAGCCTATACTGTTTTGAGAGCCTGTGGGACTTTTCTGACCAATGAAGGCTGACTTTTGTGAGCACATATAAATAACATAATATTGAGCTAAAGAGGCAGACATATTTGTGCTACTAACAACTAAAGCTATAGTGTTACATTTTATCAACCTGAACAGAAATACCTGGAACAACATTTGAGAAAATGGAGCAAATAAAGTTAAACAAAAGTTGCATTTCTTAAATAATGCATTAAGAATATAATTCAAAGCACTACTATGTCCAATGACATAGAGGAAATAATTAAAAAGATTACTAAATCAAAATAACTTATGGAGTACTGACTGTTTGGTTGCTAATAATAAGTTAATATACTTTGATAGAATTTCTGAAGAGGACTCAGTAGCATATCACTTACTTTACAAAGACTCACTAGAGTATGTTACTAGTAATGAAATAGTTAACATGGAGTAGTCATAATTTAAAAAAATGATGATTATAAAAGGATTATAAGTCCTTGTTGATGGTACAAGTGCATCAACAGAGAAGCATCAATATTTTACACAGAGCTGATTCTGAAAGTACTGAGATGCCAGTAACATGCCACTCCATCCTATACACAGAGCTATATTCCATATTAAATGATGTCCAAATGGTAAACTGAATACAATTTTACCTGCCATAAATCTTGTATATTTTCAGTTTTATAGGGAGAAAAATATTACTGCATTTAGGTAATATAATGTGTTACTTAAAAAGTTAACAGGTTCAAAAACCACAGCTGAAGAAAATCATGTTCAAACATGATAGACGAGTGATGTTTAGATGGAGTCAAATAAAATGCAGCTACCATGTTACAATGTTTGACATGAAGGCTTGAGAAATGGCAGAGCAGCTAAAATCTCTAGGCTTATAACCCTGAGGACCCCAGTTTGATCAATGAAATCCAGGTAAAAAAACAGGACATGGTGACTTACATCTGTAACCCCAACACTATGATAGTGAGATGAGGGGCAGAACCTGAAACATTTCATAGGTGAGCTATCCTGGAGCACACTGTGCAGCAGCAGAACAAGAGACTGCCTCAACAAGGAGGAAGGGCAGGAACTGACTTCAGACAGCCGTCCTGTGACCTCAGTGTATACACTCCCCCACCTCTCTCTCACACACAAATATTTTAAATATTTGACAGGAAAATAAACTTTCAAAATCCATGTCTGTCACCAAAATGTTTTCAAAATTATATTTTGAAATGGAAGACTAGAAGATTTAAATTTTTTTCAATTATAATTTGAAGACATAATTGTTACAAATTCTGGGTAACAGTAAAACAGTTCCAATTATCACGGAAAAAACAGTTATCTGTTGCTTGTTTCCTGCTGTTGTTGATAATGAGCAAATTTTTCATTAAGGTGAAGAGCAGAAACTGGAAAGTCTTATCACTAACTTCAGGAAGCTATTTCAAGCATAAAATTGCAAAATTTCAGTGTCTGATTGATTCACTAAGGCTTTTTTATTTTCATTATCATATACTGCATATTTGTGCAAGATACTTGTGTATATATGTACTCATTATATAAAACACACATAGTCTATATGGATATATAGATTAAAAGACAATAAAGCTTTCATCTAAGTCCACACAGATACTCCTTAGCTTATCCTTGATTGTATGTGATTTTATTATCAATATACAACACGTCATAAGAAATGATTGGGAAGTTTTAGTGTAGCTGATGTAATATTTATTTTCTCCTAGTTGAAGTTTTTAACAAAATGCAATAAATAAACAAAAACATAAGAGTAATAGAGTTTGTTCTAATGTAGTCTCTGAGGTCTCACAAGAATAGTAAATTCTTTCAAGATACAATACTTCAAAGGCTTGGAGAAAATATAGCTATAACTCAGGGGTAGAGTATGTGCTTAATTTGCAAGAGTCCCGAGGGTGAATCCCTGGTACCACAAAATAATTGTAATGATAATAATTATAATGAAAGTAATATTTCAACAAATCCTCAGTACAAATTTCCAAAATGAACACAAATAGGCCTTTTCCTCTACAATTTCTATTTAAGAAATGTTTTTATGCCAGGCATGGTGGTGTGTGCTTTTAATCCCAGCCCTCTGGAAGCAGAGGTATGAGCATCTCTGTGAGTCTGAGGCAAGCCTGGACCACACAGGGGCTTGGAATTGCAGGGGGCTGGGACCAAGGAGACCCACTTCAACTTCAAGGTTACCTCAGAGTCTCAGAGTAAAAGGGTAGAAAAAAAGTGCTACTAGTAAACAGAACCAGGAAATAAGCAAGCATCACTATTCTAGTATCTGACAAAATAGACATAAGCCAGAACTAATCAGAAGAAATAAAGAAGGACACTTCATTAAGATAAAAGAAACAATCCACCAGGAGGACACTATAATTATAAGCATATATGCACCAAACTCAGGTACAACAGTTTCATGAAACAAATATTATTAGGCATTAGACAACAGGTTAATCCAGACACAGTAATAGTAGGTGATGTTAACATCCATTTGCACCAATGGTCAGGCCGTCCACACAAAAAAAATCAACAGATAAACATCATAGATCAAATATACTGAACAGATATCTACAGAATATTCTACCCAAGTACTACAGAATGTACATTCTACTCAGCAGCCCATGAAGGCATCTGTAAAATAGATCACACACTAGGATAGAAAGCAAATCTCAACAAGTATTGAAAAATTGAAAATACTCATTATATTCTATTTAACCTCAAAGGAATAAAGTTAGAAATTGACAGCTAAAGAAGAAGACAGACTAAAAACCTATATTCCATGAAGTTAGGAAAATGAAAAGAAATGGATGAACTTTTAGATACTTGCGATCCACCCAAGTTATACTAAGATGAGGTTTGAAACTTAGACCTGTTACAAGCAAGGAGATGAAAATGGTCACAAAAAAGAAAACTACAAAAAGTCCAGGGCCAGATGGATTTGGAATAGAATTCTATCCAACTTTTAAAGAATAACTACAATCAATTCTTCTCAAATTATTCCATAAGGTATAAACAGAAGGAATACTTACAAACTCTTTTCACAAGGACAGTATTACTCTAATATCCAAATCAGATAAAGACACACACACACAAAAATCTATAGGCCAATGTCACTGAAGACAATAGGTGCAAAAAAAATGTTAGCAAAACACTTGCAAACTGGATACTGGAACACATCAAAAAGATCTTTCACCATGATCAAGTTGGTTTTGCTCCAGAAATGCAGAGATGGTTCAATAAACACAGATCATATAAGTGGATTTAAAAACAAAAATCATATTATTTTCTCAACAGATGCAGAAGGCTTCAACAAAACCTAGCATCACTTCATGATAAAAACCCTGGAGAGAATAGAAATGAAAGAAGCATACCACAACATAATAAAGGGTATGTACAACAAACTTGTGATCAACATTACACTAAATGGAGAAAAACTCAAAGCATTCAGTCTATAAAGAAACAAGAGGATGATGTCCATTCTCTCCACTCCTGTTCAGTACAGAGCTTAAAGTCTTACCTAGAGTCATAAGACAACATGGAGAAACAAAAGAATGTAAATAGAAGTCACAACATCCCTCTTTCCAGATGATATGATTCAAAGTATAAGAAATTTCAAAGAAACTCTTAAGAGTTTATACATACTTTCAACAGTAGAAGGATACAAAGTTAACACAAAAAATTAATAGCCTTTCTATACAACAATACCAAATACACCATGGAAGAAATCAGAGAAACAATTCTACTCACAATAGTCTCAAAAAATAAAATATTTTAGAGTAAACTTTAATTAAATACCTCTATAATGAAAACCTTAAAACTCAAAGAAATTGAGGTTAACATTAGAAGATGAGAAGACCACTCATGTTCATAAAAGGAAATACAAATATTGTGAAAATGACCAACCTAATAAAGACAATTTACAATTCAATTCAATCCCAATAAAAATTCCTATGCCATTATTTACAAAAACAAATTTTATATAGAAGTACAAAAGACCCTAAATAGTTAAATCAATACTGAGCAAAATGAATGATTCTGGAGGCCTTACCATACCTGATCTCAATTTATACTACAAAGACATAGTAATAAAAACAGCATAATAATGGCACAAAAGCAGACATGTAGACTAATGGAGTAGAAGAGCCAGATATAAATCCACAGAATTTTGGCCATCAGATTTCTTACAAAGGTGCTAAAAATACACACTAGAAAAAAAATATAGTCTCTTGATGTCTGGATGGAGAAGAATGAAAAAGAACCTTATATCACACCCTGCACAAAAATGGATCAAAGACCTCAAACATAAAACCTGAAACTCTGAAACTGGCAGAGGAAAAGGTAAAAAAGTGTGCCGATGCAAGACAGGCAGAGGGCAGAACTTTCTAACAACACTCTGGATGCTCAGGCAATAAGGCCAATAATTGACAAATAGGACAAAAGCTTCTGAACAGCAAAGGAAACAATCAATTGAGTGAAGAGGCAGTCAACAGAATGGGAGAAATCTTTACCATGTATACATGTGAGAGAGGAGGAGATCTAGAATACACACACACAAACAGAAAGAGAGAGAGAGAGAGAGAGGGAGAATTAGATCTGGAATACACATGCACGCACATACACACACGTACACAAGAAAAACTCAATTATTTGAAATACCTGAATCAACAAAATAAAAAAAGAACTGGGATATAGAATTAAACTAAGAGTTCTCAAAATGCAAATAGCTAATAAACATATTTAAAAGTGTTCAACATCATTGGCCACCAGAGAAATGCAAATTGAAACTACTTTGAGATTCCATTTCATCCAAGTCCAAATGGCAATCAACAATAAATCAAATGACGACAGATGCCCAGAAAGATGTGAGGAAAAAGGAACTTTACTCAGTGTTGGTTTGAGGATAAATTACTACTGCCAGTATGAAAATCAGTGTGAAGGTCCCTCAAAAAGCTAGAAACTACCACGTGACACAACTATACAACACCCTGGGCATATAAAGAACTCTGTAACCTGCTACATTCATACTTGCTTATCAATATTCACTACTGCTTTTATTCACGATAGCTAGGAAATGGAACTAGTCTGATGACCATCAAATTATGAATGGATAATTAAAATGTGGTGAATATACACAACACAATTTATTCAGCTATGAAGAAAAATGAAATTATAAAATCTGCAGGTAAATGAATAGAACTGGAAAATACTGAGTTAATCCAGGTCTACAATACCACATGTTCTCTTTCTTATGGGGCTACTAGTTTTGAACCTTAAGATTTGTGTGTCTATCTTGGAGTATCTATAGAATCTAGAGAGAGGCCATGGCTGTGACTGATGCCTAAATGCAAGAAGGTAATGAAGAGATACTATAAAATTGGGATTCAACACTGGGAAAAAATAAAAGGATGGGAATGGGAAGAAGAAGATGGGGGGTGAGTTGAGGAGGCAGAAAGGGGAGGTTAAGCAAACAAAGGAGGTATAAAAATACGGAAATGTACAACTTTGTATGCAAATTTAAAAATATAAGGTGGGCCATAGGAGACTGGTATTATCAAGGGAGAAATGGGGAAAATGGGGACACTTTAAATGAGCGAGGCCTGGAGGGAGGGTAAGAGAGAGAGAGAGAGAGAGAGAGAGAGAGAATAAATAATGCCTGCCTAGTGTAAAATACCAGAGAATCATTATTAGTCTAACAACCTAATGATAAATTCCACATACGATATCTCTACGTGAGTCCATGTACATAACATCAAATAGTGCCAGACAGGAGAAACCTTCCTTTGAGTTGTTGGCCAGGGTGATATGAGACTCCCAAAATTATACAGGTTATTGCCACAGCTCTTGTTTGCCTCCCAGAACTTGGAAGGTAAGACCTTATAGCTGAAGACAGGACATACTTCAGACACAAGAGCAATGGAGCTGACCTGGAAGCCACTACCCCTGAAAGCTAGTTCTCATATCTCTGGAGAGCACTGTGCAAGCTGCTAAGGGAGAACATCAATCAATAGTCCAACGCCAGCTTCATGACCAAAAAAGCACATCAAAGACTGGCACAGCATACAATACTGGTGCAGTAGTAGTCACCAAACTGGACTTAGAAGTTCATTCAATGGAAGGAAACTTGTGTGTCACTGTAATCATAGACAAATATACATGACTGAAGAGGTTAGAGACCTTAGAGAGATCCCCAGGGCTGTCACATCCCTAGGTAAATGTAATTTCTTATTAAATGCAAAATACGTATCCTTATATATACAGTCAGGTCTCGTTCATCACCAAAGAAGCTTCTTTTGAACCAGATGGAGACTGACACCACAACTGGTTACACACAGTCTATGAATTGTCCAAGTCTAAGAAGCCCATCTACAATGCAACCAACAAGGGGTAAAAAAAAATGCTAACGAATCTCTCAACTTTCATTAACAGAGACCCTCATGCAACAGAGGGCCAGAAACACAAAAGGTTACATACAAATGGTCAAAGCATGGAGATTAGGAATCTGCAGAGTGTGGGTCCCTGGACAGGACTCTTATACTAAGTCTCAGTCACCTTAGGCTCAGGGGCCATTGCAAAAGAGGGGGCAGAAAGACTGTAAGAGCCTGTGAGGAGGGGTGTGACCATATAGAAACAGAATCCTACAAGCTCCTGGGAGCCTGCTCATATGAACCTACAGGAACTGATGTAGCATGCTCAAGACCCATGCAAACTCAAGCAGATGAAAACCCAGCATGGCACTAGGAAATGTGTAGCAGACCCCAACCTTTACTTAAGAAATATTGGCAACTGATTATTGTTGGGCAAGGATGAGCTAGTCTTGCTAAAGTGAAGGACTCTGGGTAAGCTGACTAGACCTCAGTGGATGAACCTGCACTGAGGTCACTTAGAGACACCAGACACAATAGACTTTAACAGAGATTTAAGAATGTATGGATTCCAGTTGGGGGAGCTATGGGGAGGTGCTGGTGGGGAAGGAGATATAAAGATAATTAAGATTGATTGAGATGTCCTGTATGAAACACACAATGATTCAATAAACTACAGACAGGTAATCAGATAGATAGATAGATAGATAGATAGATAGATAGATAGATAGATAGATAGATAGGAGATGTCCTGCTATGGCTGGATAATGCTGCTCCTAAAACCAATGGATTACTAAATAAAAATCTCAGTGCTATGTATGGAATACCTCCTGTGCATTGTTAGTTAGGAAGGCCTCAGAGAAGAGCAAAACAAAACAACCATTCCCATTTCTCTTTGCTGCCCACCAGAATTAGCTAATAAAACCCTATGGATGAAGACACTACACACCTTCAGCGCAAGATAGAGAAGGGGATGGGAGGGTTAGAGGAGTGGAAGAGAGACAAAAGGCACTTGAGGTGAGAGTAATCAAAATCCATTATATACATATAAAACTGCCAAAGAACAAATTTAATAAAAGATATCTAAAACATTCATGTGAGAAAATGACTAAGGATTATTAGGGAGCACAATATATATACAACAATATTCTAGTAAAGTTAAGTATGGTATTTCCTTGAGGTTCAATCCTTCCTTAAAAACAGATTTATAAGCCTTACGGAAATATGCAGCCGTGGCAGCCAAAGGAAAGCAGAAGTCAAAAGCCTCGAGAACTGTTGAAGAAACTGGAGTGTCTTCTCTTTGTTGCCCAGCATTATCATGAACAGAGACGACACAAACCAGTCGTGGCCAGGATAATTTCCTTGCAGGCACACTGAAGAACAGTTAAGGAACTTTCCCAGTATCCTACAAAATGAAATCTAAGAACTTCTTAGAATCTCTATCTGGAAAGTGATACTAAATGTACTAAGACTCTCATTGTGTCTTCAATTCGTTTATAGGCTATTGGTGACTGAAGATCTGAAGTTGTTGGAGATAAATTTATAGATTACATTGTGATGGACTGGAGTGAAAGAGTGCTTGCCTAGTACACACAAGACTTTGTATCTGATCCCTAGCATTGTAATGAAAACAACTAATAAATAAATAAACAGAACATTGCCCAAGATTACTATTTTACTGTACTATGGCTTATATGTGTGGGCAAAACCACTGGCAACTGCAACCAGAAGAGAACTGTTTTAGTCATTAAGAGAATAGTACCATTTTTTTTCTGTAATTGCAGTAATCCCTTAAATACTAGTATAATAACATATAATAGAATCTACACCTTTTTAGAATTCAGCAGTGTAGACAGCTCCTATGTATATTTTTTTCTTAAGGTCAAATTCCAGTCTTGCATAATGTAAGTGAAAAGGTAAATGGATAGAATACCAAAAGGCAGCGACCTTGCTGTTATTCTAGATCTACAAAGCCTATCTTTAGAGACATTTTTGGATTTGTGTGAAAATGCCTCCAGAAAGACTTCATTCCCTTTATGATTCAATGAGTAAAACTGAGTTTAATGAGGTCAGTTTAACAAAATTCCTGTCTAAAATGCTGAAGACAATACCATAAGGATATACTGTAACAAATCACACAGTAGCTTACACTGTTACTTATTACAAATATTTTAACATATCCTACCAAAGAACCAGGGAAAATAAATGACAAAATTTCAACAACGTGTAAAGCCATTCAGAAAGGATACGGAGGGAAGACGTCACAGAGGATTGCTGTTGTTTCAGGAACCTCTCGCAGTGCTTTAAGACCAAGGCAAGATCATTTTCTGCACCGTCTTCTAACAAGTTGAGAAACTTACCATAACTATTTTTAAAAGCCCCAAAAACAGAAAATGAAAACTATTAGGATCTGCATTGCACATTCCTTTTTACAAATCCATATAAATACAGTTATGATTCTCAAGATTTGAAGGTTTGAAGTTTTCAAGATTCTACATTTAGTGCAACTATATTAAGCAAGGTACTTAGTATACATTCCTAATAAGCACAATATTTTGGATGAGTAGTATTAACTGCTAACTTTATAAGAAGGGGAAACAACAAGGCAAAAATAAAATGCTAGCACCCTGTAGATGAGAATGCAGGGATGCACTCCAGAAGTAACTCTAAACATATATTACTGAGCTTCGTTTTAGTCTAGAGGTAACTGGGGATGTCATCTACTGATACTGGATACTGGGCATTGACAAAAGCATTTTAGACATTTTGGGTTATGACTCTGATCACGATAGGCACACAATAAGCCCATGCCTGGTAGTTAGACATAAGACAGAGTACCCTACCCTAACTTGAAATGTCTTCACATTTACATGAATCAAATAGCCATTTAGAATTATCTGGACCTAATTCTGTTTTATATAAACTATTTTTTAATACAATGAATGCTAGTGTTTTAATCAAGGAAAAATAGTACATTTGCTCCATTTTCAGCCTCACTAAGACCTTACTTGGGGTGCACCGAGGGCTCTCCTTTCAGTGGCAACACTACTTGTGGTATTTAGTGTATTTGTTGCTTTCCTCATCCAAATATTCTGCATGTGGGTACTGGTTATATCAATACCGCAGTACAATCAAGTAACAGATTATATGTTATTTTCCATTAGCTGTCTACAAATAAGGTACTACATTGGGTTAAACATATGTGATCAGGCTGCTTATATAATCTATATGCTTCATTTCATTGGAAATAGGGCATTGTTTTAACACTGTTCTTGTGTTAAAAAGTATGTATGGAGTTGAATAATACAATGAAATCAGTTACACACTGTGGTACAGATGGATGAATTGAAATCCGTGCAATCATTTTTATCATGGTGGACATTTGTAAGACTCAGTCTTTCTGTTTGTTTTGGATTTTTTTAGACAAGATCTCACTATGTAGCAGTGGCTATTCTGGAACTCACTATGTAACCAGGCTAGCTTTGAACTTGTAGAGATCCACCTACCTCTGTATCCTAAGTACTGGAACTAAATGTGTGCACCACATCCTGCCTAAGACTCAGTCCTTTTTGTTTTCAATTTAATTTAATTTTGGGTATAGGAGTGTTTTTGCTTGCATGTATGCAAGTACACAATTCATGCAATGACCATAGAGGACAGAAGAGGGCATCGGATCCCCTGGAACTGGAGTTATGAATGGTTGTTAGCTACCACGTGGGTGCTGAGAAGTGAACCCAAATCTGGGTCCTCTGCAAGAATAGTCAGAGCTCTTAAGAGCTGAGCCATTTCTCCAGTCCCTGGACTCAAGTCTTTTTAAGAGCTCTCATATGAGCCTTTTTCCTGTTTGATTCTGAAGGTGATAATTACAATGGGACAGTTAAGATCCTCATTTAATAAAGAAGAAAGGGAGGTTTAATATCTAGTTCATGATGTAGTGTGCTCATTTCTTTTGAAAATTGTAGTATAAGTTTTAAAATTAAAACTACAACAAATCTGGCTTATGCATTTAAATCTCGGAATCTATCCTTAAGGTACATTGGGTTCCTTACCATAACCTGACAACTAGAACTAATCATGTTTGAGAAAATGTATGATCAAGCCACATGATTTTTACAGTGCTGTTTTGGGGGAAGAAACTCAGTCATAAAGGAAGACACTGTAATTAGCTTTTGGAATAATGATGTGCTGTAACTGATTTACAGCCACAGGTAATTTAATCATGTGCCAATATCCTCAAAGATAAAGTTATTATTTTCTGAGTGATAAATTCTGCATTTAAAATATACAAAATAGTGGGTTGTTACATATTATTAAGCACGTATCAGGTAGATGAATTCTAGGAATGCATGAGGGAGATATTTCCCCAAGTACCTGACAGTCATTTTAATGCCGAGCTGCTGCACAGATGAAAGACCTTCATTCTTCACATTTGCATCAGTAGCTGAAAACAATAGAAACCCGAGTTATAAAAATGTATAAAATTCTGCATAATAATCACAGTTTAATTGAAAATTGATGAAAGCAATATTTTTACATATTTTAATGTGAATTTTGAAAATACTGATGAGTTTGTTCTTTTAGGAACTGTCAGTTATATTTTCAAAGAAATTAATGAGAAACTTTTTACAAATAACTTTTCTCCTACAAAGTATTTTAAAAGCTGGATATGATGGTACACACTGACAGTGCCAGCCCTGGGGAGGAAGAGTTCAAGGCCATCTCTGGCTACATAGCAAGTTCAAAGCCAGCCTGGGACTCTGTCTCCAAAAGAAAAAGAAAAAGAAAACCAAAAGCATTTAAAGCATATTAAACACAAAATCATTATTTGGCCATTAACAACAAAAACCCCAAACATAAAAAGCTGTACATATAAAAAAAATGATCCAGAAATATTATACTTTTATCATGCAATAATTATATATATATATGATTTTAAATTACAAATATATGTAAGTGCCCTTGTTCATCTCTTCCTGATGCTTATGTTAAACTCTTCCAGTAAACCCTGGGCAATGCTGATTTCCAGACACGACATGACTGCTGCACATGTCCATTCACAGCACTGTGGTTATCCGCACAAGACCAAGCCAATGAAACTGCAGCATGGGTGTGGGAGAGGCACCCTGAGCAGGCACTACTGGCAGCTGATGGCTACTGAGGAAGGCAGTGTCATTCACTCTCCTTTAGGAACACGGGCGCTGAAATTTTCCAATTGTAGCTAAAGAATGTAAAATGATCATCTACGCAAACATATACAATGAAAAGAATCAACCAACTATCACACTTATTTAGTGACAGAGACAAGAAAAGCTGGATTCTCTGAATCCCACTATCACTAAAGTTTTCCATTCATTATGTATTGGTATATATCATGTTAGCCTTATGCTGTATTTCAACTTCAGACTCATTCGTTCCTTGTAATAAATCATTTCTGATGAAGTGAGGAACACCATGAAGAAGCTGTATGATGAAAGATAAATCATACATCCTACACTGAAAGAACTTTCCATGCAGTGTCAGAGATAAAATGTGTACACAGATAACTGATAAAAGCATTTCAAAGCTCTAAGCAGAAGAATGGTACAGATAAAATGCGGCATGAATTCTGAAGAGGGAGAGATTGTGTCCAGCTGGAGAGGATGATGTAGCATTTAAGCTGAATCTTTACCTATGAGTAGATTTTAGATCTTCAGAGATAAGCAAGAAAAAATTAAATGTCATTGCTGCTGACTGAGTACTGGCTCTCTAGACCAGCAATAATTAATATTTAGTACTGAGTGAAGACAATCAGCACATCCTGGTTTCCTTGGACATTCCCTGTGTTGAGGCTCTGAAAGTCTCATGTGGCAAGAACTACTCTCACTTCCAAGAAAACTAGAGAGGACGTCTCCATAAAGAGAGTGGTAATTCTATTACAGAAAAATAAAATAGACCATAATAAGATTAAAAACTTGAAAAAATAGGGGCCATCGAGAGGGCTCAGCAGGTAAAGGTGCTTTGCAGCACAAGCCTGATGATCTGAGCTTGATCCCTGGATCTCAAGTAAAGGTGAAGGGCAGAACTGACTCCAGAAAGCTTTCCTCCACAAATGGGCAGGGGCAGCTGTGTACCTCTGCCATACATGCAAAATAAGAAAAAATAATTTTTAACTTAATAAAATAACCTTTTAGAACACACTGAGTTAATTCTTTGGTAAACTATATCCAAGTCTTATCTACAGTGGTGTACAATTCCTAATGCTGCTGCCTAATGTTTCTGATGACAGCAATTAAGACATAGCTCAGCATTTCCTGTCATTTGTGGTCCCTGTGTTAGTAGATGGGCCTTCTTTCACTGGAGGAGAGAGACATGTCTTGTAATAGATGCTCAAATCTGTAGGAACAACAGGCTAGAGCACTGCAGGGGTGGGGGTTAGCTAAATGCTATCTCCCCAAAGTTTCCAATCTGCAAAGGTCACGGAATTTTTTCCTCCCTATAAATGATGGAGCTACAAGGCGCCTTAAGTCTCTAGTAGAAAGAAATGAATCTATCCTACAGGGGAAGAGAAAGGAGACAGCACTAAACTCAACTCTGTTGCATCTATGAGTCTGTGACTCTGCTTCTTTTCCTGTGTAGACTCAAGTTTGATTCTGGTTTTCGTGACTTGGTACTCAGCACACATTAAACACACACATACGTGCACACCCGTGGATGCACACATACACACAAATATAATTTCTCACCCCAATTATATCATGTCCAACTTTAAAACTATCAGTTATCATTTACATATTAACTATAATTTCCAATTTTCAGTTGATAATAGCATTTAAAAATTGAGTCATAAATCTACTTTTATATATATGCACTATATTGCAATTAGATTAAGTCTCTGAGTAGAGGCCATGAAAGTCTCTTTTTTATAAGTACTTAAATCTGGTCCTTGTGGTCCTATATTTTATGATGAGCTATAGTTTCATTTTCCAAATTTAAATAACGTAAAACTTTAGAGCTGTATTCTCAGTGACTCTGTCCAATTTTACAAAATTAAAAGTTTTAAGAAAATAAAACTGAAATATATCCAACATACAATAGAAAAAGAAAACTAAACAGTCTGGTTAGATAGTCCTATAACCCAGGAGCAGACTTCTACCAGTGACCATGTGATACAATGAAAATAATGCCATTAGGATACTTTCTGATCAGCTTAAGATAGAGCCCATTTTAAATCCTAGTGCATAGAAAACTGCATTATCAAACATGAAAAATTAAAACTTCTCCTTCATTAACATGTACCTAGTGTGCTTGAAGTAACGGTAATGCACAATGCAGATAGTCTTTGTAGTCTGCTGGAAACAGGGCCTTATGCTATCTAGAACACCTCCTGCCTCGGCCTCCTGAGTGATTACAGACACACACACTACTCACTCCCGGCTCAGATACCTATCTTAACAGTAGAGAAGGAATCTGGAGAGAGTGGCAAAGTGTGCTTACTATGGATTCCCAGGCATGTGTTCCATGGGTAATGGTGGCTTCTCCCAAGAGGCAGAGCCTTCCACACCAATGAGGGATGTGACACAGTGAAAGCACAGGTGAGGGATGCTGCTAACAGCAACCATGCCAGTGAACGGTAGGAGGATGAGGTTCTGTAAGTCTTCCACTGAGGAAGAAAAGAATGCTGCCTGCTGGCTTGGGCTGGTTGTATGGACTGACACGAGTTATTTAACTTTTCTAGGGCTGGATAACTCATTTCCAAAGTCTACAAGTTTATGACTGTATCTTCCAGTAAAAACTCAGCTCATTTCAAAGGTAATAGCTCTACATTATAGTTGTGCATCAAAAGCCTTTGAGGGGTTTTGTAAAAGCAAAGAGAAACAAACTCTACTGCACACTACTGAATTCAATTACAAGATGAGTGCTCAGTCATTTTTATTTTTAAAGTCTTCTACACTGTATTTTCTTGGGCTTAAAGCTGAGAACCATGCTTGTAAATGGTAAAATTCAGATATTGGTACAACTGACTGGCTAGTAATATTTATTTCAAAAGGTTCACTTTAATGAGAATTCCAATTAATCTAAAAATGTATTTTAAAGGAGTTGTAAGGAAGTGTTGAGTATATCAAAATAAACACTATCCTATTTTTAAAATGTTTTCTTTCTATTTTATGTGCATGTATGCAAGTGTACCCATGTCATGCAAATGCCCATAGAGGCCAGAAGAGGGTGTGAGATACCCTGGAACTGGAGTTACAGTAACTGTGAGTCACCATGTGAGTTTTGGGAACTGAACCTGGGTCTTCTCCAGTCAGTGTTCTTAACTGTTGAGCCCCCACACTGTCAGATTTTTAATTACTACTGATTTGCAACAGACTGGAAAAATAAAACATTGGTATGAACAGAATCCTACAAAAAAAAAAAAATGAAAAATTCCCTAAAGCAGGAACGAAGAAGGCAGAAAACGGTTAGGACCATATTTAAATTAAAGGATAAGCTTAAATTATAGACTTGTATTTGATATATATTATGACAGCCTGAAAAGAAGATATGAATGATGGACTACAAAAGTTCAGTGGAAAAATTGTTTATGCACAATCTGGACTCACTAAGAATTAAAATATTTAGAAATAAAGAAACTTAATAGGGCAAAATGGGTAAGAAAAGTTCAGTGGGGCTGGAAAGATGGCTCAGAAGTCAAGAGCAGGGTTTTTCTTGCAGAAGACCCAGGTTCAAATTCTTACACTCAAATGGCAACTAACAAACTTTAACTCCAGTCCCAGGGATCTGATGCCTTCATCTGTCCTCAGCAGGCACTGTACTACATGGCGGCACTTACACACGTGGGCTTAACATTCACACACATAAAATAAAAATAAATGAATAGAGAAAAAAGATTCAATGGTCAAAAAAATAGATTATCTTGAACCAGTGTGGTGGTGCATAACTGTAATGCCAGCAATTGGGAGTCTGAGGCAGGAGGATTCTAAGCTTCAGAGCACAATGGCTATATAGTAAGACTCTGTCTTCACAGTCTGATGTTCTGATGAATAATATTTACTGATGTGAACAACAGAATGCAGAAGAAAGCCCAGTCTGGTGGCACACGCCTTTATTCCCCAGCACTGAGGCGGCAGAGGCAGACAGATCTCTGTGAGATGGAAGCCAGCTTGGTCTACATAGTGAGTTCCAGGTCAGCTGGGGCTGCCCAGAGCCCCTGTCTCAAAAAGAGGAAGGAAGGAAGGAAGGAAGGAGGGAGGGAGGGAGGGAGGGAGGGAGGGAGGGAAGGAAGGAAGGAAGGAAGGAAGGAAGGAAGGAAGGAAGGAAGGAAGGAAGGAAGGAAGGAAGGAAGGAAGGAATACTGGAGTGAATAAACTGCCAGCAACAAAAGCTCTGAGTTAAATGTCAAGCTGGAAGAAAGCCAGAGAGGAAAACAGGTAATGGCTTAGAAGAGAACTCAGGAAGCAAGAGACAGAAGACACAACTCTCCATCACCTGAATCACTCTGAAAAGCCTACACTGTTGAAGGGGACCAGCCAGTGGCTTCAGACTTGTTCTCTTTTAACAAAGTTTGACTCAAACTAACGTTTTAGTTTGATATCAAAAATGTTTAAAATAATCAACCATTTTAATTGCAAATATAACAGTCTCAGAATAAAATACATTGACAAAATTTATCTAATATGGACGGCAGTCACACATAATGCAGTCTCTTCTATTTTGGGTCTGCAAAGCTAGCATATAGAGCAGCAGTAGAAGAAATTAAATCTATTCTGCCTGGCACTTGGCTAATGGTGTGGAAAAAATAAATTTTCAGAAGAGCAAAGAATTTCTCCACTGGAGGACAAATCCATGGTTAGAGGAAGAGTTATTGCTTGGCTGCCTATCGAAGCCCTGCTATATCTGTCCAGGCAAAGAACTCCAACCATCCAAAGGGAGCAACTGGGGACACGTTCTCCTCCCTCCTTCATCCCTAGTCAGTCTGCAGGTCTGCTGCTCTTTTCAGTATGTGGCTGTACTCTTGCACTTAACCCATTCCTCACTGCCACAATTCAATACTTTTATGACCGAGCTACCACAAGCAACTCAGCACAAATGGTACAGTCCACGCCTTTTGATAAAAGGCATTATGGTTTTGCATCTTGGTTGGGCAATTATCCTTTCCTGGACGGTTCTTCCTCTCTTCTCCTATCTCTTTCAGCTCGGATGTCCCAAGCGACAACACAAACACTGCGCCCATTCTTCTACTTTTGCTTCTTCCTCTTATCTTCCATGATGGCAGAGTCAGAACCACCAACCCTTTCAACCGTTCACATGTGGCACTTACAGCAGAACCTCCCACTGACAACTACACAATTCGAATAGAAGCTTTAAAGGGGCTAGCAGATTGTCTGAAGTAAAGTATCCACCTGGAAAATGCAACTATTAGTTCCCACCTTATCGCATGCTGCAGTTTACTTCATCATTCTAGATATGTGCTACAGACCTCTCTTTGAGGCCGGGATCATGTAACAGATTTCCTTCAAATATCAGACACTGACCTTTACTTACAAACATGCCAGAAATGTAAGAGAAAAAAGAATGTAAGAGCTGAAAATCCAAAGAAAGTATAAAAGGCATATATATTTAAAAGTTATATTTTAATAGTCAAAGGAAAACTTTCTGATATTCTTTTAGTCTATTTATAAAACAGCATCAAAGGAAGAGATTTAATGAATCTACTCTTTGGAAGGAATATCTACTATAACACTTTAAAGAAACAGTTACATGAGGCTGGAGAGATGGCTTAGAAGAGCATTGTCTGCTCTTGCAGAGGCTCTCGGCTCATCTCCCAGCACCCACATGGTGGTTAGCAACCATCCGTGACTCCAGGCCCGTGACTCTGACACCCTCTGCTGATCTCCACAAGCACTGCACAACACAGGTGCACTTACAGATATGGAGGCAATACACTCATATACATAAAATACAAATAGTAAATAAAACATTTTTTAAAAGAAGCAATTACAGTACCAAAAAAAATCCTGTTTGTTTGAGAGAGCTGAACTGACAAAATGTTAACAACTATTAAGAGCTGGAAAGATACCTGTATGGATGTACAACTGCAAATGTGCAGAACTTTATCTGTTTGTCCTTTTTCCTTTCTTTAAGGAGATAAACAGCCAAACTAATTTAATTTTCCAGATTTGCAAATTTTATAATGGGTTGAGATCCTAAGGGAGTAACAACAGATGGATAGCTGTGTTGTTCTAATTTCAACTACCTTAGGGCTTAAAAAGCTGTCACTTTAAAAAGACAATCAATTTCTCACTTTAAGAAACGTGAAAAAACATTGAATATATCTAGAATTTGTTTTGAAGCCTCTTTTATATTAAATCCTGGGTTTTGCAAACTTAAAGGAAATAAAGGAAATTTTATAATAGCAAACAAGTTGTCTTCCATATAGGAAATGAATGAGGATGAGGATACTTAAACCTGGAAGAAAGCAGCAATAGCTATGAGCTCACCAGATCACAGTAATAAATATTCAACAATCAGTCAACAGGAAGCCACTTTACTTTCAGTTGCACTATAAAGCTCTCGTAGAGAGCTGTTCGGCTGAACCCCTTAAACAACTTAGGTTCACAGTGAGAGTTTATCTGACTATATAATCCATTCAACAAATCCAACATCTGAGATCTCATTCAGCATAATTTAGAAATGTAAAAGATAAAAGAGTAAATGAATGCACATTAAGTACTAGTCTTGTTGAGTAAATATTTGGATAAGATACAAAATACAATTTTAATTTCAGATTATCTACAGAAAATATGATCTAGAAGAACAATGTACCAAAGAGACCGCTAAAACTGGAGATTGTCAATCTTAAGTCTGAGGAGACATTCACTCCAGGCATGTGAATCTGCACAATAAGCACCTTCTACTCATTTCCTATTTACCAGGAAATCTGGTTATGCTTTTCACGTAAGTTCTTAGGTTTATTTGAAATTTATAAATTTTACTCAAATGCTTCTCTTCAAATTTTTTACTGGTTTGAATTTTCTCACCTTTATGTCTCAGGTTCCTAATTTTAAATATTATGATTGTAACCTGCTTCAGAGAGCTGTTCTAAGGTTGTACGATACAAGGTATAGAAGACACTCAGCACACCATCTAAGGCTCCATGTGCTATTAGTCTCTTTGCCTACCTTAACTTTTGCTAATTTCTTCTCATTTCTTTCTTTTTATTTTCTTATGGTTTATTTTATCGCTTTCTCAGTCTGACATTAGATATTACTAAAAATAATTAGTTACAGATTCATCTGTTTGTAAATATCAGCATATTTGGAATTGTTATGGAATTTTATTTGTGCGAACATAAATGCTTAGATAACAGCAAGTATATTTAAACAGATGCCACATGAAAGATAGAAAGGAGAGTGAGACCAAATAAAATTATTTGTCCACAGACAATGCAATAACCATATGAAGTGAATACAAGAGTATCAAAGAGGAGGAATCCTCAGAGAGGACTAAGGATAAGGCTGACATCCAGCCACACTGTACAGCTTAGCTTGGCATCATCATGCAGGTCTTACAGGGAGGGAAATGTCCAAATGTCCATCCAGAAGTCAGAGAGCAAAGGTTCAGTGGGGCAAAGGCAGCTGGGTCTAGGCACAGATAACTAACAAGACTACAATTACAGGCTGGCCAAGCCTGGACTCATATCATAGCTAACTAATTTTTTTTTATGGAACTAAGAACATTATATAGTGTTTATATTGAATAAGTAACATTAATTGTGATGATGAGCTCCCCAGCAAATGGAGAAGTTTTATCGCCCTGTGAGTCCAAGAGCCATTCCCCCAATGGTGCATCACAGTGAGTCATGCTGCCTGGCTGTGTTCTCTTTCTATTCACTTTGGGCAAATACCAGTTCTGCAATACATTCCCCTCATCACAGTTACTAAAATACTCTGCCTAAGACAGAGACGTACTAAGTGAAGCTTCTGGTTCACAATTATTAATTTAATAGGCACCAAAGAAACCCATTTAAGACAAACTCACTGACACTGCACATAAAGTCCTCCCCTTTCATGCTTTTATCTGGTATTTTCTTTATTGCCTAATGTTTTTGGACATTATCATTTTAGAATCAGAGGATACCACGATGATAAGACACAGGGATTTCTGCAAGAGATTAAAGCACCCTACAGAATCAGCATCAGACACTAGGTATGAGAAAGAAATGACAATGAGTGTGGTCTGGTTTTAAGTACAAAACTGGTAGTTTAATACACTGCCATTCCAGCTTGGAGCTTCCTTTAAAATCCAGATGCACAGATTCTGTAAGCACAAAGCAAATCTACCTGAACATCTACCAAGGGTCTAGAGCAGCACAAAAGGAAAAGCCAGCTTTGAATCTCCTCTCAAGCCAACTCCTCTCTAGTCTTCATTTTGCGGTAGAGTCGTTCCATCCTCTCAGCAGCTCAGAACAGTGTTGTCTTCTTGACTCCTCCTTCTTCCTACACCCCACTCAAACTATTACTCATTCTTGTTTCTTAGAAAGCACTCAGAGTCCAAGCCCTTCTTCCCACTCCCAGTGCTGGTGCCCACTGAGTCATTCTAGTTTTCTACCCGGATCTTTCCAAAGCATCTCGGGTCAGCTCATATCCCTTCAGGTCTTTTGTCTTCCTCCAGTCTTTCCTACTGAAGTTACTGTAGTATCAGGAGTCATTGTATAAAATGCAAGTCTTATCTACATTGACACACAGAGACTAGAAAAATGCTAATACACAGTCAGATGTAAAATGTATTTGTTGAAAAAATGAGCATGCAGCTATTTGAGATAGGAAGAGTTGGCAGTGGTGTGAATAGTTCAGTGATCTTGAAAAATACCCCCGAGGCATGGAGATGATGGGATGATGCCCGAGAAAAGAGAGGAGCCAAAACAATATACAGCTGGGGTGCCGGGGGGGAGCTTAGACTTTACCCAGTGGTCAAGAGTGACTATGCAAGCTGCAGAGGAATGAATGAGTCCAGATCTACACATCAAAGATCACTCTGAGAGATGTGTAAAGAACACCATTTTTGCTAGGTGTGCAGAGATACAATTCTTATGATTATACTGGGGGGCTGAGACAGGAAGGAAGCAAGTTCAAAGCTAGCATGGGTTACACTGTGAGGTTCTGTCTCAAAATAAGAAAGACCCCCCAAACTCCCACCAACCAAATAATAACCAAAATAAAACACATGCGTAAATGAACTAGAGTTCAAATTGAAAAGTGTTTTTAAAAGCTACAACACCACAGAAAAAAGGCATCACTAGCTTGAATTAACAAGAATAAAGATGGACAGAGTGAAATAAAATTGAGATGTCTGAGACACATTATAAATATACTACTTTTATAACTCAGTGGTCGGAGGGAAATGTCAATGCTGACTCTTCAGTTTCCCATACAGTTGAGCCTCCTAACAATACAGGACTCCAAAGGCGGTATATATCAGCAAGCTCTGAAGAGTCCCTGCTGATACTTTGAGCTTAAAGAACGCTATGGTACCCAAAGCATCCACATAATGATTAACTATCTGGCAACTGGAACTGTCAATGAAGCTGACATGACATCTCTAACTAGAAGACATAAATTTTAAAGTCCTTGATTTCTATACAGTGAGTAAATGCTGTAGTTTGAATACTGTCTCACTTGTAACTAATCTTGAAGGCTAATCCCTAAAGAAAGCTGTTAGAAGTAGAAACTCAATCTGATTATGGCTTTTAAAGGGGGCTCTTTAGATGGGGATTTGGATGAGATGAGGGATAGACCAGAGCACATACTGTTTTTCATCTTCCACCAAACAATGACTGCCCTGTGCCATCTCAGGACTTGGAAACAAGAACCTCGTCATCACCAGATACATTCCTCTGACCCAGAGGCAGAACAATGAGTCAAAATAAAACCCTTTTCTTATAGTTTCCCAGTTTGTCTTGAAATAGTGCAACAGGAAACAGACTAACATGGTAAAATAGTAAGAATAGAACATACAAGTAGAGGACATGTGACAATAAGGAAGAGCAGAAGACAGAAGACACCATGGAAAGAACAGTTTGTAACAGAGACAAAAAGCAAGCGTTATGTCCCAGCATTACAAAGAAACCCAGATATTAACAGTGAAAACTGATGCCAAGAAGATATAAGGCATTAAAGAGAGAGAATTTAGCATGGGAAAATATGCACGTACTTGTGTTCTATTTACATATCTCTATGAGGTATTAGCTACTTGCACATTGATCATTTTCAAACCTCACAATATAGAAATGTACCTGTGTATTCCACTGAAGGGAAGTAACATTCAGATGGGTTTTCAGTGAGATGAAGCACAAATTTTTCAAGTAGTTCTCCTAAAGCTATAACAAACAAGAGAATAATTAGGATATTAAAAGTCAAGGACAATGCATAACAATGAATTTTTAAGACACTAGTTAGTACCTAAAGGTCACCTGAATTCTTTCACAGCTATACTCTAAGGGTTTAATTCAAAATGAGTACTTTCAGCATTCATAATGTTTCTAATTTCAATTAAATTTTAAGAGCTTAGCTGAGAAATTATTCAATGTAAAACTGGAAAAGAATTATCTGCTATCTTTAGATTCCCTAAGATTATTTCAGAATTTGCTAAATGCTTTCTGTGCACTAATTAGGCTATCATATCTTATCATCATTATTTGCATAGAGGAAAAAAATAGTGAACTCTAAGACCAAGATTAATGCAAAGTACATGTCTCTTTCAAGTCTATGGCATATTGTGTTTTTTATGCTTTGCAACTGATGGTATCTGCTCAAGGCAACCAAATCAAAGGAAAGGCGTCCTATCTGGCTTAGAGTGACAAAAGGACTCCTTTGCAGGATCCTGTGATACTATCTCCGTATTTGTGTACACATCCCCAAGTAGATGCCCTAGGGTGTTACAATGAATATACAACACAGAGCTTGTTTATTTTTCTTTTTTAAAAAGGAAAATATCTGTAGAGGCATTTATTTGCTTAAAGATAAAGCAAGTAAGCTTGTAAATTTTGATTACTTGGGCTTTTTTTGTTGGTTTGGTTGGTTTTGGATTTTTTGAGACAGGCTCTTCCTGTAGCCACAGCTGACCTGGAGCTCATCAGTATTATAGATATAAGTTTATATTTGCTTAAGCTGTTTGTATCTTAACAAACCAGTATAAATTCTATCATACTTTAAATACTATATTAAAGGTCTTTCTTCTCTGAATACACACATAACATAGGTAATACCCTCAGGTGACAATTTTAACTTCTAGGTATAGAAACTTTCTGAGAATTTTGTCAAAAGAACAGTGTGATGCAGTTCAGATATAGATTTCCCTCATTTAATGATAAGATTAATTATCTAAAAGTCAAAACATAATAAAAAATGCTGTTCATAAATATCATTTTAATGGCAATGTCAATTCTTAATGTCAATTCAAAACTTTAATTATAATGTAATTGTTTTCATTTGAGCTCAACCATATTTACTATAGTGCTACACATTTAAGTATATTGCTTGAAATAATAGGACAAATCAAAGTGTACTGCTAAGTAATTACTGGTGCAAGTTCTCTATACACAATGGTGTATATGTTATACATGTATAAAACTTAAATGACCACATGGCTTTCCGCTAATGAAAAAGTGAAGGCAGATACTCAAGGACACCTGCTATCTGCCTTGATTGTGTCACCTGATAGTTCAGAAGGTTAGTAACTCACCAAACTCACATACTGTAATTCATACCCAACATAACTACATTAAGAGGTGGCACCTTTGGGAAGTGAGTATGACATGAGAGATCTGCCTTTATGAATGAGATTAGAACCCTTATAAAAAGGTTTAAAAAGCTGCATTACTTTCTTTTCCATCACATGAGGGGGCAGAAAGAATGCTCCATGTCTGAAGCAGACAACAAGCTACACCAGGCAAGGAATCTGCTTAAGCTCTGACCCTAGTCTTCACAGCTTTCAGAACTGTGAGAAATAAATTTATATTTTAAAGATATTAGCAGACTAAGACACCATAACCATAGTAATTGGTTTCAAAACAAGGACAACGCAGTGCTTACAACATCCAAATTATTTGCCAGATTCATTTTACTTTTTTCATGTGCTCTTCACCTCCTAAAGGTTTTAATGAATTTTTGTGAACTTCATGCTGTTAAGAGCCACAGGTTCAAACCCATTTAAAAAATATTTTTTATTACTAGTGTATCACCAAACCATACGAAAGTTACATTAACAGAGTTCAGTCTCTCCTCCCGTCTGCCCATTAATTCTGCAGATAGCTACTAGACACCTTGTTGCTTAAACCCAGTGTGTTCTCTTTATTCCCATTTCCCTACCTCCCAAAAGTAGGATTTCACTAATGGGCTGTAAATACTAAACAGTCTTACCCATGCAACTCTATCTAGCTTTCACACACAAGATTAAGAGCGTATCCACACTCTTGTTCTCAAAGTTTTCAAGTTTGTTTATCTTCATTCTTCCATTAAAAATCTTCTCTATTTTATATAATTTTAGGTTCCCAACTAGTTGAAGGGTAGAAAAGAGGTAGCAAACTTTGGTTAACCATTCCATGTGGAAGGTAAATTTATCGGTGTTACGCTCAGGCTCAATGGACACCACTCATGGAGGGATGATCACGCCCATGGAGGGATGGACACGCCCATGGAGGGATGGACACTCCCATGGAGGGATGGACACGTTCATGGAGGGATGATCACGCCCATGGAGGGATGGACACGCCCACGGAGGGATGATCACGCCCACAGAGGGATGGACACGCTCATGGAGGGATGGACACTCCCATAGAGGGATGATCACGCCCATGGAGGGATGGACATGCTCATGGAGGGATGGACACACCCATCGATGGATGATCACGCCCATAGAGGGATGCACTGGATGCAAGCAGCAGCAAGACACCACTTAAGAATTTTGAGTGTTTAAAAACAGAGCCAATAGACTCAATCACTTTCCAACCAACCAGTAACTTGAGTGGGAGGGGTTGGGGGGGAAAGCAGTGAATGGTGGGGAGAAGAGGACCTTGGGGCATAGCAGGTCGCCAACTTTGTGGGGAGTGCCGAAGGTCCAAGGCAATTCTGATCAAAATGCAGATCTCCATATGAGATTGCTGTCCCTCTCTCCAGTGATAAATCCTTTGTAAGTAACCCCAATAAATTCTGATTTGTCTAATCAGAGTATACTCTGCTCAGCAGAGGGGCAGCCCACCAACGGGCACCTCACTGTGAGGAAAATTATTAAGACAGCAGGGTAGCTTTCCTTCATAGAAGAACACGGTGCACATCTCAAGACAATTTCAGTGAGTTCACACAATGCTGTGGCACTTCCTTTTGTCCTGTGTGTCTTCTGAGAACCCACTGCCCCCAGCGCTGCTCATCCCCAGTAGGGAAGGTATCGGCTCTCTGCTTTCAAGACTGTTTATCTGTATCTTATTTTCAAAGATTTGATCATAGTGCATTTGATGTGAGATTCTTTGGATTTCTCCATTTGTGATTTACTCAGATCTTATAAATTCACCTCTTTTGCTAAATAGCTAAGTTTCTAGCTATCATTTCTTCAAATAGTTTTAGTGGTCCAGCTTGTCTTTTAGCTCATAAACATCTCTGAGCCTTGCTAGGAGGGCTCCCATGTTGTTTACATGGAGCAAAGAATTAATTTTCTAAAAGCCTTCTGTCATGGGAGACTATATTTTCCCAGTCTTCTGGCTAGATAAAGTAGGGCTGTACTTACCACACCATACCTGATAACAACTTCAGGGCTTCACGTGGACATGTATACACTTGCATGCACATCCGCACCCAAATTTGAACATGTAATCAAATATATATCACACACACGCACACACACACACGTGCGCGCATTTAAAAAATTTATAGTAGGGTAGTCTACAGATTGGATCTTAAATATCCTCCAAAGACTTATGTGCTAAAATGTGATCCCAGCTTGGCACAATCGGGAGGGGGTGAATCCTACCAGGAAGGAGGTTGCCCTCCAAGGAATGATGGGACACGATTCTCTTCCTCTTTCTTTTTGCTTCCCTTCTCTTCCCTTCTCTCCAAATCAGAGCCCTAAAAGCAGTGAGCATAGGCTAGAATAAAATCTGGAGGCTGGAGAGATGACTCACCAGTTAAGAACACTTACTGCTCTTGTAGAGGACCTGGGTTTGGGTCACAGTATCCACAAGGCAGTTAACAACTGTCTATAACTTCAGTTTCAGGGGATTTGATGCCCTCTTCTGGCATCCACAGGCAGCATGCACATGGTACACATACAAACATGGAGGCAAAGCACATACATGAAATAGAAGTAAGTAAAATATTTTTCTTAAAAAGAATAAAATTTGTAAGACATTGTGACTGGTAGGATCAATGTCATTCAGGGATAAAAGAGAAGGACATGTCAAGAACTGGGCTTCACCTATTACTGACTAGGTGGATGCCATAGGAGAAACACACTATTTCATGTTCTCTATGATATTTTGCACAGGACAAACCTAAAATTTAAAGGCAACATTAAAATGTAACACAGTATAGTATTCAAAAAGAGGAAATAATTAAATTCTCAAAATGAAATAAAATCTTAAATATATTCAAAGTTAAACTAAACATATAGTGTTTTCATACACAGTAATTATGTGGTAGTACCTACCCACTGTGAGTTTCTAGGGACCATATTTGCTCTTAGTATTCTCTTCTCTTAAAACAAAAATCCTGTGATTCTGAATTTAAGACCAGAAAAAAATACTCCAGGAGACCTCATTATTGTCACTAAGCCAGAAAAATAGGAAAAAAAAAAAGAGTTCAAAAAGACAAGGGCCTACTTATAAAGAAAGGTTCTTAAAGTCTAAGTCATGAAAATTTGTATACTTGAAAAATATATATAACATTTTATAAAGTGTTACAAAGCATACCAACATTTCAAATATACTGTACATATTATATAGTGATCAACCCAAATTACATGAATCATACATAGGGATTTTAATTGTGAACTAAGGCATCAATTAGTATAATGAACAAAATCAGAAAATAAATACTTAGGATAGATTTAAATTATTTTACTATTATAACACTAATAAAATATTAATAGGAGTTGATGATTAGATAATAATGTAGAAAATGGGGCTTTATTAGACAGTTGACTATAGAATCTGGATCTAAAAGGTTATGAAATTCTGACTCTGGAATATATTAGGGAAGTGACTACTCACAATGGATAACTATCAAGAAGTTAGATAAAGGATGGAGAGATGGCTCAATGGTTAAGAGTACAGGCTGTTCTTGCAGAAGACCCAGGTTCAGTTTCCAGCACCCACATGGTAGCTAACAGCTGTCAGTAACTCCACTTCCAGGGGATCTGACGCCCTCTTCCAACTGTCACCGGCATTGCATGACATGCATGCACTTACACACACGCAGGCAATATACTCATACATATAAAATAAAAAAATAAATAAAATATTTTTAAAAAGAAGTTAGATGGGCAAATTCAAAAGATCACTAGAAGTCCATCACCTCTACTGCAATGAAGCAGGCAAAAACAAAGAGAACTCTAGAATGATTTGTACCTAACGAATAGAGCACTGATGTGAAATTCAACTAGCGGAGTAAAGTGCCTCCTACATTATCTGTCAGTGCTGAAGACTTAATAATGCTAATGGAGGAGGTTTGACAGACATGCTCTAGTTATGGATATCTTAGGTGGAGACCGGTCTGGAAAATACTTGGTATAGTGGTGGAAAAGAAAGTCAAACGAAAAATAAGATCAGGAAAAGGAAGAATGTGACCTAATGTTTAATAAGCATTTTTGTGAGGCTCTAGCCTGGATAGGACCGATATATTAAATCTCACTCACCCAGTTGTTCAGGGACCATTGTGGAAGAGGGGTAGAAAGATTTGAAGAGCCAAGGTTGATACATGAACATAAGGAAACAGAGGCTTTCAGGCCTCGGGAACTTGCTCCTATGAATTTGCAGCCATGCACAAAACCCATACTGACTCAATCAGGCAAAACCCAGCACAGAACTGGGGAAATGGGCAGCAGCCCCAACCCTAGCTGAGGAACTACTGGCATCTGATGGCTGTGGAGTGAGGGACAACAGATCTTCTAGTGACTCTAGATAAGCTGACTAGATAGACACCAGTGGATGAACTCACACTGGACATCTGGGTACAAATGCTTGACTGGATAGGACTTAACATATGTGGTTATGTATAAAATCCAGTGGTAGAGGGGTTGTGGGAGGCACAGATGGGGGAGGGGGTCTAAAATTGATTAAGATCTATATAAAATGCATAAAAACTCAATAAGAAGATACATTAAAAAGAAGAGGGGACTGGAAAGATGGCACAACACGGGTGTACCTATACACATGTAGGCAATACACTCATGCACATAAAATAAACAATTTTTTAAAAGAGAAGGATTCTAGATCAAATAGACTACACTGTCACTCCCTGACTTGTGAGTGTGGGTATATACAGTTGTGCATCCACATCACCTCAGTTATTCTTTTCATTAGCTCGATGTCTAGAAGGAAACCCCATAAATACAAGTATCCCAAATCTGAAAAATTAGGAAATTTCCTCTTCTGATCGCTGTCAAAAATGGTCAGGTTTAACTGAATTCGAGAATACTATCAGTGGATTCTTCCTAATGGATTCTTTCTCCGCCAATTGTGAGGAACAAAACAGACAAGAAGGAGCTGCTCAAGGAACTCCTGTTAAATTGTGTCCCTTTGCCTTCTGCCCTTTTCATTTAGACTTTTCTGTTCATAGAAATTTAAGACTAATCCTTAAGTTCCTAATTATTTAAGAAATACGGACAATTCTTATTGAATATTATGAAGCATTATACAAAAGTCTTAAGGAGAAGGTTATAACTGGTTAAAATAATTTACAAAGTTTTAATTCTCATAACTCTAGGGAACTCACATTTAGAATCTGAGCTGACCAAGACAGCAGATAGACTGTATATGTGTGTTTGCACAGTGCATATGCACACAGACACAAACCTAATATTTTTGCAGTGGTCTCGCCTGTAAAATCCATTCACCCAGATTACAGATAGGAAACAAGTGTGCTATGAAATACTGGAGATAGCAAAAATTTTACCATAATCTATTAAGCCAGTGTTATGCTTGCCTGTGTCTATTTGATAAAATTGTCTCTGATATAAAAATTTTTCAGCACTGAAGAGCAGGCAGAAACAGGTGGTACAGCAAAGTGACACCACAGACTTTGATATTGGGTTATGTGGATTCATCTCGACTCTTCTATTGTGAACTGGGCTATGATCTAAAACTTGGAATTTCAGTTTCCTCACTGATAAAATATAGACTACATTATAAAACCGCGCTGAAGAATAAATGAGTTTCGTGCAAGCAGCTAACCATCAAGGAGAGGAATTATGACTGGAAGTAACTCACAGTCAAACGGTAGACACAGCTCCGACAGGTAAGGAACAGCTGGGGAAAGTTGTAGACAGCGCCTCAGCTCCACGGAGAACACCAACTGTCCACTTAAGAAGGTAATTACTACACAGCTGTCATTTCTCTATGAGACAGAGACACTCAGAACTCCATTTTTAAATTGTATTTAAACTGAATGCCATGCCCAAATGCTCCATCATAATTTACTATTATTTTTGGGCACGTGTGAAACTCACTGAGATAGTCTATTTTAAGTATCCTCTATTATGTAATTGAGGAAAAATATATATTTCTTAATAGATATTTTATAAATCTTCAGAGAGATGAAAAACAGTTTAACTGTGCGTTGATGTTCACACTTTTGAAAATGTAGTTTCTTCACACATATATTTAATTATTCTCAGAAAACACAATGCTTTCTAACAAACTATTTTTTTTTTACTTTTCACTTTAAATTTTGTGACAAATATGAAAACCATTAAGCATGGCTAAGAACATGAATGATCACTTCTAAGTGACAAATTTTAAGAAACCTAGCTTATAAGACTTGACGGCATACTTCTTTAGTCCCAGCACTCTGGAGGCAGAGACAGGCAGTTTTCTGTGAGATCAAGGCCAGCCTGGTCTACATAGTGAGTTTGAGGCATCTGAGGCTACAGAAGATATTCTCTCTCTGTGTGTCTCTCTCTCTCTCCATATATATATATATATATATATATATATATATATATATATATATATAATAAATTACAAAAATAATATAATTTCAGGAAACTAAACCACATGTAAATATCTGAAGTTGAACTTCATTGATAATTTTGAAAATAGAGATGCTCCCTAAGAGAGAATTTCCTTAGAGTCATTCAATTTATTTGAATAGGCATAGTACAGTTTTAAGATACCTGTGTTAATAGTAAATTGAACAAGATTTCTGAAAAGATATAGCACTGTATTAAAAAGAAGTACACTTCTGCCTAGCTGGAGGATGGTGAACAATCCAGACATGCTTCCCATGGCATGCAGTCGGCTCTGAAGAAAAGCTCACACGTTTCCCTCACTCTTTATTCTCACAGAATCACATTTTTGGGAGTCAATGGATTTCTCCAATAAGTGGTATGTTTTCAGAACATGTAGATAGAAATCCTACAAATGGAGTCACAACTTCCATTAAAATCATTTTATACAAGGAAATCCACAGTAGAGAACGTCACACTTACCACCTCCACTGATTGCCTCAGGTTTGGACTTCATTGTTTTGCAAAATTGTCTTCGGCAGTTTTCTAGCCATTCAGTTTGTTTATCAGATATTTTGAGGTATGACAAGAGCTTGTCAATATCACTGTCTAATTTTAAAAAAGGTAACATGTTAGAATATGACACACGAGACTTAGTCCAACATAGGAAATGACACTAGAGAGATTAACATCAATAACTAATAATAAGAGAGCAATTGCAATTTCCTGTAATAAATGACAGCCTCTCCACCCCTACACACTGGAACTATTATTAAGTAATCAAGGACCATTTGGAACACCAGTAATAGTATGCCATAACTGAAAATATGGTGCTGAGTGGCTGACAGAAAACAACATGTTTAGGATAAATCCAGCACACATTTTAAATATTATTGTTTAGTTTTGGAATTTCTTATTGATATTTTGAGACTGAAGCTCCTACTGGGTAAGTAAATCTAAGGAAAGTGCAGCTGCAGGCAACGGCTCATTTTCTGCATTCCTATACACATGCACACACGCACTTGCACATACCTACACACATACACACACACACACACACACACACACACACTCATGAACTTTAACAGTCTGAGCAAAGACGACCATGTCCATGATCTAAATTCCAGTTTAAATTAGTTCTACAAAAGCTGCTCCCTATCATCTCATCAGCCTGCAGGTTGTCTCATCTAAGACTGTATTGTGCGTACAATTGGTCACTGATAAGAATATTTTGGTATTGATGTTCAGGTTTAAAAATAAGCTTTATCCCCATAGGGTTTCACAATGTAGTAAAAGCTAGTGTCACGATGGTCCTGCTCCAGACTCTGAGGTACATTATAGGTGTACCTATACACATTAATGTACACACACATTATAGGTGTGTGACACCATGAGCAATTCTAAAAAGCCTCCTCATGCATACACTCTTTTGTACAAAGAATATACATCAAGCATGTGCCTATTCACAAAGTATGCACAAATCTTGTTTTGTTGAATGCACAGGTTTTGTATTTTTTGCTTTTGTTTTTTGAGATGGGGTCTCTCTGCAGCCACAGCTGGCCTAGCACTCACTGAATGGATAATTCTGGTATTTGTATTAATCTAGTATATTCTCTTTAAATAACAAGACCAATAACACAGTGATTTTTCATAGATAAAATTCATAATAAAAGCAATAATCAGACAAAAATTATCAAACACAGTTAAGTCAAAGAAAATAATCCCTTGAATAAAAGCACTTAAAATCTTCAAGCTCGAGAAAAATCACATCATTTAATTGAAAATTTGTTATTGACAACAAAAAGTTTTCATTTGAAATGTATTCCGATGTAGATTAGATACATATCTAATTCAAAAGCATTCAAGTTCAACTTTATTGTTTTCATTTAGAAAATCTACATTACTTTTTTCCTGGACCAATAGCATTACTTACAAAAACAAATGCAGGTGTGCTGCTTTCACCTTTGTTTCCTTCTGTATTTGTTCTTCTATGAATGTGTAACGCTATTTTCTCCTTCAAATACAGGCGCTTACTGCCCCTCTCAGACATGGACTATGCATATAGTGCTTTCACATGTGTTCTCTCTCCCCCACTTCCCTCCTTTCCTTCCTCCCTCTGTGTGTGTCTGTGTATGTGTGTGTGTGTATGTGTGTGTGTGTGTGTGTGTGAGAGAGAGAGAGAGAGAGAGAGAGAGAGAGATCCTCACCTTTCTCTCCTCCTTCTCCTCTCACGTTTGCTATTCCTGTCTGCTCTCTCAACATCTCATCCTAGGAGACTAAGAGACTTGCAGAAACATAGTTCTGTTTTCCACATATTCTTATCATTACAACTTTCCTGCACCGTCACGAAGACTGTGCTTTTCAATTCCCCTTCTCGTGGTTATTTACTGATTTAATATGTAAGCTGCAAACTAGTGATATCATTGGTTTTGAAGGAAACAAAAAATAAACAAACTCCTTTTTTTCCTCATTCAAGTTTGGAACCCGCCGACAGGGAGACAGGGTGGACATCAAAGCTCATACACAAGCAACATTAAGCAGCACTGCTTGGTTTCGCCGATACACCATCTTCCACATGTCTACTCACTGAGTAAACCTGCTCAGCCACAAAGACAGACAGCCAAAGGCACTATGACTGCACCCAGAAAAGGAGACAAAAATGACCCAAATATGTGCTAACATGAAAATATGCTATTTAAAAATAGCAAGTTCTACTTCTTATCCCAAGCACCTATAAGCAATTCTTCCTTCCTTTGTGCAGAATGAGTGTCGTCTAAACAGAGGTCAGTAGCATTTGCCTAGCAAAACTCTTCCAGTGTGTAACATAAGGCAAAAGGAAACATCTCTCCCTACTACATTTCCAAAACAGCCTAGAACTCTGAAGTAGTGATTATAATAAGTGAGTGATGCACATGCTTTCTAAAACTTCTAAATGAAGCCTTTCCACTTTAATAAACAAGAGAAAAAAGAAGCACATTAACAAAGACAGTTTTGATTCTGGTCAAGATGGAACTAGGCAGACTTGCTCTCTGATGTGATCCACTACAACACTGGATAAAATCAACTGTTAGCTACTATCTTCAGACATCAACCAAGGGATGATAGCAGACAGGAATGTTTGAGAAAAGGAAAGCTTCACAACTGCCTCCTAAAACTACATTTTCAAGTTCACCACACAGAAAAGGGCATGCCAACAACAGCTGGTTGAATTGAGGGGACAGATATGAAATTGCAGAGACCAAAGACACTAAAATTTGGGGATTAGGATACTGGAGTGGAGAAACAGAGAAAAGGTTTCAGAAATCTGTGTATTGATAACTCAATTACAGTGTGTGGGTGTAAAGGAAATGGCACAAGGCAAGGCAGAGCAGGGGACACAGTAAAGGGAACACTTCCCAGAGGGCACACTGAGCTGAGAGGTCCAGGTTCCAGAAGGAAGAGTCCATAAAGATACTAGAAAAATCACACCTTTGTAATAGTGTTAAATTAAATATAAAAAATACAACCTTGAAAGAGGAGCTGATTCACGAGTGCCTGCCAAAGTGTGTCTGCTGATCTTCACAAATTACAATCAAAATCTGCCGCCAATAGATTTAAAATGCTCAATATCTAAATCACACAATGAGAAAGGAGAACTGTGGTCTATAACTAATAGATAAATTAGTGCAAAGAGATTCATAAAAAGCTGACATAAAACCTGAAAAGCAAGTACTTTCAGAGAAACATAAAATGCAAACAGCTTAACAAATTGCAGTTCATTATTTAATACTGGCATCCCACCCACTATAAAGAATGAAGCAAGCAGCATATGTAGAACGGCCTTGATGAATCTTGAAACATTATAATGAGCAAAAGAAAACAGGTACAGAGAATGTGTCCTAAACACTTCTATGTGTGTGAAATGCTGGCACAAGATAAAATCACTTTACACCAGTGGTTCGAAAGTGAGCAGTTTTGCGGGTCCCAAGTGGGTATGTGGCAACAGACATTTTTGACTGTTACAACGGAAAAAGCCAAGGGAGAGTACCACTGGCATCTGATGGGCGGGGACCAGAGATGCAACTAAAATCCTTGATGGCAAACAATACTCTGTTCTCCTTAGAAACAAAACAAAACAAAAGAACTGTCCAGTCCCAAATATTTTTTATTAATTTTTGAGAATTACATACATTGTATTTTGATCATATTTACCTCCCCTCCCCCAACTCCTCCCACATTCACCCCCTTCCCTAACTCCCCAACTCTGAGCCCTCATTTTTTAACACCATCAAGTCCAATTTGTGCTACACAAATAATCTTGGGTGTGCGGGTATTCACCGGCTTGTGATTGACCTATGGGGACCATACTGTTAAAGAGAACTAGCTCTTTCTCTCAAAGCAGTGATCAATTGCCAGTAGCTCCCCAGTTATTGAGACTTAGTGCTCCTCTCCCCTTCCATGCTGGCTTGAACTCTGGCAGCATTTGTCTGGCTTGAGCTTGTCTTATGCGTGCTGTCACAAGTGCTGTAAGTTTGTTCATGCAACTGCCCTGTTGCCTGGAAAACACCACCTCTGGCTCTTAGACTCTTTCCTCTTCCTCTTCTGTGATGATTTCTGAGCCTTGGGAGAAGGAAGTGTGATAAAGATATCCCATTTATGGCTCAGCACTCCTCAGGAGCCTAAAATATTACTGCTGTTAAGGCTGAGCTAAGGTTGAGAAACACTAATTTACAGTAATGGAAAAGGATCAGTGACTTGGGGTGGAGAATGTTGACTCCAGAGTAACAGAGGCTTCCTGTTAAGTCATGAGAAAATAGCATGTTTGTTGTGATGGTTATATATATATATATATATATATATATATATATATATATAACCATCCAAACTGTTTTATTACAATTAGTGTATTTTATTATATATAAAAATTATGTATGTGAATGTTTGTAAATACTTGAAAGCTAATGACCAAAATCAAGCAGACTAGTACATCACTCAAATATGAGCAGCTCTAGATCACAATTTTCTATGAAGTTTATATTAGAACTACTAAACTTTTATTAAAAGTTTTTGATAAAATGTTCACTCATGAGAACCCTAAGGACACCAGATGTGATACCTCATGCCTGTAATTCTGGTGTCACAGGGATTAGCAGCCTTGGAAGCCATTGAGAAAGGATTCCTCTTTCATGGCCAGTTTCTAACCTCATCTCCAGTTTCCCTAGTAATATTACAAAGTTAAACATCTTAGGATTTTAAAAGCAACTTCTTAGGATTTGAAATAACACATTAAATAGATAGAGGGGAAAAAGACTTTACTGAAGTCCATTAAGGGAATGTTACTTTTTCTGGTCAAAGAATAGAATCTGAGTTCTATCTCTACTCCAAGTGGAGACAACATTCTGTTCTGCTCCAAAGCTTGGAACATTATATACTACTCTCTCTTCCCTTAAGGTCAATCCAGCTGGGCCACTCCACAGAAAAGATGATTCACCTAAAGACATGCTAAGGAGATATGAGGAATACTTATCCCCTTAGCGAGATCATGTAATTATCCTACACGGAAGCCCCTCCCCCTATGCAGTGGCTTAAAGGGTTCTGCTGAGTCTACCCACTTGTCTGAGTTCCAACTCGAAAAGTGTGAGTTCCTTCTCCCTTTCTATCTCTCAGCATCCTCTCTGACACTCTGGGCTTCTCAGTCTTTCTCAGCAGAAAGCAGCCCCTTGCAGACCTCACTGCTGAACATGCTGGCTGGCTTGGGCCCTAACTCCAGAGCAATGGCCTTCATATTCTTTTCTATTCCCCTTCTCCTCAGCTATTGCAGAGATCTACCATTTGCCTGCCCTGGTGTTTTTCTCTCAAACTCTAATAAAATGGTCAGGGAGCTTTCTAGCTTTAAATTTCTCTAATTAATCAAACTAAGAACCTAAGGGAACCTCGTTTCCCTGTAACGCCACTGTGGGGAGGCTGAGGTAGGAGGACCAGCTCGAGTTCAAGGCCTTCTGCGTGTACATGGTGAGTCTCAAAAAGCAAAACCACAACCCAAACCCCTGATGATTCAGTAATTGTAAAATGTTTTCCAAGAATCAATTTTGTTTGCTTATTTATTTATAATTAATTAGTTGTTTGGTTTTTTGAGACCAGGTCTCATAGTCTAGGCTGGTCTCAAGCTCCTGATCCTCTTGCCTATACCTCCTAGATACTGAGATTGCAGGCTTGCTCCACAACACCAGCTTAAGAATTTTTATAATTATGACATTTTTCTAATTCTCGCTGGTTTCTGAGTACAATACAGGAACCTGTATTGAAATGAACCTCCACTTCTTACAGTTAAATGATAAAATAATTTATATTTTCTAGGTCATTGAATATAAAACTTCCGTTCTTGACATACCACAGTACTTTAATAGCATCATTTCTATATAATTCTAACAGTGCAGCAGTATTTCCAGAAGCAAGATCTATGAAAGTAACAGATCACTAGTTCTGATAAAGTCATCACAAAAACTACCAGTTTCTTTTTCCAATAAAGTTTTGTCTGCCTTGTGAATAAGAGAGAGAAGGGCATGTCCTTCTTCTATATGACTCTCCAAAACAATTTAATTTACAGGGATTTATGAAAAACTAGAATAGAAGAAAAACAATTGCTTTAAAACTATTCTCCACTGAAGACAATGAAAAACAAAGAGAAACAGAAAGTTTCCCATTTCTGATACTCAGCACTAACTGACACTGTTTCATAACAAAACTTCAAAATTCATTCCTCATTATGGTGAACAGTATAATGTTTCATATAGCTTTTTAATAACTGGTGATATTATACAATTGTATACATTAGTGAGAACTTTTATTGAGCTTTCATACATTTCATACAACAGTTCTTGATCAAATTTAGAACCCCCTCCCATTCATGTCCGCACCCCCAATTATATATATTTTTATAAAAAGATTATATGTAAAGATAATCATAAAAAGATTATATTTATTATGTAACTTAAAATGAAGAAAGATCAACTATATAAATACAAAGAACTTAATTTTTAAAAAGAGGGAAAATATAAGTTCAATATAAATACAAATAAAACCTATGCACACACAAAACAATTACTACTTTGAATTTCAGGAAATGATTGTGGCTCTCTAGACACAAAATCATAAGAGATGCTATAAAAGCAATAAAAATAAACAGAAAGCTTCACAAGGTAACTGGCAAGAGATTCCCGGCTTACTTCAGACAGCCGGCATTCTATCATGAGACTAACCTGAAGTAAAATGTATTTAATTTACATTTGCTTCTCCTTGTCTTCTTCCATTTAGATTATCACAGTCTTCATCATCCTTATTATAATAAGCAAAAGAAAGCCCTAGCATAGCTTCCAAAAAGCACAGAGAACATGGAAAGACGCCTTCCCAACTCTAATTCTGGAAATATATAACTTTCCCCTTTTCATTAGTATGTATTGTTCAAATGGGTTTCGTTATGACATTTTCATACACAAGTACAATGTACTTTGATATTTCCTCCATTACCTTTTACCCCCAATCGTCCTCATCATCTCTCAAATTAGTTTCCTTTTTACCTTTATGTCTTTTTAAAAGACATATATGACAGAAAATATATTGTCATTTTAAGTCTCACTTCTTTCACTTAACATGATGATCTCTAGTTCCATTCATTTTCTTGAAAACAACACACTATCTAAATTTTCACAAGTCTTTGTTAGAACAGGTGGATTCTTAAAGATGTGACTAATTTTATGCAGATTATTCCTCTTCAGTCTATCACGCTACTTTGTTTTTCTTTACTTAATAACTACATATTTACTGTAAGAGATATTAGCCAAGGAAAGAAGCGAGGGATCTGCTTTTTGTTATATTTCTACTGATAAAACTAGCGTATAATCTATTTTCCTGGAAATTGCAGATGTATTTGTTTCAAATGTGAAAGTGAAAACACATATTAAAATACAGTTTTAGTCTTCAAAAGAAAATAAGTATTTCACAGTTTTGAACTAGCTATTTTAACAACTGCAGCTCAAGATTTACTACACCGGAGAAAAATTATTACCCCAGTTAGATTATCCTGCCAGGCTAGTCACTCAACAGATTGATGGCAAACAAAAATTACTTTTATCTGCAAGGAATACATCCTGATTTCAAAAAAAGAAGCAATAAAGAAAGAAAAAAGAGAGAGCATGACTAGTGGGACATCAAGGACAGGTAAGTGAGCAAAATGAGAGCATTACCACAGCTATTCACTTACTCCCTAAGCAAGTAAGAGGCTCCAAAAGGCTTTTACCATCAAAACAATTCCCATCATCGTGTTGCGTAACATTTTATTCCGTACCATATTACTTCTGAGCACTTACAGTTACGCCTATTTTTGGTTCTTTGGGTAAGGAGTTGTAATCCCAAATTTCCTATAATTCATCAGAATGACCATGATACAAACGAGCCTAGACATTTGTTATTAGTGTAATTCCTGTTTCTGTATTGAAACTATACTGCAAAGTTAGACATGGTAGTTCACACTTGTGACCCCAGAACTGGGGAGATTGAGGCAAGATCTCAAATTTGAAGTCAGCCTGGTATACACAGTAAGACTCTGTATTAAAATACAAAAGAACTAAACAGAAAGGAGGAGGAGGAGGAGGAAGAAGAAGAGGAGGAGGAGGAACCAAAAATAAAGTACTTGTAATCACAGTATAAGTATCTCCTTTCCTTCTTTAAAGTGTTCATTTCTACCTACTTAATCGGTGATATTCTACCACTGAACCTATACTGTTAGAGTCGGTCAGTGTATTGCCATTCATTTGTAAATACAGAAATGACAATAACTCCTCAGGGACACAGACATGGACTTAGTTTCTAAAAAGATATAAAGCATTAGGAATACAACCCCCATAAACAGGGAGTTAAATGCACTAAGACATGAAAATTCATTAAATATAATCAGTGTATTTTAATGAAAATCATCTTGTTAAAGCAGGACTATTGTTCTAATGACAAAATGACAGGTACTTGTGGTTTCACAGACTGAATTTCAATATATTTTCATGCAAAAAAGTTAAAAGAATAGCATGTCTTCAGATCTGAGATACAGAGTTAGTCATTAGCTGGGAAAATGCTGACATCCTGTAAACAGACCCATAAAACCTAGAAACATCATTACTTATTCACCAAACACTCTTTAATCCTGATGATAGAATATATAATACTCATTCTTTTGACTCTACCTCAGAGCTAGAAATTTATCTATTCTTAGTATTTGTTTCCATTCTGACCAAAATACAATGCAGTAATACCTAACTATTCCATCAACAATAGTCTAAAACTCTAAAATGTTCAAAATAAATTTTATATAAGGCAAATCAAAAAGCCTTTTCCTATACTATTGTATGAAAAAGTCATAATGAAATCCATTATCTTGCAGAATTAACCTATGTCAATAAAAATGTTAAGAGGCAGGGTATGGTTGTCTGGGTCAGAAATTCTAACACTTTGGTGGAAGAGACAGAACAATCAGCAGTTCAAGGTCATCCTCAGATATACATCCAGTTCCAGGCCAGACTGGGCTATGTGAGACCCTGCTTCAAGAGAAAACAAAACAAACCAAAACTTTTCAGGAAAAAAATCCCTTTCTATTGCCCGATATATTAACAGTGAAAGTGGATTTCTATTTTCTTGCACACAGCACATCTTAATACAGATGTAGTACGGTGGTAAGATCCATGGTACTCATGTAAGGGTGGAGTATAATTCTTGTGAGCAATACAAAACTTGATGATTCAAAACATTTATGTTAATTTACTCAGATCTCAAAATCTATAATTGGGCAAGTTTTTGCAAGAATTTGCTTATATTTTATATTATATATGCCCCCCCTTATCTCATTTAATTTGTATTAAGAAAAAAATTTCATGCTAGGCAAAATTAAGAGATACTACAGGTGGGTAAATTTGTGGTTTACATATTACTAACCACACACTGTACTGTTTTTCTCCTTTTTGCTTTTGTTTATTTGTTTCTTTGTCTGTTTTTGACAGGGTCTCCCTAGTCCCAGCCTACCTGGAAGTCACTATGTGGACCAGGATGGCCTGGATCTCACAGAGATCCACCTGCCTCTGCCTCCTGAGGGCTGGAATTAAAGGCGTGCACTATCATGTCATGCTGAACTGTATTTTCATGTAGAGCTACCAACTAAAAGGAACCAGCTAAATATATCTAAAGAATTTATTTGCATTTTTATGTTATTTGGCACATTGCATTAAAGGGAATGACTACCACTGAGGATCTTACTCCTTTATACAGTATCTGAAAGAGAATATTTTGCCAGGTAGAAAATCAATTTCCCATCAGATAAGCGGAAATGTGATGGAAGATGCAGTACAGGCCATACCAACGCTCCACCAGGCGGAATCGGAAGTGCTGGCATGAAAGGCTGTGCATTTGAGGTTCTTTTTCTTTTAATTGTGAAAAATGGGATGAAATGCTAACAATGCATACCTTTTTCATGCCTTTAAAAAAGAAAGCAACACTTTGTAAATGGTAACTATAATAAAGGTAGCTAATTCAGGTAGCTGTCTCAGGAAGATTTCCAACAGCAAAGCTGTGCTTGCAGTAGACACTGAGTCAGGTCAGAGGTTATAGTGGGTAAGAGTAAGAAATTCTACAGTCACTCAGATTTTCCTGAAGATAGTTTTCAATGTCCAGTGACAAAGGTCTGAAGGATAGAATCTGATGATGGAAAAATAAATGGAGAATAATTTCAATGCTGATTCCCATAGTCATTCAGTAAAGATTTGTGCATTGCATACTACCTGTGTTACTTAGCTCCTGATGTTGTGACATAATATCTGAGATAAATACATCAAAGGAAGATGTAGGAATGACTTCCACAATATTGACATATGATGGACAAATGACTGTTACTTAACCTTGCAGCCAAAAATTTAACCTTATTGTAAGCTTGTTTATAATGTAAATGAGCTCGCTGAGCCATGTGCTCCTCTTATGACTTGGGCATATGACCTTAATCCCTCATGACCCTTCCTTGCTCCCAACTTCAAATAATATATGTGTATTTACCTGTCAAGCACTGCAAACAGTACTTCTCTCATGTCAAACAATGACAGAAATTGGTAACATCTATACATGGTATATGTATGTATGTGTATGTTGGTCTAAGTCTAGGAATCAGAAGGGATATAATCAGCAGGTAAGGCTCTGACTTTTATTTTCCCATTTCATGCTGCATATACTGTTTCAGTGAATGAGTGGGCCCTTGTTCTAGAGCACAGTTCCAAGAGAAACACAAAGGAAGCAGTTGTTAGGTCCACTCTTATCCTTAAAATGGATGCTAAGAGCAGGGTCATTTTTTATTGAGGCATAATTGTAATGTGGTGTTGATTAGTAAATACTGCAGAAAAAAAAGATTTCTTTTGGTCACAGTTTCAGAGGTGTTAGTCCATGATTGCTGTCTTTGGCACTTTGAGGCTATTGCATTGAATATGTCAATGAATATACTAAAGACCACTGAGTGTTTTAAATGGGTTAGTTTTATGGTATATTAACTATATCTCAATAAAGCTATTAATGATCATGAAAAAAATACCTGTATGTTGATCCAGAATGCGTAGGATAGTTACTATAGAAAGTATAAGAGATGAAAGGAAATAAAGGGAAGACGGAACAGCAAAGAAATGCACTAGCTCTTACAGGTGGTTCACACTGGCTGTTTCTCTATTGAGAAAGACTCCAGGAGGTAAGGGACTGGCAAGGAACAGTTACTGAGGAATCCCTTGGAACATTCAAAAATTCTCTTCCATCTGAAGTTACTCATATATCTGTAGCTTTCAACAAATGGCCCATGCTCATTTCTAAGATCTGTGAACAGCAACCAGTGAGTTAGTGCTATTCTATTGGCCCTGTTAAAACACCAGAAACATATTTAAAAAGTTACTGAAAACTTAACTCTTCTCTCCAAGGATGCCAGCACCCACTGAAAAAAAAAATGTACATCAAATGGTTTCTCAATGAAAATTGAAATTCCAGTTTTAAGATATATGAGATATAAAAGTAGTAGAGATCATTTATATCAGCCTCATAAAGCAATTTGTATGCATGTATCTGTGTATGTGTGGTATATACATATGTTCACATGTGTGTGCAGGTACGCTCATCTGTGCAGATATGTATAGGGACCAGAGGCTTACTTGGAATGTTTGCCACAGTTGCCTTTTATGTTAAAACAGGTTCTCTTACAAAGCCAGGTTCTCTAACTTGCTGTTTTCAGTACACTGACTGGCAAGTAAGACCATGGAATCCAGCTGTCTCAGCCTCCCCCGACCCCAGTGCTGGGATTACAGATACATGTCATTATATGATTGTTAGGGATCTCAATTTAGATCCTCATGCTTGTGCAGCAAGCACTTCACCCACTGAGCTCTCTTCCTAGCCTGGATAAAAGCAGTTTTAAAAAATAATATAAGCATAGGATGCAAGACAGAGAAGAGTACATTTCTTATATTTCTGAAACATCTCTCTCTAACAATTTCAGTATCTAGAGTATGCTACTCAATTCCTTGGAACATTTTTTCTCAGTTTCAGTATAGAAAGTCTATATTTTGCTACCTCCTAAGAGAAAGAGGTCTTCATCTTAGGCACAGCAAAACAGAATACAGCAGAGAAAACCGGCCAATAGCTCATAGCAAGTCTTGAGGGAATCTAACTGTAGCTCAGAAAAAAATAAAATAAACAAGTCAGAACACCATTTTACAGTTATCCTGTTCCAAATATAAAGGTAATATGGACCAATCTCTAGTAGTTCCCTTTAGGAGCTCCTAGCACGCTAGCTGGAGCTTGCTCTGGGACATTATAACCTCCTCCTTTTCCTTGTCTCCTTTCCAGTGTTTTATCTTCTGCAAAAAGAATGATATAAATTACACTAGAGCATTTTACCATGCCTATCTAAACTTTCAGAGGACAGAGAAATTATATTCCAAGTGGAAATAATTTCTACCACATGCAATAAAACTTTCTCATTTAATAATCTGTGTTTATATATAAATGTGAACCTCTATATAGTGTATATACACAAGGAAAACATTAATCGGTAGCTTTTAAAAGGCTCGCTTACTTTTTAATAAGGTGACAGTGAAAATGTTCACAAAGAAAAATAGTTGAACGAGATGATGTCTTCAGACTCTTATTTATAGATAAAGATGAATCATCCCACAGCTAACACTGATGCCAAGGAGGTAGCCAGAGACAATTTAACAGATGAGGAGATTCTAACTGTGGCAGGGAGGCTAAATCTAGAAGCTCAGGGATGAATAAGGCTCATATCACCATATGCTTTTAATGGAAGTGTATTTTTTCCACAACAATGAAACAATCTCCCAAAACTCTGTGTGCAAATGATGACTAACATAACACCTGTCATAATCAGCGAGTCTTTACTAATGAATCAAAATGCAAGGCACAAAATATATGACTCTTACTTTTAAAATAACTTTCATGTCTTAAAGAATTACTACTTCAAACAGTATTTTTAAGTTGCACAGCAGACTTTTGGTTTATTAACTCTTTCAGCCACACAAGTTTTGAGACTTATACCTCATAGAACATGGATTGGGCTCTATTTTTCTCATTAAGTTGACAGAGCCAGGATCACCACACTCAGGTCTAAGGGGAAGCTAGACGTGACTCTGACCTTCTGCACCATTTCTGTTATCCTCCCAAGAGTCTACAACAGTAGCACAGACATTAGGAATGTCAGAATGAGATAAGAATTACAAATGGAACTCTAGGATTTTAAAATTCATTTGAATAATCCACAGAAGGAATAATTCAAATGTAGATAAATGAGAGTTGGCAACACATTTTATGGTATGATAATTTTGTATCTCCAGAAAAAAAAAAATTAGAGCAAATTTCTGATGCCCCTTTTTTCTTTTATAACAACTAGCTTTGATATTTCATTGTTAGAGAATTCCGTTTACAGAAAACAAAATTTGTTCTCTAAAAAAAAAATACAAATTGAACACATTTAAAAAAAAAAAATTTAAAGCACCTTCTTGTCTACATCTATTAGATGATTCTAATGAAAACCCCAGTCAGGTCACAGACACTCGGCTCAGAAGGGGGAATCCAGGACCACTGCTAAGTTGTGAATGTCTCTTTCAAACACTTGTGAAGTTTGGGGTGTTTATGACAAATGGAAGTTGTGCCATACTTCCTAAAGAATGCATATGCAAGAAGAACATCACAGAAGTCACAGGCCTTCTATGCTACAAAAAACTACTGGAAGATTTCAATTAGAGAAGTAACATGATCTAGCCAGTGTTCCAGAAGCATCACATTTGCTGCTCTGTGAGAACAGAAGGAACACAGCAAGCCGTTACAGTAGGTGAGACGAGGGCTACCAGACGGGCAGAAGGGGTTTTACTTTAGATCTTTAGACTTGAGAAGATCTGCTGACAGACTGCTTGTGGGGCATAAAGAAAGGAAAAACAGGCTTTAGGTTTACCGCTTGAAGAGCTGGAAGCACACAGGTACACTTATATACCCATGAATCAAAATACTCATAAAATACAAATAAATAATTTTTTAAAACACTGAAATAAAATCTTGAAATGGTAAAAACCACCTTATCAAGAAATTAGAGATAATAATATAGAAGTTTATGATCAAGGAGGCATACCTGGGTAAAGTTCAAGAAAAATCTAAGTGAGAAGTGATATTAAGTAACCGTACATTCCAGTGTCTAAACAGTCGAGGCCCAGTTAGAAGTAACACAGGTGAGTACGGGGGCTGTGGGCAGAGAAGGAGAAGATGGTTAAAGCTTTGTAAGTGATACAAAGCTAGACAGTAAGATACAAAGCGGGGCAGCGTCATCAGGGAAATGCAAAGTGAAGTTACATTAAGAAAGTCAGATTAGACAGAGCATACCTCTAAGCCCAACACTGAAGGCTGAGGCGGGAAGATCACCTCCAATTTAAAGTCGGCCCAGGCCACAAGAGCATTCTGAGCCAGACTAGGCTACAGTATAAGACCTCATCTCACAAAAACAAAACAAAGCAAAGCAAAACAAAACAAAAAACAAGAGCTGGAGAGATGGTTCCATGGTTAAGAGTATTGGCTGCTCTTGTAAAGAACCTCGGTTCAGTTCCCAGTACCCACATGACAACTACAACTATCTATAACTCAGTTCTAGGTTATCTGACTCCCTCTTCCGACCTCTGTGAGCACTGCATGACACAGGTACACAACGACACATGCAGGCAATAGACCCATACATATAAAATAAATAAAATTTAAAAACAAAACAAAACAAAAAATAACTATATTGACATTCCAGCTTATCCTAGTCAAAACAGAGGGTTATTGGTAGGAAAACAGGGAAACGAACGCCGGCCAGGACTAGGATAGGGTAGAAGGAAGTTCAGCCACTGTGAAAAACAGTATAGAGGTTCCTTAAATTTTGAAAGCAAACCTACCACATGATCTAGCTATACGATTCCTGGGTATATACTTGAAGCATACCTGTCACAGAGATACTTGCACCTCCATTTTTACTGCAGCAGTGTTTCCAGTAGTCAACATCTGGCAGTAGCCTAGCTGCCTGTGCTGTTTTGAATGAGAGATGTCCCCTTGCTAGGTTCAAGCATTTGAACACTTTGTCCCCAGGGGGTGGTACTGTTTGGGGAGGTCATGGAATCTTTAGGAGGCATAGCCTTGTGGAGGAAGTATATCACTGGGGGCAGGCTTGAAGAGTTCAAAGCCTTATCCCTCTTCCAGTTCCCTTTCTCTGCTTTGTGTTTGCAATGGAAGATGTGCGCTTCCTGCTCCTGCAGTCATGCCACTTACGGCCACTCCTCTCCCCACTACAGACTGCCCCTTTGGAACTCTAAGCTGAGATAAACTCTTTTTTCCATGAGTTGCTTTTGGTCATGGTGTTTTAGCACAGCAATAGAAAAGTAATATAGAAGTTGGTATGGCGAATAGGCTGTTGCTGTGAAGAACCTGACCATGTCGGTTTACTGGAGCCATATGGACAACTCTAGAAACTTGGACTAGAAAACCAGTTGAAGTCGTAAGCAGAACTTAATGGGCCATTCCAGTAGGAGCATGGAAGGCAGAAGTGCTGAAAGTATTGTGGACTGTAGATGCCTGGCTCAAGAGGCTTCAAGAGGAACAACATGAAGGCTAGAGACCTTCACGTGGTATTTCTGCCCCCGTCCTAAGCACTTGCGTGAAGCTATATTAAAAAGTAACAGTCTTATTTCTTGGGTCTAAGAAATTTTGAGACAGCATAATATTGAATCTATGACATGATTATCACTGATATTTTTTATAAAAATCTACAATGAAAAAGAGCAAGTGGGGTAAAAAGAAATACAAACAGAGTTGGAGAGAAAAAGAGCCCTAGGAGGCTTAATGTTGTAGCCACGGCATGTGCTAGAAGAGATTGCAATTGTTAAAGACATTAAAGACACCATTAAAGAGAGGCCTCCTGTCTACACTGGAAAATGGGAAAGTTACCCTCAGGGAAAGACCCCATCCAGATAAGCTTCCTACCTGTGACAGTAAAATGCCTAAGAAGTCCTAGAAAACAACATTAAAAAAGCTTCTACAAATGTGCCAAAATGAGGTGAGGCTCCAATCCAAGTTGGCAGCTGAACTTGGCAGTGTCATCTACGTGGTATATTAGAGACAAGAGTGAGGGGGATTGTGGAGTCTTTCATCATGGTTGCAGAGAGTCACTGAGACCCGTCCCCATGTGCCAGATATCTGCCAATGGAGCTGCATATAAGGAGTGGAACCATCCCAAGAGAATGATGTATGTTGAATGCAGCAAAGCAGGAGAAGCACAGTCGTCTAAGCTCTTTGAAACTGAAGTCATGGGCATGGGGCACAGAGCTACAGGATTTGGTGTCTGCCCTCCATGTTTCCAGTCCAGCACTTCCTGACTATGTCCCCCTTCCTCCCTTTTGGAATGGGAATATATATTCTGTACCACTGTATTTCAGAAGTTTGTGATTTGGTTTATATTTCATAGGGCCTTACAATTAAAGGATGAACCTTAAGTCTCAAAGGAAGCTTTGGCCTTTTGAATAGAATTGAGACTGTGAAAGACTAAGGAAACTTTTAAAGTTGGACAAAATACATTTTGCATTATGATACAGTCATGTGCCTATTGGGCCAGGGAGTGAAATGTGGTATTCTAAGTGAGAAATGTCCTTCATAGGCTAAAATATTTGAACACTTGGCCCCAAATGGTGGTTTTCTTTGAGGATGCTATGGAATCTTTAGGAGATACAGCCTTACTAGAGGAAGTAAGTCTCTGGGAATGGGCTTTGAAAGTTCATGTCCTCACCCCAAGTCCAGTTTGCTCTCTCTGCTTTGGGTTTGTTAATTGGAGATGTGAACCCTCAGCTTCATCTGCTGCTGCCATACCTGTAGCTTGCTGCCATGCTTCTCTGACACTATGGACCCCCTTCTGGAACTATAAACCAAGATAACTCTTTTTTTTTTTTTGCATAAGTTCCTTTTGGCCATGGTGTTTTATCACAGCAACAGTAAACTAATACAATGCCCACCAATAGATTAGTGGATAAAGTGGTATATACACACAATGTTTTTATTTAACTATAAAGAGAAACAAAACTATGCCCTTCACATGGAACTGGAGACCCAGTTAGGTAAAATATCCCAGACAAAGAAAACAAATAAATATCTCATGATTTATCTCATACACAGAATGTAGTTTTTTAAAAAGACAGGAAATTGGGGGGGGGGCTATTTTCAAAAAGGTAGGTGACCAGAGCAGCCAAGAGGGATAAGAGAAAGCAAGAGGAGAGGTGAACAGAATTGAAGTATTACATATATATATGAAAATGTCACAATAAAAGTGATTATTTTGTGGAACTGATATCTATTAATAAAAAATGAAGCAATTCTAGCTGAAGATTGACAAAGGCTGAACAATGAATTCCATCTGAATATACTATAGATGTTGCAGGCCATCTATATTAACGTCCTCCAGAAAATTAGAATATATTAACATATATATATGTATACACACAATATACCACAAGGAACTGACTCATGAAAATCTGTGTGCAGTATAGGTTCACAGGATAGAGATCCAAAATGAGAGGAAAAGCAATCACTATGAGAAGCATTACCTCTGAGAGGAAGCAAGGAAGAGGAGATTAGCTTTTGCAAATAAGCTAAAGCAGCTAGGTCACTGAGTATTATGACAGAGAATGTAACAGCACGAGGGCGTCAAAGGAGTCGATAAAGAGCATCACACGGATACTCTTTACTATTTATATTTCTTGAGAAAAATGGGAAACATGGTTATTTTTCAAATGCAAAAAGGGAAGTGAGGGAGGTTCAGGAGGAGAAAAGTTTTGAAAATCCTCATCTGTGACAAGAGGAAAATAAATAGACCTACAGATACCCTCTGCAACTGCCTGGTAGCACTCCACGACCACCTGGGGATGGTCATGTACAGTCACCTTCTGGGTAGACAGGAAGCTATCACTACTCTTTTATAAGCCATTTCTAAAGGGAGTAAAAACATACTTCTGTGAGTACTGATGATTTTATGTTCTTAACAAGGATATATCCACAACTTTTTTTAATTTTTGTCTCCCTTGTTCAATTTCCCAAAATATTTTGAAGAAACAAAGATAGTAGTCAAATAAAATTGGTAATGATTATTCTATTCCAAACGATAATATAGAAATGTTTATCACTAAATGAAACTTAGCAAAGGAAAAAAATGTTTCATGTGAAAGGAAACAGACCAAGGAAAGGTTGAGGTACCAACTGGGAGAAAGAAAAAACAAGTATTGATCATCAAGTTATTTTCAATTTCCAGGGAAGAATATGATTTTCAATACACATGAAACTTATGTTAGAGAAATGAGTAGATTAATAAATGATTAAACCTAAACCACAAGAGAAAAAGTATAAATCGTCTCATAGACAGACTGATAAAAGAATAAGAACAATCATAGCAAAGGCTAAATGGTTTAGGTTCACTGAATGATGGGAGTGACTATGAAAACATCCAGATGGTTTCTCCAGGGCCTCTCCTGAAAGATGCTCAACATTATTCAAAATTTTCTGAAAAAAGTAATATATTGGTCATGTTAGTGTGAAACATAAAGTCAAAATTTTAAAGTGCATTAAATGAATGTGAAATAAACTCTTTGCACATTATTTCTTTCCAATGAAAGTTTGGTGGTATAAAAGACTGGCTGCCAAATTAAGAATTAATTTCTAGGGCCTGGAGAGATAGCTCAAAGATAGGAGCACTTGAAAGAGCTGAAACTTGGGTCATAGCACCCACATGGCAGTTCAAAACTGCCTGAAACTCTAGTTCCATGGAATTCAATGCCCTCTTCTGGCCTCCACAGGCATTGCACAAACATAGTGCACCCACATATCCAGGCAAACACTCATACACAAAAACTAAAAATAAATGAAATCTAAAAAGTATTACTTCTAAACTTAATGAAAAGGCTGGTCATGTATCTTCATATTTCATCTAGGAATTCCCCAAAATAGCTAATCTGCTGAACAGATTTGTTATACTTTTGCTGCAAGTAATATACTTTTTTTTATCTCATACAAATACTAATTAAGCAAGAAACATGAGAAAAAATTAAAACTATGAAGAAATGGGCAGCAATGCATTCCTGCCCATATGATGACTGGAAACCAATATTCATCTTCTTTACAGTATCTTTTTCTCAAATTATAAAAATAAAACATAAAGAATCATATCATTTGGTGCCAACTATCATACCTTGCTTTATGACAGCCTCTCGTGGAATGTTTGACAGATAGCAGTGTGGTAATGGATATGATGAAAACATTGGCCAAGGATATGGTTCATCCCCCTAAGAACAGCAACAACACAGATGACATTGGGAGGTGGGTTCAATTACTGAATTTTAAAGCTTTCTAGTATATGATTCATTACACTGTCTTTTCTTATTCATAAATTCTAGGTTTTACACAATTTACTAAAAGTTCTTTGATAGTACAACTGATTATTCCAAAGGCAATGAATGAAATAGAAAAGAAACTTTAAATACAAATGAAAGATAGATACATGGTAACTTATTTTTGTTGCTAAGACTGATAATGATTGTTTTATTGCTTTTTCATGAAAGGAAAGATACAATCTCTTAAAAATATATTATATTTTCTCCCCAACTATCTTTCTTCTGCTGTCAATCATTTCTGGCTCATTTTTTCCAGGTGACAAAGAATGTTCTTAACAACAATAAACATTTGCATGAAAAACCCACTGAAGGAGAGATATACCACAGTGCCAAAAACTACAAAAATGTATAATATCCAACAATAGCAGTGACACGAAAGTGAAAGGCTTCAAAATTCAAATATTCAAGGACCCAAAGCAGAATGGCAACTTTTTATTAACAATAACCTAGTTGACTATGCACACCAGCTTTCATTAAACAACATGAGTATTTTGTTTTTAATGTGTTTACTTGTATTCTAAAGTGTGTCAAGCTACAAAGATTCAACACTGGGATATAGACACTTTAGTCGGGAACCTATTGTTCAAATATGCCAAAATACTGTACTCACAGTTTCAAGCATTCTTGGAGGCAAAATCCGCTCCAAGGGCCCACCAATGAAATTTATTCTTACAAGAACGTGATTTCTCTCTACTGATAAACCATCAATTATAAAATCCCTGAAGGAGAAAATACATCAATCAATTTTGCTGTCTCCATAACTGAATATGATTTCATTTTTAAATCATGCCACTAGAGTACAAAGAAAAAAAACACAAAAATCTGGAAAATACATTGGTCATCAACATATCACTTAAAATATAAAGGGCCACATTTATTTTTTTTATTATCACCTACTTTGCTAAACAGGAAGCCGTTGATAGACATATAATTGACATGAGATTGGTGAGAATAAAAGAATATTTCCTTGATGAATGGTACTGTACTTACGGAAATGGGATTAGGACAAACATTATTTCTAAAGTGACTTAATTATATCTTTAGAAAAGGTTCTCTCATGTTCTAGACTCACTGCCTAAGGTTAAAATCCACAATTGCTCATGAGAAGTCTCTGATGCAGGTAATGTTTGTCTTCTGCATCAAACTTCAGTACCAAGTAAAACACCCTTTAACTTTCAGCTATGTGAGGAGGAAGGAACCCTCTACACTGTTCTGAATTGCGTCTATGATTCAAAGCAAAGACGGTGATTGAATGCACACTCTATAAATGTCAGCCAAATGGAGGTAATGGCAAGTGTGATTTATTAGGAGAAAAAAATGCTGAAAACCTCACTTTGCAAATTATCAGACTCTGTGGCTATGAGCTGACATAATTAGGAAACTAGGGAAGGAGTAGCTCAAAGAGTGATGCAAGATCGACTGCTTTGTTCCAAGGGCCATTTTCCACAAACACTATGAATATAAAAGTAATATAATTTAATGAAAACTGAAGGAAAAGAAAAAGCCCAACGCAAGAGGAGAACATGTCAAAGATGAAAGTCCCAATATTGGTACTTCCAAGTTCTCGGTAAAAACATATCTTCCTGCGACATTCATGTTTAAATGGCTTTTTACTTTGTCATTTAAATATAGTGATTCATACAGTATAAAAATAACCTATGTGGAAAAAATCTCAAATCATTTGTAAAGGAAAGTGCTTTTTTATTTTTAACCTGTGGCTCTCAGAAGTCTCAAAGGTATTTTCTTCCTGAGCACGCAGTAACATGTTGGATACTTGATACTGAGCCTCCAGTAAGAGAAGAACATCCAGATCACAGCAGATCACACTTAACAACCTATATAAAGGATAAAAGTAAAAATCATATCAAGTAGGAAGTAGACTACAGTGTAGAAACATTCTTGAGATTTCCAGGTAATACTTATACATGGAGACACACATTTTACAAGAATGATTATGTAGCTATTTCAAGCTTTTTGTTGTTCTTGTTTCAGACAGTCTCATCCTGTAGTCCAGGCTGGCCTTTAATTTATTATGTAGCTCAGACTAGTATTAAACTTGAAGAAATCTTCCTGCTTCAGCCTTTTAAAAAGTGTACGAATTGTAGGCATGAGCTATCATATTGGGATCTCAAACTTATTTCTAATTATTTAGAAGTGCAATCTCCACTTAAGAATCTGTTCTTTTTGAAATTATTTTTCAAAAGCAAATGAATAATTTTTAATCTTTATTAACTTTTATATCTATATGGATACAGGAACATTCTTAGACAGGCTTAACGGCTCACACCTGTAATCCTAGCACTCAGGAGAAGGAGGCAGGAAGATTGCCATGAGATTAAGGCCCGATTAGGACACAGCATGAGACCTGTATCAACAAAAACAAAAACAATAGCACTAATAACAAAAGTGGTTGATTCTTCTCAAGTTTTACTTAATTTAAAATTTCATTAGAGAATATTAGCAAATTTACTACAACTACAAATAAAAATAAATTTTCCTTCAATTGATTACAGAAAGAAGGATGGAATACTAATTTTGATACTAATCTAAGACATGGTCACTTGATAGAATGAAACGTCAAAGTTGTAATTAAAAAAATTATCTGTGTTGTATGTATGTGTATGCATGTATGGTACACACATATGATTACACTAGCTGTGTATGTGCCCATACACATGCATGTGGAGGCCAAAGCAAGATATCAGGACTCTTTCTCGGTTGCTCTTTGCTTTACTGCCTGAAGACAGGATCTCTCACTGATGCAGATTTTCAGCATCCACTAGGCTGTCTGGCCGAGCTGCTCCTGCAGCTCGGAATTACAGGCATGCATAGCCACTCCCAGCTATTCACAGGAGTGCTTGGGATTCAAACTCAGGTGGACAGATCCTTATGCATACAGAACAAGCATTATTACCTACTGAGTCATCTTCCCAGAAGCAATGTCAAAATTTATAGTTGTCATATTAAGATGAAAATACTAACCCGCTGCTTTGTGGCAACATTTTTTAAGATATGATTTTTTAATTAAATTTATATATGGGGGGTATGTACAAATGAGTGCAGGTGTCTGTGAGGCCAGAAGTGGCAGCCAGATCCCCCAGATCTGGTGTTACAGGTAGTTGGGTGATACCTGACATGGGTGCTGGGACCTGAACTTGGGTCTTCTACAGAGCAGTATAGGTTCTTAACCACTCAGTCATTTCCCAGCCCCATTATGGTAATATTATTAAGAGACAAGCAGAAATGATATCTGATATTTTTGCCTAGGAACTTGAACTAGAATTCAGTTATGTCTAGATATCTTATTATCAGTTTACAGAAAACATAGGATTAGAAAAACAGTTGAACATAGAATTTGGAAAATAAGATACTACTTGAAAGGCTAACTGGTTTTGGACCCTGTGTGCTAATAGCGACCTGCCAGCCAAGATGTACCACAGGTCTACTAGTTGCATGACAGTTCCAGAGGCAACCAACTTCTTCCTGATTGGATCTGAGACCTGCTCCACAGAAGGGAATACATGCTTGTACTTTAAACCTGGTGAGGGGCCCTAGGGAAAGATCGACTACTTTATGTTTTACTAAGTGGACATGTAGTTAAACTGCCTTCTACATAACTGATGTCTACACCCACAGACTGGTGCAACTCTTAGCTTTAATCAGTGAAGACTCTTAGCACTGGGCTCCGATCAAAACAGAGACTTAGAACTAACTCATCAAAATTCCGAGAATAACAGGACACTAAGTTCTCAGTCCTAAATATGATGCTTATGTCACCCATTATGGGGCCAGGGAACATCAAAGAAGAGGGGTTGGAAAGACTGTAAGAAGCAGAGTCTGAGGAGAAGCACTATAAAATGCTGTCTTTTGAGCATGACACGGTCATCGCAGTTATGCACACACTGCCACTGTAACCATATCCACAAGACCTGCACCAAAACAAATAAGCAAAGAATAGAGCCATGAAAGTAGGAGCAGGACTAGCCGGGTCAAAAGGTGGTGGAGAAGCAAGAGAAGGAACACAGGGAGAGGAGGAGGGTACAACAACAGTACGGCCCATGCAAGCAAAAAAACGGTCCCATACAAGCAAAAAGCGGTCAAAATGTTACTTTTTCTTATTGAAGAAAATATTTTTAAGGGCTCATACACAGTAGGACTTGCCTACTATAAGTGAAGCCTTCGGTTTAAAATTCAGCAAAGCACAAATTAAAACAAAGAAGAAACAAAATACTGGGCAAATGTCAAGATACTGTTTTGTTGTTGATTCAAAAAATAAACCATGAGACTGAATTTCTGAGTTTATAAGGAAACGTGGAAGGAATGCCAGATCAAGGGAATTGTTTATTTTACTAGAAGCGCTAATGATATGGTGGTAATGGTTTGACTTGGGGATTTCGTTTTCTTCAAATAGGTTTTTATCGGTAATATACTGAATTATTTATGTGTAAAATAGGATGTCTGAAATTCTCCTTAAGGTAAAATGGGGGGTGGGAGTTGAAATAAAATTAGCTCAATAGTACTAATTCATAAAGATATGTGACTAGCACAGAGGATACTCATCAAACTAGTCATTATCTTTTCATGTCTTCAGAAATTCTCTGAATTTTGGATTTGGGTACACATGCAATCTTTACCTAGTTAGAAGCACACATAAATCAAGACTTAGGAAAAGTATCATACTCTAGACCCTGGCTACAATAACTAAATGCAAACAAAACTAAGGGAAAAATTCTGGCAACAATTTAGAGAAATGTTCCACCAAATTTACAAAAGGCAGAGAGATGGTTTTTTGTTCTGGTTTAGATCCAACAAGCTTCTAGTTTAAAGATGGTATTGTTCACTGGCATTTCTTTCTCATCTTAGAAAAAATCCAAAGCTATAGAGAAAGGAAGAAAAAAGTATATTGAAGAAAGTTTTAATCACAAAACATGTTCAAGGCTAGACAATGATTTAGAAAAAGAAAGTGGTTTTAAAAAATGTTGTTAAAAGGTGCTGGGGAGCTGACTCAGTTGGAGAAATGCTTGCCACCAAAGCATGAGGACTTGAGCTGAATCCCCAGAATCCATGTAAAAAACAAACAAACAAATAACAACAAAAGACAAAAACCATTTGGTTTGGTGGTCTATGCTAGTAATCCCGGAACTGGAGAGGTAGAGCCAGCTAGATCCCTGGGGCTCACTGACCACTCAGTCTAGCTGATTTGGTAAGCCCAGGTTAGTGACAAATCCTGTGTCAAGACAGGTGGTCAGGTGCCTGAGGAACAACCACCAAGGTTGAATCCTGGCCTCCACATATACCAGCACATATAAGCATACACACACACACACACACACAGGTCCTGCAGAAAAATTCCCACTAGATATTTTCAGAATTAAAGAATTTAAATAACTGATTTCCAAAGGGAAAAATGAAATAATTTAACAGGATGCATTTTTAATGATATTATCAAAAGCCAGGCATGATGGACCATGTCTAAAATCCCAGCTACTTGGGAGGCTGAGGCAGGAGGATTGCAAATTCAAGGCAGACTTGGACCAAAAAGTTCAACTTTGATTCTGTCTAAAATAGTTTTTCAAAAGGAGGGCATTTCCTGGGAATGTAGTTTAGTGGTGAGACACTTGCCTAGCATGAACCAGGTGCTTGGTTCAATCCTTATACTATAACAAAAAATTAAATGAAATGAAAAGGAAGCAAATAAAGATACTAGTCAATAACTTCTTCCTGAAAGAAAAGAAGCCAAGAATCTAAGTATGTCAAGTTTACAATATGCTCCTGGGTAAACTGAACCCAAAGAGTTTTGGTACTGTTAGTAGACTTAAAGACAAAACGAAACCATCACTAGGGTAGCTAAGCAAAAAGATCAGCCACTGAAGGAAGAGCATAGAAGAAAAGATCAAGCTCTTATTATAACAATCCTAACAGGTTTGAAGATATTCTCAAGAGACCGTGTTCTTCATTTTCATGTTCAAATTAGTGAAGCATGAATCCCAGGAAACGGACATTTCCCCATGAATCTCATGCTGACAAAAGGAAAAGGCTGGGAGCCAGAGCTGGAGCTTTTCTCCTGGTAAGGGATCTTACACTATTCTGACAACTTACAGGACAGACTGGATCCCAAACAGACATGACAGGCATGGCCACACCCTGAAAAGGACTGCCTTATTTAAACCTGAGCCTCATGTCAAAACCTCAAAGATGGATTTGGAGGAGAGGAGTTATTAGACCTCTCTGTTCTTTTTTCCAATGTGGCCATGTTGAATAAATCTCCTTTCTCTACCTTCTTACTTTTATTTGCTGATTTAATTGACCTACGGAGGATGTGTGGCCAAACCTGGCTTGTCAGGACTTCCTGAGCTTAGGCTTTGACTTGAACAACTCCGGAAACATTCTCAGCATCTCTCCACAACTACTATGACATGTAACTGAAGAATTTAAGTATTTCAATAAAAGGACACAGAGCCTACTGACATGCAGATGTTAAATCCGATAAAAACGCAATTCTTATGTAAATTATTTATGAATTAAAATTAAACATATTATGTAATAATTTAATCAAAGCTACCTTCAGTAATAGTAACCTAAAAGAATTTTTTAACATATCAAATAATTTGTATACTTATATAATCCAACAGACGTTTGTCTTTATCAAGTACTACATTCTAAGACTGGGAAAGGTATAACCTATGCCACTTAATAGTCACTCTACCAAGTACAGTTACTGTCAACATTTCACCCACAAGGAAATGGGAGCACAGAAAGGTTAAGGATCTTGCCTTATGTCACTTTTGTGATCAATCACTCAGGGATATAGCTATACACTGTGGTCTGGGTGTGTGTTTACATAAAACATCACAAAACTAAAAACATTAAATCCACAAAAGCTATGTCCTCTATGGGGAAAACTTTAAAATTTTATGAGCATAATTAAACAGTACTTAATTAAATAGAGATATATAGTAGGTTTACAGATTGGAAAACCTGGTATTGCAAAGATATCAATTCAATTAATACTGAGTACAGATTAATACAGTGCTAATTATAATCCCGGCAGGGTGGTTTGTATGACAAACTCATTCTAAGTTTTATATAAAAACAAAAGATCTGAAAGTAGCCAACATATTTTTTTTTAAGGAGAAGTAATTTCCCTAATACTAATTGTAACTTATTACAGAAGTACAATAATTAAAACAGTCTGATACTGTTCAAGAGTGAACACAAATGTGGTTGAATAGGACAGGAAGTTTGAAAAGTGCTTTGCATGTCCAGATCCTTATTTTATAACTCACTCAAGAATTTGTGAACACACACATACACAGATATGTAATTAGTGTCCTACATGTAGTATGAATTTTTAACACTAGCCCAAATTGGAAAAAAATCAAATTGGCATAAAATATAACCAATTATTGGATAGTTATATAATGGAATATTATATGATAATTAAATTGATCTACAAATACACACATTAATTTTGAAAACATAATGCTACATAGAAAAGGCCACACCTGACAGGAAATATAGTCTATGCTATCATTAATAAAAAGCTCAGAAAGCAACAGATTAAAATCTGTTGTTTAGGAATATATGAATAGACTAAAATATTAATAAAAATTTAAATACCATAAAAAATAAAAATAATGGTGACCATTATGGGGAAAGGAAGCAGTTATAAAAACATAAAACAAAACAGTACTAGCAAATTCTTATTTGATTAAGATTGAATGGGCAACTGTCCTACAATTTGTTAAACTGCACATCTAAATTTTATTTAATATTTATATTTTAATATTTTATTAAAAACTTGAGGGTTGTGCTAGGGTGGATAATGAGGAAGAGTACATCATTATATCCATAAGAAATATAAATGTGTGTGCAACACATGAACTAATTCAGAATACTAATGAGTGTACACTTTAATGATGATGCATAAAGATTCTTTCCAGACCTGATATCAGCAAATGCCATTTACTACTTAATTATGCAGTCATCTCATAAACAGATCTTAATGGCTCACTAATTATGCCAGCATATTTGTATAAAACAGCAGCTAGACTAAACATAGAAGGGAATTGGATTTGAGCAAAAGAATGTTATTTTTGCCATCATGATATTAAACTAAATTAATAAAGTAAATAAAAGTATACAGATTCTTTTAATATTCTCTATATACAGTAAACCTGAAAAATGACTAGAAAATATGTCTCAGAACTTAAGATAAGGTTTATAAGCAACAAATCATCAGGTTCAATTTTTGTTCAATCCATATTTCTCAATGCTATGAGAAAAACAAAATACCTATTCCACATTTTAAGCAGCAAGGTTGTATTAAGAAATATTCCTTCAAGGGCTGGAGAGATGGCTCAGCAGTTAAGAGTACTGGCTGTTCTTGCAAAGGACCCAAGCATGGAGGCTAACCATGGTCCATAACTCTAATTTCAGGGAATCCGATTCCCTCTTCTGGTCTCTGCAGGCATTGCACAACATGAGTGCACTTACATTTACATATGAGAGGGCAAAGCACTCATACAAGTTAATATATACATATATATGTATATATATATATATATATATATATATATATTCATAAAAAGAAATATTCCTGGGCAGTCATGGTGGATGCATGCCTCTAATCCTACCACTAGGCAGGCAAAGGCAGGTGCATATCTGTGAGTTCCAGGGCAGCCTGGTCCACATAGTGAGTTCCAGGTTACTTGAGGCTATAGGAAGACCCTATCTCAAAAAGACCAAAAAAAAAAGTAATATTCCCTCAAGGCCAACCTGGTCTACACAGCAAGTTCCAGGCCAGGCAATGTTACATAGTGAGACTTTGTCTCAAAAAAACCCAGAAAGTATTACAACTAAATTCAACAATTATCCACGTTAAATCCAAATTCACTGGTAAACCATATAAAAAGTTTACAGACTTTTTAAGTAAAAATTATAAAAACATTAAAAAAACAACCAATATAAATATATCAACAACAAATTAAGCTTAAGTCTTAAGTACATAAGAGTATACCTAACATACCTAACATGGTTACAGAGTGACTGTCCACCCTACAAGAGACTTTTTAGATTATTATTCAAACTTCTATACACCAGAAGATAGACACCAGGCAAAAACCTTAGCTGTTAATGTTCTCTATTTCACATAATGTTATACAGAATACAAACAGTATTCAATATTATGTTCTTATGATTCCCAGAGTCCCAAACACTCTAATAACCTTGAATATATGGATTAGTGTTTGGAAGTGATAAGGATAAAGAGTTGAAAACAGCCAATCTTTTGAAAGTATGGCATAAGATGAAAAATGAAGGAATTCAAACTCTTTCATTAACTAGGAAAGCACCTGGACACCTGTGAAGACAGCCAGTGAACTGTCTTACTTCAGCCAAATCATGCTTACTGAAAACATTGAACAATGGCTTTCTCATCTCAACTTGGCAATGAAGGCTATGTCCTCATCTCTATTAACTATGTGACACATGAGAATAACCCTAGAGGAGTTTCAAACAGATCTCATCATCACTATATCTTTTTATCCCATAGCTCCAAAAAATGATCCTTTTTTGAAGAAATACAGAAATCTCTAAAATGCATTCTATTAATAAGACTCACAATTTATAAACCATATTTGCACCTAGTAGAAAAGAGGGTGGGGAGTACACAGGGAAGAGATTTTCCCAATAGTCCTCTTGTAACAGAAGTTACATATGTCTATTAGTGTCTTTATAGTTGCCATCAAAACCCTCTAAAATACTAAAAACAGACAATACAGACTATCATCATCAATAAACAAACTACTTATACACCAGGACTACTTATACAACTGGAATTTCTGCCTAATCTATCCAGTGTTGTTTCCCTAAGCCATGTTGTAGTACACATACACTGAAAGGTACTGTCAAAATAAAATCTCTTTAGGGGGCTAGAGAGATGGCTCAGTGGTTAAGAACACTGGCTGCTCTTGCAGAGGACCTGGGTTCAATTCCCAATACCAACATCACAGCTAGCAACCATCTGTAACTTTCGTTCCAGGGGATCCGACACTCTCTTCTGACCTCCACAGGCATTGAATAACACAGGTGCACTCACATACATGCATGCCGTACACTCGCACATTAAATAAAAATAAAAATAACAAATAAAATGTTTTAAAAGATTAAATCTCTTTAAAAGAGCGAGTCAGCACAGTCTATATAACTCCACTGCTGACCTGGAAAATGTGAATACCAGAAGGATGTGCTCTCATCCAATGTGGACAGAAATGAAGCTATTATTTCAACAAAACTTAGCTCAAGACAGCTTCAATCGTCTTATCTGAGAGGTCATTAAGAAGAACTATTCTAATGAAAATACAGAACGGAGTGAATCTGGGTAAGGAGCAAGTAGCTGGTACTCGATTTTTTAACAAACCAGAGGGTGAGAGATTCATGAAAATTGAGGGGCTATCCATCTCATTAAAAACTTCCAAATACTTCCAATACAGGAAATGTTTATGTAGTTAACTATAAAATTCATCATAAACTGTTAAACCTTACAGTGCTTAACAGCAAGAAAATGGCACAGTGCCTCTTTGAATTTTGGAATAGCTACTGTCTTGGAGTGTACTCCTCTGAACTACTTTCCAACTTTACTAGCTCTAAGCATGCCTCTGTACAAAAATGAAATCTCAGTCTACCTCAAAGTCCATAACATCTATATCTGGGCTTTTAACCCAGTAGAGTCAACCCAGGTCCACATTTCAGAGGCAGACTAAGGACTACAGAAGCTTCTGACAAAGTGGAGCTACAAAACTCACACACGAACTCCTAGAATTTGAGTAAATCCACATCACCTTGTTAAAAAAAAAAAAGTCTCCTTTTGTGCTCCTTATTTTGATAAAAATAGTTACAAGCGCTCAAAGGGCCGCTTTGTTCCTTTACTGGAGCAAGCATGGGGTGAGCTGAGGAGGGGGGCTGCCACGCGGCAGAAGGAACGGCTCTGTCTCCTTTGCAGAAGTGAGCAGCCCCTTATAGAGGACTGTGTAAGTCAAAGGCTCTCTCTCAATTTCTTGGATTGTTGTTTCATATTTTTCATCATAGAGGTCTTTGCCTTTCTTGGTTAGGTTTATGTCTAGGGGTTTTTGTTTTTGTTTTTTTCTTTGTGATTTCATTACTGGTAAAAGGAAAGCTATTGATTTTTGTAAGGTAATTTTGAATGTTTCTTCTTTACTGAAAGCATCAATTCTACTAGTTCTTGAGAATCTCTTAAGTATAGGACTATTTCCTCTGCAAGACCTCACATGCTCATGGATTAGGATCGTTTATATTGTGAAACTGTCTGTATTACCAAAAGTGACCTCTAGACTTCTAGATCAATGCCCATCAAAATTCCAATGGCATTCTTATATAAATAGGAAAGAAGTCCTAAAATCCTACTGAAAAAAAAAAAAAAAAAAAAACTCCAATACTTTAGCAAATAATACCGAAAATTGACAAATGAGATTACATGAAGCTTAAAAGTTTCTACACACGAAAGGTAACAACTAACCAAGTGAAGAGACAACCTATAGAATGGGATGAAATTTTTGTTAGTTTTACATCTGTCTAGATTAACTTTTAGAATTTATAGGAACAAAAAAAATTCAATATCAAACAAAAAAACAATCCCATGAATAAATGGTAAGTGAATGCTAAGTTTTCAAATGATGAAGTGCAAGTGACTAAAACATGAAGAAAAGCTGAAGATGGAGTTCAGGGAGTAGAGTGCATGCCTAACATCCATGAAGCTCTCAATCCACCCTCCACCATCATATAAACCAGGCATGGTTTATATATATACCTATAACCCCAGAGCTTGGGAGGTGGAGGCAGGACTATCAGAAGTTTAAAGTCATCCTCAACTATATAACAAGTTCCAGTACAAGCTGGGCTACAGGAGACCATGCCTTTAATTAAAAAAAAAAAAAGAAGAAGAAGAAGAAGAAGAAGAAGCATATTCTACATGCTTAGCTATTAAGGGAAATGCAAATGAAAACTACATTAAGATTACATCAATCTGAATGGCTAACATTAAGAAAATGATTAACAATAAATGATGGTGGTGCAGGAGTAAAGAGTTCTTATATACTGATGGTGGAATGTAATCTACAGGAAGCAGTGTAGCTATTCCTTGCAAACAGAACCATCATAAGATCCAGCTGTATACACTGGGGAGTATACACAGGAATCTAAGCATGCTACAGAGATACCTGCACATCCATATTTACCGCACATTATTCATAATATTCAAGTTATAGAATCAGTCTAGGCGTATGTCAAATGAATAAAAAAGAATCTGTATGCATACACCATGTGTTTTATTCAAGCATAAAAAAGGAAACTGTTGTTTGCAGGAAAATGGATGCAACTGGAGATCATATTAAGCAAAATAATCCAGACCATAAAAAGTAACTATCAGTGTTTTCTCTGATATGTGGATTCTACATAATATTTAAATATCGTATGTGTGTGTATGTGTGTGTGTGTGTGTGTGTGTGTGTGTGTGTCATGGAAGTCGAAATGAACTATCTAGGAAGAGGAAGGATACTAGGAGGGTCAGGAAGGAGGGAGAAAATGGGGGTGAACAGAGTCAAAGCACATGACATACTTAAATAAAAAGACCTTCATGAAATCCGTCACTAAATACAATGAATACACCAATAAAATTTAAATTTTGGGCTATTCTCGGAGAACCCTCTACATTCTTGGCCCATCCCTCTTCTCCTTTTTTATGTTTTTCAATAATTCTGTTATTTGGTGTGGGTGTAGAATGGATTCCAATTTCCCTCCACCCCACACGATCTCCTGTTTCCCTCTCACCTCTGCCAACGCCCTCCCCCTCCCGCAGCCCTATGAGTTCCTTTCCTAGAATCATGACTTTTAGCTTCTCACTGTGACCCATTTACTTAACCAGGGCCCGCACTGTGATCACTAGACTGGAACTATCCACTGGAGACCAGTGGGGTCATAAGTGGGTACACATGCTCAACTTCTTAAATGAATCTCCTCTCCTAATGATTCTATTCTGAGCCCCTGACCATCCCTTCCAGTTATTGGGTGTAGTACACAAATCTACATAATCAGCACCTAAAGTCTTCTCTTTCCAAAGAAAGTATATATTAAACTTCAAAATTTCCCCTCTGAAAATACAGGCTATAACAGAAGCAGGTGCTGGTATAAAATACAGAAATACCTGTCAGTCACACTTTGTAATTTTTTTTTCTTGTGAGTTATTACCTAGAAAAAAATTCCCGAAAAGTAGAGGAGGTGTATGTTGTGCATATAATTCATGTTTATAAAATTTACTGCGTTCTTAGGGTCAGTTTAACCTTATCTTATAAGTGCTTTCTTTTGATAACTGGGGGCTACTCTACACATATAACTGAAGCAGTTGGTTAAGACATCTTCTGTCTCCAACCTGATTCACATCCATTCCTCCTTCTTCCAAGAACGGAGTGGGCAGAGAACAAAGAGTATGAACGGGAAGAACTTAGTTCTGGACTAACAACCTTTAAATAAGATAAAAACAACTTAGATTGTCATGCAGGACTTAAATGAACTTTATAAAGCAGAGCTACTGCAGCTCTGAGAAGTGTTACAGCGCAAAAGCTCTCAGGGGTTTGGAATGTCAGGTGTAAAGCAGTGACTTGCAGAACAAATCTGTGGAGTCCGGAGTAACGGGTCTCATCCACACCCAGAACTGCACCTAGAATAGGTGTTAGAGGCTGGAGCAGCAGCAAGGACAAATTCCCTTCCGTAGCACTGCCGAGTACAGTCTTGGAGATTGAGGCAGGAAGGGGTCCCCTTGCCTGTAGTCCCTGGTTGAGGCATAAAGTAAGGCTCAAGTGACCTCCCTGCCCAGGGCAGAAGCCTCAGCTGCAGAGAGCTTTCCATGAGTCTGTTTCTAGTGAGTCTGGAAGCCAGTCTTCCCTCTCTAATGAGCAGGCTGACTAGGATCCAGGCTCTGAAGTCTTAAGGCTTCTTCCAAAGAGAGGAGGCGGCCCTGGATGCCAGGCTCCCAAGTGGAACCCAGAAATCGAGCTCCTAAGTCTTCCTCCTCTTCTTCCTCCATTGGCTCATGCAGCAGTCCGGCATTGGAGCCCTACAACACCCAAATTTATAGAGCAGCCAGAGTGCCAGCTGGACCCTGGTTGGCTAAATATGAATATGTAAAAAAGGTAAAGAAGTAGGACCAACCAAGGAAGAGCTCTCAAACCTGATGGGAAAACAGAAGAACCCCGAGCCTAGGAAAGTCATCAGGCCCACCCATCTCTGTCTCTGCAGAGGAAGGAAACCCTAAGAAGGCTGGTGCTCGGCTAACCTTTGCAGCTTTAGAAAACAATAATGCATAGTATCGTACTGGTTGCTAAACTTGCGAAGGAAACATCAATGAGCAGCACCTATGCAGTCTCTCATCCCAGATGTCTGCGTGCTAGTATTCACGAGTACCCTGATTGCCGCAGCTAGAAGCCAACACTGGACTCAGAACAGAGCACAGAATAAGATCAAGCAAGTACATAGGGGCAGGCTTATTCCACTAAATACCTTTACTCCAGATGCATAACTCAACATCATTCATTGCTTACCATGTTTCTCGCTGAAACTTCTTCCTTACTCATTCTAAACTTACAAAGCAGCACAGCGTCCATAAAACACTGCTCTGATCAATTAACCAATTTAATAACAGAAGCAAAGCTCTGAGCAAGCAGCCATTGTGTTAGTGCCCTAGCTCCCAGAATCAGTGAATCTTAGGTATCAGTGGGATAACACGTTGTAACGCACAGTGGGATCGCCTAGGACACAGATCCATCCGATCTAAGTTCCGGTCCTTAAAATGATATCCTGAAGTAGAAATCAATACAGGGTTATACCTCTTATAACTGTAATACCTGGCTTTATAAACTAAGGGGTAAAAGCTGAAACGATCATTTCTTTTGTTGACTGGCCCTTCTACTTAGGGAGGATTGATGGTGTGTTGTAGCCATCTCTTCCTAACTGAAACCTTCTTTTCTGGAGGGCTGGGTGGGGGTAGGGGTGGAGATTCCGGAAGTAAACCTCCCACGTGGAGCAAAAGCTGCAACTAACAAGAGTCACAAGGTTCCCTCTCCCTGAGTTATGAAGGCAGAAAGAACTGCTGGAGTGGAGACTCAGAGTGGCCAAACTTACTTCAAGTGTGCAGAGCTTCAGAGACGCAGTGATCCTCAACTGTCACCCATGCTGGGGTCGGCTTCTCTGTGGTGCAGCTGCTTTGAGACACCGTGCTCCTTTAAGTGACCCCCACCTCAGCTCTGTAAGTGACCCCCACCTCGGCTCTGTAAGTGATCCCTTCTTCCCGACTCCTGCATGTAACCCCAAGAAACTCACTGATTTGCCAGGCTAGACTCTGAGGGAATGGCTGCTCAATCTTCAGTGTCCTCCCTGGGGTGAGTTCACATTCCTCAGGAAAAGGCTCACACAACAGATGTTGAGGGGAAGGGGGGAGGAGGTCTGGGAGGGGTCTTGCTCCCAGGGCAGCTTCTTACCCCTCCTTCCCAGTTGCAGTTGCTTTTTGCAAGTTACTTTTTGGCAGGAAGAATGTTTGCAAGTCACCAACCTCCTACGGGCTGGAAAAACTGTTGGAAACCCTCAGAATTTAAAATGCCCACAGGTTTTTAGGGTGTGTGTGTGTGAGAGAGAGAGGGGGGCAACACCAATGAGAAAAGGCTGAACCTAGAGCTCCTGCGGGGCTGGATTCCTCAGGCTCTGGGGCCCCTCCCACTCCGAAGGGAGCTGTCAGGAGGTTTTTCTTTCTCCTGTTCTCCTGGCCTGTCTCCGGGTCTCATCCTCTTCCCTTCCCTTCTGCCCTAGCGCTTTGCACCTGGGGAATCTCTCTCCCTCTCTCTCTCTCTCCCCCGACCTTTGATACTTTCATTCCAAGTCCTGGTTGGGGAGCAAGATCTCTAGGAGGCCAAGGCATCTGTGGCTGCCAGGGCAGTGCCAAAGCCCACCCCTACCCCAGCACTGGCAGAGATAACTTGGAGTCACAGCTTCCCAGCTATCTTTTAGTCTCTCAATCTCCTCCTCCCTGTCCCTGCCACCCCCACATCCTCCTGTTTGTCCCTGGTGCGTCTCTGCTAGGGTATTATGCAGTGTGGGGTCTTCTGCCTTTTCTGGAGGTCAGTTCTTTGTCCCACGGAACAAACTCCAATAATCTCCCTTCAGGCCCCCAAATCCCACAGCAGTCTTGAAATTTTATTCTAAAGTAGAGTACCTATCCCATAACTAGAAAATTAGACTTCCCCACCTTTTGATACTTTTCGTATCCTTGACCCAATAAGCAGTAAGTTTATTGTGTTAGCAACGACTGACCTAGATTATCAAATGTTACTATGCAATGGAAGAGAAAGGGAGGAAAAATGTCTGGAGTCTAGAAAACCCCCTGCAGCAATTCCTAAGAATGCTTGCTTTCCAGCATTAGAGCCTAATGCAAGATTAATGCATCTCAGTGCAGATGAGACACAAGGGCTCAAAACCCACAAGAATGAAACTTTACATACAGAACTAAAGCTTAGACATTGATAAAGAACCCTAATTAGCCGTGGCTGTTGTAATAGCAAGCAAAAAGTAGAATTTATAGTAGGGGACATTATAAATACCAATTAAAGCTTCACAGCCACTTGAGGCAAGAATTGTATGAGCTTGCCGTGGTTCTGACTTTCCTTAAGTAATTATTTCTATAGTAAGCATTTTCTTTGATTTTTCCCATTTCCATTTCCCCTCTTACCTAAAATCCTCATTTTGTAATTCAGACTACAGATTCACATGTAAGAAAACATCATTGCAAATGAATGGACCAAAAATGAAAACATGAAGGAGGTAGAGTTTTCTGTTTGAGATAAACTTTACTGTATAAGAAGAGAGAGTATTATTACTATTACTATAATTTGGGGCTCTAGTGCTCTGAGGTTTAAATGGCTCAGTTTATTTAAAGGCTTTGGCAATTTCTGACCAAGAGTAGGAACTATTTTAAGTATTAGATAATTATTAAAGGCATTATAATTTTGTGGCAATAATCTTGATATAAATGATTGTCGGGTACTTTAAAAAAATTTTAAGCACAAAAGTGATGCATCATTAATTCTAACAAAAATAAATTTGGGAGGGAGAAGAAATATAACCACTCTATATCTTTGAGTTGGCAGTGAATAACATCTAACCTTTCGGTATAATAACCCATCATTCAGCTTCACTTAGTGTCTTACTTCAGCATTTCTAAAGGTAAACTTCCAAAATTGCTGAAGTAGAACAGACGCCCAGGTGAGTGCAGGACTTCACAGAACCTGAAGATATGCTTAACCTAGAATCTGAACAGATCTTACAGGAGTCCCAAACCTTTAACTTTATCCTACCAGTTCATCTCATTTTTAACTGTACCTATTTCTGTAATAAACTCAAAAAGTTGCTTTTGAGTTTCCCCATCAAATGCTTAAGTGTTTGTTCTGGCCCATTAAATCAGTTACTAAATCATTCTTGGTTTTATCCCTTGAAGTTTCATTATGGAAGCCTTCATCCCATGAGAACCTGTAACATTTCTCCCATACAAATACCAACAAGATTTGCTTGCCTCTGATGCAAAAGGAGCATCTTAATTTAGCACAGAAAAAGATGAATATTTAAAATATCACACGTAAGATAACTTAGTTCTCTTTCTCCTGATGTAGTGTACTCACTACTTTCAAACAAAGCCACCTGCATTCCCTTTCCTTCATCCTATATCCAGTTATGGTGTGGATGTTAAGCATTTTCCCCCAAAGCTGATAGTGCCCCAGACTTGGTCCATGGTGGAACGTTCAGGGATTTGAAAGTGACTGGCTCATGAAGATGCTAACCTAATTAATGGATTAGCCCTTTGGTGGACTCCATCTTGAATGAAAGCTGGAGGCAGTGTAAACTGTGAAAGGCTAGGCCCAACTAGAGGAAGAAGAGTCTATGTGGATGAACCTCTGAAGAGAACACTTCATCCTGGGCCTCCTCTGTTTGTTTCCTGGCTGCCATCAGGTGAGCAGCTTTCCTGCACCATGCATCTCCTCCACAGGACTATGAACAACGGAGGCAGCTGAGCACAGACTGAAACCTCGCAAAATAAATCTCTCTTATAAGTTGTATCTGTCCATGTTTTCTCTCAGAAACAAAGAGCAACCCATCACACACGTGGGCCCTCCTTTGTTCATAGCCTGCCTGGCCCTCTACGCTGCCTTCACGCCATGCCTTCCCTGATGCCTGTTTTCTTTCTCCCACTTTCCCCACCCCCTCCCATCCTGCTCTCCACACAGGCTCTTCTCTCTTATCCCCACACTCCTTTTCCTCTTCACTCTTCTTCCCCTGCTCATTCAGAACCAGAGAAAGTTTTACTTTCCTTAATGTGAAATGTTTCTTTGAGGTATCTGAATAAAATTTGTGAAATTAGAAACTAGGTTTTTTAATGTACTCTTGAATACAATGAATCTCTTAGAAATGTATATAACCCAAATCTCACTAAAAAGAGTTCTACTTTTAATTACCACAAATACCACATGCTGCCTTTAAAATATGACTGTATCACTAGTGTGAGGAGGCAGCCACTTATCTAGGGTAACAGGAGTGATTCTGTGCAGTTAAGCCTTAGCTATTATTGTTCTCCACTTGAAGAAATTCCAAACACATTCCTAGTTTATCACCTTCCTGCAGTCACAAGCTCCATCTCTTTCTTCTGCCACTCTCTCCTAGTATTAATTCAGTGCACTCAGGGAAGAAATACAATCCATTTTCACCAATAACTCAAATCTTTCCATGTGTGCACCATCATAAATTCTATAAAGTATACTTTTACAAACTCTAATCATATATTTAATAGAATGTGTAAATATACACATATATGCATATTACATGTACTCACACACATGTGCATATTTACTTTATTTAACCACATTTCATTCCTTCAATACCAAAGTTTTCCTTCAACAAAAGTGGATAAAACTCAACTCCCTACCTGCCTGACAAAATCCAAACTGGAACATGATTTACACTCATCCTAGCCATATACACCAACCATTCACTCTAGGCTGGAGCTTTAAGTTTTCAATGTACAGAACATCATCTGTAGAAGAAACAGACTTCTGTGAGAGCATTAAAGAGGGATAGAGGCTGCCGGGAGCCTGGTCACCTTGCTCTTCTCACCAAATTCAGATCTGAGTTTCAAACATGTTCTGGGACTGCAGCTGGAATTTAGTTTGAGCTTTTGTACAGAAGCACAGAGTATGGACTGGGGGCATATTGAGATTGGTGAGTTTGTAGGAATGTTCAATAAATTTTGCACATATGCTCAAAGTAACCCTTAAGCCTGTGTATAGAGACACAAGGCTAGAAAAGAACTGATCATTGGCCAAGTGAGGCAGCACACACCAGCACTTGGCAAATGAAGACAGGAGGAAACTAGCCTGGGCCACAAGCAAGACCCTCTGTATCAGAAAACAAAAACGGAACTGATCATTGAAACCACTATAGAAAAACTGGACAGAGGATTGAAGACAACTCTTCAAGAAAATTCCAGTTGAGAAAAGGCAAATGGAAGAGGAGAAAGAATCAGCAAAGTGACAAAAAGAAATTCACAAAATATAGTGTCTGGTAGAGACTTAGTAAACAGCTTCTGACTGAATGAGGGAAATAAATGTCAACACATTAGAGGTAGGAAGTTGTGAAGTAAAATGAGTCACACAGAGGGTAGATGATAGAAATATAGTTTAACAATGTGTCCAACTGACAGTCAAGACTAGTCTAAGAATTTGTTACAGAGGCTGAAGAGATGGTTCAATGGTTAAGAGCACTGGCTGCTCTCGGAACCCAGGTTCAGTTCCCAGCACCCACATGGTGGCTAACAAAACCATCCACAACTGCAGTTATAGGGGATCCAGCGCCCTCTTCTGACCTCAGGCATTGCATGACCACAAGTGCACTTGCACACATGCAGGCAATACACTAGTAGACGTAAAATAAAAATGAAATGTTTTCAAAAAGAATTTGTTGAAAACAATAGTGATTCACATATTTATATGTGTGTAATTTAAAATACAAAAATCAGAATTGTACAAAGATTGAAAATCAGAACTCACAATAAAACATTAGTTACCAATTAATCAGTCTGTAACATTTATTTTCTTTAAGTTAATAATAAATAAAAATAGTAGATGTGTGTAGGGATATGATCATTGTACATATGTACAATGATCACTTGTACATACATTTTTTAAATGTGGATGGATTTAGTCATATTTTAATTTCTGATACTAAAAAAAATTGAAAAAGGTTAATTTTAACATTCTCATTACCAATGCTAATTACATATAAATTTAATTGGCAACTAGGTTACTGGTAATATATAATTAGATGATCTGGGGTACTAGAATTTTAACATTGAACTATGTTTATTGTTAAAATAGCCAATTTCTAATCTATTATTCGACTTCCTAAATTCATATTACAGGTCGTGCTTAAAGAAAAAGCAAATTCCAGTTCTACTGGGGGAAAGCAGTGTCCCTCAAGCCTAATGCCACTAAGGCTTGAGTGCAGTGCAATACCAAATCCCACTGGGCAAGACAAAAAGGGCAGAAAGTTCCAGAACATCTGATCCGTTTTAATGGCTGACGCAGAAGCTGGGATAGATTGGCCCCTCAAGATCACGTGTTTCGTGCAACGAATGAGCATCGCGTCACAGATTACAACGTCACTGCAAGACCAGCAGCCACCAGCCTGAGGAGAACGGGAAGAGGCGGAAGTACCTGGGTGGCTGGGTGTGGACGCAGTCAGAAAAAAACTGGATCCCAGTTCCTTCTGATGATGCTGGTGAAGTAAAGGAAGAGGAAATGAATGAAGAGAACGACAGGGAAAGGACTAAGGGGAAAAAAGAGCCCGAGCCCCGCACCAGAAGAGAAATGGATGGGCGAACCATCAGCATAGACATCCCTGAGGTTCTCAGGAAGCTGCTGGACGATGACCGCTTCTACGTTAACAAGAGGAAACGGCTAGTGAAACTGCCGTGCCAGACCAACATCAGAGCCATTTTGGAATCCTACGTGAGGCATTTCGCTATTAATGTAGCCATTTCGGCCAACGAGAGGCCCCATCAGCATCTGGCCATGGTGCATGTGCCCTGCATCCCGGTGGAGAGGAACGTGGACCTCTGTAAGGAGATGGTAGACGGACTACGAATCACCTTTGATTACACACTGCCACTGCTTCTGCTCTACCCGCAGGAACAGGCTCAGTATAAAAAGGTGGCTTCTTCTACATTCTTTCTTCATATTAAGGAAAGTACCACCGATACTAACAGGAGCGAGGAGGAGCTCTCTCCTAGCTCTCCTTGGTCAAACCCATCTACGCCACAGTCCACAGAAAGTCAGCCTGTGGGTGAACCCGCCACCCACAAGAGGCGCAGAGCAGAGCCAGAAGCACTGCGGTCCCTAAGGCGGTCCACACGCCACAGCACCCCAGGCCACAAGCTGTCTGAGAGCAGGGCCTCGACCTCGCCTCAGCCCAAGCAAGGGCAGAGCATATCCTCCAGCACGTCCAAGCTGTTCCCGCACTTGCAGAAGAACACGCCTGTGCATAGCAAACCATCTTCCCCCATCCCTCTGACTCCAAGCAACCAAGTAAGTGCTGCGTTTGCTGGCTTCGAAGGAAAAACCGATGAGATAAATGAGGTCCTTTCCTGGAAACTTGTGCCTGACAGTTACCCCCCAGGAGACCGGCCACCTCCCCCGTCATGCATTTATGGTGCACAACACTTGCTACGACTGTTTGTAAAACTTCCAGAAATCCTTGGAAAGATGTCCTTCTCTGAGAAGAACCTGAAGGCTTTGCTGAAGCACTTTGATCTGTTTCTGAGGTTTTTAGCAGAATTTCATGAGGACTTCTTCCCAGAGTCAGCTTATGTCTCTGCCTGTGATGCACACTACTGCACCAAGAACCCTGGGGCAATTTATTAAACTTTGGGTGGCTCTAGAAATAGCTGTTCTGTCTGGCTTTGTTTTTAGGGTTCCAGGTCTAGAACTAAAAAAATGGTGGGCACACCCTAGGAAGGGGTAGGTTGGAGTGGAATGGCAGGGGCCTCTGTTATCTGAGATGCTCAAATACTGTAATTATTTCTGTTAATTACTTCCTGAGCTGGGCGTGGTTATCCACCCGTAAGGAGGTGAAGTTCATTAAAAATAATTACTTCTTGGGTACCTGAGTGTATCCCAGGGTAACTTGCTGTTGCACAGGCTATGTGTGCCCATAGCTGTATTCATAGGGGAACCTTCATGATCCATACATGAAGCTAGGTTGTTCAGATAGACGGTGCTGGTTGTTAGCAAGAAACAAATTTGTTTAGTTCTTAGCATTAAATACGAAGTTTTGAAAATTGTCTTTATTCACATGATGAGACTCAGGGATTGTGTTCAATAGATATAAGTTTTACGTGGACACCACAAAGAAGTCTCAAAGTATTTTAAGGGAATCGATTTTGTTGGCAAAAGAGAATTTGCAGCTATATATTGCTTGTTTCTGTAAAACATTATTTTTGGTGATCTAAATAAAACATTTCTTGTCTTCTTTGGAAAAAAGTAATTATTCATAAAACACTATACTATATACAAAATTTACTGTTGAATAAATGTAAAATAAGAGAAAATCATTAATTCATAAGCAGTTCCATAAGTAAAGATTCCCTAGTTCTGTTTTGAAGATAATTAACAATAATTTGATGGCATTACAGTTTGTTTTGGGGGGGATTTTGTTGTTGTTCTGAGGCAAGGTCTCACTGTGTAGCCCTGGCTGGCCTAGAACAGGCTATGTAGGCTAGGCTAGCCTGGAACTCAAGATCTGTCTGCCTCTGCCTCCTGAGTGCCAGGAGGCCTTGTGACATTACAATCTTAATGAGAACAAAGAAAACAGTAAAATTTAGAAAAATATAGTAAACTATATTAAGTTTGAACATATAAATACAAGACTTAAATTGTTTTTAAAAAAGCAATTCCACGGCCTGTAACTAAAACTTGATTTGTAGTCTGATGAAACAAAAACTGCTAATATTGAATGCTGTCTTTCCCCCATGAAATATACAGTTTTCATGCTGAAATAAAACATCCCAAGAGGGACTAGAGAGATGGCTCAGTGTTAAAGAGCACTGACTGCTCCTGTTGAGGACCGGAGTTTGATTCCTTGCACCTACATGGTGGCTAACAATCTTCCCTAACTCCAGTTCCAGGGGATTTGACCCCTTCTGACTTCCGAGGGCATTTGCACAACACAGGTGAACTCAGCATACATAGACACAAAGTAAAAATAATAAAGTATTTTTTTAAATCCTAAGAAATCAGAATGAAGTAAATATTTTAAATCCTAAAGATAGTTAAGAACACTTAAACTGATTAAACTGCTAAACCTTAGGAAAGATTAAAGTTTCAGGCAATTCTTTTTTTTTTTTCAAATTCTTTTTAATTTTTATTTTATGTGTGAGTGTACTGTCTTCATGTGTAAGAGTACTGGCTGCTCCTGCAAAGGACCCTGGTTCATTTCCCAGCACTCACATGGTGGCTAACAATTGTCTATAACTCCAGTTTGAGGGGATCCAACACCCTCTTCTGGACTCCAAGGGCATTGTATGATATGGGTGTGCTTACACATATGAGGCAAAATACTCATATACATAAAATAAAAAGAAATTACAAACGTTATATATAAAAGGCACTACACTAAAAGGTCAGATCAACTTACTCTCTCCAGGGTAGAGAGGTACAGATGGTCTCTGATTCATGGAGGCAGGTTCAGGAACTATGTAATACTGAGGGAGAATGGGAGGGCTGGTAACATGATTTAGGTGCAATCTGAGTCTATCTCCCAAGAATTCTGGCTCCCAGAGAATAGAACTTTTATCAGGTGGGGCCTAGAATCAGGTGAGTAGGTCAATGGGATGCCACCCACAGAAATGAGTTCCCTGTGGGGCCACTTCAGTTCCCATGAGGGCCTGGTTAGTTTTAACCCAAACCCTGAATTATAATAAAAAGAGCAAATCTGGCTCAGAGTCCCTTACCTTCCTGTCTTGCCACATGAACACTCCCTTCTGTGGTCCTCTTTCCCTTTCTCCTTCATGTTTTAACACAACAAGGTGCTCTGGCCAGTACGCCAGCACCAAACTGTTAAGACCTTCAAGTCACAAGAATCATTAAGCAAATAAAGCTTCCTAATTGCTCAGCCTCGAGGATTTTATTCTAACAATGTAAAATAGACTGACATAGGGACAAGGGAAGCAGGAGGCCCAGGATAGCATGAATGTCTTCAACTTTCACGCAGAATCAATCAGTACTGTCTACAGTGAAATACAATGCTCAAATCTCTTGAGGGGTTTTACATAATCTATTTCTTAACCTTAACCTTTTGGGGAAAGTGCTTTCTGAAATTGGGGGAAAAAGTTATTTGAAATTCAGCAGTTCTTTCCATTTAAGGTATCTTTTTCCTTGTGATAAAATTCAGTTTGAATTTAAAGTGTCAACCTTGATTCCAGTTTCACAGCTGAATTTATTTCTGTGTCTATCCTTCTACCTATACAGACATACTGAGCTACCTAGGATAATTTTCTTCAATGTTAATAATGACACTGTGAATTAAGAGGAATTTCACTTAATTTATTATATTTAATTTTCTACACTGGCTAATTTCTTTATAATAAAGATAAATTACTATTTGAAAAACAAAGAAAAAAAATTAAGATGATATCCAGGATTAAGCTACTGAAGAGATGGATGGGCTACTTAATGAGACAGAAACAAATGATTCATTTTGTTTGTTTTGTGGGAGGAGGAATGGAAGATTTCAGAGTTCATTTTTAGGCATATTAAGTTTTTACGCCTGAGAAATATAAGAGTTGAGGTGTTAAAAGGTCAAACACGAAAAAAACTAGAAACAGAGTAAAGAAAGAGAGAAGGAAGGAAGGACGGAGGGAGGGAGGGAGGAAGGAAGAAGGAAGGAAGGAAGGAAGGAAGGAAGGAAGGAAGGAAGGAGGAAAATGGACCCTGGCCCAAGACCAAGTCCACAGTACTGCACTTTGAGGTTATTCACAGACTAGAAGGCAGAAACAACAGACGAATGGAGTATAACAGAAGCAAAAGAAATTTTGTATTGTTTTGGGGGATTTGGGAGACAAAGTCTCATATACCTCAGGCTAGCCTCAAACTCACTAAGTAGCCAAGTATGACCTTAAACCATTCCTGGTCCTCCTGCCTCAACTTCCAAAGTGCTAGGATTACAGGCATGAGCCACCATGCCCTAAAAAAATCTCACTACATCAAATACTATTGCTAGTTACAGTAAGATGAGAATCAGCAAGGAGGAATGCATTGGAGCCATTAACATGGGAGTTCTACATGATCTTAAACTAGGCAGGATGAACAGCTCTGAAGAGGTGACAAACTCAAAATCATCTTGAAGCTGGTGAAAGAAAACAGCTCTCCAGACTTGTTTTGCTCTGGTGGGAGGCAGACAAGTAACATGCTCCAAGAGGGTGGGGCTCAAGGGCAACTTCTTTCGGTGCTTAGTACTATTTCGCTGTAAGATGTGATGTAAGAAGAGATGTCTTCACCCTTGTAGGAATGATCCAGGATAAAATAATAGGTAGGAAGAAGAAAAGAGGTGGGAGTACAAGGCGCGAATCAAAGAAGCAATCTTCTAGAGCACGGATCAATCACAGTGCAAGCCCTGAAGGGACATCTTGGCAAATTAGAGCTGTATGTAGATGTGATGCTGTGAAACACAAAATGCCATATGGCACTAAGCCTCATATGAGTCTCATCTTACTGTGGCATCACACAAGTTCTATCAAACTTACCCCAATGCAAATTCTAGAGTTTTGCAGCCAATAAACATAAAGGGACCAGTACAAGCAATACAAGTCAGACACGTTTATGAGGCAGGCTCTTGAGGGGGATGGTACAACAGAGGGATAACCCCAAACACAGCATTGTGCCAATCAAAGAGAAAGACTCAGATAAAAATCCAAAATACAGAGAAGCACAAGTTTCATAAACAGCACAGATTATGAACTATCACCACTAGGTATCAATGGCTAATCGGTAGTAGACTGAAATGACTAAAAAAATAAAATGCTGTCTAACTTCAAATATATCACTGAAAAGTGCAGCTGAATTAAAGACTATGAGATGAGGCTGAAGTGATGGCTCAGTGGTTGAGAGCACCTTCCAGAACACCTGAGTTTGGTTCTCAGCACCCACAATGGGCATCTCATATCTGTAACTCCAGCTCTAGGGGACCCAACACCCTTTTTGTCCTCTGTGGGCAACTGTGCTTATATGTATATACTCCCACACAGACATATACACACACACAAAATTTAAAATAAATCATTTTTTAAAAATAAAGACTGTAAGAACATTTCAAAATACAATGAAAACAAAACATTATTGTGATGGTTAATATTCATTATCTACTGACAGCATCTAGAATCAAGATAAATTTCTGGCATATCTATGTGTGATTTCTTAGATTTGGCTCATTGAAATGGGGAGACTCACCCTAAACATGAGCAGCACCATCCTGCAGGCTGGGGTATTGGACTGAATAAAGAGCAGAACACTAGCCACACAGCAGCATTCACCTGGCTGCTCCCTGACTACAGACACAGTAAGACTAGCTGCCTCAGCTCCTGGAACCATGCCTTCCTCAACACAGTGGGGTGGACTGCACACTGACTGAAGATAAACCCTTCCTTTCTTTTAGGGGAAGTTGCTTTCATCAGGCATTTTCTTACAATCAAGAAGGAAGGTAACTAATGCGATAGCTGGGGAAAAAAACTTGTCAAAAAGTTAACATACAAAGCTTTCTTTAGAAAGTAGTCTCTTCCATTTTCTCTGAACACTAATGTTATAAAATGACAAATCACTATGCAGTATGGAGGACTACTAGCAAGGCAAAATTTGTCTCACAGTAAAATATAAAACATAATAGAGCAAGTATAAAGAAAGACATAAGGTACTATTTGCTAGTACTGTTTCTACAATATTTTTATAGTGCTTGATATGTGCCAGGCACTATTTTAAACACTTTGACTTTTTCATATTAGTTCTCACAGCTCTGTAAGGAAAATAATGTGAATGTCCTATATTTCACATATTTAACAATGATTTCACTTCAAACAATGAGTAGATCATCCCTAGGACCATTGATGCAAATGGCCATACTGCATTATATTGTGTCCATCAGCAGTGGAAGATATTGTCTACAGGACAGAATGCATCCATCTATATACTATGAGAATAAATACACTAAGAATATTGTTATTAAAAGCTTTCTTTTTTTAATATAAAACAAAATTCTAGCATTAAGTCTTTTCCCTAAAGAACACTTGAGGAAAATTTTACAAAAGAAATAAACAGCAGATGTGGGGAATGGTTCAGTGGGTGAAGGCACTTCCCACCAAGCCAACAATCTGAGCTCAAGTCCTGAGGACCTACATGGTAGAAAGAGGGAACTAACTCCACAAGTTGTCCTCTGATTGCCACACATATGCTATAGGGCATAAACACACACACATGCACACAAACAATAAATTAATTAAAATTAATTTTAAAAAATGAATACACAAGGAGGGAAATTTACTCAGTGTATCAGTAAGAGCAAGCCACACCTATGCTCCACTACGATAAAATGCAGAAAAAGAAAATTCTACTGAATGGGTTTTTCACCTGCTATCCCCAGCTGCTGCTTGCTATGTGATGTATCTGATGATACAAAGTTAAAATTTAATATGAAGACACATTTTGAGATAAAGGATACACTATCCCAAAAGCTACAATAACTGTAGCCTTTTTATTTCTTCTTTGAACCAAAAAGTTCAAAAATTAAGTTCAGCTATTAATGAACAGGGGGAAAAAGTTAAAGTACAAATATAAAATACACTAGAGAATTTTGATTTTAGAAAAGCACTTTGTTATTTCTTAGGCAGCACATTATCAATGACCTGCCTCACGCCTGGGAAAGATACTTTGAGAGAACAAAGGAGAAAAAAAAATCATGAACATATGAAAACAGCTGTTTCCTTAATTCAGCTGCTTTCAAAGGCAGTCTTTTATAGATGGAAAAGCCAGCTGTACATCTACATATGACTAAATGCAGAGAATTTCCTAAGTTATGGTCCCCCTGTCAAGTGGCCTTATTCTCCATTTGAACATGCTAAATAAAATGTCAAGGAATATGAACTCAACCAGAAAGATTTAAACATCAAGAAAAGTAAAGCTAAAGATTAATGAGCAATACCAAGGAGCAAAATCTGAGCCTCCAGATCAATCATCTGTGTCTTTCTTCTTTCAAGGCTTTATTATGGCAAGAATCTAATAAAAAACCAACCCAGTGAATCCTCAGGTGTTTCCTGAGTAAACAGTGGAAATAGTCTCTGATAAGCCCCTATACATTGAGCAAAATTAGAAGCCAATAATGACACAAAATCTAAATTCAGACAAAAACTACAGTATTGTGTTGGTTAGTTCTGGTTTCAAGTTGGCACACCTGGATTGAAGGAACCTCAATTGGGGAATTGTTTCCTTTGGACTGGCCTGTGGCCATGTGTGTGGGGTATTTTCTTGATTGTTGAGTGCTGCCGGAGGGCCCAGCCCACTGTGAGCAGTGCCACTCTGGGCAGGTTATTGTCTATTGTATAAGAAAGCAAGCTAAGCCTGGGCCAGAGAAGGAAGCCATGGCCTGTGCTCCAGCTCCTGACTCCAGGTTCCTGCCCTGAGTTCCTATCTTGGACTCCCTGACAAACTGTGTGACCTGGGAGATATAAGCAAAATAAATCCTTTCCTCCCCAAGTTGGTATTGATCAGAGTGTTTTGTCACAGCAGTAGAGAAGCAATCTAGGACAAGTACCAAAATCTAAATGCTATAATATGCCTTGTCTACAATGTCATAGAATGGCAAATTATCTTTCAGTACAATTTTAAAATTAACCCACTTGTGTACACTGCAGAAGAACATAGAATGGGCTGAAAAGATGGCTTCTGCACAAACATAAGGCCTTGAGTTTGATCCCTAGCACCCATGGAAAAGTTGGGCACACTTCTGTAACCTTAGCATAACGGGGGTAGGCAGAGACAGATGATTCCCCAAAGTTCACTGGCTAGACAGTACAGCCAGATCTCTGAGCTTCAGATTCAGTTATGGACTCTGTCTCAAAATCTGAGCAACTAAGGAAGACATCTGACATCATCATCCTATAGCCTCCATACACACATGCACAACCCCATATATATATATATATATATATATATGAATACATATATACACACACCACATAAACATACAAAAATCATGTAAAACAAAGGCTTACTTTTTTGCAATATATAAAATATGATTAAAATTTAGTACCTTACCTTAGACCAAAGGTGTGTGATTGTTCATAATTCAATAAAGAACAAATCTTAGCTTCAGAGTTCAAAATGATAAGCCTATCAATTATATCCTGAAAAATAAAGAAACACTGTGACTCTATTTAACAGAAGTTATTCTGTGGGTGGGTCTCCATCTCCAGCACGGCTGTTGTGCTCCAGCCATGCCAGAGAATGGAGGACTACCGAACAGGTCCTCAGGTGGCTCAGAGTGTGTTGGGAGGAGGAGCTCCCGGGATACTACGTTGGTGGGTAGTTCGGTTATTAGAGCCAATGCAGGGGTTTAAATAGGGAGGCCTTCCTGACCTTTACAGAAGGCGGGAAAGTTAAAGGTGGGGTTTTGGGATAAAGGCGGGAAGGTTGTAGGGCTGATGTGGAAGTTCAGGAATGAGGAAATGAAACCCCAAAACCTGGTCCTGGTCTGGGGTGGGGAAAGGAAGATTCATATCCACAGTAGCTTCCTGGGGCCAGGATATCACATCAGGCAGAGCAGGCCAGACACCTGCCATCCCTTCAGGGTATCCGGAGTTGCTTGCCTTGCTCAATACCCAGACCCCCACATTATTCAAATATAGTTAAACCAATAAATAATCATTCAGATTTGTGATTCTCAAATTTGGATTTACCTAGAAGCAGGAGGGGTTGGAGGAGACAGAGATGACTGGGTTGCACCCCAGAGGTTCCGAACTTACTAGTCTGGCAATGCCTGGGCATTATGATTGGGAAAAGTTTGAAAACTTAATGTATAATTAAAGTGGAGAATCATTAATCTACACCCAACTTTAGAACCAGTGAGTAGATCATACAATAAAACAAAGATAAAACAGTACAAAATATAAACTTCTCCGAAAAACAAATATTAAATCTACAAATATGAAGCAAAAATAGTGAATATTTTAATGAAAATTTTATGAATATTTTTATCTAGTAACTATATAAATCAATGGTTTATAATCCTGAGAGTCCTGATTGATCACCTAGGAAAAAAGATAATAGATGAGAGAGAGAGAGAGAGAGAGAGAGATGATAGAAATATATAGATGATAGGAAGAAAGAAAGAAGACAAGTAGATAAATGATAGAGGACAAATACATATATACATAGAAGATAGACAGATAGATGGAAGACAGACAGATATAGATAGATAGCTATAGAGAAATAAATGAGAGATGATAGATAGATAATAGACAGAAAATAGAAGACAGATAGATGATAGATAAATGCATGTTCAGGCTCCATATAAGACCAATTAAGGCACTATGTCTACAGGTAAGATTCCAGCATTAATACTCTTAAAATCCCTCAAGACTTTTCATTATGTAGCCAACCTCAAAACCAGATTTTTCACAGTAGGGAAGTCTAGGCAAAGGCCACTCTCCTGTAACGAGTTAAAAACCAACCCATCTAAAAAGTGTCTACAGCCTAGTCCCCAGATCCTGTGAATGTCAACCTATTTCAAAAGAGTCTTTGGTGGGGTAATTAAGTTAAAAATCTTGACTATCCTGGATTATCCAGAAGGACCTTAAATTCAAGGTGAGTATGCTAATAAGAGAAACACCAGGGAGATTTCAGTCAGGAAGAGGTGCTGGTCCTGTAACAATAGAGACACAGAATTGGAGTCAGGAAGCAACAAGGCATGAAATGCCTAAGAAAGGCAGAAGTTTAGGAGGCAACAAAGGGAGTCTTTCTGGGTGTTCAGCCCTGATGCCACCTCAGAAAAACATATTTAGCATAAATTTGCTCTTTTGACAAAATGTAAGTATGTAATTACAAGCACTACGTACAATAAACCTTCAGGATATATTCTGTATAATCCTATATTATCCTGGCTTCCCTTGCCCCAGGCCTGGCAGCCAAATCTGATACTCTGTTCTAATGAATTTGACTATTTTAGATTCATCATATAAATGGTATCACAGTATTTGTCCTTCTGTGTCTGACTTACACTTAGAATAGTACCTTAATTTAGTACAAGGGAAAACTAAGATCTAACTCATTCAGTCTCACAGTCAGTTAAGTAGTAGAATTAGAAGCTAACTATGAAGAACTGAGACAAAAAAGAATACACTACAATTGGAATAACTTAAGAATATAAGAGAATTAGATTTAGGCTTAATGAAAGAAGTATCCATCTTTACATTTTACTTCATAAACATTACCAAAAATTTTCCATGGTAGAAAAAAGATTTTAAGAATTCAAATATCTAGAGTTAACAAAGGTTAAAAGTATTCAAGAGGATAAAACCATTTCCAAAAACAATAATGCATAAGACAAAAGGACAAGGAAAACACTCATGATTAGTAATACAACTTCATCATTAATTTTTTACTAACCTGTTTGAGCACATACATACACTTATTTGTGTTTAATTCATAAACACTCAAACATAATAAACTAAAACTCCCTTAATAGTTATACCAAGCTAATTATGTGGGTAATTTTGAATATGAATTAAGTTTCAAATTAAAAAAATATGTATATACTGCACTCATGGGTATAACACATGGTTCATTAAAATATAAGTTGAAAATATATTGGGACTACTTGGATATAATTTATTCCTAATTATTCTGGCCAATGAAAGAACAGCATTAATATGTCTAATTACCGAATAAATCATCTAAAATTCATTCATATATATTCTTACATTATGTCAAGTTCTTTCTGGTCAGAGAGCTATAGCTTTGCATTCTTATAGGTAAAGGAACTGTTGCAAGTCTAGACCAAAGACTCCACTTATAGATAATTCAAAATCTGATAATTCAAGGATAAGCAATCGATTCAGCCTTGAGTATGGGAGGTTTTTGTTGTTGTCACTGTCAAATTATACTTTTTGCTATCAATCTCAACTAATAGGCAATTAGAAAAGAGAAAAATTGAGAGAAATGACTTACAATAATACAGGTTGGCAATTCACGAAGAGAATATTCTGCCTTATTAGGAAGATCCTGATTGCCTGTCAACTCATGCAGCGCAGGAAAAGACAACAGGTTCACCAGAGCTACAAAAGACTGGGGTAGAAAGAAGTCATGGAAATGGCTCAGTTTGTTTTTTTTATTCTTGTAAACATCATAGCTGTCTGACTATGAGGGCTAAATTTTAAAATAAATCGAAGTCTTCCTTGTCAATGTGGAACCTACATATACAATAGGTAAAAACCCATTAACAAAACAGCAATATTCTATGAGCTGACCATTCTGACATAATGACTGTTAAAGAGATATCAGATATGTAAGACTCAAAAACATTTCAAAATAAGCATCAGCTCCTGCCTCCAAGCTCCTGCTCTGAGTTCCTGTCCTGGCTTTCTCCATGGTGTAACTTTAAGCTGTAAGGTGAAATAAACAATTTTTTTCTTCCAAAGAAAAAAAGTAAGATTCTGACAAACAAAATAAAATGACCTATCTTTCACATTCACCTAAGGACTCAAAAGGAAGATAATAGAGTCCATATATTCTTGAGCTTAGTCCATGAGATTATCTTTTAACAAATTCATTGAAAATCCAATAACCTAGACATTGTAGTTAACTTTCAAAAGCCCTGGCTTTCCTATCAAAAGTAGCTCATTCTTGCTGGTGTAATCTTACCAAGTTCATCACTCCATGAAATTTTTAGGCTCTTCACTAGAGTTCACATCTTCTTAAAAGCAATAAGAATGTTTTTCCCACACAAATTCCATTCTTTGGTTCCCAAGCTCAAAAGTACTCCATGGGTATTACCATTAAACAGCAAGTAAGTTAAAATTCTTTAAATGACTTTCAAGGCACTTGACTAAAGGACACTCTTCTATCTCAGAAACCTCGTTTCTCATTATCCCTCAACATGAGGACACCAGTCAGTCAAATCTCTTGTCCCCTTCAGCTGCCAGCCACCTACACAGACTCATCTCATCCTGTGAACACGCTCCTCCCCACTTTACCTCCTCTAGCTTTTCAGGAGACTTTCCAATTGACTTCATCTACTTCCAAAAGTTCTATAAACTTATAACTTTAGTTTGTATGGTTATTGTATTAACTTGTAAGCACTGTGTACTGCTTCACCATTTGATAATTTTTTACAAAAATCAGTAGACTCAAAATTTACAAATCAGTTTTCATAAAATGAGAAAATCAAAACTTGAGAAAAAGAAAAAGAAGATTTTATTTATCTCTCATTAATAGATGGGAAGACTTGAGGTTGCAATAAATGGCTTTACCAATAGTACATTTGTGATAAAAGTAATCTACCTTTTCTTATTATCTGCTAAAGTCACAACAAAGCATATCATGACCTACTGAGGCTATTTAACAGGTTACCCTAGTCCTAGTTTGTGAACCTGAAAAACAGAGCCCAGGTTAGAATTCCTCCCTTGCCTTCAATGCACTGTGTGTAGCAACTTACATTAAGCTTAAAGCATCCATATCCCCCATCATACAATACTCCTTAAACAAAGATGAAATTCATCACCAGCTCTAAGACCAATGATGAAACTAGAGAATTCAGGGCCACCAAGGAAAGGATCGGAGAAGCTATTTACTAACCACTAAGTTTAACTAGAAGGATGATTTACAGATTCAATATCTTTTCAAACTCAAATTTAATACCCTAAGAATAAATGTAAGGCTAAAGACATACAAACTAACAATGTTTAAAACATTTCATGATATTGCTAATATTAATCCATCAATATTTAGACATAATCATGAATAAATCCTTCCCTTTCCATAGTAATAGGTTATAAAATTTTAATAAATGTCTGTTTTGATAGGAAGCCTGATTATCTCTATATTCCATACAGTAACACTGTGAGGGTTTCTTATTATTTACAGAGAGCTGCTCCACTGGAGTTCATGGAATTTTCCTCCTTCTAAGAAATAATTCTGTCCACATATAGTTGTAGCAATTTCTGATATGCTAAGCAAATTAAGCAGAGCTTTAGATGAAAACACTTCAGTGACTGTATTTGGAAAAATAATACAAATACAATTTTTAAAACAGTGAAGATTTCAGAAGGTTACTGCAAGAAGAAACAAATCCATTTCTCACACAAGAGACATTTTTAAAGATGCTTAGCATATTGTAAAATTGTGATGTATTAAGTACTTGTAGAACTGAAAATATTTATAATGTAATCATCAGAAACCACAATAGTACATTAAATATGTCTCTGGTATCAGATATTATCCTGAAATTTGAAATACCACAAAACATAAATCTACTCAACAGTGCTTTGGGAAAATAAGGTTTTATGTAATAATGCTAATGAAACTTGCAGAAGGTAAGGTTTGACAAATTTAAGTATAAAGCTTACTTAACTTACAACAAGTTAAAGTACAGAGAATAAGTATCTGTGGTGTGCTTGACCATAATGGGAACACACACACACACACACACACACACACACACACACACACTCCATGCATACAAAGCCTCGGGGAACAATGCAGAAGGAGGAGCAGGAAGATAGTAAAGGCTAGTTATTACGAGCCAGAGGTTGAAGAGGACTGCTTCAAAATAGTGTCTTCTGGATATGCTAGAGCCATTGCATTCATGAAGTCACAACAGTTGTGGTTGCCTGCACAAGACCTTCACAAGATCAAGCCAGGCAACAATGGATGGAGAGGGACTCAAAAGACCTACCCCTTGCTAAGGGACTATTGGCAATTGATGACAGCTGAGAGGAAAGTCAGTTTTATTCAAGAGTATGGCCCCTGGTAGGTTGCCCATGCTACAGTCGGTGGCCCCACACCCATGTGCATAAGGGCAATACTAACTGGACTCAGTTACAGAAGAAAGAAGAGGACATAAATATTGGAGAGGGACGCGGTAGGAGGCAAGTTGAGGGAAGAAGAGGGAAGGATATGATCAAAATACATTACACACCTGGATAAAATTCTCAACTTTAATATTTTTTTAAAGTAAGGTCAGGAAAATAAAAATCTGAAGAGGAGAGAAAAATGCAGTGACAATCACATATACCATAAAGTATGGTGGGCAAAGGAGAAGGAAAATTATGATAAAAATCTGACGGTCCTTGTTATGTCGGCACTGACTCTGCACCAAGTACTCATATGTCAACTGTTCCTCAGAATGATGCCTGTCTTACAATCACACTGACGACTGGAATAGTAAAATACATACACACCCATAGTACTGTACAATGACATCACTGAAATGTCTTCTTCCAACCTACCTCTCACCACATCCCCTTCCTTTGACATCATGAGAGATGAAGGTGTCTGATATTTTCTTAACAATTCACTATTGTTACTAAGTATTAACTATTTTTATTGCTGAAGAATATTTTGCTGGATCTGGAAGTGTGGGTTGACTGTACAGTTTCTTCGTTTTCCTCTCGGCACACAGCACAATAAAGATCCTGCACTGCCTTCCGGCCTCTACCACCTCTAATGTTCTGCTTATTTTTATATGTGATAATGATTTTCTAGAGCTACTTGTAAAATGGGTCTTTACCTTTGGTTTTAAGAAGTTTGTCACAAGCCTTAGTGTGGCTTTCTTTGTATTTTATATTTGCACAATCTTCCTTGAGATTCACTAATTTTCTTATGTATAAATTTGCATCTCTCAATAAATTTGGAGACTTTCATCATTTAGTAAATATTATTCTTCCTATTCTCTTGTTTTTAGTATTGTAATTGTATGCATTAATGTTTCTAGTATTTTCATTTATTTATATGAGATATTCTCACAATCTGGAGCTCTTTTATTTCCTCCCCACTCTGCCCATCAGATTTTATGATACCTGTGGACCTGTCTCAAGTTCACTGACTAAATGTGGTGTTGTTTAATTTAAACCTTCTGTTAAACCCATCTAGAAATTCTTATTCCAGGTTAGGTCTTTTGTTTTAGAATTTCCATCTGGGTCTTTTATATAGTTTCTATTTCTCTATAGAGATCTGATTTGTTCCTTTGCTGTGAGTATATTTTCCTTTATGTTCTCTCCTTATAACGTAATCCATCTTTATTTTATCAAATTTCAACTGACTGCCTTTCTTCTTGAATGTGAGTCACATTTTTTTTTAATTTCTTCAAATGTCTACCAATCATGGATTGTTTTCCACATTCTGTAAGGATATATTACATGGATCCTAAATTGTATAATATATAAAAAGCATAGTTTTATTTATATTTAGCATATAAAATAATAGATCTGTAATGGAGGGAAAGTAATCAGAATACACTACATACATGAATGAAACTGTCAAACACAAAACTTAGTCAATTAAAAAAAAAACAAAAATGAGGGGTTTCACTATGACACTGCCAGACATGTGCCACATACAGTGTTCTATTCACCCGTTATTCTCTTTAGTTCTCCCTCTCCCTCCCGCTGCACCTCCCCTTCTCCCCAGGTACCCACCACTCTACTTTCATGTCGGAACATCCCCACTAGCAGTGTATGAAGTTTCCTTTTTCTCCTTGACAGCATTTTTGTTTGATTTACTGTTAGCCATTTCCACTAAGATGAGATGGGCTATTAATGTAGCTTTGATTTGTATGTTCCTGATGGCTAAAGATGTTGAACATTTTTTTCAAATATGTATTGGCATCTTTTACTTTTTTTTAATAACTGTTTGTTAAATTCATTAGCCTGTCACTGACTGGATAGGGAAACAGTGGTAGGCCAGTCCTAGTCTGGGAGCTCTTAGAGACTGATTACTACTAGGTGAGGAAGAGTAGGCCATACTTAAGGTAGACAGGCTGACTGAACTCTAGTGGATGAATCTGTAGCAAAGGACAAATGAGTCCAAATGCTTGATGGGATAGAACTTAACATGTATGGCAGAATACAAAAAGTCTGGTGGGGGTGAGGAAGAAGGTCTAAGTTGGATTAAGGACTGTTATAGGAAAATGTACAAAAGCTCAATAAATTTCAAAAAATATATTATGAATGGGTGTGTTTTCCTGATTTCTTTAGCTTGTTTATTATTGACAGAAAAGAAGAGCAATTTTTGTACTCCCATGTGAGTGTGTATAGATATACATATATACATATATATATGTGTGTGTGTGTGTGTGTGTGTGCATGCACGTGTGTGTTTGTATGTCTATGTATGCACATGTGCCAGATGAAAACCTCAGGTGTCAATCATCAGGTGCTGCTCACCTTTCTCTTAAGATAGGGTGTCTTACTGGCCTAGAACTCACCAAAAAGGCAAGGTTGATTGGCCAGCGAGCCCCAGTATCGACCTGTCTGACCCTACCCAGCAGTGAGATTACAGGTATATACTATATGTTCAGGATTTTTTTGTTGACTTTTAATTTTTTTATTTATTAAATTTATATCTTTTGTGGAAGAGAGAATGTCAACGTGTGCATGTGGAAGTCAGAGGGCAACTTTCAGGAATTGATTCTCTCCATCTACCACATGGGTCCTGCAGACTGAATTCAGGTAGTCAGGCCTAGCAGCAAGTGCCTTAACCCACAAAGTCACATCACCAGCCCTGTTTTCTGTTTTCTGGTTTTGAATGTGAATTCTGAGGGTCAAACTTACATCCCTATGCTTGCAGGGAAGCACTATACCAAGTGAGAGATCGTGCCAGCCCTGGAAGAGAAGATTTGTTTTTGATGTTCCCTTCATAGCATGTTCATTACTGGTATAAAGAAAAGAACAGAGTTTCTTTTCACAGATACATGGGTTGGATTCAAACTCTGACAATGCGGTAGGCAGTAACGATCCTTCTGCAAAGTTCACATATTAAGTTCGTAGGTTTGAGGCTACCACACATACAGGCAGAGTACATATACAATCTGCGGTACCTTTTCTGCAATAATGTCTTATCCTGGGCCCCACTCCATTTCTAGCACCAAATAATCTCAAATTTAGTGTTCTATTCTATAAGCTTTTAGATTGTATATTTTAATCTGTGGAACATCAACTGGTACTTTTCCAAAAGTAAAATCCTGGTAAATACAGGATATGAAGCAACAGTCTACAGTTCACTCCCCTCAATTTTCTGCACATTTTTTGTCACTGAAATACTTTTAACCATTTTATTCTTAAATTATTTTCTAATGTTTGTTTTCTACAGCAGTGAATTGGTCTAGCATCCCAGAAATAAGAGCTTCTGAAAATACTAGGGGTTTTATTTTAAGTAATTTTATAGCATCCTTTCAATAAAAATTGTGCAGGTTACCATAAACTCACAGCTAGGAATCATTACCTCTGTTTACTGTAATTTGGAGAACACGTTAAATACACAAAAGTCACTGAATTTTAACAGAACATTGTGTTTTAAAAAAGAACTGTGTTGCTCTCCTCTAAAAAGGAGCATCTTCCCTCTGCCTGAGATTCTTTCAAATAACCCAGACAATTTTCTATTAGATTTAAACCCAAGGCAATCAGCTTCCTGGAGTTTCGTTTTGGTTACTTGGGCTATATTTGTTTTAGTGACCCATTTTTTTCATAACATAGCTGCTATGTTATTACTCTTTATTAAGAAAGGAACTCTACTAAAAAATAATGTGAATGAAAATTATCCTTCCAAGATATTTTTCCAAGGAAATATTGATATTTTGATAGTTCATCAAATTTAAAAATGAAAAATGTTTTTAGTTCTTCAAAAGGGAAAGGTATACTTTAGAAAGTTTGCTACTTTTAAGTAACATAGGTAGTTTCCATGAAGTCATTTCTGTGAGATACCCTTCAAATCTATGCATTATTGCAGCAAATTACTTCTTACCTTTTGACAGCTTCGATCAATGGGATCCACTGGAGTAGATCTAGGATGGGTAACCCTTACATCATCTCTTCCACATTCAAGATTGGACCATAATTCAGTTATAAGCGCATTAATAAACCCTAAGAAAAAATATTATTTTATGTCATACTTACAGTATAATAGGTTAATAGTTTAAGGAAGAAACATATGATTATCCTTGTGGAAAGACATACTCTCTCACTGAAGACAAATACTTGTATCTTGTAGACATAATAGTAATTTTTATCCATGATAGAAAGGGTATTTGCTATCCTATCACCATAAAACTCTATAATGAATAAATCATAAAGTATTTCCCAAGGAAACAGCAAAGGGTTGGAACAGAGAGGAGCAAGGCAAGAGCAGAGTGGGCACGAGGGAATGTTCCCGAGCCTTAATCAAAACAAGTATGTGCTGTCAGAAAATGTTACGCTGGGATTGACCAGGGCAGTGTGAAAATGAAAGATGACAGGCTAACCTTAGGAGCAGACTGTTCTTTACTAAGAACAATGACGGTGGAACAGTTTTGACGGCGCCCTCACACAGCTGGTGGACTGGGAAAGGCGAGGTGAGCAGTGCTAGTCCCAGGGACCTGGTCTGGAGGTTTGGGGACAATAGGGGCTGTTTTATTTGTTTGCCCAGATAACACAGTCTCAGGGTTGAGGATTTTACACAGTTCCTGAGCTGGAAATTAGCTCAGATCTCAGATTTACCTCTGGTTTACTCAACCCAGTAGGGGCCCTTCAGAAGCTAGCTCCAGAACCTGTTACGTCCAGGCATTTATCTTTTATGTGCTTTATACAACCTGTGCTTCAGTGCACTCTAGAGTCTCATGAGTCCAATACTATATAATAAATGAAAATGAATATTAAACCCAATTATTAAATTCTTCAAATAATTACAGACAAGTATAAAATGTAATATATAATCATGAAATCAGTATACTCAAAACAAAATTGAGAAATAAGGGTTTTCTGGCACAATTGGAAAAATGTAGGCTTTAAAACTGAAAATATCAGAGTCCAAATTTTAAATTTGCCAGTTGATTAGCTAGCTATACACATTCATTGGAAAAAAATCCTTTGTCTTCATGTAAGCCCAGTTTCCTCATTTGACAAAAATGTTAATTCCGGAGCTTCTACAGCATATAAATGGGACAATGCATACAAAGCTCCAAATGTAGTATGTGCGTGACAGGAGCTCCAGGGTCAGAAGTCATCTTTGACCTATGAAAACTTTCACTTAACCCTCTCAGGAGACGTCTTCTAGTATGAGGTTCAAAAGCAAAATAACTGATGACAAGCAAATCTGGGATAAAACATAAGCTTCAAATGTTTCTATTACTATGTTCCTGTCTATAATACTACATGTATTTTATTCTAAGTAAGAAGAAAACTTTGTTTTAGTTTAGGGTCATTTTTATTGAGAAACATTTCATTATACAAGTAGCACAAATCAGCTGAGAAAAAAATCATTTTTAAATGTAGCAAAGTATTTGGGTTTAAGCAAAAAATCAATAGTGATCACTGCTACTGAAGTTATGATTCTTCAACTCTAACTTTGGAAATAAAATCATTTCATCTCTATTATGAATTTTATCTTATTGAGTGCTCTGTAAACCTTAATACGGGATATTAAAATTCCAGTGGCTTACCTTCCTACCAGTGTAACTGATAATGGAGAATACATACTGGTGACATACCTCAAAGAGAGTATGGGAGCTACACAGTGACACAAATGCTTTCTACTAGGGAAGAATAAGGAAATGCACAGACGTATAACAGCTACTGTGACTGTAAATTTGGGTGCACATGCAAATCCACTGAATGGAATGCTAAGCAATTCTGTCAGGCATAATTATATCAAGGGAGAATAACACCCTTTTGTTGAGTAGAACGGAGAGTGATTTTTTTTAATCACTGGGTGTGTTTTTGCTTAGATCACTGCTCTAAAGAAATAAAAACAAGGAGACTAGGGGTGTGTGTATTTCACAGACAAAATAATGACCACTGCAGTTTCGTGAAAGAACAAAGACAGTCCTGCAAACCTTCTCTTGTACAGTCAAAACTGGGAAAGAACTTTAGATTGAAAACTCTTCTGGTACTTAATGTGTCTGTTTTCAGTTGATCATTTTATTTATCATAATTGCAATTTTATTTATGAGGAAAAAAAGACTTGCCTGAATTTTGTAGAGCTACTGCTCCCGCTGCTGTGGATGCCACCTGCACAACCAAAACTTCATAGCCGAACTTTTTCTGCCTGTCGATCTACCACAAAGAACAGCAATCAGATACAGGAACATAGCATGCTTTACAAAGTAAAGATTAGAAGACTGAAAATAAATCCCAGGTGATAACAGCGGCAAAAACAAGCTAAACGATTCACGGTGAGTTTGTACTAATGTGGTACTTCTGATGACCCTATTTCTGATATGAGTTTGACTCTAGCTCTTGTGACCTGAACAAATCACTTACTATTCCTGGCCCAAGTTGTCTTATAAATAAGGGATGGTACGTAGATCAGATTAAAAAAAAAAGTATGGTCTCCAACTCTAAATTTTATTATTCTACTATTACTTTTTAGGTCAGTTCATCATTTATAAATATACTGACTGCCAGATGCTTAAATGGGCTTTGAAGAAAACAAAAAGTTTTAAAATAATGACAGTTTCACCTTCAAATAACTAGTTTTGGAGGGAATATAATTTTTGTGCCTAAGGAAGACCTATCCAAATCCTAATAATTAATACATCAGTTTCTGAAAGAGTGCTGTATAAACCTTTAAGTATTTATCATTTTACACAGAACATACCCTGCTCAGAGTAAGTAGAGAAGTGAGTTCAACTCTTAGCATTAATCAGAAAAAGGAAGTAACATGACACTCGTCAGATTTTGGTCAGTATGTTAGCTTTTAAGATGTCTGACTTCTGAACAGAGCTAGTTATTCCAAATTCATATTTTTAAACATTTCATTTAAAGTATCCATTTTATTGTCGAACTTTTTAAGTGTATACTCCATTTTAAAGGTAAAAATATAACTAAAAAGGAACTGATAGACATGTAGAAAATAAGGTCTATTTTACCAATTTTCTATTGCCTATGTCTTTATAAGCCAGCCTTCCATTACTGTCTTGTTAGTTATTTTTCCCACTTTCCCTAAAACCCACTATTCTGCAGCTATGTGGCCTCAAACTTCAAAATGAATGCCTGTCCTCATTCCGTGCCTTCCTCTATAACAAACCAAAACCAGTGCTTTATTCATCACTCCCACTGGCCCTGGTTATTCAAATATTAGCAGCCATGGAATTTGCCAGATTATCATAAACTACTGAAAAGAAGGGAGAAAATCACCACAAGCTATCGATACTTCTTAAAACAAGAACAGTCTTTATGACATTGTCAAAGACCACAAACAAGAATTTCAACTAGCCAGCTAACATTTAAAAAAAAAATCATGTAACTAGTCTTAATCTCCACTTTCTCATATGTAATACTAAGAAAATGAGCTAGCCTTCATGCTTTCTGAAAAATATCTGAGGATCTAAATGATGAAAAAAAATCTTGACTAACATAGCAGCATTAAAGTGTGATAAATATGCTAATGAAGATGGTAAAGAACTGTAGGTTGTAAATTCCTGAAGTCAAGGAACAGTATCTTCTGTGTATGCAGCCAGCGTAATACAAAGAATCCTAAAGCTTTTAAAATTTATGAACATAAAAAATGACATTTAATTCTAGGTGTATCATCCAAAGCTGTGCCTGCCTGATCTGAAGCACCTGAATAAAAAAGATATGCATGCTTTCAAAACTGTGTACAGTATAAACAAAACAAAAAACCTAAATAGCTAATTAGTATCCAAGGAGAGCTCAAACTCAGCTGGGAGGAAATTAAAATAACTTCGTGTACAGCTGTATGTGTATACATGTATTAAACACTTAAATATAAAAGCTTGAGGCTGGAAAATGTGTGCAAGGTGAAATGAAATGAACTAGCAATCGGGAATGACACTCAAATAAAATAAATAAAACAAAGTAGGAACCTTGTACAGATGGATGAGGACAGTGTGCCATAAATTGAGGCACAGAAGTAACTAAATTCTCTATACTCAGGGTTCACTTCAATAAAACAAAATGAAAACTTATCAGCACAAATAAACCTAACACCACAAGCCCATGAACAAAGAGGTATATTTTGTTCATGGAAGAAAGGTCAGGGCCCTGACTCAGGAACTATTCTGCACAGGCAGAGACCAAAAAAAAAAAAGCTTATTTTCTTATAGTTTTAAAGAAAGAAAGGAAATTAGAATTAGAGAAAGGGAGGGGGGAGTGCTTGCTCTCAGGTAACATAAAACAAAACAGCTAAAAAAGATAAGAAAGGAACAGCTTTTATCTAAGAACTGATACCAGTAATTGAGAAGATGGCTCAGTTAGTAAAATGCTTGTTAAATGAACATGAGTACCTGAGTTCAATCTCCCAAAGAGAAGGCAAGCTCTTGGGGATTGCTGGCCAGTCAGCCTAGCCAAACTGGTGAGTGCCAGGTTAAGTGAGAGACCTTGTCCCTAAAACCATGCTGGAGCTCTTTCCCATTTTGCAAAATGGAGAATGAAAAAGCTGAGGAGTCAGACAACCAAGAGGAAGAAATCTGCAACCAAGAAGGCACTTGCCAGCATTGTAGGCATGGCTAACTGCAGGCATGCTAAACAGGGGAAGTGTAGGTATGGCTAGCCATAGGCATGCTAACCATAGGCATGCTAATCACAGGCCTGGCTAACTGCTGGCACTCTTAACAAGGTTTCCTGAAGGACAGAAAGCCAAAGAAGAAGCCCACTACAGCCAAAACTCCAACTTGGTTAGAGGAACTGGCAAATATGCCCAATCTGCCATATATTCCAGACAAGCTATATACATGAGAAAGTAAGTACTCAGCTGCTAAATCCAAGGCTAAAAAGAAGAAAAAATATATGTTGGTATCCAGGTGTTTAGAAACTTTGCAAAATGCCTAGATATTATCCTGTCAAAGACTTGCCTCAGAACCTGCTGAGCCAGGACTTGAAACCTTTGTGATGGCGTATGAGAAAGACTGTTCACAGTACGGATCATTCTCAGGGGCTGCCACAGGGAAGGAGAGGCAGCTAGGCTGTGGCTTGCTACTTGTAACTGGACCTCCTTCCCCCAACCCAGTTCTTCAACACAGAGCACACCAGAAATGTGTCACTGACACCGCCACAAAAACTGGCACCAGTGACGTAAAAATTCCCAACACCAGAAGCTCACAGAAAACGGAAAATTTGAGAACACAAAGTGAGGCAAGGCTGTGGACTCTCAAAGCTATTCCTCAGCGCCAGAGACACATGGGATCCTCTTTGTGTCTAAGTCCAAAACCTTCACACACTTAGATTTACTAGGGGTTTTGCCCAGAAGCTCTACCCAGTTTTGGTACACAGAAGTGTGTTACATCTTATTTATAAAAACAACCAGATAAATAACTGAATTTTTCAATTCCGTCTGGCTGCTTGCATATCAGAAACACAGCCACAGATACCAGTATCAACTACCTATAGCTTTTCATTTAAAAAAAAAAAAAATCATGAGTTACAATGTTACAAGGAAATTTAATTGAAGCGTAATAATCTCTCCATTCACAGAAAACAGAATGATACGTTTAATGGCTTATAACAATCAGACTCCTTTTGCCTGTAGAATATGGCAGTTCATACCTGCAGTTTCTTTGCGTATTGGTTGGACATAAACATCACACATTCATTGATGGCACCTGTTCTTTGAAGAAGCAATAATCCTTTGGGGGTAGCAGCAAAATTTAGTAAATCATCTAACAAATTGTCTTCCCAGGCCACACTGGAACAGGTAAAGGAAAGGCAGAGTGATTCTTAATATACTCAAAATTGAAAATATTTCAGCTCAAAATTACCAATAATTAAACTAACAGAGCACACACTACTGCAAATTACTCAACAGATATTATAAAGCAAAAAGGAAATACTTTTTATTCCTACATTTTCTATAGCAATAGCTTTTCTTCACTGAATGAATATCAGCTGCCCATGCAGCACTCTGATCCTACCTCGGTTCTCTCATCTAGGTTTAATTTCATCCTACTTCTCTACCATAATTCTGCTATGCTTAGGTTCCCCAAGCCTTAACTCGCCATTATTTTGGAAATTCTTTTATTAAAATATTTGTTTTCTCATGTTCAAAGATATAATATACATACTATCTCTTTTTCCTATTTATTTTATTTGGAAGGGAATAACATTATTTTTTCTCAGAACATTTTTAAGGAAGGCTAATAACTTTCTCTAGAGAAAGATAGTAGGAAGCATAAGAAAAGGAAAGTATTTGAATAACCCTGTACTCCATGAATATATGATAGTGCTCAATTAAAAATTTAAAACAATGCGAATTTTCTAAACATGAGGAAAGATGCATTTTGTCTAAAGATTTATTCTGTGTACCAAGCAAATAAGTCACAGAGATAGAATAAACATTAAAATGACAATAAGCAAAGACTATCAGAGAAAAGGTACAGTCCATTAAAGACAGGTGGTTATACTAATAACATATTTCCCCATCACCACATACTCCAGAAGACCCTGGAATGACAGCTATAGCTTCAAAGCCCGATGAGCACTGTTTGCCTGCCCACACATTTAACCCAACTAAATTATCCCTGAAGAATGAAAACATGTGTGCTGGGTGAGAAAGAGTATGTGGGTTGGAAAAAGAGACATTTTCAGACATAAAAGATTAGCCAGGAGAGGTGGTACATGCCTCTAATCTCAGCACTCAAGAATCAGAGACAGTCGGATATCTGTGAGTTGTGAGTTAGCCTGTCAGAGCAAGTTCTATGCAGGCCAGCCAAGGCTACATAATGAGACTGACCTCAACAAGAACAACCACGACATTAGACATAAATGATAAGATCCATTCTCAGCTCTTAAAGAACAATCAAAGTATAACTATGTTTGGAAAAAGTCAAGGAAAAAAGTTTAAAAAGTCAAGAAAAAGTTAAGATTATTGGGGGGAAAACGACAAAATTTATATCAAAAGAATTAAAGGATTATGAATATGCTCGACAAATATATTATTAATGAGTATGAAGAAATAAGGTGGTCAAAGTTCTTGATAATTACAACACTGAAGATTATGACATGTGTAGAGGATCAATGACTATCAAAGTGTGGCAAATTCGTAGTGCATTTCATAACACGACACAAATACCTAATGACTTCACGCTGAAGCACATCTAAAGCTAAAAGGTGGCTCCAGGCACAACGGATAGTACATTGAACTTCTAGTTAGAGCTGGGCTTGGAGGCACATGCCTATAATGCCAGCACTCAGGAGACCTTGTCTGAGTCTGAGGCAGCCCTGAGTTGCAAAGCAAGCACTAGGCCAGGAAGGGCTACATAGTGAGACCCTGTCTCTGTTTTGAAACAAAGAAAAACATACCATGAAATACATACTTACATTTTAAGGATAACATGAAAAGAGTTGATATATAACTTACAAATTCAGAAATAGCACAAAAGGGGGTCAGAGAGATAGCACAGTGGATAATGGAGAGGGGCTTACAAGGCCCCATTCAGCTCTGAAGATTCATAAGCAGTTAATGGTTGATAGGGAAGGCATTTTCTTTAGTGGTGTAGTCACTAGTAAAGTACCCATGCCTCATAAACAAGCCCTCACCCTTGCTCATGTAAATAATGCTAATGCATCTCACTGGATCACACACAAAAAAGGCATGAAGGTAGAAGGGAGGGTGACTGGGAAGAGGGAGGGGACTAACAAGAGGAGAAGAGGGTCAAGAGATAGTAACAGGGTAAATATGGTTGAAATACATTATGTACAGATATGAAAATGTCATAATGAAATCCATTATTATATATAGCTAACATTTGCTAATAAAAACATTACAATTAGTTTAAAAATATAAACTAGTTATAAAATATAAATCAAACCAAACAGAAATATATGTAAAAGACATTAGTCATTACAGAAAATAAAATCAATGAAAAAGTCTACATGACTCTTGTAAATCACAGGGAAAAAAATCTTACAAGTGGCATATATGATGTAAAAGGGGAATGTGTAACTGGAAAATGAGCGCTGACATGCTTTAGCACACCTTCTCTGCTGCTTTCTATTTAACTGCCCTTCAAATTTTAATAAAGGCAAATAGAAGATCCAAGCCATTGAACTCTATTGTCCTTTCCCGGTGGGCGATGGGCAATGGTAAAAAGCATACTGTTCTGTTAGCTTCAACAACCCCATTGTTTCGCTATGAGATATTTCCCATGGAAATAAAATTTCTGGGGATTAATTTCTTTGGTATCACAGGCTAAGCTTTGCAGATCTAAGAACCCCTTTGTAATTTTTTCCCTCCCATTTGCTGAGGGTACCCTGATGACTGGTTGGGGCAAGTTTGAGATCTTTTATTTTTCTCTGTGATTTTATTCTTCTCTGAGGTCACCCGAATGACAGTTTCAAAAGAGTTTCCAGTCATTTACATAAGATTTTTAGAGTCAATGTCTAGATTTAAATGACATGAATGCCTTATCATGGCATTATCAGCTTCTACCTTCTCCATAACACAGACACACCTGAAAATGTGAAGCCAAAGGATCCCTCAAAAAACGTCACCAAAACCAAAGATCAAAATTATTAACTTCATGGCATAAAACTACTGGCTAATTTGTTTTTATAGCTAACTATTAATTTTGTTTATCATGTTCATCTCATACTTACTCTCACTAACTTTCCAAAACTAGTACCATGGGCAAGAGAAAGTCTCGTTCGCTAATTCATTCCTTCACTCACTCAAGGAACAGTTATCAGGTATATGGTGCATATAGATACAAGGCTAGTTAACAGTTCCAAGTTTTACCAAAGAATCAATGAAAAAAAATAATAAAACCCACCCCCTATCAGCTTTCTCAATGACAGAAGACACTCAACTCTTTCTAAAAGTAAACTGAACTCTGAAAACAAAAATGACATGAGCAACTGGGTTTTATCAGAAATCTTATTAAATTCTTTGCTTCTCCTAAAACATTGAAAAGATTAATTTATATGTCAACTTTACTGGATTTGAAGAATAGCAAGAAAACTGGTAGAGCATTACTCTGGGGTGTGTCTGAGAGGGTGTATTCAGAAGAGATTGGGCTGCAAATCTCAACGGACCAAGTAGGGACAATCTATCTTCACAGCAGACAGGCAGCATTCCATTAGATGGGGCCCAGACAAAAGGAAAACAGAGAAGAGGTTGATTTATCTCTCTCTTGGAGCCCAGGTACCTTCTCTGTCCTTGGAAGCCCAAACCACAAACTTTCTGCCCTTTGCACTCCAAGTCTTACAAAAGGAGACCTCCAGGTCCCTAGTTCTTTGTACTTGGAGTCCATAACAGAACGCTCAGATTCCCTGGTTGAAGATTTGAACTGAGCAACATTATCCACATCCCAAAGTCTCTGCAAACAGCCTGTCCATAGCAATGTGAGCCGTTTCCCCTAGTAAATTCTCCCTCTACTCATACACTGACATGAATATATTCCTCTTCGGAAAGCCCTAATACAAACAATAATATCAGGTGCTAGGGAGCCTCTGTTCCCTGATACTGTTTTCCTGTAGAGCACATACTCTAATATGATACTGCCTCCCTCCACCTCTTTGCCTGCTCCTCACTTCATATGAAAGGCAGATGAATTCAGGAGATTTGGAGGGTGATCAGAGCATGCTTGGATAAGCAATACCTCTGTTCCAGTCTACTTCCTCTACAGGAAACAGCTCCCTGTAGCAAACACACATTCCGTTTTGATCAACAATACAGGGAGGATTGAGGATTGAGGGCAGTAAATTACACCTTTGTCGAAAGTCTATGCTTTCCACTGTAGATTGTGCCTGGACCAAGTTTGTCTAGTAATAGAGGCTGTGTTATTCAGTGTTTTGATTTGCCTGTTATCTTTCATTGCTGCTAATTGGCTCAAAATCCACACATGAGTCAGAAAAGTATGATTTATTAATTAGCTCTCTCACATTCTACAATAAGGGTCTCAAAAAATATTACTTAACAGTAAAAAGTTAAATACATTAATCACATTGCCCATCACTTCCAATCTTCTGACCATACTATTTATTCCATGTGGAATAACCCATACCACCTTTTTTTACAAGTTATTGGTCATGTATTCTTTATAACTTGATTTGGCAATAATTTCTGAGACGTTTTCCCCCATATACTGAAACCCAATGGCTCTACATAACCCACATCAAATATTAAGCACACTATGTAGCCAGAATGTCTTTGTTTATGTCTTTTGTGCACCACACAATGCTCCCTAAGGTCTATATCCATCTCTGAACTTAGCAGAGGCCTTATTCTAATGAATGAATGAATAAAAATGAATGCACGAGTGGAAATGAAAATCTGGTAAAACCCTAGAGGGTTTAAAAGGAAAGCAACTGAACTAAAAATTAAACGACTTACAGAAGTTTTTCTCACACACTCAGTGAAAAGAAAAAGTACACAGCAGTTTACATACATTTGATAAACACATTAGAAAAAAGTTATATGAAACTTACAGAGAATGAACTATTTGAAGCTTTAAGGAAATGCAAAACTTTCTGTTTAACTGTCTAAGTTAAACTAACTGTACCTATAAAAAATAAATTCAAATTCAATGTTTCTTTAACAAAGGGTAGCCCAATTATTTTTTTCAGATTATGCCAACACTAAATAATAAAATTAAAAGAAAATCAGAGCAAGAGAGATGGCTCAGAGGTTAAGAGTACCGGCTGCTCTTGAAAAGGACCTGGGGTTTGGTTCCCTGCACCCACATGGCAGCTAACAACCATCTGTAACTCCAGTTCCAGGGGACTTGACTTCCTCTTCTGACCTCCACAGGCAATGCATAGCACAGATACATGTCCACAAAACGCTCATACACATAAAATAAAATTAAATACCCGCCCGCCCATTTTTCTTAAACTGAAATAAAATTTTGGAATACATGTATCAATAAAACTGAGTTTTAAAAAAGTACCTTTCCTTCTAATCTGATACCATATCCTACCAATATTTGCAAAGAAGTACAAATCCTTAAACTTAAATGCTGATTTAAATAATTTTCAAATGTCAAAATCTAATTAAAATGAACTTTTACCATATTCTGAAAAACTCACATGTATAAATGGACTTCATGGCGTTTGAAAATGCCATTGACCATTTTGATTAACTTTGCAATTCTACTATTTGTTAATTCCCCAAATTTTCTGGAAACATTATACTATCCCAAGCCTACTGCACAAAATGTAAACATAGGATGAAATAGGTATAACAAATACTACAGATCTCTTAATGGCTCCAAGTGTCACATAATCTCTGGAGCTCCTGCAAAGTGTGCTTTTCCTTGAACTTATACATACACATTTAACTTCATGGAAAATATCTTTACCACAGTTTTCTATTACATTTCAGTCATTTTAAAATAATTTCAGCAATGTAATATCTGACTAACAATTGTACTTACATGCTAGGAGATTCTTGGCTCACTGAAGAAACAGAATCAGAACCCTCTACTGGAGTAGGAATTCTTTCTGATAGTAAACTTGTCTTTAAAAAAATAAAATTAAAGCAGACATTTTCATTATTGCTTTTCTTACTGATAACATTATTCATAAGATTTCATAGTTTTGAGGGGATTTTATCTTTGATGTATTTTAATTCAGTTACTTTTCGAGATGAAATTACATAGTTGTTAAGTATTATAAAAAATATTTTATAAATAAGATATATTATGTGAAATTTAAAAACTTAGTAATCCATTGATATGTATATGTTATTGCTATATTAGACTCTTAATACCCATAACAAAACCCACCTTTCTTTAAAAGGAATAACTTTCACAGAAAAATGTGCTCTATTCAAAGAGAAATTACAAAAGCTTCTGCTACCACAATAAAGCTTCTGGTAATCTGTCTTAGAAATTCATTCTATATGAGGAAGTTCTGGTGTTCTCTTGTGCCAGATTAAGAAGCGTTATGCCCTCCAAATACCATGATGCTGAAGAAGTGATGTTTGCCACACTGAAATATCCTGTTCACAGTTTAGTATTCAAAGATGCCTATAAATGAAGTAAGATCTACAGGGAGGAAGAAAGGAATTCAGATACTTACCTTCTTCCATGCCTTCACTATAGATTCATGCAGACTATAAGGAAGTAACACCTGTAAACCTTCACATGTACTATATATCTGACGGCACACAGAAATAAAAGCTCCTTTAACAACAGGCAGCATTTCTGATCCAGAAAAAATGGAAATCTCTTCATCAAGAAGTTTCTTTGAAAATTTGGCAATTGTATGAACACCTGTAGGACTGAAAGAGAACACCTAGATGAGACTCCAAAGCCACATGGTCTTGACTTCACAAAGCACTAGTACATCTAGTCTTGTCAAAACAACCTGTTTGTTAGCTCCCCTGTCGTCATCACATAACTGTTCTCAAACAAATCAATTTCAATATAAAAGTCTAGTAATAAAAGTTTCAGTGGAATAGATGAAAGAAAGTCTAGACAGAAAAAACAGCAAAACTGCACACACTTAAAGGTTACAGATGCCAGTAGCCAAGATCATATACTGTTCTCGATTTTATAATGAAAGCATATTCTTATTGTTAACACTGTTGATACCTTTCCTATACCATTAACAAGATTCAGCTGTCTTATCTCAAAGTTTGAGACATTATCCTAAAAGTAACAAGTAAATAATAATGACAGAAATAAAAATGCTTTTAATGTGCCAGCTACTGTTTAAAGTATTTTCAATGTACTTAAATAATTCCTTCTATAATTCTACAGAGTAGGAGCTTACAGATGAGAAAATAAAGGTTTTCTTCTAAACATACAGAACTTCTTCTAAACATACAGAATACGGCTTACATTTGAAAATTATTATTTACCTAAGAATATGTCCCACTACAAGTCCAACAAAAAGATCATTTGAAGTAATCTTATTTCTTCATGAATATCATTAACTTGATTGGTAAATTTGTTTATTTGTTTTACAGTTTTTAAAAATCATGACTTTTCCTTTTTAATTTTGTTTGACCTTTGGTACCTAGAACAACTACTTCATTTGAAACAAAATCCAATACAATCTATATAAATCCCATAGATCTCCCGATGCATGTTTCTGTTTTTCTCTTTTGTCTCCTAAAAGCAATCATTTACATTACTCCTCAGTCTGTCCACTCTGAACTTCTCTGAAATGTAAATGACTGCCTGTACCATTCCACTACCTGAACAGCAGCGTTCTGTAAACGTTCTTCTCTGCTTTCTCTTTTTTCCCTTAACAATTTGTAGAAAAGATAACACCACAAGTAGTTCACAAAAATATTCCTTTTTTATTGCATTTTAAAATATTTTTAAATTAACTGTGTGTCAAATGACAGAATGCATGAATTCCAGTGGGGGGAGACTATGGATGGGTGCCCTGGGGAAGGGGCCATAAAAATGATTAAGATGTTCTGTATGAAATACACAAAAATTCAATTTAAAAAATTACAAAAATATTTTAATGAATATAAAAAAATTGTGTGTGTTTATGTATATGTGTGCAAGCACACACAAAAGAATGCACATGGAGGTCAATGGATAATTGCAGGATTGGGTTCTCTTCTTTTACAAGGTGGGTCTCAAGGATTGAACCGGGTTCTCAAGCTTGATGGCAGGCACCTTTATCTGCTGAGCCATTTTCCAGGACCTCATTCCTTCTGACATCCAGCTGTTCAATGCTCAATGTTCTATTGTGAAAAGTAAGAGTTTAATAAACTAGTGTCTTGCTGATGTTCATCTGAGATTACTCCAGTATTTTTACTAAGGGAAATAAAAAGGATATGAACTTTTAACTACATAGTGAAGACTCAGAAGTTATTTCTGGTATTTTATATCTTGTTTGTTTAACTTAATATGAGAAAATTTTTCTTTTTAAATAATGCATATAATCATAAAGATACTGAGAAGCCAAAAAAATCGATTACCTGCCAATTAAAAATATTCATACAGAAACGGAAAAATTGATATAAAGCCAGGTATGGCACGCACCTGCCATCCTAGCACTCGGGAGGCTGAGGCAGGAAGATCACAAATTTAAGGCCAGTTTGTACTATTAATGATGTTCGGTCTTTAGAAAATGAAAAAAAATGAATTTGTGTAGACAAAAACTTCTTAGAAGTCATAAAAAGGTTAATCTTTCTAATTAAAAAAAAGTTAAATACCAAAGACCTCCAGTTAAATGTGACAAATGAAACATATCCACATCCACTCCCTCCATAAATATTAAAATTCCTAAGTAAAACAATTTTCTGAGAAGGCATAAACAACCGTCCAGGAAGCAGAGAGTGGAAAGGATTGTGAAAATATTTTAGAGCCTAGGAAAACAAAGAGCAAAGCAAGAACTAGAAAGCAGCAGTGACCAGTCACAGTATAAACGCTGAATTTACTTCTCAGAACTTGCCAAAAAAAAAAGAAAGAAAAGCAGATATAGCAGATATTGGCGATACTAAAGATCCCTGCATTGGGTGATAAAAAATGGTACTGAAAACAAAAGATCTGGCTCCAGAAATAAGTTTAAGAAGAACTTTATCCTCCAGGTCCTGGTCTAAATTTCATGCAGCTAGCCAAGGGTACTTCTTGGAAGGTGCAGAGACCAATAAACACAGGGGGATAGAAGGTATTCCAGGATCAAATCAAAATGCACTAATGCTTGAGATTGCCACCACGTCCACTCAGTCACTACTGAGAGGACTGGATCCCTTAGACAGATCACTGCAAGTCACTTCTCTATGGAATCTGATCAAAACACACACAAAACTAAGGATGCTACCAAGGGGGGATTCCCAGCAAAGTGCCATAGCACTTACTACACAAGACAGAGTGCAGTAAAGGCCACCAGTGACAAGTGCCCCTGTACAGTTCTCAAGCAGCTTCTCACTCCCTTGCAGACAGTCAGAGAAAACTCCAATTAGTGATAGAGATCAAGAGAACAAGTGAAAAAAAATGTGAGGGAGATGATAAATCTACCTCCCCAAAGTTGTCCTCTGAACCATACACATGTGTTTTGGCATGTACAGGTGGGCACACAGACACACACACACACACACACCAATAACAGATCATTTAATATTTTTTAAATCTTCAGAGCAATAACAGCCAATAGAAAAATCATAAATTTCCAGAAAAAGAAAACAAAAGCTACCCCATGATGTTAGAAGAACTATCTCCAGGGTAAACGTTTTGCTCTCAATCAGGGTAGCAACCCAACCAGTCTTGTTTATAAAGTAGGTGTTTTAAGTATAACTGACAGAAGTTTCCTCGTATTTAAGCACACTCAAAAATGTAATCCACTAGGAAATACCATGTGGATGATCTTGCAATGAACTGGAACCTACATTAGAAATTATGCCAACAAAACAAAAAAGGAAATGAAAATCATTAATCCCACAGGGAAAAGAAAAGAAAAGTGATGCTGGGCTCCAGTGGGGCTCAGCTGTGCAGAACGAGCAACAACATGGGTTAATTATCAAAACGACTGTGGAATAGCACTGTATTGATGGGAGGGACCAGGTGCAGTGGTTTGAATGTGTCCCTCATAGGTTTCAAGTATCGGAACACTGGTGCCAGTCCATGGTGTTGTTTGGGGAGGGTAATGGAACCTTCAGGAGGAGCAGCCTTGCTGGAGGAAGCATGTCACTGGGGGTGGGCTTGGAGCGTTCTTAAGCTTTGCTGGATGTCCAGCTTCTCACTCTGTTTCTTGTGCCTGTTTGAAGATGTGAGAACTCAGGTTCTGCTCCAACACCTTTGTGGACATGCCTTCACACCACAATGGACACCCACCCTCTGGAACCATGAGCCAAATAAACTCAATAAGCTGCCTTGGTCATGGTGCTTTCTCACAGCAACAGAAAAGTAACACCCCAGGTGATGTGTTCGAGTGAAGGGTGGAGCAGCAAGGGGGATACTGTGAAATAAGTCAGTGGATAAAATCTAAAACTTTTGAGTACTATAAGCACATTATTTGATAACACAGAGATAAACATTAAAGCCCTGAAACAGCTAAAAAAAAAAAAAAACAAGAAAGAAAGAACTGTGCTTTTTAAGCCTTTCATGTTTAAATTAAGTATCTGTAGTTTTAAGTCAATGAAAAAAATCTAGTTTAAAATGGGGAATTGCAAAAAAGGAAATAATAACAGCCAATGAAAGGGTTTATATGTGGTGCAACATACCTATGATTCTAGAACCTCAGATACAGAGGTAGGAGAAGTGGGACAAGTTTAAGGTTAGACTGGTCTACATAGCAGAACCCTGCTTTAAAACAAAAAAGAAAAAGAAAAAAAGAAGGAAAGAGGATTTCAAACTATGTCCATGTTAATTAATTACAAAGAATTTGGTTGTAGACATATATTACAAACTTTAACCAGAGTGACAAAAAGAGGAGAGGAGAGAAAAAATGAAATCATACACAACATTCCGCCAAAGACAAATAAGGAAGAAGAATGGAAAACGGAGAAGGATGCAGGGAAAAAAGAGTGAGGGAAAGAGAGAGAGAAAATATCAAGAGCAAGGGCAACAAACAGAAAACTACTAAACGGATATAAAATCCTACTACATTACCAATCATTTTTCAATTTTCCCATACATCAATTAGAAGACAAAAATTATCAAGGTGAACTAAAAAAGTAAGACCCAACTGTGTGTTGGAATCCCACTTTTAATAATGGCACAAAGGGGAATATAGATAAAGCTTAGTGGTGGAGGGCTTGCCTAGCATGTGATAAGGCCTGAGAGTCTGTCCTCAGCAATAAAAGAAAACTCAGGATAAAAATACAAATGGATTAAAATAAAGGGATGGAGAGAAGATGAACCATGCAAACAGTAACAGACTATATCAATAATTTTAGCTATCTTAATTTCAGACAAAGCTGACTGCAGAGTATCAAAGGCAAAACCACTACCCATAACACAAAAGTCAATGTTCCAAATTATATAACAATACTTAACATTAAAAGCCTCAAATACAAGAAACAAAAACTGACCCTACCAAACAGAAAACTAGAATTCACTAACAGTGCTAAAGATTGTAATAGTGAATCTGTAACTGATGATTTCAGCAGGAAGTTGGTAACAGCATAATTGAACTGAAAATCAATATACTACATCAACTGACCTCTCCAGAATATTTTATCCAACAATAACAGAAAATATATTACAAAAGACCATTCATCTACAGTATACTTTGAATTTCACAGAAATTGTAGAAAGTATGCTTTAAGATCTATCAAAAAATCTACAGAGGATTTTTAAACATTTTTAACTAACTGGATAATAGGAATACAATTTATCAAAATGTGGAGGTTGGGAATGGGGCTCAGCAGTACAGCAAGTACTTGGCATGCACAAGAATTCAAGTTCAACTTCCAGCACCAAAGAAGAAGAAGATAGAAAAGGAAAACTTGTCAGATGCAGGACAAGCGTTGCTTAGACAAGAATTTGTAGCACTGAATGCACACACTGTAAAAGAGGAAAGATCATGTCACTCATTTAAGCTTCCCCACAAAAAACTAGAAGAGAAAATTAAATCCAAAATAAGCAGAAGAAATGAAGGAAGAATTAAAACAACAACAACAACAAAAAAAAAAATCAATGAAGTTAAAAACAGGAAGGAAGTCATGCCAGTCATTGTAATCCCAGTGCTTGGGAGGCTAAGGGAAGAGGACTGGTGAAGCCCAGGCTGACCTGGGCAGTATAGTGAGACCTGTATCCAAAACATGAACATGCCCTCCAAATAAATGAAAGGGGGCGGGTGACAGGAGGCAGAGAGGGAGAGGAAGAGGAAGGCGGGAGAGGGAGAGGGAGACTGAAACCAGAATGAAAGTGAGTTCTTCCAGGGTGGTCCTCCAGCCACTAAGACAATAATAAGGTAACATTAAATCAACTCTGTGTCCACAAATAGCACAAGCAGTGCACCTTTCTGCAAGACAAAAGGAAAGAACACTGACTAGGTCTACTTCTTATAAAGAAACTGAGTAATTAATAGAGACTGAATACACCAAGCTCAAATAGTCTCACTGATGAATCCTACCAAAGATTCATGGAAGAAGTTATGCTAGTGGTCAACAATCCATTCCATAAGACAGCAGCAGAAGGAGTAATTTCTAACTTATGAGAGCAGTATTTAAATAATACCGAGAGAAAAAAAAGAAATTGCAGATTCAGAGACCAGTATCTCTCATCAACATGGCAAAAATCTTCAGTGACACTGGCAAATCAAAGCACAATGGATAAGAATTGTTCACCACAGTCAAGTTCACTCCCAGAGAAAAGCTTGTTTGACAGTCAAAAAACAATTAATGTAATCCATCAAATCAACAAGTTAAAGATGACAAAGGATATTTATTCCAGTGTTCTTTACAGAGGCAAAAACCGAGGCACAACTGGCTATCCATTACCAGGGGGAAATTTGAATAAATTATGGTAAACTAAAGCAAAAGGTGTAATAGGGATGTTAAAGTATCACTCTTCACTCACCTAAGAAAATGTCCGTGGTTGAATACAAGAACTGAAGTTTTGCCATTTTTATAAACACGATAGACAACATTCATAGGTTTGCCCAAAGTGTCGCATCATCAAATCACAGGAAATCTAGAAGGCTAAGTACTACAAGGTTACCATGGATTAAGTGAGGAACTAGGACTGGGTGACAGCAAAGAAGGAAGAAGGAAAGTGGTTTCTGGTGAACCTTTGGTTGGTTTGGCTTGAATCCGTCACGTAGCTTTGGAAGTCTACTAGAGAAAGCCTGAGGAAGCAGATGAGAAAGGTTGTGGAAAAATGCCATCTGGAGTGAATAGCATCTTAGATGCTGTTCTAAGTGTGACATAAAATTACATTAAAGGGTCTGGAGAGATGGGTTTAGGAATGCTTACTATTTTTGCAGAGGACCTAGGTTCAGTTTCTATCATCCACAGGGCAGCTCACAACAGCCTGCGGTTACAAGGTATACAACACCCAATTCTAGCCTCTTCAGGCTCCAGGACACATGTGGTGTGCACATGCAAGCACACACACATACACATAAAATAAATAAAAATCTTTTTCAAAAAGATTCTAAAAAAGATCATTTAACATGTCACCAGTGGCTCATCAGGAAACCTAACAATACCTTACAGCTATCCAGATTAAAATGTAGACACATACCTTTCTTCCTCAGAAGAATTCATATTTTCTCCATAAAGAAGTAAAATAAGTCCTTCTTCTACAGAAGCGATTCTTGCCAAAATATCAGCTATATGAATTAAAGCTGTTTCAGAGCAATTCAGAGCAGCCTGCACATTTTCAAAAATGACAAGACAAATCATGTAATTTTATGACATATCAAGGGTGGTATGCATTCGAATAAAGTTATACTGCCACCACAACAGAAACCTTAACAATTTGTTTGGTTGTAAAATAATACAGCAGAATTAAATGTGTCACTGGATTATACCCTTTCACCAGCACAGCTAAAGAAGCAAATACATTCAGGAATTTTGCCCATGCCAGTTATTGAGAATCACCATTCCGATTTCAGCTTCATGAATAATTCTGTTTACCACATGCAGTAGCTCCCTCAATTTCTATGTTGTCTTGTACTTTCAGACACTGAGTTCCTGTAAACCCACTATAGTGTATGTGATATCTAGTGATATAATTTTACCTAACTGATACTATTTCCTTGTATATTTAACTATGTGAAGACTGACTAGGATAGCCAGTGCATGAGCTTGCCAATACAGAATAATGTCACCCACTGAGAAAACAAATTGGACCAATCATATTTGTTCACTTTAAATGGAAGTACTAAATGACTTTGCCTACATATAACAAAATAGCACAAAACAAATACTGAAAACCTAGAAATTATATATTGTTGAAGCCTGTTTCTAGCAATTCCTATTCTTTTCAGGGCCTGCTTGTTGCTTTGTAACGTATAGGTGCTGTTGTTCATATTCTCTATAATGATTTTCAAAATGTTCATCTGACAACAAATAATGATACAAATGTCATGGACTTCCTTAACAAATATGACTCAAGCACAGTCCCTTAAAATTTTGAAGGGTAGAAGCTGAGGAGATGGCTAAGTAGGTAAGAGCACTTGCTGCACATGCATGAGCACCTGAGTTCAAATACTAAGCACCCACATCAAACCAGGCATGGCTGCAAACACCTGTCATCTCAGTGCTGCGGGTGGGAAATGGGGGTTGGGAGGCTCACTGGGGCTTGCTGTCTGCCAGCTTAGCTCCAGGATCAGTGAACAACCCTGTCTCAAAGGAAAAAGGTAGGATATGTGAAGTCCTCATGTGGCCCCCAGGCATCCACCTACATGTGTATACAACACACACATGCCACACAGTACTGCATGCACACATTTTTTAATGTGTGTATGTATGTGTGTTGATTTGTGTTAAATGTCGATTTGATAGACTCTAGAACCACCCAGGAGATGGGCCCCCAGGCCTGCCTATAGGATATTGTGTTTTCACTAACTGATATGGGAAGATCTATCCACTGTGTGTAGTGTGGTGCCATGCCCCAGCTGGGACTCTGGACTCTATCAATGGGGAAAGGGAACTCAGCAGCAGCATGTACCCGATTCTCTGTGCTTACCCGTGGATACAATATGGCCAGCTCCTGCAAACTCCTGCTGTGTTCCTACAAGATGGACTGTCCTCTGAACCATGACCTAAAATAAACATGCCCATTCTCTTCTACATTTGTAGCACTAACACATCATCGACAGATGATGTTAGATGGCTTAAGTTAAATACCAGATATCTATTATGAGTCACTGGACTAGACCTACACTCAAGAATAAATAATTCAAAGCCAGCAAGATGGCTCAGAAGGTAGATGCCAAACCTGATGATCTAAGTTCAGTCCCTGAGGCCTACATGGTAGAAAAGAACTGCTTTCATAAGCTGTCACCTAGGGACACACACACACACACACACACACACACACACACACACACGAGAGAGAGAGAGAGAGAGAAGGAGACAGAGAGAGAGAGAGAGAGAGAGAGAGAGAGAGAGAGAGAGAGGAACATAACAAGAAATACAGAGCTAAAAAAACACTGTAGTGTACCGAAAAGAATGGGAGAAAATTTCAGAGATATGTTCTGGTCTAAAGAAAGGAGAATTCAGAAAATTTAAATAGGGAATAAAATTAGAAAATAGGGGACAAAAACACAGAAAACGTGGTAAATGCAAAGTTAAGAACACTGACATTTACCCATCAACAAGCAGGAAAGTATTTGTTAGCCAATTCCAGTGTAGACAAACAGGTAAAGAAGCCTAGAGTGATGGCTCGAGGTTAAGAGGAATAGCTTGTCTTGCAGAGAACCTGTGTTCCATTCCCAGAACCCACAGGGTGGCTGACAACCAGCTGTAACTCCAGTTCCAGAGGATCTGACACTCTCTTCTGACTTCCTCAGGCATTACACAACACGGGTGCACCTACCTACATGTAGGCATTATATCCATACACATAAAATTTAAAAATAATAAAATATTAAAAAAGAAAGAGATGCTGCCAAACTGATAAAAAGACAAAACTTCCAACCTTCTGATGAATTCCCAAAGGCTAATGCCACAAAGCTTAAGTCACAGAAGGAGAGGGCTATATAGACTTACAGCAAGCTTGGTAAGTGCACGAACACTGTCATGTGCTGAATGCCTCACATGGGTAAGTCACTTCTTTCCACCTCAGTATAAATGACTAGATTATACGACATAAGGAAGAATACTGTGTGAACTGGAAGGAGACACACACATGCTCAGGTCTGGGACTGAACATGCTTTCTTCCCAGTACCAGTTCTTCCTAGTTTACAAATTGGCTTTTTGGAAAAATAATCCAATTTTCAAAGGTTATAAAATTGCCATTAAAATAAACAAGATATTCACAAGGTTTATTACATTTACAAGACACTTAAATAGCCTCTACACAGAATAACTTTTATCTGTTTTTTCACACCAGCAGATCTAAGCCAGATTCAAAAGAATGAGATGTTGCGTGTGCATTCCTACCACCCTGTCATAGCTAATAAATCAAATAAATAACCAGAGAAAAATGATTTCACAAATAAAGATCTATATGAGCAAAAAAATTTTAAATGACAATGTAAGAAAATATTTAAACTTTATCAAAAACAAAGGTCCATCAAATATTTACTAACAGTAGCCAATGAAGAAGTTCCTTTTCTCTTTAATAAATAAAACCCACCTCGGTTCCCTTCATTAAATTATGAATAGGCTGAAGAAGTGTGTCGATCACAGTGCTGTTATATAAGCACTCAACTGCACATTCTTTTTGATCACAGAGTATCTGAAGAACATCAGTCACCATACTTGCAGGAGAATAAGTCTCTGATAAAAAGAAAGAAAAGTGAAAGATCAAAATTTAAAGTATGACTTAGTACTGTTTTCAATTACAGGCTACATACTGTTCCAGAAAGGTCAAAGGTAATTCAATTGTTCAAAAATCACACAACTAAAATCCCAAGAAATGAATATTATAGCCCAAAACTTAAGATCTCAACTAGCATACTATGCCTTTAACTTAATAAAAAAAGAAACAAGTAAGCAAGAAAAATATGAATGAGAAAAGAGAATACATTATTCAGTTTGACATCAAATCAATGCTTGATAGTAAAGATATAAGACAGTAAAGTCTAAAGAAAACTAACTTTTTCTCCTAGGAAATGCTTTCACTGGTATTCAATTTTGTTCTTTTTCTTAAATAATGTACTCAGGTATGTGAACTAGGAGAAAACTAAAGGAGGCATTTAAATGAAATCAGACACTGTCACAGGGACGGGTGCATTTGTGTCATCCCAAAAGGCAGGGAAAATGAGCGTCATTTTTTATTCATTCATTCATTCATTAATTCACAATTTATGTGTATGACTGTTTCATTTATTCATTCATAATTTAGGTATATGACTCTTTTGCCTGCATGTATATAAGTGCACCCATATTGAGCAATGCCCACAGAGGACAGAGGAGAATGCTGGATGCCATGGAATTGAAGTTACAGAGGGTTGTTAGCTGCCATGCAGGTGCTGGGAATCAAACCCAGGTCCTCTACGGTGTTCTTAACTCCTTAACTGCTGAGCCATCTCTCCAGCCCCAAAATTACATATATTCTAACATATGATATAAATTACATAATTTATTATATATAAAATTATCTGTAACTTTTGTTCTATTGTGTGTATTTGTCTATGTTGGGGCAGGCACGGACATGAGTGAATTCTGGACCTGTGGAGTCCAGAAGGGGGTCCTACATCCCCAAGAGTTTAATGTACAGTTAGTTGTCAGCTACTTGCTGTAGGTGCTAAGCAATGAAAGGGAGGTAGGGGAGCAGGCTGGAGAGATAGCTCAGCAGTTAAGAACACTGGCTGCTCTTGCAGAGGACCCAGGTTTGGTTCCTAACCGAGTTCCAGGGGATCCAATGCCCTCTTCTGACCTCCATGGGCACTGCATGACATGGGGGCACTTACATACATGCAGGTAATAATGCACTTATACACAAAATAAAAGTAATAAATAAAATATATTTTTAAACGAGCTGACCACATGTGTATGATTATATGGAAACAGAGTCCTACAGTCTCCTGGGACCCTGCTCATATGAACCTCCAGCAATGGTGTCAGCATGCACAGGACCTATGCAAACTCAAGCAGACAACAACTTACTTAGCACAGAACTGTGGAAATGGGCAGCAGGCCTCAATCTCAGTCAAAGAATTACTGGAAGCTGGTTACTGCTGGGTGAGGAACAGCTGATCTAAATTCTCAAGGGGAGGAACTCTGGATGGCCTGAATGGAGCCGCAGTGCATGAACTTGCACTGAGGGATGTCTGGGGAATGAGCCTTGACAGAGAATGTATGAATTTCAGTGGGGCAGGGCTGTGGAAGGGGACCAATGGGGAATCAGGTACAGATGACTGGGATGTTCTGTGTAAAATACACAAGAATTAAATTTTAAAATACTTCCAAAAAAAAAAGAAAGAGTTGAGCTTGGGGTCCCCTGCAAGTGTAGCATATGTTCTTAACCACTGAGCCTTCGCTCCAGCCTGAAAGCTGAATTTTACAATGATCTTTAAAAATATGAATAGAAAAGTCAAAATGTACAAACTCTTATGTGGTTGGAAGGATTACTGATATATCCTATTTTTCATTTTATATATTAATATATTTTCAGATATTTGTTCTACCCTCTTCACAAGTATTTATGTAAGACTGTCCTAGAAAAAGGCAATATAAAACTAACAAAGTCCTTACTTTATACTACAATAAACATGCTAACTACAAGTTGACACCTGACAAAAAGAAAATAAAGAAGAATTTAATGAGTTTTAAACAAGTACCAGATTTAAAAAAAAAAAAAACTTGTTTGCAATAAGAAATATTATCAATGAGCTATTTATGGAACACAACTGAATGACTACTGCATACTGAACAATGCAGCAGTCGGAGAAGGAAATAAGACAAAGATCATTCATGAAAGGTAAGCCAAAATACTAAGTAGTCGTTTAATATAGAAAAGATAGGTTTTATCGCAAAGGATGCTGCAGAACACATGTAGCAGAGCTTAAACTATTACTCCATGCATCTAAATGCTATGAAGAGAGAAGAGTCTCGGAGTCAGAATTGCTGTTACGATCAACACACTACTATAATTGCACAGATAATACCTACTAGCTGGTGGATATATTAGAGGACTAATACAGAATTCAAACCATGTGCTAACAGTTCCAAGATATCCCAGACGTTTGGAAGACTATGGCCTCCATCATTGAAATATTCTGATTTTACTTTGGAGATTTTTATTAATATTTAAAGAAAAAAAAAGGTATTTTAAAATGTTAATTTTTTTCTTTCTCGTTGAAATTTTTATTGAATTTTTGTGTATTTCATACAGAACATCTCAACCAATCTTAACTGTTGGGTGAGGAAGAGCTAATCTTAAAGTGACTTCAGTCGATGAACTTGCCTTGAGGATTGTCTGGGAACACTAACTTGACACCATATGCCTTGACACAAATGACAGAGTGTGTGAATTCCAGCAGAGAGGACTTGGGGAGGGTGCCAATGAGGGAGGAGGTATAAAATGCTAATATTTTAAAACATTTTCACAAGCCAGTCAACATGCTTAAGAGTAAGTAGCACTTTACAATAAAACATAAAGGCGTTTTTTTTTCTTTACTCTTAATAAAAGAAGACCCTGTGCTCAGGGTCAGCAGTTAAGAGCCTTGGCTGCTCATGCAGAGGACATGGGTTTAATTCCTAGCACCCACATAGCAGCTAACAAACATCTGTAACTCCAGTTTCAGGGATATCTGACACTCTCTTCTGACTTCCACAGACACTACACAACATGGGTGCACTTACATACATGCAGGAAATACACTCATACACATAAAATCAAAAAATAATTAATAAAAACAGAAAATATTAAAGGAAAGCATATGAACATCTGTCAATCAAACTTCTCTTAATATCATTTCTTAAGAACATCATGATATTAGGAATAACAATAAAATTCTTGCCTAAACTGGGTCTAACAGATTAGAAATATCTTTAAATATCATTGAACAAAACTAAATTCCATGGCTTACTTCAGAACCAATGCAATTTCTCGCAAATAGTACTCCATCTTAATAAAATCTACTTACCAAAATAGGTCATTCAAAACATCTAGAGAAAAGAATACTTAAATATTTTAAATCCTTCTTTTTCTCTAAAACAGAAGTAAGATGGGTTAAATTTCTGGCACTAAAATTCAGTAGGGGAATTACCTGAATATGCAACTGATGTCATCTTTGGACAACTTGGTGAATAATAAATAAGTTGGGTAAATAGAACGAGCAGATTTGTGAGTGATACTGAATCTTTAAAAGAAAAAAGAAAAAAAAGTAAGTAATTTGTAACATGTCTACAACCTAAAAAAATGTACCTACATTCCAACTATCTTGTAATATTATATCATAGTTTCTCCATAAACTCAATCAGAAGAGAGCTATGATTCATGATACATTACTCTAGAACAAACCAGTATAGCAAAAGACAGCATCTAGTATATTATCTTGCTATAATAAGATACAGTTTTGCCATCTATTTTGAGCCAATCTCTTAACAGAAATCTACAACAAATATGTAAATATGACTGTGGCTATTTGAGGTAATTGAACTATGACTAGTCAAATTCATCTTAATACAATGAATAAGCTAACTTATTTGGCACTGTAGAATAAGGCCATAAGGCCAGCAATTTTTTTTTTCAATAAGGACTAGACAGTGACTACTTTATGTCTGGGGCCAAACCATCTCTCTCACAAACCTTCAAGTTGGCTATTGTGGCACTAGGCAGCCACAGACAATCAACAAATGAATAAGTATGACTGTTCACCAATTCAACCTTACATTTACTGAAAGTTCACGTTTTCAAACTGTCACAAAATAGTCTGAGTTTTTTCCAACAGTTAGAAAACATGTTTAACTCACAAGTGTACAGACCAGTTGGCACATCAAGTTTGGATCCAGGATACAGTTTACCAAGACTTGCCGTAGAAGCTTTCGTTAAAATATACTGGAAAGGGGTTAAGAGATGGCCCAGTGGTTAAGAGCAGTGTCTGCTCTTCCAGAGGACCTGGGTTCAATTCCTAGTACCCATATGGCAACTGATAACCATCTGTAGCTCCAGTTCCAGAGGACCAAACACCCTCTTCCGGCCTCTGTAGGCTTTGCCTGATGCAGGTACAGTTATATACATGTAGACAAAACACTCATATACAAAAAAACATATATAAAATATACTAGAGATACAGCATGTGATTGAAAGCTGAATGTAAGCCTATGTTATATGTTATGCTATAAAGAATGCTTGATAGAGCAAAATATAGTCATTAAAAGTCAATATAAAATGCTGTCTACTACAGATGAGATTTAGTTGAATACCTGCAAGAAGATCAATGGTATTCATCAGTCTTTTTAATTTTGTAAAGTTCATCAAAGTTTATATGCTATAAAATAGCAGCTACCTGATGTGCTCAAGATATTCCCACAGTGCCTAAACTATATGACACAGCCTTGAGAATTACAGAAGTGTCTGTTCTCAAAGGCCTCAAAAGATGAGGACAAATAAAACAATTAGACAAGAGGATTCAAGATGAATGAATACACTCTGTAAGAGCACCAAACAACCACAGTTCTTACGATCAGATAGATTTGTGGGACTCACAAGCTAAGAATGGATTTTTCATTTGTAAAATGTGCCAGTGATCCTGAACACTATGCTCAGGTTTGACTTACTAGGAAGACCCACTAGAGTCATCATATAGCCGTATATGATATATATTATAAGAAAATTATGCAAAGCAAAATCAAAGGAAAAGGTTACACAGCATGAAATCCCTAGCAAACCAGGCACAGTGTGTAAAGGCCTGCTGCTGGTGGAATCACACAATACATTCTATTCCTCCATCAATGAGCTGTAGCAATACATGCAAATGCTGCCAACTAAGAGATTAGAGAGGGGTACCCAAGGTTATTGCTGTGGGTTGACAATGTAGACACCCTCAACCCAGCACATATTAAAATTCTAAGCTCCCAAAAGTAAAGAGGGAGTTCTTCTTGAATCACAATAATCAATATAAAAATAGTTTAAGTGTCCTTATCAGTGCTGAGAGTGATATTCCAAATTCTCAGATGCCAGGCAAGGGCCAACCTAACAAGTGGGCCACAATAAGGAAAGCAGTCTCAGGCCTGCTATGTTAATCCTTTCTTGTACATCTGTAAATGCACAGAATATAAAACAAAAAAAAATGGTAAAATGTCCACAAAACCCAAAATATTTACTGACATTTTTTTCAGAAAAAAAAATATTCTTAGTGTTACATGTAAAGTCTTTAGAGAATTAAGAGATGATAACTAATGTTGATTTTGTGAAGTTCAATTCGGTAAATTAGACAATGTAAAAATAGTATAGTAACATGAAATGATACACTCTAACTTCATCTCTCAGATTATGAAATATCTATGAGTCCAGCACCACTGATCTAATTATTCCATTTTCATAAACTGAAAAACAGAAAAATAAGGTGTGGTTTGCCAGAAGTATAACAGATAATTTATAGGCTAGCCAGAACTTCAAAGAGGTCTTCTAATATTATACCAAAAACTGAATCAATAAGGATTTTGAAAAGCAGAGAAAAAGTAAAAGCATTAAATACTGAAGGAAAAGAAAAATTATCTGAAGAAATACGTATAAATATATACTGAAAACTAAAGAAAAAAGAGCTTCAAAGAGAAAAATACTCAAATTTTAAGACTCTGGTAGATACCAAACCAAATCTTCAAATATGAATGTGTATAATGTAAATCTTACCAAATCTTAACCTAGACATTTAGCCTAAGTACACTTACCTTTTCTATTCTTCAACTTTACAGGAAATAATTTTCTGCCTTGTGTATAGATCAATAATCTTCCTAAAAGGCATAGTGAGTGAATGAAATAAATATATTGTAATTCTTGTCCTGAGTAGTAGAAATTTTTCTGTTTGTTGCCTTAAAAAAGAAGTAAAAATCATTTATTTTAACAATGTTATATTTCACAGTAGTGGTCCTCAATCACTCTTGAACATCTAACATAGAGTTGTAGCTCATATCAGATACATAACTGGTATAATTTTTTTAATATTTGTTTTCCTAATTGTTACCTGTGATTTTTACAAGTCCAAGGAAAATCAGTCATTATAGAATTGGAAACTCTCAAATGTATATCATGCAACTAATGTTCAATCTAGAAGTATCATTATATTGCCAGAATTATCTATCACCAAAGAGAAACTTCAAAAATAAAGGAGGGAAGAAGTCAACAGAAAAAGTGTGCGGTGGTTTCAATGAGAATGTCCCCCATAGGCTCCAAGTATCTGAACACTTTGTCCCCAGCTGGTGGCGCTGTTTTGGGAGGTTTAAGAAGGTGTGGCCGTGCTGGAGGAAGCACGTCACTGGAGGCGGGTTTATAGAGTCTTAAGTCTTGCTGGATCTCCCGCCATGCTCTGCTTCCTGTGCCTGCTTGAAGATGTGAGTGATTGGCTTCTGTGTCTGCTCTAGCCACCTCTGCTACCATGCCTTCCCACCATGATGGACTTTTGTCCCTTTGGAACCATAAGCTCAAAAAACTCTTCTTTTATAAGTTTCCTTGGTCAGTGTTTCTATCACAGAAAGAAGTAACTAATACAGTAGTTGTACCAGAGAGTGGGGTGTTCATTTTGAAAAACATGACCATGTGGGTTTTTAGAGAAATGTGGAAGACTTTGGAAGCCTGGGTTAGAAAAGCAGCTGACTGCTGTAAGCAGAGCTTGAGACATTCTATTAAGAGCCTGGAAGAAAGCAGTGCTGAGAACATTGTAGTCTCAGAAGAAATTAAGAACTTAAGCAGCAAATGGGATATTTTAGCAGAGTCTGGCTGGAGTCTGCTCACAATCAAAAAGCTTGCCTGAGGCTAAATTGAAAAGCAATGACTAATTTCTTTGATGGAGGACATTTCAAGACAGCCTAACATAGAAATGGTGGCACGGCTATTAATGGTGGGTATTATGCAGCTCTACAGTGAAAAAGAGCAAATGGGGCAGAATGTACAGTCTGGATTGAAAAGGAGCACTAGGAAGATTAATGTTGGAGCCAAGGCATACATTCAAGGAGAGGATTCCTTTGATAAGGAGATTAAAGTGATCAAGAAGAGGCCTAGGGATTTGAACAATGGAGAGAGTGCCTCCAGGAAAAGACCACCAACTAAGCCTCCAACTTGTGAAAGGAAAATGCTGCAAGTGTTTTCTACTAGAAAACCACTGAAGAGAAAAGCTTCAAAAGTAGATGAAGTAGTCTGGGGTCCATTCCAAACTTGCAGCCAACCTTGGCAGTGTCATTCACCTGGTGCTGGCTTTAGAAGCATGAAAGATGCAAGACGGAAGGGGTCATCACTTCTTCCTTTAGGCTTCAGAGAGCCACTGAGGCCAGGTGGTATACAGCACGGTTCTGATGGGCTATTTTGTGGAGCTGTGAAGGTGAAGCCTGGTTGGCAGTGGAGATACCAAGAAGACGTTCATGATGCCAGAGTTGTGAGACATCTGCCAAGGAGAACTACATACAGGGAGTGGTACCAGCTCAAGAAAAAGATATGTTGCATTCAGCAAAGCTTGAGGACTTAAATCATCTAAGCCCTTTGGAAGTAAAGTCCCAAAATTCAGCCATGGAACTACTGGATTTGGTGTTTGCCCTGCTGGTTTTTGGTCTTGTTTTGGTCCCGTATTTACTTACTATGCCTCTATTCCTCCATTTTGGAATGGGAATGTGTATTCAGTTTCATTCTAGGTTGGGAGTATGTAATTTGTCTTTTGATTTTACAGGGCTTACAAATAAGAGATTGCCTTGAGTCTCAGAAGAGATTTTTGGACTGTGGACTTTTAAATTGAGACTGGTAAACACTATGAGACTTTTAAGGATGAGCTAAATGCATTTTGCATTTTGCACTGTCATGAGCCTATAGAGGCCAGGGAATGGAATGTGGTGGTTTGGATGAGAATGTCTCCCAAAGGGCTCCAAGTGTTTGAACTCACTGGAAAAGAAGAGGTCAAATTATCCCTTTTTGCAGATGACATATTATACATAAGAGATGCCAAAAAGTCTACCAGAAAACTCCTAGAAATGATTAACACTTTCAGAAAAGTGGCAGATTACAAAATCCATCTACAAAAATCAGTATCCTTTCTATATACCAATAACAAGCAACTGGAGAAAGAGTACAAAGACACCCTCCCATTCACAATATCCTCAAAAAAATAAAATAAAATAAAATATCTCAGAATACACCTGACAAAGACATTAAAGATCTCTACAATGAAAATTTTAGATCTGTAAAGAAAGAAAGTAAGGAGGACACCAGAAGACAGAAGACCTCCCATGTTCATGGATTAGAAGAATTAATATTATGAAAATGACCATTCTATCAAAAGCAATATATAGATTCAATGCAATCCCAATCAAAATCCTCATGACCTTCTTTATAACATTAGGAAAAAAAATCCTAAAACTCATATAAAAGCACAAAAGACCCCAGGTAGCCAAAGCAACCCTGAGCACAAAGAGCAATCAAGGGGGAATTACTATACCAGATTTCAAACAATATTACAGATATCTAGTCATAAAAACAGCATGGTACTGGCCAAAAAAAAAAAAAAAATAGACCCCTAGACCAATGGAATACAACTGAAGACTCAAACATGAAAACATGCAACTTCAGCTATCTGATATTTGACAAAGGGGCTAAGAACACTCAAAAAAGGATAGATAGCATCTTCAACAAATGGTGCTGGCAAAAATAGATCTCCATCATAGAAGAATGAAACTAGACCCTTATTTTTCACCTAGTAAAAAAGTCAACTCCAATGTGAAAGCCTCAATATGAAACCTGAAACTCTGAAACTGTTTGAAGAAAATATTGGCAGTAACCTACAAGATATAGGTGTGGGAAAGGACTTTCTAAATCAGACCACAGTTGCTCAAAATTAAGGTCAGTAATCAACAAGTGAGACCTCTTTAAAGCTTCAGTACAGCAAAAGAAACAACCAAGGACGTAAAGAGAAAACCCCCAGATTGGGAGAAAATCTTCACCAGCAACATATTTGACAGAGGTTTAACATCCAGAATACATAAAGAACTCAAAGAACAAATAATCAAGAAAACAAGTGACTCAATTAAAAGACAGGCTAAGCATCTGAGCAGAGAGTTCTCAAAGGAAAAAATAAATATGGCTGAGAAATAACTTAAAAAGTGTTCAACCTCATTAATAATTAGGGAAATGAAATAAAAAAACACTTTAGGATTTCATCTTACCCTGGTCAGACTGACTAAGATGAAGAGAACAAATGATACTAAATGCTCAAAAAGATATGGGGAAAGAAGAATGCTCATTCACTGCTGGTGGGATTGTAAACTCATGAAACCCCTATGGAAAGCAGTAATACCACTCCAAAGGACTTATTCTGCTGCAGAGATACTTGTTCATCCATGTGTGCTGTTGTTCTTTTTACAATAGCTAAGAGATGGAAGTAACCCAAGTGTCCCTCAACTGAGGAGCAGATAATAAAAATGTGGTACATTTACACAATGGAGTTCTACTCAGTGGTAAAGAAAGATGAAATCAGACATTTACAGGTAAATGGATTGAACCAGAAACTGTTATGCTAAGTGAAGTAACACAGAATCAGAAAAACAAGTGACATACAATCTCTCTCATTTGTGGATCCTAGCACCAAATCCTTATGTGAGTAAATATCCTGATACAACTGCAGAAACCAGGAAAATGGAAAGGAACCAGGGAGTTAAACGGAAATAAGTTATCTAAGAAAGAAGAGTAAAAGGAGAGAGGTGTTACTAAGGGAGAAATAGATAAAGGGGGTATTTAAATGAAAGGGAGGAAGGAGGATTATACAAGGAAATATGGGGATAAAGGGGGGATATGGACTCAAGAGAAGTGGGGCCTTAGGAGACAGGTATTATCAAGGGAGAAATAGAGAAAATGGGGACACTTTAAAGGAGGAAGGCATGAAGGGAAGGATAGAGAGAGAGACAGAGACAGAGAGAGAGGAGAGATAAATAGCTAGAGTAAATAGCCTAGATAGTGTAAAACACCAGAGGGAATCATATGCATCTAACAACCTGATGATAAATTCCACATACAATAGCTCTGTATCAGCCCATGTGCATAGCTGAAGGCTACGTAACAAGAAACAGTGCCAGACAGGAGAAACCTTCCTTTGAGCTCCATGTATGTTGTTGCTATTTTCGTGTCATGATTTCTTTACTGTTGAGTAGAACTCCATTGTGTAAATGTACCACATTTTCATTATCCACTCATCAATTCCAAAATTACACAGGCTATGACACAGCCCTTAATTGCCTCTGAGAACTTGAAGATAAGACCCTACTGCTGAAGACAGGACATACTTTGGGACTAGATTTGTAGTAATGAAGCAACTGACCTGGAAGTCATCTCCCCTGTAGGACAGAACTCATAGCTCTGGAGAGCACTATGCAAATAGCCAGGGAAGAACATCAATCGATGGCCCAACACCAGCTTCGTGACCAAATAAGTATATCAATGACTGGCACAGCATTCAACACTGGTACAGTAGTGGCACTTTTATCTTGGGGCCAATCAATGGCTACCTAATTGGTCTTAGAGCCCATTCAATGAAAGGAAACTCATGTGTGGTATTGCAATCACAGCCAAATGCACATAGCTGAAGAGGTCATAGATTTTAGAGAGATCCCCAGGGCTGCCACATCCTACGCTAACATAACTTCTTACTAAATGCAAAATAAGTATCCTTATATTTACAGTCAAGCATCCCAGTCACCACTTATTAAAGAAGCTTCTTTTGTACCAGATGGAGACTAACACAGAGTCACACACAACTGGTTACACACAGACATTGCCTATGCCTAAGGGGCACATCTACACCCAAGGCTCACACAATACAGAACAAGGAATAAAGAAGACACTAATGAATCAATTCTCATTAATGAAGCTCCCACATGCAACAAAGGGCTACTAACACAATAGGTCACAAATGGCTAACTCATGGAGACTGGGAATCTGCAGAGTGTGGGTCCCTGGACAGAACTCTTACATTAAGTCTCACTCATCCAGGGCTCAGAAACCATTGTGGAAGAGGGGACAGAAAGATTGTTAAGAGCCAGCAAGGAGGGACATAACCATACGGAAATAGAATCCTACAAGCTCTTGGGACCCTGCTCATATGAACCTACAACAATGATTTTGGCATGTTCAATACCAGGGAAACTCAAGCAGACAAAAACCCACCATGGAAGTGAGGAAATGAGTAGAAGAGCCCAATATTTGCTGAAGAAACATTGACAACTGATTACTGTTGGGTGAGGATGGGCTGGTCTTCCTAAAGCGAGGGACTCTGGGTAGGCTGACTAGACCTCAGTGGATGAACCTGCACTGAGGTCACTTAGGGAAACTAACTTGACACAATAGACTTTAACAGAGATTTAAGAATGTATGGATTCCAGTTGGGGGGCTGTGGGGGTGGGTGCTGGTGGTGAAAAGGATATAAAGACGATTAAGATTGATTGAGATGTTTTGTACGAAACACAATGACTCAATAAAAGATATTTTTAAAAAAATAGAGTAAGTAACACGGAACTTGAATTTCAAGTCAGTGTTTGGCCAACAGTATGGTACAATCAGAGCACACAGGACAGTGAGAGGACTACAAGGACAGAAGTGGCAGAACACGGAGGAATAAGCCTCTCAAGGAATTCAGACTGCAGCACAGAAGCCATGAGGAATATGCTAAAGAGTTTTTAGGAAGAAAACAGAAATCGAGGGCAGACCGCAGAGAATGGGCTTTTATCAAAGTAGAGAAAATCGATGAAACAAAGTCTAGTCTGAAGAAATTCTATTTAAAAATAACAAACAAGGGGTTGGATAGATGGCTCAGCAGTAAAGAACGCATAATGCTCTCTCAGAAAGCCCAAGTTCAGTTCCCAGCACCTGTGCTCAACAGCTCACAACTGCCTATAACTCCAGTTCCAGGAAATCCAACGCCCTCTTCTGATCTTCAATTGCACCTGAACTCAAGCATATACTTACACACAGACACACAAAAATGCACATAAGTAAAAATAAAAACAAGTCTTTTTTAAAAGTATGAACAAAAGCAAAACAAAGAGGAGAGAGGTAAAAATAAATGTTTCAGAAAATAAAATCCGTATTATGTAGCCTGGATTACACATAGCAGTTGACAGAAAGACAGAAGCAAAGAAAACTAAATCTCTTAGCTTGATGGTAAATTTTCTTCTTATACCTAAGTAATTTGAATTTAGAAGAAAACAGGTCTAAACAAAAGAAACAGTGACTAGGGTTCAGTTTTGTCAGTGTCCCTGCAATGTCCCAATAGTGACAGTAAGATACAGGTGTGTGGATCTGAAATTCAGGAAAACAATGCTCATTTGAATATTTCAGTTAACATTTAACAAAAACATGTAATATCTAAAGCTATGAAAGTGAATAGGATCTCCCAAAAGAATAAGCACACAAGTTGATTTTTTTTTAAGTCAAAGGGCAAAATGTCTGTGAATACATAGAAATAACAGAGAAGCATCTTTCAAGTGACTAAGAAAATCCTGTTTGAGGAGATGAAGCAATTAGAGAATGAATAATAATGTTTTGAGGGGGAAAAGAATCAATAGATATGTATGCTATAAAAAGAGGGCAAGTGTGGAAGCCATAGTGGGAAGATCATATACTAGTAAAAGATGAAGCCTTATTTCCATGGCTGAATGTGAACAGCAGGTAAAGAACTGGTATCCAAAATAATCCTGAACGCTAAGAAGTGTTCCTGAATGGAAACAGAAGTCAATCACATATGGGTCACAAAACTTGCTCTCCTTCTTTTAATGGAAAATACATGGGCAGGTTAGTGATGCAGGGAGGCATGAGACTAGGGGTACAGCTCAGTGGCAGAAGGCCCTGGGGACAAGAGAGAGAGAGAGAGAGAGAGAGAGAGAAAGAGAAAGAGAGAGAGAGAGAGAGAGAGAGAGAGAGTGTTGTAAGCAGAGCAATGCCCTAGTTCTATTTTTAAAAGCACACACAGAGATGGTGTAGTGACACACTCAAAAAAAAAAAAAAACCATGCAGAGGAAGAACCTAACAGAATCAAGAGAACTGATAAGAAGACCCATCTAAAACAGGACACCTCTTATTTATAGACTAAAGAAAATGAATGTTGATATAGACATATATTTATTTGTACATAAGACATTTGAGGAGCAGATAGGAGAAAAGTGAGCAGGAACAAGGCAGAGGATTTGACAAGACTGACAAATGATTAGAACAGCAGTTAGGGAGCATCAAAGAACTATCTGTATTAGTTACCTTTCTTATCACTGTGACACAATACATGACAAAAGCAACTTAAGACAGGAAGGATTTATTGTGGCTAGTGGTTTAAGAGGACACAGTCTATGAGGCAGGGAAATGATGGAGAATTCCACATGACTTCATGTGGTTGGGGCCCCTCACATCTCAATGAATCAGGGTTCTGACTAGAACCAGGACCAAATTACCATTCTCAAGACCCAATTTCCAGCCACCTATTTCCTCCAAGCAGGACCTACTATCTAAAGGTTCCACAACCTCTCATAACATCACTACCAGGTGAGGAGCAAGTATTAAAATATATGAGCCTTAGGGGATATTCTGCATACAAACCATGATACTCTGCACCTGTTCCGCATAGGCTCATTGTTATCTCAGGATGCAAAATTCATTCAGCATTGGATCCAATTTCAATAATGCCTGTTGTCTTTAATAGTCTCACCACTGTTTAAAGTCTAAAGTCTCTATTGAAACTCCAAGCAAACTTTTAGTTTTGAATGCCTGTAAAAGCTAAAACAAGAGTCAGGCATGGTGACACACACTTTTAATCCCAGTACTCAGGAAGCAGAGGTAGGCAGACCTCTCTGAGTATGAGGCCAGTTTGGTCTACCCATTGAGTTCCATGCCAGCCAGGGTTACATAGTGAGATCCTGTCTCAGAAAAAAATCAAAAATAAATTAGAAATATTTAATATATATTGCCACAGAATAAACATTCCCTTTCCAAAACAGAGAAACATGGACATAGTAAGGAAAAATTCAACGAAAACAAGACCAACATCCAGAAAAATACACAGTAAATCCTGCAGCTCCACATCTACCATCTCAAACTCATGGTGTCAACTTCTGTGTTCCAGTGGGCTTGGGCAGCCACACCCCTTAGGCCCCTCTAACTACATTATAAGGGGCTTCTGACTTGGGCTGGCTCCACTTGATGCCTTCAATGTTCCCAGGAAGATGTCCCACATAATTGGCATCTTCATCATCCTCACATCTCCATCCCAACTTAGCCTTCACTTTAGCAACTTCCTATATTGACCCCTCAGAAAACTACATAAAACCTTCCCTTCTAAATACTGAATGACCTCATTAGCCTTCCAGAACCTTGGAGAAATGATCCAAGACCCTGTAACACTTGTAATTTTGCAGGCCTGAAAAATCAGCACCACGCAGATGATGGAAAGACAGAAAGTTCCACTGATAGCTCAAGATATAGCATGGACCATTAGAACCTTGGTTGCAGTCACCTCAAGCGCCCAGGTGGCTAAACCTAGGGAAACATCTCACTAAGCACTTCTATTGGAAGACACCATGGAGGCTCTGTGTTCTCAGGCATTCTCTTTTCAAGCTCTTTCCTTTCAATTGAATTTACACTTTTATAGCCTGGAGTTTTTAAATGGAGATGTCTTGCCCTCAAGAAACCTTTCTTATTATCCCAGTAAAAATTGTAGGGCTTCTCTTTAATGGCACTAGTCTCTAACAGTTACTACTGCTTTGTCTGTAGCTGCTGTCAGTCCTGCCTAGAACTTTAAATTCACAAAGACTCCTTAACAAATTGCACATTTTTCACGTCTTTCTATTCCATTTTCGACTGTCCTTCTAAATCTAGATAAACACAGTTAGCAATAACCATTCCATAGCTTGAATGCTATGTTCTTTTGACATATCCCCCAACAAACAAATGTCTACTGCTTTTTAATTCAACCTTAGTCAAATTTTCAGTACTCAAATGGAACATAGCCAAATCCTTTCCAGAGTATAAATGGTCTTTAGCTCAGTTCTGATATTGTCTTTGTTCCCCTCTGAAATCATAAGCCTAACCTTTCCTATCTACATTTCTCTGGGGTTTACAGTCTCTCGAGCTACCAAGAGAATGGTCCATTAAGCATTTACAGCATTATGGTGCTATGCTAGTCTACAGCTCCAAAATCTTATATATTTCCCCCAGAAACCACTTTCAAAGATCTAAAACCTACACGGACTTTTACCACAGTAATGAACCCCATTTGTAGAAGGTTTTGGGGTTTTTTTTTTTTTTTTGGTTTGTTTTGGTTTGGTTGGTTGGTTACTGTGACAGAATACCTGACAAAAGCAACTTAACGAAAAGTTAATTTAAGGTCCTACTTGAGAGAATACAGACCATCATGACAGAGATGCATGGCAGTAAGAAGGCTCCTATCAGTGGTGGTGTGTACATGAGTCTGGTTGCTTACAACATGGCAGATCAAGACACAAAGAGAGCTCAGTCTACAGGTGAGAACAGGCTATAACCTTCATGGGACACTTTCCAACCACACACTTCCTCCAGCTAAAGCTCATCTCTTAAATGTTCCACAACATTCAAAAACAGCACCACCAGATGGAAACAAGAGTTTGCATGAGCCTGTGGGGGTACTTATATCCAAATCATAACAAAAACTAGACAGATTCTAAACTAATACACAGAATAACTGAGGTGAGAAAATATCTATTTGTACCTTCAATCCATGTCACAAACTTCTCCTGCTCAATTCCTTGAGTGCCTGAAAGAAGTGAAGACTGAACTGACCTAAAGTTGGAGAGCTGCAGAAAGGTATAAACAAGTACTGTGAAATACATGAAACACCCTGAGGTCTCCAGAAGGTAAAGAAATCAGAGCAATAAAAAGTTAGTACAATGGGAGGGATGAAGAAGTGTGAGAGGCAGAGTTTTAATAACAACAAATTAGAAAACCTTATAAATGTGGGCGGTAACACAAACTTCTTTTGAATAATAAATTCTGACTCCATGCTTTCTCCTCTACTAGATGCACTAGCTTTAAAAAAGAATCATCAGTTATTTGTTACTGAACATTTTCTTTGCTGTGAATTAGAGAATTTATTCAGGGATAAATTATGAGCTATCTTTATAATCTCAACAAAACTTACTTGCTTAGAAAAACAATATCAAGTAGCAGGATCGTAAAAGATTCAGATTAACAGCTCAGGTAATACAACAGAAGAAAGAAGGCAGGAGAAACTCAGAATGCATAGAGAAAAATCTGGAACATTGAGTTTATTCTATTATAAATAAGGTGTATTTGATTGTAGTAATAATGGGTGAGGCATCAAGTATAGAAGTAAAGCAATAAAAATACTGACAAATACAAAAAATGTCTAAGAATTTCACAGAACTTAAACAAATGAAATATGAAAGTGAGAGCCATGTTATGAACCACTGAGGACATCTTAGCTCAGACAGAAATGACAGATAAGAACCATGGGGTGGGATGGGGTATTCAACAATAAAAAATAATTTTTTATGTTCTTTTTACTCCGCATCAAGGTACATATACACCTGATTAAATCAGTGACATACTGACAGATGTGAATGAAAGACTGTATCTTATTACAGATAGAACAGATCAGAACACTGCAATCAAGTATAAATGGAATGTTCATATAAGTATGACTATATTAATTTCAAAGGTATGTTTTTGAAAAACATTATGGGGCATAATTTAAATTTATAAAAAAAATTTATATCACTGACAAAAGTGGCCATGCTATGCTACCAACAAGTACTAAACAGTAAGTCACCACTAAACATGTAACAGAGCTACAGCACACAACAAAACAGATGTAGGAGGGAAACCAATAGTACAAATGCTTACATTTAAAAACTGGATAGATATTAAATAAATAATAATGATGTAGCCTAGGGTCTTGGAAAACCAGAACAAGCCAGAGTAAAATAGGTAAACAGAAAGAAATAATTATGATCAGGGTTAAAAATTAATGAAATGTGGATGAAAAGCAATACAGTCAATGAAACAAAGATTTGGTCTTTTTCATTTTTATTCATTTGTGTGTGGGGTGTGTGTATGTGTGTGTGTGTGTGTGTGCGCGCGCACGCATGTGTGTATGATGTGTTGATTGCTGGGAGCACATGTACATGTGCCACATCACATGTGTGGTAGTCAGAGGGCAACTTTCAGGAGACCATTCCCTGCTTTTACCATGGGATTCAGGGATGAACTCGGGTCATTAGGCCTGCATGAAAAGCTCTTTTACCCAATAAGCATCACAACAGCCCAAGAGTTGGATTTTTGAAAAGATAAACAAGATTGACAAACCCATACCCAAACTAATCAAGAAAGAGAGAAAAAAAATAGTAAAACTGGAGATAAAAAAAGAGGATACTATTATATCACAGGTATGAATAAAATTCAGAAAAACATTATAACATAATCAAAAATGTAAAAGAAATAGAATTTCAAGATGTACATGACCTGCTAAAATTAAATCAAGATGAGATAAACAATTTAAACAGATCTATATAGTAAGCAATGAGTTTGAAGGAAAAAAAAAAATTCTCCCAACTAAAACAAGTCCAGACCCAGATGTATTGATTCACTGCTAAATTATAAGAACTTTGAAAAAGAGCTAATACCAATATGTTTCAAACTATTCCATAAAACAGAAAAGGAGTGCTACTGAATTCTTTTTACAAAGCTAGTATTTCTCTGACATCCAGCGCAATTAAGACACACACACACAAAGAAAATTATGAACCAATCTCCCCAATGAACATGTATGCAAAACTTCTCAGTAAAATGCTTACAAAATCTCACTTCTCTCCACGATAAATGACTTAAAGAGATGAGAAACAGAAGGAACATATCTCAACATGATAAGGGCTATATTCAACAAACCTATAGTCAGAATTGTATTAAATGGGAAAAAAAAACTACAATCAGGAACAAAATACGGGTGACTGTCCTCTTTCCCCAACTATTATTCAACACGGTGCTTGAAGTCTTAGGTAGAGGAATTAAGACAAGAAAAAGACACAAAAGGACTAAAAATAGAAAAAGAAATCAAAAGTTTTCTTATTTGTAAATGATAAGATTCTATAAATAAAAAAGAGCCTAAAGACACCATCAGAAAATTCGTAGATCTTATAATAAACACTTTCAGCAAAGTGGCATAATACAAACTTATCATAAAAAAAAATCAATATATAAAACCAGTACCCTCCTATTTAACAACAACAAGCATACTGAGAATAAAATTAGGAAAACAATTCCATTCATAATTGCCTCAAAAAAAAAAACTTGGAATAAACATAATCAAGGAAGTGATAAAGCTCTAGAATGAAAATTTTCTATCATTGAGGAAATTGAATACAAGATGAAAAGGCCCCCATACACATGGACTGGGAGAATGGATATTGTGAGAATAGCTATTAAAGACTAAAAGCAATCTACAGGTTCAATTTAATTCCCATCAAAATTCTACTGTCACTTTTCACAGAAATATTTAAATAATCTTAAAATTCACATGGAAGCACAAAGAGTCAGCAAAGAGAATAATGCCAGAGGTACCTGATTTCAACTTATTCAACACAGCCATAGTGACAGAAACAGCATGATACAAAGACAAAACACACAGAGAGATCAGGGAACAGAACAGAGGACCCAGATATAAATTCAAACTACAGCCATCTGATTTTTGGTAAAGGGGCCAAAAATACTTATTGGAAAAAAGACCACTTCTTTAACAAATGGAGCAGGGAAAAGTGATTTCCACATGTAGAAGAGTGAACAAAAATCAACTCAAGATGGATCAAGAACTTCAACATAAGAAATTCTGAAATTGCTAGAGCAAAAATTAGGAAATACAGGGCTGGAGAGATGGCTCAGCAGTTAAGAGCACAGGCTGCTCTTGCAGAGAATCTAGGTTTGATTCCCAGCACCCACGTGGGGGCTAACAACCAACCATCACTCTAGTCGCAGGGATCTGATGCCCTCTTCTGACCTCTGGGCACTGCATGACACGAGTGCACTTCACAACATGCAGACAATATCCTTACACACACAAAATAAATAAAATATTTTAAAAATAAGGAAATATACTTCAAGACATACTTCTGAATAGCACTCTGTTGCTCCAGAAACAAAGCCAATAATCAATAAATGGGACTGAAGAAATTATAAGGCCTCCTGTACAGCAAAGGAAGCAGCTCACTGAATGATGAAAAAGCCTCCACAATGGGAAAAAATCTGCACTAGCTACACATCTGACAGAGGATTAATAACTAGAATATACAAAGAACTCAAAAAACTAAACAAGAAATCAAAAACACCAACCCATAAATCAGCCAATAAAAATGAACAGGCAGTTTTCAAAAGATAAAATAGAAATAAAATAGAATATACATGAGAAAATATTCAGCCTCACTAACCATCAGGGAAATTAAGTTAAAAATGCATCGAGATTCAACCTCACCCCAGAAAGAATGCAATCTTAAACAAACAGTACCCATCATGGAGACACACATCTTTAATCCCAGCATTCAGGAGGCAAAGGCAGGTGAATCCTTGTGAGTTTGAGGCCAGTCTAATCTACAAAGTGAGTTCCAAGCCAGCCAGTAGTATATATGTATGTATGTACATATATAAAGAGTCTGTCTCAAAAAGACAAAAAAAGAGAGAGAGAGAGAGAGAGAGAGAGAGAGAAGAAAGAAAAAGAAAAAAATGGCAAATGCAGGGGAGGACATGGACAAAAGAACCCTATAATTGCTGGTGGAAAGGTAAATTAGCCCAGCCACCATGCAAGTCAGCATGAGGGTTTCTCAAGAAAACTAAAAAGCAAACCTACAGATGACCCAAAGAACTCCCAGTCAACATATCACACAGATACTTGCACATCAAGTTTTATTAAAGTGCTATTCACAATAGCTAAGATATGGAACCAACAAAGGAGTGGATAAAGAAAATGTGAGACACACACACACACACACACACACACACACACACACACACACAAATTTTTTTTGAGCCACCAAGAAATCTGAAGTTATACTATTTTCAGGAAAATAGGTAGGTTCAATTGAAACTAATCATATTAAACAAATCTAGCCAGTCTCTACCAATTACCATGTTTTCTCTTATTTTTAGTTCCTATATGTTATACATATATAAAAATCACATATACATATATAAATATAAATGATATAAAAGCAGAAGAAAAACTACCTAGAAAAATAAAGGAGACTAACAGGAGCGTATGAAAGGAAAACAGGGAAATGTGCTTGATGTTTAATATACACTAACATTAAAATGTCCTTATATAATACAGCACCATGAACGATGAATATAAACAATGAAAAATTTTAAGAATGTTTTTAAAAACCTTTAAGTCATTTACTAAACGAATCTCATTAATAAAATTAGCCATTTTAATATATATAATAGAAAAAATAATCCTTACCACAATGCTTTGAATGTCCCAAAATTTCATCAGCTTTTATAGTCTCACACAATTCCAAGTACTGAGCACATTGTTGAACTGCTGTGGTTATCTGATAAAATAAAAACAACTTCTAAGTTTCAGAAATATGTACCCCCTGGGTCTAAAAATTTTTAAATTATTCAACACTGTCAAAGTCTAATAATATACATGTATGAAATACCTTACAGATCCCCATCATTGTGCATGCTAACTTAAAAATTAAGAAAATTACTGGGCCTATAATAATCATTAAAATTTAAATTATAAAATCTATAGTAATGAAATATCACTATTATTTATTTCAAATGTGCTGTGTAAATAAAGAAAAAAAAATCAGTCTGTGCCCATGACATTAAAAAAATCTTTTTGGGTGCTAAAGAGATGATTAAGCAGTTAAGAGGACCGGCTGCTCTTGCCAAGGACCTGGACTCAGTTCCCAGCACCCACATTGTAGCTAACAACCAACCATAAATCCAGTTTCAAGGGATCCTATACCCTCCTCTGACCTCCACAGGCATTGCACAACACAGGTGCACTTACCTACATGCAGGCAATACACTTCTACACATAAAATAAAAATAATAAAATATTTTAAAGTATTTTTTATTGAATCATTGTATGTTCCATACAAAAACCTCAATCGACCTGACCTTAATTATCTCTAAATCCCCTTCCTCACTGGCACCCCCACCCCACATTCTTCCATCTGTGTTAAAGTCTATTGTGTCAAGACAGTGTCATCATGTGACCTCAGTGCAGGTTCATCTACTGAGGTCCAGTCAGCCTTCCCAGAGTACCTCACTTTAGGAAAACTAGCCCATCTGCATCCAACAGTAATCAGTTGCCAATATTTCTATGTAAACGTTGCTACCCATTTCCCCAGTTCCACGGTGGGTTTTGTCTGCCTGAGTTTGCATGGGTCTTCAGCATGCTGAAACCATTGCTGTAGGTTCAGATAATCAGGTACCAGGAGCTTGTAGGATTCTATTTTCATATGATCATGCCCTCCAACAATGGTTCTTACCACCTTTCTTCACCCCTCTTCCACAATGATTCCTGAGCCTTGGGTGAGTGAGACTTAATATGAGTCCTGTCCAGAGACCTACACTCTACAGAGTCTTAATCTCCGTGCTTTAGTCATTTGGACCTTTTGTGTTACTGGGTCTTTATTGCATGAGGGAGCTTCATTAATGAGAGTTGACTCATTTATGTCTTCTTTATCCCTTACTCTATATTGTGCATGAGCCTTGGGTATAGAGGCTGTATTGTAAATGTGCCACTTAGGCCTGGACAATTCACAAACAATGTCTGTATACAACCAGTTGTGGAACTCTGTATCAGTCTCCATTTGGTGCAAAAGAAGCCTCTTTGATGAGTGGTGACTGGGATACTTGATTGCAAATACAAGGATACATATTTTGCATTTAATTAGAAGTTACATTAGTCTAGGGATGTGACAGCTCTGAGGATCACTCTAAGATCTATGACCTCTTCAGCCATGTGTATTTGGCTGTAACTGCAGTACCACACATGAGTTTCCTCTCATTGAGTGGGCTCTAAGACCAATTAGGTAGCCATTGAATGGCCCCAAGATAAAAGTGCCACAACTGCACCATTGTTGAATGCTGTGCCAGTCATCAAGGTGGCTATTTGGTCATGAAGCTGGTGTTGGGCCATCAATTGATGTTCTTCCTTGGCTACTTGCATAGTGCGCTCCAGAGCTATGAGAGTTAGCCTCCAAGGAAGTGGCTTCCAGATCAGTTCCAGCTCCACTGCTTCAAATCCAGTCTCCAAAGAATGTACTGTCATCAGTAATGGGATCTTATCTTCAAGTTCTGGGAGACAAACAAGGGCTGTGGCAATAGCCTGTGTAATTTTGGGAGTCTCTTAGACCACCCTGGCCAACAACTCAAAGGAATTTTCTTTTACAAACTTTCTTTTCAGAGCTGGAGAGATGGCTCAGAAATTAAGCACTGGCTTCTCTTTCAAAGGACCTGGGTTTGATTCACAGCACCCACATGGTGGCTAAGAACTGTACACTTATGCACATAAAATAACAATAATAAAAAAAATTTTAGATCTCTCTTTTCTAGCTCCTCTGATTTGAAGTCTTTTCTAATTTGATTCAGTAGGATAAAAAGGGGGAGGAGGAGGAGAGGGAAGGGGAGGAAGAGGAGGAGGAGGAGGAGGGGAAGGAGGAGGAGAAAGGAGAGGATGAGGGGGAGGAGGAGGGGGGAGGGGGAGGAGGGGGAGGAGGAGGGGGGGAGGAGATCAGTAGATGAAGTTGGGAAGGGACCAGGCTGAGGTTCGGGGAAGCTGCAGGGAGGATAAATGATGCATAGATATGATCTAAACACACCGCACACATGCAGAAAATCCCTCAAGAATAAATAAAAAGCTGGCTGGACGTGGCGGTACATGCCTTAATCCCAGCACTCAGGAGGCAGAGGCAAGCAAATCTCTGTGAGATGGAGGCCAACCTGGTCTCCCTAGTGGACTGCTGGGGCTACAGGGAGACACTGTCTAAAAAAAGAATAAATAAAAAACATTCTTAAGAAAAGAGAATTAGCATCTTTATGTAAGAATCTCTCATACAACAAATTGGTAAATTCACAGAGTGAAACAAAGTTTTCACTATATACACAATTTGACCTCAACTCTAAAAAACTTGGGCTTCAACACATTTTTCTGTTTCTTTTCAAAAATAGAACCAAGCTTACTTTTAGAAACAGTCTGAGCCAGGCATGATGGCGCAAGCAAATTGCCATGAACTCAGGGCCAAACTGAGGAATAGTGAGACACTGTCTCAAAAAAAAGAAGAAGAAGAAGAAGAAGAAGAAGAAAAGCGGAGGGGCTGGAGAGATGGCTCAGTGATTAAGAGCACTGACTGCTCTTGCAGAGGACGTAGGTTCGCTCCCAGCATCCACATGGCAACTAAACACTATTCATAACTCCAGTTCCAGGGTATCCTATGCCCTCTTCTGACCTCCTAGGCATTGTACAACATGGGTGCTCCTACCTACATGCAAGCAACACACTTGTACACATAAAATAATAATAATAAATGAAATGAAATATTTTTTAAAAAGCACCTAAGCATAGCCTAAGTTGCATTACTATTATTTATTTACGTGTATGCATCTATGTATTCTTACACACTGAGTCATCTCTCCAGCCCCCTAAATTACCTTATGCTTTAAATTTAGTCAGCTTTATAGATAAAATGAGCTTTCAGGTAAAGTCTTTAGAAAGCTTGATCCATTACACAGGTGAAATAAAGTATTTGACCAAGTTGATAAATTATTAAAGTGATTTATAATAACGTAATTCTACCTATAAGCTAAAAGCTGCTTGATAAAATTAGTTCTTCCAAACAGAAAACGATTTTAAAAGTTAATCTCTAAGAAACATCTGAAATGCTTCCACTGGGGCCTCTGTGACAGAAAGAGTGAGTTTCTATCTGGACACATAAAGCAAGGAAATAATCCTGTTCTTTAGGGTTTTTCTCTCTGCTTTTTGAGACAAGGTTTCCTATAGCCCCAGCTAGTCTGGAACTTGCTATGTAGACCAGGCTGGCCTGGATCTCAGAGTACTGTCTCCCGAGTGCTGCAATTAAAGGTATGGGCCACCACATGTAGCCCCTCTCTTCCTTTTTAATAACAGGATCAATCTATGTATTTATGGCAACATATTTTCATTTCAATGGGAATTGTAGAAAAACAAGATGTAAAAAAAGTTTATTTCAATTTTTCTACATTTTTTCTAGGACCTTCTAGTTCTACAAATGAACTCCCATCCTATTCAATATCCCCTCTCCTTCAGGTGCTCAGAGCTCTTCATTGTCAAACACAATAATCATTTTCCTTCTTTCACTTTATGCTGGAATACCCTCACCCAAAACTTCACAATTCCAGGAATCCTTCCTCACTTAGCTTGTAAACTAAATGTTCTGCCTAAAAGATAATGTACATATTATCTTCTTAAATGTTCTAATAAATTTCAGGCTATGTTTGTCATTCATTATTTCTCATTCTTACTGGTTTCTTTTCAATTTCTTTCAGTACACTTATACATTCTTCAATGATGGTAATGAATATACATAATCTAGGTATAACATTTTATAGTATTCATCTGTATTGGTATAATTTAAACCAATTTTTGCAAATGCAAAAGCATTGTCACTGAATCTTTTTTGTGCCACTTTCACTCACAGGTATCAGTATATTTTATCAAAGTAATTCCCTTGTTAATGTCTGACCTGAATAAAATTACATGTTAATTAATGTTAACTTAAAAATATGACTTCTCTCAAACTAGCTTATTTATAGCAGTCCAATTTTCAATGTGCTTACATAGTTCCTAATTGTTATCCTGACGGCATTTTACTCTACCTTCATCCCTTTATGTTTCACAGAATGGTAGTTTAAGAAAACATTAAAAAGAATTTGGTTCATCATCCAATATTAATCATCACTACTCAACTCTGAATATTCAAGATATTCTATCATATATCTTCTTGTGATATTAACCAACGTAAAAACAGATGTGTGAACTTACCAGAGACTTATATTTCTTTTCAAGAAGTCTTAGTACTGCAGTTCTGCTATAATATGCATGCTAAAATTAAAGAGAAATGGTATTTAATGTTCAAGCTATGTCATTCAAATTCTATTTTCCTCCATAATTTCCAATATCACAATTGGAATTAGATCACACAATATCCCAGATTTAAAATATTATAATCAATGTCAAGCAGGTTTTCCTATGAACAATGAACTATAAGAGCAGCAATCACAAAAATGCAAATTATATAAAAAGTGTGGGTCATTTGGCCCAGCTTCTATGATAATCTAGTTTATAAACTACCTCCAGAATAGCATATTCATCTACTAGTGTATGACAGGACTCAAGGGGAATATGTAAGAGGGAGGGAAAAAAGGACAGATTTTATACTAAAAAGGTTTGTGCCATCTACATGTGCAGAAAGTTACAAAGGCTAAAATGCTCCAACAGGACAGTATCTCCATCACTTTATGCCAATATTATTTTTAAATAAATAAATTGCCCAAAATGGCTTTACTTCCTTAGTACCCAAAATAGGTAGAATTAAAATACATATATACATAACATTAGGGAAAACTATAGATATTTTAGCTAGATTATGTCAGATATCAATCAAGAATATTTAAATTTTGTTGCTTTATTTATTTGATAACAATAAAAGAATTAAAGGAACAGCACCATTACAAACTTGATCAGAATTCTGGATAATTTAATCTTTAATTCATTAAATAGTGCTTTCATCAAAGGTTCATCAAAACCGTTTGTTTTAATCCTATAGCTTATCTCTCAGTTTTTTGTTGTTGTTGTTGTTGTTTATTCATTTGTTTTAGGAATTTTGGGTTCTGTTTTTGGTTTTTGTTTGCAGGGAGGGTGTTCTAAGACAGGGTCTCCCAGTAGCCCCAGCTGGCTTAGAACTCTATGTAGGCTGAGCTGTGCTTGATCTCACAGAGATCTGCCTGCCTCTGCCTCCTGAGTGCTGGAATTAAAGGAATGCCCCACCATACTCAACCATTTCTCCCCTTTAAAGAAAATATATTAGTGTATAACTGCAACTACTTTTAATATCCTGTTCTGCCACGCCTGGTGGATCACACCTATAATCCCTAGCATTTGGGAGGTGAAGGTAAGAGGATCAGGAGTTCAAGGTCACTCTTAGCTATACAGTGAGTTTGAGGATAACCTAGGTTAGAGGAAATCCTGTCTCAAAAAAAAGGAATCTTGATTGTACTTTCATTAGACCAGGGACAGCAAGCAAGCTACAACTCTCAAACCAAATTCTGCCCACTATACGATTACGTAAAGAATATTTTATAGGAACACAGTCAAACCCAGTTATCTATGAATGCTTTTAAGGTCTTATCAGTTGGGCTGAAAAACTGCAAAGACTATTCAGGCCACAAAGCCAGAAATACAACCTGGCCCTTTACATAAAATGTTTGCCAGTGCTTGCCTTAGACACAAAGGGTACAGGAGGATATAATGACTTCCCATTAATTTAATAACCAATTATGAAGAAAATAAATAATTTTCTAGTGTCTAGTTTTCTTGTGATCTTCCACGTACATTAGTATTGAAAAGCAAAATGTTAAGTGAAAAAGCTTTCAAGCAGTAGAATATAAATTCATTTTTGATTAAAACAAAGACTTAACCAGATATGTTATGCAGGTATATGTCTACATAAACCACAAACTTAATGACTGTTAACCTGTGTTGTGTCATTTTTTTTGTTTTTGTTTTTGTTTTATTATTTTTATCATTTTTATTTTATGTCCATGAATGTATGGCCTGCATGTATGTAAGTGCACCATGCACGTGTAATGCCCCAAAGACCAGAAAGGAGTGTTGGGTCTCCTATATAACTAGAGTTAAGGACATTTGTTAGCTGCCACATGGGTGCTAGGAATCGAACCTCGGTCCTCTGGAAGAGCAGCCAGTGCTCCTAACCTCTGAGCCAACTCTTCAGCCCTATGTGTTGTACGGTTTTTAAAAAGTGTGCTTTTAACTTTTTTACACAATGTCTTCAATAAAGCTACAGTCTCAATACAGAAAAAATTTAAGGAAAAGTATCAGATGTGGAGAACAAAGGATTCAGGTTAATTAATTAAATTGAACAAAGATTTATCAAACACTATCATGTAGGTAAAAGAAGGGTTATACACAGTAGACAAAGTTGTTCTCTAACAAACTGGGCATGCATGTTAATATTTACATAAGAAAAAAATTTTTTTAAGTCAGCTAGATAACATTCACAGGAAGTTGAATAATAAATGGTACAGCACTGCTTGCAAAGCAAGTCCCATCCCCTCTCTGATCACTGTTCAGCATAATGCAGGGTGGGCCTAGCTAGGCCACCTGCCAGGAGGAATGAAGGAATGGCTCTCATGGGTGTGGTGCTCCACATGGTTGGTTGTGGTGCTCCACATGGTTGGTTGTGAAGCCAGTTTCTGGCCAGCACCTAGAGGGAACCTGATCCACCTGGGAACAAACTGCAATTGGCTATGGTCAGGACCCCATCCCATAAGGCTATTGGCTAACAAGACCTATAAGACTCTCTGCTCTTTCTTGAATAAATGAGTTTGCAGCAGACCACCACTGCTGGCTTTCCACTCAACTCCTGGAATCGGTGTCTTGACTCTGTGCTTACTCACCCTCCACCACAGCAGAGACCCTTCAGTCCCCCTCGGGATGGCCCTGAATGCTGGGACCCCCCAACAACAAATACCTACAGCCAGGCAGACAGTGAGAGAAACACAGACGTGAGGATGGAGTCACCATGGCTGCCGCTCCTGCTAGAGACCAGCTGTTCCACAGTGGGTAAGGGAAATGACAGAACAGGACAGCTTAATATGACTTTCAGCTTCAGCACTGTTATAAGCTTCAATGGAAACTGCTAGATTCAGATATTAAACATATTCCCAACACACAGGCTCAGGAAGAAGCAAATAATGGAATATTATTTTAGATATTACCTTCTAAGCCCCAGAAAAATGAGCCCTGAAATTTTATGTCCTACCACATCCATTGAAAAATTGTGAGCTTTAAAATTCATAAAAATTAAATTCTTGATAGATCACTTGTCTTAAATAGATTCAAAAGAACCACCATTCAAGTCCTTTTCTGACACTCACTTCCTAGCAAACAATCATGAGCAAGTTAACTTCTCCATGCTTTAGATAACAGACCCCAAACAGAGTATTGACATCTACCACCTCACACATTTTTATACAGATTAAATACATCAACACATGTACACAAATAATTAGAACTCAGCATACACTAAGCATGCAAACACTGGCTATTCGTTAAAATGACAAAGCAAAAACATTCCATTTTTCCTTACCATCCACTTTTTGAACCACACAGCTTTAGTATCAACCAATGCAAAAAAATAGATGGGATCCAAAATCTTTTGTGAGACAAGATGGCTTTGATCATGCTTAACCGATAATAAGGACAAAGTGCTCTCCACAATTTCTTCCATATACCTTAGAGTTTGAGAAAGAAGTGATTAGAGAGAAAACACACACACACACACACACACACACACACACACACACAAAGGTTAGAACACACAGCACCAGTAATATTCATTATACTTCTGGAATAATAGAATATAATTTTTAGAATCTTTTTATACATTTCAGTAAATGGCAGAGGCAAGATTCACGTTCAGTTTTTCTGTTCAAAAAGCTTATGTTCTTTCTACTTCAATACTCGCTCTCTAAATGTAACTTTCCAATTTAGACTCACAGATGTTTTTACAACCTTATTAGAAATTTTGGGGTTGAATGGGAAAAAACTGAAAGAACATTTAAGAAACTTGTCCCAAGTAGTGAATGCCACTAAGACCTCAGACCTCAGCATTCTATTTTTACATTATCATGGTGAGTGACATAAAAATGGCATTTTGGTAGAGCCACTGACAAAGCTAAGTACAAAATATAACAAACAGAAACAAAGAAAACCTGCTTCGTACCTTCTAACCATGTAGGTCAATTAATATCACTTCTCCATTTTCACTTTAAAATGTCTAAGGGATATAATCTTATGTTTTACATTTGTATGAGTTAGAGGACTTACTTCTCTGGGTGACGAATCCAGAAAGATGGAGCCTCTTTCTGATACTCATTTAGAAGACGAACCTACAAGCAGTATACAATAATTCTCAAAATATTAGAATTCTTAAATACAGGCCTACTCTATAAAAGTACATTGTAATAAATGGATACCTTTTTAAGTAAGCGGATCATGTTGGGATTAGTTGTGTCTATTCCAATGGAAAGAGTAGGAATGTGATTTTCTCTGGAAAGAAAGTATAGCTCTAAATATTTCGCTGAAAAGAAAAGGTGAAAATATATAACCATTAAAAACCATATAATGCTTTCTGGAAAAAGTCATTTTTCTTTCTTTCTTTTTATTTTATGAATACAAGTGTATTGCCTGCGTGTATGTATAAGTGACCTATGTCATACAATGTCTGCAAAGGCCAGAAAAGGGAATCAGATCCCCTGGAATTGGAGTTACAGATGACTGAGTCACCATTTGAGTGCTGGGAACCAAACTCGGATTGCTGGAAGAGCAGCCAGTGTTCTTAACCTCTGAGCCACGTCTCAAACCCTTCTTATACATTTTTCTTAATTACATGTAAAAGAATAACATTTAAAGTGATTTAACCAACATACCTAAGCTTGTATAAATTTCCTTGGTCATATGTAACGGTGAGAGTGTAAAAGTCTGTGCATAGAATTTTAAAATCCGGTCCTATGGAAATAAGAAGGAAGACCTACGTCTGAGATTCTTACAACAGAGGTGAGACAGTTTTACATCTTAAAGACAGAACAAACACAAAATAAGCTACTCAGAAATATGATGAAAGATATGTCTACTTAAAAAGGCATGTTTGGGGCTGGCTCAGCAGTTAAGAACTCTGGCTGCTCTTGCAGAGGACGCAAGTTCGATTCCCAGCAAGCACATGATGGGTAACAACCATCTGTAACTCCAGTTCCAGGAAGGAATCGAACACCCTCTTCTGACCTCCATAGGCATTACACAACATGGGTGTACTTAGCTACATGCAGGCAATATACTCATGTACATAAAAATAAATTAAAATAATATTTTTTAAATAAAAAGGCACATTATTGGGCAGCACAAAGTAAAATTAATAACCACTAATAGTAAAACAAATAATAAAAATGCATTGCTACAGAATCTGAAAATAGTAAGTAATAAAAATGGTAAGTAAGTAAGCCGGAAGGTGGAAGGAAAGGATAAAACCTTGTCCTGTGGAAACGAGTCAGAAGGACTCATGGAGGACTCGAAGGTCTTCACTTAGCAGTGTCATCCAATGGTGGAACAAGTAGGCAGCACCAAATTGTAAAAGACCACACATTTCCAAGTCCAAGAACTGTTTCTTTAAGTCCAATTTCAGTAATTAAACATTTAGGATTCTTTCTAGTAACTGTGCTTATTCCTCGGGGGGGCGGGGGGGGATACTACATGGTATTTTTAACTTTCCCTTTGGTAAAATTCAAAACAGAAACTACCACAAAATAAACTGAGAAATGAATGTAGCTGGAACAGCACCTGACACTGCTGGGACCTTGAAATGACCACTGTTACTATCAATTTATTTATGTACCTTGCATATGATGAAAAGATTAATCCTCATGGTGAGATACAAGTTTCTATTAAATAACAGCAAGATTGCCTTAAATGTTCTAATCTACAGAAAAAAAAAATATATATATCTAACCTTGTTTATGTTTCTGAGGTCAATATGCACCCAGTAGTTACCCAAATGGCTAGATATCTTCTACTAACTTCAAGACAGTCCTACCATAAAACGCTATTAAATACTTGAGGAAGTCTGTTTATAGTTGTAGCAATTAATAAGTATCTGTCACTTTTCCTTCACTATATCTTTCACTCAGTTTACACATAAGGATTCTACAGAATAGTAAAGAAACAATCCAACTTAACAATTTGATGAAGCACAAAAGGCCATGCTTTGTTTTGTACTCCAAAATGACTTGGTTCCATTACCATTTTTCTCTATAAGAATTGCTTTCCATGTGTTAACTCAAGTGATAAAACTGACCCTAGCTACACAGTAATCCATAATGGCAATCCATAATAGCTAAACAGAACAACTTACACTGACAAATTCGAAAATTTACCATGCTTACAATGCTACAATGTAATTTCTAAAATAAAGGCAATGTGTTCAGACATAAGACTTTTTCATCAAGGGGAAAAATACAAGCAAAGTTACAACTGGATTTCTTCATAGCTTTGAAATGTTAACCATGACCCTAAAATATCCTTTCTCTCTTGAAGTCCTGGTATCAAAGGTTTTACAGAAGTCTAGAATACCCTCTGGTGTTAGTAACTTTGAACTACATCCAAGTACTCGGTAAACATCTTTTGCTTTTGATCTAAGTAACAAAAGTAGTTCCCAAATCATTTCTGTTCCTCGGTCTGGTAATATCTCCACTAATGGTAGAATAATGGATTTAAAACAGACAAATATATTTATATATGTTATGTTTCGCTATAACTTTTTGCTTGCTCTGCATTTATAAATTCCAAAAAAACAAAGACATTTCTCTCTTATTCACTGCATGTTCTGAGTTTTTAAACTAGAATGACTGAAAAGGTAGATATTCAATACATATTTGTTACAAATTAAATATAACTTCTGCAAAAAAAAACTTAATTTTGTATAAAACATCGTATCAGCTTCAAAGGCAAAGTGTTCTTTACCAATATTAATCACAAAGAAAGAAACCTCCCTCACTTAAAATAATACAACTTAGGGCTATGGATATAGATCAGAGGTAGAGTACTTGCCTAGCATGCACAAGGCCTAGGGTTCAGTCCCAGTAACTCAAAAAACAAACAAAATCCAACTTGTATTAAAATGCGAAGCCTCAAGTATAGTTAGCACCTTTTGATTCATTATCAGGGACACCATTAGTAGAATTACGGTAGTTTTTAAATTAAGTTTAATTTTATTATATTATATCCTGAAAACTTATGTGCATATCATTTTTTCCTTTTTTTATAAAATTTATGTATATTTCATATAGAACATTTCAATTATCTTTATACTCCCTTCTCCACTGGTAACCTCCCATAGCCCGTCCTTGATGTTAAGGCCTATCAATTCAAGTTAGTGTTTCCAAATGTCCCTCAGTACAAGATCTACTCAGCCTATCTAGAGTATCTCCCTTTAAGAAGATCAGCTCTTCCTCAGCCAGCAGGAATCAGCTGCCAATGGTTCTTCTGCTAAGACTGGGTCATGCTGCTCATCTCCACAGTTCTATGCTGGGTTTTTGTCTGTTTGGATTTGCATGGGTATTGTACATGTTGACACCATTGCTGTAGGTTCATATGAACTGGATCTCAGGAGCCTGTAAGACTCTATTTCAATATGGTCATGTACCTCCTCCCTTGGCTCTTACAATCTTTCTGCCCCCTCTTCCATAATGTTCCCTGAGCACTGGGTAGATGAAGTTTAACATATGAGACCTGTCTAAGGACCCACACTCTGGAGACTCTTTGGTCAACTGTGTCCTTTTATGTTCATGGACCTTTGTTGTATGAGGAAGCTTCACTGATGAGAACTGAGAGATACATGAGTATTCCATCCCTTGTCCTACTATGTTCTGTGAGCCTTAGAAGTAGAAGTTCCACTGTAGACGTGTCACCTAGGATTGGGCATTTCACAATTTGTGTGACCAGTTGTGGTACTCTGCAATAGTTATCATCTGTAGCAAGAAAAGCTTCTTTGGTGAAAGGTGACTGCCATTCTTGTCTGTGAATATAATGATCTATATTTAGCACATAGAAAGAAATTACTTTTGTCTAGGGATGTGACACCCTTGGGGTTTTCTCTAAGTTCTATGACCTCTCCAGTCATGTGTATTTGCCTATGTTTATAGTACCACACATAAGTTCCTCTCATTGAGCAAGCTTTAAATTCAGTTAGGTAGCTGTTGATTGCCCCAAGATAAAAGTTCCACTACTGTCCCAATTTGTTTGCTGTGCCTGTCATTGTTGTAGTTATTAGGCCTAGAAGCTGGGGCTGGACCATCAAGTGATATTTTCCATTAGCAACTTGCATAGTGTCATCCAAAACTGTGAGAGCTAGCACCTCTCTCCTTCAGAGAGATGGCTTCCAGGTCAGACTGTGTAATTTTGGGAGTCTCTTGGCATATCAATTTTTACATTATCATACCTCTACTGACTTCATAATTTCCTAATTTTAGGACTTTTCTATATTTACTTTATAATTCATCTTAAGTATATTATAAACTGTTACCTTTCTAGCTTCTTTTAAGGAGAACATCTAAATAAACACTAAAATCTAGGAATAAATTATATGAATATTTTAGAATTAACTGTGAATCATTTTAAGTTCAAATTTTCATATATCATGAAGTTTTAAACCATTTATCTTAATTTTAAAATAACAACCCAAGTGCTTAGACATCCCTTTACAAGACAATACAAAATGTACAAAGCTAAGAGTCCATTATTTGGCAAATAAAAGTGGCATGGAGGACACTGAATTATAAACAGTGTTTCCTGAAGAAGGACATGTTGATGGTCAAGGCTGAGATGGAAACTCCACAGCTGAGCTGTTATTAAGACACACTATCATATTCCATTTAGATATAGAATAACATTTCAATAACAATTTCCTCACATTAAACATAGGATCTGGATCGGAGAGAGACATGGTCAGTTTTTCACAGAGAGTGGTCCAATTTTCACAGTTCAGGACATCAGATGGAGGAGCTGAACATAATGTTTGTAAAGCTTCATATCGTACCTGCAAATTTTAAAATAACAATGCTATTAACGCTACAATAGTTTCAATTCTTCAAATCAATATTTAACAAACTACTGAAAGGCAGAACCTGAATAATAGTTTGAATGAGGCATTTATAAGAATCAGATGTCCTTTTATAAAATAACTCTTAAGAACACTACTAAAATAGAGGGGGAAGAGAGTTGTTTGTTTACAAAGAATATTGAAAGAGCAAATAGAGTAGGAGACTGCAGGTTTCATAGATGAGAAAACGGGGATGCTGGCTGCATCAGAATCGCCAAGGCAGCATTCTCCAGTGGCCTCAACCCAGATGGTCCCCATTCCTGCAAGCCTCCGAGAGGTGTTGCGACAGGTCAGAGGCTTTAATTCTAACACACTGCCCACACAGCCCCTGGTAAAGTGCTCCCATTCTAGCCTACATGAACAATTCCCACAGAACAATTAGTTTGAACTTTTTCATTTTTCTCCTGGATCCTATTTCCTGACCTTCTAATCACTGAAGTAGAAAAAAAAAGAAAAAAGAATTCAGCAATGAAATGCAAAATTGAATTGCTGTATTCCCACAGAAAGGCTACTTCCTAAGCTGACTTCTTAGAATCCAATCAGAATTCACTCAAAGCAGGATGACCCAAGGAAGACTAGAAAGCAGCTCAGCTTCAGTCCCCAAAGCTTCCTTCGCACTGTCCCAACTGGTGAAAAACAATACAGCAAGACATTCAATCCGGTGACACAAACTCCCAGACCCGTCAGAAGGATAAATGTCTGTTCTAGTATCATGCAAACTGATTTACTGACCTACAATGCTATGTATACTTTTTCAAAGAAATTCATTTTTTGAATAGGCACAAAATGAGAGAGAGAAAGAGAGAGATTGGGGGGGTTGGCGGCAGCAGTGGGGGAGTTGGGGAAAGAGTGGCTAGGAGGTTTCGCCTACATGTCTAAAAAGGAATTTTAATTAACTAACAAAAACAACAAAAAGAAATCTTCTTATAGTCTCCATAAGGAAAACATGACCTCTGGCCTTCAGACACACACGCACAGATGTGCACACACAGAAAGAAAATAAAAGGCAGGGAAGGAGGAGGAGAGAGAGAGGAAACGAAGGGAACAGAGAGGGAGTGAACGGTCTGAGTGCCCGTTTCAAACTGCGAAGTTTGACAGGGAGATCAGCCTATGACTGGCCACAACAATAAAGGCCTCACACCAGAAATGCGGCCTGGCTACTACTAGCTGCAGTCGCAAATGCATGGTACCTGACTGAACCTGACCGCTATCCTTTACATGGTACCTGACTGACCCGGACCACTACCCTTTACATGGTACCTGACTGAACCTGACAGCTATCCTTCACACTTACCTCCTTAGGTTGTCCAGGATCCAACTGATCCAAAATCAACTGTAATTTTCCTTGACAGAATTTGTAACTCTGTAACACAATTGACAGAACATGTGGTTATTTAGTAGATTTCCAGAAGTATTGCTATAAATGACTTTGTTAATATAACTCCAAGAACAGTGTGCACTCTGAACAAGAAAAGGGATGATCTATTTTGTTTGGCAGCAAACTAGGAACTTTTATTTCCCAAAGTTTTTAAATGAGAACTGGATGTCCCAATAGAACACTGCACCTTCACGTATCGGAAATTGTTTGTTGAGCGATTACAATGCACAGAATGTTGTAAGACTCAAAAGACATAAAACCAAAATGTTGTATACCCAGAAACGTGAGATGCATGAAACAAAAATACAAACCAACAGCACACAATAAAGGACAGAACAGGCGCAGCTACAGTGCTGCCTGAACTTCCGTCTTCCTGTACTTTTTTTTTTTTTAGCCTTTTTCCATTGTACCTTGGTGAAAATAAATCCCTGAAGTAAAGACCTTCATCTACCATAGTTTACAGTATACACATAGGGTCCTTCTCCAGAGCTTTGCCTGGCTGTTGATTTACCACTTAGAACTCAGCCCCAAAACCTTCTCAAGGAAGCATTTTCTAATGACCCAAAAGCAGCCTGCCTATACCCATCACCAGTCCCTCTATACCTCTGCTCTGTGGATGGCATGCCCTAAAGGACCAGCCATTTACCTGACTATAACGGCATGGAACCTTTTCAGTTTAGCATTGCTAATATCTAAAACAGTGCCTAAATACACAGTAGGCACTGGGCCTTCCGTCCAATTAAAAAAGACTCTGAAGATAGGTTTTGTCAATTGTCTATCTCTATAAAACAATCAGGGAGTAAAAAAACAATCACAGAGTAATTCCGAAACAAAGAAGTCAAGACTTCACATGATACATCATAAATTTTCCTTGAAAGGCTTCAGAATTGGGGCTGACAGCATGACTCAGTAGTGAAGAGAACTCGCCACCTTTCCAGAGGACCAGAATTCAGTTTGGGCAGCTCACAACCACCTGTACCTCCAGTTCCAAGAGATCTGACAGGTTCTTCTGCCCCTCTCGAGACACCCACACAAGAGGCATATACGCACATCGACACAGATAAATAAAAAGAAGTCTTTAAATTGTTTAAAACCTCCAAATGTCCCAAGTTTTACTTGTTTTTAAAAATGTAGTGTTTGAGGGTCTATGGGAGCCTTGGTCAATAGCTTCAAGAGAGGGAGTCCACTCATGGCACTGGGCTTTTACTCTGCTAGCATGTGGTACCTAGTAGTGGCAATGTTCTCGTCTTATGAGGTAACTCCTCTTAATTTTTTAAATAATATACATGCATATACTCTAAGATGCTTCTATAGTGGTAGATTTCCATATAACTTTTCTAAAGGCCTTTAGCACTGGTTCTACCTTCCTCCTCTGCCCTGTCCTTCCATTTCCCACACGACTTAGCCCTTTTTACTTTGTTATCCCCCTTCCCCGCTTTATATCACTGCTCTCTACCTCCCCTCCCAGAAAACCCCCACCACGGCCATTAATTAGCTTCCTGGGTTCTCTGAATTTTCAAATTCAGACAGGCCTATCTAGCATTTCAAAGTTAGCATCCAGACATGTGTCTATAAGACAAAATATGTGTTGTTTGTCGTTCTGGGTCTGGGTGACTTCACTCAGTATGACTGTTTCGAGTTCTATCCATTTGACTGTGAATTTCATGATTCCAGGGGTGTTTTTTTTTTACAGCTGAAAAATCTTCTATTGTGTATATGTACCACACTTCCACTATCCACTCATAAGTTGATGGACATTTATGTGATTTCCAATTTCTCGCTATTATGAAAAGGGTAGCAATGAAATGGATGAACAATATTTCTATAGTAAAATGTAGAGTCTTTTAGGTATATACCAAAAGGAACATGATTAAATCAAAAGGTGGATCAATTTTGAGCTTTTGCTGAAGACTCTACATATATGAGCTGTAGAACAAACAAGGAAAAATCAAGCTGGTGCTGAGTTCAAAGCTCCATCTCTCCTGGAGAGCTAGCTTTTGTGGTGCTAAAAAGTGCTATGCATGCTACCATAGGATGGAAAAAGTAATCATCAGCCTTAACCACCTGTAAATCCCGTGAACTACACAACTGGCCTAGAGATATGTCCACCAGTACAACAGTGGTACAAATATTATAGGAATAACCAACCCCTCTTTAATTGGATTTAGGGTCTGCTTCACAGCTGGAGCCTATAGCTGATGAAGATACTAGGTTTAGGACCTGAGGCTAAACAGGTCATAGGGCATAGGGGAGAACCTAATACTAGTTTTCTACTAAATAGTTATCATATGAAACTGATTTCCAACGACTTAATGTTATAGCCATAGATTGATGCATCTCTCAGCTCTTATATGCATATGTAGCAGATGGCGATTAACACAGAACCCATAGTTGGCCAATGTGCAGACAATGAGGCTGCAAAGCACTTATCGCTGAATAGGACACCTGTACCAAACTCCCAAGGCTCAGAGATCATTGCAGAAAAGGGAGCAGAGATCCAGAGGTGATGGATGACCACAAGGAAACAATTTTCTAGACAGCTGGGCAGTCACATGAACTCACAGCAATGTTGACAACAAGCACAAGTCCCATGAAAGCTCAAAGCAAATAAAATTCCAGCACAGACATGGGGAAATGGGTAAGAAATCCCAACTAACCTAAGGAACTTTTGGCAACTGATGGCTACTAGGGGGGTGAAAGAGAGTCTCTTTCAAGGATTAGACTTTTGGTAGGTAGGGTACTGAGGTTCCAGTGGATGAACCAACATGGAAAGACATTTGGGACAAAAATTAGACTCTATAGACCTGATTATATAAATATATATATATATATATATGGAAAGAGGGAGATAGAGGCAGAGAATATAAACTGGGGCGGGGGCAGAAAAGGGAAGTACAGAAGACAGGGGAGGGGATCTAAATATCATCAAACTATATTGTATGAAAATCACGAAAATTCAATTGAAATTCTTTCAAATGTATAATTTAGTTGCTGAAAAGTCTATACATGCCATTCATTTTTAAAAACATGAGAGCAGAGCCCTTGTTTTGAATTTACATTCTGCTACAGTTAAATAACTAAAAAGTGTGTATGATAGTGCTGGAGAGGTGGCTCAGGAGTTAAGTACACTAGTTGTTCATCCAAAGGACTCATGTTCTATTCCAGCACCCACATTGTGTCTCTGTCACCCTCTTCTGGCCTTTGTGGGCACTACACACAAACCAATACACATACAGGCAATCAAAACACTTTTAGAAGCAAAAATAAATAATTGTTTTAAAAAGTGTGACTGACAACACAATTACAAGTATACAGGGAAGCAGCCATCTTGTGTGGTGGAAAAATACATAAATGCAGATAACATGTACTATAGAGATCTTACAAAGAACACATACAAACATATACCTTTATACATGTACAAGCGTATATGTACACATACCCTAAAGTATATACATACATTGAACATGTATACGGACTCATTCTATCGGTACACAAGCTCCTTACTCCTGCCAGTACTTTTCTCTAGGTAGGCTCCTCCATCTCTCTCTTGTGAGATTGATCTATTATAGTCCTGCCATTTACACCATCTGATTTTCTCCATATCATTATCTGTATCTAAATATTTTACCAGAAAACTCTTTCTAAAAATAAGCATGATGTTGGTTACAGGATATCAGTTTTAATCAGACAGAATTCTAAATCTTAGCTCCCTCTTCTAACTGTGTGATCCCGAATTCCCATTTAAGCCAATCCCCAGTTCCAACAACTGCCTAGAAGAATCATGATATTCTTTAGGCTAATGTAGACTCTGCTTTATCATTATCATTATTAAAATTTGAAAATTTTCAAATAAATCTCACATTCCTCAGTAATTTTGTGAGAAAATATGAAATAACTGATTCAACTGCCAACTAGCTATTCCAGAACAAGCAATCCAAAAATGAAATTACTAAATTTTCATTCTGATCCATCTTATTTGCAATACAGAAACAAGTTCCATAACAGCCTTGACAAATGGTGAGCAAGCAGTTACTTGAATGTTCTGTTACAGTTGATGAGACATGCAATATTATGCTAAGTAGCAGTCAATTAAAAAGATAATCCTTAGTTCTTAACAGAATTCATTTCTGTAAGTGGTACCCATAATGAAGACTTGGTGTTTCAGTTCTTTATGCACCACGTTCCAGACACTGAAATGGCCTCTGTCTTACATTCTGCAAACTATCCAGGCAACCAGCACTGTGATCCCTCAGATTCCCTTCTCTTTCTTCAACATTGGTCTCTAGGCAATTGTTGGTCACCAAATTCAAAGACCTTCCTTTGGGGAAGAAGATTTTTTTTATTTGTTTCTTTGTTTAGTTTCTTCAGAAAAAATTTCCCAGGGGCTGGAGAACCTGTCATTCTTCCAGAGGACTGGAGTTCAATTCACATAAAGTCCCAGTACCACATGACAGCTGACAACTGCCCATAACTCCAGTTCCAGAGGATCCAACACACTCTGCAGAGCATTGTACATACGTAGTGTACTTACATACATGCAGGTAAAACACTCATGCACATAAAATAAAAATAAATTTTTCTTTAAGAAGAAGAAAAAGAAAAAGTTTCCCAAAGTCCAGGCAGCCTTGAATTCACTGTGTAGCTAGGAATAGAACTTCGGCCCTCTGCGAGAGCAGCCAGTGCTCTTAACCATTGAACCATCTCTCCAGTTCCAAAACAGGTTTTTAAATTGTTTTTTTTTTTTTTTTTATTACAAAGTTCAAAATGAGCCTAGTACCTGACATGAAGTATACTATGCTCTTTCATGCATTATTGCTTATCAGTAGATACTTATGGCCAAAGCAACTGACTACAACATATTTAACTAGAGCATGTAATGTGTCTACTCTGGTACATGTTTGCTAGATTTCCAGTTGTCTAAATACCTATAGACTGAAAATACCTGCGCAGTATTTGCTCTGTAAAGCAACACATAGATCAGTTGTCAGTAACAGGTGTGATAACATTATAGGTAGATGCTTCCTAAAGGAATTTTTAAGACATTTACATGTGTTAAAAATAAAAGCTTAACAAATCATTTCTGAGCACAGTATAAAGAGAAAAAAAAGGCAAGGACAGGTTGATAGTAGTCTTCTGGTCTAAAAGGACCAATAGGGTTTAGTGTTCTTATATGATCATAATGATGTAAAGTTTTTACATGCTTAAATAAGATTAAGATACACTTCTGTCAGATACAGGCTAAATACTGAAAATAGGAAACTTCTGACCTTTTTATGGAGACACCACGCTTACTACTTTACCATAATATGCACCAAAAATACACTCTTCAGTTCCACATCATAATTAAAAATCAAATCACTCCAAGTTGAACTTACTCTCACAATCTCTTCCATTTTAAATGTTTGATCTAGAAACGAGACAAGCCTCTAAACATAAAGTCAGTGAAAACAAGACAGTTATGACTACTATCCAACCACACTCTGCCATGCCTGGTGGCACGCCTGTAAGCCTGGAGTTAGAGGTGGAGGCAGGAGGGGCGCAGGCTGGAGGCCGCCTAGGTTACAGAGCAAAACCACAAAACAAACAACAGTACCTTGGGAAATAAAAGGAGAAAATATATAGAGATTAAACCTAATGAAAACTCTGGCTTTAATATCACTTTATATATCACTTTAATCCCCAGTGATTTCTTTCCTAACCTTAATAGTAAAAATAAGGTGCGTCTTAGCACTCAGAAAGCAGAGGCAGGAAGGCATCTATGAGTTCAAGACTAGCCTGGTCTACATAGTAAGCTCCAGGTCAACCAGGACTACATAGTGAGACCATGTCTCAAAGAATTAAATTAAATCAAATTAAATTAAAAATACAAATAAAACAGATAAATCATCCAATATTGATTAAAATGGTGACAGTCAACACTTTCTAAATCTTTAACATGGGCCAGGTATTATTCAAAATTCTTTACATACACAAAATCCTTAAATTCACAAAGTGTCCCAACAAGGTAGACTCTCTATTACACATATAAGAAAACTGAGGAGGGGGCAAAAGAATTCTAACAGCCAGAGGTGGTGGATGACTACAAGAAAACCGTGTTTTCCAAACAGCAGGGCAGTTGTACACAGGAACTCACAGCTATTGTGACAGCATGCACAAGTCTTGCTCAAGCTCAAGCTAGACAAGTTCCAGCATAGAGGAAGGTGGGGAGATGGGAAATCCCATTCCTAGCTGAGGATCTACTGACATTTAATAGCTGCTTAGAAAGGACGAATCCATTTTCTTTAAGAGTGTGACTCTTGGTAGGTAGAGCATGTTCCAGGGTAGGTTCCACACCCAGGAGTAGTTGAGTAACATAAACTGAACTCCAATGGGAGTGGGCTGGGCAGGACACAAAGGTGGGTGGGTAGAGAGGTGGGAGTGGATCTGGGAAAAGTTGGGAAGAGAACTCGCCACCTTTCTAGAGGACCAGAATTCAGTTCGAGCAGCTCATAACCACCTGTAACTCCAGTTCCAAGAGATCTGACAGGCTCTTCTGGCCCTCTCCAGACACCCACACACAAGAGGCATATTATACTCACATCGACACAGATAAATAAAAAGAAGTCTTTAAATTGTTTAAAACCTCCAATTGTCCCAAGTTTTACTGATTTTTAAAAATGTAGTGTCTGATGGTCTATGGGAGCCCTGGTCTAGAGGAATATGATCAAAATACATTGAACTTCTTAAAGAATAAATCATATATATAAAGAAAGAAGACTGAGGCACAGAAGAGGTTAAGAACCAAAATCCAATTTCAACAATACCAAGCCAAGGATGCTTTATTTCAAAAATCAGAATGAATTAGACTCACCTTGAGTGGCTTTTTTCAAATTTTAGTACACCTAAAACTTTTTAAATTATGCATTTACTTATAATTAAATTTTAAATACAAAATTACCATCTCAAAACAAAAAAGTGTTTTTTAAAACATTTTCAAATACCAAGTTTATCCTAAAACTTCCTAGATATTTTAGTTATGTTTGAATATATATATTATATCCTTTCCTTTAAAAGTGCTATACTGAGAAATGATAACAAAATCTAATCATATTTTAAGGAATGAGGAAGCACTTAAATATTCATAAAAAGGAATATTAACACAGTTAATCAAAGAAATTAGCTTTCTGGTGTCAAATTTTCTCCTCAAGGGAGTAACACTGAAACAGACAAACAAGCAAAATAAGTTTGCACCTGTCACTACACAATTCTTCTCCCAAACTATGCATTGCTCTCCGACTGAACTCTAGGTAACTGAGTTATCAACACCACCTCTCCATTTATTTCAAATATCACCCATCTTTCCCTTTTCACTTATGCTTTAATATTTTAGGCTCCTACTTCTCTTATTTAAAAAAAAAATCAGAAAAAAATAAGCTCTTATCGACTGGAGCAACCATAGCCCGAGATGAACGAATTTCTTTGTGTAGGTTAGGCTGCTACTAATTTTATTGTCCTAGTTGAGAAGGTGGAAAAATGACAGTCTTGCAGCCCCTGAGTAGTCAAGTGAAATCCTCTCCAAAAAAGAATACTGCCAAGTTCTAAAGATTTTAAAAGAAGCCAGAAAATGGGTTAAACTCAAGATATTAAAATCTGAAGAGATCTGACGATCAGTAATATTAATAAATTAGGGTAACTGAAAGACCACACTCAGAAAGACATAGGAAAGACCATGAACCCAGAACAGGAAGAAACCACTCAAGACAATTCTTACTAGAATAACTCAAATACTAGCAACAGGATGGGGTTTGGGTTGTTCCCAAAAAGAACTTATTTCCTTGCCCACTTTAGCTTCTAGAGTCACCTGAATTCCTTAGCTTACAGTCAACTTCTATTTTCAAGTCAGTAGTCACTTGAGTTCAAATGCCATGGCAGTCTACACAGCATGTTCTCCATCTCTAGCCTCTAGTCCTGTGGAACATCAACACTGGGCCCTCAGCAATCCAAGATACTTCCCCCACCTGAACACCTTAATTTAATCACATCAGCAAAGTCCTACTTGCCCTATAAGGTAGCATGTTTATAGGTTCTAGGAATCAGCACATGGACATCTTACAAATACCAAAGGATAGGTCCCAAAGAGAAGTTTCTTAGAAAGAAAAGCACCAGCAAATGTCTTAAACAGGGTTATATCACGTTAGAGCAAGAGGCGACAATTATTCTAATGCACCTTCTTCATATAAAGGGTACATCCTGATGGGGGTTTTCCTTGGAATGTAATAAAATAGCTTGTACACTATAAAGCAATATAACATTTGTGCTGTGCTAAATTAAATACTGTAAGGGAGAGGATGGCAAAAAGAAAATATACTAATTATAAAAAATTTATATTGGAGGAAACATTCTAATTTACAGAAAATGGCCCAGAGAGTCTCAGAAATCATAGAAAACATACAGAACCACAATAGGGAATTTTTTTCAGTATGTCTCTGGCAGCCATCTCAGCATACCCTTTCAGAGATATCAACATGTAGAGAGCAGCCATTCTGAGCCCAGCACAGTTGTCATCAACGTGAATCTCACGGTGAATAACTGGGTGAATCTCAACAGTCCCCATGAAGTGAATGCTAACAACATCGTACTGAAAAGATGAACAACATTCCATAAAGAGACGACATCTGACCAAGGTCACATAACTGCTGTGTGATGAAACTAGAATTTGAACTCAAGGACTCTGAAGACAATGTGGCAAACAAAGAGAACATACTTTCAAAGAACAGAAGTAAAAGTAAATTCAAAGTCCATCCACATAAAAAATGCAAGTTTGGAAGTATTACTATAGTTTACTCTTTATATAAGAGTAATCATGAACATACAATCAAGAATAGGAACTCTAGTATATACAAGTAATCTCAATAGATAGCTAGCATTAAATTTCTTTCTAATTAATTTCCAGAGACCTTTCCGAGTTTCATCACAATACCAAATCCTTCCATTGCTCTGTTCACAATTTACAGCAAAAACTACTATCCTTCCTTTATTTGTCAATATCCCCAAACACAAACTAATAGTCTCCAGTTGTTCAAGGATGGATCAAAAACCCAGATACAATCAAGTTGAAATTTTTTCAAATAATAATGAAATTAGGGCTATTCCACTCACAAAATGCAAGTGGTATCAAACAAGCAACATCAAAATTGAAAACAATCATCAGAGTGAACAAACAGCCTGTACAATGGAAAGCAATCTTTGCTGACTATACATTAAACTAAAGGATTAATGTCTAGAATTTTTTAATATTTTATTATTTTTACTTTATGTGCATGAGTGTATTGCCTGTATGTAGGTGCACTCATGCTGTGCAATGCCCAAAGAGATCAGAAGAGGCGTCAGACTTCCCTAGAACTGGAGTTAAGGAAGGTTATTAGCCACCAGGTGGGTGCTGGGAATTAAATACTGGTCCTCTGCAAGAGCAGCCAGTGCTCTTAACCACTGAGCCATCCCTCCAGACCCACTATCTAGAATTTTTTTAAAAAGCAAAATTAAACACACAAAAATTCACTCAATCAATAAATGGGTTAATGAATCCAAATAGACAGTTCTCAATAGAAATATAAATAGTCAATAAACAAACATCTGAAACAGGGTTCAACATCCTTAGCTGTCATGGAAATGGCACTTAAAACTGTTTAGAGAATCTTGCTTACCCTAGTCAGAATGGCTGTCATAAAGAAAACAAACAACACAGACTGGTGAGGATGTGGGGAAAGAGAAATCCTTTTACACAGCAAGTAGAAATGTAAACTAAGGCAACCATTATAGAAATCAGTATGGAGACTCCTCAAAAAACTGAAAACAGAACGACCACATGACCCAGCAACACCACTCCTGGGTTTATAGTCAAAGACTCTAAATCAACACACAGCAACGATACTTGTACATTCATGGTTATTGTTGCTCTATTTAAGATAACTCAGAAATGGAACCAGTTTAGATGTCTATCAACAGATAAAATGATAAAAATGTCATATATAGTCACACAATAAAATTTTATTCAGTCATAAAGAAAAATAAATTATGACATTTGAAGGAAAATGTATAGAACTAAAGGTCTTATGTTAGAAGAAATAATCTGGACTCCAAAAAAATAATAAATAATACCACATTTTCTCATTTGCAAAATCTAGATTTAAATTTGTGTGTGTGTGTGTGTGTGTGTGTGTGTGTGTGTATGTATGTTCATAAAAGTAGGAAAGGAACCATGAGAGGAAAGAGGTCTTAAGAGAGAAGAGGTAATGAAATACATGTGACATGAATGTGAAAGGTGAACTATTGAGAGAAAGAAAGGGATTAAGGGATTAGCAGGAAGAAGCCAGGAAAAGGAGGAAGGTGTGAGAGGGATGAATATACGACAGAGAATGACAGGCATGAAAGGGCATAGTAAAGTCCACTGATTACTTTGTTAAATAAGTTAAAGAAAAGATTCAAGGGACTGGAGAGATGGCTCAGTGGTTAAGAGCACTAGCTGTTTTTCCAGAGGACCCAGGTTCAATTCCCAACACCCATATGGTGACTAGTAATCATCTGTAACTTCAGTTCCAGGAGATCCAACATCTTCTTCTGTGGGCACCATACATGCACTTACATACATGCAGGCAAAACACTCATACACATAAAACAAAAATAATAAATAAAATATTTTTTTAAATTTGGACACATGCTTAAAGCTCAGAACAAATACATGAATACCAATCTTGAAGGCATCAATAAACACGTCAGTATTTAATGGAGTTGTTGATAACCACAGGTTTGTTTTGTTCCTGATCACACTAAGAAGCATCAAGGCAGTGAGTGGTGATAGGAATAGCTCTATTATGATGAGTTCTTGATGGCAAGGTGGTGGACCATCTTGCTGGGGGCTGAGATAAGGTCATCTTGTATAAGATGATGACTTTAGGCTGCTAAGTGGCACCTCACAGGAAGAAGTTTGTGGTCAAATGATGCACCTCTGATCTTAACTACCCAAGCAAGGGTGATTTTTAGTTTTGCAAGTTTTAAGAACAAAGATCATCATTTCCTCAACCCACATGTGGTTCCTGGCATATGGTCAATGAATGGCACTGCCCCAATGTCCTCTTACTGATCATCAACTTCATAGTAATGAAAACACTGCAGCCAATCACTGTAGAAGGCAAGGGCCAAGTGAAGACAAGGGCCAGTAAGAACAGGCAGGGACAGTGCCTGACAGCTAGCCTCAGTCTTTGGCATCAGAATGATTTACAGTGTCTTTTTAAACATCTTTTTGCTTCTGAACATAGTAATTCAGTGTGAATGGTCAGTGATATGAAAAAGCTCCTCTTTACTAGGAAAGGGCATACCTCTATATTTCTTAGCACATGTGACTCTGAAAGAGCTTTCCAGAAGCTTCTAATATTCATACACTTGTTCTCAAAAGGTCAGAGGTCCTATTTTCTTCATGGAAAGAATTCATTCAACCCCAAATTAGTCTCTTCTGAAACAGTCACACTCACAGGACAGATGCTAGAAAATTGCAGTATTGCCTGTGGGCGTCCCAAAGGAAGCCACAGAACTGAAAGCAAGATTACTTGAAGAATAAAAACAAAAAATAAAACAAGACTATCTCCTGGAATTAGGACTCCATCTCCAGTAAAACTTGAAGTCTGTGATTCTAATCACTAGTAATAACTTATCCTTTGGGAATTAACGACTAATTCCTAGCTACTCATTTAAGCTTAGTTAGATCTGAATACTTTCACTTCTTGGAATACTTTAACAATGCTCTAGTCTTTCTCCTCTTGTGTTTCAGTGTGCTAAAGTGGTTCATGAAGTAAATAACATCCCATAATCTTGTGAGTCCATGAGTACTAAAATTAAGTTTTCTGTCTTTTAATTTCAGAAAGTCCTTGATCTGAGGAAGCAGCTCAGTTAACCAATTAAGCCAACCATCAGCTGCATTAAGCTAAAGTCCCTAGACCCATCTCCTTCCAAACAATCCATCATAAAATGATTAAGGGCTGCAACATGAAGAAAATTCACAGACTGTCACATCCTCCATCACATCGCGTACTCAAACCGACTAGTAAAGTTCTCAGTTCAGCACAATCTCTCTGCTCAATGATGCAATGGTGACTAAGCACAGCAACCTTTCAGTTCTATTTTAAATAATTCCCAAATCATTTTTCTTTCTACAGTACAGTCCCAACTATAGAGAACAGGCATCCTTTTCCCATGTTTTATCCAAATTCTTAAATCAATTTCTCAAATGCACTTTGATCTATTTCTTAATTATGTTCTTATGGTATATTTAAATAAATGTCACTGTCTCACTAAGAATGTCAGGTGGAACTCAGGCTATTGTCCGATTACTCTTTTCTGTTTGTGGTACTGGAGGTTAAACCCAGGCCTTGGGACAAGCCAGGGAAACACTCCATATCCACTGTGAAGGCCTGGGCACCTTCTCATAGGTAGAGGCTTGAGGCCAAATGATGCACAACTGATCCTAATGGCTTAGTCAAGAGCTGCTTTTCAGTTCTGCAAATCTCAAGAACAAAGATCATTACAGACAGACAGACAAGAGTCTGAATGGCTTGGAAATCTGTGAGGAATGTTCTGGCACATGTCTGGTTGCTTTCCCCTGTCTTTTGTTAAGACTAATTGAGTCTTAAGCCTATCTTTCTCCTAGTCAAATAACAAGGATTCCTACCTCTACCGTGTTTGGAGGAAACATATGACCTCTGACCTAGTTTCATTTCTGTTACTGAGATAAAATATTCTGATAAAAAAGCAACCTAGAGGAGAAGGAGTTTATTTTAGTTTACAACTGCAGATTATAGTCCATTATTCAGAGGAAGTCACAGCAGCAGAGGCTTGAAGTCACATCATATCCATCATCAAGAGCAGAGAGAAATAAATGTATACATGCTTACTTCTGCTCAGCTGACTTTCTCCACACTTGAGCAGTATAGGATCCCTGACACCTGCACAGTACCACTCACAGTGGGCTGGAGCCTGCCAGATCAGTTAACACTAGTAATCAAGACAATGCTGTACAGACATGGGCATAAGCCACTCTGGTTTGGGCAAACCCTCATTGAGACTCTCCTTCCAAGTGACTCTAGTTGTGTTAGGTTGAGAATTAAAACTAACCATCAGAATCTCAAATTTTTTACTTGTACTTGTTTGTTTTTACTTTCCAAGACAGGCTAGCCTCAAACTTAGGATCCCCTTACTTCAGTCTCTATAGTGCTCGAATTACAATCTTATCGCAAGCACACCTTACTAACCTCAAATCATTTTACATTTTTAAAATTAATGTTGAAAACTGACAATTCACAGCCACTTTTTTGTCAGAAAATCCATAAAAGAAATGTTTTATCTGTATATCTCATCTATAATTTAGTTAACTTCAGTAAAATTTGACATTAAGTATTTTAACTAAAGCTTAAACAGATGTGTTTCAACCTTTTTATCCAGGGGAGGTCTTTTTGAGACAGAGTCTCCCTATAGCTCCAGCTGGCCTAGAAACTATGTAGACCAGGCTGGTCTTGAACTCACAAAGATCCACTTGCCTCTGACACCTAACTGTTGAGATCAAAGGCATCCACCATGCCTAATCCTCAATCCTTTTCTTTATACATGTTGCTATGCTGGCCTTTTATGTAGGTGTTGGGACTATGAACTCAGGTCCTCATGTTTACACAGCAAACACTTTACCCACTGAGTCATCTACTTAACCCTATTTAGTATTTTTTCTTTTCCTTTTTTCTAAGGCAGCGTCTTACTATGTAGCCCTGGCTAGACTAAAACTCTCTACATAGACTGGGCTGACCTTGAACTCACAGCAATCCACCTCCCTTTGCCACTCAAGTGCTAGGATTAGATGCATGTACCACAATATCTGTCCCTGTTTAGGATGTAAACATTTATTTATTTTTATTTATTTGTGGGTATGTATGGGTGCACTTATGCCATGGAGTGTATTTAGGTCAGAGTTGGTTCTCTGCTTCTACTATGTGAGTCCTGTGAGTCAGGCACTTTACTGTCATCTTCTAAGAACTGAGGATTTTTAAATCTGTGTTTACCATGTATATTGACCTATATTTTTCTTTTAATGCTTTATCTGGTATTGTTATCAAGGCCATATGGCCTCATAAAATGAGTCTGGAAGAATTCCCTTCTCTAATTTTTGAAAGAATTTGAGCAAAGTCAGAATTAATTCTTCAGTGAATGTTTGGTAGAACTTATAAATAAATATATGGTCCTAAAATTTTCCTTGATGGAAGACATTATATTTTTTTTCTTTGAATGCATCTTTTCTTTTTAACTGAATTTTTGTGTATTTCATACAGAACATCTCAACCAATCTTAATCACTTTTATACTCCCTTCCTCATTGGCCCCCTCCCACAGCCCTCCCTCTAGAAGTCATAAACTGTCATTTGTGTTAAGGCCTATTGTGTCAAGTTAGTGTCCCCAGACATTCCCCAGTGCAAGTTCATCCACTGAGGTCTAGCCATCCTATCCAGAGACCCTCGCTCTAAGCTCTGCCTCACCCAACAGTAATCATCCACCAATATTCCTTCAGCAAAGATTGGGGTCTGCTGCCCAGGTCCCTAGTTCCATGCTGGGTTTTGTCTGCTTGAGTTTGCATGGGTCTTTAGCATGTGACACCATGGTGGTAGGTTCATCAACCCTTATGTTTTTAAAAAATTCAAATTATAATTTTTCGCTTGAGAATATGTTTTTTACTTAAGACATAATTATACATTAAACAAAATCATTTTGTAAAATAATATTTTGTGACCCAAATCCTTAGTAGGTCATTTTTCTGGTCATTTTCATACTGAATCTTTAAGTTGGAAATCAGAAGGAAAAAAAAAAACCTGTTTGAGAAAGCACATTTTAAGTTGGCATTTATTAAACACTATTTCAAAACATAACTATGAAACAGACAGCCCACCTGATTGAATGACGAGTCGCTGTCAGAGCAGTTATCTGTGCAGTAGCTGCCGCTCTGCTCCTTCTGCATTTTCCTCTGTCTGTCCTGACTCCGAGTCTCATCTTCTTCAAACTTGTTAATCATAGACTCCACTACCACCATCATGATGTTCTTCAGGGAATGCATCATTTCTTTATACCTTTAAATCCAAAGCAGATCCAATAATGAAAGATTATTAGCAGAATTTAAAATAGTCAACTAAATTAGATTATCTGAATTCTTTATGAACATAATCTTACATAAGGAAAATCTAAGTTACAGTTTCTTAAAGACAAAATGACACAACAGACTGTTAATGCACAAATAAAAATAAGGAATCCAAAAAGTATATTATTTCCTGGACTTTTTTATCTAGGAATATGAGGTGAGGCAACAAAATCAATACAAACCTGAGGTGAGATGTCCCAATGGCATGTGTCCTAGTTTCCAGTGATCAGATGTCAGCAACGTGCTACCAAAACCCAGGCTATGTTACACTTCACCATTATTCCTCACCTACTTTTCTACGTCTTTTCTCTCCCTTCCTCTTCTATCTATACGTCAAACATACAGGCACCATAGTCCCAACTGAGACTATCTGGGTTCACTCAGACTCTAAACTCTAAGCAGCTAGCAGGTCCTTTTGAAGACAAGCAAGAGACCCCATTATCCAAAGTGATAGGAAACAGCTTCCTGAAGAAAGACTCAGGACTGGAAAACTGAAAAGATTCCCTCAGCTCTAAAGATGTAAAAAAACGTCCCCCAAAAGAGAAATTACAATAAATTTACTTTTAATAAAGTAAAAAAATCTCAAATATTCATTAATTGAGATCATCAAAGCCCTAGAAATGGAATTTTAGAAAGAGTCATAAAGTCAAAGGTTTTATTTCACAATAAGAAATGTGTAACTAGGACCACTGATATATCTATACAAAAAACAAAAAAGCATTATGATTTAAATAAACAGTAAATAAAGTTCTAAATTTAGAATCAGAAATCACAGAATCCTACCGTCTACCTTCCAGTTGTCATTATAAGTCCCCATTTCCTCAACTATTAACAACATTAAAAAATACAATCTAGTTGAACTATTTCATCTGGCTATAAAATTACATAAATAAGAATAATTATCTGAAAAGGCCTTTCAAATATAAAGCACAATACATGAATTTGTTACCAGGGTAACAACAGACCCACATGAGGAAAGCATGCATTGTAACACCTCTTTCTCCATCTCTCTGGTTTTTGGTAGTATCACCACAGAAAACAAAGGAAGGACAGACATCCTCTCACAAAACCAATAACACCATCCTGAAGAATTTGGATACAAATAGTAGACTGGGATTTTTAAATAGCAAGCATAAGAAACATTTTACTCTAGTTTGGGTCTGGAATATCTCCTCAAAGCCCATATTCCCAGCCCACAGCAAGTACTAGGAAGAGGCAGAGACTTTAAGAGATGGAGCCTATGGAAAACTCATATAAGACACTGGGTGCATTTTCCTTAAAGGTGATTTGGTGCTCTGGTCTCTTGCTCTTTTTCATTTCCAGTATGAAGTGAATGGACTTTCTTGCCAGGGTCTCCTGTCATTATACACTGCAACACCATATGTCCAAAGCAACAAGGTCAATCAATCACGGACAGAAACCTCCAAAACTGTGATCCAAAGTAAACCTTTTCTCTGTATAAATTAATGATCTCAGTTTTTCTTATAATTAAGAAAGCTGACTAACCCATATTTTAAATTATAGTTTACATTAATTATATAGTTATATAGATTTAATTTATACATCATTTTAAAGCATCCATATACTTAATACATATTTAGCATATTATGACATATAGACATGAACAAATGTATATAATATACACTTTACATATATATGTAAATATGTATAAAGTACCAGATATCATAAGAAAACAAAAAAATATTGAAAGTAGATGGAAACAGAGCAGGAACAACACAGGGAATGTACAGAACAGAGCTGCATAGAAGAGTCTAATGTAGATCATAGTCTCAAGGAAAGGATATCAAACCAGAAGGTGCTGATTTAAAAAAGGTGCTGATTATGTATCTACAGGATAACTGAGTCAGGAGGCCCAACACACACCTTTAGCATGTGCGGGCCAAGGCAGAAGGAGGATGAATTCAAGACAGGAAGACCAGAAGTTCAACGATTCTTCAACAAAAACAGAAGACAAGAAACCCAGTTTGGTGACTTAATGAAGAAGTATAAAAGGCAAAATGCAAGGGTCATTAAAACCACAGATGGTCTGAAATTTCAATTTGGACATAATGCTTCCAACAGCCATTTTTTAAAAGATAGCATAAATTCCTGTACAAGACCTACCATGAAAATGGTCAGAGAGAGAAATAAAAGCAATGAATTTTTTAAATTAAAATTTTAAAACACTAAAGTACCTCATGATCAGTATTAAGAGTTAAATGAACTATATAATGCAACAGCAGTAAAAAACTAAGGAAAAGCAGATAGACAATTAATATATCATTGAGTACATTCCTATAATGCTCGAAAAAATTTGAAAATAAAGACTACAGGGAAAAAAACTCAAAGAAAAAAACAAATCAGCTAACAATGGAAATCTGCATGGTAAGTGCTTCACACTGATTATATGAGTACTGTAGGACACACTCTCAAAAGGTTTCATTAGAGAAAGAACTTGTAACCATTACTATAAAAATGCTAATATGTGCACAGCTGCCACACTAGCACTAACTAATTTCGGAAGAATCACAAAAAAATATAATTTTTAAGAAAATAATACTCTGTACAATTTTAAAATCTTTTATCCATGGTTCAAAAAGCACAAGACAAACATTCATTAAGTAATTTAAAATCCTTGTGAGGTAGTTGTTATATTAATTTTTATACATGGATGAACTAAAATAAGAAAATTAAATAGCTTACAGAAATGTTTAATTTAAAAAGTGATTTCTTAATGGTATCATATGTAACTCTGCTCCTATCATTAAAATAATTGTCATTAACTGACTAATAATTTTAGTATTCTTTGTAGAATGAGTTTAATAATTCTACCAGACACAGGCTACTGGGAATTAGAATATCATCCAAAGATAGACAGCACTCCAGTTTTTTGCTATGGGTTTTACTTCATATATATCAATGGTTTGCACTTCCTGACTTTATTAATTTTATGAATTTTGTTCTAAGGAGTAATACCACTAAATAATAGTTGTCACAAAAAAAGACAATTCCTATCCAGACTATTTTTTTTTAAGTTTTATTTAAAAATAAATCACACTCAGGGCTGGAGAGATTATTACGCTGGCAGAGGACTTGGATTCAATTCCCAGCACACACATGACAGCTCACAACTATCTGTAGCTCTAGTTCCAAGGGATCTTTTGCCCTCTTCTGGCCTCTGTGGGCTCCTGTATGAATATGGTACACATAAATTCACATAAGCTAACATACATACATAAAATAAACAAAAAAGAAATCCTTATTTAAAGTAAAAAAAAAAAAGACATAATGCTTTAAAATACAGTAGGTAATAAAAACTCAAGAATAAATTTTTAAAATCTTCTGGCACCAGATTTGGTAAAATGGACCTAAACTGGCTCCACTAAATAAAACTTATCTGGAACAAATGCAAAATCTTTCTACTATATATTAGGACATTCACTATATGTCCCTTTATGGAAAACATTTGCCAACCCCTGCCCCAACAAATGGTGGAATAATACAATAAAAGGAACCTGTGTCTTCAGATGAGCTCACTGAATAGATGTACCTAACGCATCCTGCAGTCCCAGGCTCCTGAACATACATAAGAGAAAAAGTTCAATTTCTTTGGATCTTTTATTTTTTCTTTCAGTTTTTCTTTTTCACTCTTTTTTAATTTAAAAATATTTTATTAGCATTGCTTCTCTAAAAAAATAACATGGCTACACTGAAAGACTTCTATAAATTGGAGAATCTAAAAAGGCAGTGAATGGCAAATCACACTATAGGAACAATGATAAATTTCATATTGTTGAAGCTTGGGAGTACAGTATTTTTTAATATTGCACTTATTATTTTATGTATTGCCTGCATGCATGTGAGTGCACCCTTGTCATGCACTGCCCTCAGGGGTCAGAAGAGGGTGTCAGATCCCCTGGAACTGGAGTTACAGATGGCTGTCAGCCACCACTGGGAGCTGGGAATCGAACCTGGGTCCTCTGCAAGAGCAGGCAGTGCTCTTAACTGCTGAGCCATCTCTCCAGCCCCTTTTAAAGGATTTCCATGTCTCTCTGTCTTGTGCACACTTGCTGGATTTCTAGAATTAACTAGAGTACAAGCACTTTCTTAATCCCTTCAGAGACCTAAGTAACCTTTTATTCAGCCTCAGCTCTTTAGGGTGCTACCACCTCTTAATTCTGTCACATGAGGAACCAATCTTTGAACACTTTGGGGAAACAAATGACATCTAAGCCATAACATAAAATTGATTCTACTGGCAAATAAAACACCACCACAGTAGATGGACCTACTGGTATAATATTGTCATTGAGGTTATACAGGTTTGATGAATTGCTTCCTTACTGATGTGAGGCCTTCTACACAAGAGAGAATTAATGTGTGGTACTACTATCCTGGTCAAAAGTCCATGGTCACAGACCCTGGAGAGGAACATACTACTGTTGTTTTGCTATATGACATGTTGTCGAACTGCCTTCTAAATATTTATGTTTATACACATAATGCTGCCTTCCGCCTTGGTCACAGAAGTTTCTCTCAGCTATAGACAACAGAAACTCATAACTGGTCACAATGTTGAGAGTAACCAACTGTTGAGTGTTCAGGCACTTATATTACGTCCCCTTCCCCCCAAGTCTTAAGGAAAATTGTGGAGCAAGGAACAGAAAGAATGTAAGACCAGAGGAAAGGGAAGAGTGCTATGAAATGCTGTCTTCTGGAGTAAAAAAATGGACATGGCACTCATGACCTCAGAGCAGCATGGTTACCTGCTCAAGGTCTGCATAAGATTGGTCAACATTCCAGAAGCAGCAGTAATTGGACTAGGTAGGCTACAAAAAATCAGAAGATGTGAAGATGGAAGGAGGATGTGTTCAAGGGTATCGGGGGAGTGGGAGGACAGAGGATGTGGTCAAGATACACTGTAGACATGTATAGAATTGTCAAAATTAAAAACTTCATATATAGAGAAAAAGATAGATTAAACATGATAGATAGATAGATAGATATGGATATATAGATTAAAATTATCATGGACATACTCACTCTTTAGATTCCTGCGTTCTTTTGGTAACATTCTGTACAATGGTGTCATAACCAGATTCCTCAGCCTGATTCTGATCAGATGTGCATTTTTCCATTTCTTCTTCAATCATAGACCCCAATGTGTTACATATATGCTGTCTAAGGTATTTCACAAATTCATAGCTGAAACAAATATGAAAAATAAATGTGGTAAAGACCATACTCTCACTAGCCAAATGCAGGCAACTTTAGCACAGGAAAGTTTATAACATATTAAGATTTCTTGCCTTATAATTACAAAATCAAATATTTTAAAATGCTGGTAAGGACATGAAGAAAAAGAAATGTTGGCAGGAACGTGAACTAGTTCAGCCACCATGGAGACCAGTGTGGAGGGTCGTCAAACATAACCCAGCTGTGCTCCTCTGTATTTGCCGAAGGACTCTGGGTAAACATACCCAAGGATCCTTCACATCAGCAATTCCCTGCTGCACTACTAACAGTAGTCAAGTTATGGAACCAACCTATATGTCCATCAACAGAGGAATGGGTAAAGAAAACATGGTACATATGTGCAATGGAGTTTCGTTCTGCCGTGAAGAAAACTGAACCTATGTCATTTGTGGAAAAAATGAATACAACTCGAAATTATCACACTAAGAAAATTCAATCAGGCTCAGAAAGTCAAATACAACATCTTCTCTCATTTGTAATTTTAAATTTTATATAGACAGATAAAATCATGCATGCATGCCATGAAAGTAGGAAAGGAACCGTCAAGGGGAACAAAGAGAGCTATCAGGATGGGAAGAGGGCATGGCAATCTGGAGAAAATATGCTGAAAGTACAATACAGATGCTGAAGATGTCCTTATAAACCCAGCATAGTGTACAACAAGTAAACGTCAATCAAAAACTGTCTTGCTTAAACTACAAGCAAACTGATCATTCACCCCAAATCATCAAGCTTATCAAATGCAGTGACCCCTCCTGTCCCTTAAGCACAATATTGCTCTGCTCACTAAAGGTTAACAGGCTCCAGGCACATGGCTCATTAAAAGTTAACAGACTTCTTCCCATTTTGTTGATGCAGAAGCTTGAGGACAGGAGAGTCTGCTCCCAGGGGAGCAGACTGATTAGACAGCTGTTGCTGGAACGCAAGGACAGGTTGTCTGCCCCTCCCTTGCTGACATACATCACAGAAGCTTTGAGAAATCAGTTAAAAAAAAAAAATTGCTCCTGAAAGGAACAGCCAGAGTCACCTTGCTTCATTTTCATCTTCTTAGAATGGTCAACTGCGGGGCATTTACAAGTGGTGGCTGAACAGGAACGTGAGCAAAGCATCACTAACCTACTAAGAAGATAGTTCCAGTAAACTACCAAGAGGGGCTGAAGAGGCAAGAGGTTCTAGTACCTTGCACAAGGAGTCTACTCCGGGATGCCATGGTAACTATGGGACAAGGCGGGCCACTACAATCTAATATTTTGTTTTACTATTTCTTTTTTTTAAATCTGAGACAGATGGCAAAGATCATCATTTAAAGATGACTATATTTGTGGGGAGAGGGGTATGACTGGAGAGATGGCTCAGCGATTAAGAGCACTGGCTGCTCTTACAGAGGACCCAGGTTCAGTTCCCAGCACCCACACGATGACTAACAACTGGCCTTAACTCCAGTTCCAGGGGATCTGACACCCAGCCTCAAGAGGCATTGCATACACACGTGCACTTACATACATGCAATCAAGACACTCATCCACATAAAAATAAAAAGTATTAATTAATTAAAGATGGCCATGGGGAGGGAATGGCAGGATGGGGGAAGAAGCACATTCAGGGGCAGCCCATACCCAGTGAGTGAGGGGTCCCTTCCCACTTATTTGTTTGTTTACTCTATCTTCTCTCTCTCTCTCCCTCCTTCTTTCCCTCCCTCCCTACCACCCTCTCCCTACCCTCCTTCTGTGTGAGTGTATGAATGCAGGTGCACATATGCCACAGCGTGTGTGTAGAGGTCCGAGGACAGTCCTCTGGAGTCTGTTGTCACCTTCCACCCTGTGGGAGATGGGCATCAAACCCAAGTTGTGAAATTTTGGGGGAAAGTGCTTTTACTCACTGAGCCATCTTACCAGTGTTTCCCCAATATTTTTTTGATGTTCCTCGCTTTTAGCAATCGATGCTGAAGGATTAGGAAAGCAGGTGCTATTTAAAATTTTTCATAGTTATTTCAGTAGATGAAAAAAATCGAATTGAGGGTGCAGTAATTAAGAAAAAATAAATAGCAAAAGATTAAGCAAATCTCACCAAAAGAAAAGAGTTTCTGAAAGTGGAACATAACTTAAATTCTACCTAAGAAGTTTTGTTTATGTTCACAAAAAGTAGCATTCCAGAAAGTCAGTATTCTGGATACTTCATGCAGTTAAACTGACACTAATAGTAAAAATAATTTGCAAGTTCACACAATACAGAAAATATGAGAAGAAAAATGTCCCATTTAATTATTTTATGAAACAGATTTTCTGAAAATAAAAATAGCTGTAATCAATGTAATTTAGAAAGGTTCAGATTTTGATGTACTTTCAAATGACAAAGGGAATTCAGAATAGGCCAATTTTTTATGTCAATATATTCAAGACATCCAGTTGAGCATTTGTTGAATAAGGGCCTCATATATATGCAGTTTAGGAAATTAAGATTCTGAATAATTTACTTCCCATAATTATGAGTCAGTTGTGGTACTGATATGGTCTTCAGTCCCACATTTACTAAATGACACAAATCCCACAAAGACCCATCACCTCATCCAAGTGGCCAAAGGATTTCATTCTCCACTGTTTTTCACTGAGATTTGCTATTCTACTCGATTCAGTTTACCTCTGAAATATACGTCTGCTTCCCAGAGCATCTATTAACTGCAAGTGCTTCTTAATTGTAAGCAGCAGGCCTGTCATAGACACTCTAGGCTGTAAGACTCAGAGCTATTTAACCAGATACTGTGTGGTATGACAGCGGAACAGACTCAGAGCTCCGGCTTCAGCTGTACCATGCTTGGCTTTGTGACTCTAGGCAAGTCTTGTATTTTCATGTGCAATATGGCCATCTTCTTACCTCATTATTTGGAAGAGTTAAGGAGGCAGAAGACAAAAGAAATTCTGCAACTGTAAACTACAGCATTTAAAGCAGGAGGAGAAGGAGGGGAGGGCCCAGGAGCAGGGGAAAAAGAGGAGGACAAGCCATTTGGCACACATATTCTCCATCCTCAGAACCCCAACTTCAAATTCTGTAACAACACGGGACTTCCTCAGCAGTTTCTCCTTGCAGACCTCTTGGGAATAGCAGACCTGTTCATTAGTTGCCCACTGAACGAGGACACCTTCTATCCCTTCACTCTGTCAAGGTCACCATGGGCTAAACCAGGTCTGTCATCCTACCCACAATACACAAATCAACTTCTCTCCTAACAAACATTTCTGCTAATGGTGCCACCATCCAGACAGTTGTGCATAATCGTAAACACTTTTAGCAAGAATCTTCTCCATTAGATCTCATATCTGATTACTTAACAAGTTCTGTAGTTTTACAAGGTCTTCCTCCATAACTTCCCTCCATAAATCCCCAATGATATCAGAATGATGTTTGCGTATCTTTGTAACTTTTAGGCAAACAATGGTGACAGCCCTCTTAAATTTGTGGTTCGCAAACCAGAACAGACCATTTGAAAAGCTTGCTAAAAACACAGATTGCTGGACCCAACTCTCAGACTCCGATTCAGCAGGGTGTGCCCCAAAATCTGCACTTCTAACAAGTTTCCAAGTGGGGCTGATGCTGGCAGAGCTAGTTCTAGGACCATAATTTAGGGACTACTGACCTAGACAGGTCTATACTCAGCTGGTAAACACTCCCTAGGGTTCTTGGATGCCAGTCAGCAAACATCTACCCAAAAATAGTACTGGACTAACTAAATACATCTTTATACAATATTTAAAATATGCCCTGGGTGTGGTGGCATACATATTTGATTCCAACACTCAGAAAGCAGAGGCAAGTATCTCTGTTAGGTAGAGGCCACCCTGATTTACATAGCAAGTTCCAAGCCAGCCTGGACTTCAGGAAGACCCTGTCTCAAAAAGAACAAAAAAATAAAAGTAAAAATATGTAAGATCATTTTAAGGTTCTCCATATTAACTGATATTTTTCCCTCAATTAATATACCATGTAAGACCCCAATGACAGAAAATGCAAGTCTAGTTTGGGTTCTAGAAATCACATACTATCAGGGTGTTTTTAGGATTTATTTTTATTTTTAATTATGTGTCAGGATGTGGGTATGTGCACATGGTGCCCAGAGGTGTGGAATCCCCTGGAACTAGAGTTACAGGTGGTTGTAAGCCACCTGATGTGGGTTCTGGCAATCAAACTAGGATCCTCAGCAATAGGACCTATGACCTCAATACACATGTACACACAAGGTGAGGGGGGCAATCTTACTAGGATTATAAAGAGCTACAAAGTAAAATCCTGTCTCCAAGGGAAAGAATAATTAAATAAACAAAAAAGGAAATAAGTAAAGGAAATAATCCAATTATTGTTAGTTTTATCAGTACATCTCTGTAACAAAAATCAGGCAGATGAGTAAAATGAATATTTAATTGAGGGAAAGAAACCCTGTATATATGCTCTGTTATGAATCACAAAAGTAACACAAATATTCTTATAACTTAGGCAGTATATAAATTTAACACAAGTTCATTATTAACGAAATGTAAATAAAGAGAATACCAGTTGAAAATAAAAGAGATCTGAAATTTCCACCATTTACCATCACCTATACCTTAGTTATCTAATGTTTTATTTTCTAATGACATCATTTTTATCTATAACCAAAGTAATATTTCCCAGAAAACTCACTCCAATGCCTCAGAGCTCTGATTCACCTACAAATTAAATGAATTCACGCACCCCCCTCCCCAAAAGGTTAAATCTTATCTTAAGATATGACCTCTCTTTACAAAATAATCTTCTGACAAAAACAGATCTTTAGTGACATAAGGTGCTTCACCAGGCTAGGGCTGCCAGGCTGCCCATGTCCCTGGGAAAGTCTACTGACTCACTGATCATAGGAGCCTCCAATCCCAAAATATAGACCCTTCCATTTACCTAAGAGGAATAAACCAAGATTTCAAATTCTCATCCAACAATTCACCTTGTGTTGGCTCTTTGACCACCCAAATTCATTAAAAAATCCTATAAGGGTGGGGAGATAGCTTGGTCAATAAAGCAAGACTATACAAACCCGAGGACCTGAGTTTGATCCCCTAGAACCTAAGGTTTAAAAAAAAAATACATAGTTCCACATACCTATGAGTCTAGCACTGGTGATACAGACACAGGAGGGTCCCTAGAGCTCACTGGCTGGTCAAGTTTAGCCAAATTGCTAAGTTCCAGATTCAGTGAGAAACTCTGTCTCAAAAAATTAAGTGTATGGACTATCCAGATGGCTCAATGGATAAAGGCACCTACCAGCCAAGTTCAATACCTATAACCTACGAAATAGGAGAGAACTAACTCCTGAAAGTTGTCCTCTAACCTCTCCACATATGCTATGGCAGATATATGTGGGCACATACACACACTAAATAAAAATGTAATTTAAGAATAATAATAATAAGGTAGATAGTGACTAGAGAAGACACCCAACGTTGACTTCTGGCCTCCACACATAAATGCATGTACACACATGCATGTACACCCACACACAGTGTACACACACACACAGACATATAAATGCACATATCCACAAAACATCCCAAAAGTAATATTACAACACCATAATAACAACCAACATCGAACGCTGGGCCTGGAAACATAGTTCTGTAAAAGCAGGCACTGAGGGGCCACCTTCTCAGCCTGACAGCATTAAAGCCATACATCAGCTCTTACTCCGCATCTAATCAAAAAGGGTAAAGGCAACTATGGATCTTTAAATCAAATATCACCATTCATCATTTTAAGAAATTATCCTGGAAGTAGAGAGATGCCCTGTAAAGGCCAGCCCTGATGCCAGAAGAGCATACCAAAGGCCTTATACACAGACACTAACACAGATGCTGAAGAGGGTGAACAGGTGAACTCAAACAAGCCCCGAGTATGAGAGAAGAGGATGGAGACTGTAGTGAAGAGGGCATCTTCAACTCAAGGGCAACCTTCGACGTAGCTCCAGCCATGTGTCTTGAAGGAACAGAGGCCTGTTGCTAAGATTTCAATGTGTCAGGAAAAGCCAGAGAACTGATTTTTATGTGCTATCTTCCAATTTGTAATATACTTTTATTCTTTTTTTTTTTTAACCTACCCCAAAAAACCCCAATCCACAGACAAAACACATCCTGAAGTAGGCCAGTTGACATTTCAATACTCTTTCTCCCCAAGCACTACATAACCTTTGACCACAAAACTATTCGGTCAATTTCTTCTCTTCTATATTCAAATTTTCTACTTAAAAATATAAAGTTCTCTCAAAAAATCTATACCCTGCTTAACTCATTTTAGAATATCATTATGAGGTTTAATTTAAGGTCTGCTGTAATTTGGGTCCTTTCAGATCTTCTATGTTAAAAATTTTCAGATCTAATACATTCTAATTGTGCTACATATATCAAGACTATAATAATATAGGAATGAAACAGTTTTGTCATGGATTATAACAAATGCAACTTCCATTTCTCAATGTCAATTAAGTCCATTATTATTCACTGTCCATTTTAAGTCTTTCTAATAATTAGGTCTGTTATAATTTATTAAAGGATGTGATCTAGACAATGAATAAACAGTGTGCCACTGTCATATTTCCAGAAATCTATTAATCAGGTTTCCCTGAAGTTTAAGTTCTAAATCATTTCATTTACTTATTTTGGAGGGTAAAGCGGGAGAATGAGGCTTCTCTATGAAGGCGAGGCTAGCTTCAAGCTCATAATCCTTCTGCATCAGCCTCCCGAATTCTGGTATTACAAGTATGTATTACCACAACAGCAAATTCTAAATCTTAAACCTATCATTCTTCTGACTTAGGCAAAACACCTGACTCCTGACTTGCTGAAATCCAGTCATCTTACTTAATGGCAGGGAGAATTCTAATGTGAAAATAGTTGTTTAATGCACAGTGTTTTCTATGCACAGTGTTTTCTATGCATGAATATTTTTCTTGCCAAATAAGTCATACAACACACACACACACACACACACACACACACACCTTGTTACTTTAAAAATAAATTCACAAAAGAATTACAGTTCCAGCTGGGCAGGGTGGTGACGCCTTTAATCCCCACACTCGTAGGCAGGCAGAGGCTGGCAGATCTCTTTGAGTTCTAGGCCAGCTGTGGCTACAGGGAGATCATCTCAAAAAGACAAAAAATAGAATTAAATTTTCACTGAGGCTATTGCCAAATTAACAGAAAAATAAAAAAGAAAACAAAAATCCATGAAGATGGACATTAGATCTAGAGCAGTCAACTGCTATCAGGGAAAGGCCACCTGTCACAAAAGCAGCTCAATTACACCACATGGCAACAGGCCTCATCATTTTGCTTTCTCTACTAATGAAAGCTTTCATGTTCACAGAGGAACATTTTACTGAGTTGAGTAAAAAGCCATTTACAATTTCCATTTCTTCTCCAGCATTATTACCTACATTTGCAAGAAAACTCAATGATTGTTTTTCCATGATGAACCCATGGCATATTCAGAATGTTGACATCAAAATATGTAGAATACCATAAGGACATAAAATATCTAACTAGTATGAGTTTATTTCTACTAGAAAAACATTTTAGGTATGTAAACCAGCAAGAAAGGTTTCAGTAATCTTTAAAAATAATCACTAATGATTTTTTCAAAGCTATTGTATTATGGTAATCTATGAACTATAATGTTGATATTAGGAACTCTGAAAACAGTTTATACTTCAGGATTGTAAGTTTTATTATATGACATTATGGCACAATACCACATTACAGTGCTTGAATAAAAGCAGCCTGACCCTCACAACCATTTTAGCCAAGAAGGGACACAAATTGCTCTGAGCACCTGTTGCTTCAGATTATTTTCAGACTCTTGCTTTTGAACAAAAGCCTTGCTCTCTTTTACTATAACAGTCTACCCAGCATGAAATGGGGAGGTAAAATCAGACCTTTATCAGAGAAGTACATCCCTTCTAACCCCTAATGAAGCAGAATAGCACACACTCAACTACAAACAGATGTTATCAGCTTAATCCCATCTCTTGTTTACAACAAAAATGAGACAAACACATTGCAGCACTCTTGGTTGAAAACAAAATATCCACATACATTCATACATTGTTCTGGGTCAAGAGCAAGGAGAGGCCATGAGCTCTATGTTTAGGTTACAAGAGTAGCTCAAGGCTCAGTGGGCTTGTCCACATTATAAACAAACTAAGTTAAGATTTACTTTTTGGTTGATGGTTAAGTAAAACTTATTTGTTCACAGTATGTCCCTATTATAAAACTCATTACCACCTACGTTAGGCTTGTTTACAAATTAATGTACTAAAGGTTAACAAAAAGAATGAATATTTATACAATTTTCTAGGCAAAAAAAAAATTTAGCTTCTCAAAAAATAATATAAAAAGTCAAGTATAATGGTATATACCTGTAACTTGGAAATTAGAAGCAGGAAGATTATGCCTTTGAGGTCATCCTCACCTACATAGAGAATACTAGACCAGGCTAGGCTACCTAAGACTAGGTCTTAAAAAGTAAAAATTAAAAAACCATAAATAAGCTTCTTCCTACTGTTACTAGAAATGCATTCAGTACTTACTGAAGGACACAGAGAATCCTTGGAAACTTTTTTCTACATGTACATCACTTTACAAAATGAAGCTTTTCTTGAAGTTATCACTTAAAATACACTAGCACTTACTTATTTACAAGTTGCTTGGGGCTGGATAGATGATTCAGATGTTAAGAGCACTTGCTGTTCTTGCAGGGTACCTGGGTTCAGTTCCCAGCCACTGAGCAGCTCACAACTGCCTATATCTCTAGTTCCAGGGGATCCTATGACCTCTTCTGGCATCTGTGTACTTCAACAGGTACATGGTACACATAAACTCACACAGCGACACACACATACATACACACATTTTTTTTAAGATTTATTTTTATTTTTATGTGTATGAGTGCTTGTCTGAGTATATGTATACAGGCTACATGAGTATCTGATGCCCAGAGAAGTCAGTAGAGGGTGTCAGAACTCTTGGAACTGGAGTTACAGACAGTTGTGAACCCCCCCTGGTTCACAGCTCAACCCAGGTCCTCTGCAGCAGTCACAAGCACTCTTAATCACTGAGCCATCTTCCTCCCTCCAAATAAATAATTTTTTAAAAAATTTAAATCTATAACTCCCAATCTGCCAAGACTCCCAGGAATATTAAGCAGTCCCCAGCTTAATCTAATATATGAAGGTTGAAAACTGGGTCTGCTGATTTTCCAAAAGGCCATTAGGAATGTATAAAATTAGTACATCAGCTGGGAAGACAGCTCAAAGGTGAAGTGTTTGCCTTCACACACAAACACACACAAAATGTTTAAAGACATAATGATAGCAATGTATTCTCTTTCTCCCCTTCTGTAGGCCTGGAGAATTTTTTGTTATATTAGAGAAAGGGAGGAGAGCTTAGGTCTATGACATAGCCTCACTAGGACAGTACTGGCTATGCTAGCTCCTCAGAACTGTTTTTAAAAGGACATCAGGTAGATTAAAGGAACCAATGGTCTGAGAGTAGAGATAAGAAAAGCAATAACCCTGAAGGATAAAACACTTAGAAGAAGATATTCCTAAGGGAGTCAGGAACATGAAGTTGACAAGTTGGGCAGGTGGAAACCAAAAAAAAAAGAAACATGACTCTAAGAGACCTTTAAGATCCCATCGGATTTTGAGGTTTTAAGATTCTATAAAGATGCCAAAGGTAGTCTCCTCTATTCTTTGTCTGTATAACATTCTTCTTTTAAGACAAATATCAGGCTAACATATTAATTCTACTAGCATATCCAACTACATTCTAAACGACTTTAAAAAGATATTAATCTTACTTTTAGTATTGGAAACAATCTGTAATTTGGAGTCTGGACTGTTTTCTGAAAGCCACAAGTAAAGCCTTTGAGAAAAAGTAACAATTAACTATGTGCCCATCAATCAGAATTTACTTGATCTACCTAAGAGCATTAGAAGAGAAAATTACAGTATTATGAGTCACTAAACTTTTGAAGGGAACAATAATTCCATTTTTAACTTAAAAAACTTTTAAAATTGATGCAGCTAAGACAATACTTATAAACAAGTCTTAAATATTTACATTAAAAAAGAAAGAAACCTTTAAACTAATGAGCTAACCTTTCATGCACAAAGCCTCAAAGGTTTCCCAAGAAGAAAAAATTAAGGAATCTCAAAGTAAATATATAATAGAAAGGGAAGACACAACCAAAAGAGCTGTTTCTTTGAAAAGAGCAATAAAATTGATAAACCTCTCACATGACCAATCAAGAGCAAAGGGCAGCAAAAGCAAAAACAATAAAAGGGGACACATTGCAAACCTCAGAAATGCTAAAAGGTAGCAAGACAGTAATGAAAATCTTTATGTAAATGAGTTTGAAAATCTAGGTGAAGTTGGAAAATATGAGCCTACAAAAACTGATTCCATTACTATTTTTAAAAACACAAATATACTAGGCAGAGAGAGGCAGATCTTTGTGAGATCCAGGCCAGCACGCTTTATCTAGTAAGTTCTAGGCCAGATGGGGCTTCAAGGGAGAATCTGTCTCAAAAAAGAGGAAGAGAAAAAAAGTATCAAGCTGGACATGCCATATGCATATAATCCCATTCAGGATGTTACAGTAGAATAGCGACTTCCAGGCCAGCCTGGGCTACATGGTAAGCAAGTCAAAAAAAACGAGTATTAAAGAAATGGGGAGGTGGGGGTGGGGGTGGGATTGAAGAGATCACTCAGCAGTTAAAAGCATTGGCTGTTCTTGCAGAAGACCTGAGTTCAAATCCCAGAACCCACGTGGAGGCTAGTAACTTCGGTTCCAGAAGAACCAACATCCAACATCCTCTCCAGTCCTCCGCAGGCACTGCATGACACAGGGACAGTTTTACATGCAGAAATAACACACATATTAAAAATAAATAATTTTCCTGGGTTTGGTTCCCAGCACCCACATGAAAGCTAATAACCAGCTGTAACAATAGTTCCAAGGACTCTCACACCCTCTTCTGACCTCCACAGGCATTGCACAACACAGTAGCACTTACATACATGCACGTAATACACTGATAAGATAAAAATAATAAATATTTAGAAGAAATGGAAAACACTATAAGGATTCTTTGCAAAATTGTTTTAACTCATTTGAGGATCGGAGGAAACTGTAAATGCTAGCCCATAAAACTGCAAGTAGCATTAAACTTTTACATAGCATTCTAAAGGATCAAGGATCTCCTGAACCCACCTACATGGTAAAAGTTCCAGAAAAGCAGAACTTCGGGGTATTCAAGAGTCAGTGAGGGCAACTTAAAATGCCTCCTAGCATATGAGAGGCACTGATTTCCACCCCAGCACCAGAGTCAAGAAGTGACAGAGAGATAAAAGCAACACAAGAAAAAAATGTCATCTCTGTGAGACCAAATGAAATGCAAACACTGAATTTTAAAATGCTATTACTACCGATCAAAAATGCAGGCAATGGAGATGGACTTTTAAACTGGGAGGTTACCTGAAATTGGACAAAAAACTGCAAAAGAAACGCATAGATCTCTAAAGATTTTTAAGTCTAAGGAAGGTTTAAGTTTTTTAAAGTCCTTAAAGAACTACCTCAAATGGCCCTTCCCAAACTTTCCTCCTTGCAGAGCGTTGTGCTTCTCAATGCAACTAGGACATTTGCTCGTGCCTTACTCCTTTCTGGGTATATCATCTAATGCAGAATAAGCTAAACTCAATATTTACCCGCAGTGTTGAGTGTGGTTAACTGGAGTAGGCGTTGAAATAATACATTAGCCAAGGAACAGGAATATTGGGATCCTGGCTCTTAGGAAAAGTGTCAGGAATCCCTTGAAGTAGTAAAAATTGTTCTTTAAAGCACACGAATAATCCCTAAAATACATGTTCTTATGCTGCCTAAGAGAAAGGAAGGAAAAAAAAAAAACACAGCTGGGTTGAGAGCCAAATACAGAAGAGCTACAAAAATCAGTTTTAAGAAACTAGAAGAAAAAAAGAAAAGAAAGGAAGGATAAATTCGGCACTGGGGCAAATAAGAGGAAAACTGAACTTCCAACTGGCTGTTTTAACAATACATCTTAACAATGGTTTTACTTGTGGAAATTTTCATCGGTTTCCTCCAGCCGTAAGAGGATCTCCTCGGCGCACTCCAGAGAGGGAGCGCCGGTGATTTTCTCCTTCACGCTCTGGAACAGCTGCCTGAGCATCGCCTGCAGCACCACCTCGTCCTCGCTGGAGAAATGGGCCATGGTGCCTGGGGTCAAACCTCCGCTCCCAGCGACCCATCCACAGGCGTGGCCACTGCGCACGCGCGTCCCCGTCCAATCCCCGCCTGCGCGTAGCGTCGTTCCCTAGGAAACCGCGGCCTGTGCTCGAGGGCGGGGCCTCGGTTGCGGCGTTGTTCTGAAAGTGGGGCGCTTTGATTTGTAGAACAGGAGCCGGCGGAGGCCAGGCGTGTCACGCTTGAACCACTGTCGGTAGCACCAGAGCGCAGCCTGCCCTGACCCTCAGCAACAGACTTCAGGGTCTGATTGAACGGCCTAATGGGAAACGCGCTGCTGCGAGTGACGTCAGCTCGCTGCGCGGTGGGGACGGGGCGCCCCCTGGAGGAGGCTCCGGTACTGCTCTGTCCCTAACCACTTTGCAGGAGGAAGAGCAAAGAGTGGAAAGGTCAGCAAAAGAAAACGACAGAAGCCAGAAACTGAAAGTAGGCTGAAGTGTTTCAGTCGTGGACTGGGTATCCTGCAGGGCTGCGTTGCTGTTTCTTCCATCAGCTAATATTGGTTGTGCTCCCAACCAGAGCACCTGTCTGCCCAGTGAAGAAGGGGGCAGGCCTCTTCCTATTCTACAGGAATTAAGATTAATTGTGTTCCTTTTTGTTGTTTTTGGTTTATATTTTTAAAAATTGATTTCGAGCTGGAGAGATGTCTCTGTGGTTAAGAGCACTAGCTGCTCTTTCAGAGGACCAGGATTCGATTCCCAGTACCCATGTGGCATCTAATAACGATGCCTAACTCCACTTCCAGAGGAATCCAATGACCTCTTCTGACCCGCACTGCATTGCACGACATGGGTGCTCTTACATTCAGGCAGTATATATAATTTTGATTAATGCTGTTTATATAAATTAATTAGATCCTGGACTCACATACTTATAAAGATCATTTTAAGCTCCATGAATCAGCAGCAGAACTATCAAAAGTCATAAGATGGGAAGAAACTGCAGCTCAGTTACCAGTAGAGCACCTGTTTACATGCACAAGTTCTGGTCTATCCCCAGTACTAAAAAAAAAATTTATTAAATTATTTAGGAACCATAATAAACCTTTTGAGTGAGTGATTGCCTTGTGTGTATTCTGAAATATTTAGTATTCCTACCCCGAACTATAGATGGCAGTAATCACCTCCTAGCCCCTGTGATAACAAAATATCCTCACACATTTCTAAGGAAGAGTAGAACTATACAGAGAGCTATTCTACAGGAAAACCAAGAAAAGATGGCCAAGAAAGCATGAGTAATGTGTATTTAGGTAAATCTCAACAAACAACATCCTCATTAAAGTAATAATCATCATAATTTGTGAAGGTTAAAACTACTTGGTCCTAAACGAGAGCATGGCAATGCATACCTGCAATCCCAGAACTTGGGAAGCTGAGACTGGAGGATCATGAGTTGGGACCACCAGGGAATACATAGCACTAGCCAGTAGAGATGAGGCTCAAAAGTCAGCACCAGCTTGATTTCTCCTTATTTGTTCTACAGCTAATGTATGTGGTGTCTTTACCAATAGGGTCTTACCATCCAGTTCTGGTGGGTAACCAAGAAGAGGGACAATGACCACTACTGTCTGAGGGTCTATGGAACCTATGATCAATATCTTCTAGAGAAGGAGTCCATTCCTGGCATTGACGTTATTTTTCTTTTTTAATTAGCCTATGATTAAAAAAAAATAGCCCATGATGCCTGGAAAGATCAGTGTCCCCCTGTTAAAGGTAACTCCTTTTACTCTCTTTTTTATGGTGTATATGTACATACTTTAAGAAGTTTCTATAGTGTAGCACCATTCCTAGGGAGAATTGTTATTGATGTATAAAATGTTTTGTTATGATTCCATCACTCACAGTATATATTTAAAAGCAAAATAAGTGCAGGTATTCATGCAAGTAATTTTTACTTTATCATGAATTTTAATAGGATTATGGATCTAGTTCTTTCCTTTGAGATTTTTTTAAATCAAAAATCACTAATAATGAGTAAACATAAAAGTAAAATATAAAATATTTGTTTGAGGGCTGGAGAGATGGCTCAGTTAAGAGCACTTTCTGCTCTTTTTTTGTTTGTCTGTTTGGTTGGGTTTTTTAGTGTTTTTTGAGACAGGGTCTACCTGTAGCCTCCCTGGCCTGGAATTTACTCAGTAGATCAGTTGGCCTCACAGAGCTCCAACCTGCCTCTGCTGGGATTAAAGGTGTACATTACACACCTAGTTCTGGCTGTTCTGGTTGAGAATCCAGGTTCAGTTCCCAGCACTCACACGATGGCTAACAACCACCTGTAACTCCAGTTCCAGGGGATCCACTGCCCGCTTTTGGCCTCTGCAGGCACCAGGCAGCATGTGGCATACATGTATATATGTGGGCAAGACACTTATTAACATAAAATAAAATAAATAAGTTTTTAAAAAGCATTCAGAGTAGGTGATATAGCCAAATAGTACATTTTAAAAACTTAAATGTGGTGAAATAATGAACAATGGATATATGAGGACAATCTTCAGCCACACTCAATAAAACTTAAGCTAAGTGAAGCCTGGTGGTACACACCTGTAATCCTGACACTCAGGCATGAATTTGAGACCAGCTTGGCTGTATTAGCTCAGTTTCTGCTGTGATAAAATGCCCTGCCTGACAAAATGCAGCATCAGAGGAAAGAATTGATTTTGGCTTATAGTTTCTGAGGGATGGAGTCCATCGTGGCAAGGAAGACATGCAACAGGAAGGGAGGGCACGTGGAAGTGTTAGGAGCTGGAATCTAGCTGATCACATTCATCCACACACAAGAAGCAGAGAGAGAAGTGAGGCCTGGCCACAGAACCTCAAAGCTCACCCCAGTGGCATACTTCTTCCAGAAAGGCTTCACTTCCTAAAGACTCCATAATCTTCCCAAACAGCACGACCAGCTGGAGGCAAAGCGTTCAAACATATGAACATGCCACAGACATTTTATATTCAAACAATAACACTGGCCTACATACTGTACCAAGATCCTGTCTTAAAATACACGTGTTTGTGTGTGTGTCTGTGCGTGTATATGTGTATGTGTATAAGTGTTGTGTGTACGTATATGAGTGTGTATATATATAAAATTATATATCTATAATTCAGATAAACACTTTAAGTCTACAAAATTAGCAAAATGTTAAAGCATATCCATATTTAGGGATAATTTGCAATGAAATGATTAGTCTTTTTATAATGCTATTAGGAATACAAACAAAAAGTATCTTCCAGGAAAGGAAACTGGAAATATGTATCAGAACTTTTGATTCAGTAATTCCATTTTCTGGATGTTACAAAAAGTGGAGATGTGGCTGATGGTTTGCTGTGTGCCTGTTTATAGGCGGGTTATTTGTAATATTAGAAAATTGGAAACTAAATTTCACAGTAGGTTTCAAGTAAATAAATTAGGTGCATCCGTATGCTATTAAATTGCCTCTTACAATGCTGGATAACACAGAAAATATTCACAGAATTTTAAGTGGAAAATTTTGAGCTTAAAATTGTGACATTTTTCCAATACACTTACTGTCTATAATGGCAATGCATGATGGTATACTAAGTAACACATGCACCTACACCTTCAATTATGGGTGAAATTTTCTTTGCCTACAATTGAGATAGATAGATAGATAGATAGATTTATTGATATATGTCAATGTATAGTGGTGAATCTAACAAAATCATAATATAAGGATTAGCATAATGAAACTAAATCCCCAATAAAATAATTATGTATAAGGCTGATAAGCTCTTAAATGGTGGCATACTTATAGTGTATTGAATTTACAAGAAAGCTATTCAACAAAAACCTCTGAATATAGTTCTCTCTAAAAAGTTGAAACTGAAACTAGGCAAAGAGTAATGAGGCGAAGAGTTGCTTTTTGTTATAAGACAGTAAGTATACTGTTTAATTTTTGTGACTGTGTATTTGTGCTTTCATTTTATAAAGGACTCACCATCTAGAAGTGTGTAATGTAGGCCTTGTGAATAACATTGCTCTTTAACCCCCAAGGTTAAAACTAGCGGAGTGTTAGACATAAGAACTAGACAGCTGGAGATAAAATATCAACTTTATGAAAGGTTTTAACTGATAATGATGATGGATGGATGTGGCACAACAGTGCTGTGATTTCACCACTAAATTATCCTGTGCAAATGCAGTCTTTTTGCATAACTGTAAAACAGCAGGTCATGCCTACAGAGCCAGGGGGAGATCAGAACAGAGTATGCATCCTACACAAAGGCTGGATCTAAGGACTGAAAGGAAACGAGGTGAGCATAGTCTAGATTGTCCTCCACTCTCACTGGTCATCTCCATCACATCACTCACTGTCCGTCTTCTAATCAAATATGCATATGCCCACTACTTTCTGCAAGACACTTTATTTGCTATTGTAAGTACAGTGAGCAATGAGAGAGGTGTGGCAAGACTGGTGGTCTACATAGTTCATAGTCTGGTATGGGATATATGCACCATGCAAGGGAAATGTTTATTGAGCAAGTAGATATCCTTATGGTTTCAAATGAGTCGTCCAGTCTAAGAATTTTTATTTAGGGAGTCCTTTCACTTTATCAATATTTGTCTTAATAAAAATAGTAGTGTTGGGACTGGAGAGATGGCTCAGCTGTTAAGAACACTTGCTGCTCTTCCAAGGACAAGGATTTGATTCCCAGCACCCACATGGAAGCTAGCAACTGTTCATAACTCGAGTTCTAGGGGATCCAATGCCCTTTCTGGCCTCCTCAGGCTTTGCACAAGGGTGGACTACTTACACACATGAAAGCAATACACTCAAACCCCAAAGAAAAACAAGAAAAAAAAAAGTTTAAAAAATTGTTGTGTTAGGCTAGGGAAAAGATTCCGTGGGTAAAAATAATTGCTGTGCAAGCATGGAGACTTGAATTCAAATACTCAGAACACATGTAAAAAGTCAGGCGTGGTCATGCACCTACCACTAACCCCAGTGTTGAAGGGAATATGCATATAGCAGGATTTCTGGGATTTGTTGGTCACAAGCTGGTTCAGGTTCAGAGAGAGACCCAGTCATAGCCAGGCCATGGTGGCACATGCCTTTATCTCAGCACTCAGGGGGCAGATCCCAGCACTCAAGAGGATCTCTGTGAGTTCAAAGCCAATCTGGTTTACATAGTGAGTTCCAGAGAGAGAGAGAAGAAGAGAGAGAGAGACCCTGTCACAAGGTCACAAGGGAATGAGGTAGAGTATGATAAGATAGGACACCAACATCCTCTGGTCTCTGTGTACATAGATCTGTATGCACTGCACACATGCACACGCCCATACACTACGTATACCACACACACATACACACACACACAAATACATGAATAAGAAAGAAAAGAAAAACGAAGAGAAACAGCATTCTTGACTTTCCCTTCATCTTGGCATACAATACTTAACATCATCTAAGTAAAGCTATTACTGCTCTAAAGTGTTCAGCCAGGCTATGTTTACTCTTTTCTACTTTTGAAATCTATTTTACAGGCATTTTCTTCATACATAGTTTTAAATAGCCTATGTGTTTTGAAATATTTAGTAGTTCCACTGGCAGTTTTCAAATTTATTTTTGTGATAATAAAATCCATCACATTCTTTAATTTCTCAGATATGTTTCCTTAGATGGACAGGCATAAGAATAACATATCAAAAGCACTAAAAACTATTTTCATTGGAAGAAGCAAGATGTGTAACAGAAGTTGGTGACTGGAGTTTATAAGAAAATCTGGGTAAGGGTCTGGAGAGATGGCTCAGTGATTAACAGCACTGTCTGCTTTCCCAGAGGAGCAAGGGTGATTCCCAGAACCTACATGGTGGTTAACAACCATTCATAACTCCAGTTCCAGGGAGTTTTACACCATCTTTTGAACTCTGTGGCCACTGCACAACATGGACACACTTATATACACACAGTTAAAACATTCATACACATAAATAAGAATAAATGAAATATTTCTTTTTTAAAAAGAAAGAAAAGCTGAATAAAAATCTGGGTATGGTGGCACATGCCTTTGATCTCAGCGCTTGGAAGTAGAGGTAGGTGGATCTCTGTGAGTTCAAGGCCAGCCTGGTCTACATAGCTAGTTCCATAGCTAGACCCTGTCTCAAAAACCAAAAAGAAAAATGGAAAGCTAAATAATCATTCTTTCTCTGAAGATATAAAACACAGCTTATGTAATCCAGTAATATTCATATTATTCTGACATATTACAAAATTATATTAAACTATCAGAACCACTGTTAGACCAATTAAAGTAAGCACTAAGTGATTTTAAAGCTTTTTTGATCATTTCTAGAAATTTATTTTGGTGTTAAGCAAGGCTACCCATATATATTCATTTGTTATAACTAGAAAATTCATCTAAGTTACATTTTACTGAGACTTCATGTTATAACAAATATTTCATCTGCTATAACACCGCTAAGATTATAAATAAATACAAAGAAAGTATGGAGAAGACAGAGACTTTAGTTTGTTCAAACATGGAGACTTTAAGTGAAGCTTTCACTACTCAGAAACAGTCTGATCCTTGAGGGAAGAATCCTTAGAGCTGTGGTTGGGAAGTTAGCTTGAAGACTCTCCTCACACCACAAAAAGAAGCATATTTTAGCAAAAAGAAATGGTTTGTGTAGGCAAGAAGCTGCCAAAAGTCAAGCTATCACAAGAAGGCAGAGTCTGATGAAGGCCTTCCATGTGCTGAGTGTGGGAAAGCGTCACTTCCAGTCAGAGAAGCTTTGTGTCCTTTTTGTGTGGTCAAAGATAGATCTTAAAACCAGACCTTATCAGACATAGACATATACTCAGTGTAAAAGCCTTTGGTATGTAAGAAATATGTGCAGGTTTACTGAAATGTCAAGTGCAAGCTGAGGACAGAAATCATATTTATTTGGGGAAAAAGAATGAATCAGAAGGCATAACTCACCAAACTCAGACAGCCATCCCCTACAAAGACGTAGTGATCCATATCTATGAATACCAAGTATACCACTTTAAACTTCAACTAAAAAATCATTACAGCAGCAAAGACAGACTTTTATAGATCCTCCTATATTAAAAAATGCAAAGTTCAATCATTCTTCACAAATTCTCTTATATCTAGTTAAAGAACAGTGCATACACTTTTCAACTCTCTCCTTTGAAAATCTACAGTTGTGGTTTGAATGTGAAATGTTACTCCTAGAAACCTGGGTTCGAACACTCGTTCCCCAGCTGTGGTGCTATTTCTGAAGTTGTAGAATGTTCTGGAACTGGGGATTTGCTGAAGGAAATGAGTCACTAGAGGCAGACCTTTAGGTTTTTATAGCCTGCCCCACTGTCCCTCTGCTCCGATTCCTGTTCTACTGAGATGTACGCAAACAGGCTTCTGCTGCCATGGGTTTTGTTAGTTTGTTTTGTATGCCCATTTTTTTTTGTATTATTTAAATATCCTACTTATTATTCTTATTTGATGTATATGAGTGTATCGCCTGCATGGATATAAATGTACCAATGTCATGCAATGCCCTCAGAGGTCAGAGAAGGCATTGGATCCCCTGGAACCAGCATTACAGACAATTGTTGAGTGCCATGTGGGTGCTGGGAATTGAACCATGGTCCTCTGCAAGAGCAGCCAGTGCTCTTAACCACTGAACCATCTTTCTAGCCCCCTCATTATTACATACTATTAAACTTTTTCTACTTACTATGTAGTTGTATCACTAATCTGAAATTTTTAGTCATTCCCGGTGTGTTCTGTCTTAGTTCTCTGACTCATTGGTAGCTCTTTCATTTAAAAAGATCTCAAAGGAAAGAAATTGTGAAGACTTGTGATGTTATTAAACTTCACAGTGAAGTAAAAATTAACTGCATGGCTGCTTACATTCATTTAGTCTTTAAATATATACTATCGCTAATGGAATTTCAATAAAACATTTTGTATATCAGCAATAATTTTCCCTAGGATTGTGCTATAAAATGTGGTAGGAGAAAAAAGATTGTATGTACAAAAGTTATTGAAATTCTGTAATAGTGAGGTGAGATAACGCGTATAAAGGTAAATAGCTATGTTTATTATAATTACCTATTTAATGATTAATGATCATTACTTTAATCTATTGTGTCAGAGTTTATTTACTGACGTCTCCTTCCTTAATTTGCTTATTCCCAGGTATTTGCTCACAGTAAAATATAACTAGTACAGCCTCCATTTCAATCTGTGGTATTTGAAATGTGTTTTTGTTACTGCAGGTGAGAGCCGAGGTAGTTCGGAGACAGGATCTGTTGATGCATCACTGGTTGACCTGACACTTACTGACCATGCCCCGGCTTTTGTCTTTTGAATACTAGGATTACTGATGTGTGTCACCATGCCTGGTTGATATTTGGAACATCATCCCTATCATACTTTCATTTCTGTATGGGAACCTCCAGTTCATCATTATACTAACTGTTCCATGTTGTGCTTATCTCACTAGGTCATTATCACCATAAACAAGGAAACCATCTCTTATTCATAGGTCTTCAGTAGCCATAGTTCTGCTTGGTATATGCAGTCTTTGTTAAATGGATGGACAATGGATGTGGAGATGTAACAGCTCAACGATAACATCCTTGTCTGGATGTACATGGTTCTGAGTTCAATCTCCAACACTGCAAAAATATTTAAAATTAAGTAATTAATGACATTGCTCACATCTAAAGACAATTGCATCTCAAAGATAGGAAGAGATTCAACCTCTGAATGATGCTTGCTATTTACAACATTTGTACTATCTGCTCTTCAAAACTATAAATAGTCAGGCATGGTGACACACACCTTTAATCCCAGGACTCAGGAGGCAGTGGCAAGAAAATCTCTGTGAGCTCAAGCAAGTTCCAGACCAGTTGGGGCTATAGAGAGACACTGTCTCAAAAAGACTAAAAAAAGAAAATTTGAGTATCTATATGTCTTGATATCTACAAGGGGTCCTGGAATCAATCTCACAGATACAATGAGGGATGACTGGACATTATCTTCTAAAAATAAACATTTTATTTCAAAATAAATTTTCTAAATTGTGAAATGACCACACTAATGATATAAAAATATTACATGTAAAATTCATAACTTTATAGGTCCGGAATCCATGTCTCTAATAAAATTCAGTGTCAAGTGGTTCAGCATTTCTATCAAACCATATTCAGTATACTTACTTTTATAATATTTATTTCCTTGCTTTTTAAATTTTTGTGCTATCAAAAGTTAGAGTCTAGCCAAAAAGTTGTACAGTGTATCCTGTTTAAGGCTTTCAGCAAAGAAATCCCTCTGACTACGCTGTTCTATGATTTACTTCATTTGATTATACACGCACTTGTGAAATATATCTAGGAATGTGTAGCTAGCATTATTTCTTCTGCCAAAAAGTATTTCTAATTTTTTTCAGGAATCCATTCTTGGTTGGCATGAATTATTTCCTTTTTTCATTATAGCAAAGACTACTAAAATTATACCAATTTGAAACTGCTTTTTGTATACTCAGAAATGTTACTAAAAAAAACCTTTTCTCATATTAGTTTATAATATTTTACTATTATGTAAAGACATGCAAACAATAACATTTTTCTTTTCCAGTCCACTTTTTTTTAGTTATTTCCTTTTCTTGTGCTATAGAACCATTTCTACTTACTGAGCCTCAATGATTTAAACCCTCAGTTATAATTTTTACTGATAGCAATACTGTGTAAGAAAGTTGGTTATACTTGTCACCCTCTGTAAAGGTGGGAGAGAAAGGATTAGCTCTGTTTTACTTTATACCTTTATGTGTTTGGTATCCTAATTTGATGAGGGAAAGGATATTTTCTTATAAGACTCCTCATTGTGGATGAGGGCTTAGACTTTATTTCTTGTTTGATATCTTTTGAGGCCAATAAAGCAATATGTTTTGAGAAGAAGCCTGTTCCATTTCTCTACTTACATTTCTAGGTCACTTACTTCATTCAGGTAACTGACTTGAGATTTTCCAATTTTTATGTCAATATATTGATTTTTTTTTTTTGAGACAAGGTCTCCCTGTAGCCCCAACTGGCCTGGAACTCACTATATAGACCAGGCTAGTCTTGAACTCACAGAGATCTGCCTGTTTCTTCCTCCCAAGTGCTGGGACAAAAGGCATGCACTACCATGCCTGGCTTCTCAATATGTTGATGTATTTTTAAAACTCTATTAAACATAGTTAAAATGCTCACTTTTAAAATATAGAGTCAATATAGGTAACTATACTGTTATGAGAAACAAGCAGTTGACTTTTATAACAATAGAGGTTGTTGGTCACTCCAGATAAGATATAAGAACTAATTCGTGCTTTTTTTTTTTTAAGTAAAGCTAGTTTTCTGAAGATATTTGAATTAGAAATGATCTCAAGTATTTGAACACTTGGTTCCCAGTTGGGTGGTGCTGTTTGAGGAAAGTCAAAGAATCTTGGGGGGAGGGGGGTGCAAGATGGGGGAGGGGATCTAAATTCAATCAGTATATATTGTATGACATTTGCAAACATTCAATGAAAAAATTATTAGTTTTTTGGGAAAAAAAATTCCCAGAACAGAGACCTTTTTTTCCAGATATTCTTAGTCTGCAATTAGTTGAAGCCTCAAAAGCTGACATGAGTTATGAAGTGTTGGCTCTAATGCTTGACTTATAGACTGCACAAATGAAGTTCGAATGAGCATCTTGCACAGGGATGGCACAGAGTTGTTGTTCAGTTTCAGTTGCTTCCCTGCTCCACCCCACCACTGTTTAAAACACAGCATGAGGATCACCATTTGGCAGTTAGCATTGAGTATGTATGTATGTCTGGTTTCCACCAGGGTTCTTTTTCTTCACCCTGAGAACAATTTTCACATTCCATTACAACTTCTACATTTTCTAGCCACATGACAAGGCACTGTTACCAAGAAGAAAGAGCACGAGGATAGGATTCTTATTTTATTCACTAATCTCAGACTTGATCATGGCTTCTTTAATGCACAAACATTTCAAAATAAAATAAAAACATGTATTAGTGCTGGTCTTAATTTAACAGATGGTGATAGCGGTGGTATCAGAGAGAGAGATTTCACTACACTGAGATTTTGTGATTCAATCATCCTTCATTAATTTAGAACAATATAAAAATATTCACACTGAAAAGACAAAAAGTTCCTTGAAAACTTTGTTAACAAATTAAGACTATAGAGTAGTCATTGATAACACATTTATCATTCCTCTCCCTAGTTTACATATTCTTTCTAAGTTACCAACAATGTTAGATAGTTACAAATGTATGTATAGCAGAAGGAGCAATATATTTACATTCATTCTTTATCATTGGATCAATATATAACACCGTCATGGATAGCTATTTCCTCCAAATTGAAACTATCCTTCTTGCAGGGAGGAGGGACGCACATAAGATTCAGAAAGTTAACAAAATATTCCAAACTCAGAAAGCATACAAACCTACTGCCTTATTCACCAAACTAATCTTATCCTGTGCTCAACAAATTATTTATTTTTAAAGCTTTATTTAGGTATAATGAACATGAAAACTGCATACATTTAATGGATGCATCTTAGTGAGTTTGGACACATGGAAGTGTCTGAGATTCTATCATAAGCAATTGATCACCAAATAACCTTTCTATAATATTCCAATATAAGATGCCTTGAAGCCTGTCTACTGAGGAAGGTGTGGGCCTTTGGAAGTATATTTCTCTTTATGAATTAATTGACTTCTTCAATATAAATAAAAATAGATGATAGAGAAAAAATTAATATACAAAGAGAAAAACAAAACAAATACATGGATATATGCAAAAAGAAAGGACTAGAAAACTATCTTTTCAGGTTTCTTTTTTTTTCTTTGAACTTGGTTTTATGCCTTGAACTTGAACTTTTTTCTTGAACTTCTTTCTACAAGATTCTCTTGCAGCCTGAAGATATATCACATTTTTCCTTGATCAATTTTGAGTGAATTTCTAGTTTTTCAACTGTGATACATTGACAAAGATATTGAAAATTTTAAAAGTCTGAAACACTATCATATCCTGTAGTGTTAAAGTGTGGTAAATTCCCCAAAGTAGTGCTTGCTCTAGCAAGTCTCCTGGCAGTCAGCCAACTGTAGCTAACCTATCGTGACTAAAAGTTGACAACTTGTATATTCAAATAAAACATCTATAGTAAAAGTTTGTTATAATATCTTTCCCCCGCTCCCCCACCCCCGTACTTAGAATTGAAGCTAGGGTCTCACACATGCTACACCAATGTTCTAGCACTGAGCCCAGCCTTCTTTTTACATTTTATTTTTGAAATAGGGTCTCATTACATGGCCCAGGTTGACCTTAAACTTGAAACACTTTTCTTCACCCTCCTGAGTGGTCTGTGAACTTTAAGCTCACCCCCTTTTATACCTATTTGAAGAAAGCTATACAAATCTTAAAGATTTTTGATGATAGTAAAACATGAAGCATCAATGACTTTTGCTTGGCAATTCTTTTGAAGACACAAATGGAGAAGTCTAAGAAGTTCAAGAAACAATAGTGGGAAAGTCATGGGATTGGCATGGAAAATTTTTTTTTTGTTAAACCTAGTACCTTTAAGACTGTAGGATGGCTCAGTTGGTGAAAGAACCTGCCGCCACACCTTATGTCTGACGACCTGAGTTCAATTCCCAGAACCCCCACAGTGGAAGGCAAGAACTAATAAGAACTTATAAGATGTCCACTGACCACGTCCACAAAGTGAGCAAACTCAGAAGTAAATAAATAAACATAATAAAAGTTTATAAAACCTAGCACAGATTTTGCAGATAACATTTAGTGTCCATAGACATCTATTTGGTATGTGTTAGGTCTCTTACTAGATTCTTATGTAGTTTTCTATGAATCATAGAACTGACTTTATCTATATATATATATATATATATCAAGTCATAGACTACAACAACGGTAGTGATACTCTTTACGACCTTGCTTGCACTATATATGAAGGGGAAAGATAGTACAAATGTTAAAGTAGTTACATGGTGTAAAGTAGGAAAGATAAGTACTTTAAAGACACAAAAGTAGGCAGAACACGCGCAGATGCATCGACCCAGTGATGTGTTTCTCATGATGCAGCTCCATAAGATCACCATCTTCATCAGTGCCAAAGGAGTTGAGCACTGTGTTCCAACTGAAGCACAATGCAGACGGCGTCCTCAAGCGGCTGCCCCAAGAGCAGTGACTGTACAAGAACGACCAGCTCGATGGAAAACTCAGAGCAAGTGTGGCTTCACCAGCCAGACAACAGGACCTCAGGCCCCAGCCGCAGTGGGCCTGGCCTTTGGAACAGATGATGCCTTCTAAGCCCTGTGCGTTGAGCCCTTCTCCAGCCCTCCAGGGCTTTCAGATGTGATGAAGTCACAGAACTCTAGAGGCAGCAAAAATGAACAATGTGCAGTGAGGGCCAGACCCATCCCCAGAGGCCCATTTCCCCCAATAAAAAAGATTTGAGTATCAAAAAGGTACATTATCTGTTTACTAACTGAGGAATTATAATGTCTAAAAAAATCAGTTTAAAAAATATAACCTATACCAAGCACACATACAATATATACATCAAATCATTTTATACACTGAATATGTGTAATTCTAATTTTAAAATTAAATAAAGAATATCGGGCTGGAGAGATGGCACAGTGGTTAAGAGCACTGACTACTCTTGCAGAGAACCTGGGGTTGATTCCCAACACCACATGGTGGCAAACAACTGTCCATAACTCCAGTTCCTGGGGATCCGATGCCCTTTTCTGACCTCAGAGGGCACTGCATGACATGGGTTCACTTACATACATGCAGACAAACACTCATACACAAAAAAATTAAAAATAAATATTAAAAAATTAACAAAGGATATCTAAGCTCACTGAGTTCAAATGTTAAAAACGAGAAAAAAAATAAGCACATGGAAAGTTGTTCCCTCGAGTTTAATTACAGTAAATGAACAATTAAAGTTTTATATTAACATTACATAATATATCCTGTGAATAATTCATTTTTTTAAGTTGGGAAAGGATATTTGTAATTCATAATATCTTTAATAATGTCTTCAATATCTTCTAATAATCAGCGATCTGAAAGTATGTGACTTTCCAAATTAGTAATCCAACAAAATAAGAATATTTTAAGAATATTTTATTATTTTTTTATATATATGAGTGTATTGCCTGCATGTATGAATGTGCACTCTCGTTATGCAATGCCTGTGGAATCAGAAGCAGGTGTCAGATCCCCTGGAACTAGAGTTATAGATAATAGTTAGCTGTCATGTGGGTGCTGGGTAGCGAATCCAGGTCCTCTAAAAGAGCAGCCAGTGCTCTTAACCACTGAACCATCTCTCCAGCCCCCAAATAAGAATGTTTTATGTGGAGCTAGTAAGATGACTCAGTAGTCAAGAGAGCTTGCTCTGCAACCAGGAGGGCCAGAGTTTAGATCCTATCACCCATGCAACAAGCTAGGAGTCCCTGGAAACTCCTGTAACCTCAGCTTGGTGGGGGCAGTGACAGGAGGACCTCTGGGACTCGCTGGTTTCCATCTTAGCCGAGACGATAAGAGTCCTAGGTTCAGGGAGAGACCTGCCTCAAAAGAAATGGACAGAGAGTGATATAAAAGACACCCAACATTCTTCTGGCCTCTGCACACACACACAACTCATACAGACTCATATATGCACATAAATAAATAAATCCTTCGAGAGTGTTTTATGTGTGCTTCTCTCACTTACCAGTGATCTATATCTACTTAATAGGCCTGGAGAATGGCGTGCAGTGCTGGGGATGTAGCTCAGTTGGTAGAGCACCTGCTTAACCTGAATGAAGCCCTGAATTCAATTCCTAGTGTTGCATGAAACTGGGCATAGTGGTGCATATTTGCAATACCAGCATTTGAGAAATAGAGGCAGGAAGATCAGAAGTTCAGGGTCATCCTTGACTACAGAGTGAGTTTGAGCAAATGGGCAAATGAGACCATCTCTCTCTCTTTTTTTTAATAGTGAAAAAATGGAGTAGAATTCTACGGGGGGGAAAGCATTTCACTATCAATTACTTCATTACACATTTCAGAACAGAGCAGAAAATCTCCAGGACTTGTGATTAAACAGTAAATGACAACCACAATTTTACCCCTATTAATTCAGCATCTTGCTGTTTGGTTTTCTGCAGAACCAAAGCACACAATTAATCTTGGCATTTAAGAGCTTACAATAACTGCTCTTTTATGTTGAGCTCTTTGCTTTAAATAATGCAAAAGAATAATTTCGTGTGAGCACAAAAAGCAGCCAATAGAACAGAGCCATAAATATGATTATATGAACTTGTATTCTATGTATAGTCATGGTGGCCATAATTTATAACACAACAGTATATTCTGCATATGTCTTCAGAACTTACTAAATGTCACTGACAGGAATTAAAAATGAGCCTATGCTGTAGATCTTAATTTTATCCAGCTACTATTTTGAAGAGTAACAGAATTTTCTCAAGATCCTTATAATTTTTAATTATGTTCACATTAGAACTTAGCACCTAAATGATCTGATAGGACAATAGCAAATTTTTTTCTGGGTAAACATCTCTCACAATTAAATATAAATTACTATGTATGCTCGTTATGAGATATTGTTCATATATAGATGTGATGGAAACAAGAAAGCACACAAGTAAGAACTGGATGGTTTATTTAAGGTTTAATATTAATGTCTACTTGAAGCTATTTTTCAAGGCAAAAAAAATCAATAAAAATAATTTTGTCTGATACCTAGCTGTTAGTCATTGAGTAGGAGAAAAATGTAATAATATGCAGCAAATAGATGATAGGCTAAGCTCAAAAACTCTTGCTATTGATTATATACTTTTTATTTCAGAAGATCCATGAGTTTCAGAAAAATATACCTGTAGTAAAGAATCACAGCCTAACTCATAACTTTCTATTAAATGTCTAAAAGAATGCTCAGAGAAAACTGTACTTGGTCCTTCAATAGCTTTTTTATGAATATAAACCCCCCAAAGTATCCGTTTTATCCCTAGAATAATTTTTTTTTACATGGTGTCATTGTAAAACATGCTGTTCTAGCCCTGGCTGGCCTAAAACAAACTGAGATCAGCCTCCCTCTACCTCACAAGTTACCTTTACTTTTTGTTCCAAGAATATTTATTTTGATTTAAATCCAAAAAGTTCAAATAATTATATCAGCTACAGTGTATGTCAAAAATTATTGCTAACCAGGAAAGTCACTTTCAGATGTGTTTAAGGCAGTAATTTAACATTTTATTACTTGGGCATAACTGCAAGTTATACAAAAGAATGTATTTGCAGTAAAGCACATCAGGAACTGGAAAGTAAATACATTTCCTGAACCAAGTATACTTTTGCTGTTCTTCTGACTTTCCACTTCTCTGTCATCATTCAACAGAAAGTAAAACATCACATGGATTCTCTGCTTAAGTTCTTAAATCATATGACTATACATTCTTCCACATGTTCTCATTTTTAAAACAAAGTCATTAATAAAGGGATTGTTTCTTTTTTAAAAATTCGGGGACTGGAGAGATGGTTCAGTGGTTAAGAGTACTTACTGGCTGCTCTTGCAGAGGATGGGGTTTGGTTCCCAGCACTCACATGGTGGTTAACAACCATCCATAACTCCAGTACCAGGGGATCTGACACCCTCTTCTGACCTCTGATGGCACTGCACAAGATGGGTCCACTTACATATGTGCAAGCAATACACACACACACACATAAATAATAAATAAAATATTTTTAAAAAATTCAAAGACAGCTAAATATTCTAGTGAATCAAAATGTTAGTATTATTTGTTGGAAAATTTTGGAAACAAGGACACTATCCAAAAAACATACTCAGTTGTTTCTTACCATCAACATCTGAAAACTGCTTTGAAGCACAACAAATCATTTTATTTTGACCAGAATCAACTGTTATCATTTTCTTTCTAAAATTAGAATGAAGAAGATTCCCACATGCCTTAAGAAACCATAACTCATAATTTTAGTGGTTTTTGTATTTGTTTTGCCAATTGAATAGCAAGGATTGAAAAATAAAGGCCAAATAAATGTATGTCTGTATAAATTACCATATACTTTGATTTTTCTGCTTTACAGTTCCACTTGTTGAAGAATAATACTAAATAAACTCTTTCATTCATCTATCCTTTCCTGGCCATTATGAATGACCTCTTTTGTCCTTTAAATATTTGAGTTTTATAGCACAGTTCCTGGTACCTAAAAGAGTTAAGTCAGGTTGCCTCTTATTGAAAATGTCAAGATAGCTTACTGAAAAAAAAAAAGGGGGTTCCAAAAGAAATAGAGGCCAGAAAGCTGAGGACTAATCCAGGCTGGCTTTGAGGAAGTTTGGGCGAAGAAGGAAGACGATCCCTTGATGTACAAATTGATCTAAGGATATTGTGTTACAAGGGTTTTTTTGTTTGTTTATTTATCCTCTGATTTCATATCTTGCTCAGGTTGATTTCAGAAGGTGAGGAGGAGGGGGCTGGAGAGATGGCTCAGCAGTTAAGAGCACTGGCTGCTCTTGCAGAGAACTCAGGTCCCACTACTCACATGGCAGCTAACAGCTTTCTGTAACTCCAGTTCCAGAGGATCCAGTGCCCTCTTTGACCTCCATGGACACTGCACACACTTATAGACATGCAGGCAAAAAAACACTCGTATACATAAAATAAAAATAAAATAAATCAAAAACTGTTTTTCTTTCTTTTAAACTTTATTTTTATATAACGTTTATACATTTTTATATAAAGTGCCTACAGAAGCCAGAAGAGTGGGTTGAATCCCTTGGAAGTGGAGTTACAGACAATTGTTAGCCACCATGTGGGTGATGGGATTTGAACCCAGGTCTTCTGCAAGAGCAGTCAATACTCCTAACCACTTAGCTATCTCTCCAGCCCCTCCAAACCCTCTTTTTTTTAAAAAAAAAAAAAAAAAGAAGAAAGAGAGAAGAGGGGGTGTTGAGGCCCAGCTTGACACTAGTTGCAAAGCACATTATGTATCATTTCTCTATCTGGTGATATTTTTCTATAACTTCAGAGAAAATTATTTCTAGTTTCTACTTTCTTCCATGTTTTTCTATGAGCTATAATGTAATAAAACAGACTGTTGGAACATAATGCTCTTATACGACATAGTAAACCAGACTATTAGGAAGCAATTTCTTTTTGGTAACAAGTAGTCAATAGCTAAACATTTAAAACCAAAGTATGCTGTCACACAAATTCAAACAGGCTGTGACATGATAAAGACTCCATGATGCATAACTAACATCTTCTCTGTGCTTACTCTGTGCCAAGACTTTTCCTAAGCAGCTGGCCTATATTAACTAATTCGATAGGTGTACCTGCACTTCTGCTTCTTTTTCCGAAGAGGAAACAGGCACAGGAAAGGTAGACGACATGCTTAGGGTTATATATCACCAGCAGGTAGCCAGTGGAACCAGATTCAAAACCAGGCACTTTGATCAATGAGCCTAAATCTCTCAATCTCTATATTTTCCTGTCACCTTATTCAAGGTTTATATTTAATCTATAAACATTGTCCTGCTACACTTGCCCAAGCAGAAAAAGTAATAAAGCTCAGTGTGGTGTGGTGACCGAGACCTGTCTGTATTCCCAGCAGAGGCAGGAAGATCAAAAGTAAGTTCAAAGCTAGTCCAGGTCACATAGCAAGACCCTGTCAATTATATTAATAATAGTAGTAATAATTTAAATCTAAAGATATTTCGTAATTATAGAAGAAAAGCTTTCACAAAAGAACTTGCGAAACAGCCTTATTCTCAATAATACAAATAATATGCTCTCTGCTGGGAATCATCAAGGCACTTCCCCAGCCTGAGCACTCACTTTGCAGTCTGGCTAGAGCTGTCTTTGTTATCATTGATGTAATTTTGAGAACAAAAATAATAAGTTTATCAATTTTTGCACTATTTTCCAGAATGAAGAAAAAAAATGTGTCAGGATATTTCAAACTTATAAAGGTAAAACTTAGGCAACTATTTCAAGGAAAATGTGGTTTCTGGCTGTGTATGGTATAAAAGGATGGAGTCTGTCTCTGGAGAACAATGATAATGGTAAATAGAAATAGAGAGAGGTATCAAATAGTTCACATCTGTGTCATATGTTTAAAGTGACTGTATATATTTGGAAATCCTATTGAATCTGAGTTGCTTCTAGAGAAAGTTATTTCAGATTTCTGAATTGATGCTCAGAAGACAAGACCAATGCAATGTGAATTCTAGAGTCATAGTGACTATTTGTAGAGAGAAACTGGATACAGTGGCCCATTCCTGTGACTTTGGTGCTAGGAAGATTAAGACAGGGAGATTGTGAGTTCAAGGCCAGTCTGACCTGGAAGATCTTATTTTTTTAAAAAAAATTTTTTCATGAAAATAAGGCATGTGACAGAAATGTAGAAATGGTTCCAGCAAGGCACTAAAAGGACCCAGTCTGTGGACAAACATAGCCAATGATCACCATGGCAACAAGCCTCATCTACTTGCCTCTTCTCCACAGCAAATTATTCTGGGGGTCATCTGTACCAAGACTTTAGCAAGATTATGTCTGTTGATGAATATAATTTGCCACTTCTGTGGACAAATGTCTCGGAAAAAAAGTGACTTTATCATACAACAAGAACTTTGGGAGAAACTTCAAAATATAGTTCTGAGGGAGGCACTCTAAAAGGGGTGCAAGCAGTAGCAGAATTCTAAGAGGGTTTCCTAGGATTACCTAAGCAGAATGCCTTCCAAACCAGCCAATGGCATGCATCTATAGCATGTTTTAGATGTGGAATTTAAGCCCCCAAACTTTATAATGTGTCATGTGTACTCTGCAAAACTCTTTGGTTGACTCAGAAAATATTTTGTCCTTGTTTATAAGGGATTTTTTTCTTTAGTGTATAAAGGTGAGTGTCTTATGGAAGACCTTCAGAAAAAAATCCCATGTGGGGAACTTGAATATCTGCTACGACCTTATGCATACCTGCAGTGAATAAATCCCCAGCTCAGAGTGTCTTTGTTATTCTACCCATCGGCCTTGTATTTTTCAGTTTCCATGAAAAATAAAGAGAAACTTGCCCTCTGTGCTCCAAATGAGGTAAGAAGATTATGAGTAGGTCTCACCATGGGCACACAGTTTCTTCCTCAAGGAAAGTAATAAAGGGGCTTAGAACACTTTTCCTTCTCTGATATTAACAGAGCCCCACTGGTGGAGGCCCTGCTGTAGGTATGGAGCAAACCCCACCTCTAGAAAGACCACTTGGAAAATTAATCTCACCTTCAAGCAGAGGGTAGGAACAGTGAAAGTAATATCTGGATATTGTTTGTCACTGTTTTTCAAACAAAATAAAGACACAATGAAACTTTTTGGCAGTTTTCTTTCTATGACTTGTGATCCAAGTTTCAATAGCCAGATTAGCCCCGAAAATACCTTTACTTTTGATGAGGCCTGGAACAGGGAAGAACCCACCCAACTTTCCACTAAATTCTGCAAAGTGTGACTCCACTTATGTTAGAAAGTATAGAACTGAAAGGAAACAGTATTTGTTCAAAATGTAATGAATTAGGGACTGTGGATGGCTCAGCAGTTTAAGACAACTGGCTGCTCCTGAAGAGGACACAGGTTCAGTTCTCAGCACCTACACGGCAGCTAAAAAACCACTATAACTCTCATGCCAGAGGATCCGACACTTATCTGACCTCCGAGGGCATTGCATGACACAGTGCACTTACACACATGCAGGCAATACACTCATACACACACAAAAATAAAAATAATAAATAAAATATTTTAAAAGTTAAAGAATTAGAAAACACATGCAGAGCATGAGGTGACAATGGACTGACCTAACTAACTTTGGAGGTACAGTTGCATTGCATAATGCAGTGCAGACTGCACATGTGTTTGGAAGCAAGGATGCAGCTGTGCAATGCAACACGGTGAGCACCACCAGCAGCTCCTCTGATTCGTTATGTGCTTGACTTTTGAATTTGATTTTGGTTGTTACATGTTCAAAGGCCATTTACTGTTGTCAGAATTTTCATGAACCCCATATTGCTTTTTATGACTTTATGAGGATCACATAAAGTGCAAGAAGCTGTGGTATGGGACTGGGGAAATGGCTCAGTCAGTAAAGTGCTTTGTGGGCAAGATGATGATCCCCAGAATCAGTGTAAAAATGCCAGGCGTGCCTATGGTCCTAGTGCTAGAGAGACGGAGACAAGGATCCCCACGGCTTGGTGGCCATCCTGTCTAATCAAATCAGTGAGTGGCAGGTTCTGTTAAGGAAGCAATTGAGGAAGACATCCAATATCATATGCCTCCCTCCATATGCCCACATGCAAGAGCAAGTACACGCATGCACACACACACACACACACGCACGCACGCACATATAACTTTGCCTCTGAGGTCCTTTTTCCAAAACTAGTAAAAATTATCTAATCATAAAAAATATTAAGGAGAAATCAGAACTGTGAGGAAGTGCTTCTCCTCACAGACAGTAGACCTGTAGAACTGAAAGAAGCCACTGTGAATGCAGAGGTCCAAGGGAACTACCAAGAAAGACTCCCTGTCCCCACACCAGAACCCTAAGAACACTGAGGCTGGAGACACCAGTATTCTTCAAAACTGACATTGTCATTAAAAAAAAAATCTGAAAAACTTACAATCAAAAAAATCTTAAAGTCATGCATGGCGGTGCACACCTGTGATCCCAGTACCAGGAGGATGAGGCAGGAGGCTACTGAGTTCAAGACCAACCAGGGCTAATATGAGTTCAAGTTAGGCCTGCACTACATAGAGAGATTCTGTCTCATGAAGGAGAAGGAGGAGGAAGAGGAGGAAGGGGAGGAGGAAGAGGAAGAGGAGGAGGAGGAAGTGGAAGATGGGGATGAAGAAGAGGAGGAAGAGGAGGAGGAGGAGGAAGAGGAGGGGAGGAGGAGCAACAATAACAGCAACAATAACTACTTAAGGCTGTGTGACAAGCACATATAATGAAGCATGTGGATGGGACCCTAGAAGTCATCAGAACAGTAGATAAAAGCTAAGAAGACCTGAATGAGTCAGAATGTTTATACAGACTTTGGTTAATAATGTATAAATATTGGTTCATTAATTCTGACAAATGTGCCACACTAATAGACGATATGACTAATAACGGAAACTACAGTGGCATATCTGCTAATTTATCATATTATCTTTGCTAGTCTTTTATAAACAAAAAACTCTAAAATAATTCATTAGAAAAACGTACACATCTCACTGTGTGTTTATCCCTGAATTTTGGTCCTTTTGCAAGCATTGGCAACTTTTTATAATCTAATTTACTTTCTAAAATACTCTGCCAAATTAAAATTTGTAAATTAAAGAAATGTTTTGTGCAATGCCCATGTAAGTCAGAAGAGGTGTCTGATTTCCCTGGAACTGGAGTTGTTAGCTGCCATGTGGATGCTGGGAGTCGAAATCTGGGTCCTCTGCGAGAGCAGTCAGTGTTCTTAACCACTGAGCCATCCCCAAATTTAAGAAATTTTAATATGATCTTAATTATGAAAGAATGAACTGCTCATTGAGGCTCCTGAAATAATCGATATATAAGGATATAATTAAACATTTTCCAGATAACTATTATAAGTCTATCCTTCTGGTATTTCTATGTTTATAAAAAAATGCATGTACATAATAGGTTTTTATGAACTGAAGTATACATATTATGTAACTTTCATTTGTCACTTCACATCACACCATGCATGAATACCTCTCCAGACTAGTGTATGCTTTCAACTCTCTAGATAACTTCACATTACACACTGCGAGTCTATCACCATGTGTCCAGTTATACCTTTATGGCTCTATTCAGGTTATTTCCAGTTTTTACTTTCCTACAACTTAACATACAACTTATAAATTTACTGGGTTTTCTCATTCATTATCTGGAGCCTAGATTCTCCTGGTGTATAGACAATTGACCAGAGAAACAGGAAGTAAATTAGCATTCTAACAATGAACAAACAATAGCTCTTTTCGCCTGTCTTCATCAAGCTGTATGTCTTTGTCGAAAAACACCATTTCACTATTGCTTTAATTTTCCCTTCCGAATAGTGAAATTAAGCATCTGGTGCATGATTTTTCCTGAAGAGACATGAACGTCTCTTTGCCCAGATTGGACAATAGTAACAGACCAAAGAAGTAATTCTAAGAGTCTGCAGTTAGCTTGGTAAACGAATGAATTTATTGGGGTCACATGTAGGACATGAGTGAGAGGCATGATGACTCAGAAGCAGGGGCATCACAGAGAAGCTCACCCCAATACGAGTGACAGGTCAGGAAAACCACATCCCTGGGGCTAGCTGCACAACTTTCAGACAGCTCTACAAGAGAATCTTCTGTGCCCCAGCAATTGTTTACTATCTACATAACCTTGGGGTGGGATCTCATGGAGTATGATGATCTTTCTGATTCATCAGGGCTTCGTATTCGTTTTATAAGCTCCACTTCCCTCGTAAGGGAATGTTTCAGTCTACGGGAAAGAGCTACACAGCAGCATCTTTTCATAGTTGTTTGTGTTAGTTTCCTCTTCATGGAGATCCTTCTGTACCTGGAGTTCTGTCCTAAGTTACCTACAGTATGGGCTTAGTAACATGCCTACTATTAAAAGCTGCCATGACAGTTAAATGAGTTAGTATTTGTAAAACACTTGGAATAGTGTTTTCCCATAGAAAAAGCGAAAGCTGATTCCTGTTGTAATTATTACTGCTGGTATTTTCTCCAAAAGTATATTTTTCCTTCTGCATTTATTTGCGATATAGTTTTCTATAAGAGCTATTTCTAATTTTGAGTAGATAATTATAGTAATCATTCCTCCATATCTTGTCAGTATTTAGCATCTTTTCCTCTAAACTCAGAAAAATCTTCCTGCCCAATTGTTCATATAAGCTTACTCTTATTTCATTTAATATTTTCATTGCCTTTATTATATCTTCTTTCTTCCTTCCTTCCTTCCTTCCTTTCTTTCCCTTCCTTCCTTCCTTCCTTCCTTCCTTCCTTCCTTCCTTCCTTCCTTCCTTTCTTTCTTTCTTTCTTTCTTTCTTTCTTTCTTTCTTTCTTTCTTTCTTTCCTTTCTTTCTGAAGCTGGTCTCAAGCTTGCCATTGTCTGGTTTCAGTCCCCAAGTGCTGGTATTACAGCCACTTTCTACCATATCCAGTTTAACATTTTGAATCATTATCAATTTTGGATTTAGTTTAATGTATGAGTTGAGATACAGATACTGCTTTTGTTTTTAGATGAATAGCCCATGTGTTAACACTATTTAGTAAATGGTTTTTTTACTCAAATAACTGGCATGTTAGTATTGTAACACACTGCTTTTCTGTGTGTCCTTGGGCCTGTCTCTGAATGCTTTGTTTTGTTAAACTTGCTCTTACTTCTGCCAGTACCTTCCCCTGGCTATTATGATGCTTTGTATAGGAAGTTTCAACATCTAGCAGTGTAATTTCTGTATCTGCAGGTTTTTTCACATTTGAATTGTTTACTCTTGGATACTTAGTCTTTCATTTGAAGTTTAAATGTAGCAATTTAAACTTCATTGTTTCTTCCACATAGAGGATTCAGGGGGAGCAAGGGGTGATTTTCATGACTGAGGAAGGGATGGTTCTATGTGCTTTTGGCAAGCCTTGGTGGGCCAGAGCCCCATGTCTCATTCAGTGCAAGCTTCACTTACATGTGTTGCCTCTTCCTCGTCCCTCATATCAGTTGAAGAGATAGCTAAGTCAATGAAGTGCTTGCCACTCAAGCCTAAGGACCTGAGTTCATATAATCGGCACCCACTTGAAGAAAAAAGCTGAGGGCAGTGGCAAGTGGCACACGTCTGTAATCCCAGCACTGGGAAAGCTGGCCAGTTAGTCTAGCAGAGTCAGTGAGCTCCATGTCCAGTGACAGACCCTGTCTCAGAAATGCAGATATGGAATGACAGAAGATACTCAGTGTTGACCTCTTGCCTCCACATGAACATCACACATGGCAGGAGCATCTACATGTACACACACACATACACAAGCTTGTACACATCCAGACACACAAAAGAATAGAATGTGGGGGTTGGAGAGGTGGCTTGGCAGTTAGGAACAATGGCTGCTCTTCCAGAGGAAGCCACATGATTGCTAACAACCAGTCATAACTCCAGTTCCAAGGGATCTGACACCCTCTTCTGGCCTCTGCAGGCTTTACATGACATGCAGACAAAACGCTCATACACATAAAATAAAAATAAATTGAAAAAACTTTTTAAAGAATAGAATGTGCAATCTTTTTTTCAGCAAAATGATCTGGGTCTAAATCTATTAAAGTAAGACTCTCATTGTTTAAATCCTTCCTATCTGTAGTTAATCTATGTCTTGTTTTATAAAATGTTAAGACTGAAAGTTGTACTGTTATTTGTACATTTGCCTTGTATGCCTTTACAGTATTATTTAGAACCCACATTTTGTTTGCTCTATCATTGTGGAGTTTTCAGTTCGTAATTTCTTTCCCTCCATGCTTCCTTTGGCTGTCCATCCACCTGCTGTGACATTCTGTGTCTTTTATATTCAGTTTTTTCTTCACTTTCTTTGAAACATTTCTCTAGATATCACCCCCTCATAATTACAATTCCTCATCTTTTGATCTGAGATTCAGTACTTCTCATAGTTTTAAGTGACCACTTTTTACCATGGGCTGTCTTAAATGTGTACTAAATTTACTTTTTGCCCCCCAATTCCTTTCCCTTCCTCTGGCCTCAACAGATCTGCTTTCCTTCCCTTTCCGTCCTCCTAACTGCCAGGCTCTACTAAGCAGTTTCAGTACATTGTACCTTCTTGTTCCTAACTGATGTAATTATTTTATTGACATAAAATGAGATCAATCTCTTCCATAATATTTATTTGACTACTTCCATTGTAATAGGATGAAATGAAATTTTTAGAAGTGTTTTAATGTTCACTCAGCTCAACAGTCTTGCTTCCTGCTCTGTCCAACTCAGTAGTCCCCGTCTACAGTTTTATCTCCAGCATAGTTGATACCTGGCAGTTTTGTCCTACTACTGAAGCTTCTCTTACAGTTTTTCAAAATATTCAAAAGTCTTTTCTTCTTTTTAAGATCTTAGTTCTTTTCATTATATATATATATATATATATGTTTTCTTTATATATATAACATATATATATGTTTTGCCTACGTGTATGTGAGTGAGTGGCCCATGGCAGCCAGAAGAGGGTGCAGGATCCCCCTCCACCTGGAGTTAAAGATGATTGACCCCATAATGTGGGTGCTGAGAACCGAACCTAGGACCTCTGCAAGGGCAATAAGCACTCTTAACCACTGAACTATCTCTCCAGCCCAAGGAGAGATTTCTTCTTGATTCTATTACAAAGGTCTTCAGAGTTTTATTTCTTTAATTAATTAATTAATCTATGTGAAACAATGAGTTGAATTAGGGGAATTATGGGAACATGGATGAAGGGCTCTTTATAAGAGCATAGTTACTTTACCAGTACCTTAAGATTTTTAATCCCCTGTATGAGATTCATTGCTCGCTGGGACTCTTGGCAGTTCATGCAGCAATGCAACTACCCAGAGGGCTGAGAGATCACCTTATTGCCATGAACTCAAGGTCAGCACACAGAGAGACCCGGTGTCAAAACAACAATAATAAATAGATAGATAGATAGATAGATAGATAGATAGATATTCATTGTTCTTTTCTTCTCCTCTCGTTTCTCTCAAAGTCTAGACTGAGAGCTCCTGTTATTATTCAATTTTCAGTGGCTGACTGTTTCCTAGTTATTTTGTTAGACAGTACAAATAATTGCTACCCTTGCTGAATTTTTACAGACTCAACATTCCTTTCATTTGTTCCTACAAATAAATGTTACTATTTCTTCTCAAAATACTGTGATTAGTTGGCTTCATTCAGAGGAGAGGTCTGGTACTGTTTTGATAATCTATGTTTTCTTCTCTTTCTGGATAAAGCCTTCCTTTATCCTTGCAATGCTGAGATCCCATCCTGTCACATTCTTTTCGATTAATCCTGTCTGAGGCAGTGATCCTCATAAACCTGCTGCCTTTCAGCTACAGGGGAAATTTATTTTATTTTCCATTTGTTATTTCTCTGCTTATCTTTTCTTATTTTCCCCCAGAATTCTAATTTTTGTTATGCTCTGACTCTGTACCTGTCCTCCAAGTCTCTTCTCTTTTCCCATGATCCCTACCTCCCCGTGTTCTCTTCTGTCTTGTTTGGTTTCTGATAAGTTCTTTTTTTTTATTATTTAATCTCACAAACTACTGATTGTGTCCTCTGAAAGGACCCTTTTTCTCAATTAGTCTAAGGAGATTTATTTCTCAAAGCCATGCTTACTAATTCCAGGAATTCTTTGAGCAAATGGAGCTGCTACCGTGTTCTATACCAAGGCCTCACTGCTCTGCTTCTTTTTCAAAGATTTATTCTGCCTCTCCCATCACACGCCAGCTTAGTTTTCACTTTTCTGCTGGCCAAACCCCTCAGATGACTAACCTTTTCCTTTATTTGCTCTCAGGTGATCACTGCCAGTTCTTCTGTCAGTCTACAAGGCTTCTTCTCAGGCATACTGGCACCTCAGCAGTTGGTATGCTTGTTCTGTTGTTATATTATTATTATTGCAGATCTTTTCTTTATTTATCTCATTTCTATTGTGTGCATTATGTTGTATAATTTTATATTATAAATACATCTTATTAGTATAAACTCATGTTAATTACACATAACGGGCTTCGTTGTGACATTTTCATCCATGTATATAATGTGATTTGATCATATTCACTGCTATTCCTCTCCCTCGTTCCCCTCCCACTCCTGCTCGTCCCTTTTCTCTTCCCAGCTAATTCCTCTCCACTTTCATGCCGTTTTGGGGTTACTAGCCCAGCGTTCACTGGAGCCTAGGTGAGGGGTTGTTGACAGAAATGCGGGCTCCTTACCAGTGGCTACACCACTGAAGAAATATTCTTTCCTAGAGACATTAACTGCCTATAAATCTTCAGAGAGTTTCTGGGACTCATAAGAAGGATGCAGTTATGGCTACAGAAAGCATCTTCGGAGCAGCATGTGGTCTTGTTAAGAACCCACCAAGCCCTCCCGCGGTCACTGCCTCGGAGACTGTTGTAGACTAGTCTAATTCTTCACAGCTTACAGTTCTGCTGCTTCTGCTTAGCTGTGTCTTTCCTTGTTTTGCTCACTTTCTTCAGGTCTCTGATCCAAACTGACTTTCTTGGAGCTAAAAGTGTTGATCATTGCTGGACACAATGCGGGGCCCTGTGTTTGGTGTCCAACCTCCCTCCTCCCTGTAGAAGAGATCTTCTTAAAGGCTTGAAATTGTTTCATATTCAGTTGGGACTTTTAAGAGCTTCACTTTTAATTTGCAATAGCAGTTTCCAAGTTGACATATTAAAAGTCAACAAAAGCTAGCTATAGCAGTGAACACTTATAATCCCAACACTCACTTGTGACCCTGAGGTAGGAGGATTTCTTGTTTAGCCCCGGTTACACAGTGAGCTTAAGACTAGTCAAGGAGTCAAAGTGAGACCTGTCACAAAAAAACAAACAAACAAAGTAAGACTACAAACTGCAAACACCTATTAATAAAGGTCTTCAGTGGTTGTTTTTGTTTTAAAAAGTAGTCTTCCAGAAAGCCCTTTCTTGCACATTCTATAAAAAATAATTAGCAAAATCCCACCCCTCTCAGCCTATTCTAGTTTGTCTTTGTTGCAATCACCTTATTTTTCTACCATCGGTTTCCTTCAACCAGAACATAAACTTGACATGAGCAGGAAAGATTTTTTTTCTTTTAATCACCTTATCTTGGTTATTCAAGCCAGAGCCTGAAATGTTAAATTTGCTCAAAATGTACCTGTTGAATTAAAAACTAATAGAGATTCTGGAATAAACTGTGGCCTTAGATGCATTTTCTTGACTCTGCCAACTTGCAGGCCTGGCTAGTCTGATATTTCATAGGCAGCATAGGAAGTGAGAAAAAAATGCAAGATATGTGGTCAAGCCACTTCCTGTCTGAATACTCCCACTGTGGGCTATGTGGCCATTTTTAAAATCCAATCATTTTTATTTTCAAAAGGAATAAAATGTGTTTGTTTGAATTCCCACCAAAGACAGTATATTAAACACATGCATATTTCCTTAGAACCTAGTTTCTTTACCTACATCATTACCTGAAAGGACTTGCTATTGGCTTTTTCTCTCATCCCCCAATTCTTCACTGTTTCAGCACCTTACGCAATTATTTAGAGGCAATCCCTACAACAAACCTCTCAAGATTTCGTGGTTCTTTCTGCTTTCCTTGTGGCATGCTGATTGAGCCCATAGGACCCCTCATGTGTTTAGTTTCTCTATTGGCTTTATGAACATCTTGTTCTTCTTAATTGCTCTGACCAGGCATCTGAGAAAAGACTTTAATAGAAAAGATCCCAAAACAAGTAAACAAAATATTCCCATCTGTGGCAGATGGGAAAAAAAAAAACCTTAATACTGTAATAAATATCCTTTGGGAAAAGAGAATCAATGTTACAGACACACAATAAAAACAGGGATCTTGTATAAATGAAGTAAAACAATAAAAAGAGCTCTTGGAGCTGGGCGTACTTGCTCACCCTGTAATCCCAGCAGTGGAAAGGCTAAAGCAAGGGGATTGTCCTGAATATGAGACTAGCTTGGACTATAGTGAGATCTTACCACAAAAAGAGAGGAGGACTAGAAGAGGACGGAAAGGAGGGAGGGAGGGAGGAAGTAAAGAAAGAAGGAAAAGGAAAAGAGAAAAGAAAGAGCCAATGAGATGACTCAGTATGTAAAGGCACTTGCCACGAATTCTGATGACCTGAATTTAGTTCATTGAAACCATTTGATGGAAGGTGAGAACCAACTCCACAAAGTTGTACTCAGACCTCTACATGAGTGCCATGGCATATCTGTACACCCCCCACACACGCACACAAAATAGAGAGAGTGATAGATGATGATGATGAAGATAGATAGATAGATAGATAGATGATAGATAGATAGATAGATAGATAGATCTTTTTAAGACTAGAAAAACTGAGACATGGTAGAACATGCTTTTAATCCCAGCACTCAGAAGGCAGAAGCACGTGGATCTCTGTGAGTTTGAGGCCAACCTGATCTACATACCGAGCTCCAGGCCAACTTAGAGCAAATAGGACAATCCTGTCTCAAAGAAGAATAGAAAAAAATGAAAGTCCTTCCTTTGAAAGTAGAAATCTAATAGTAAAAATGAAAACATGGAGTAAAATACTGAAAATAAGTGACTGAAAGGTGCTCGACCCTAAATGGGACACCTAGATCACACCCTGTCCCCCCAAGGGTCAGAGATCACTGTGGAAGAGGGTTCAGAAAGATTGTAAGAGCCAGAGGCAGTGGATGACTACAAGAAAACTGTGTTATCTAGACACAACAGGGAAGTGACACTTATGAACACACAGAACTTGAGACAGCAAGCCCAAACCAGACAAGAGCCAAGCATGGAGGAAGGAGCTAGGAGCCCTAGCTGAGGAACTATTGGCACTGATAGCTACCAGAAGAGGTAGACTCCATCTTCTTTAAGACTAGATGCCGGGTAGATTGAGCAGGCTATCGGGGATGAGCCCATACCCAAGAGCATTTGGACACCACAAATTAGGCTCATAGGCCTTAAAAAATTAAGAAAAGACATGAAGTGAAAGGGGTGAGGAGGTAGGACTGAATCTGAGAGGAGATTGGGGGGGCTGAATATGATCAGAATCTGAGAAGAGATTGGGGGTTGCTGAATATGATCAGAATCTGAGAGAAGATGGGGATGCTGAATATGATCAAAATGAGTTGTATGACATTCTCAAAGAACCGATAAAAGTATTATTTTTAAAGGATAGCTTGAGATTATAGCTGTGCAAAATGTTTCAACTATTGCATGAAATTATGTCACAAGACGAATTGCTTAATGCCATTTTTCAATAACTTAGTTGATGTAAGCGTACAATTTATGCATCAAATTAGTTGTAACTATATTATCATTTGAGTAAAGCAGGTCAGAAGTTTTCCAAAGAAACTTCTGAACTCTGAAGCAAGTGAATTCCCAGGTGGGACTGGGAGTCCTAAACGGCACACTAGAAAACTGGCTCGTGCCATTCCGGTCCTGCTTACTCTCGGAGCTAGCCCTTCCCGGTCCATCCCCAGTTACGTGTGTTCAGTAGAGATGGCCTCGCAGTCGACTGTTCCAGCCTCCCGTGTTGCACACGACGAGGGCAAACGCTGGGAGTGCTGTGGACAGGACACAGGAAGGAAAACTCCGTTGTTTCTTTAGTCTTCTATCTTGCGCAGCTTCTTCATTTCCTCATTTCAGCTGTCCAGGTGTGAATGCCATGACTTCAGACGCAGGGGACGGTTACACCACCTTTCTCCCTTTCCCTGTCTTTGGGAGAAGAGTTAATAGTCACTTTGTGCTTCGCTAAATGCCTTCGTTAACACCGTCTTCACTTCACTGCGTCATCTCAGCTACCCTGTTGCTCCCTGCGCTCCAGTTCTTTGCATTAAATTCCCTTCTTGGTTTCTGTTTTCCTGATGAGAACTGATACATGCTTGAATTGTAGAGAAGTATCTAGAAATCTAAGAATTACCACAAGCCAAAATAATCAATGGCAAAGACCGAACTTTAGGCAAGAAAGCAAGTGCACTTATTTTACTATTTAGTTCATATTTTATTCTTATTTAAATGATCAAAATGAAGCAAATTGTTGTTGATACAAGTATGAAACAATGCAAATAATCAATCATTATTCATCTAATAAAAAACTTATTTGATTACCCAAACCTCACACCATATAGACTGAGTCACAGAATTTTTTCCTATGACAGAACAGAAAAGATACTCTTTTCACTTAAAATGCCAAGAATGAGTTTTGATGCTTTATTGTTGAAAGAGAAGGTAAGGGTGAGAAAAGAAAAGGGCTTCCCCTCAGGCAACAAAGGCATGAGGAAGAATGTGAGTGAGGGCAGAACAAGGGAGAAAGGAAATGCATCATGCGATACATCAGCCCTGCTATATTTCTGAAGCTTCATTTCCAAAGGCAGCAAGGAAACTGGGGAGACCCCCCCAAGTGCAGGAGATCTGACCTTTCTCTATCTTTGAGTTTAGAAGGAGAGCATCTCGTAGAACGAGAGGCAGAAAGCAATCCAGGTAAATTTTTTGGCAACTTTGAATTCCAACTGAGAGCTCGTCAATGAGACTGCTGAGGAAAATGTGGGATTCCAGTATCTCTAATTTGATGGAAAAAACACTCTCACTGAGGCTTGGGTGTTCACAAGGTTGTAAGGAGAACCAAGGTGGAACCAAGTCAATGGAGCAAGCATACCAAGTCATCACTTAAATTGAAGCTAGAACAAACTCACTGCCAAAATGAGCCCAAGCTAGGCAATAAGATCAGCATGACAGTGTACCTCTAAGCAATAGACTGAGGCCAAGGAAATTCTGTTTCGCTCAATTATTTTTTTAAATGTTTAGGTTTAATTTTTATTTTTAATTTGGGGTGAGATTTAAACATATGAGTGTAGTGCTTGCCAAGACCAGAAGAGGTAGGCAAGACACCCTAGAGTTAGAGTTGCAGGCAGCTGTGAGCTGTGGGTACTGGGAACCAAACTCAAGTCTTCTGAAACAGCAGTCCATCCTCTTAATCAATAAGCCATCTCTCCAGCAACTGTTTCTCTAAACTTTCTCAATAACCCCCAAACTCCATTTCTTTCCCAAAGATGCCAATGGAGATTCATAACCCCACCTCCTCTGGAATGATGTTACATTGAAATGAACCCTACTTGGAAGCGGAATCCCCAAACAACCCAGGTAATACATGATAAACTGTGCTGCTAAAGAGAAAATCAACTTACTAGACCCCGCAGCTTCAAACTGAATTGGGTTAAAACTGCTTATATACTTTTTATGACTATCCAGGAGGAAGAAAGAAGCTGGCTTTTCTTACACATTGGAATTTTGATGGAGTCAGTCTGCCTCCTCAAAACACAGGATTTCAGTTGTAAAATGAAAAGTAAGACCAAAGCGCAGGGAGTGTAAGTGTCCGAGCCAAGGTGAAAGCTGAAAACAGAATGGCAATTTCAACTGCACTTGACCTTAGTGGAGATCTAGCTTCGTTGCCAAACTCCAAGAACTGTGTCTCTCAGAAGGGCTCTTCTCCCTTCACTTGGACTCTAGTTACTGCTTCTCCCACCCAAACCGTGGTTAATGATGTACTTTTTCATTCTGCCCATTGACACATGTTTGATGCATATTTCAGATAGATATGGTTACTTGAAATTATACTCACAATCACAGATGGTAGGAAAATGAATTATTTCACATCAGGACCACCTGTAAAAACAAATCTAGGAGGAACCTGAAGTCCCCTGTGGCCTCTGAATAGACACCTTTGACAAGGATGGAATGTAGAAAGGGGAAAACCCATACCACAATCCCAGTTGGAAATTTCTAATAGGATTGGTACAACTTCTCCAGCCGAAGGATCACGATGACAATAAAAACTCTGAGGAAAATACAGTGTGTCAGTTGACAAGAGAATACTTTTGCTGGGCATAATAAGATATGGTTAGAATCACAGTACTCCAGAGGTGGAGGCAGGAGGTATGCCATGATTTCTCTGAGCTTGAGGCCAGCCTGGAGTACATAGTGAGTACCAGGGCAGCAGGGATCCATAGCACTGTGTCTGTGTGTGTGTGTGTGTGTGTGTGTGTGTGTGTGTGTGTGTGAAGACAGAGAGATAGAGAATATTTTAAATAATAATAGTAATAACCGAGGCTTTAGCACCTGCTTGAATCTGCAGATAGTTAATTAAAAAGTAATTATTAAATGTGTAAGGATGCTGGACAGAAAGCTTTCTCCTCCTCTCCAGAAGTGACTTTCTTTCATATTTTGAGGTGGCCCTGAATAACCCAGACCTAATTATGTCAACAATTACTTTTCCTTGTGTTTTAAAATAATTAATTGGATTTCTATTCCAAACAAACAAACTCTGTCATTTATAACTTTCCTTTAGATAGTTTCCTGTCATCCTCACAATACTTGGTGTGATAGATGACACTGTTGAGAAGCATGGTTCCGAGAACTAAAGTGATTTCCAAGGTCACATTACTGGAACTCGAGGAGCCGGGATTCAAAACTAAGTCTTTCGACTGCAAATCCCTTTCCACTCCAATTCCTTCCCAAATTTATCTGATTTGTAACAGGGCGATGGCTTTCTAACCTAAACTCTGCCCCAGCAAATTACTCATACTTTTTCTTTATCATCAAAAAGTAGTTTGTCAGGAATCACTGTCAAAAACCCTTAATCTGGTGAACTGCAAGGCCCTTCTAAATTTAACTCTATACCAAATTATGCACAGACAGAGATTCCTTGGCCTGCAGGTTTGAGGTTCTGAAATTTTCTGCAGTGCCTGACAGACCTTTTCGATCTTTCTCATTTTTATCATATCAGTGGTACCGTCTCGAAGAATACATTGTAAAACAATAATGTCACCGGATTGATGTGAACAGATGTGACATGGGACAATCAAGTTTCAGTTTAAGGACTGAAGGAGAAAAACACCTGATGCTCTAACAGGTTCAATAAACAAAGACTCCACTGCTGAAAATACAAATACAATTTACAGGCTGTTTTCCCAAGTGAGAAAGAGAAGACATATAATACATGAAAACAGAGTGGTGCGGATTTATCCACCATGTATGGCCAAAAAAGTTTCTCTGAGTGTCTGAAATCTAATATTTCCCAATGCATCTGAGAACAAACTCTAACCTAGCAAAGCTAGTCCATGGGGGCTGGGGGTGGACAATGTGCTTTAGGAAATAAATTATCATTATTATACATATGGATGAAAGCATTTCAAAAGAATTCAATATTCATTAAGAAAAATAAATGATTTTAACAGATGTGAAATTTAAATTATAGTCTTTATTATTTTTTAGTTAGTATACAAAAATAGGTTTCAATATGACAATACATGGTGTTTATTGAGAATATTTTTAAAGCATTTTTGGATGTTTTAAGAGAAACTACATGATGCTAATTGTTACCAAAGATTGTGACCATTTCTCTTTTTAAAATTATTATTATTATTTATTATTATTATTATTTTCTTAGGTGTATGAGTGTATCGCCTGTGCATCCATGTTGTGCAGTGCACTTTGAGGTTAGAAGACAGCGTAGGATCTACTGAAACTAGAGTCATGGATGGTTGTTAATCACCATGTGGGTGCTGGGAATCAAACCCAGTTCCTCTGCAAGGGCAGCCAGTGTTCTTAACCTCTGAGTCACCTCTCCAGTCCCATTATCCTTTCTTTAAAAGATCTTTTTATTTAATCCCAGCACTTGGGAGGCAGAGTCAGGTGAATCTCTGTGAGTTCAAGGTCAGCCTGGTCTACTTAGCAAGTGCCAAGCCAGCTGGCGCTACAAGAAGACCCTGTCTCAAAAAGAAGAGATCTTTTTATTGAGTTTTCATAACTTCAGTCCACATAATATTGTCAAAACATGTTGAGAATGGAGTTGATCTGTCTCCATGGTACCCCTGGGATGTCTGCCTACTATTTTTAGATAGAAAAGAAAATAAAGCACAACATGCACACGTCATATATATATGTATGAATATATACATATATATTTGCCACCTTCCTATTTTTATTATATATTGAAATAGGTAGCACATACATATTTAAGTACTTTGGTAAAGAGAGTAATACTTTACAGTGAACTTAAGGTCTTGAAGGTTTTTTTCTTTTAATTTGGGGATATTTTTCTGCTGTTTGGAATTTTTTATTTGGTTTTATCTATTATTGTGGATATGGAAGGGTATGTGTGCCATGGTGCACACAGGGAGGTCAATGACTTTGTAGAGCTGGTTCCTTCCCTCCACCTTCACGTGACTGGAGCTCTGGTTGTCCAGCTCGTGTGGTAAGTGCCTTCACCTCTAAGCCATCTCACCTGCACTGCTGTTGTTTTAGTTTTGGCTTCCTTTTGGTTTTTTTGATATGGGTTTTCCCTGCATAGGAAAGGCTGGCCTCAAACATAATCTTCCTTCCTCTGCCTCCCTTGCTTGTACGCCAAGGTGCTACCAAGCTCAGTTTAACGCAATGTTTTTTTTTTCTCAACTTTCCATCTCTCTCCTGCTTTTCAAGATGTGTTTCTGTATATGTTCATGTAAGTATATGTAACAAATCTGTGAGTTTCCACAGAGGCCTGATGAGGGAACAGGTATCCTCTATCACTCTCCACCTATTTGAGGCATGGTCTCTCCTTGAACCTTTCTTTAAAAGGTCTTTTTATTTAATCCCAGCACTTGGGAGGCAGAGTCAGGTGAATCTTCTCAGCTTAGGCTCTTCCTTTCCCACCCCTCTCTGTTGTATAGAACTTCCCTCCAACACCTGGACATCATCTTCCTGAGCTTAGCTGTACCTACTTGCCTAAAATCATCACAGCTGGACTTCCAACCCCACCTTGGAGGAGCAGGAAATGTCAACAGACCCTCATCTGAGAATCCAGTCATACCTCCCAACCCATGAGGAGGCTTTTGGCCTTAGCTGCACATGGCTTGGGGCAAGGGCTAGAGTACATATGCTAGGAAAGACTAAGGGAGGCTCTCTCACCATTTCATGTGGCTATGGAGAGTTATTGTGGATGTGTGATGAAGACTTTCTGGTGAAGTCTTAATGAAACAGCACCCATTCCTATAAGTAACCCTTCACCCATTTCTCTGTAAGGAAGCCCAATAAACTCATTGGTTTCCCAGAGTGCATTTTGGTGGCATAGTATCTTGGTTTGTCATTGGGACAAAACGAGGCGGGGGGGTGGATGTTGTTTCTATTCTCTATTCTTTAATAGGAATTGTAACAATACCCTCAGAGCTGGAGTTACAGATGTGCATGGGTCACTGGCTTGGTGTATGGGTGCTGGGTATCAAACTCTGGTCCTCATGATTGCATAGTTAACTCTGGACCATCTCTCCAGGGCCTCTACTTCCCATCTCTATGCCTTTTTTATTTTACTTTCCTTTCTTTTTCCTCCACTATCTTTTTATAAAGGAACTCCCAGAATTTCCAGGACTAACTTAAATACTTCCAGCTTCTGATGTGCACTGTGCTGCTTGGGAAGCTCTGCCCAGAGACAAACAAGCTTGAGTCTCTACTTTGTACAGTTGTGTGACCTTGACCATGTGACTGAACACCTGTGTCTAAGGTTTCTTATCTTTGTACTTGATAATTATACAACACATCTCACAGAGTAAATTATGAGAATTAAATCAGATGGCTTAAATGTGCTCAACACAGTTGGAAACATAGCAGATACCCAGTGTTTCTTTGCTTTTCTTTTCTTGATTACTTGAAGGATTAACACTTTAAACTTTTATGAAAGTTATAGTTTTATTGACCACTTTTGTAGCTTCTGTTCATTAATACCCAAAAAGAAGATGAAATGATGAAAACTATTTCTTCTCTTTTTTTTTCCCTAACAAAGGTGCATATTACAAAGCAATCTTCTACATTCATGTGACCAGCATGTTTTCAAGGAAGGAAGATGGTTGCAGCCTGTGCTAATGTCTAAAGAAGAGTGCCTACAATCTACAGAGTGATCCAGGTTCCATGGGGTCATGGATGTTTCTGTTTGACAGAAAAATTCAGATTTAAATCATTTTGTTCCTGAAAAGAATTACTGCAAAGAATGGCTTTGAGAACAATGAAATAAAGGATAACAGTCTTGGATGTGGCATTTATTATTATACCAACATCATAATTTCCTGAACAAATAGATGGACTCTTAAAGTTTTTAAGAGTGGGCCCAAACTTAGAGGACACTAATTCCCCTAGTTATCTCTTAGAACCATCTGTGTCCTAGAATCGTACCAGCTGATCTCTCTTGTCCCCTCAACATGTGCAGATGGAGCTGTCTGTGTCCTCACTATGTGCCAATGGAACTAACTGTGAAACCTTGTTTCTCTCTATGTCCCTGGTCAGGCCACACCTATAATTTATTCAAAATGGTTTCTCCAGCTTCTTTGGGGAAGTATACGTTCAAGTTCAGTTCAGCCCTTAATTTTCACCCACCATCTGGCCTTCTCATTCCTAGTAACTCATTCATGAAGGTCACATGCCCTTTCCCAATCTCCACTGTGTCCAATGGGTGTGTGCTCTGCTTGCAGCCCTTTAATATGTCCATTCTCAAGCATACCCATATTCATTCATTATTTTTTTGGGTGGAGTATCAAACTGAGGTTGCCAAGGGGATGCCTGGTCACCAGACCCAAGACTTCGTGGTTTTTTTGTAGGTTAGTAAAAGTCATTAGTCCTGGGGCTGGAGAGAGTACTGGCTGCTCGTGCAGAGGACCCAGGTTTGATTCTCAGCACCCACATGGTGGCTAATAACTGTCCATAATTCCAGTTCCACGGGATCCAACAATTTTGTGCAGGCATTTCACGACATGTGTGCACTTACATACATGCAAACAATACACTCATATAAATAAGATAAAAGTAATTTTTAAAAACTCATTAGTCCAGATTATGTCCATTAATAAAAGTCATTCCTACATTGGCAAAAGAGAAAAAATATTGGCAGGGGAGGTTGGGAAGGAAGTGTTTGAAGTGACTTAAATAACTTGAGAGTTCCTTCCTACCTGTACAAACACCTCCCAAAAAGACTTGCCTTAGGAGAGGAATTGTGTATTTATTATTCATTTTTATCATGTAGTAATTATTCATCTTAATGGTTTCATTATGACACTTTCATACATATATGTAATATATCCACTCCCTCTCATGTCCTCTGCCCACTCCCACTCCCACTGATTCCCTCCTTCCCAAACATATTTATGCATGGACCGAAGTCACTATCACCTTACATATTAAACTGAAAATCTTTTTATTGGGAACTTATTTTTGTTTTTACCTGTATGCTCTGAATTAGAAGGTCGCTTCAGAAATAAACATGTAGCCAGGCATGATTACACACATCTGTAATGAAGGAGTTGGACACATTTTAGATGTGCAGGCAGTATAATTAGAGGTTCAAGGTCATCCTCAGTTACATAACGAGTTTAAGGGATAGCCAGGTACACAAGACCTTGTCTCAAAAACCTAAGAATGGCAGGGCCTGGTAGCTCACACCTTTAATCCCAGCACTCGGGAGGCAGAGGCAGGCAAATCTCAGTGAGTTCAAGGCCAGGCTGGTCTTCATAGCAAGTTCCAGGCCAGCTGGGGCTACAGGGAGACCGTGTCTCAAAAATATCAAAAGAAAAAAAAATGCATGAATGAATAGATAGATAATATATAAAATAAACCCATGAAATTTTTAAAAATAAATTGCCCCTGCTGCTAAAGACTGAAAGACACGAAGCAGTGAGCCTCTCCATCAAATTCACCTCTTATGGTAACACGGCCCTTCTGGGTTTCATGGTGTCTACTGGCAGCCTTCAATGACCAGCATGAAGGGCCCCAGGAGCTCCTCAGCCTGGCCTTTCCCTTGGGCTCCATGGTCTGCTCCTTCCCTCTAGTGGTCAGCACTGCAAGTGCAGCTGACAGAACGTGGCCCCGTGCCCTGCCACAGGCCCAGGTGGTTTTGGAAACAGGAGTACTGTAATCAATAGGCTAACCCCTCCTTGCAGCCTCAGCTTCCAAGAGCAAACATCTGCTAGAAATATAAAGAACACTGAAAATAACACAGGTCAGCTTGAAGGAAATTTTACTTATTTAGAAACAGTGTACATGCCGTATTCACGAAGCTAGGAACACACATAGCATTGAGTACAGTTCATCTGTGTCCCTTAGATGTGACATTTTATTTATTATTTATTGGGGGGGTGAAAAACATGCTCTCACTATGTAGCCCCAGCTGTCCTGGAACACGCTGTGTAGACCAGGCTGGCCTCAAACTCACAGAGATCCACCTGCATCTGCCTCCTGAGTGCTGGGATTAAAGGCCTTCGCTACCATGCTTGGTCTTTAGTTTTATTTTTAATTAAGTTCATTTAAACTAATACATAAAGCTTAAATATTGCATACAATAATGGAACAGTACATGAAGTTCCAGTACACGTGTACATGGTACAATGTTTAGTTTGCTGGAGACTCAGATGTTAAGCATTCCATGAAAGAAGTGATCATTTTCTATGGTGAAAACTTTCAGAATACTTTCCTATAATTTGAAAGGTCTACTCTATTAGCTCTATCTCTGGTCCCCTTACTGTACATCCTGTACCAGAAATTTCCTGCTCTGTCTAATGGCAGCACAGTCCCCATCTTAGAAACCACACATGGAGTTCAGAACGGAGGCTGAAGCACAAAAATCTACCAGTTGTGAGGTCTTTGGGAAATAGTTCCTCACAGTATCGTTTTCTTCATCTGTATACTCACTTACTCCACTATCCTTAAGGTTCTGTGAGGAGCTACGTGAACTGTTGTGCATACATCACTGAGAATGGTTTGGAATTCCAGAAATGGAAGCTGTAGTGAGGATCCGGGTTTTAAAGCAGGTGGCATCTGTCATTTTCGTGTTTTGTAATAGGTGGGAAAGGAAGAAAGGCCAGGTCCTGCTCAAAAATTACACTAAGCTGTCACAGCAGAAAGCTGTCCACTGCGTTTCAGTATAGAAAGGGCCTTCGGCCAGATCTGGCAATGCAATCCCAGTGCTGAGGGGGCTGAGGGGGAAGGATTCAGGTTCAAGGCAAGCATGGGCTACACAATGAGACCTTGTCTCATAAAACCACAAGGAGGCAGATGTGATGGCACAGGCCTGTGGCTCCATCACTGAGTCCTAGTCAGCGAGGTGACCAAGGCAAAAGGAACATGAAATGGAGGCCAGGCTGGGCTATATAGTGAGTTTCATACCAGCCTAGGCCACATAGTAGGACCCTCTCTCAAAAATAAAGGCCAGGGCCCGGCACCACTAGAAAGGTGAGAGAAAGGAAGTGAGAGAGAGAAGGGAAGGAAGGAGAGAGGGAGGGAGGAAACAGGAAGGGAAAGGGGGAAGCAGGAAGGGGGAGGGAGAGAAGGGGAGAAGAGGAGAAGGAAAAAAGGAATAAAGAAAAGCAGTCAGAGAAGGTCGTTCATATCTGTAATTCCAGTATTTGGGAGTTTGAGACAGTAAGTTTGAAGCCAGCCTGAGCTATGTGGTAAGTTTCAGGCTAGCCTGTAGTGAGACCCTGTCTCACAAAACAATAAAAGCCCCTCCCAAATAAAGAAAAACAAAAGAAAATGAAAAGAAAAAAGGAAGTATTTAGTGAGTACCACTGAAAACCCCAAGGGACCAGATCGGCGGCCTGCTTCCCGTCGGTTCCCACTCCCAACGAGTAGATCGCATGGACTGACTAGATTTTACTTTGCATTACAGGAAGAGCCTGTCTATCAGTGACCTGGTCTCCTTCCAGGAGACTTCAGCTCATGACCATCTTCACTGCCATCTATCTGCGCCTGCCTCTCCTACCCTTTGTCACTCATAGGGATGATACCTAGGCGCTTGTGGTCAATTCAGAGCCCGTTTGTATGGAAAGATGGTGGATGGGAAATCAATAACGATATTTATTTTTAAAAAGAGGATGAATTGAGGATTTCTCATAGCATAACATAGACGTTGATTTGCTAATTGTTTATTCACCTGTACCAATACGTTACATGCTCTTTTCTGTATGCATATTTTATTCCCAATTAGTTTAATGATGTACTTTACTAACTAATCCTCTTTGATTGTGCTTAGGACAGTATAATTACAAGAATAAAAACTAGGATGAACTCACTATTCTGTATAATTAATATATGCAAATAATAAAGAAAGAAAGCTAGGGCCTCAGTTTCTGAGTTTCTCAAAAGACTGAATCTCTCACTGTGAGGGAGTGACGTTTAAATACACTTTTAATGTATCTTGCTTAAATTTTTCTTTTTGTACATGTTGGGACGTGATATATGATTTTTAAAAATCTAATATTTAAAGCAACTGGTAGTATACCTTCATGGTAGAAAATGTTCTTAGCATGGGTGAGAACCAGGGTTCAGTCCCCAGCACCAGAAAAATTAAATGGCATTTAAACCCAAAGACAATACTTCCATAAACATACACCAAGAAAGAAGGGCACGAACTTCCTCGGTGTCTGTGGACTCCTTTATCCATCACTTGTTTGGTACTTACTCAGTCAGCCTCAGTTGCTGCCTCCAGGTAGTCCTGAAGGCTAGTCTACATTCTTTCTGGTGATTGTTGCTGTTTTTCTGGAGGTGGGTTGGGATTTGGCCATGGTAGTCTCTTCTAAGGTTTGGAGGCACTGTTTCCCCCAAATAGCATCCTTATATCAAGTGGAGATTTCAGGGGATGACAACCACAAATTCAAAAATTGCCTCAGCCTCCTGAGTGCTGGGTTTAAAGGCTTAAGTCACGCAGGAAAACTTTGTAACTTTCTGCTCCACCTAAGTCCGTAGATGGAATGAAAATTACTCCTAGAGGAATCTGGAAGAAATATGTTCACTAAGTCTGCTTAATACATGACTATATTTACCCTTGATAATATACCCAAACATTAAAAGATTTAGCATTCTTGAAATTTTGCAAAAATGTTAACTTTGTGAGATTTCTTTAGCAAAATTTTATTACTACATACAACAGACTCCAAGGTATTTCATTTCCTTTATAAATGGCTAAAGATGCTATGACAGGGAATCCAGATATTTAAACAGGAATGGAAAGGGTCGCCCTCATCTCGGGTACAAGGAAGAGCTTGCTTTTTTGTCAGATTTCTTTCCTTCCTTTCTGCTTTTTGTTTGTTTTTTGACTTCCCAGACTGTGATTTTATGTCTAGGAATTCGATTAGGTGCTTTACCTTTTCTGTCGGGCACAGGTGAAGGTACTGGGGCTGTAGACGAGTAGTAAGAAAAAATAAAAATGATGGAAAACCTCTTGGTGCCTGGGAATGGGAAAGGTCCAACATCAAGGCCTCAGAGCCCAAGACCATGCATGGAGTCAAGACCACAGCTCGCTATCAAGGGAGGTGCGAAGTCCATTCTCGAGAGTCAGTCCTCCCAAGACCAGAATCTGCAAATGGCAGAAACCCTCCCTGTTCCTTGAATAAGCCCAACTTAATTCCATCTGTAGCCAGGGGCCTCCCTGAGACCTGCGGCCTTCACTTTTAGCTTCTCTAGCTTCCCCTGCTGGTAAGCCTTGTCTTCTTCAGTCTCTCCTTGGTCTGCTTTCTAAGCTTCGTTAAAGGCATCTTCTTGCATTCTTCACAGTCCAACATGGCTCCCGCAACCCACTCTGTTGATCCAGATCTTGAACCCTTAATTACTTTTATGATTGCAATTGAATTCTACTTTGCATAAGCATATCTCTTCATATACAATGGATTTGCCAGCATTGCTGACATTTATTTAGTTCCTCACTTACTTAAAACAAAGAATAATTAACATATTCCAATCACTGCAAAAACCTTTTCACTGACCCATGATAATTTCAAAGCTTTCTTACTTCCTAATTTTAGGAAATTCCTCTGGGGGTTATTTTTTAATCCCTGCAACAATTCACAGGTAGCTGGATGAGTGAACAAATGAATCCCTCTGTCAATCAAGAGATGTTATTTATGGTTCCTATAGAAGAATAATACCCTTAAGAACAAATAGAACTGACAACTGATTTTATGAGATACATATAAAAAAGTGTATCTTCAAGCATTGTAAAATGATGATTGGAACATGGTGAGGATTTAAATAGTTATTAGAATCTCAATCTGAATGCAAAGCACCTCTCAGCTGCCTATTATAAACATATGTAAAAATATGGAAATTATGATGAAAATAATAGAATAAAGATTCTTGATAAAACAAGCACTCCAACAATTCATTTTATGAATCTATGAATTCCAAAAGCTCTTTGAACTAATTATTATTTTAATAGATTTTCCTAGCTCTGTTTCCTGTGCTTTTTTACATTTACATGGCATATATGTGTACATATGTATGTATCCTATTTATATTACCTTATATTCTGCCTTTATGGCTTTATATTATACAACAGTATTTCCTCATAAACACTAAAATTTACTTTAAAACATTCATTGAATAATTTCTTAATACATGATATATTTCCTAAATTTAAAGTTCCCTTATTGTTGGACAAGAGGATTATTCAAGTTGCTTTGGCTTTGTTTTTCTTTGTTTGGGTTTTTAACACAGCATTACAATGAAAGTAATAACATTTTATGAAAATCTTTGTATTAAAGGGTGACAATTTCAATACAGTGTTTATATGTTTGTTTCTTGGATGGTTTTTATTTCTCTTCTTGTGATGCCAATAGCTCAATGTGGAAAATCACCCTTCATCCCAAGGTGTTTGAGTAAAACCATCTCTAGCCACAAAGCCTATAAGAAGAACAAAGTAAGGGCAGCCAAGGTGCTCTGACCTTATGATCTGATCAGGACAAGGCAATGAGTCTCCCTCCTGGTCTTTTCCAGGAAGTTCTAATCCCTTTGCACTAAGGTCACGTGGCATGAAAGGAGCCCAGCTCAAGCAACCACAGAAAAGTCTGTCTTTTCATGAATCCAACACGAAGGAATGACACAAGCTGGTCATGGAAAGAGGTGGGTTCTTAGTAACACCATCCTTGTCACTCAACTCCCTTTTAAAAATTATTTTAAGAGGCTGGTTAGGTGGTTCAGGCATTTGCTGAAAGGTTTGATGACCTGAGTTCAATCCCTGGGACCAACAATGTGGAAGGAGTGAAGTAACCCTTGCAAGTTATCCTCTGACCTCCACATGCACACACACACATACGCGCATATACAAATAAGTAGAAGAAAACATAACAAAATTAGAGATGAAAAGGCTGTTATTACCTCAGACTTCAGTGAAATTCAGAACATCATTACAGAATACTTTGAAAACTTATAAGAAATGGATAAATTTCCTTTTCTTTTAAAGAAGGGTTTTTTTTATTTTTTAAATAATTTTTTAAATTATGTGTATGAGAATATTGCTTCCATGTAGGTAGGTGTATCCATGTCATGCAATGCCCTTGGAGGTCAGGTCCCTGAGAACTGAAGTTATGAACAGTTATTAGTCACCATGTAGGTGCTGGGAATCACACCTGGTCCTCTGCAAGAGCAGTCAGTGTTCTTAACCACGGAACCACCTCCAGTCTAGAAGAAATGAATAAATTTCCAAATGCATATCATCTACCAAAATTAAAGCCAGAGGATATAAATAATTTAAACAATAAGATCAAAGATGTAATCAAAAGTCTCCTCACAATGAATGAAAGCCCAGGACCAGGTGGATTCACAGCCAAATTCTATCAAACTGTCAAGGAAGATCTAATATTAATCTTTCTCAATTTGTTCTACAAAATAGAAAAGGAAAGAATACAAGCAAATGTCTTCTCTGAAACCAGTATTATTTTGATACCAAAACCAATTAAATACACAAAAACAAAAAAAACCCGAAAACCCACAGACCTATTTTCCTAATGAACATGGTTGAAAATTCTCAGCAATTTGGCAAAACAAATTCAGGAGTATGTTAAGAGCATATATCATGATCAAATGGGTTTCATCCTGGAGATGTCATGTTGATTCAACATAAACAAATCAATAAATGTAGCATACCATATAAACAAACTTAGGGACAGAAATCACATAACCATCTTAGGAGATATAGAAAATACTTTGACAAAGTTCAGCATTCTTTTATGATAAAAATCTTGGAGAAAGTAGGAATAGTTGCAGCATGCCTCAAAATAATAAAGGCTACATGCAACAAACCTATAGCCAATATTGTATTGAACATTTGTTATAAGAACATTATATAAGAATATTGTGTAAGAACATTTGCTCTCTTATTCAATATAGTGCTCAAGTCTTAACTATAACAATAAAACAAGAGAAAGGCATAAAAGGGATAAAAATAGAAAAGGAAGGAGCCCATGTGTCCCTATTTTCAGATGACGTGATTCCAAACTTAAAAAGTCCCCTATAGAATCTACTAGAAAAATCTTAGATCTAATAAACACTTTCAATAAAGTCACAGGATACAAACTCAATATTTAAAAACAAACAACAGTAACCTTTATACTTACCAACATGAGCTCACAAAGAAAGAAATTTGGAAAAATATCTCATTTATCTAATAGCTCCAAAAATAAATAAATAAATAAAGTATCAAGGAAGAAACCAGAAGAAGACCTTTACAATGAAACCATTAAGACATCACAAAAAGAAACCAAGAAGATGTAAAACAATGGAAAGAACCTCTATGCTCCTGGATTGGCAGAATATTATGAAAATGGCTATTCTACCAAAGTTAATCTACATATTCAATGTGATACCCATGAAAATTTTGATGTCATACTTACAGAACTAGGAAAAACACTCCAAGAATTCGTATAAAACCAGAAAACACTGTAAATAGCCAAATGAACCCAAAAGACCAAGAACACAGCTGAAAGATTCATAATACTTAACTTTAAATTATATTACAGAGCTATAAAGACAAGGACAGCCTTACACTGACATGAAAACCTATACTGATGTGGGATGACATTTTCTATCATTTATAACGTTCAAATATCAGACTGATAAAAGGTGTGCAGGTATTTAATACTTCTACTTTGCTTTTTCTCTTATGAGAAATCCAAATAGAATATATATAATGTATAATGGTCGAACATATAGTGGGTTGAGTTTTTTTGTTTATTTATTTGCCTTCTTGAGACGGAGTCTCCCTGTAGTGCCAGCTGGCCTGGAATGTACTATGTAGATAAAGTTGGCTTTGATCTCTGCCTGCTTCACTCTGCCTCCTGAGAGAGGGGTTATTTGAGGTGTGAATTAACATCTAGCCATTTGGAAGTCTGTTTTTACAGACTTGCTGTTAACTGACTTCTGACTTCTTTATTTTAATTACATTTATTTGTTTGTTTGTTTGTTTATTATGTGGCATAGGGGAGTGGGCATTTGCAGGTCAGAGGACAACCTGAAGGAGTCAGTTCTCTCCTGTTATGTGGGTTCTGAGTACTGAACTCAAGCAGTCAGGCTTGACAGCAGGAACTTTTACTTACTGAGCCATCTCCCCAGCCCTGAATTCTGGTTTTCATTTCATCGTGATCTCAGAAGATAACTTGCCAATTTCATTCCTTTTTTAAGAAAAAAAAATTACTTTTAAAAATCATAATTTAGGGGTCTGGTGAGATGACTCAGAGGTTAAGAGCACTGACTGCTCTTGCAGAAGACCTAGGTTTGATTCCCAGCACCCACATAGTGACTAACAACTGCCTGTAACTCCAGTTCCATGGCAGTGAGAAGGGTATTGTGGAGAAAAAAGGAAGAGAAACCCAGAATGTTGGGACAGCCCAAAGAGTTAAGGAAAGCACGGTTAGAAAAGAGATATAAAGAAAAGTAGAGGGGTGGTTGTGCATTTCTGAAGAATTCGGAAAATCCAACAGGACTTACTAGAGCCTCAAGTCAGTGACCCAGATCCGCAAGAACTGCCCTAAAGGGCGGGATTCCAGTCAGGGAAAGTTCATCTTATTAGCACACTATGTATTCTGTCTAGCTCTTTAGGGTGACTGACGGTGAACTGACCCTCCTGCGGGGTGGTCCTGTCACCAAGTGACCTGACAAAATTGAAAGTTAGGTCTTTATCCAAACCACATTCTATTCTGATCCGCCCTCCCCCAGGGAGCTTTTTGCCTCTGTAACACTATTGCTAGACTTTTATCTATGTAAGGCTCTTTCCCCACTAGGGAAATTTCTCCAACTCAGAATTGAGAAGAATCTGCTTTTAAAAGCAAGCATGTCTTCTGTGTATTCTTATTTAACCTACTTAGTAGAAAACATAATTTTATAGAACACTAAGCACATCATATTCTTGGTGCCATTTCCAATAAAATAAACATTGCTGTTAAATATGAACACGATAACGTAGATATTTCCCCTCCCTCATACACTTTCTAAGAGTTTGTCAGAAGCAGTAATGGAATTCTCAAGGGAAGACAGTCTAAATGATGAAAAGGCTATTAACACTTCTTTTATTAAGTCCTTAAAATTATGGCAACAGGCTTATACAACCTCTTATAAAAGTCAAAGACAGAGTGTGCCATCAACTCAAGGCAAACTTAATTGAACCCTCTTAGCACATCTTATCTAAGCGGCACCTGCAGCAACAAGTTCTGTAAAATTGCAATCTTGTCCAATATGTTCACGCCACACTACTCGAGAGGGAAAATGGAACTCCTTAGAATTATTGCCTCCTTCATGGAAGTGGGTGAAATGACTTGTCAGCGAAACACTTCTGGCTTTCTTTAAAAAAAAAAAAAATCATCAGCTTGAGTATTTGGCCGTATGTATTACGTCTTTGGACAAAGTCTTTATACGTATCATGACCATACTAATATGAAACCACCAGTTGTTGAAAAGAGCCATTATTTATCTCCTTTGCCGAATGTGAGTAGCATACTGTGTTTCATTATCAAAGAACAAGATCCTGCAAGTGCCCAGAGCATTGCCAGTTTATTTCCTTAGTAGGAAGGAGGGTGGTACTTCAAAGGGAAAAAAAGTACAGGAACTGAATGGATTCTTAGCCTTTATCATCCGTTGAGATGCAAACCTTCATGTCAGTCCTCCACCTCCACCCCCTACAGTATTCAACACTGTATCTTCAGCACACTGCAGTGCCTGGACCCTAGCAAACATCGGCGATTACTTATTTTAATATATGGGTACGGAAAGAAGCAATTGGAAAAAATGCAGCTCTTTCTGAGTTTTGTGGGAAGAAATAGTACATTGCACTAAATTATGGCTCTATACCATTTTGCATAAATCCTAATATGCAATGATTATAATAATAAAATGTAATAGATTAAATTTAAGAAAGTTCTCACATAGCGACCTATCTTTGCTCCACCTTAATCCTTACAACAAACCAGGCTACTTCTTATTTATAGATGAGAAACTAGAGAGATTGAACTGTGGAGAAAAACAGGGACAGAGAAGCCTTCTCCCCAATTTCTACTATTTAAATGATTATTCAAGGTCACTTTGTGCTTTCATAAGACAACCAAGGTTAAACCTAGATTTCAGGTTATCAGATCAAAACAGTTTTCTCAGTTCCAATGATAAGAATACAAGATAAACTGGTCAGGTGAGACCCTGAAAATGGACAGTTCTAATTCTTATCCTTGGCCAGAACCTGGGAATGTCCTGGTCTAAGGCCGGAAGTGTCAAAAGGGAGTTCAGGTGGTTTCCCTTCATCTCTTTTTCCCAGATGAGCACTCCTGAGTGGAAACTGCATGTGAAAATAGGACTGAAACTGACAGGCCCCTGGGCACTGTGGCTGGGCCAACTGGACTGATCCCTCCTCATGCCTCATCCCATTTTCTGCCATAAATCCTTTAAAAAGTCCCCTAGACTAGAGGCTCAGTGGTTCCCATTTCCTGGGACTCACTCCTGCTACTCCAGAGCTCCGCCTCCTTTCTCTCACAATCCCTATAAGACATAATAATAAAACATTCTTCAAAAACTGACCCTGTGTGGTCAATTATTTTCATTCCTTGAATTTGTTTGATTATGAAGCATGAACTTGGAGTCACTCATGCAGTGATAGTTCTGTGTGATGTGAGTCTCTGGTATGGGAATGATTTATCTAGACTAATAACTTTTAATTAACCCCTGCAAAGCCATGTGCTCTTGTGTCTTATGGCCTTGGCATCTGATCTTGTTTCCCAGGCAACCTCAATTTGGTACTAACCCCCAAAAGATGATGAATAAATGAAAGTGGGTATGTTTGAGGATTAACATATCGAAGTGTTGAAAGGCTACAGCCCATCTCCATTGGGCGCAGTGAAGAGCTGAGAAGGACTTGTGACTTTGGGTGAATGAGATATTCCTGAACTAGGGATGAAAAGACAGGGTGGTCTACTAAAATTAGGATGAGGCCATGCGAGTACTTCCCCCAATTAAAGCTAGAGAAGCCACATTGAATAAAAGTATGGATGGGGCTGGATTCCAGACACAGTTCCAGAGGCAGGATTCCAGCAAAACAGTTCCATCAGCACAGTTCCAGTAGACAGATGGTTCCAAGAGACATCTAAAGGAACAAGTGTCCTCCAAGTTCAGACCCACTCTTAAAGACTAAACTTAAGAATTAGACTCTTTGTTCAGGTAATTGCAACATTGGCATAGTAACGTGACATCCTGGCACCCTTACTGCTGAGTTAAAGCACACCTGAGGCCAGACAGAAAGCCTCTGTGGAACTCAAGGGCCCTACTTCCCTCAGTCACCTGAAGTGCTTCGTCATGCTTCAGATCTTTGAACATCCCTGGGACAAGAGATGGCTCCGCAGGTAAGAAGACCTAAATTCAGGGCCTGGAACTCATGTGAACGGAGAAGGAGAAAACTGACTCCATAAGTTATCCTCTTGACTGCCATACAGTGGCATGAACGCACGTGTGTTTGCACACACATAATAATGAGAGAGAAAGAGAAAGAGAGAGGCAGAGAGAAGGAGAGAGAGAAAGAGAGGGAGAGAAGACAGATCTCTGCCAAGTCTTAGATGTAGCCTATCTATTGTGGACTCCAGTTACTTGCATTTAAAATAAATTCAGTAAGGTCTGTGATCCCAGAACTCAGGAAGTGGGGGCAGGAGCTACACTGTGAGTCTGTGGCCAGCCTAGACTAAAGAGACCTGTCTCAAAAAGCCAAAATAATAATAGTGATAGTAAATGAAGTAAGTTCACCAGTTATACATCATTTTCTGCAAATACAGCCTTACCATTCCAGATCCATTTATCTCTTAAAAAGTTAGTGAGGCTCCAAGGACCAATTAAAAACCTTTGGTTAGGCCAAGATTTAAGTGGTAAGTAATGATAGTTTTCGTGATGCTGTGGGAGCAGCTGTCTCATCACTGTGGCCCCTGTCTGCCAATAGAAAGTTTAAAACATTCACAAGAAAAACTACAGACTTTAAAGTCATCTCTCTTTGTCCCAGTTTGGTTTATAATAGAAATCAATGCTAAGATTGTTAAGAATAAGAACTCACACCTGCAAACTTAGCCCATTTATAACATCAAATTCATGCAAGACTGTGGTCGGATGGTATCTACTGTGGAAGTATTTTTCTTTCTAATTATATGACTATTAACTTCTTAGAAAGTATTACCATCAATTTCAAGGTTTAAAAATTAGCATGATAAGCACAGTCATCTATACTTTCTGAAATTTTCAGTAAATATAAAGGTTGAATAATGAGAAAAGCTGCTATAGAGAGAGTTAATTCTATCCACTGACAGTGGTTTTCTAAATGATAGCTTCCCAAATTGTGTGATATTTGAATAAAAATGTAACCTTTGAAAATTGGTTGCATTATGATTTGATTTCATGTTTGTGAACTTAAAGAAAATACTATTCTAGTTTATCAACCTAATTCACCATGTAGGAAATTATTTAGAGACTGAAACTAGATCTATTCAGAGCCTCAAGCCTTTCTACAAATGTGAGACTAAAGAGGACGAGAAGAAGGAAGGAGGGGAGGGGGCACTGGAAGAAGGAGGAAGAGAAAGATGGTTGAAGGCAAAGTGCTAAGTAGAAAGATAAGAGATAAGAGATCTGGGTTCTAGCTTTGGATGTATAAGCTGAAGTTCCTAGAACAAGAATGAAATCTGTACCTGTCTTAAAGACTCTCCAAGGCCAGATGGCTGACTTTTGTAACTATAGATGGTTCAAATGTTGCAGACTAGAGCCAAATTACCTTTGGTTATTTTCAGTCCCTTTGAAAACCATTCATTGCCCTCCTGTGTCTGACTACTACCTATATCTGAAACCTATAACCAAGTTGTCCCCACTCTATGGTCCCCATCAATCTATTAAGCAAATGCCTTGATTTTTTTTTTCTCTGTACTAATTTAAAACCTCATGTAACTATGTCCACAGTGGAACATATTTTTCAGGGCTGCTTGATTCTCTGTTCCCAGGCCATTCTTGGGCCATGCTCACTCATAGCTGACTCAAGAATAAACTATCTTTTATTCCCTTTAAGGTGAGAGAAGTGACTTTTTTTTTTGGTCTTAGCCCTGGCTGGCCTAGAACTTGCTATGTAGACCATGCATGGCCAAGCATCAGAGAGATGCTCAGAGAAGTATTTCTTTTATAGGTAATTCTTTTCTTTTCTTTTTCTTGAGAATTTCATACATGAACACCGTATTGACATAATTTCTTTTCCTTCCAGACCCCCTTCCAACTCTTCTCATGTCCTCCCACTTTCTCTCAATTGTTTGTCCTCTTCTTTGTTTATTATTGTTACATATACATATGTATATATACATGTATAATGCACAGAGTCCATTTAGTGACACTCATGTGTACCTGTGTTGAGGACTGACCACTTGGAATTAGATAGCCTCTCAGGGAGCGCATCCCTAAAGAAAGCATTCCCCTTCCCTCAGCTCTTCATCTCCACATGGGACCATGTGTCATTTCCCCCCTCTGCATTGACATGTCAAGTGGTATTATTTTTATTCAGGTCATACAACCCTATTGTGGAGATTTCATGGGTGCAGCAGATAACTGATCAAACTTTAAAAAAATAATACTATTTCTGACCTGTTCTTACAGAAGTAACCTTGATTTAGGCTTGTTGTTTTATGAAGCAAGATTCTATTTTTCAAAAGATTGTCTTTATTATTATTTATGTGTATGTATATTGTATGTGAGAACACGTGTGTGCAGGTGCCTATTGGGGCCATAAGATGACATTGTTCCCTTGGAGTTAGAGTTGTAGGTATCTGTGGGCCACCTGGTGTAGATGCTGTAATTCAAACTCCAGTCCTCTGGATGGAACAGCAGAAGATGCTCTGAACTGCTGAGCCACCTCTCTAACCCAAGTGCCCATTGGTTATAGTTATTAGTCCCAGGTGAAGTGTTGCTTGTTCTGGAAGCTATGGAACCTGAGAGATGCCTCAAGCCATTGAAGAAAGTGGGTAACTTGGAAGTTTAAAAGGTCAAGAAAGATTCTGGGGCTGGCGAGTGCTTAGGTGATTATGCAGTTAAGAGCACATCCTGCTCTTGCAGAAGACCCAGGTTTGGTTCCCAGCACTGACACTGGGCAGTTCACAACTGCTTGTAATTTAGCTTCAGGGGATCCAACACCCTTTTCTGGCCTCCAAAGCCCTTCAGTCACATATGCATACCCACAAATAGACACATACACATATACATAATTAAAAAAAATAACAAAATAAATCTAAAAACTAATAACAATAACAAAGTCTTAGAGAATATCATGAAAGAGGGTACAGAAAAATGTAACAGCTGGAAGATAGGGAGGACTTCTGAGAAGCGCTGTCTTCTGGCTGTGACATGGCTGTTGCACTCATGAACTCATAGTCCCGTGGTTACCTACACAAAGTCAAGCTAGGTAGCATTCTACCCCTAGCTGAGAAGTTATTGGAAGTTGGTGGATGCTTCAGGAGGAGGAGGAATGTTTTTCAGGGAAAATGACTGATGGGTTGCCTATGCTCATGCGGTAGCACTCATTGGACTTAGCAGATAATTAAAAAAAAAAAGACATTAAAAAAGAAGACATAAACATAGGAGGGAGGTATATTAGGGGGTATCAGAGATGTTGGGGTGATCAAGATACATGGTATACATGCATCAAAATGTTAAAGAATAAGTAAAAATAATCTCAATTTAAAAATAAAATAATATCCTTAGAAAGAAACTATGAACGTTTAAAAGAGTAGGTGTGTACTTGTAATCCCAGTGCTGGGGAGACAGAGACAAGGAGATCCTTGGTGCTCAAAGCCAGTCAGACTACTCTCAGTGAGCTAAGTGAGAGACTCTACCTCAGAAAGCAAGGTGGGTGGCACCAGAATGACTGACGCCTGATGTTGGTCTCTGACCTCCACACACGTGTACACATACATGAACATAGACACACATGCGTACACAAAAACAACTCTGAGACATAATTGATACAGCAATCACTGAAAATGTGTAAGGAAGTACATCAAAATGTCAACAGAAAACTATCTGGCTATTTACAATGATGCCAAAAATATGTATTGGAGAAAAAAAAAACCAGCCATTTCAACAAATGGAGCTGGGGAAATTGATATCTACATGTAGAATAATGGAACTCGAACATCATACTACACCCTGTACAAAAATCAGCTCCAAAGAGATTAAAGACTTTAACAGAAGACCCGAAACTCTGAAACTGCGAAAGGAAAACACTTCAAGATATGGGCCCAACTAAGGACTTTCTGGATGGGATTCCACTCAAGAAATAAGGCCAGAGCTGGAGAGATGGCTCAGCAGTTATGAGCACTTACTGCTCTTCCAGAGGACCCAGGTTCAGTTCTCAGCACCCATTTGGTAGATTAAACATCAAAACATCAACTAGTTCCAAGGGATCTGATTTCTTCTGTCCTCCATGGGCACCAGGAATATGTGATGCACTTACATACATATTGGCAAAACATTCACACCCATAAAATAAAGATAAATAAAATATTTTTAAAAAATTAAAAGAGGGGCTGGAGAGATGGCTCAGCAGTTAAGAGCACTGGCTGTTCTTGCAGAAGACCAGGGCTCGGATCCCAGCACATACAATGGTAAGGGGATTTGATACCTTCTTCTGACCTCCTTAGGCATTGCAAAATGCCAGGGTACTTACACACATGCAGGCAATACACTCATACACATAAAATTAAAATAATGAATAAAATGTTTAAAAATTAAGGCCAACAATAAAAATAGGACTTCATAAAACTAAAAAGCTTCTATAAGGCAAAGAAGATTGTCAATTGAGTTTGGTTTGGGAGGCAAGTTGAAGGTATATTTACCACACAAAACTGTTTGCATTTTGCATTGCTCTCAGTTTGTATGCTGCCATAATGACCGTCTTCAAATGTGGAAGCACAGAAGCTAAAATTCTAAACTAAAAAAAAAAAAAAACTTTAAATCTAAATAATACTGCAAATGTCATGAGATTTGATTCAATAACTTTTAGACGGAGGATTTGCAGTTCTCTTATTGTTTGATGATAGTACTAATTTTACTTTGCTGTGTAACTTTGGAAGTATCTAAGCTTTATAGGTCTTGTAAAAATGTGAGAGAGAAGCACAACAGAATTGGGGTTTGGGAAGGGAAGTGTTTGGGCTTTTTTTGCTTTGTTGGTTGTTGGGTTCTGTGTGTGTGTGTGTGTGTGTGTGTGTGTGTATCTGTCTGTCTGTCTATGTGTGTGAGTTTTAATATCAGGTGAATTTTTTTGTTTCTAAGCAACATGTACATATAATATAAACAATCAATACATCTGAAATAAGCCAAAGAAATTAGACAAGGGTAAGTAAGAAGGGGGTTAAAACCCAAATGATGAATTTGTTTCTTAAAACAAACAAACAAACAAACAAACAAACAATAAGATAAGATAAAGTCAAAATACGGACAAAAAAGGGAGAACAAAGCAAAAAATAAAATAAAATAAAAAAAGAGAGTGGGTAACAAAGATTGCCCAGCTGGATGAATATATAAGGAGGATATAAAATTAAAATATGAAAGTTTGAAAGAAAGTTTTTCTTCTTTTCAGAGCCTCACACATGCAGAGCAAGCAGTCTGCCAACTGAGTCATGTCCCCAGCCCAAAGCGATTTTTTCATTAAACACAAAGTGAAAAGTTAGTAAAAAGGGGAGCTGGAGAGATGTCTCAGCAGCTAAGAGCACTTGCTGCACTATCAAAGGACAGGAGTTCGGATCCCAGAACCCATATCAGGCTGCTCACAAATGCCAACTCCTAAGGATCTGATGGCCTCCTGTAGCCTCCACGGGTGCACACAGTTGTGCACATTTAGTCAATCAATCAATCGATCAAAAAAAAAAAGAAAGAAAAGAAAAGAAAAAAATATATAGAAAAGAAAAAATAGTTTTGGAGCCGCTTCTTTCTAGATCCTCAGAAGTTGGAGACCATCAAGTCCACAGTAAGAGCTGAGGGGATGCGCAATTGAACCTGGAAAGTTTTCTTCTATCATTTCAAGTATCTGATAGGGCTGTCTTCTCTTCCGTAGCTTCTGCTTCTCTGCTTACACCAAGCTTCTGCCAGCCGCACTGGCTTTGCAGTCGGCCTGCTGGGCGGAGACTCTCACCTTCCAGGCACCCTCCAGTTCATTCTCCCTGGGGCATTGGGAATGTGGGAAGCATAGTACTACTTCAGGCGGAGGAACTGAGCTTCCGAGCTTTGGGGCTCGTCGGCAGATAGGTGGCGCCAGAGAATCATCTACACCCAGCTCTCACACGCCAGGGTTATTCTCAGATCTGCTTTGAGCATGGTTGCCTTCCCTGCCTCCTGCTGCCTGCACCTGTCAGCAACCTGGACCCCCTTCTCCACAACCACTTCCCAGGGATGTCTCTCACATTGGGACTGTGTAGGTTAAATCCAGGCTCCCGACTTGTTGGGTCTATTTCCCCTGTTTTTAGATTCCTGGGATAGCTCACTTTTAAACAGGTTCCTTCTCAAGACGGCCACTGATCACGGGCTTTCCAGTCATACAGGGTGACAAAACGGGACTCTTCTCCACTCCTTACTGCTCTGACAGATGAATTGCTCTCACCAAACCCTGCACCGGGATTTGAGTCGTTGTGAGGGCTGTGAGCTTATCTCCAGGTTAAGACTAACGGTGTCTTTTCACCAGCGCCAAATGGATGAGACTTCTGCATCGCCTCCATCCATTGAGAAGCAATGCTGCTCGAACGAAGTTCAGCTTGCTTTACTTCTTTTTGGAGTGTCTTTCTCCGTGATTTCCATCTGCTCTGTTACTACCTTTGTGAATTTCTGAAGCCCCTCTTTCTCACTTTGAAACAGTCTCTTTCAGAGAGATGTACCTACCTCTATCTCCTGAGCACTGGAATCAAAGGCCTATGACCCATTCCTCCCACTGCTCTCCCGCTCCCAGTCTATTTCTTCTGCTGACTCTTTTTCTTAACCAGTCACTTAGAGGCAACTTCTAGTTTGGTCTTTTACTCAGAAATCTAAGATTACAATATCTTCTTCTTGTTGTTGGTTTGTCTTTTTGAGACAGAGTCTCCCTATAGCCCAACTTTATAGCTAGGCTTTGCTTTCACAGAGATCAGCCTCCTGAGTGCTAAAGTTAAAGACACACATCACCAAGCCTGGCTTAGGTGTTTAACTTAAGTCATTTATTTAGGCTAAAAAATTTTAAATATGTATAGAATTTGTCATTATGATACATGACTTCTTAGAGATAATTATACTAAATGAAAACTCTATAAAACTTGGTGTTGTCCATAAAGAACATGTACAGAATAAAGCTGTCCATAGGTCCTCTTCCTGTGTTCCAAAGCCAAAGAAGACATACAACAGAAAGGCATTTTAACGACTTTGGTAAGTGGTGCTATAACCAAGCACTGTAAATATTTCATTGGGGAATTTTTATCTCAGCTGACTTTTAAAGCAATGTTAAATCTTTTTTTCTTTCTTTTTTTGATTCAATTAAGCACATGTGAATAATCTGGTTCTCCAATGTTTTATTTTAATCATACACTTGCTCACATTCTTAAGTTTGTAAAAATCCACACCCAAGGATCACTTCCACATGGTCTCCAGTGTATTAGGTGCGATGCAGAACATCACAGCAGCAAGCAGTGAACAACAGATAACTGTCCTGCTGAATGATGTTTAAATCACTGAGTAATGTTCATGTGATCTCACCTACAACAGAATATTAAAGTATCTTCTCATCTGCTAAATAAGCAGCAGACTGAAATTCCCAGTGTAGTCAAATGGACCATCAATGAGCACATTGTTTCTCTTCCCTTCTTCCTGCATTTCCTTCTTTTTTAAAAAAAAAACAATATTTTTATTTATTGTTTTTATTTTATGTGTATGAGTGTGTTGTCTGCATGTGTGTAAGTGCATCCATGTGGTGCAATGCCCATGGAGGTGAGAAGAGAGTGTCGGATACCCTGGGACTGGAATTAAGGATCGAACCTGGGTCCTCTGCAAGAGGAATCAGTGCTCTTAACCAGCTTTCCAGCCCTCCTTCTCTTTTTTTTAAGCAGAACAAACTTAGACTTATTAAGGGAAAGTATATAAAACTCTGGAAAACCTGAGGGGCTCCAAAGGAAGGATACCATCTCTTCCTTTTTATAATGTACATTTTTATTCTTTTAAATATTATTTTTGTTTATGTATGCGTGTGTAAATGAATGCTACATATGTGTGGTTACCAATGGATGCTAGAAGAGGGGGCTGGATCCTTTGAAGCAAGAGTTACAGGCTGTTATGAGCGGGAAACTGAACTCAGTTCCTCTGGAAAGGCAGCAAGAACTCTTAACCTCTGAGCCATCTCTCCAGCCCCTTTTAAAGATATTTTTATTTTAATTGACACATACTAATTGTATACATTTGTAGGATACAGTGTGATTTTGGTTTTGTTTTTAATTTATGTGTATTAATGCTTTGCTACATGTATGTAAGTGCACCACATGCGTGCAGTGCCCCAAGAGGCCAAAAGAAGCATCAGATACCTTAATACTGGAGTTTGAGACAGTTGTTAGCTGCCATGTGGGTGCTAAGAACCTGGTTAGCCCTGGTTCTCTGCAAGAACAGCAAATGCTCTTAACCTATGAGCCATCTCTCTAGCACCCAATGTGAAGTTTTAATACATGTGTAATGTGTAATTATCAGATCAAAGTAATTGGTCATTGTTCCTCTTTATATAATCAAAACTCATAGATGTATAAAGTCAAGAGTTTCAGACTCCAAACCTTTACTTTTGAAGAGGTACATGCTTGTAATCCTAACACTTGAGACAGTGAACTGAATCAGGAGCTCAAGTCATCCTCAGCTACATAGTGAGTTCAAAGTTAGACTGGGCTATATGTGAATCCCATCACCAAACAAAAACAAAACCGAAACCTGTAGGTTTTGCTCCTGAAGGGAGGTAGGGTGGGGAAGAGGAGGTGAGAGGTGTTCATAGGATTCTTTTTTTTATTACTTTATTAGTTATTTGTTTAATGTGTACATGTGTGTTCATGTGGGTACATGTGGGGTACTTATTTATTTATTTATTTATTTTGGCAAGCTTGTGAGTATGCCTATGTAGAGGTCAGAGCACAACTTTCAGGTTGATTCTCTCCTTCAACCATGTGACTCTTAGAGATCAAACTCAGGTCATAAGCATTGGGGAGGCAGAGAGGCTTGTGGATCTCTGTGAGTTCAAGGTCAGTCTGGTCTATATAACAAAATCAAGGCCAACGAGAGCTACATATCAAGAACCTGTCTCAAAACAAAACAAAACAGTCTCTGTGTAATTATAAAGAAGAAAAGTATGCTCCCCTTTGAAAAACCAAATCAACAGTCTTTTTCCTGTTATGCGCTTGCTTTTTCAAAATTCTGTTAACAAAATTCATTGTCTTAAGCTCAGTGAAGTTGACCTTGATACTGTTTTTATTCTCAACCCATAGTTAAAAACCTTCACTGCCATCTAGCCTGGTTCCTGAGACACAAGAAACACTGAATGAATGAATAAATGTAAACATCCTAAGTGATCATGAAGAATTTACCAAGTTTCATAAATACGTTGATACCAAACGAACAGGAAACAGTAAATGGCTCAGCAGTCCCTTCTTCTCTTTAAGCCGAGTTGAGGTTTGCTAAAAATCATTTTTATGTAGATTTTAAGCAAAAGGATTAAGAGAAAGTGTGGGTGTAGGCAGCTCTGAGAATCGCTCAGTTATTTTTGACGTTCTTTTTAACTCTGCACAGAAGATGGAGCCAGAGACGCATTTATCCACAATGAGACAGACCTCTTTCCCATTCAACAAAACACTCCCTTCTTCTTTACAAGTACTTTTTTTGTGTAACATTTGCCTGGAGATAAATGTGGGCTATAAAAATTTGTTGAAATTTTACCTAGATGGAGTCAAACTTTGATCTTTTAACAGTTTCCAAGGTCGACAGATTGCTAAGTAAAGGAGAAACAAGTTTTCAGCTAAGAGTTCTCTGAAACTAAGGAATAAATTGTCAGCTTTCAAAACTTTCCTGTTGAAAAAGGATTCCAGTTTAGTTCGGTGGGGAAGTCACTCTTCTCAAGGAACGTTGTTGACCAAATGTCACACCAAAAGCTAATTTTCTGGCTGGTTGACCAATGTAGGTAAACCAGGGCCACATTTGCACTATACTGAGCTCCAAGTTCAAGTTCATTCCTTCCTTGCTGACTAATAAATATTGGTTAAAATGGAAATTTCATGTATATAAAAGATTTTTCTCATACTGATGGAAGGAAATCTAAACCAGCCTGGCCGAGACTCAGGCCTGCATCCCAACTTTAGAAGTGGGCAAGAGGATCATGAGAGACAATGAGACCCTATCTGGAAAAAAAACAAAAAACAAAGCCACCGTCTATTCTAATAATGGTATCTTATCCAAAGTCTCCATCATTCTAGACCCTCCCAGTTTTAGATAATCCCTTCATTCTTCTACAGATTCTTTTTAATTCCTGGAAAGATACTTCAGAGTCAGGTGATCACCCCACTCACTGTGAGAAGCAAGCTTCAAGCTCTCTAACACTCTCAAGCTCAACATTTCACTTTCCTCCAGATCTACATTCACTCTTGATTTTAATGAGTAACTCTTCTTTCAAAGTTAAAGACTTAGAGGACCCCCGGGCAAGAGATATTTTCCTTACCAAGAAGCCTCCTTCCAGCCATTTTAAATACCCTTCTCTTTCCCAGTCTTTACTGTCTTTTGTCATTCGTTTCTTTGTCTGCATTGGAGGAAATCCACTCAAGCTGTGTGCTTTGTCTTCGAGATACACTGCCCACATTCCAGCTTTTAGTAAACACATCTGAACCTGTGGCCTCAAATATCAATTCTTCTCAGTTAATCAGAAATCCTACAATTTCAACATGAACAGTTTAAAACACCAGTAGATGTCTTTAGGCATTTCTGTCCTTCCTCCCAAGATACTCCAAAGTGAAATTATTGTATCTTTAAGAAGCTGAGTCACTCTCCAGCTTCCTTTTTAGTAATATTTTCCCAATCCAAACTCCAAAATCAGTCTCTACCTCCTCCTCCCTCTTGTTCTCCCACTTAAAATCTTTCATCGGGTTCCAGTGATTCTACCTTCCTTTCTCACTGTTAGCACAGAAGTTCACATTCATAGCTCATTGCTGTTCCATCGTAACACTATAATTCTCTTCATATCCTTTGAAAAAAAAAAATTTAAGGACAGGGGCTTATTATTATTGTCTAGACTTGCTTGAAATTCTTGGTCTCAGTTAATTCTCCTGCCTCACACTCCCAAATAACTAGAACTATAAGCCGAGACCACAGCATTCCTCACAACACCCATTGTTTGTCTGTTTAGGTTTGTTTGTGTTTTTGTTTATAAGTGCTGACCTGGAAGGAACTCCCTATGTAGACCAGGCTATTCTTGACCCTTCTGCCTCTGCCTCTGAAGTGCTGGGATTAAAGGTGTGGGTCACCACACCTGGCCAGAATTGTACTTCCTAATAGGAGAAAGGACTTCTTTTTTTGTTGTTGTTTTTAAACTTTTGTTTCCAGATTCAAATTTCTAGAATTTTGAAATGAATAGAAAAAAATTTAAGGGTGTTAAATATCTATCTTATGCAAAGTCTTTTATATGATTCTTGTATCTGTGAGTAGCAGGAACTTCGAACCTTGAATACTAGCACTCTGAAGGCAGAGACAGGCTATCTCCGGTGAGCTCTAGGCCAGCCTAGTTTACACAGCAAGTTCCAGACCAGCCGGTTCTACACAGTGAGACCCTGTGGTTAAAAAAATGTTTTAATCATATTTTTTATGGATAATTTTTACTTAAGACAAAACAGCAGACTAATTTAAAAGGAAAGAACAATATAAATGCAAGTCCAAACCTGAAGCCTTGGAAGTCAGATTACAATTTCTACTTCCATAACATTATTTTCCCCTTTTTTAACTTAAAGAAAAATACATCCTAAAGAATGAGTCAATCAAAAGTAAGAGTACACAACTGTCTTAAAAACAATGACATTTCATATGCTATCTTAGTCATTTCAGTGAGAGTGAACTTGGGGAAAATATTTACTAGGAAACACTTGCCATCTTGCCTTGTTCTGATGTCTGCATTAGTTAGAAAAGTTTAGCAATATCAGATGGACAGCTATGCTTTGTTTGCTCTGAGCAAAGGCAAAGAGGTTTCTCTGCTCAACTCGAGGAGCATCACTGAAGCCTATTTATGGGAGTTGTCCCACCGCAGGCCTCTGTTAGGGCATCTGGGAGGCCTCAAAGGAGCTGCCCACCCTAGGAATGAGGCCTCATGACTCAGACCTTCATAAACCCTGTCAGGTCTGTGGAGAGAGCCATGAAGTGTGTGGAGAAGCACGAAGTCAGAATGTGCCCATCTGAGGTCACCAGGCAGAAAGTCCTCCTTCATCAGGGTAGGCTTCAGAGGGTGTGAGGAGAGGGATGAAGTTTTCAGACCTCCTTTATGCAACTGTATTCAGCAACTCTAGCTGCATTTATTTTGGAAAAAAAAAAAAATCTGACATCTCACTGCAGATCTAAATGTTATGGTGATGGCATGCACGGACCTGAGATAGGAATGTTCAGATCCTGGGAGATCTGGTAGAGATCAAATGTCAAAATTTCAGTCAAAATCTTATATAAATGAGCTGTGATATATGAACTCAATTATTCATGATATTTTACATTTATCTCCGTGCTGAAAGACTAAATAAAATGCCTCAGGCTGTTGAGAAATTGGCGGGTAGGTGGGGGAAGACATACAGGTCTGGCTGTGAACCTTCTTCCTTCCCGTCCCCACCATTAATTTCCTTTGTTAATTGTCATTGTTTAGGAGGAAGGGAATTAGGTCATCAGAAAGATCACTCACACCCATCTCACGCTTCACACACCTTGGTCAACATAAAACAAGTCTGCACTGGCCACCCTCTTCTCTCCCCTCCCTGCCCCCCATTTAAGTTTTTTGTACTTTTTCTTTTTGAAATTGGGAAATGTCCTTCAAATATCCAACTTCTCACAACCCCTGGTCTTTTGTTGGAACAAGTACTAAAACTAGGAAGGAGGAGTCGGTCCCTGCAGAGGCGTCTCCGCATCTCCTGTTATTTTGTTTTTCCTCTCGTCAGCACTTTTACAGTACTTTATCTTGACCTGGCCTCTCCTCCAGGCTCTTCTGCCCCACACCAGCCAGCCTCCTCTCCACCTCCTCCCCGCCTTCCTTCTCCCCTCCCCTTTCTCCTAAGCCCCTCCTTCCAGTTGAGTCAGTGGCTTGAAACTTTTAAAAGCTCTGTGCTCCAAGTTAGAAAAACGCTTTTACGAGGTATCAGCACTTTTCTTTCATTGGGGGAAGGCGCGAGGAAAGCACCAAACAGCAGCAGACTTTTAAACTTTAAATAGACAGGTCTGAGTGCCTGAACTTGCCTTTTCATTTGACTTCATCCTCCAAGGAGTCCCACCACTTTGGCGCGCCTACTTCCATTAAGCGAGCGAGTAAGTTTTGAAAAAAACCTCATTTCACCTATTAGCTTCTTTTCTATTGTAGTTTCTAGATGTGTTGTCACTCTGATTTACGGTATTGTAAGTGGAATTGTGACCTTCAAAAGTGCCTCTGTAGCTTCCATGTTAAAATCGAACTGAATTTATATTTTGGTTGTTTAAAAAAGTTTTATTGACTATGCAACAGGTAAAAGGTTCAAGCTTTTCCAACTGGAGTAAAGAGCTAATTTACTGGATTTGGGGGGTCTTTGTTTTGGAGTCTTAATTTTACTTAACATAATAGTGTAGGTGTTCTGGGTTTTTTTGTGGGGGGGGTTGTCGGGAGCTGAGGTTCGGGATTTGACTGGCTACAAAAGTCTCTGTGTAAGTATGCTTAGCTTGCTGCCTGTCTATAGTATTGCGCACTTCGTGCTTTTTCTTATAGAAATCCTGATTGATGTTCCATAGTCTTGAGAACAAACTTCTTTTGAAACAAAGTGCTTTGTTAAAACCCCGTGGCTACTTGACTTCCACGTGGTTCCTTCATAGAATTTTCACCATTAAACCAGAAGATACGTAGATCCGAGTGCTGCTGCTAAAGTTTTGAGGCCAACAGTAGTTACTTTGTACAGTCCGAGCTAAGCCCCTCAACACACACAGGCAGCTTTTTACCCGACCACGTTGGCATCTCCGGGGATGAGAAACTTTGAATGGGGTGGTGGCGGCTTACGGGGCATTCAGAGGAGGAACAGACGTTTAGAAAGAATGTGTGCCAGGATGTTTTTCCAGAATCTACCACTAAAACACGAGCTTCTGGAAAGAAGAGGGAAAAAGGGATTTCTGAAGCCGCGCTTTAGAGGGAGCTACCCCCCACCCCCCCGCCTGCGGGGACCTGTAACAGACTTCTCGGAGCTCTTTGGACAGTTTTGAGTTAGAGCTACCGGGGTGCTAAGCAGTATAAATGACGTTAATATGCTATTTGAAAGGGGTTCATCTTAAAAGATGCTTTTGATCGGTAATGCGTTCTGTTGAGAGGAAAAGCGGCCATACATTTACTTGGCCCCGTGTTCATTTTACTCAGTCTAAATCCAGGCTGAAGTAACAAGATTCTTGGAATGAGTCCTGAGGTTTCTGCCCCTGATAAGGCTGAGGATCAATTGAAATGGCAGCTTTGAGGAGGCCGGACGCGGGGCGCCTCCTGCCATCTTAGCATCCCGGGCTCCCCCGGCTCCCGCTGCCTGCAGCCTCCGGGCTTTTCAGATGGATGTTCCCTCCAAGCCTTTCAAGTCCGCCCTGCGCGCCTCGGAGCTCGCCGCTGCCAGGGGGAGGGGAAGGAAGGGCGGGCTCCCCGCCAAATGGTCAAAGAGCAAGTCATTGACTTAATTAAAGTTGTCAGTCTGACTTCTCACCTTCTCCCCGCTGCCCCTTTGCACTCTTCTCCCCCTAAACTTGTGGCACCGTTGGGGGAAGGAAATCTACACCTTGGGAGTTCCGGTGCTGGTAAATTGCACTTGTAACGCTTGTGGAAGTTCTTGAAACTCCCTAAGTATGAGGCGGGGCGAAGGAAGGAGGGGCAGGGAAGACCCTTCGAGAAACGAGGAAGAGAGCTACTGACGTGAGCTGAGGCAAATCCGTTCAGGATTGGGAAATTCAAACCTGAGTTCTGAGCAGGGGCTCGCCCACACTGTCCGCTCTGGTCCACCCTATTCTCGCTGAGCATCTCTTCTAGAGCTTCCCATAGGTGCTCCCGGACCCCCGCACGTCCTCCCCAGGGGCGCTTCCCTTTCTCTCCCAGGTGCTTGTGATGGGTGGGAGAATGAGAAGTGCTGAGAACTCAAAACCTACCAGACGGGCTTTGGAGATGGGTTTAATTTCCTTTGTTCCTGAATCATAATAAAGACATCAAAGTTGGTTAATCTTACCCTCCCCTCAGATACCACTGAGCAACCTTGGAACTCCGGAGTGTCTGGTGAGGAAGCCTAATGCTAAACTCTCCCAAAGACCCGCTGAAAATAAAAGCCTATAGAATAAAATATGCCAATAAAGATATAATACCCCTGGAGGCAGAATAGTGAATTCCGCTAGGTAGGCCAAAGTGAATGAAAATGAGCCCAGTCACCTACAGTACATTCTGTCCCGGTGAGATGAATTCTGAATTGCTGGAATGTGTGTCTCTAGCGTATGAAAGCTTTGCCTGTCCAGAATCGGGGTACATGGGTCACTTGTCCTTTGCCTAGGACTCCGAGTGGCGTTGCTTTGCTCTTGAGGATTAAACACTTTCCGCGTTTTTTAGGACCTTTTGAAGTTACTCACCAACATGACTGCACATCCTCTCAGTTCCTTTGCAGTTGTGATTCTTAAATTGCTGACCTTCCATGGGAAGTTTGCTTCTAAAGATAGAGCAGCAAGCTTGGGAAGGCTGCGTTTGCAGATATGGAAGATTGCTTTGTTACTTACATGTTTCCAATTCCTGCTTAGAGAAAGGTGGAAAGCTGGTGATAGTGGGTCTTAAAATTTATGACAGTATGCAGAGGTTGCGGCTTGGTGTGAACCATAGAAGCTTTATGTACCCCGAGGGAAGGGAATGATAGGAAAGCCATCCGTGATTAATACCTGCTACTCCACCTTTCCTGTTGTTTTGACTTCCCCTCAAGAATCTGTTTGACTGGATGTGTTCAGGCGTATTGAGCTCAGCTCAGGAGAGAAAAAGTAAAAATGTGTGGATCATTAACGTCAGCATTCAATATAGATACTTCCCGGTCCCGAAAAATCTTCAGTCAGGCCTGGTGGTGAAACCTCTTAGAGAGGAGGCAAAGGGATCTCACATGGAGGCCAGCCTGGTCTACATAGTGCATTCCAGGCCAGCTGTGGGCTACAGGGAAAACGAGTCTCAAAATGGAAAAAAAAATTAAAAAAAGAGAGATCAGCTGCGAGGGTGGAGGAGGGTTAATTAATTCTTGGAATAACAGGTTAAATTCTCAAATTCTCCACTTTCCTTAACTGTTTTAATTCTAATGCCACATATGATAAGTGTGTGTGTAAAATGTCTTTCTTTGCTTTTTTGTTTTTAAATACTGTTGACTCCCTCTGGTCCCAGCTGGCCTGAACATACTATGTAGACCAGGCTGGCCTTGAACTCAGAGATCCACCTGCCTCCCGAATGCAGCAAAATGTCTTGCCAAAATTCAAACCATGGTTAGTCCAAATTTCGCATCTCAATTTTCCTAAGCTGTCTACATTTTTTTAAAAATATGCTGTATAAATGGTTTTAGTTGCTATTTGACTAAATGTTAGGAGATAAATTTAGCTAAATCTACAGATTTTTTTTTTTTTTTTTTTTTTTTTTGAGTCAGGATCTCCTATCCTGGAACTTACTGTGGAGACCAAACTGGCCTCTATCAGCTACAGATCTTTAAAAAAGAAACATTGCTAAATATTGCAGTCTTACTCATTATTTCATTTGGTGCTTGCTGAGGCAAACAGACTCCTGTAATGTACGTGTGAGCAGAGCAGATGGAGTAAGCAAATGCCATGTAGAGTAGAGCTAAAGCCGTTTAAAATAATTAGGTGGAGGGGGACAGGAAATGTCAAGACCTGGGAAAGGATGCTACTGTTTCACACTTCCTGTTCAGGAAAAGTTGTCTAATGAGGTGGACCTGAAACTAGAGAAAAAGCAGCGTAGTGTGGAGCAGAGCTGAGGTGAATATGCTGGCATGCTGGATGACAGGAAAGCTGAAGAGAGGTGTAAAAGCAAGGACGGTAGAGGGAAGCTCAGAGTCTGGTTACATTTTAAAGACAGTCTATCTGTGGATTAAATTCGGGTATATTGATTATATGTCAAGTTAAAATTTCCAAAAGCCAAACTTATCTGGCTGTGGTTGGAAATGGAACGGGAAAAGTCACAATTGAGCATTTAGTAATCAGGGCAAGGGGTCTTAGATAAGCTATTTTTAAAAAAATGGTAGGAGGATTTATATTTCAGTTTTAGGAGCCTAAGTATTTTTGGATTTAGAACATTAAAATACACACAATAGCTGAGCCTAATGGCCCATGCATGTAATCTTGTAATCCCCGGCACTTGAGAGGCTGAGGGAGGAGAATTTGGAGTGTTCCAGGTCAGCCTGTGCTATATGTCCAAACACTGGCTTTAAAAAAGGGAGAGGTGGGAAAATCTGCACAGTGAGCAGTGATCTACTAAATCACCCATTAAATGGGTTCAAGAACTTCCACTGACATTTCCTTGGGTATTTTTAAATAGTATTAATTCTCTTCCTTTGTCTAAGTTTACTTTTGCTCTTGGGAGGGAGAGGCTGTTGTTATATCTCTGTGAGATCTGGGTCAGCTGGGGCTACAGGAAGAGATCCTGTCATAGGAGCTCAAGGTCAACCTCAGCTACCTACAAAGCAAATTCAAGGCTAGACTAGGTTATGTGAGATCCAGTCTCAGAAAAAGGATAATGAATATCAAACCTCACTTTAGTTACCAGTAATTGTATTTGCTTTTTGTTTCTTACTCATCATTGTAGCTGTCTGTCTATGGGAAAATCTTATTAATGTCAACTGTTTCAATTTGTTATGATTTTTAGTTGTTAATAACAGGCAGATTTAGCTGCAGCTTTCTTAAGTCTCCAGGAAAAGAACACTCAACTAATCTCAGCATCCCAGAGGCAGAGGCAGAGGCAGGCAGATCCGGGAGTTCCAGGCTACCCAAGGCTGCTTAGCAAGACCTTAAGCTTTATTTTTAAGACAATTCCTGTGGATTAAAGAGTTTCATCCTGTGATCTCAGGAAGTGAGTGATAAGGATCAGAAGAGCCAGGTGCTTCTGCTGCTCACCTTAGACTGAATTATTTAGATACCCCAGCCCTCTCTCCTCTCCTGATGGTCTCCCCACTCCAGAAGTATTGTGAGCAGCAACAGAACACCCAAGCTTCTGAGGAACACTGTTTCCCTGCTTACCTATAAAACTTTACTTTAAAACCACCCAGTACGTTTGTTTTAAGGAGAAATAATATAAATGAAAGCCAGCTTCAGGCCTTACCCCCACTCTCCAGAAGTTCAGGTTGATTTCACTCATGAAGGCCAGGCATGTATATCAACAATGTGTTAATAGGGACTGGGGATTTAACCCTGGAGAGTGCTTACTAGTGCCTCTAATTCCAGATGTAAGCAGTAGGATCAGAAGTTCAAGGCCATCTTCCTGTATATCTTGAGATTTGTGGGTGACCTGAGTTACATAAGATGCTGGCTCAAAGAAAGAAGAACCTGTAATTAATGAGAACTTTCATAAACCCTTCGCATAGACTATGATCAACCTGTAGCACTTAAACTTGAGAATCTAGAAATGAAGGTGTTGGGGCTGGAGGGATGGCTCAGCAGTTAAGAACACAGGCTATTCTTGAAGAGGACTTGGGTTTGAATCCCAGCACCCACTTGGCAGCTAACCATCCATAACTCCAGTCCCAGGGGATCCTATACCCGCTTCTGACCTGTGGGTATCTTCTGACCTCCATGGGCATTTCACAACATCCCATGACATGGTACACTTACATACATGCGGACACCATATACATAAAAAATAATAAGATGTTTTCTTAAAAAAAAATAAAAGAAAGAAAGGGATGGGCTTGTCGCATACCTTTAATCCCAGCAGACCTTGTGATATTGAGGCCAGCTGAGGCTATAGGGAGAAACTGTCTCAATAAGACGAGAGAGGGAAGAGAAATAAAGGTGTGAACACACACGAAGCCTTTTTTCTCTTGTAAACACACACCTGTTTCCTGGTAATAAGAATGTCAGCTGCAGTCTATAAGTCGGTGCACTTTTAAGTAGGCATTCATTTTTCAATTCAGCCAGATGTGATGGTGCTTGTAATCTTGTTATCTCAGCACTCTGGGTGGCTGAAGCAGGAGGATTTCCACAAGTTTAAGGCAGTTAAGTACATAGCACATCCCTGTGTCAAAGAACCAAAACAATTCTTATTTTCAACTAAGACCTGGAAAAAATGAAAATACTAAGATACCAAAAACAAGGACCAGTCAGTAGACAGAATGTTTGATTGGTGACAAGGTGAACAACTAAAAGCAGCACATTAACTCTGTCGGGTACCTCCTGTTTGGAGTCACAGGATGAGGCATCACATTAAACATTATTTGATGGTATCTGTGATAGTGGTAATGATGGGTGTCTGCATGTTACTGGAGCTAGGGTGTCCAATTGGATAATTCATATCTTATTCAGATGAAAGACTACAACTCATTAATGCAAATGACTGCTGTGTGGGTGTTCAAAGAAAAGACAAACGTTGCAGTTAAATTGCTGGTGTCTTTTAAAAAAAGAACTGCTACCCCAAGAACTGACTGGTGACCCAGTTCACATACTAGGAATATTGTGGAGCCTAAGAATTACATGAAAATCAAGTTTCTTATTCCAGAATGTAAAGAATTTAAGAATGGACTGCCATCAGCATCTCACAACAGTATTACTTTGAAGAACAAGGAACTGCTGACTGAAATGAAAATTTGTGTGGTACCCAGTCCTGTTTCTAAGCTGCCAGTTTGTCTTGAGATCTATTGTTGTATGGATGTGTTGAAGGATGAAAACAGCTGATCATTTTATACCTGATAGTGTTAGTTATTTTTCCCCCAGCAGTTGGATAACTGAGCAAAAGCAGATGACCCTGGCAGAATAGTATAATTCTTACAAACAGAGTTAGGGCCAATTTACACATCATCACATAGAAACTGTCTATTGATACTGCTCCAAGGATTCTCTTATGTTTGTTTGACCCTTGTAGACTATACTTCATTCCTGACTAGTATTTTCTACTAAATTACAGGGTTTTTTCCTCTTATGCCTTCTCACCATCAAACTGTGGACTAAATTACTACGCCTTTCACGTCAAGCCTTCCCCTGGCTGTTTAATTCTTTCAGATTCTGCCAACATTTGCTCTTGTTTAACTGTTCTTCACACCACAGTTTCACTTTCTGAATTGTCTGTCATCTCAAAATCTGAAATGAACTTCCTAAAAATAGGAGAGAACCTTTTGTTTATGACTAGTGGGAAAACATTGTTTCTTCCGGACCTGCGCATCCACTTCCTGCTCTTAGTCCAGCATTCTTTGGTGCTTCTCTCTGGCCATCATCAAAAGTACCTATGGAGGTTGGAGAGGTTCACAAGCCACACCTCTCCCTCAGAAACTCTACAGTTAATGGTTGCTGACTGGGAGATGGGGAGTACCATTCCTCAGTGATACAGCCCTTGCTATAAGTAAGAGATAAAGGGCCGGTTGTGGTGGCACATGCCTTTAATCCCAGCACTTGGAAGACAGAGGGAAGCTGATCTCTGTGATATCGAGGCCAAGCTGGTCTACATAGCGAGTTCCAGTAAGTAACCCCCACCCATGATCATGCTGGCAAACCCAATCAGATGCATGCACACAGAGTAAGAGAAGACTTGCTAGAAGAGTTTCAAGTGGGAAGGAATGAGAAGGGGAGTATGACCAAAGTGTATTATGTGTGAACAAATAAAGAATAATCTTTCTGAGACAGGGTCTCCCTGTAGCCCCAGCTGGTCTGAAACTCCCTAAGTAGACCAGGTTGGCTTTGAACTCAGAGATCTGCTTGCCTCTGCCTCCTGAGTACTGGGATTTAAAGCATTTGCCACCAGACCCTGCTAGTATTAAATTTTTTTTTTTTAAATGCACACATCAACTGCTTGAGTGTAACTCCATGGATCAGCCATCCAGGAAATCCTGGGTTGGATTTCCACTTCATTCTTCCAGGGTCTTTGTAGGAGGGACACACGGTCATTAGACAGACATTTAAAGGATGGTACAGAAGAAAACTCCCCTGGAGTTCAAGAAATATATGTCTTGTAGCTCAGCAGTTGAGACCTCTCTTTTGTTCAGACATGGACATGTTTACAAGAAACCTCCATAATCCTACTTTTGTTACACAATTCAAAATTTATTAATTCTTGGAAAGTCTTTGTTTTGCTTGCTTTTAATTATTGAGTAATCTTGGACTATTTCATCTTTTCTGAAACTTATCTCGAATTAATAATACTCTCTGCTGAAAGCAAGCCTCTATGCCTGCTGTTACTTTGTCCCAGGTCCTGACCTTAGACTGTGTATATCAGCACAGTATGTGCTCACTGGGATGCCTGGGCCTAAGGATCATAAGTCTTCTAGGCATACAGAGAGCTGTTTTGTATATCTTTAGACCTCCTATTTTCCTAATTTAAGCAGACCAATGGCAATTAAAAACATAAATTGAATTGGATAACTTCTGGAATCCATGTCAGTTCTAAAGACTGGTTTATTTTTTTCAACCAATAGAGGAAGTTCTAGGTTTAAAAGACAGAGTTTCATAGACTAGGCTAGACTTAAATACCTATGTAGCTGAGGCTGGCTTTGAACTTCTGGTCCTCCTGACTCTACTTCCCAAGTGCTGAGATTATAGGCATGTGTCACTATGTCCAGTGGTGTGTATGTATGTGTGTTTAATATATATTTTGTTATATTGTGTGGTTCTTATTACATTTACTTTTGTGTGTGTGCATGTTTGTGAGTTTGTGTATGTGGAGGACAACTTGTGGAAGTCAGGCTGTTCTTCCACCACATAAATCATGGATCAAATTCAGGTTGTCAGACAGCCTAGTGGCAAACACCTTTTACTAATGGGTGGAGCCATCTTACCAACCCTTTTTTGTTTTGTTTCTTTGTGACAAGGTTTCACTATATGGTCCTGGCTAACCTAGATAGAACTCACTATATAGACCAGGCTGCCCTCAGATTTTAAGTGATTTTTTTCAACCCTTTGAGAGTTGAAATTACAGGCATGAGACACCAAGTCTTGCTAGGTATATGGTATTAACTTTAGGCGAATACATAGACTCAGGGCCCAAAGCCCAGTAAGAGAACTGTAAAATGTAAAACATCAAAAGATGAAAACCACTGGACAGGGTGGCACACATCTTTAATAATCCAAGCAGGCACAGAGATCTCTGAGTTAGAGGCCAGCTGGGGCAATAGAGAAACAGAGACACCCTGTCTCAAAAGAAACCCCCAAACAAGCAAACAAAAACGGTGAAATACCAATCCAGTCCCTTCTCATTTATCAAGCTAATTAAGTGGTACTGAGACAAATTGAACTCAGTTGAAATGTGATGTGCATTCTTAGGAATTCTTAGGGTTTTTGTTCTTTAATTGAGACAAGTCTCAGACTGGCCTCGAACTTATACCAGTCCTCTTATGCTGGGAAACAGACCAAGATTGGGAGCATATGCCTGAATCCCAGCACTCTGGAGACACAGGCGGGATTGAAAGTTCGAAACCAGCTTAGGCTAAATAGTAGAGAACCCTGTCAAAGAAAGGAAAAGAGGAAGAGCATTTTATAAATGTCCTTAATACAGAATACACGCAAATTACATGCTTCATATAGCATGAGAAAACATTTCAGAGTAAAATTAGGAATGGAATGGTACACCCTAGTACCTTGGGAACCAAGGTTTGTTGCTGGGTATGTCCCTGGATGTCCTTCCTTTGATTTTTAGATGCCTATTCTTTGAATAATACTTGGAGCATTTTGCTTAGACACATATCCAGACCCAGGCTTCCTAGACAAGAACGTTCCTTGTTTATCAGACAGATAAAATAAGCGGAGGCACTCAGCAGAGATGGCCTTCCTGGTGTCCCTGGTGTTGTGGCAAGTGACAGTGACAGCACAGCTTCACTGACCGAGACTGTGAGATTGTAGTTGACTGCCCCAGGTGTTGTCACTCCTTGGGATTAATTTTTTTATCTCTAGAAAATGCGCAGAAAATGCAGTGGAATTTTCACTTGAATTTTGTTTGGGTTTGAAAAGTGCCAGAAAAGCTATGAGACAATGCCATATTTTGACTGTCAGCTGAAAGAAGAAACTATATATGAAACCGCCAATTTACAGTCTGTAATCACTGAGTTGCCTTCTTTCTTTTTTTTTTTTCCTCAGGAGGTGCCCAGGCGACATGGGTGACTGGAGTGCCTTAGGAAAACTACTGGACAAGGTCCAGGCCTACTCCACTGCTGGAGGGAAGGTGTGGCTGTCAGTCCTCTTCATTTTCAGAATCCTGTTGCTGGGAACAGCCGTCGAGTCAGCTTGGGGTGATGAGCAGTCCGCCTTTCGCTGTAACACTCAGCAGCCTGGTTGCGAGAACGTGTGCTATGATAAGTCTTTTCCCATCTCTCATGTGCGCTTCTGGGTCCTTCAGATCATATTCGTGTCTGTGCCCACACTCCTCTACCTGGCTCATGTGTTCTACGTGATGAGAAAGGAAGAGAAGCTGAACAAAAAAGAGGAGGAGCTCAAAGTGGCCCAGACGGATGGCGTCAACGTGGAGATGCACTTGAAGCAGATTGAAATCAAGAAGTTCAAGTATGGGATTGAAGAACACGGGAAGGTGAAGATGAGAGGCGGCCTGCTGAGAACCTACATCATCAGTATCCTCTTCAAGTCGGTCTTCGAGGTGGCCTTCCTGCTGATCCAGTGGTACATCTATGGTTTCAGTCTGAGTGCTGTCTACACCTGCAAAAGAGACCCCTGCCCTCATCAGGTGGACTGCTTCCTCTCCCGTCCCACAGAGAAAACCATCTTCATCATCTTCATGCTGGTGGTGTCGTTGGTGTCTCTTGCCTTGAATATCATCGAACTCTTCTATGTCTTCTTCAAGGGCGTTAAGGATCGTGTGAAGGGCAGGAGTGACCCTTATCATGCCACCACCGGCCCCCTGAGCCCCTCAAAAGACTGTGGATCTCCAAAATACGCTTATTTCAATGGCTGCTCCTCTCCCACCGCTCCTCTCTCGCCCATGTCTCCTCCTGGGTACAAGCTGGTTACTGGCGACAGAAACAATTCCTCCTGCCGTAATTACAACAAGCAAGCGAGCGAGCAGAACTGGGCTAATTACAGCGCCGAGCAAAATCGAATGGGACAAGCAGGAAGCACTATCTCCAACTCCCACGCCCAGCCTTTTGATTTCCCTGACGACAACCAGAATGCCAAAAAAATCGCTGCTGGACATGAACTTCAGCCATTAGCCATTGTGGACCAACGACCTTCAAGCAGAGCAAGCAGCCGCGCCAGCAGCAGACCTCGGCCTGATGATCTGGAGATCTAGCCAGGCTTGAGCGCCAAGATGCCACTCATTGTGGAGGAGAAAAAAAAAAAGGTGCTATAGAAAGCGCACCTGAGGTGTTCATTTTGTTCAGTAGAGGTGGTACTCAGCAGCCTTAGTCATGAGGCTTAGAAAACAGACATTACAATACCTAGGTTCTTTGGGGGTGTCTGGGATGGGTGGGTAGAGCAGGTGGGGATAAGGGAGGTACATGCTGGTATTTAATGTAGTAGATTCAAGGAGCTTCAATTCTAAATAAGATTCACATTGGGTGAACATAGGTAAGGGCTTTCTCCACCTATCCCTAACCAATACCCCTAAGAATGGTTCTGTATATGTGAGAGAGTGGGTGATCATTTTTATCTTTGTTTTACCAAGCAACTGAAATAGCTTTGGCCACAAATAAATATTTCCCCAGCCTTGTATTTTCTTTCAGCACAAAAAGACAGAACACTGTCCTGTGTCCCTGCTAAAACATTCCATTGTTAAAATTTGCACTTTGAAGGTAAGCTTTCTAGGCCTGACCCTCCAGGTGTCAATGGACTTATGCTAATATATATATATATATTTTTTTTTTTTTTTTTTTTTTTTAGTTCTTGATATCAATTAGAAAATCAGACAAGGCTCACAGAAAGATTTCCCATGCATGTGCATCTCGGCTGATTCCTTTTCACAGCTGTTGCATGTGCATCTCGGCTGATTCCTTTTCACAGCTGTTTCACCATCCCTCCCCACTATCACTAATTCATCATTCCTCAACTGCTCCTCACGTTCACCCGACGGCTTCTGTCAGCATTTTTTAAAATAAGATGTCATTTAGGGGCTTCGTTTTTGAGTTAGCATCAGGGAAGCAAGCCATGCTCAATATTGAACAATCACTTCTGTGTGTGTGTGCAGGTGTGTGTGTGAGAGCGTGTTCTATTTTCATTATTGGTACAAGCAGATGCAGTATAGACTCACAATTTCCGATTTGAATCTAATGCACACACAGTGTTCAAATTAAACCTTCCTCATGGGTTTTTGTGGTGTGGGCCAATACGGTGTTTACATTATATAATTCCTGCTGTGCGAGTAAAACACAACTTTTTTTCCTAAAATATTTTTTTCCCAGATATCCGATTATGGATACTGGTTTTGTTAATTGTGCTTATTTTTATCTCTTTTTTAGAATGTAGCAATAATGCTATTACTGAAATGAATGATTTCCTTTCTCTGAAATATAATCATTGATGCTTGAATGATAGAATTTTAGTACTGTAAACAGGCTTTAGACATTGTGAGAGAATTAGAAGAAAAGCTTAGAGTGGACTAGTAAGTGCCAAGTGAATTCTGCAGTAACTGGTATTCTGATTTGTCCTACTTAACTACACATTAATTCAAAGGTTATATTCTGAGTCTGACAGTCTTGGAGTGACCAGCAACTTTGTTTGCACTAAGATTTTATTTGGAATGCAAGAGGAGTTGAAAGAGATTTCAGTAGTACACATGTAACTAATTTATTTGAACTATATGCTAAAGACATCTACCAGTTTCTTCAAATGCCTTTTTTTAAGTTCATCACAGATGATTGGTGAAAATGTTGAGTTTCATACTTTTCTTGCACCTCAGCAACATAAATGGTTTTGTACAATGAAAAATACTAATTTGTTTGACATTCCATGTTAAACTACTGTCAAGTTCAGCTTCATTGCATGTAACATAGACTAGCCCATCCAATCATGTGCTCTGGAGAGTGTTTATTCAATAAAGTTTTAATTTAGTATAAAGATAACTGGATGTCCTGTGTGATTTTTAAAAACGTACCTGCTGCATCTTTTCAAGATATTCAAAGAAATAGTCAGTGATTATAAGGACTTTAAATTCATATTTTCAGGGATGTTTCAAAGGACAATTTTCAGGATTGGAGAGAATGCTCAGTAGTTAAGAGCACTTGTTGCTCTAGCAAAAGACCCAAGTTTGGCTCCCAGCGTCCACACCTAGTGGCTTAGCCACCTATAAGTCTACCTCCAGGACCCTATCTTCTGGACCCCACAGGTACCCACACACGTGTGGCATCACTTAAAAGCACACATACAGGTAAATAGAGATAAAAATAAATCTTCTAAAAGACTTCATTCTTAGCCATTTTGTGTGCAACATTAATTATAAAAAACTTGAATTTTTTTTCAACTGAGAAGCTAAAGATAAGTATATAAGTAAATAGGATAATGTTGCCTAATATAGTAGATTGTACATAACAAATTAGCACAAATCTAAGGGTGCTGAAAATTTAAAGTTGTAGAGCTACCTACAGATAACAAAGGTTCAGCTCACACATGCATTGCATGTGTGTTTGTGGGGCTGCACATGGCAAGGGACACATGTGGAGGTCAAAGGACAACCTGGAAGTCAATTCTTCCTTCATCCAGTGGATTCCAGGGATCAAACTAAATCATCATGATTGGCAAACAAAAAAAAGGAAAACAAAAAAAGAGCTGAGTGTGTTTTTTTTGTTTGTTTATTTGTTTGTTTTTAAGAAAGAATCATATATAGCTAAGGCTGACCTCAAACTTGCTATGTAGTTGAGGATGGACGTGAGTTCCTGGTCCTAACACTACCTCTTGGGTTCTGGAGAATCAGGGGCTTGCGCCACCATATCCAGGAAAATTCTGTAGATTTTCATTAGATGATGACAATAATATGCTTTCCATAATTCATAATTTTGCACAGCCAAGCATTGTGGGATAGGCCTGTGAATTCCACCTACTCAGGTGGCCAAGACAGGATGCAATTAGAAAGTGGCTGGAGCGATACCTGGTCTCAAAAAGTGCAAGATAAGAGTGGGGCTGGAAGTGTAGCTCAGTGGTATCTACCTGAGACCCTGTCTCAACACACGAAAGTTCAGGGTCTGCCTGGGCAGTTTGTTGATACCCCACCTAGTGCTGAGAAAGTTATGGGTCCAAGTCTTAGCAGCACATACACATAAAAGTCGTGCAAGTACTTTTTTTTACCAGTCACAGTGGTGCATGGTTTAATCCCAGCACTCACAGGGGCTGGCGGATCTCCATGAGTTCCAAGCCCGCCTGGTGCGTACAGCAAGTTACAGGCTCCATAGTGAGACCCGGTCTCAAAACTAAAATAGCCGTAGCCAGTGTACTGCACGCCTTTAATCCCAGCACTTGGCGGGGAGAGTCAGACAGATCTCTATGAGATCCTGGCCAGCCTGGGTCTATAGTGAGTTCCAGGCCAGCTGGGGCTACAGGGAGACCCTGTCTAAATAGATAAGTAAATAAATAATTTATTCAAACACTATTTTTATTTTTTTCTTTTGGCCTTTTTGAGACAGGGTCTCCCTGTAGCCCCAGCTGGCCTGGAACTCACTATATAGACCAGGCTGTCCTTGAACTCACAGAGATCCACCTGCCTCTGTGTCCCCAAGTGCTGGGATTAAAGGCTTGGCACCACCATGCCCTGCTTGCAAACACTATTTTTAAAAGGTGACAGAATTGTCTCACATAAATACTAGGAAGTAGTCCAATTCAGTGTTCTTATTTTATTCTGTGAATTCTCACCCTAGTCTCTGGAATTTTTGGTTAAGTTTCCAGGCTAAGGGCTGGTCCTTTATTGTATTTTGTGAAAACTACCAAACAGTCTCACCTGCCCAGCTTGCTAGTTCCCCACCCACATGCTCCCACGTTGAAAAATTCCAAACGTGATCTTCAAACATGCGAAAACATCTGTGCTTTGTACTTGGAGGGAGAACAAAATAATGAAGTCGGGAGCTTATTAGCATCTTAAGGAGAATTCTCTCCAAAAACAGCAGCACACTGACAGAGTAGGAACATGTTTATAGTCTTTATTGGCTCCCCCACATCCCGTTTTTACCTTTTCTCGGTGGAGCAAATATAACCCAGCCCTTGACATGTCAGTCTGCAGGTGGCAATTTTCAAAAGGGAAGACATAGAAGAGATGGTACAGAAATACTACTTAGGGAAGACTAGAAAAGGATAGGATGGTGTGGAAAAGAGCTCCTTTGGAGGAAAAATGTTACGCTTGTATCCTGGTCTTCAAAAATGTTGAAATGTTAGGTTAGATAATTTTTTTTTCTACTCTCCAGATGTTTCTGGGAAATGACCAAATGCTTACTTGGGCTCTGACCTGTAAAGAAATTTCAGTGCCCTTTTTATATGCAACTTTCCTGTTGCATATAAACAGTTCAGGGGCCATCCCCATTTGAAGGCAAACCTTCCACCGCAGTCTTAAAGCACTGAGCTCCCTGCCCCCACACAATGTTTTACAAAGTGGAGCCTGTTCAGATGCTGGTGCTGCACCCGTCAGGCAGTTTTTAATAGACGGATTTGGCAGAGACAGTATAAGAGTTTTTAATTTTTGTTAACCAATAGGATTATTTCGCTTTGCAAGTAAATAGAGCGGGAGCCTGAGAGATGGTTCAGCAGTTAGGAGTGCTTGCTTCTCCCTGGAACTGGAGTTACAGGTAATTGTGAGCTGCCACATGTGGGTGCTGGGAAGGGAACTCAGGTCTTCTAGGAGAGCAGTAAGCTTGATCCTGAGGAATCATGGTGGAAGGAAGGAAAGGTCCAACTCTCACAAGTTGTCCTCTGACTTCCACACTTACGCTTTGGTTCATGCGGGATGCATATACACAAAAGAAACAAAATGTAACAAAGATACTTTGAAAAATTTCACAAGGAGGCCAACAAGATGGCTCAATGATTAAAGGCACCTGCGCCAAACCTGACCTACATGAGTTTGATTCCCAGACATACATGGTGGAAAAAAAGAGCAAACTCTCAAAGTTATCCTCTGACCTCCACATGAGCACCATGGCACACATTCCCCCACACAGAGACACAGAGACACACTTACACAAATAAATAAATGTGAAAAGTAAATTTAGCGCTGTGAAGATAGCTCGATTAAGAGCACTTGCTGCTCTTGCAGAGAACATAGCACCCACATAGCTCACCATTGTCTGTAATTCCAGTTCCAGGGGATCTGAAACCTTCTGGCCTCCTTGAACACCACCCATGATTGTGGTACACATACATACATGCAGGCAAAACACTCATACACATAAGGAAATAATTTTTTTTTTAAAAAGTACTTGTGTTCTCTTTAAAGAGAATGTATCTTAGGAGAACCACCTTATGCTCATGAGTTTCCTATTTTTGTGAAACTGAAGCAATTTGGAAGTTGGGTGTAGCTGCATTCAGCATCCTATCAGCTCCAATTCAGTGTACATTACAGAAGCCCAGTTTGGTGCAGGCCTGTAATCCTAGCACCCTGGTGGCAGAGGCAGGAGATCAGGAGTTCAAGTCTAGCCATGATAGGGACTAAAGGAAACAACAAAACACAGTACCAGAGAGCTGTTGCATTATCTTTGAAGTTATTGAGTTATTGAAATAACTCCTAATTTGTAATTTTATAGTCCATAGTTTAAAAAATGAAGACAGCAAATCTGATAAAAAGATAACATGGCTGAGGCTCTTTCATGGAATCCAGAGCTTTCCATCGCATTTTCTTTTACAGCTATATTTTTATCTAAGCATTTAAAACTTGTGAGTCATGACAGTTTGGAAGCATATGTATACACTTTCATCTTATATTTTGCTTGTTATTGAATTTCCTTTTCTTTCTTTCTTCCTCTCTCTCTCTCTCTTGCTTTCTTTCAACAGTCTCTCTACCAGATAGTCCAGGGTAGCCTTGGGTTCTCAATCCTTCCACCTCACGGGCCACTTTAGTACTGAATCACAGGCAAGCACCACCATGCCTGACTTCCTGAAGTCTCAGTTTTGTAATTGTAATTGATTTCCAACCTTGAATCTACAGCTGAAGTTAAACTAGGTTAAATACAAAGTTTTTTATCAAATTCCTTCCTTTCTTTTTCTTACTCTTTTTTCTTACTTTAGAACTTTTTTGACTAGATTCTGCTGGCTCACCTGTGGAATCAAACACTTCTCCTGGTCACACCTTGATTCCTTATACCTCAGCCCCATATTCACCTTCTAACAAATAAATACCAAGTGAAATATTTCAGTAGTAGGTCTGGGTAGTGTAGCAGATGTTTAACCTTTGTAATTAAAGCTTGTCATTGGAATCCATTAGAAACGTGTTTAATTTTTATCTCCACTCGGGTTCTCACTTGTCTGGAGGACTTGAAGTATTTCATAATTAAAGAGGATGAGAAGTGCAGGTGATCGTTATCTAAAACTCCAACCATAGTAAATGTGGGAACGAGGGTGCCATTTGGCATGAGACCAGCGATTTTCAGCAAGCATTAGAGCCAAGCTCAACTTCTAAACTGATGATTCTCCATGATAATGAGCTATTCTGTATGGGAAAAAAAAAAGAGCTAAGGAAGTTATAATATAAACGGGGCACATATCCGTAATCCCAAACGTGGGAGGTAGAGGCCGGAGGCTCGGGAGTTTAAGGTCAGCCTGGGTTACATGAGACTGTACCTCAAAAAAGAAGTAACTGAATTAGAGGAAATTTTCAGAGTAGGAATCTGTTCATGTGAAAACACACTAAAGTTATAAGCAGAAAATAGTGGGTCTGACAGAAAAAGAAAGGGTAGTCAAGCAGCTCTCAACTCGGGGGACTCTGACTTTTTTGCTAAACAGCAGCGAGTCTGATTTGGAAGTAAAGCATAAAGGGAAAACTTAAGGCGGAGTGTGGCTCCATGGCAGAGCACTTGCTGAGCATGTACAAGGCCCTGGATCCGTCCATGCCATTGGGGGAAAGATTACTTTTTGTAGTCTAGCAAGTTTCGAAGCACATAGTTAGTGGTGGTAAAGATAACCTTAGGACCAGTTCCAGCATTTCATTTGCATCTTGTTTTTCATTAAAATATTTGTAAACAACTGTATTTGTGACTAGGTGTCAAGAAGCCCTTCAAGGGGCAGGCAGTGTTTAAAAAGGCTGTGTTATGGTAAGACTGGATACATTGGCAAGAATTAAAAATATGCACGTCTTCAGAGTTTCCAGAAATCCCAGGGCTTCTGGGGGATTTCCGTTTGCACGACATAAATGCTGCTGCTTCTTGAAAAGTGTTCATAAGAGCCAGATATTTGGCACTGTACTGAAATGCTATCTCAAGCAAAGTGAGGTAAGTGGACTCAGAAGAGGCCTTTGCAAGGCAGAGTGTCTGAAGAAATTGTTGCCACATTCAGGAAGACTTGGTTGTGTGTTAGTCTGCCATGGTACATTCTAAAAGATAGAACTTTAAAGGAGCCTTACCATTTCTTGTTAATTTTAGTATCTCCACCCCAACCCCACACACTCCATAAACATAACCATATGTCTGGGCAAAGCTGTACGGATGGTTTGGACCTGGTGTTCTTACTTTTATTTTTACCATTCATTGCCATTGTAGCACAAAACATGTATTTTTCATCAGTGATCAGAGATTTACATATTTTTAATTGTTTGTGGGCTAGAGTTTGGAAAGCAGAACACTTTTCCTCTCATGATTTTCAGTACCATAAAATCAAACACGAATTATTTGAAAATCTACCTAGGAATTTTGGGTGTGTGTGATTTATAACTCTAGACTTTTGAAGCTGGCATATGTACTTGAGCAAGATTCGAATAGCCTTTGAGCCTCAGTATCCAACCATAAACAAAAATAAAACCCATTTCTGGAAAATTCTTGTGGTGATCATATGGGATAGGATAGTCGGGGATAGACTGTAACAACCAAGCATGGTAGTGCACATTCCAGTACTTGAAAGACTGAGGCAGAGGGTTGCTGTGAGTTTGAGACAAACCTGAATGACACAGAAAACCCTGTCTCAAAGAAGCAAGATTGGGATAAAGCCCAGCTGGTAGAATGCTTGCCTAGCCTGCATGAAGCTCTGGGTTTGAATCCCAGCACCACACAAAACCTGGCATAGTGAGGCACGCCTGTAATCCCAGCACTCGAGGGACCATGTGGATCCAAAACTCAGCATTATCCCTGACTGCATAGCTACTTTGAAGTCAACCGGGAAGACATGAAACTTTATCTCAAAAAGAGAAGAACAATAGCCAGGCATGGTGGCGAAGGACTTTAATCCCAGCACTCCGGAGGCGGAGGCAGGCAGATCTCTGTGAGATCTAGAGCAGTGTGCTTTACATAGGAAGTTCCAAGCCAACTGGAGCTACAGGGAGACCCTCTCTCAAAACAAACAAATGAATGAATAATAAATAAGTAAATAAATAATAAGAAAGAAAAAAACAAGAGAAAAGAAAAACAATAAAAACAACTAAGCTAAATCAGAAGGAGGCGAAACTGGAAAACCCACTTTCAACCCCTACGCACAGGTTATACAGATAATACTTTCTATACCTTTCTATACCTGGATTGCTTATTTCATCAGTGCTGGAGTTTGAACCCAGAGCCTTGCACATTTGAAGCAAGTGCTCTACCACTGAGGTACATCCTCCGACCCTATTTGAACTTTGTTTTCAAGACAGGGTCTCTGTGTAGCCGAGGCTTGTCTCCAACTTGTCATCATCCTGCCTCTGCCAACTTAATGTGCTGGGATTATGGGCATATGTGTACTACCAAGCCTGGCTCCCTACTTCCTCTTTTGTGTGTGGAAGTTGGGGATGGGGTAGATGCGAGTGTATATGTGGCATATGTGCATCCACCTGTGTGTGAGTACAAACTCCCGTGTGTGCTTAGAAGCCAGAGGATACTGGCTATTCTGCTCTATCACTCTCCATCGACTTATTTCATTGAGACTGTCTCTCTGAACATAGTACTAGTTTAACAGCGAGCCTGGTGATCCTCCTGTGTCCACCCCCTACAAACCTGGGGGGACAGGCACATTTCTGCATGGTAAGCAAGCTTCCTTCCTACCTACCAGAACTTCATAACTAGATATGTTTTGTTTTCTTTTGGAGACAGGGTCTGTTGGACTTAAACTCCACATCATTCTGCCTCTACTTCCCAAGTGCTAAGATTACAAGAATGAGCCACTATGTCCAGCAAACTAACATCATTTTAAATAGCTGTGTAATATTCCATACAGTGACTATTCTGTGCTGCAAAGAATTATTCTTTTATTGTGTGACAGTTCATTTTCACCATTTGTCATTGTTACAAATAACATTGCAGTTCTTGCAATGTATGCAAAATTAAAGCAGGAAATTTTACTAGTTGAGCACCAAATACATTACTTACAGACTGCAATTGTACTTCATTCATGTGACAGACCTTTTAAACTCAAGGTAGGAAGTGTTATTTTCCGTAGTCTCTCAAAGTTTGACTGTGGGAAGACAAAGAACATGCCAGAGACTTTTAATTCCACCTGTATTCAGCAATTCCTTTTTACTTTCTGCCTAGCTAGCTGATTCACACAGAGAACTGTAATTAAAGGACAAGATAAATTTCAGCATGACAAACTATCAGCATGAAGATCAAAACGTAGTTCAGATTGCCCAATTCCTGTGCTTTCCTTCCTCCTAAGCAGGGGAACTCTGCCCCAGCAGTTATTCCTTTGCTAAGTAAGGTCTGATTTATTATTATCGATTGATTGATTCTTATTTATAGCTCCAAAGTGCTGGGGATTGAATCTAGGTGCGCTCGGCAAGCCCTCTACCCTGGAGTAATACTTCCTGGTCCAAATAATGATTTGCAAAGTTATAAGAGAGATGAAAATTATCACCGAAAATTGAAAGGAACTTAAAAATGAACAAAAAAAGAAAAAAACAACTTCTAATTCCAACATCAAAAACAAACAAAACTACAATGGGAGCTGAGATTTAGTATCCCAAACCGGCCTCAGCTGCTGAGAGCTCTGGGTCAGCTTGGACTACATACGAAGACCCAGTCGCAAAAAGAAGGGGGAACAGAGAGCACTGGGGGGAGAGTGGTGGGAGGTAATGACCAACTCGAGAGTTTTCTTTATTTCCTCTTCTTTTTCCTCTTTTCTCACTATGAAGACCAGGCTGGTCTCAAATTTGTGTCAATCCTCTAGTCTCTGTGTGGTACCAACATGTTTATGTAGTGCTGGAGATCAAACCTAGTACTTCTTGCATGTTGAGCAAGTACTCTACCATGGGCTGTGTCCTTAGATCTGTAAATGTGCTTTACTGCTAAAAATATGAGTGATCATCTGTATATGAAAATCTACATTCTTCAGTTAATCTTGCAGCATAAGTTTTCTTGTTTAATGTTGTTGGGTGGCACTGGAGATCGAGCCCAGGTCCTAGTGCGAATCAGCTCTGCGCTACACCCCGTCCCAACTTAAGTGTGTATATATTGACAGAACTCTGTAAACACTGGTCCATGAGTTTACGCAGGGAGTCCTCCATAGCCAAACATTTAATTTAGTTTCCATTTTTTTGCTATTGTATATGACATTTACTAAGTAAGTTTTCTCATTTAAAAAAAAATTAAGAAATCTCAACGACTTTAAAGAGAGTCAGAGTTTTGAACATTTTATTTACTTGTTTTACAGTTTGGTCCTTTGAGACAGGGTCTCACACTATAGTCCGAATCAGCCTGGTATATTCACCATATCACTCAGGCTGACCTCGAACTCACGGCAAGTGTCCTGCTTCAACCTCTTGAGTGTTAGAATTTATAGATATGAAACACCATGCTCAGCTTTGAGCATTTTAAGGACTGGATTTAGCAAGTATTAAATTTGATTCATTTTTAAGTTCTTATTTTGACATATAGAAACTCTCATCTATTTTAATGTATCCTAAATTATGATATCATCTATAAATATTTATGATATTTCCTTCATTTAAAATGACTGTGCACCTACCTTTTGATGTTTTGTGGCCTGTGTGTTTTTATTTTTAAAAACTTAGGGAGATTGGAGAGATGGCCCAGCAGTTAAGAGTACTTGCCCTCTTCCAGAGGACCCTAGCTCAGTTCCCAGTACCCACATGACAGTTCACAACTGCTGGCATGCACAGTATGCATTTGTATAACACTTGTACACACATACACACAAACTAAATACATTTAAAAGCAACTAAAATAGGCTTGGCCTGGTAACCCAGACCTTTAATCCCAACACTCAGGAGGCAGAAACAAGTGGATCTCTGTGAAAGCAGAGCCAGCCTGGCCTATGTAGCAAGTTCCAGAAGAGCCAGGGCTATAAGAAGACCCTGTCTCAAACAAACAAACAAAATAATAACAAACTAAAAGAGCAAAACAAACAACAACAAAAACTCAGGGTGGTGAATGTAGCTAAGTTGACAGAGTGCTTGCCCAGCCTTCACAAAACCCTGGCATTGATCCCCTGCACTACATAAACTGGTCATAGGCACATGCCTGTAATCCTAGCACTTTCGAGGTAAAAAAGGATCAGAAGTTCAAGGCCATCTTTCAGAGATATAGAAAATTTGAGGTCAGCCTGGACTACAGGAGATCCTGTCTCAAATGAAAAAATTTAAAAACGTTAACAATGTGTCTTCTTTCCTTCCTTTCTCCTTTTCTTTCTCCTCTTCCTCCTCCTCCTTCTCTTCTTCTAGCTATAACTTTTTCTAACTTACATATGATTTAAAATTTTTAGACATTTCTGGATTGGGTATGGAATTTCTTCAATTTTTATAGCCCAAAATTTTTAGCTTTACTTTCAAGATTAGAAGGCCCTGTATTTCACACAGCAATTTGGTGTTCAGCCACAATTTTGTTTTAGTTTTTCATTATATGCTTTTTCATGATGTGACTCTTTGCTAACCTGGCTTCTTTGAAAGGAAGCTTACAGATAAGGCATATACTAAGGGGCCAGAGCTATGGTTCTGATGATAGAGTGGGTTCTATCCCCAGCACAGAAGTTCAAGGTCATGCTTCTGCATGGTGGCACACACCTTTAATCCTAACAGTCAGGACTCAGAGGAAGGAGAATCCTAGTCAGTTGGAGACCAGCTGGGGCTATGCAGTGTGACCCTATCTCAAAAAGAAAAAACAAAGTTTAAGGCCATCCTCAGCAACATAACAAGTTCCAGGCCAACCAAGGATACATGATCCTCTGTATCCACCACACCTGACCTCCCCAAAAGAACACATTTGAATGTTTCTTAATAATATATCAATTGGCTCAACTAGATTCTCATTCCCCAACTCTTCCTCCTTGTTCTATGTTTTGTTTTCTTAAGACAGGTTTTCTCTATGTAGCCTAGACTGCCTACAACTCTTTATTCAAGATCCTCTGGCCTCAGGCTGTGGGTTGCTGGGATCACAGGTGTGTGCCACATCAGGCCCATTTTCTTTTCAGCAACAGTTTTTTATATTAAGACAAAATGACCCTCGTTAGTCCCATGGTGAAACATTCTGCTTAGGAGATCAACTAATCAAAAGATGTATAACATGTTTACACACAGAGCAAGAAAAGGCTTACCTGTATGGTATATCCGAGGGAGAGCCCTTCCTGGATGGAGAGGAGTCTGCGCAGCTGAATATAGTGGAGGCCATGTCAACAGTCAGCATGGGAAGGAAACTGCCTACACAAAGCTCAGGAAGCTGTGGAAAGAGTATGAGCCTCAGGTTAAGGGAACTGAACCAGACAGACAGTGGTTTTCAGTCCATGTTCCATGGGATATCCCATGGGCTTTCCTGGGAAAGGATGAAGAATTAAGAATCCGTCTCTTCCATCAGATGATAATTCCTACCTTTTTTCTGTTCTGTGTGAGATGATTTGAAGAAGAAGAAGAAAAAAAGCCAGTGTTTTTTTTTAAAGTAGAATTTTTTTTTTTTTTTTTTTGAGACAGGGTCTCTCTGTAGCCCTAGCTAGCCTGGAATTCACTATAGAGACCAGGTTGGCATCAATCTCAATGATTCACCTGCCTTTGTTGGCCAAGTGCTGGGATTAAAGACATGTGCCACCACTTCTGGCTAAAAGATCACCAGTGATCACTGTATCTTTTTTTATCTCTGTCTCTTTTTTAAAAACATCGAGATAATATTTAAAGTATCTGGTTATTTCACATGTAAATAATCTACACATAATCTAGTATCTTTATTTTTATTTTTTTTTTTTGAGCAAGGATCTTATGTAGCCCAGCCTAGTTGTTGAGTTTAAACCCTTGAACTCAGTTTATAGCCAAATGAACTTCTAATACTCCTTACCTTCCAAGTGCTGGGTTTACAGCCGTGCTCTACCTTTTCCAATTTTATGTGGAGCTAGGGATCAAACCCAAGGCTGCTTGCTAGGCAAGCACTATACCAACTGAGTCACACCCCACACCGTCTAGTATGTTTCTTTAACTGAGAAAGACACCTTTTAAAAAAATGTAATTTCCATGCCTTTATCTCACCTAACAAAAGTAACAGCAGTTTTTTGTTATCAGTTTATCTTCCATATTCACATTTTCCTAACAGTTCAGAGTCTTTTTTAATGGATTTGTTTGGGCTGGGCGTGGTGGTACATGCCTTTAATCCTGGCATTCCAGAGGCTGGGCAGCGGGATCTGTCAGTTCGAGGTCAGAACGGTCAACAAAGGGAGTTACAGGTCATTCAAGGATACATAATTAGACTCTGTCTTTAAATAAACAAACAAACAAATAAATATATAAATAAATACATATTTGTATCTTAGACCAAGCAAAGTCATAGTTAACAATCTCTCCCCAGATTTTCTTTATACTGGTGTTTTGGGGGCGGGAGGCAACACAAATTTTTAAATTGTCCTTCTATGTCTCACTGATTTGTGAGGTTACCTATATCATATTATAATGTTACATTATAGCTTCCATACATAGAGTTCATTCTAAAGTTGGGTGTTTTCCCAAGTTGGCCTCTAACTTGGAGCAATCCTCCTGCCTCAGGCATTGGAGTGCTAAGATTACAGGTTTGAACAGCCCTGGTAGGCCTCAAGTCTGTTTCATTACGATCATAATCCCAGCTACACAGAAACTGAGGCAGGAATATCATAAATTCAAGGCCAGCCTAAGTACTCAATTTAAATCTCAAAATTAAAAAGAAAAAACAAAAACCAACCAATATAAAAAGGGCTGTGGGTGTGGTTCAGCATTTGCCTGGCCTGAGCTTCAGGCCCTAGAACCACAAAACAAACAGAAAACTCCACCAAATCTGTTTTAATGAACTGCAACTGGTAATATGTTATAATAGCCTCATAAAGGGTAGTTTATTTTCTGAAAAGGTTTTATTATCTAAAAGAACATTTAGAATTCAATCTATTGTTTTTAGATTTTTCTTGGTTTTTTTTTTTTTTTTTGGGGTGTAGACTAAATGGCCTGGAACTTAGAGAGCTCCTCCTGCCTCTGTGGGTGAATGCTGGGATTAAAGGCATATGCCACCATGCCTAGTTAGATCTGACAAATGTTCTTCTTTATTCTTCCAGGTCTTAACCTTAGTTCTTTTCAACTTTCTAAGAACATGACTTCTAAATCCCAAATTTGGGTCACTGGTTCTCACTGAACATAAACCACTGAGTAGAAAGAACATTAATTCCTAGAATACTGGATTATTTAAAACTGTCTCTTTGCCAACTGTTCCTGAAAATAGCAGTGCTTACCAGGCACAGTGGTTCACAGGTGTAGTCTCAGCCCTTGGGAGGCTGAGGCTGAGGAAGATCTCCATAAATTCAAGACCAGTTCAGGCTATTTAGTGAGTTCCACTTCAGGCTACAGAGTGAGATTCTCTCAAAATCAAACCTTATTACTCTGAATAGACATAGTGTCAAACTGCCCTCTAAATTTTTATCTCTGCCCACTGAATAGGGCAGCTCTTAGGCTTCATCAAAGGTGTCTTTGTACAGTGGATGTAGTTAAAGCAAAAACTCACAACTGGTCAAAGTGCAGAGAACGAATGACTATGGCACGGGCGGTCACAAATGCACATCTATACCGTACCCTGCTCCCAAGGCTCAGGGATCGTCTCGGAGGAGGGAGCAGAAAAATTCCAACGGCCAGAGGACGAGGAGGACTGCAGCAAAATAGCATCTCCTGGATATGGCAGACCCCCTGCACGCATGACCTCACAGCAGTGAGGGTTGCCTGTTCAAGACTGAGCCAGTCAGCATTGTAGATTGGAGTGGGAAAGAAAGAGTTCACGAACCCCCATCTCTGACTGAGGAGCTACCTAGAGTTGATGGCTTCTGGGAGAGGGAGAGTCAGTTTTCTTTTAAGGGTGTGGCTCCTGATAGGTCTAATATGATCTAGTGGATGACCATATACTCAGAAGTGGGCACAAATAGGAGCCAATGGGTTATTAAATAAGAAAGAAAAAAGAGGACACAAAGTTGGGGGAGATAGGGACGTAGCGGGTGGATCTCAGAGGAGTTCAGGGAGGAGTTGGAGTGAATATGATTAAAATATACGGTATAAAACTCTCAAAGAATTAATAAAAACATTTTTTAAATAAGTTAACAGTAATTACTACCAAAGGTAAGGCTGGGAGTTAAAGGTGGGAAAATAATTTCTACTTTTTCATTTTAAAATCATCTGTATGGTTTAAATTTTTACCCAATGTATATGTTATAACTACAATAAATATTTAATATATAAAACAAAGTATCTGAAAATAAGCCTAGAACTCAGGTATGCTGGGTACTTTCATGTGTTTTGAATGTTAATTCAAAAGAAGAAAGTGGTATAAAGATAGTCTTCTGAGGCTGGAGAGATGGCTCTGCAGTTAAAAGAACTGGCTGCCCTTACAGAGGACCTGGGTTCGGTTCCAAGCACCCACATGATGACTAACAACTGTTTGTGACTCCTTGCGGGAGAACTGAAGTTTTCTTTTGGACTCTGGATACCAGACGTGTACATGATATACTTACATACATGCAGGCAAACATAGATACACATAAAATAAGTATAAATAAATCTAACAAAAGGAAAAGGAAAAGGAAGGTTAAAAAAAGCCTAAGGCTGGAGAGATGGCTCAGCCTATAAGAGCACTGGCTCCAGTTAGAACAAGTTGGAGGGGCATCCTAGAGGACCCACGTTCAATTCCCAGCACCCACATATCTGCTAACAATCATCCATAACTCCAGTTTCAGTGATCCAATGGCTTCTTCTGACCTCCGAGGGCATTACAAGACACAGGTACACTTGCATATATGTAGGCAATACACTCATACACATAAAATAAAATAATAAATAAAATGTTTTTAAAAAAAAAAACAAAGAAGTAAGCCTTTTGTGGTTAGACTTCTGGCTGCTTCTGAACTGAGTCCAGGGGAAGAGTGAGAAGATGGGAAATTAGAGATAAGATTGCTTATGAAACCCCAGAGAGCTCCAACGCACTGGTTGATGTAATCATCCAGAAGGAGCGGATTGGGAAGGAAAGAGAAGGCAGACTTTTGCATTTCTATTCTTGTCCTGAAAGATGACTTCCTCTGAGACCCAATCCCTTTGCAAGGACTTCAGGTGAGCAATTGTTTTTGTTCTTACTTTACCAGGACACCCAAAGTTCACAGTATGTTAATATTAGTACATAATGTGTGGATGAGTTTTCTAGTGTTTGTAACTTGATTAACTTGTTTAGATGAGGTAAGAGAGATTTTGACATCTGAGCCTGCTTAGGGGTAACCGACTGATTTCTCAACACAGGGCAGGTCACTCTGTATTAAGGTAAAAAAGAAATTAAATAGAAATTAATCAGATTCCCGTAGGATCCAAATTGTCAGCTATAAAAGCACAAAAATCCCTCTTATCAGCAAACATCCTGCATTTTGTTGGGTCAACCAAGTTATCAGCAACCAAAGAGAGGGTTGTAGAGATCGTTCAAGGTTTAAGAGAATTGACTGCTCTTGCAGAGGACAGGGGTTTGATTCCCAGTGAACAGTCTGTAATTCCAGTTCCGCGGGATCTGACACCCTCTCTGGCCTCTGATAGCATTGCATGCACATAGTACACTTACATACATGCAGGCAAAACACTCATACACATCAAATAAAGATAAATAAGTTTTAAAAAAAAAGACAACTGAGGATATCAGATCATCAGATAATTTCTGGAGGTTTTTTTTGTGTGTACGTGTGTGTGTGTGTGTGTGTGTGTGTGTGTGTGTGATGTGATGTGTATGTGGTGTATGTGTGTATATATGTATGTGTGTGTATATGTATGTGTGTGGTGTACGTGTGTGTGTGTGATATGTGTGGGTCCAATGATGCAGCCTGGAACTATGGTGTCAAGTTCATGGTCCTCCTGTCTTACCCTGAAGAGTGCTGGGATTACAGCTATGTCACCTCAACCAGAATGGTTTTGGCAGCAAAAGTAAGAACTCACTGCAAACTGGTTGTGGTGGTACAGGCCTGTAATTTCAAAACCAGAGAGAATGGGGTAAGAATATCATGAGTTGGAAACCAGCTTGGGCTGGCTACACAGCAGGCTAAGAAGTTCCAGGTCATCGTGGGTTACACAGTCATTTTTCAAAAAAAGAAGAGAAAGAAGAAGAAGACGAAGAGGTGAGGGAGGTAGAGAAGAAGGAGGAGAGAGGGGGGAGGGGGAGGACAAGGAGGAAAAGAGAAGGGGGAGGAGGGGAAGGAGGTGGAGGCTGAAGTCTTACTGATAAACCAGGTGTGGTGGCACACACCCATCATCTCAACACCCCGGAGCTGGAGCATGAGGAACAGGCGAGAGGATCGGAAGTTCAAGGTCATCCTCTGCTTCGTAATGAGCCAAAGTCCAGTCTCAAAATAAAAAAAAAAAAAAAAAACAGAAACAACAAAAACTTTCACTGAAAAGAGTTGTATCAGGAAAACTGGGACGTGTCGTTTCAGCAAATTGTTGTCAGGGAGCTGAATTTTCTGGAGAGATGGCACTGACACAGAGCTCTTGCTGCTCTTCCAGAGGACTTGAGCTTAGTTCCCAGCACCCACATCAGAAAGCTTACAGCCACCTGTAACGTTAGCTCCAGGAGATCAGATGTCCTCTTCTAGCCTCTAAAGGCCCCAGGTGTACATAGCTATATTCAAACACACACATACAAGTAATTAAAAACAAATAAATCTCTAGCCAGGGAGTGGTGCTGCATGGCTATAATCCCAGTACTGGGGAGGCAGAGGCAGAGGATCTCTGTGAGTTTGAGGCCAGCCTGGTCTGTGTATTTGAGTTCCAGGCCAGATGGGCTACTTAGTGAGACCCTGTCTCTCAAATAAACAAAAAGTCTCCTCCTTCTCATCTAACACTATTGCCCTGGGTCACTCACTGGTCCGCTGGTCGGAAGTGAAGTACATAGAGCCAGACTCCTCTTGACATCTCAGGGGCAGAAGAGGGTGGTGGCGGTTAGATGTGTCTCTTCTGTGACTTCATTGCTTCCTCATTTCTCCTTTTGAAAGCAATGACATTAATTTCTTTCTTTCATGTCCGACAAGGTCTCTTGTAGCCCAAGCTGACTTCGACTTGCTATGCAGTCCAGGATAATTCTGAACTCCTGATCTTCCTGCCTCTACTTTCTGAGTGATGAGGTGATAGGCATCTGCCTCCATGCCCAGTTGACACTAATTTTTTAACCAGATACAAGTCTAGTTTCCATGGTAACTGCTGATCTTCTCTTTCATAAATGGCTCCAACAGACTGAGGCACCTGCTGGCTGTGGTCTCATTCTGTAAAAACCAAAGAGCCTACTAGAGAAGAAATTACACATTTGTGTGTGGTGGCACATGTGTAATCCTAGCATCCACAAGCTGAAGTAGAGGAGCGCAGCGAATCTGAGACCAATGCAGCTATGTACTAAGACCTAAAGAAAAGTAATTATCCTACAGGCCTGAAAAACATCAGCTTCTCTCTCAACTCCATATTTTTTCAGATGTTAGAGTTTTCTGCACCTTATTTCTTCTCTAAGTAGCCTTTTCTCAGTTCTCAAGACTTAGACTTTTCTTGTCCATCTTATTTATTTATTTTGTGTGTGTGCATGATATACGTGTAGGCATTTGTCAGAAGACAACTTTGTGAAATCAGTTCTCTCTGTCCATTTTATGCGAGTTCCAGGGTTCAAACTCAGGTTGCCAGGCTTGTGCCTCAGGCACCTTTACTGATTCAGCCCTCTGGTCCAACCCCAAGACTTATCTTGGTCATCAAATCTTTTCTTAATTGTTGGTGTATGCCTGTAATTCTAGCACTGGAGAGGCTTCAGAAAGAAGCTCTTCAGTTTAAGGTCAGCCTGGGCTACACAGTGAGACTCTGAAAAAAAAAAAAAAGAAAGAAAACAAAAAACTAGAATGTGAATATTTCCTACCTTCCTTTTTTAAATTTTTCTTTTTTTTTCCATATTGGCAGAATATCATCCTGTGACTCACACTGGTTTGGAACTCACTATGAAGCAAAGGCTGGCCTCAAACTCACTCTGGTCCTCCTGCCTCAAACCACCTGACTGCTACAATTATGAAAGTGAGACATACTCTTTAGCCCAGGCTAGCTTTGAACTCTCTGTGTTTCTAACAATGACCTTGAACTTCTGACCTTCCTGTTGCCATTTCCCAAGTGCTGTTTTATGTAGTACTGAAGATTAATTCAGGATCTTTGCATGCTAGTAAGCACTCTATCAGTTGATCTACATTCCCAGACCTAAACATGAACCTCTTAAGGATAGGAGCTGGCTTAGAGTCATTATTATTTACCAGTATCTCCAACCATGTTCCTAACACATAACTTTCCAGAGTAAGGCCAGAGTAGCAGTGCATACCTGTAATCTCAACATTGGGAGGTGGAAGCTGGAGGATGAGGAGTTCAAGGTCAGCCTGGGCTACTTAGTAAGTTCGAGGCCACCAGAAAGCCTGTTGTAAAACAAAAGAAAACAAACTTCTCAGAGTGAATGAACAGAACTCAGTTCTAGGACATTATCTCAGTAAGTGAAGGATGGAAGAGTGGTTCTGACTCAGTAATGTGTCTGTCATCAATTCCTTTAGCCCAGCATCCACAGACTCCTACTTTTCTAGAGAAGTTCAGAGATTAAAAATTGAAACACAGTGTATTCAATTGTTTCCTGTTACTGTATCAAAATGCCTCTCACAGGAAAGAAAGGTTCTCAGGAAAATATTGAGGCACACCTAGGAACATGGGTGTGAGCTTCTTGATGGCATTTCAACCTTGCTTTGTTTTCTTTTCTGAGATGACCTTGAACGTCTGATTCTCTTATCACTACCACCCAAGTGTTAAGATTTCAGGGGTACACCACTATGCCCAGTTTATGTGGTACTGTGAACCAAACCCAAGTCTTCACGCATGCTAAGAAAACAGTCAGCCAACTGAGCTACATCCCTGACCCGTTCTGATTTTGGTTTGCTTGTTTTGAGATAAAATTTGGTTATATAGCCCAAGCTGGCCTGGAACTTGTGATCCTTCTGCCTCAGATTCCTGGAATGAGAATTACAGGCCCACACTATGGTACCCAGTTCAGTTATACTTGTTTGAAAGCAGAGCTGCCTTGAGCTTCCAACCTCTGATAGGAGTTTAAGTAAATACCCCTGTTATGGGGTGGATATGATCTGAATGTGTCCTAAAGATTCATGTGTTAGGAACTTGGTTACAAACATAGGGTTTTAAGAAATGGCAGGAGGTGGGTGTGGTGGTGCATGCTCTTAATCCCAGCACTTTGGAGGCAGAGGCAGGTGAATCTCTGTGAGACTGAGACCAACCTTGTTTACATAGTAAGCTCCAGGTCAGTTGTGGTTACAGGGAGACCCTGTCTCAACAACAACAAGAAACAATGGTGGAACCTTTAAAAAGTGAGGCCTAGACTCACTACATAGACCAGGCTGGCCTTGAGCTCACAGAGACTCACCTGCTTCTGCCTCCCAAGTGCTGGGAATAAAGGCATGTGCCATCACACCTGGCTCTCTCTGTCCACTTTTATGTGGGATCTGAGATTGAACTGTGGTCATCAGGTTTGTATCGTCAGGTAGCAAGCACCTGTATCTGCTGAGCCAACTGCTGTCCCATGAATGCTGTCTTTTGATATAAGTCATTTAAGTTATTTGTGGATGTTTGAGAGGGGAGGTCTCATTATGTAGCTCTAGCTGGTCTAAAACTTGCAATGTAGACCAGATTAGCCCTAGCATGGCATCATTTACAGGCATGCACTACCATGCCAGCTTTTAATGCTGGTCTAAGCAGGTTGGAGCCTGACCCCTGAATCCCTCTGGCTTCCCGCCTTGCTACAAGACCTCTCCTACATGTATTGCACTGTGGTGATGCCATCTCCCATGAGACCCTCACCAAAGTTGAACAGAAGCCTGTACCATGTTCTCCACAACCCTAAGTTAAGCTAATGTCTTTTCATTACATTTTACTTTCTTTTATCCTTCTGATATTTTTCTCTCTTTCGAATAACTACGGTTCCGTTTAATGATTTGTTGGTGGTGGTTTTTATTCTTTGTTGTTTTTTGTTTGTTTGTTTGGAGACAAGGTCTCATGCAGCCTAGGCTGACTAGAACTTCCTATGTAGCCAAGATGACTTTATATTATTTTTTTCTTTCTGTTGAATTGTTGTGAATCTCATATAATTTATTTTGATCATATTTAGATTCCTTCCCCTTTCTGCACCTCTCTTAGAGCCTCTGCACCTCCTGACTTTGAAGTTTTGATCTCTTGATTCTGTGTCCTCGGATTTCAAGTTCCACTCTGCCCAGCGTGGTGCTGTGACTCTGACCACATGACTGATACAGGGTCTAGGTCTCACTGCTAGAAAGTTACTGTAAATCACAAAATCCATCCTACACACCCATCTTACAGGGTAGAATATCTGCAGGAGATATTTAGACTTCTTTAAGAAAACTGATGCTGTGGGTATGACTACAAGGCAGAGAGTTTTTACCCAGCAGGTGTGAGGCCCGAGTTTGATCACCAGCATTGAAAGAAAAAACAAAGAAAGAAAACAAATGCATTGTCTACTCCGTCCTTTGTGTTTCACTCCATTTTTAAATATAAAAATGAGCTCAAGAAGATTTTATTTTATATTTTTGAATCTAATGTTATATTATTATATGCTGAAATTATCCCAACCTTGGCTAGTGGGAGCTCTTTCAGACTGTCTTCTCTTTATCTTTGACATGTCCTTCTTATTTTTAAAATTATTTATTTATTTGTTTGTTTTTATTGTATGTGTATGAGTGTATTGCTGAATGTACATAAGTTAACCCAAGTCAGGAAGTACCTTCAGAGGTCAGAAGAGAGTGTCAGATCTCCTGGAACTGGTGTTACAGATGACTGTTAGCCACCATGTTGCTGTTAGGATTCGAACCCTGGTCCTCTGCAAGAGCAACCAGTGCTCTTAACCTCTGAGTCAATTCTCCAACCCTGACATGCCCTGACATTGTAGTTAGAGTATTTATTTACTTCCTTCCAGTAAAAGTGCTTCATATACCTCTTGTGTATTCTCTGCCACAGTCTTAGCAAAGCTTTTTTAAATGTTTTATTACATTGTGTGTACATGTATGTGTGTGTGTGCATGCGTGCGTGTGTGTGTGTGTGTGTGTGTGTGTGTGTGTGCTGGAGAGTATACAAGTGGAGGTTGGAGGACAACTGGACAACTTTTGGGAGTCAATCCTCACCTTCTCCTATGTGGGTCTCAGGGATGTGAGCACTTGGAGGGGCTTCTCACTGGCTGCTTTTCCTTTTATTGAGTATGACATTAGGTTCCAATGAACTGGATGCAAGGTGTTTAAAACAGCCAGTTAAGGAGTCTCTCTCTCTCTCTTTCTCTCTCTCTCTCTCTGTAGTTGAAAGCAAACTTAAAATAAATCCTTACTTTCACTTGCTTTTAGTTATTTGCTTATAGCTAAAATCTTAAAATCAGGTCCTGTCAGAAAAAAGAAGAAAAATGAAAACAAACAAACATTTTAAAATCAGGTCATAGAGATGAGTGAGGTTAGTCTGCCAATAGCTTGTCTGAAGATAATGCCTCGAACGTGTAAAGTCTGAGGCTAAAAGCTGCCTGTGCTACTTTTCAGGTGCCCAGAGCCCATTTTGGTCAAAACCATTGAATACCTTTTACCTGGGCTTGCAGAAGTGTGTCCAATGGATGACAATGACGTCAACACGAAGGCAGCCGAGCTGTTTTTGAGATTTGCAGCATCAGGGCCTTGTGATTGCTGCCTAGCAACAAGCAGGTTTTACAACATCCTGTTCCTACTACTGGAAGCCTAGTCATTGGTGCACTCAGGAAGCTGAGGCAGAGGGAGTCAGGATCAGTCCGGGTTATGACTTTAGTTACTGTAACTTTCCTAACCCATCTCTCCTCTCTCTCTTTCTTTCTTTGGGAGAGGAATTGTTCTAGGCTTCCCTATTCTTGGTCTGCTAGCTTTCTAAATAGATGTTTTTTCTTGTCCCAGTACCTTGTTCTCCGTTCATTGGGTCGTGTGTGTTTGTGTGTGTGTGTGTTTGGGGTTTTTTTTTTGGTCTTTTTGAGACAAGGTCTCCCTGTAGCCTTAGCTGGCCTGTCACTTGCTATGTAGGCCAGACTGGCCTTGATCTCACAGAGTCCCATCTTCCTTTGCCTCCTGAGTGCTGGGATTAACTTTGTCAGCATGCCTGGCTTCACTGGGCCAATTTTGAGCACCATCAGAAACATAAAAGAAGTGTACTGTTTCTTGTATCAAACGATTAAACAAAGCAACAAAAGCATCATTTGAAAAGAAGACTGTGAAAAACACTTTTTGGCAAAAATCCTTCCTGAGTCAACATTTTCCTGAAATCAAAATATCTGCTCAGGGTCACACTCTGAGCTAAGAGTTGCATTCAGCTTAACAAGAGCTCCACTTTAAATAAGTCAATCAAGTAAGAATATGAGGCTGAGCTCTGAACACTCAGAATGGGGCATAGTTCCCCTTTGCCTTAGGAATAAAACTGAGGGGAATAAGCCCACTCCACCCACCTCCCCATCCCTCCCCCAAGCCCCCACTCACCAGCGTTTACATGCTTAATTTGACCCTCCTATAAGACTAGGCCCCCTTCTGCAGAAGTCAAACTTTTTGCCTTGCTGAGTACTTTGGATTGTGTGGTTCTTTTCTTGAGACCCCAGACTCATTTCTAACAAGCACTGAGTAAACAGACTTGAGAGTTTGTTTCTTCTTTTGTTTCATTTTGGTTTTTGAGATAGGATCTCAAATAGCCCAGGCTGGTCTTGAATTCACTATGCAGAGGATGACCTTACCTTCCGATCATCCTGCCTCTACATGAGTATGTCCCCACTCCCACTTTGTATATGCTGTTGAGCATAGACTCCAGGGCTTCTTGTAGGCAAAGCAAGCACTCTACCTAATAATCAGATCCACAGCCCAAACTTGGTTTTGCTAACAAATTTTTTACCTATCATCTATCAATTATCTATCATCAATTTATCATATATTTAGTCATCTATCATTATCTATCATCTATCTTTCCATCACTATTATCCACCTATCACCTCTGTAATCTATAAAATTAAGCATGAATTCATACTGAAGTCTCCAAGCCTAACCCAGTTCCATATGAGTTCCACATGGTTCACTGTAGGCTTCTCTCATACTGCAATCTCTGTGACACCAAGAACTCTGGTTCTCATAATCTGCCTTGCATTTGCCTATTTACTCTTCTCTTAAATAAATGCAAAATCCTTTCAGTTTTTTATTTGGCAAGTACACGTGTGTGAGCATGTGTGTGTGTGTGTGTGTGTGTGTGTGTGTGTGTGTGCATGTGTTTGGAGATAGGGTCTTGCTATGTAGCCCTGGTGGTCCTGGAACTTTCAATGTATCCCAGGGCTTCCTCAAACTCAAGGCAATCCTCCTGCCTCCGCTTCCTGAATGCTAGCATTACTGGCATGTGCCATCATGCCTGGGTGATTTTCAGAGTCATTAAATATCTCCAGTGAGAATGAGTGCATCTTCTTTTGTCTTTAGTCTTGACTGTTTCCAATGGTAGCATCTTCTCCAATCTTACTTTAGTCAGCTCTGCCTGTTCCCAGTAAGTCTAGAGACATTGTATCTTCATGGATAACACAGAATCATTTGTCACATTCTGAAATATTATCATCAAATCCTCCCAGATTGGGGCTGTGGGAACACTCTGAATTGACTCATATGCGCTTCTGCTCTGTCCCCACTGTTTTCTGAGCAATTCCACATTGACTGGCACCCAGAGAGGTTCAAAGCTCTTATTTAGTGCTCGCTGTCCCAAGTCCAGGATCACTCATTTCTTCATGGGTCTTGGGGATATATATCATTGCTTTTAGCCCCTTTAACAGTAAGATTTGGGAAAGACATGTCTAATATTCATTTTAAATTTAAAAACATTGAGGAATTTTATTCATTAGCTGCTTTGAACTTCACAAAGAGCTCTTTCTTGTTTTCTAATTAAACATGCCTTTCCTCAAGTCTTCTGTTGTAAATAATTATTTTTCCTCTTCCAATCCCACTGTGTTTCTTTGTTTGCCTTTCATTGCCAGCTCTTAAATATTAATACTATTGTCACCTACTCTTTGTGTTTGTGTGTGTGTGTGTATGTGTGTGTTGTTATTTATTTTTTTAGAAAGGGGCTCTCTGTAGCTGACCTGGAACTTACTATGTAGGTCAGGCTGGCTTCCGTCTTACAGAACACTACCTCCCAAGTGCTGAGATTAAAGGAATGTGCCACCATTCCCAGCTTCCTTTCTGTTTCTTAAAGATTAGTTTTCACAGTACTGTACGGAAAAAAATGCATTGAGCTTAAAAACAAACAAACAACCCCCCCCACACACACACTGTCCCCAGATGAACTTTTGAATGAGTAAATAGAGAGAGGCTAAAAACATGTTTAATGTCTCTTTCTGTAACCCAGGCAGGCCTTGCTTGAACTTGCGATCTTGCCTCAGTCTCCTAAGTAGCCTGGCTCACCACAGGCTTGACTACATGTTCTCTTTCACATGTGGAAACTAAGAATGGTTGCCCTGGCCCAAGGCTTGTAGCTTAGTGGCAGAAGGCTTGCCTAGCTTACACAGGGTCCATGCTCACCCTTCTGTGATGGCTTACAATTGTGATCCTAGCACTTAAGAGGTGGAAGCAAGAGAATCAGAAGTTCAAGGTTGTCATTGGGATAGATAATATGATGCTAGCCTGGGTTATATAAGACTTTGTCTCAAAAAGCAAACAACAACAAACACCTAAAAACACACAAAAATAAGAAATATTACACCAAGTATAATCCTATTTTTGAGTTAAGGAAGTTCAGTCAATTTTGGTTCCCAGATCAGGTTTAAATGGTTATTAATGATTTTCTTCTAAATTAGACCAGTTTGCAGAGGACAAATGGAAAATTTGGGAAAGAGGGAGAAAAAAGTTCTTGTATTTGCTTTTTATCCCATGGTCATTAAAATTTTTTTATATTTATCTTTACTTTCTATGTATGAGATATTTTGTCTGCATGTGTGTAAGTGCCCGTGGAGGCTGAAGAGGAGAAGGTGTGGGATTCTCTTGTTATGGACAGTTGTTAGATGCCACATATGTGCTAAGAACTGAACTCTGGCCTTCTGCAAGAGCAGCCAGTGCTCTTAACCACTGAGCTATCTCTTCAGTCCTAACCCAAGGTCCTTTAAACTAGGCAGCTACTTACATGAATTTTGAAAACTCAAATGAAATTCTGAAAGTTTCTCATTGTCACCTTGAAATCTGAAGATCAATTTTAATATAAATTCATCATCACTTGTGAGATTTAAATACTTAAATTTTACTGTTTTAATAACATCTGAATAAATTATATGGAAAAAGAATTAAATTCTAGAGGGTGGAGTGTGAGAGTAACCAGAATGCATTATACACATATGGGAAATTGTTGAAGATTTGATTTTATTAAAAAGAAATTACATTTCAAACATTGTGTCTTTCAATAATTAGTCCCTTTCGCTTGCTGTGGGTAAAAACCTGTCTGAAATAACATAAAGGAGGAGGGACTTATTTTGGCTCATGATTTTAGAGGAATTCAGTCCATCATGTTAGGGGAAGCATCTGGAGCAGCTCAAGTCTTGGTGGCAGGATCATGTGACAGAGTCATTTCATTTGGGCCGGACAAGAAGAAAGCAAGTCAGGAAACCTGGTAAAGAACAACCTTCGAAGGTTCGTCCCTGTGACCTACTTCCTCATGCAGGTCCCTCTCACCTCCTAAAGGTTCCACAGACTCCCCAAATAATGCCACCACGTGGGGAGCAGATGTTCAAACCATAAGCTCACAAGGAGGCTATGGTATGTAGCTTGAAGTATCCCTCCGCCCTTAGTGTGTTTGAACACTTGCTCTCTAGCTGAGGCTGTGGAACCTTTGGGATGGGAAGCATAGTTGGTGGCTGGCACTGGGAGCACACCTTGAGGATTACAGTGTGGTCCTGCTTCTGGTCCTGTCTCTGCTTCCTGGTCTGCCATGGTGAGAACAAGTCAGTCTATGACTTGCCACCACCTTAGCTCTGAAACCATGAGACTTTTTCTCTTCCTCCCTACGTATCTTCTGTCAGGTATTTTGTCATAATAACAAGAAAGATAAATAACACAAAAGAACATTTCAGGTTCAAGCAACAATGTTAATCATTAAAAAAATTGTAATTTTTTTTCCAATAATTAAATTTGGATACCTGTGATAACTTGAAATCTTGTATGAATATCTCTTGGTTTTATTAAAATCTCAGGCATTTTGAATAGAGTGAAAACTTGGAATGAAATTACTTTGTGACTATTTTAGATTTGAAAATTGAGCAAAGTGAATATAGACAGCTTTGGCTTTTTGTTGTTATTATTGTTTACTTATTTGTTTTATTTGTTATTGTTTGAGTGATTGATTTAGAAAAGGTCTCCTGTAGCACAGAGTGGACTTACACCCGCAATGTAGCCAAGACTGGTAATGACCTCCCGACCGTCCTTTCTACCCTTCTCAAGTACTGAAATTAAATCTTTTAGACATTTTCAGTTGTTCTCATATCTTTCTTTGATAGCTTATCTACTACACATAGTTAACTTATGCAAGAATCATACATGACCTGTACAGGATCTAAGTTCTTTTATGTAATTATATGCTGTCATGCAAGATCTATTAGATATACCCTCTTTCTATCTAATTATACCATTAACTTCAAAGAAGGATGAATTAACGACACTATGGATTTCTCAGGTTTATTTTTATTTTATTTTAGACAAGGTCTCAGTATGTAGTTTGGGTTGACCTGAAACTCACTATGTAAGCCAGGCTAGCAGTCTTCTCGTCCCTCCCTTCTGAGTGCTAGAATTATAAGTATGCTTCAGCCGTGCCTGGATATTTGTGTTTTAAATAATATTGTGTTTTTGGTTTTTGTTTTTTAACGTGTGTGTGTGTGTGTGTGTGTGTGTGTGTGTGTGTATAACACAAAACAATAGACGGAGGTTAAAAATATGCATTGGTTTTCACTGCAAGAGAATGACGTAGCAAATGGAAAGTTGATAAGTATCTTAGTCTCTGTCATAAAAGCTGCAAGTGAGATGAGTGAGCACTTACATGGACAGCTACACTTCTGAAGATAATACAAATTACCCCTCAGAATGGGAATTTACAGAGATGAATTCTGCTCGCTTTTTAACAATGAACAATTATAAAACGCCATTGCTTTAATAATTGGTGGTAGTTTTTAAAGCAGAAGTCTACTTTTAATATAAAGAAATGAAAATAATGTCTCCAAATAAGTCATCTGGCACAACAAGAAGTTTAGTCTATTTGTCTTTACTGTCATGCCAGGCAAGGCTGTGCATGCCTATAATCCCTACCTTCACGAGGTAGAGGAAGGAAGATCAGGTGTTTAGGACTAGTCTGAGCTACATGAGATCTTTTTCAAAAATCAAGAACAAAAACAAAATAATAATAATAATAATAATGTGACTATAAAAAGGGACATACTTTACTTTGATTTACATGGGTTCACTTACATAGTTAAAATTGAATGGAATAGTTTGATCCCAAGTAGTTCCTGACTAAATGATAGATTTAGCATGTGTTTGTATCTGTTTGAATTTTCCCAAGAAATACGTGGACCAAATTATATGAAATTGGATGAAGTCCATGGGCTAAAGAAAAATAAATTAGAGGCTGGCGAGATAGCTCAGCAGTTAAGAGCACTGGCTTTTCTTGTGGAAAACCCGGGTTTGAAACCCAACTTCCACTTGGCGACTAACAACTATAACTCCAGTTTCAGAGGAGCCAATACCCTCTTCTGACATCCGAGGACACTGCATGACATATGTTCACTTGCATACATGCAGGCAATATACTCATACACAAAATACAAAAAAATAATGAAGAAAATATTTTTAAAAAATAAAAATAAATTAATATAAGAAAGAAATAATGTGAAAGGTTTATCAAGTTTGTCCTGAACAATGCCTGTTTGGCACTGAGAACTCATTAGCAACTTGGGCCATTCATCACAGCCAACTAACTCATCCTGGTGTTCTAGCATTTTGTAGTGATATTGGCAGGTGTTTTATTTCCAGTAGGAATGCCATTTTGTTCAACTTCAAGTTCTCATCCCAAGATTTCAGTATCATAACAAATTTTACTATCTTTAACAAGTTAAATATATACTTAACAGATTTTTTTTTCTTGTAGTATTTGACGCGGAATGCTGGGCCTCTTGAATGTTGGGCAAGCACTTTTCACTGAGCCATGATCTCCGTTCTAGTTTCCATGAACTGTTATCAGCCTTTCTTGTGATGTACCATTCTTAGTTTCTTGGAAATGTTCAGTTGTCAAAATGTTGTGAACTGGGCAGAGAAAGGGATTGAATTTGGTCAGTGAGTACAAGCATTGAATGCATATATGCATGAAAATATCAAACTGAATCCATCTTTAGTTTCCAAATAATATTCATTGTTCTCTCTTTCTCTCTCATTTTTCTTTTGTGAGGCACAGTTTTATGAACCCCAGGCAGACCATGAACTCAATATATAACTGAGAATGTCCTTGAACTCCTGATCCTCTTGCTTCTACCTCCTGAGTGCTAGAATATGGGTTTATATGGTGTAGGAGATCAAACACAGGATGGTGTGTGTGCTAGGCAAGCACAATACCAACTAAACTAAATCCCCAGTCACTACTAACTGTATTTTAGAAAATCAACTTTTCTTTTTAAAGATTTATTTACTTTTATGTGTATGAGCACTTTGCCTGCATGTATGCATAAACACCACTGTGTGTCTGGTGCCTGGGGAGATCAGATTCCCTCGGAGCTGAAGTCACAGAGGGCTGTTAGCTGCCACATGACTGCTGGGAACCAAACCTGGGTCTCTGCAAGAGCAGCCAGTGCTGTTAGCCTCTGAGCCATCTCTCCAACATGTCTTTTTAAAGTTTTTAATGTGATTACTTTTTCTGAAGTTATACTCTGACTACAGGTTTTCTACTGTTCTCTGTACACAACTTGAGATGTGTAGATTTGGGGCTTTAAATATGGAAATGTGGATAGAGGTAATTTTGTTTGTTTCTCGTTTTCTTCTTTTTTCCCTTACAGAATCAAAGGTATGAAGGCAGAGTGTCTTTGGGGTAATTACCCAAGGTGCTTAGAAACCTGGGCACAGATTGAGAGAAAAGTGCAGCTGCCATTTACAGCTGGGCTCCTGGCTGTCCCTGGGCATTTACAATTCCAGGAATCTCTTGAAGAAGCACAGCCGCCACCACGCCTGGAGATGTTGCCATTGCAGCCACCCATACAACAGCCCAGCAACCCTGACTTCATCTAGTCTGTGATCTTCCTGAGCTTACCGGACTGATGCTCTTTTAAAAAATTCTGCAATATTTTCAACTTCTTGTTCTTTTCGAGGGGGAGGGGCTATTTGTAGTCAGCATTTAATCATGTTCAACTCTCTCTGGTAAGAAACACAAATCAAAATACTAAGTGACCTCTCTTACCTTCGACTCCACCAAGCAACAACTTGGTTATCTCTTTCCTGGTGTTCACAGCCAAACTTGCAGAAGGAATCTCACGTATGCTTTGTTTAAACAAGCCCAAGTCACCTTTCCACCCACTGCAATCTCACTGGTCTGCTGTTTTGTGGCTTCTCACCTCAGTCATCAACAACACATAAATTGTCAGAACCAAGGGACATTTTTTTTTTTTTAACTTGCTTGATCCTCGGGAAACATTTGTCACTATAAACAACTTCCTCATTTGGGTCCAGAACTGTCTCCTGGAAAATACTTTAATATCTCACAGGAATGCAAATAATATTGGGCTCCAGAAAAAATTAATCCTGTATCCTCTGAATCTACTTCTCAGTTGTGGTTCTGCCACTCAGTGACACCACTTTCTATGCAGTAAATAGACAAATTTTAGTTTTAAATGTTCACATCATTGTTATTTCACAACACAGAGATATATGGCTTGAAGGATATGACTGCTTTGTGAAGTAGTTTTTAGAAGCCTGTTTATTTTTATTAGTTAATTGAGAAAATAAAATTTTTTTTCAATAATTCTTTTTGTGAGGCTACTGCATGGCCAAACGTAACCTTTATAAGCTGTACTTAGAAAGAATGTGTACTAGTCCAGGTGTGTGGCAATTAGGGAAATTAAGGTCATTATTTGGTGTAAAGGTAGGAAAATCCTCTCCATTGAACAAGAGCTGATTCTGTAGGAACAGCTAAAAGATAGCTCAATTTTCAGCCAGGAGTTTGGAAGGACCCAAAATACAATGAAGCAGTCTGAGTATCTCATTGCAAAGCTTAATCAATTGCAAAATGAGGAAAAGGATCAGAGTTAAAAGAGATATTAAGTTAGAAAAAAAAATTGCAATGGTCACTGACATGTAAGTCTTTAAAAGTCTGGGATACATGAGTCCTCATCTCAAAATAAATAAATAAATAAACTAACTTTCCATGGAAAGCAGACTATATGAAAAATAATAGCTATATCACATTAACTTATGAATTCCAAAGCATAAGTAAATATACAAATACACTGCCTTGGCAGCTACATATCTGTCTCTTATGTTAGTTGAATCCAGACACTTAACATTTCTGAATTTCAAATTCATCTACAGTTTCTATGGTCAGACTCAAGATCATAAGGGTCTAATTAAAGTATTGCTAACTTCTTGCAACAAGATAATTTTGACTTGGAATAGCCTTATGTTGATCAACCTTCATCCACTACTTAGCTGGAAATGTTAGAACTAAATATTTGCAATGACATGTTACGTTTCCGTTGCAGTTGTACAAAGGCAACACTTTTCATGTGTAACTTGTATTAGTTCTCCTAGCAATTTTAAATCTTAAAAAATTCCCTGCCGTCTGCTGGTAACTGAATTTGCACACTTGACATTTGTTAGTCACATGGGAATTATGCCTGTTCTCACCCACCATGTGAATTAACGATTTAATAAACCAGAAGTGTGCTTTCCGGATCCACAGTTCTCTATTCAGGATATAATTTTGTCTGGCTCACTTTTCAGTTTTTACAGCGGAATGATTTCAGTTTGGAAGGCACTTGTGGGAAAGAGGCTAGGATTGACGTTGGCCATTTTGAGACACTGTGATCTACGATTACAGGAAGCTAGGAAAATGCAGTGGGGGTGAGAAGTGCATCTATTGATAATGTGTTAGTTACATTAATTAATGCTGAGACAATATGGCTAGTTTGCAATAGGAGAGATTTTTATGAGACTTTATGAGTGAGGTGCTCAGTACTGACAAAGAAAGTTCAGGTGTGGTCTTGTTTCCGTAACCTGGAAGAGTTTTACCTCTCTGCTTTTGAGAGCACACTGTGTCGGTAGATTTGAGTCAACCAAAATACGGCTGGCAGCAATTCTTCAATGACGTTCTGTTTTGTTTGGTTTGACAAGTATTTTATAATTTTGCCCAGGTTGACCTGGAACTTGCTATGTATGTAGCCCAGGGTGACCTCAACTTCTCTCTTGCCTTTGCCTGGGATTACAGAGAATGCCACCAACCCCTTCCTAGATGGCATTTTGGAATTTACCTACACTGCTGTTGTCGCTTTCCATAGGGTTGCTTCAGGTTTGATAAGAAACAGACTTTCCCTTTCTTCAGTTAGATCTTAAAAAGGTTTTCCTTTGCTCTGAGTCAATAAAGGCCCATGTTTTAGACCAGTAGCTGAGCGAACTTTTTTTTTCTCAGTAGATAGCAGTAGGAAAAAGTGAAGGCTTTTTGCTTGTGAAAACATTTACTGTCTCCTAGCAATCTGCAGTGATGCTGTACAAGCCTGACAATAGATAAATGTTTCCCAATGTCATAAAACATTACTGTAATTCAGAAAACTTACCTAACTATTTGCCCCAGGAGCTCATGTCCTAATTCTTCAGTTCCAGAAAGTTCTGACTAGAAGCTAACTTCATAGAGTAGTACTTACTAAGAGCAAAATAGACTCAAACATACAACCATTTTGTGTAACAGATACGCTGAGAAATTAAAGAAACTTCCAGAATCACACAGTTATTTCAGTTGTACAGGCAGGGACTAAACAGAATTCTCATTTAAAATCCACTATTTTTTCCCCTACCGCATAGCATCTCACCTAAAATGCTGACGACTGAGGCTAAACTGGTGGTGGGTTGAACTATAGACTAAGAAATCACTAGTGTTTTTAAGGCATCTGTATTAGGATCCAACAATGTATAGTCAGTCTAAAGGTACCATTCTAACAAAGTTTCCGGCTTCTCCAATGGGATTTGAGGTTGGTCAAAGCAAGAACACCACAGGTAGTGAGTGTATATGATCATAGCTTGTAAACACACAAAAACAGATAAGATCAGAGGGGAAAGTGTAGGCATTAGGTATGCACCAGGTAATAGATCAATTGATGAATAATCATGTAGAAAAGAGCAGCACACAACAGATTCTAGCTGGCATGTAAGAGCCCAATTTTGTCAAGTATTTCTACTTTTCAAAAAAACCCAGTAATATTTGTGCTAAATAAATCAGCCCACAGGGAGGATAAGCAAGCTTAACAAACAGAAACACAGGACCGCCAGTGAAATGTGAATTTGTTTACTGACATTTTATTTGGTGATGCCAATTCTAAGTTACCGATCTCTTTGCAAACCATAACTTAAAGAAATTGTGCTGACTATTGTGGACTGTCGTTCCTACTCCAAAGCCGGTCAGTGACCTCCACTTGGTGTATCGGGTTATTTTGAAGAAATGGTCATTTTCCACAATACTAAATTCTTTGACTATCATATTTTTAAGGTAGCAAATTTCACATTAATATGTAAGAACGAAGTACTTGAGTTTCCTTTCGTTACCTAAAGTACGTAGCAGAAATTGATTAGATACACTTGGAAGCTTATAGTGAAAGTTAATGATTTCATATAATAAATACTTAGATGAAGATTTTCTGGGAAGAAATACCCATAGATTATTGCACTCAAGCACCATAATAATAGAGGCAGAGTGCTCTGTCTCCTAGAAGCTTTGCCCGTCTGTTCATACAATCAGATAGGCTGAGAACAGGCTGCAACACATCCACCAAAGTTATAATTAACATTAACTTGGGAAAGAGTCGTGGCTCCGCTTAATGTTAAATTCCGTTTGATCTTAATTGAAAGGAGGCTCTGAGTTACAGGAAACAGACCCTTGCATTGAACAGGCCATGGCAATATGTTTAGAATTTCCCAAGAAACAGAAAGAGATCTTGAGAGCACAGACATTTGGAAGGAAAGTTAAGCCTTTAACAACTCCCAGCAGCGAAACTCCCTGTCCTGCTTTGAACACCTTGGCTCTGGGCTTTATCTTCTCAACTGAGAGAGAGTCCAGAAATTCAGCTTTGCTTTTGAAGTGCTCTACAACAGGCTGTCAATGTGTTTTCTGTTCCTTTCTTCTCCTAGCTCAGTTACCTACCATGGCCCATCCATTTCTGGGAGTTTCCCTTGCCTTCTCCTTCCCCTTCACTTCCTGCCCCGCCCCCTTCTTTTCTTGAGACAGAATGTCACCATGTAACCCTTGATAGCAGGCATACAGTTCATCCCCCTCTGCCTCATCCTCAATCCGATCATTAGAGCTGAGTAGTAGTGTAATAGAAACAGTGGGTTTAAAGCAATGAGAAAGAAGAAAAAAAAAAAGAAAACTACCACCAACAAAACCCAGCTCATCAGATGTTTGTCTCCCAAGCACTGGGCTCTACACTAGGCCTCAGTTCCAGGTCTCAGGGAACACATGGTTCCAAATGAGTGCCAGAGCCTAGGACAGAAGCCACAGAACAGCAGGTACAGGGTCTATACATGCTTCTAGGGGAGAGCATAGCACTCCACCTCTCCAGTTCTGAATGCGGTTTGAATGCTGACCAGGAATTTGCTAGATTAATGAGATCAAGAGACTTATTCTCAGCAAAGGGACCACCTTGAGCAAGGGAATATAATTATAGGAAGCATTTGAGGCCCAGCAAGCACTTTTAAGCAGTGCATAAAGAATTTTATAGAAAACAGTGGAAGAGACGAAAAGCAGAGGTAGGCTTCGGGGGTCATTTGATCTGCAAGCTAGTAAACTTAGATTCTTCAGAGGACTGAACACAAAGAACTTACTGGATAGACTGGACTTTAGAAAGATATGGCTATGAAGTATAGGTTGGCAGAAACAGACCAGAGGCTGTGAGGACAAAGCAAGCAGAGCAGGGCTGGGCAAGGGTGGTTAGGTTCCCAACAGAATAGGCGGTAGTCTGCCCAGAGCGGCCTGCAGGGAAAATGGCCTGAGTCCACTTCACAGTGTTGTAGGCTCTTTTCTGTTGTTGGAGGGGAGGCTGTGATCCAATAGAGGAATCGTCCTTTTCTTTTCATTCTGGATTCTATTTTGAAGACAAATTCTGTACAAGGACCTAATGGTTGCTGGCTGTGGTGATACACACTGTTAATCCTAGCACTTGGAAGGTCGAAGAAGGGGGATGAGGAGTTCAAGGTCATCCTCGTCTGTAGAGGGAGGCCAGCCTGGGATACACAACTCTGCCTCAAGAAAACAATAAAAGGCCAAATAAACAAACAAAACAAGAAACGGTTGTTTAAGGACTCCCATACAGACTCTATGCCATCAATACTGTTTTGCTACATTTTTCACCTTTTCTTTCTCTCCTTGTCCCTTTCTGATTTTTCTTGTTTTTGTCTTTTCTTTAAAAAAATTGTGTGTGTGTGTATGTGTGTGCCAGAAGAGTCAGTTCTCACCTTTCTGCCTTGTTGAGGAAGAGTTTCTCTTGTTTCTGGGAGCCTTTGCACCCCAGGCTAGTTGTTTCATAGCCTTCCCACCATGTTCTGGTCTCCTCTTCACGTATTACCTTAGTAGTGCTGGGATTACAGATGTGTATAGTTGCATCCAGCTTTTTACATGGGTTCTAGAGACTGAACCCAGCTTTTCACTTTTACCTGCTGAGTCATTCTCTCTTTCCTTCCTCCTCACATCTTCCTTCCTTCCTTCCTTCCTTCCTTCCTTCCTTCCTTCCTTCCTTCCTTCCTTCCTTCCTTCCTTCCTTCTTTCCTTTCTTTCTTTCCTTATTCTGAATCAATTTTAAAATAACTTTTAAACATCAGATTACCTAAATTCTAGTTATTCTAGTTTGTGCGGGGCCAGGTGGCACACACTTGTAATCTCAGCCCTGGAAAGGTAGAGGCGAAAAAAATCAAGAATTTATGGCTAGTTTAGGTTACATACAGTCTAGCCTGGGTTATGTGAGATCGTATCTCAGAAACAAACAAACAAAAACCAGAAAACAAAACCAAACAAAATCCGGCAGGATTCCCAAGAAAAAGGAAATTCTTCTCCCTAATCCATGCTTTTATCAAACTCATAAAATTTCATAGGACACAATACCAGCCTTTTTGAAAACTACATTGAAGGTTCTCTACCGCTCCTGTAATTTGTGTGTGAACATGACCACTTGTTTTAAATCACACCCACTAAAGGCTCATTCATGCATTTGCTTGTCATGTCCTTTAAATGTCATACAGTGTCCCACCGTGTTTGATAGTTCCAGTCATTTATAGCATTTATGGTGTGTTCAGTTTGGCTGCTTGATAGAAAATCCCTAAGTTTTGATTTTTCCGATTGTTTTCCTCACAATGAGATTCTGGTCAGTCCTCCGAACACAATTATATAATTCCCACTGGATGCTCCCAGGGCCCTTGAATGTCAGCCTCTTGAGAGAGTCAAGAGAAGTTCCATTATTTACTCAAGGTGTCATACTCCAGATTGCCCTGTTGTCAAGGTACTCTTTCTTCTTGTGATTAGTTTTTATGTGTATGGGTGTATTGCATGTGTGTAAGTAAACCAGAGTACTGCAGTGCCCGAGAGATCAACAAAGGGCATTGGACACCCTGGAACTGAACTAAGGACAGTTGTTAGCTGCCAAGTGGGTGCTGGGAATTGAACCCAGTCCTCCACAAGAGCAGCCAGTGCTCTTAACCACTGAGCCATCTCTCTAGCCCCTCTTTTTGTAATTAATAAACAATCTCTAGGAGGGCATTTTGCTTATTTGTTTTATTTTATTTACTTTTTGAGACAGGGTCTCACTGTGTAACCCTGGCAGACCTGGAACTTATTATGTAAACTGGGCAGGCCTCAAACTCACAGAGATCGCCTGCCTTTACCTCCCAAGTGTAGCAATAGAGACTTACGCCTGCTCACAATTATACCTGAATTCCCAAGTTCTTGTTAAAAATTGGATAATTACAGGGCCAGATATAGTGGTGCTTGCCTTTAATCCCAGCACTCATGAGGCAGGAGCTGGTGGATGTCTGTGAGATTGATGCCAGGTTGGTCAACACAGTGGGTTCCCAACCAGCTGGCACTATAGGGAGACCCTGTCTCAACATAAAAAAAAAAAAAAAATTGGATGCTACAATATCTTTGGCCCTGTATTTCTGAACTGGGTACTGCTAGGGCTTGAAAATGATGGCTCCCTAAACTCTGAGCTATGAATTTCAGTTTGCCATTCGCACAAGTCCCTGTTGTTTACTGTGGCCCAGGGTCATTCATTTGTTGACTCTCCCTCCCCCGCCCACCCCTTTTATTTTGGTCTTTTTGGGACAAGCTCTTCCCTGTAGCACCAGCAGGCCTGGAACTTGCTATGTAGACCTGGCTGGTCTTGAACCCACAGAGATCTCTCTGCCTCTGCTTCCCACATGCTGGGATTAAAGGTGTACTTACCAGGCCTGGCGACTCTCTAGTTCGTTAAATAAAAGTTATAGGAGATCATGGTTTAGTGTTGATCTTTGTGGCGCTAACTCTAGAAGAAGGGCTTCCTGCGTGCTAGGCAAGGTCTCCCCACTGGGCACACCTACACCTGCCAGAAACCAGTATTTGGATTTAGCTCCTTTACTCCAAGAAGTTGGAATAAAAACCAATGGAGTCACCTTAGCTAAAATTTGCCACCAGAAATAAACTGTTTCTCTGATCTTCCAAGAAATCAGGATTAAAGAAGAATGGCCCAATTTCCCAAACAGTCCTGTTTATGTTATGATAATGACTTTCCCACTGCCTTAATCCTCCCATAGAAAGGGTAATTTCATGTTAATAGATCCGTTGTTTTTCAAACAAGTAACTTTGAAGTAACCAATCTGTTTTTTTGTTTTGCTTATAGAGATAAAGTTTCTTGCAGTCCTGGCTGGTCTTTAACTTGCCCTGTAGACCAAACTGCAGACTGGCCTTGAACTCCGGATCTTCCTGCCTCTACCTTTTGAGCGTGGGGATCACAGTCTTTACCGTCAGGCCCCAATTTCAATTTGATTTTTAAAAATATTTTATTTATTATTTTATTTTATATGTATGAGTGTATTGCCTGAATGTGTGTAAGGGCACCTGTGCCATGCATTGCCCTCAGAGGTCAGAAGGCATCGGATTCCCTGGAACTGTGGCTACAGATGGTTGTCTACTGCCACATGGATGATGGGAATCAAAACCAGGTTCTCTACAAGAGCAGCCAGTGTTCTTAATTACTGAGACATCTCTGCTGCAACGCCTACCCACTCTTTTTAAAAAGAGAATGAGTCTCTTGTTGTCCAGGCTGGCTGCCAACTAAATATGTGGCTAATGATGACCTTGACTCTGGATTCTCTGACCTCCATCTCACAAATGCTGGCATTGTGGTCATGTGTCACCATGCCTCTTTCTATCTGCTTTTTTGCTTTATTTTCTTTCTTTTTGTTTGTTTCCTTAGCCATTTCTGTCTAAAAATCCAACCGCTTTAACATTCTATCTTATGGAATGAAGTGTTGATTGACAGAATGAAAATTAGAGCTCATTAAGGATCATTCAAGTAGAGTAGATAAGTGTAGTGGCCCACACTTGTAATCTCCATCTACTGGGGCTGTGGCAGGACTTTGAGGCCACCTGGGCTATAGAGAGAGACCCTATCACAAAAAGAAAAAGAAAAACTCAGATGGAAAAAGCCACGTATGATGGTACACATCTATAATCCCAATACTTGGTAGGTAGAAGCTGGAGGATCAGAAGTTCAAAGCCAGCCTGAGCTACATGAAGACTTTGTCTCAAAAACCAAAGCAAGGGCTGGAGAGATGGCTCAGTGGTCAAGAGCACTGGCTGCTCTTGTAGAAAACCCAGGTTCAGCTCACAGTACCCACTACCATCCTTAACTCGGGTTCCAGAGGTTCTGACTCCCTCTTCTGGTCTCCTCAGGCGCTGTACTACATAGGTGTATTTACATACATACATTCAGGCAAAACACTCATAAAATAAAAATCAATCAGTCAGTGAAAACAAAACAACAGGGTAAAGGCTTCTGGTGCCTAGCCAGATCACTTGTATGGGACCCATACAGTGGAAGGAGAGAACTGACACCTGCAAATGGTCCTCTGATCTCCACATGCACGTTGTGATACTTGCACATGAATGTGAACACACACACGCACAAAAACATACACATAAAATAAAAATAAGAATGTAAAAAAAAAATAAAAACAAAACCACAACAAATTCTAAGGTGCCGAATGAATATCCGAATGAATTAATTCTTTGATACATTACACTGAATTACTGGAAAAGTTCAAATACTGTGAACATATACTTAGAAACCATCTGCCTGGCTAGTCTATCAATCATCTTTTATTCTCTGAGCGTAGCACATATTACGATTGCTGAATGAATAAATAAGTGAGTGATTCATATGGACGAAAACATTCAGGTGCTCGGAGGTATCTGAGGAGGAAAATTCATGAGCCGGACAACAGGAACAGAGAAAGAGGAGGAGGGGAAGGTTGCAGGATCAGTAGACCCGCAGGTGATGGGAGACGAGCTTCCTCACTCTAGCTAGTTGTGGGGAAGAGAGGTCGTCCTGGGAGGAGCCTGCAAGTCAAGACAGGAAGGTAGCCTGGAGGATCTGCGGAGGAGAGATCGGCAGGAGGGCAGGACACCGCAACAAGAGTCCAGCACGATCCAAGAAGACCGGCAGAGCAGATGAGGGGTCCAGCAAAAATTCTGGGGCTAGCAAAGGCCGAGGGTTTAGAAAGGCTCAAGAGTTTAATAAGTTGTAGGAGGAAAAATTTATTCCAGTCTCAGCAAGTGTCTGAGGAAGCTGGTTCTGCAGGCGTTTCACTCAGTTGTCTGGGGTTGGAATTAACTTGCTCCGTGGATTCAAACATTCCAGTGGAAATAGCAGCAGCCTGCAGTAATGTGAAAGCCTGCACTTAGGCTGTAACTTGAAACTGCACTTTGGTGGTTTGAGCCAGTCTGCGGCAGGCTTAGAAAGGTAGACCCCAGGAAACCCAGGACCCGGAAGGAGAGGATTCACCCAGGTTAGACTGCAGTCATTTCAAATGATTGGGGACACTGGATCCCGGAGGAAGCTCCTCAGATGTTCCGAGCTAGTTGATCATGATTCACCAGGGCAGGAACCCAAGAAATGCCCCAAGAAATGCCCCAAGAAGCAAACCAGCTAACTTAGAACACACAGACTTCCCTGAGAGGATGCACCTCTCAGGATGGAGACCCGGGCTTCAACGGCTTCTGCCTCAGACAAGCAGCAGCCGTGGCCGAGCCCATTTCTGATTATAACTGAGTTCCTTCCAAGTATTTGTATATGAACGCAGCAGCTTGCTCACCATGACGTATAACTTTGTATCCTTGTCTAGGTAACTATACATCTATCAAGATATTATATTATTCCGTAAACACCCTTAAATTGTACCCCTTAGAGGAACTGATGCTATGAAATGGGCGACCAAGGAAGCACGTTCCACTGATGACGAAAGGAAGAGATTCCTTTCAGGGAGTGTTTGAGGGTGTGTGTGTGTTGTACACGCTTGGTGCTTTCTTCTCGGCGTGGCTGTTCTTGAACAGCAAAAAGTCTTGCTTAACTTTAAAGGCTGTGATGTGGAAACTGCATCAAATTACTTAGTAAGTTATCTGGGTTGGCTTTTAGAGGTCCCACATTTCCCTAGGACCTTGAATCAGTTGATTCTGTCAGTTCCTTTAGCTGTCACTCACCTGCCTCAAAAAGATCAAGTGTGCAAGTAGCACTGGGCTATGAAGCTAGATAAGAGAGGACCTCTCCTCAGAGACTCAAATTCTAGAAGAGATGAAGAGGAAAATAATGGCTGGGCATGCAGCTCATGTCCGTTACCTTAGCACTTGGGAGGCTGAGTCTGGATGATTACCACAAATTTGAAGTCTGTCTTAAAAACAAAAACAAAAAGGGAGATAAGCAATGGTGACTTATGGGGTGTTACAGTGTTGGTAAGTAAATTGTGCTCAAGATGGTTCAGTGGTTAAGAGCGCTTGCTGTTCTTCCAGAGGACCCAGGTTGGGTTCCCAGCACCCATATGGCGGCTCACAACTATCTGTAATTCACAAAGCAGGGGATCCAACACCCTCATCTGGGCTCCCCAGGCAACCAGGCAAGCATGTGATATACATTGCATGCTGACCAAACACTTGTACACATTAAATAAAAATAAATCTTTAAGTGGAGTGTGTGTGTGTGTGTGTGTGTGTGTGTGTGTATTGTGTGTGGGGGGGCTCATCTTTAGTCTCAGCACTCACTCCACTCCCAAGGCAGAGGCTGGTGAGTATCTATGAGATGGAGTGCCAGGCCAGCTGGGGCTACAGGGAGAGCCAGTCTCAACAAAATTAAAAAAAAAAAAAAAAATCTTTAAAAAGTTAATTTTTTTTCTAGAGGACGTGGCTCATACCTGTAATTTCAGCATTTGGGAGGTGGAGGCAAAGCTCAGAAGTTCAAGGTCATCTTTGGCTGCACTGCATGGGGAGTTGTGGGCCAGCCTGGGCTAGAGACCCCGTGTCAAAAAAACAAAACAAACAGCAAACAAAAAAAGTTCCCAAACCACCTCCCCCCGAAAACCAAAAACAAGCAAACAGAAAAACCCCAAAATTAAATTTTATTTTTTAAAGTGAAGCTTTGCAGTTTTCATTATGCTTATTTATTTTATTTTGTGTGTGGTGGGGGTGCCCTGGTGAGTATGTAGATGCCACTTAGCATTTTGCTTGCCTCAACATACCTTTATTGATGGTATCTTCCTGTTTATATCATAGGACAAAACTACAAGAACCTATGGCTTGATACTTTTAATATCTGGTTATTAAAAGCATTGTATAAATTGTACTACTTTTCCTGTTGTGACAAAATATCTGACAGATGCAACTTAAATTAGGAGAGATTATCTTGGCAAAAAGTTTCATGTGTCATGGTGGGAACTCATAGCAGAGTTCATGGCAGCATTGGCATGTGGTGTGGAGACTGATCACATCTTGTCACATCAGGAGACAAAGCTAGACTATAATCCTCCAGCCTCACCCCTAATGCCTATGGCTTCCAACCAGCTCCTATATCCCACAGGTTCTACAACCTCCCAAAACGTACAACCAACTGGGGGCCAAGTGCTCGAACACATGAATCTGTAGGGCATTTTTCTGCTTCAAACCTGAGCACACACACAAAATAATTTTCTTTTGTTTTGTAAAGATGTATTTATTTTATTTTTTATGGGGTTTTGCCTGCATTTTTGTGTGTATGTGTACCAATAGTGTGCAGTGCATGCAAAGGGCAGGAGAGGATGTCAGGTCCCCTGGAGCTGGAGTTACAGGGGGTTGTGAGATGTCATGTGGGTACTGGGAGTGGAACCTCTAGAAAAGCAGTCAGTGCTCTTAATCACTGTGGGAATGACTTTTATTAATGGCCATAATCTGGACTAATGACTTTTAAGTAACCCTAGCAAAACCATGTGCTTTTTTGTCTTGTGATCTTGGCACCTGATCTCTTTTCTTAGGTACTCCATTCAAAAAGTGAATAAATGGATGAACAAATGTGAATATGCTTGAGAATTAACATTTCAAGATGCTGAAAGGTGATGCCCCATCTCCACTGGACACAGTGGAGATTGGGAAGGACACATGACCTGTGACCACAGGAAAAGGCTGAATGGTCTGTTCAGATTCTGGTGGAGCCAAGCTTGTACTTCCTTTGTTGAAGCTGGAGAAACCACTTTGAATAAAATTATGGGTGGGGCTGGACTAGGGACAGTTCTAGGAACTGATGACAGTTCCATCAGCACAGTCCCAGGAGACTGATGGTTCCAAGAGACATCTAGGGGAGAGAATCTCTTCGGAGTTCCAGCCTACTCTTGAGAGCTAAATTAAGAGTTAGTCTTTTTATTTGTTCAGGTGATGATCATTAGGTGTGGTAACAGTGCAAACCACCTGCCCCTCTCTCCGGCTCCTCCTTTTGCTTTTTAAACAGATATTCATAGTGAATATTTTGAACGTTTTCTTTTATTAACTCAACTATTTTAAAAATGAAAAATTTATAATTTATGTAAGAAAGTTTTACCTTTTTCAACATAAAAAGCATTTTTACTCACCAAAAATAGCATTTCCTGAGCTCTTGAGTGTTCTGGTATAGGGACATTGACCAGCAGTGTTTATTTAAAATACCTGTCAGATTTCCTTGAATTTCTCATTTTGAATAGACACAGGAGACATAATACAAATGGTTTGTTTTGATACACTGGCTGTCCTTAAAGTTCAGATTCTGAATATGAAAATTCCCTGGTTCCTGTTTTTTTTTTTTTTTTTTTAGTGGTGATGGAGGTGGTTGAGGGATTTTTTTTTGTTTTGTTTTTTGAGACAGAGTCTCACTGTGTAGCCCTGGCTGGCCTGGAACTCACTATGTAGATCAGGCTGCAGATCCACCTGTCCTGCCTCCCTATAGCTGAGATTAAAGACGCCCCAACATGGCGGCTGTCGCCTAGTTCCTCTTTAAGACAGGGTCTCTAGTAGCAGAGGTTGGCTAGGAACTGCTCAAGGCCAAAGATGACCTTGAACTCCTAGTTCCCCTTATTTCTACTTCCGGTGTGCTCGGATTTCAGGCCTCTATGCTAACACCTTCCCCCTTTTTTTTTAAGTGCTGGGGATCAAACCCAGGCCTCTGCATGCTAGACCACTGTTCTACTAACTGAGCTCACACCCCAGTCAAAAAATACCTAGTCCCCTTTTACAACTGCCACATGAAGGTTTATTTTCAATGATTCCTCTCTATAACGTTCTATACCTTCATCGTTTTCTCAGATTTTTACCCTGTGTTTCTCAAGGACACACTGATTTCCATGTGGCCTCATTATGAATGTGTATGCTTGTAAGTTTCTGAGCTTAACTGATCAGGAAGTCACAGGCTGGACAATAGGGGATTCATGAAGGATTCTTGAGGTTCTGTTTTTGCAAACAATGTGACCTCAAGTCATAGGCACAAAATACTGGGGGAGCCCCAAATGACCAAGTCACTCCCTACTTGGACTTCTGTGCCTCACAAAATGTATCTCTTCAGAGTTTCAGAAACAAAGCAACCTCTCAGAAGAAAACTTTCTCTCTTCCAGTGCCAGAAGGCAAGACTAAACAATGGATAAACAGAGTCCCATAAAAAACATTGATGGTGATTGACAAGTGACTTATACATGTGAGAGTTTGGAAAATCCAAAGCCAACACGCATCACAGGAGAAAAGTTAACACCTAAGAAGCTGATTTCATTATTTTCTATGTCTCCTTAATTAGGTTTGACAACTTTTAATTAAACAACTTAATCTCATCAATATATTAAAGGTCTTCTCAGTGTCAAGAAATGATTAGGTAATTCGAGAATTTAATAGTAATAATTAGAACAAATTATCAACAAGACTGCTTTGAATTCTTTCTAAACATGTAGAAATGTAAATAAACAAAATACAGGGAAGATGGCTCAGTGGATAAAAGCACTTGTTTTGCAAGCATGAAGACCTGAGTTCAAATCCTTGGTACCCATCTTAAAAGGAGAGGGGCATGGCTGCTCATGCCTGTAACCTCAACGTTGGGGAGGGAAGGGTAGAGACAGGTGACTCCCAAGAACCAGCTGACCAGTCAGCCTATCCAAAAGGGTAAGCTTCTGGCTTAGTAAGAGACCATGTCTCAAAGCAATAAGCAAGAGAAAAATAGAAGAAAGGTCCTGCTCTGGCCTCCACATGCATGCACTTGGCACATGTATATACAACACACACATATACCGTACAACACAAGCACACACACTAAAAGAATACTATTTAAAAAATAGGGCTGGAGTATAGGTCTTTGGTAGAACACTTCCTAGAAATATGAGGCCCAGCAAATATGAGGGTCTCCAGCGACATAAATGAAGCAAAACTGATCAACCAACTAAGCAAACACAAATGGACACAATGAAATAAAGACCCTCAGTCATTGTCACTTATCTCTAGGATGACTTAACAACAGTAAACTCAAACAGGACATTCAGCGATCCATTTTTCAAAGTAGATTTAAGTCAGTTTTCAAAATATTAAATTATTTTATTATGATAAACTAATGTTTTTCAAATAGAGGCTAGATAAAAGAATTTTAGGTTACAGTAAAAAAGGGTTTTAAGTTAGAATTCAGAGTTTCAGTGAGATGCAATTTCATTTTTAGATTTATTCATTGAACTAATATTTAATGATTGTTCTTTGTATGGTCAAAGAACTTACATTCTTGTGGAGAATAAAAAGAATGAATACGTAGACTTAAAAAATTCTTCTATTTGTTATTACCCTGTGTGTGTGTAAGGGTACACACACATGCCATGGTCTGAGGGTCGAGGTCAGAGGACAATCTGCAGGAGCTGGATCTCTCCTTGCATGATGTGGGTTCTCGAGATCAAACTCAAGCCATTAGGCTTGGTGACAAATGCCTTTACCCACTAAGCAACCTCTCCAGCCCCAAGTAGATGTGCTGATGAGTAAAATGGTTCAAACACTTAGCAAACCACAGGTAACTGAAGCAACACAGAGGATCTTTTTCCTGGTTTATGTTCTTTGTCCATGGCCTGCTTTCAATTTAAATTTATTGAGTAGATAAATCTGCTTCTCAAACTGTAGGTAAAGAAAAAAGAAAGATAATGTAAAAATTAAAATGTCATTAATCTGGCTTCAAGAGTAAAAGGAAATGGATACTTGGCTGAAGATTAAGTAAGAAAACTGCAGAAATTTTCAACAGTTACAGATTTAGCCAGAAGTATGCCCGGACAAGGACTGTAAACAACTTGTACTTTTAAGTTCTCCAAATTCTGTCACATTCATTAATCATATTTTACAATTAATGCGGTGCCAAATCCACACCCTTTAAGTTTTTCTAGGTCTTTCCTTCCTTTCTTTTAATTGTTTTAATTTTTCTTTTGTACTTTTGGAGGTTTCTGTCCTCCCTTTCTTTTTAAGCTCAGTTTGGCCAGCTGCATAAGTGAGTACACACAGTGCTCTGCCTCATTTAACCTAGTTCACGACCAAAGGATTCTTATCAAGCATTTCCGGCTGAGGCCAGAGGATTGCAAGTTTGATCTACAAAACAATTTCTAGGTTAGATAGCAAGACCCTGTCTCAGAAAACAAAACAAACAAAAAAGGATCATTTTCAAGCGTAATCAACAACCAATCAAAGACATACATACATAATACCGTAAATAAGGACCTCTGGCCATTGTGACCTAAGTTGTCCTCAAAAAGATTTAGTTACATTGAGTTAGTAACAGAAAACTCAAACCAGATGTTCATTCATAGATTTATTTTTCTTTTGGGGGTCTCATGTAGCCTAGACTGGCTTCAAACTGTCTGTGTAGCTGAAGATGACCTTGAATTCCTGATCTTCTTGCTTTTACCTTCTGAGTATGTCCTCTCCCAGTTTATGCAGTGCTGGGTTTGATCCCAGGGCTTCATTCATACTAGGTAAGCACTGACTATACCAAGTGATCTACATTCTCAGCTCTTATTACTTATTTTTGTTTTGTTTTATATTTATTTATTTTAAGTTTATGTGCACGCATGTTATGCCTATACGTGTGTCATGTACACCCAAGTTGTGCAGTGCTGAGGAGGACAGAAGAGGGTGTTGAAGCCCCTCAAACTGGAGTTACAGATAGTTTTTAGCTGACATGTGGGGTCCTGGGACTTGAACCCGGGTCTTCTGTAAGAATAGCCAGTCTTCGTAACCACTGAGCCATCTCTCCAGCCCTGAGCTACTGGGGACCTATTTTTGTTTTCTTATTTATTACCGGTCTGCTCTCACAAGAATGTAAAAGTTTTTCTTTGTTTGTTTGTTTGAAACAGTGTCTTACTATGTAGCTTTGGCTGACCTGTAATTCTCTATGCAGACCAGCAAGCTGGTCGTAAATTCACAGACATCCACCTGCTTCTGCCTCCCCAGTCCTGGAATTAAAGACATGTGGCACCACTCCCAGCAGTTAAAAAAAAATGCATGTGTGTGTTTGTGTGTGCATGAATGTGTGTGGTATGTTCCTGTGTTCATGTGTGTGCATGTGCACGCACGTGTGAGCAAATGCATGTGGAGGGCCAGAGGTCAAGGTCAGGTATTCTCTATTGATCTCCACCTTTTTTTTTTGAGACAGGGTGTTTGTCCTGAACTTGGAGCTCACGAATTGGCTAGACTGGCTTTCCGGTCTTTACCTCCCATGCTGGGCTCACAGAGACATGCCCCTGTGCCCAGCTTTTACATAGGTGCTGGGGATTTGAACTTAGGTCTTCATGCTTTTGAAGAAACACTTTCCTCCCTGGGCCTTCTCTCCAGTCCCAAGAAGGTAACTTTCTGGTTGACAGGGCATTTCCATTTTAAAAAATAATTTATTATTATTTTATGTGTATGAGTATATTGCCTGCATGTAGGTAAGTGTACCTGTGTCATGCAATGCCCTTGGAGGTCAGAAGAGGGCATCAGATTCCCCTGGAGCTGGAGTTATAGATGGTTGTTAGCCTCTTTGTGGGTGCTAGGAATCAAACCCCGATCCCCTGCAAGAGCAGCTAGTGCTAAATTCCTGAGCCATCTCTCTAGCCCTGACATTTCTATTTTTAGTTCCAGGCTGTCTCAGCAAAGCCTAGAACAAAGTATGCTACCATCATCATTCATTGAGTATTTATTTATGATTTGACCAAATTTACCAATCAGTTTATGCTTATATTTTGGGGATCCATATGTTGGGGATCAATCTCAGAGCCTTTCACACACTAGGCAAGTACTGCACTGTTGAGTTACATTTCCAGCCCCTTCTGGGTTTATTCATGAAGTATAGTGATGCTTTCTTTTGGAACTGAAGTAAAGCAATGGTCAAGCTAAATTCTCCCTCTCTCTCTCCCTTCCTTCCTCCCTCCCTTCTTCCCTCCCTTACCCTCTCTCCCTCTATCCCCCCCGCCCCCGAGTCTTATGTAGGCTACAGTGGCCTGTAGCCCACTCTGGCCTCCAGTGTGTGGCAATCTAAACCTCCTACCGCAGCCTCCCAGTGCTGGGATACAGGAGTGAGGCTGATACCAGGCACACTCTGTAACTTCTGCCATGAGATCTATGTTATAGAAATGCTGGTTCTGGGAGATTAAATATCGTGAACATCTTGAACTTGTGAAGAAAACCATGTGGATCTCCTCCCCCTTCCTCTTTCCCCTGTTTCTTCCAGCTACTTTTTGTCTGTCCAGCTCCACCCTCTGATGCTCTTTCTTTACATATTTCATATCATAGCATTTATGTTTAGAGAAATTAACCACACAGAAATGCATGAATTTATTTTAGTAGCTTAATTTTTATCATGCATAATAAGAAGCATAATATGACAGGAAAGACCATGTATTGAGACTTTCTTCAATTATTTAAAGGGCAGTTTTATTATTTATTTATTTTTCCAGTGCTGGGTGTCAAACATTGTGCATGCTAGGCAAGCTTCTTACTACTGAGTTACACCCCAGTTTTTACAAGAAATATTTGGTGGGGGTTTGTGTGTGTGTGTGTGTGTGTGTGTGTGTGTGCAAGTTTATGTGTTCATGTGCAGGTGCACTTGACAGCTTTGGATGTCATTCTTCAGGCATTACCCACTTAAAAAAATTATTCTTATTTTATGTGTATGAGTGTTTTGTCTGCATGTATGTAAGGGCACCTGTGTCATGAAATGCCCTTGGAGGCCAGAAGAAGGTGTCTGATCCCCTGCAACTGGAGTTAAGGACAGTTGTTAGCCACCGTGTTAATGCTAGGATTCAAGCTCTGGTCCCCTTAAAGCACAGCCAGTGCTCTTAACTGCTGAGTTATCCCTCTAACCTTTTCTTTTTTGAAAATAGGCCTGCAACTCACCGTGGAGACCAGGCTGGCTGACCAGTGAGCTCAGCGACCTGCCTGCCTCTGCCACCCCAGTCTGGTGTTACAAGCACATCCCACCGCACCTGTCCTCATGCTTGCAAGCCAAGCATTACAAAAATTGTTTTTAAATTTTTTTATTTTTGAGAGTCTCATCTATTCCAGACTGGCATTAAACTTACTAGATAGCCAGCGATACCCTAGAACTCCTGATTCTTCCATCTCTACCACCCTAGTGCTTGGGACTACCGACTTGCACCATCATGCCTTGCTTAAAAGAGAGCCTTGATATTAAGTGTTCCTTAGGTTGTTGACCATTAGGTAAAAAAATAATTAAATTATATATGGTAATAAACCTTTGGTAAAAAGACCGGAGGTATTCTAAAATGTGGATATTCTCAAAATAAAATGAAGTGACAAAAGGAAAAAAATCTGCCTTATGTACAAGATAAGATGGTCAAGTTTACATTATAAGACACATGTGGATAAAATATATTAAAGATATCTCTTTTTTTTTCATTTTGACACAATATCAATATACTGCCAAGCCGGACTCAAACTCAGGACACTCCCACTTTAGCCTTGTGAAAGCTGGGATTGGAGTTGTCCACAGTCAAGTTTGGCTCTTGAGATACAACTTGAGATACAACTGAGAGGTTTGAGGACATACTTGGTATAGGGATAATTAATGTGTAAACTACCAATATCTATGAAAATTGCAAAAATAAATATCCTAATGCTAACAATGAACCTCAAAGAACTTATCCTGCAGTTATACAGGTTTCCTTGTACTATGTACAGGTATCACTGACGGTGGAACTGTAGCATATAAAAAGGAGGTTTTCATGTGATTCAGTACAGAAATGGAAGATTGGTCATGGTGAACAGAGTGTAATGGTACATGCCTGTAATTCCAGAACTGGCAATGCAGAGGCAGGACTATCTCTGTTTCAAGATCCATCTGGGCAACATATTGAGACCCTGTCTTAAAAATATACATATATTTGGAAATAATGTAAAAGTTCAAAGTAGAGAATTGATTAAATATAATGTCTTAGTTTTCTTTTTCTGTCACTGTGATAAAATGCCCTACAGAAGAAGCTTAAGGGAGAAAGGAGTTATTTTGGCCCACGGTTCCAGTCTATCATGGTGGGGAAGTCACAGTAGTAAAAGCAGGTTGCACTGCGTCTGTAGTCAAGAAGCAGAGAGACAAGTGCATGATAGTACAGTAGAACTCACCCTGCTTTCTCCTCTCAGACAGCCCAGGATCCACTGTCTGAATGGTCCCACCCACAATTAAGACGCACATCAGTTAAGGCAATCATGACAGTCCCTCACAGGCTTGCCTAGAGGTGATTCTAGATTCCATCAAGCTGACAGTTTAGCACCAACCATCATATACAGAATGGTTGATAATTCCCTGAAATTGAATTCAGTCTACCAATAACAATAATATGAATAATGGTGAGGAGGATTTCTGAATTCTGACATAAAGTTATGTCTCAGCTTTATTAAGGGGAAAAAACAAGGAATAGAACGGAATAGAATAGTCATATAAAGTGCTGCCAGTTTTTCCTTCAGGAGGAAGAAAACTGCATAGGAATAGATGTTCATAACAGATGTAGGGGAGGGTAGACAAGAATGTGGCAGCATTGGCTGTCATTTGGGGCAAAAGGTGTATGGGAAGACTGAGAACAGAGTGGGTAGGGTGTAGTAGGACAGGAAGATGTCACTTTTATCTTTTTTGAATTTTGAACTATGGAAATATTTCAGCTTCTTAAAAAATAAACATACATGCTCAGTTGGTGGAGTGTTTACCTGACTTTTATGAAGTTGTGGGTTTGACTGGTAGATTGAGCATGGTGCACAGGCCTGTAATTCCTACATTTTGAAGGGAGAGGCAGGAGGATCAGAAGTTCAAGTCATCCTCAGTTACATATTGAGCCAAAGCCAGCCTGGGAAACATGAGAACTTGTGTCAAAAAAGAATAAACATATAATCCAAGTGTGATGCACTCCTGTAATGCCAATACTTGGAAGGCTCAAGACAGGCAAATTTTCAGTAATTTGAAGTTAACCTTGGCTACATAGCCAGTCTGGCTAAGAGTATAACCTTATCTAAAAAAAAAAAAAAAAGTCAGGCATGGTGGCTCTGGCCTTTAATCTCAGGACTAGGGAGACAGGCAGAGGTTTCTGTGAGTTCTAGATCATCTAGCCTTGGTCTGTATATAGTGAATGCCAGATAGTCAGGGCTGTATAGTGAGACCTGTGTAAGAAAAGGACAGTGGTAACAGAGTGATCTCTACTAACCCTTAAACACACAAGATAAAGAATACTTTTTTCAAAAGCTTCATGAAATGTCATCAAGATGAATATATTAATGGTTCTGCATAACATGAAGTCTGTTTTAAAGTCTTTGTTTTAAATGATAATTTGTGTTAAATTATACTTCACCTGATTTTCCTTCAGGAGCCCACGGTCCAAAGCAATGGAATTTGTGGGACTGCGAAGGTCCCGCCCAGGAACCTGTTATTGGAGCCATGCGGTTTCTGTACCGCACGCAGACATGGGTATCAGGAGCCGGTCACTCAGAGGAGAGACTGCAGTTCCGTACCGCTGTGCTCCATGCCTAGGAGCTGAACTTTGGGGGGATAAGGGGGCGAGTCCCACAGTGGGGTATACGGGCAGTAGAGAGACTGTGGGACATGGTTTCCTCCACAGCCTGAAAGATGGAGCTGAGTAAACAAGTCCTTTCGCTGTTGCTGCTATCAAGTATATTTGAACACGCTGTAGAATCATAGTTTATTCCACAGCCAAAGTCTGACGACAGGATGTCATTCTAGCTGGATGCTGCACTTGTTGACATTTCAGACAAAACTCTGGGCCTTTTATGTAAATAGACTTGTCACCATATTTTAACTCAGCTGATAAAGTTACGGCTAGGGTGGAAGCACTGTCCGTGAGGTTCAAGCTGCCGGCTCTGTGCCCGGACGTTTGTCTTTTAAACTTTCCTGATGATCTTGTTTGGGAGAAGGAAGACAGGCTTTATGAGAGCTGAGAGTGAAGGCTACCGGGGCAGAACCAGGCCTCGGGACAATTCAAAAACAACCACATACAAAAAAAAATATTGGGGTAGGGGAAGCTCTCTTACCCACTAAGCCATTTAATTTGGCCCATTTAATTTTTTTGAGATAGGGTCTCATGTAGCTCAGGCTAACTTCAAACCCAGTATGTAGCCGAGACTGGTTTAAGCTTCTCACGCCTGACTCTGCCTCCCTGGGATTACAGGCTTGTGTCACAACTCCTGGTTTTCAAGGTGCTGAGTATCAAACCCGAAGCTTTTTGATAGCTAGGCAAACACTACCGACGAAAGGACAGCCCCAGACCTGTTTGAATTTTTAGACGGTCTATCTCAAGGTGGCCTCAAACTCACGATCTTCCTTAGTTAGTCTTCCAAGGATTAAGATTACATGTACCACTCTACCCTCCTTCAGGGGTGGGAGGGAGACAGAGAAAAAGGAAGAGAAGGAGAGAGGGCAGGAGGGAGAGAGGGAGAGAACTGTACATATCTGTAGACATTGCTTAGAAGTGTATAAATAACATTTCCATTGACCTGTCATATGCTTCGTTTTATACATACTTCAGATTTTATGAAGGTGGTTGAGACGAACCTTTCCTTTCTGCATCTTTCCTCTTTTGAAAATTCTGCTTTTAGAAACTATTGAGCGCCTTTTCTTACTGGACGCAGAGCGTCAGGGTTGGGCCACCCCTGAGTCATGACTCAGAGTGTGGCCGTGGTGGACAGGGAAGTGACGTCAGTGTGAAGACTCAAGCTCAGTGGCTCAGTGCAGGCCTCAGCAGACCAGGTGTGGAATCTCCTCTGTTTTTTGTTTTCCTTACCCAGCCCACTTCTTCCTGTCTAGAGAAAATGACTAATGAGTGATTTACTGGACCTGGGACTGTAGTTTGGCTGTAGAGCTTTCTCTTGCCTAATGTGTGTGGTGGCTTTGGGTTCTACCCCAGCACCATCATGCAAAACATAATAAAAAAAAAAAAAGCAATCTACTTCTGGGAATTCATCTGGAGTTCCCAACCAGAAGCTACAAAAGTTCACAGAAATAATTAAGGGTCTGTAGTTTATTCCTAGAAACTTTGTCAATGAATTCTGTTTGGAAGCAAACCTTATTCTAGAATTAAGACATGTTTTGCACATAGATTACCAAATCATTGAGCTGAAAGGGGCTTTTTTTTTTTTTTTAACTTACTTGTTGTTTTGATAAAGGGTCTCATGTAGCTCAGGCTGGCTGTGTACACACTATGTAGCTGAGGATGATCTTGAACTTCTGTTCTTCCAGCTTCTACTCCCAAATGCTGGGATTAAAGGTGTGTGTCACCACACTGTTTCTATGCAGTGCTAGGGTTTGACCCCAGGACTGCATGAATGCCAGGCAAGCACCCTACCAACTGAACTACTGGAGCCTTTCACTCTCTTTCTCTCTTGTTGTTTTGAGATAAGGTCTTGCTCTGTAGTCTAGGCTGGCCTGGAAGTTACTGTGTAGCCCAGGCTGGTCTTGAACTTAAGGGCCATCTTCTTGCCTCTGCCTCTGGAATGCTGGGAGGGATTCCAAGTGTGCACCACCATGCCTGACTTTTATTATGCTGATTTCATTTTCATATGTCGTTTTAATTTGAATTTATTCATCCTCCTCCTCCTCCTCCTCCTCCAATGTTCCATTCTCCATCGTCCCTTTTTACTGTTCTTAAAATATAGTTCAAAACATTTTACAGGTGAAGAAAACAAATCATAGTCTAAATAATGATGTCACCGTAAAGATTCAGTTATCTTAATCTTGTATTGTACCCAAGTACTCAATGGCTTGCACTTTTTTGGTGGTGTTTTGTTTTGTTATGTTATGATTTTTGTTTTGGAAACAGGATCTCAAAAGCTCAGGCAGGCCTCAAACTCACTCTGAACCTGAAGATGACCTTGAACTCCTGATCCTCTTGCCTCGCCTCTCAAATGCTAGGATTATAGGCTTGTACCACCACACACAGCCAGACATCACTGGTAAATGGTGTGGGTCTACAGCTCTCTTTGCAGGCAGATAGACTTCTGGTGATTCCCAAGGTGGTGTCTGAATTCCCATTCCTTTTATGATGTCTCACCCTCAGCTCAGTCATTGGCTTGCAGGTTAGGCTCAGCACCCTTCTCTGTTTGTAGCTCTGTTGACCTCCTGCCCTTCCTGTCACCTGGTCTAAGCTGACATTGCAGATTTATTTACCTGGGCTGTGGGTGTGTGCTACAAAAACTAGTTAAGAAAGAGAGTCAGGCAGTCAAATATGTCTCCCTGCCAGACAGACGTTCATCTTTCCCATAGCCATTGTCAAGTTACACGTGGTATTTAAATTATACCAAAGATTATTGGTTCAATAAAGCATATTGAAAAGTGTCTAGAGTTGTGATCCAGGAAGTCAGAGGCTATGGGACATCACAAAGTGTACAGAAGGTCTCATTTTAGCCACTGAATACACTGATCCTGAAGTTCTAGTTTAGACCTAGTATTAGGGTTTGAGGACAGAACAGCTAGCTCTATGCTGGCCAGAGGACATGTGAAGTAGGATTTCTTTTAAAATCTGTGCTCAGCACCAGAGCATGAGGAAATGGTCAAAGAAGATTTTTGTCTCCTGGCAAATATTTTATTTACTTATTTTTATTATTGTCTATTTATTTTTTAAAGATTTTATTTTTAATTGTGTGTGTGTGTGTGTGTGTGTGTGTGTACGTGTGTGCCCTACAGGCTAGAGGTCAGGAATCTTCTTGGAGCTAGAATTGCAGGTGGTTGTGAGCCATCTGACCTGTGTACTGGGAACTAAATTTAGGTCCTCTGCAAGGGTAGTATCTACTCTTAACCACTGAGTCATTCCTCCAGTCCCCTATTTTTTATTTTTGTGAGTTAAGTTCTCACCACACGGTCCAGGCTGGTCTTGAACTCACAATCTGGGTAAATCTCTTGCAATCATGTTTTTTCTCTTAGTGATTCTGAACATAAGATGCATACAAATCCTCACAGAGAAACAGGCACTGAAACACAAAGATCATCCCCAGTAGACAGTACTGAGTCAGACTCATAAATACGATGCAGTTCTCTAGGACGAGATTCAGGGAATCATTAAGTCACAAGACCAGCATTCTCTGCATGGGGCACTCCGCTGCTCCAGGACTCCAAGAGGCCAAGGGTTTGAGATTTCCTTTGCTGTCTTCTTGTTTATCCCTCCAGTAAACACTCCTGGCCTCTGTCAAGTTGAGAATATCTCTTTCCTTAACAACTTGGAAAGACTGAGCACACTATTAAAAGCCTAACTGCTTAAAGTGCTGAACACAGATATGTTCAGACTTTCCCCAGAGCAATGCAGGCCGAAGTACTTTTTAACTTCACATGACAAGAGCTAATGATAGTATTCTTTCTTGACTCATCTTTTGAATGTTACCAAAGCTGAAACCCCAGATTATAACCTTATTTTACCACAGATTCAAGCACAGTGAATAAAATGTGCGGAGGCAAGGGAAGAAAAAGCCACAGACACAGCTCTGGCTTATGATGTCCTAGATTTCCCTTAAGTATATTAACTGTTACGTGATGAAGGTCAGCAGAACTGAAGAGATGAGCTACAAAATTACTGCATTTCGCCTCTCATCGTGGCTAGAGATAGGAGAGGAGGACAGTGGGCGTGCACACCCACTATTAATTTTATGGGAGTTTTTGTCTCACTTGGCCCTGAGATTTTCTGAGTGCTATTCACCCATTTTCTTTATCACATGACTAATTTATTTTATTGATTCATCTTATATAGCTAAAATCTTTTAAAAGTTGTTTTTTTTTTTTTTTAAATTTTCATTTATGTGTATTTTTGTGTCTGTGTGAGTGATTGCCACATGTTTGTGGGTGCTCACAGAGGCCAGAGAGGGCTTAGATTCCCCTGGAGCTGGAATTACAGGCATGTGTAAAGCCTGATGTTGATTCTGGGAATTCCGGTCCTTTGGAAGAGCAGCAAGTACTTCTTACTGCTGAGCCAACTCACCAGCCCCTTTACAGTGAAAATGTTATTCTTTTATTCTCTCTGTAAATGATCTGAGGAAGGAAATCCTTTTTTTTGTTGTTTTTTTTTTTTTGTTGTTGTTGTTACACTCCCAGTATCTGCCTCTTAATTTTTGAGGGTCAGTACAAAATTAATGTATGGGGAACGGATTACTCTTCTCATCGCTGTGACAAAATGCCTGACGAAAAGCAAATTCAAGGGAAGAACTACTTATTTTGGCTCAGTGTTAGAGAGGGGACAGTACAACATGGTGGAGGTGCCAGAAGGAGCTGGAGGCAGCTGGGCACACTGCATCTGTAGTCTCCTTCTTCTTCTTTTGTCCAGACCCCAGCCCACGGGACAGTGCCACTTACGTTAAGTGTGAGCTTTTCCCGTCAGCTGACCCAATTTAGAGCTCCTTCACAGACATGCCTAGAAAATCATTTCCTAGGTAATTCTAGGTCCCGTTGAGTTGTTAGTCAATATTAACCATCACAAGGACCTTTTCAAAGATAACAGATGCACATTAAAACAGGCGCAGGCCAGGTGCGGGGGCACACACCCGTAATCTCAGCACTTGGGAGGCAGAGGCAGGAGGATCTCTGTGAGATCAAGGCCAGCCTGGTCTACATAGTGAGTTCCAGGCTAGCTGGGGCTACAGAGAGACCCTGTCTCAAAAAGACCAGCAATAAAAGAAAAAAGAAAGAAAGAAAGGAAGGAAGGGAAAAAGAAAGAAAGAGATTCAATAATTATGTATTGACTGTTGGCTTACTAAACAAATATCTTAACTGAATATATCTTTTGTTGTGAAGACTAGAAAGCAAATGTTCATAGATGATAGTGATTCTATACTATCAGTTGTTTTTTAGGAATAGCAGGTCTCAAAGTTTTTTACATTTAGTTCTGTGAACCTCCGCGATCTCTAACTCCCCAGTGTGACCCAGAAAGCCAAAGTCTAGTTAGTCTTAAGAAAAGAGATTAATCTGCATGCCATCTTTCATTACATTTTTTTTTGTTTCTTTGTCTTTTGTCCTTTGGAGACAGTGTCTCCCTGTAGCCCCAGCTGGCTTGGAACTTGCTTTGTAGACCAGGCTGGCATCGATCTCACAGAGAGCTCCTCCTGCCTCTGTCTCCCTGCACTGGGACTACAAGTGTGCACCACCATGCCTGGCTCTCATTCCACTTAAAAGTTCTAACATTTCAGCTGGCTGCTGTGGTGGCACATACTTACAAGCCTGGCATTTGGAATTTAAGGGCTCAAAGATCAAGAGTTCAAGGCCAACCTTGGCTATATAGATCAAGACCAAAGATCTTGTCTCAAAAACAAAATCTGTGAGTTTGAGGTAGGAGAATCAGGACTTCAAGACCAGTTACATAGAACGTGACTCAAAGAATCAAAACAGAACAGAAAGCTCAATCATTTTGTAGCACTTAAAAAAATTATTAGAATTGTTTTTAAGCAGAATCTCACTACAGAGCCCTGACTGACTTGGACCATGCTGTGTACAACAGATTGGTCTTAAACTCATGGAGATCTGCCTGCCTCTTCCTCTTCAGTGATCAAAGGCATGCTCTACCAGACCTGGCATTAGCACTTCCTTTTTTTTTAAAATGGTCTTTTTGAGACAGGGTCTCCTTGTAGCCCCAAATGGCCTGGAACTCGCTATGTGAATCAGGCTGGCCTCAGCCTCAGAGATCTGTCTGCCTCTGCCTCCAGAGTGCTGGGATTGAAGGCGTCCACCATCACACCTGCTGCACTTCCTTTTTTTTTTTTTTTTTTTTTTTAAAGCACTATCTTCCAACTATTTTGATTACATCAGTAGAAAGATCCAAAGGAATATACAAAATATATGGATTGTTCTTTTCTAAAAATGATGATTGTGTACACCCAGCCTTAGTGATACTAAAATATCAGAGTAGGAGCAGCTGAAGACAGTTGGACGAACTAGTATGCTTTGTATCTGGGAAGTCTCGTATCACTGATACAGACCAGACCACTTCAGAGAGATGAATAGCTTGGGCTGAAGTTTACTCAGTACTTCACAAATCAATGACAGATAGGCCTCTCCCCTTGGTCCCTTACAAAGTACTTTTTCCTCCGTTGAAGGAACATGCACAACCCTTCCAGTCAATTACCTGGCTCTGAATCTGTTGGAGGCGGGTTCTTCTGAAATCAATACAGGTATCTGTAGCAACAGGCTGAGTCCCTGTGTGTGCAAAATCATGAGCTTTTAAAAATAAACTTTGTTTTTGGTCCTTTTCAGTTAAAATGCAAGTCATCAGATCATAAATCATGTTCATTTGCCTGCGATGAATCCCACAGGACGTCCTTCTGCTGGAGTCAGCTTTCCTGCTGCATTCTGGTGCAATGACATTTGGACCCATTCCACACAGTGTATCTATGCTATATCTTTTCATCCTTAAGTGACTGATATTTTCCCCCAATGATCCACAGTAAAGCTTTTATTAAAAACAACAAGGAGGCTGACATTGTTGGTTTGTTTGTTTGTTTTTGAGACATGGTTTCACTAAGTAGCACTGACTGGCATGGAACTTGCTATGTAGACCAGATTGGTCTCAAATTTGTTACCTCTGTCTCGCAAATGCTGAAACTATAGGCATGAGCCACCATGGTTGACTTCTTAAAATTAATTTGAATGTGAGTGTGTGTGTGAGTGTGTGTGCATGCACGTGTGAAAGTCGTAACTTGTGGGAACCAGTTTTTCCTCCTTCTACCATGTGGGGTCTGGGTTGTACTCAGGTCCTCTGGCTTGTGTGCAAGTACTTTTGCCCACTGAGTGTGTCAGTTGCCTGTCCCTTCTCCCCCTCCTTTTTTGAGAGAGGTTCTTATGAACTCATTATGTAGTTGATGATGAACTTGAACTCTGATTCTCTTGCCTCCTCCACAGTCCAAGTACTGGGATTACAAGTATGTACCATTACCATGCAGGGGTTTGGAATAAACCATCAGACCACCTTCATTGATTGGCAAAAACACTATGTGTACCTAAATACTGACCTTTCAAAAGTGACAGTTGTTGCGACAGCGAGAATGGCGAGCTTTGCCTCTGCTTTCAGGTAGAGCTGCCAAGCTCCTTCTCCTCAGTGACTTGATTTTGAAGCAACTCTTGGAGCAGTAAACTTGACCTGTGCACTGGACTCACTTCCACACTAGAAAACGAAACACCATTTAGGCAAGAAAATGAGAGTTTCTGAAATGATTCATAGTGATGAGTGTGCCGACGAAAATCAGAATCAGCAGTTCAAGGTCATCCTCTGCTACATAGTGAGTTCAAGGCTAACCTGGGCTCCAATAAGACCCTGTCTTAAACAAAACAAAACAAACCATGAAAATGAAGACCAAATGGCTTACTAAGCAATATTAAACATCCCTGAAGGTGGCTGATAAGAAGGATTTGAGAAGCACTGCTTGCTTGAAAAGAAAAACAAATATACCAGTCTGAAAGACAAAAAATGGGTTTTGCTTCTTTCATGTAAAAGTGGATTCTACTTGAATATATTCAGTAGTGGTCTTAATTTTATATTATTATTATTATTATTATTATTATTATTATTATTTGGTTTTTGAGAGAGATTCTCACTGTGTAGCTCTGGCAGGTCTATAACTCGCTATATAGACTAGGCTGGCCTTGAACTCACAGAGTTCTGTCTGCTTCTGCCTCCCAGATCCTGGGACTACATTCACCACCATTCCTGGCCTTTTTTTTTAATTTTTAGAGACAGGGACTCTCTCTATGTAGATCAAGCTGGCCTTAGCCTTGAAATTGAGCTTCTGTCTGTATTTCCTGCGTGTGGCATCAGCATACCCAGCTTAGTGGTGGGTTCTGATTTAAGTGCAGGAGCCTTGAAACTGCTTACCTTCCAGGAAGGAAAGCAGAACTCAGCTAACTATAGGAAACAGGTAACCTTCCCTAAAGAGGCTTGGCCAGCTGTGAGTCATCTGAAGCCACCAATGCTTCCCATCTTTGGTTCAGGCATCTGACACTTTGGCAACCTGCTGTACAGTTCTTTAGGGATGGTGTCTCCATACTATGACGTCATGTATTGGGCTCCGACCCACAATTCCTTTCTGTAGCCTTCTTATCTTGGTCAGAGGCGGCTGGGGTAGGATGTGGAGATACTTGATATCTGCCTTTCAGTGAGACCTGCTGGCTCAAGCCCCATCCTTCTTCCACATGTTTTAATTACTTTCTCTTATTTCACTTCTAGTAAAATCAATAAAATTTATGGTTAAAAAGTGGCTTAACAGGACCAAATATATTAACATTGACCTCGGTTTTAAAAACAACAACAACAAAAATAAACCCAAACAGAGATTAACCATTCTCATCAAATTAGGAAAGGTTGGATTGGGGATCTAGCACTGGAAAACAAACCCCATCCCCCAAATCTGGAAGTGGTTGCATACCTTATAATACTTTAGATGTGGAAACAGGAAGACTAGGAGTTCAAGATTAACCTTGACTATAAAGCAAGTTGTTTGCCAGCTTGGGTTACATATGACCTTGGTTCAAAAACAAAAAACCCAAATAAGTCACCAAGCCTGATGATCTGAGTTATATTCCAGTGACCCACATGGTGCAAAGAAAGAACTGACTCCTGAAAGTTGTCTCGAACCTTCACGTGTATACCGTGACACATGCATATAGATAAATAAATAAATGTTAAAAAAAGGGGGAGGGCTTGAATTCAGGCAGGAAAGGTTATTTGCAGATATAGGGAAAATCTTTATAGATAGATAGAAGGCCCAAATCCTAGCACAAGTTGTTTTGCTAGATGTGGTATTTGCCTTCCTTAGACCTAAATGAAATACGTATGGGAAAAACAAAAGGCAAGAATTACTGAGACATTTGTCTTCTCAATGTGCTATCACCTGGTCTTGTGTTTGACTGTGTTGTCATGGTGACCATTGAGTTGTTTTTTTTTTTAATATTTTATTATTTTTTATTTATGCATGTATTGCCTGCATGCATGTAAGTGCACTGAACCTGTGTTGTACAATGCCCATGAAGATCAGAAGAGGGCGTCAGATCCTCTGGAAGTAGGGTTATGGATAGTTGTTAGCCAGCATGTAGACGCTGGGACCTGAACCCATGGCCTCTGCAAGAGCAGTTTGTCAGTGGTCTTACCTACTGAGCCATCTCTCCAGCCTCATGACCACAGAGTTTTAAACGCTCTCTAACATGGAACATTTTATTCTTCATGACATACTAACCTATCAAAATTTTTTTTTGGTGGATGGAGTGGAGTCTGTGTATTGAAAGATAAATATACAAACTTAAATATACAAACTACATTTGGATTAAGAAAGAATTAATAATCTAGTAATAATCTATTAGATAATTTAAAGACAAAATTGTCCAAGCACCTCTGTATAGAGACTACAACTTCTAACTTGTAGCTATTTCTTTTTGTCATATAAAAACTAAAATTTGGGGCTGGGCAGGTAGCTCAGTAATAGATCACTTGCCTAGCATGCTCAAGGTCCTGAGTTCAATATCCGGTACCATTAGAAAATAAAAATTCGGGATAGGACTTCTTTAGCATTCTATTTCGAGAAACAAGAAATATGACCTCATGAAGCATCAGTTTTTCATTCATATCCAGCTTTTATCTCAAAGAATTGAATGAACAGCCAGATGTGGTGGGTCATGTCTTTAATCTCAGCACTGGGGAGACAGAGGCAGATAGGTCTCTGTGAGTCAAGGTCAACCTTGTCTACATAGTGAGTTCTAGACCAACTGGGGCTGCTGGGAGACCTCGTCTCAAAAAAAAAAAAAAAAAAAAAAAAAAAAGAAAGAAAAGAAAAGAAATGTAAAACAAAAAACAAATCAAAGACTTGAATAACTCACCCTCAAATCAAAGAATTACTACATAGAACATAGAACCTAAGACATTGTTTATCAAGTTCAACCATGTGTGTAGCTATATGTTTTGTCTTTAAATCCATCCTTCCTTCCTCCTCCCTCCTTTTCTTTCTTTCTTTCTTTCTTTCTTTCTTTCTTTCTTTCTTTCTTTCTTTCTTTTTTCTTTTGAGGGGGCACACATGCCCATCACATAGGTAGTGACCACAGGAACTTGTGGGAATTCTTTCTACTATGTAGGTTCCAGGTATTGAACTCAGGTTGTCAGGCTTGCTATGCTTTAAATATTTCCTACAGTTCTGGGTGATATTGAGTGGAACTTGGTGTGTTGCCAGTGTTTCATCTCAGGGGCCTCCTGGCTATTTCAAGGACTATTTAGGTAGAAAAGTCCTAGTTATGTACATATTTAAAGACATGACATGGATCTGAATGTGGTGGTGCACACCTTTAGTCCCAACACTTGAACCACTGTGAGATCCAGGCCAGCTGGGGCTTCAGGGACACCATCTAAAAGCACCAAAATAGTAATAACAATAATATTAATATTAATAATGACATGACCTGGGCTGAGACTTCTGGAAGAGAAGAGATTGGGGGGAAGAGGTGTGAGTGGGAAAGGAAGAGAAGAAGGAGATGGAGCGGAGGTGATCAGAGTATGGGTCTGGAAAACCAGGTGAAAAAGTGAAACAGAAAAGGCAAAACTTCCCCAAAGGAGGGAGTCCTTCCCTGCTGAAATACCAGAAGATGGGGGCTGTGAATGGGCCACTGGCTCTTACCTTTGTGATCTACATTTGATTCATTTTACAGAGAGGAAAAGTCGTCCTAGAGCCACACCTCAGGATTTGTTTCCCCAGTTATGTAAAGTTGAGAACTATTTTTTAATTTTCTTTTTGTCTTTTTGAGCCAGGGTCTCCTTGTAGCCCCAGCTGGCCTGGAACTCACTACGTGACCAGGGTGGCCTCCATCTCACCGAGATCCACCTCTGTCTGCTGGGTACTGGGACTAAAGGCGTGTGCCACTATGCCCAGCTGTGAACTGCGTTGTACCTTGAAAATGTGTCAAGTATTATTTACTTTCCTTTTGAAGCAATGCATCGAGCAGCTGTGCCTTGCTCCACTCTATTTCTCTTTTCTGTACTCTCCCCAGCGTTCCCTTTTATTATGTTTTTAGAGGGCTTTGAAACTTGATCAAGACTGTCCGCAATGGCGTAATTAAATGAACAATGTGGGAGACCTCTGAAGACTAAGCCATGAAAGGAGCTGGAGTTTCTTATTGCCACTAGAGTCGGTTCCCATAGGTTTACCGGGTAGCTTACCATGAAGTGGCCAGAAGTCACTACCAGTAAATGTCAGGATATAATCTGTGGTTGACCTATTATAGAGATAATGATAGATAAAATGATGTGGTCTTGAATTCTTTGCTAGTTAAAATAGTCATAATTTGTAAACATAAACTATCTCAACTTGACTTTATTGTTTTAGGCAAAAAGGTTTATCCATTTTATTGTACAGCATTCTTTGTGTTTTCTACAGGAGATCTGCTGGCTGAGGGAGAGTTCAGTGAGAGTTAGCTTTCCAAGGGAGAATTGGAGATCCTTTCAAGTGGGTGAGAGAATATTTATTTCTATGCATTCAAGAAATATTTGCTGTCCGTTAGAAGTAAAACTTTTCTTTTGAGACAAGGTCCCATGTAGCCCAGATTGGCCTTGAACTCCATATGTAGCAGAGAGTGATCTTGAACTTTTAATCCTCCTGCCTCCATCTCTCATATGCCCAGTTTCTGAAGTGAAACTGTTTTCTGAAGTTTATTGTTAATTTTTTGCTTTCCCCATTGTAGCTTATGTAGCCATCAAAGGAAGATAATGATAATGCCTGTTTTTTGTATCTCACATTTTTTGTTAAATTATAAAGAAATGACTATGGAGGACCATTACTGGGAAGGGCATATGCCTTCGAAATATAGTTTAATTGAATGCATTACATTTTTTTCTTTCAGTTTTTTTCTTCCTTTCTGGCTATGTAGATCAGGCTGGCCTAGAATTTGCAATTTTTCTACTTCAGCACCCAATCCCCACCCCAGCCCTCAGTGCTGGGATTACAAGAATGTGCCACCAAGCATTCATTCCATTCGTTGAACATTCTTTTTTCAAAAAGATTTACTTATTTAATTATATGTGTATGTATGTGTGTGCCTGTGTGTATGTATGTAGACCTTGTGTATGCAGGTAGGGGTGACCTAGCATACGAGTGCTGAGAACTGAACCCAGGTCCTCTGGAAGAATAGCAAGTGCTCTTAACCACTGAGCCATCTCTTCAGTTCCACAGTAGTTTCAACTTCTCAAAGACAGAATTGCCTACTTGAACAAGGATCAGCTACATTTTGCTTTTCTATTTCCAAGTCTGATTTGTCCTTTCATTCCAAGGACAAAGAGCCACAGAACACCTTTTTCTTTTGTTTCTTTTGAGACTCATCCCTCCCTGTAGCCTGGCCTTGAATTGGTGAGCTTCATCTCAGCCTCCCAAGTTTCGAACTGCAGAAATGTGTTGCGGTGCCCTGTTCCCACACTCTGTTCTTGAGGTCAGCCAAGTGACAATAGAACTCCAACTCAATAAATAAAACCAATTTTCATCTCATGGGGTCTGCAAAAGCAGCCCCTGTGAGGAGTTTACAACCTTTCCAGGGTAAGGTGGTTCATGACTGTAATCCTAGCACTTGGGAGGCAGAAGGAGAAGGATTACTGTGAGCTTGAAGCCAGCCTAGGATACAGTGTGAATACTGGGCCAACAAAGGCTCCATAGGAAGACTGTCTCAGAACAAGCAGGCCAGCCAACAAGTTCACTAACTGCGCAACGCATCAGTGTTTGAATAATGCTATGTTTTCTCTTTGAAAGTGAAAAGGGCCTTTGAGTTGTCTTCAGGGACCACCAGCACTACCCAGACGAGTGGTGCACCACAGGATGGTCCCTCTACAGCCAGGACCAGACGCAGAGGGGCACTGCTTCAGTGCAGGTGGCAACCTGAGCGAAGGAAAGGAATGAGGGTCACAGGGACCTGCTAGCCTTGCACTCCAGAACCATCTGGGGTCGATGCGTTTTCTCTGTGGACTTCTTGATTTCCACAGCAGTTCTTTTCTGTTCTTTTCTTAACCCAAGGCCCCTTGGATGTTTGTCAAGTGTTCCTCCACTGACAGCCCCTGAAATTCACTTTTAAATTTAATACTAACTCAATCGAGGCATCTGCGGGTACGCAAAAGGAGCACAAGGAAGGGATGTAGGGGATCAAGTTGAGGTCCTGTTCGCAGCAATCTATGATAAGCCGTTTTGCTTTTCTAAGCATAGGCTTCCTTTTTTCTGCAGTGTAAGGAGTATTTGTTACTTTTCTTATTGCTGTGACAAATACTTGACAAAAGCAGCTTGCCTCGAAGGGAAGAGTTTGTTTTGGCTCGCAGTTCCCAGGGACCCTCCCTCATGGCACAGAAGTCATGGCAGCAGGAGCATGAGGCAGATGGAAATACTGCATCTGTGGAGGCAGAAAGTGATGAATGCTGGTGTTCAGCTTTCGTTCTGTTTTTAATTCTGTCTGGGACCATAGCCCGTGGAGTGGTACTGCCACATTTAGGGTACTGCCCATCTTATTTAACCCAATCTAAGATAGTTTATCATGTTTATGTTATGTGTATAAATGCATTGCCTATATGTAAGTACACCCATGATGGTGCGATGCCTGAGGAGATGAGAAGAAGGCATTGGATTCCTCTGGAACTGGAGTGTCTGACAGTTATTAGCCACCATGTGGGTGCTGGGAATCGAACACAGGTCCTTTGCAAGAGTAGTCAGTACTCTTAATCGATGATCCATCTCTCCAGCCCCTACTTAATCCAATCTAGAGAGACATGGCTAAAGATTTGTCTTCTAGGTGACTCTGGATGCTGTCAAGTTGAAGATCAATATTAACTACTGTGTAAGATTTGTTGTCTCCCTTCCCCCTCTGATTGAACAACAAATGGTCTGCTTTGTACCTGGTACCTGTTAAGTGCTAAGTGGTCAGTACTATAATATACACTTATTCAAAGTCTGCAGTTTTACCTGAAGTTGCCCAATGAGGAACTTCATTGCCCCTCCCCTCCCCTCCCCTCCCTCCCCTCTCTGGTGACTTTGAACTCTCAATGTAGTTGAGGTTGACCTTGAACTTCTGATCTTCCTGTCTCTACCTCTTTGCATTGTAGGATTCCAGTCATGTGCCATCACATCTACTTTGGTAAATTATTTTCAGGTTAACTTTTAAAAAGTTTTCACCCCCCCTTGAGGCATAGGCTGAGACAAAAGCGTCAGTAGTTCAAGACAAACCTGGGTTACAAGGTGAATTAGAGGATAGCTTGGGCAATTTGGTAAGATCCTGTCTTAAAAGGGAAAAATTAAAAAGATCTAGTTACTTGAGAAGGAGCTGGATGTATGATTGTTGAAAGTTTGCGAAAGTTGTGAAATGCTTTCCACAAGGATCTAGTAATAGAGCATTTATTACGACCCTATAGTGCAGTTTTGTGCCAGGCAACCAGTTTCAATATGTTTACAAGTTTGCATTTGTGTTATAATTGTGCTGAGAAAATAAATATGTAAGTGAGCTTAAGCAATGTAGGAAAGGAGTTTCTCAGGATGATGCATCTAAGAATCTACAACATTGGGGAATGTTTCCCTTAGCTGTGCAGTTTGGAGAAGGTAAAGACGTATTACTCATGTCTTCCACCGTGATTCAGAGTATCTTATCTAGTCAATGAATGTCTTAGCAGCTTAAGGAAAGAGCCTGCTGTTACTCCCTTTGGGGAAAGATTCAACAAGGTGACAGGAGAACTTACGACATGGGTGTATGTTGTAAAATATTTTCATCTTTGGAGATAACATCAGATAAAGTCGCCCATAGTTCTTCAGTTTGTGTAGTTGCTTTGATAAAGACTCTCTGGGGCTTAGGCGCTGCAGCTAGATTTCTAGACATGAGTGTAGGCAGCATGTTCCATGCATGCTCTGCAACAGACGTCTCAATACAAGGTGACTGCTGGAATGGGAAAAATCTAGATGATACTTGAGCTTCCGAGCCTCTCCCTGGATCTTGGGTCACGAGCACCCATTTTTGGCTGTTTGCTAAATACTTCTTTAGGTAATTGTTATAAGTGACAGAAGGTACACAAACAAATGACTCAAAGTGATTCAAATGAACAACAGAAATAAAAACTGCCAGATTCAAATGGCCAGCTTTTCAAAACAGTGCTATGTGAGCACTTAGATAACTGGTTTGTTTGTTTTGGATGTATAAGTATTTTGTTAGTTTAACAGTGATTTTCTGACCTGTAGTTAGAAACAAAAATCACTATTCAATATGAAGTAAAGAAGGGCACTGATGTTTTTACTCATCAACTGATGATTCTCATCTGTAGGACTCATTCTTGAGGCACATTAGAAGTGATTGTGGGCATGTGTTCCTAGGTCTGGATTCAAATCATTATTTTTACTTTGTGATCTTGGGCAATTTGCTCTATCTTTCTGTGCCTCAGCTTCCTAAATAAAAACAAAACAAAACACAGTAACTTATAAAATTACCATGAAGGTTACCGTGTAGTCCTCAGGATAGAGGCTGGCTATTCCTAAATGTGTGATGTTCTTTTATTCTTACAGTAGTGTCTTCCCAGCTGTGCTCTAAGGGAGAATGGTGGACAGTTTTTATCACCATTTTATTCTAACACAGTGGTTCATGCCCAATAAAGAGGGCTGTAAAATATGGGCTCCAACATTCTGAACATAATTGATACAACTTCTTAAGATAGTAAGAGGAAACACTGTAGATTTTAATCAACAGAGATTTATCACTATTGTTTCTTTATGTCATTGGTCAAAGAGGTGGTATACATAAAGAATGTTGCCTGTTAATTTTTCTATAAATCTAAAATAATATTAAAAAATAAAGCTAATTAATTTTGTAGAGAATTAGTAAAATAAGCACTTATTTTAAAAGTTAATTTTTTATTTTGATTTTTTTATGTATGCATGTTATGCCTGTATGCAAGTGCACCTATGTTGTGCAGTGCCCTAGGAGGACTGAAGAGGGTGGTAGATCCCATATTACAGACAGTTGTTAGCTGCCATGTGGGTGCTGGGATTCGAATCCAGGTCTTCTACAAGAAAAAAAACAGTGCTCCTAACTACTGAGCCATCTCTCCAGCCCCAAATAAGCACTTATTAATGAGATTCAGTGAGTCAAGCTCCATGCTTAGATAGGGAAATGTCTGAATTAAGCTGCATTACCCTTCCTCCATTGCTCCCCACAGGGTTCAGAAAACACCAGGAAGGAGCAAGTATGTAAAGCCAGAGGAAATGGAGGGATGGTGAGCAACACCAGCTTCTAGCTGTTGGATGGATGCTGGATCCCTGAACTCACGGCAACTGTGATTTCCTGCATAAAACTGCACAGGATTGAGTCCGCCAAAAATCTGTCAGGGGAGTGGGAAGGTGGGGGTTGGAGCTAGCAAGACCTCACCCCTCCCTGAGGATTTTTACCCAGCTAATGGATGCTGGGGAAGGGACAGTATTTTCTTCAGGGGTGTAGCCACTGGTCCGGTGCCTATGGTTCTATAAACAGCCTCTCACAGTGCTACTGTAAGCAGTCTTAACTCAACTCACTGGGCCAAAAACAAACAAACAAGACATGAAAGCATTAAGGTGACTAGTTGAGCAGAGAAGGAGGAGTAGGAATGGGTGAGAGATGGGAGAGAGGAACAGGGAGTCAGTGCGCTCAAAATTCATTGTATACATATATGAAAATGGCATGATGAACCCATTATATAATTAACATATACTAAGAAAATTGTACATATAATTACTATATATAAATTTTTTTAAAAAGCAATTAAAAGACAAATCATGATGGTATATGACTGTAATCCTAGCATGTGGCAGACTGAGGAAGGAGAGTCATGAGTTCAGGGACAGCCTGGGCTGTATTAAAACCCTGTATCAAAAATCAAAATCATACCAAACTAACAAACAGCAAGAACAAAGGAAGACTAAAAGTTCAGAGTGTAGGTCAGTAATAGAGGATGTTTTTCCAGACTGATTCAAAACAAGTACAAGCAGGGTTGATTTAAACAATACCCTCACTAACAGATGCTTAATAACTATTTGTGAGAGTGAATCTGAAAAGGGAATTACCAGACACCTTCATAGAAATGATTTTTCCTCAATGGAATGAGAATCTATGAGGAATTACTTTGTATTAACTCGAACAATTTCACCCATTTTTTTTCCTACTAGCTGCTTTGATCTAATACAATTATAAATACAATGGAATACTTACAAAGCTATAAGAAATAGCCATAAAGAGTGAATGACTCATGTAAACAAAGCTTTCAGGAGATGGAGGTGAGAGAATAGCCACAAGTTTGAGGTCAGCCAAGGTTACGTAGTGAATTCTAGTCAGGAGCCAAACAGAGGCAGAGAGGAAAGGAGATGAGAGGGGAGGGGAGGACAGAGGAGGGGAAAAAGGAAGAAATAATCATAAAAGATAAAGTATAAATATAACCTGTGATACTAGTTCAATTATTTTATTAGCTTATGTAGACTCTTCTATTAAAAATTTGCCTGGGAGTGACGGTACCCGCCTTTAATCCCAGCATTTGGGAGGAAGAGGCAGGAGGCTCTCTGTGAGATTGAAGCCAGTCTGATCTACAGGGTGAGTTCCAGGCCAGGTGGGGCTACAGGGAGACCCTGTCTCAAAAAGACCAAAAATAAATAAAGTAAAAATTTCATATTTTGGGAAGATGTTGGTTTCAGTTTGGAGGATCTTGCTGTGGAGCTCTGGTGGATCTTCAGTTCTGAATCCTCCTACCTTAGATTTCTGAGTGCTAAGATTACACATGTATGCTAATATTTTTAAAATATGGCTGCCTAATTTCTATTTCATAAGCAGCTGCTCACACCGTGCCATTTGGGGTAAATATATCCACCCTAACGATATTCCTGCAAGGCTTGCGCCCTCTGAAGACCCAAATGTTCATTGTGAGGAGAAGAAAGATAGAAGATGATGGAAAACAATTTATTCCAGTCTCTCTGTGTCCAGATGGATAGAGTGGCAAGGCTGCAGAGCTGACTGTGGTGGTTGAGTTAGAGTTCCATCCTGGGGGGCTGAGCTGGGAAGATGGCTCAGTGATTAAGAGCACTGAATGCTCTTACAGAGGACCCAGGTTTTATTCCCAGCACCTACATGGTGGCTAACAATCATCTATAGCTCCAGTTCCAGGGGATCCAGTGCCCTCTTCTGACCTCTGTGGGCATTATACAACACAGGTACACTGACATACATGTAAGCAATATACTCTTACACATAGAAAAAAAAAAAAGAATTCCATGTTGGACAATTATGTGAAAAAAAAAATTTAAAAGGAAGAAAGTTTTATTCTGGCTCCTAGTTTTAGGAGTTTCAGTCATCTATATTCTTAGACTTGGTAGAGGAGAGCTACTTACATCATGGCAACCAGGAAACAGACTGATATCAAGAGGCAGAGATAAGACATGCCCTTGAAAGACAAGCCTGCAATGATTTAGTGTCTCTCACTAAGCCTGACTTCGAACATTCCATTTACTGTGGGTTCATTGATGGATCAACCTCATCATCCACCCAATCATCTCTCCATGCCTAGATTCTCTAGCTGGTTTCCTGCACATAAGCCTTTGGGGGAACATTTTGTACATAAACCATAAGAATAGAATGCAGAGTTTGAATACTGGCTCGGCTCTTGTTTGCTCGGGAGCTCCATAAACAGTCCAAGCCATGGCTTCCTTATCTGTGCAGTAAAGATTGGCTGAGCTGATCCTGCAAAGTGCTTTCCAACTATCCCGACTGAGCCGTCAGAAAGCAGTGTATCTTCGTGGTCACCTCTCTCTCTCTTTTTTTTGATGAGGTTGCTATGTAGTTCCAGCTGACCTCAAACTCAAAATTCTTCTTCTTCTATCCACGACCAGGCCTGGTTATAGTGTCATATTTCTAAACCCCAAATTTTTGTTTACATTGGCTATTTTAGCCACTGGAATTTATTGCTCATTCTTAGGTTTATTCTACTCAAAATTTTATTCCTCATGTTTTGAACAATGTTGTAGATATTAAATTTAAGATTAAAAAAAACATAAGAGAATTGTAAGGCTTCTTCACTGATTTTTATACTTTGTTGTCTGAAAATGTTTCTCTTGTATACCAGAATAACTTTATATTGATATGAAATAAAGTGAAACTATTTGTTCTATTTATGCAAATCCTTGTATATGTTTATGCAGATAAGTAAAGATAACTGCTTAGGCTAAATCTTCTCCTTTGTTCTGAGGGAGGCTTCAGTCTTTTTTTTTTTTTTTGTCGAATGAAACAAGTTAGTTAGGATTTAGCTTTCAACCTATAGTATGCCTCAAATACAACATCAAGTCTTTCAAAACTGTTTGGCAGAGCTTGGTTTTGGAAAATAAAAGGGCAAGTGCTGGTGGATGGGAAATGATAGCCCACAGAGAAAAACAAAACCTGGTGAAATAACACCACAGACATCTAGGGTGTGTCTTCGAGAGAAAATAAGAAATGATGGCATATTTACAGTGTATTGAAAATATTTTTGAAAAATATTCCTAGGTCCTTTTGAGAAAAGGTGGCAAGAATTAGGAAATAAATTTATTAGGGCATCCTGACTGGTTGAAAGCACCTGAGAAGTCATTTCATCTCCCTGTGAAGTCTCTGTGTAGAGTGAGCAAGTCAATAGAATTTCTTCCCTGCTTAGAAATAAAAAAAGGAAGAAACTTGTTTTGATTGTTCAGTTAAATAATTGAGTTGGCCATAAACTCCAGGCAAAAACCCAGGGTACTTTCAATCAGATTCTACAACTTCGCTTCCTCCTTTTCAAGTCATAGGGAGCTGAGGATGTAGCTCAATGTAGAGTACAGTGCCCAACAGGAGGCTCTCGATTCAGTTCCCAGCACTGGGGGAAAAAAAAGTCATCTGGGTGTGGTAGTACATTCCAGAACTGGGGAGGTGGAGGCAGAAAGATCAGTAGTTCAAGGCCTGTCTGAAAAACCAAAACCAAAGGAAAACAAACCAGGAACACAAACAAAAAGTAGCCAGGACCAATTGTCAAACTTATGAAAAACATATTACTAATAGGAGATCCCTCAGTCACCAATTTCACTGACACTGAGGGATGAGAAGACTTAGAGATACTTTATTATACCAGGTTCTATCCTTTGGGTTTATATTTTAAAAATTATATGCTTCTCTGCTTCCTTGGAATAAATATCAGGGTGTCTCCTAACTGGGTCAAGCCCATTGTTCAGCGGGGCCTGGTGGGACAGTGTGTAATCTTGGCACATGGGAGGCAGGGGCACTGCAAGTCTGAGGATAGCTCTACAAGGAGGCTTTGTCTCAAAACAGAACAAATAGAATACAAGAAAAAATACCAAACCAAAACAAAAGATTATTTTTCTTCCTTGAAAGGCACAAGAAAAGAAAAAGGTTTTCGGGGAAGGAGAAGGACGAGAAACGAAACAAATGTCTGAAAAAAATGCCATAATGAAATCTAATTATTTGTATGATTAAAAAAAAAAAAAGCATACAGTCTTAAATAGGACATCTGTAGCATCCCAGGTCCCCTAAAGCTCAAAAGAAACATCTCAGGAGGGGAGCCAGAAAGAGTCAGAGGGCGGGGCGGGGTGCTGTGAGATGTGGTCTTCAGGACATGACATGGCACTCATGAACTCACAGCAGTCGTGGCTATCTGCACAAAACCAAGCCTCGCCAGGGAAGGAGCTCAGCTCGGTCCCCACCCCCAGCTGAAGAGCTCTTGGCAGTTGATGGCTGCCGGCAGATGGGGAGTCATTGTACTTTAGTCATTAAAAAAAAGACAAGAATGAGAGGGGGATGTAAAAGGTTAGAGGGGAGTGGAAGCCGGGAGTTAGAAGTGGATATGATCAAACGTATTGTATACATATATAAAATAGTCAAAGACTAAATAAAAAATATTCTTCAGAAAAAGTGTAAGAAATGGCAGTGGTGTAGCTTTGAGCTTTAGGTAACCTCACATTTCCCTTAAGATTGTCTATATTTGAGAAGTTGAAATAAGTTACTAGATTATAAACACAGTGGATTGCTTGAGAGGACTAGATTATAAACACAGTGGGTTGCTTGAGAGGAAGGGGTGAACTGAGAGTCAGAGACTGCTCTTGATTCCCACATAGCTCCACAAGTGTTCACTGTAAACATCTCTTCTGAATTTCAGTATTTTTCATTTGTGAAATGAGATGACTGTAAAGATCACAGAATGTTATGAGAATATGCATATAAATATATATGCAAATATAATCATGTGTCTAAAATATTTATTAGTTTGTTTAAAAAATATTTTTATTTTAGTGTATGAATGTATTGCCTGCATGTGTCCAAGTGTCCCCATAATGTGCAGTGTCCAAAGAGGTCAGAAGAAGGTGTTCGATTCCCCTGGAACTGGAGTTGCCGATAGGTGTTTGCTGCCATGTGGGCCCTGGGAATTGAACCTAGATCTTCTGCAAGAGCAGTCTGTGCTCTTAATGGCTGAGCCATCTCTCCAGCCTGAGTGTGTAGTAATTTCACTGCACACTCCATTTGAAAACTTGAGAACAGTATATAATAATCCATAGCCTATGTTCTGGCACAACAAACTTGCGTTAAAATTTACTTTTTAGCATTTTGCAACCTGTAAAAATCTTTCCTAATGAGGATTGTTACCACAGTTCGTGTTATGAATATTCTGTAAATTGTGAAATGGAAGGTGATACCTATAGCAAATCATTAATATCCATTACAGAGGCTTCATCTCATGCAACATATTTAAATATTTTGTGATGACTATAAGAACCTTGTGGAAATTTAGGTTATTTCAAAATCTCAATTTCTTTACCTTTGTTTTCTTTTTTCTTAAATTATTTATTTTGATTTTATGTGTATGATTGTTTTGCCTGCATGTATGTAAGTGCACCCATGTTTACAATGCCTGCAGAGGCCAGAAGAGGACATCAGATCCTCTGGAACTGGAGTTAACAGACAATTGTTAGGCCACATGTGTGCTGGGAATTGAACCTGGGTCCTCTGTAAAAACAGCCAGTGCTCTTGATCACTGAGCCACTTCTGCAGCCCCCTGCTTAAAAATTTGTCTATTACACTTATTTGTCTGTGTGTGCACGTGTATGTGTATGTACATGCCACGGACTGAGTATGGCGGCAGAGGACAACTTTCAGGAGTGGAGCGGAGTGTCTTCTTCCACCACGTGGATTCTAGGACTTGAACTCAGGTCACCAGGCATGGCAGCGAGTGCTAAGGCAGCTCGCTCGCTCTTTCTTCTTCTTTTTTTGAGCCAGGGTTTTATATAGTGCAGGTGGACCTTGAATTTGGTATGTAGCGGAGACTGAGCTTGAATAGCTGATCCTTCTGCTTCCACCACTCAAATACTGGGATTACAGGATTGTAGGGATGCACCACCATACCTGGTTTATGTGGTGCTGAGGACTGCGCCCGGGGCCTTGTGCGAAGGTAGGCACTCTACCAACTGAACCACATCCTCGGTGCCCCAACAATCTCCACTTCTAGAGGAACAGCTTGTCACTCTCATACAGCTGACAGCGGGTTTGAATCGGACAGGTAGGATGATCCTACACACATATGACAACAGTGTGCTATTAAATTATTTCCTCCAAACGGTGTTCCTGTCATTATGTGCATCAGTTAAAGATACAATGGATCTCAGAAAACATGTGGTAGAAATGTGTGCTCTTCTTCAAATATGTTATATTTTAGCCAAGGCCCAAACTGCCATACTCATTTAAATTTTATCCACAACATGTAAGGATACATTCTATTATTTCTGGAAGAAAAAAATTAAGTAAAGTCAATATACTTTGCCTATTGTGAGCCATAATTATATAACATAATAATATAATTAACATAATAATGTAATATGACATTTACATGATAAAAAACTCATTTATCAATGAGGATGCAATGCAAAAAATGATTATCATTTGCTGTTTAGATTTATAGAAGAGAGCAACTACTCAGCCATGTTGATGTGCTATAATGCACAGCAGACATATTGTTAAACTCACTGGGCTTTTCATTGGCTTTTCACTCAAAAGTTTCAGTTAACTTCATTTTAACAGGAAGTTGGGAGAATAGACAGAATATAAAGCTACATACTATATAATATGGACTCAAAAGATACCAGCCAATACTGCCTTCTTTGGTTTTAGAATGTTTAGAATCTTTGACTCCATTTGGAGTTTGGTTTTGCTTAGAACCAAGTCCCTTACATTGACTTCTTTGGAGATGCACACAGGGCAACTCTGAATGAGAATTTTGTAGCACAAGTTAAACACCTTCTACGAATGCAAAAATGTGTTTTCAACATGAGATCTGAGGATGTTTGGGAGAAGTATCATTGACTTTCTCAATCCCACTTCAAGCCTGTGCCAAATATCAGGCCCCTCTCATGCTGAGAAGCACAATTTGCTCTGTCATTAAAGTTCATACAAATTTCACTGCTCCACTTGTCTTGTGTAGGCTGATCCTGTTTTGACCTGCTACAAAATGTTAAAATCAACTGAGTAATGGGGGACGTTTTTGCAATGTTCAAACAGTGTTCTTACTTTATAGTCTCTCCAGACCCCTTTGGAGATTGTATGTTCTGGAAAGTATTCTTGTTTCTCTTTTGGGCAGGGGATTGGGGGTAGGTGAGAAGGGAAGACAGAGTGTTACCCCAGAGCCCCATCAGGCCTGGACTCAATATATATAGCCTAGTTTTGCCTTAAACTCACAGCAATCCTCGTGAAGCAGCCCCCCAAGTATTGGGATTGCAGACACAAACCACAACACTAGCAAGAGTTGCAAAGTTTTAAGTCTGCTCTCCAGATTTGGGCTCATTTCAGCTACATATGACTTTCTGTAAAATTAAGTCTCAGCACAGCTGACCAGAGTAACCACAAAAGAATGACTGTGTATCAGGAAAATCTCCTTGGACGGTATTTTACCATGGTAAGCTATGAGCCTCTGACCTTGAGATGCTTGTATGCTTCCTAGTGTGACACTTTTCTTACTAGTTAGCCCAAGAGATGCTTGGCCACGGCAATAGGCTTCTGTCAACCAGACAGAGCCACCCTGAATGAGGTGACCAGGATACAAGCTTTTTCTCAAGAGGCACAAAATTTACTTGTCATGGGCTATTCAGGAAATAAATGAAGTTTGTGATTTGAGAGCTCACATTGTAATATCACATACACACACACACACACACACACACACACACACACTCATATGAATCCATGGACACTACTAGCTTCTTCTCTGCATTCAGCTCTACTTTGTTCTTAATGGCACAGACCTCACCATGCGAATATGTCAAATTCACTTTTTCCTTTCCTTTTCGGATGATGATGCACACAATGCCCTTGCATAAACACAGCTGGGGCATGAGCCCAGCTCAGCCTCATTCTCTCAGCCCTTGGTGCTGTTCCCTCATCGTTCTCCTGTGTCTGTCATCCTTGACTATTGATGAATTCGGTGTCAGCCAAAGAGGTGTGTGGAGGGATTTAGGAAGTACACGCTAGAGAGAAAATTCAGGAAACAAAAGAGAAGTCACTTTTATTGTCGTGGCAGACACAGACAGACAGTACAACAGAACAGAGCCAATAAGACATATACATCTCGACTGTGGTTTGAATGGGAAATGTCCTCCGTAGGCTCATGGGTTTCAGCACTTGGTCGCCAGCTAGGGTCTGTTCTGGTAATTTGTAGAACCTTTAGGAAGTGGGTTACGGGGTGGGGGGTGGCCGTGCATTTAGGGGTTACTGTCTGCCCTAGTTGGGCCCAAGCTCTTTGCTTCCTGGAGAGGTGTGGAGCTCTGTTCACAAGTTCTGCTGTTGCTTCCTTGTGGTGTTGACCCGCTCAGAGTGTAAGCCTAAATGCCTCCCTCTTCTGCTAAGTTGCTTCTTTAAAGTTATTTTAACCACAGCTAAGAGAAAAGTATCTAATATAAGGTCTAGGCATATTATGAAGGTAATCTAATTTATTTAGGTTTCTCACTTAAGTCACATTTAAAAAAATGGACTTATAAAAGCAACTCAACTAATGTATCAGTAAACATCTGGATATATGCTGAGCCAGACTGGCAAGAAAATTAATGATCACAGTAGAGTAGTCACTCAGAATAATTGAAAGAACATTTAGACTCTAAAATTAATAAAACATTTTCCCCCAAATTACAGAAAACGTAATTACGATAGATTTAAAGTATATCCAAAATTAATACAATGTTGGCTAAGTGTCCAAGGAAATTGTAGGACTCAAAGCCCCAAATTAGCAAAAACCAAACTCTTTACTCTTGAATTCTATTTTTAGGTTATTTCTTAAACTCATATTTGAGGCCACTTTAAATTCTTTTTTTTTATTGCAGACTGGCAAGATGACTTGGTGGGTAAAAGCACTTGCTATGAAAGCCTGGTGGCCTGAGTTTGATCCCTGGAAACCACGTAAATGTGGAGAGAACTGCCTTCCAAGGGTTATTCTCTGACCCCTACACATGAGCCCCTCCACATATACACACACTAATAAATAAAATTAAAAATATTTTATTCCTGTGCCTTTTTGTTTGTTTACTATTTATTTATTTATTTATTATTTTTATTTTTTGAGACTATGTCTCATGTATCCCAAGCTGCCCTCGATCTTCACCTCCAATGCTCTGAGATTGTAGATTTAAACCACCATACCACCTTCAAGTAAATTTTATAGGAGTTGTTTGTTCTGATTCTTATCTGAAATATTATGACTCTAGTAAAAATGTGTCAAGGTAAAGCATACAACCTGCATTTCATATATTCATCATATTCAAAACAAACAATTTGAACTAAATATATGTGCTTTCAATGTTATAGGATTATGTGTGTAACATAACTCAAGTGATCGTTGAGAACCGTGGTCAGCACCTCGTCATTTTACTCGATAAACATATTATTTTGATCTTTGGTAAAAGAGGCGATTTTCCAGGAGTTGTCCAAATTCTCTTGACTTTTCTAATTAATACCGGGAAAGTTTGCTTTGCTGTTTCCAGTCTCTGATCTTCAAATTTGCTTATTTTGAGCTTTCTAATTAACCTCAAATGGAAATGAAACTATTAAGCCAGCTTTCCTGGGCTACTGAAATAACAACCTTCCTAGTGACAGATGACTAGAAAAAATTCCTTAAAGCCTTCCTTGTTCATCCAGTAATAAAGGTTTTGAGTTTAAATGATGAAAGTAAAGTCAACTGAGAGGGTGGAATGAACTAGAACGTGTAAGCAATGGGATAGGCAGAGCAAGAAAATCAAGAAGCACCACCAGACACATGGTGTGTCATATTTCTGACCCCATTAATTTAAATTGCTAAGGAAAATAAACGCAACTTTCACATCTTCAAAAGCACTTCATCAAAGAAAATGCAATTAAGTGTTCTAATACCAGGATGATTTCCATTTCGTTGATGAAGGAGCTGATGAGAAAGTCTAAAAGCTTCAGTAGAGCCTGGACAAAGCTGGGGTTTACTCAGGAGCTCCGTGCCCTGTCCTGCCAGGCCCTGTGCCCTTCCAGCAGGTCCAGATGAATCAGCATGAGCTCTGCCAAGCCAGCTGCCACATGCAACGAAGCGAGACTGTACTTTTCTGAGTTTAGGATTGTTGGTTCATTTTGGGTTACACACAAGATAGCTGAAATCCAGCCTCAGGTTAACACCGCAGGAAACAAGTGAAACCTGGATTCCTCTGACAAAAAAAGATGTTCTCGGAACCCTCACAGTGTCTCTCAGACAAAATCAAAACAAAGTTGTAAAAGGAAAGGCGATCTTTTTGGAGCCCTGCTTAGGAATTTCAGACTTTCTGTGCTGTGGTCTCCTCTCTGAGGAAAGCCATGACTTCAGGACAGTCAACCCAGTTTTAAGAGGTCTTGAAAGGCAGGCAGTTTTCTGATTAGATCCCTTTGAGCAGCTGGCTTTTCCTTTCTGTTTCACTGCTAACTTGTAACATGGCAATAGAATGGCCTTGAGAGAGTCAAACACACTGGAGGGGAAATATTCCCTTAAGAAAAAAAAAAGTCCCTTTCTTTCTCCTTTAAGCACACTAGGTAGCTTATAGCAGCTTGGCCACTGAAAATTTTTCTGCCACTATGCACAGGGCCACATGTTCAAGCCAAATCCAACCTCTTGGACTCCTGTGCTCTGTAGCCCTCAGTCTGTATATGAATGTGAAATGAATTACATTCCAGTCAGAAACAAAGGGAAGATTACCCCAACAGCCTGAGATGGTCAAGCATTTTGCCTTTTTCTTTTTTTTTTAAAAATTTAAAATAAGGCATTTTCAAAGCAAAATAGAACAGAGCTCATGTAAACATCATTTACCATGACTGGTGAGAGTACTATTCATTAAGGAAATCGCAGGCATTGTTGACTTTTTCCTAGCCATATAGCTAAAAACGATTTTTTTTTTTCTTTTAAATTGCTGGCCTCCAGAAGAAAGATGGCGGAGCTTAATAGTGTGGAAGACTGGGGTTCCCTTGTCAGCTATAATATTTCCCCAACTTAACGACAGAAGGATGTCAGAAGCCAGCATGGTGCTGGCTTGTGAAACTGGGGCGGATGTGTCACATCTTGGTCTTCCTGCCCGTGACACACCCAGATGAGGGCACCTTCTCCCAAGAGCGTAAGCTCCTCTTTTATTCAGTGAAATAAAGTAGTGTGACACTTAAGGGGCTGCTGAGAAATGGCCCTGCTTCTAAGAATTGTTCTCCTGACTCAGAACCTTCTGTTTTGGGCTTTCTATTTAGATGTATGCTAATTGGAGCAGAGCTTGGTTTCCCTGAAGGAAAGCCTTGTTGGACAGGCCTGATTTGCACAGAAGTTGCCCACAAGTAGTGGTCTCCCAGAAACTATGGAGGGAAAGCTCCTAAAGCCTTTGCTGAAGTCCAGGCTCCTTTGTGGGCTGCATATCCTATGATGTTTTATGTTCTTCATGTTGGTGAAGAGCAAAGTCATGGTAAAAAAATGGAAGGGTAGGAATCGGGAGATGGCTCAGTTACAAAGAGTTTGCTATGTTGGTGAGAGGACCTGAATTCAATGCCCTGCCATCCAATGCTGGATACATTGGCTCCAGGTTATAATTAATTCTAGCACACAGGAGATCAAGACAGGAGGATCTCTGTGGCCTTCTGGTTATCTAGTATAACTTAATCAATCAATGAGTTCCGACTTCATACAAGAGCTTGTCTCAAAAAAATAAGATGGAGAATGATTGAGGCTAATCTGTATTTTCTTATTTAGAAATAAGAGCTTTCTGAAAAGCATTTCCATGGAGATTTCTGTCAAGCTGTTCAACATGGAGCTTCTGCTCTGTGGTAGAGTGCTTGCTTAGGATGGTCAAGGCCTTGGATTCTGCTAGAAGCTCCACAAAAACAAACAATAAGTAAGCCAATAAAAATAAGTATGATGATCTAATATCAACCTGAGAAATTCTAAGGATTGTTCTCAGATTGCCCTTAATGGTACCTTACTGACAGAATGGAATTATTCAAAAACCAAGTTTTCTTTAGCTGAGCATGGTTGCATATGCCTGTAATTCCAGCACTTGGGAGGCTAAGGCAGGATGATCTCAGGTTCCAGGCCAGTTTGGGCTACATAATGAAACTATGTCTCAAAACCAACCAAGTGGACAAGTACAACACCTCTCCCCAAAACAACACTAAATTTTAAATAGCACTTGACCATTTACTATGTCTATGTGAATCATTATTTAAATACAATATTCAAGACAGGAGCCTATGCTTGTAATCCTAGCACTTGAGAGGTAGAGGCAGGAGGATCAGTAGTTCAATGTCAGCCTCAGCTACACAGCAAGTTCAAGGCCAGCCTGGGCTACCTGAGACCCAGTCTGAAACAAACACAATTGTCATATGATGTTCTATCCAAGGGTAATGAATGCAATATAATTTCAGTCTTATACTTCCAGATCAGATTCAGAGGCACCTTTTCTGCTGTGGTTCCCAGTGACTGAGGCACTGTCCCCCTTCTTGAGCATCCTAACACTTGCTCAAATGTTTACAGTTAGATATTTATAGCTTGGCTTCTGCCACCAGACTATAATGTCACCTGAGTGTGGACGATCTTTTTGTTATATTCTTTTCTGTGTTCATATTGTCTGGAACTTGACATATTCCCAATAAGCAGTTATCAAATTTAACTCATATACTGAGTTCCTTCATCTAAATTAGATAACATCTAAACACATCTAAAATATTTAAAAAACACTAATCATTTGGATTTATATAGTATTTTTAAAAAATACTTTATTTATTTTTATTTTGTGTATTAATGTTTTGCCTGCATGTATGTTAAGTACACCATGTGTATGCAATGCCTAGAGAGACCAGAAGAGGGTGTGGAATCCCCTGGAACTGGAGTTATAGATGGTTGTGAGCTACCATGTGGGTACTGAGAACTGAACCTGGTCCTCTGGAAAAATAGTAAGTGCTCTGTACTGCTGAAGCATCTTTTTGGTGTCTTATATAGTATTCTTAATTCCTAATTTCAATTATCTTGTGTGATTTTATTACATATTTATAAAAATTTTCACACAAGGCAATTTGTTTTATTTTTAAAAATTTAAAATATTTTATTATTTTTATTTTATGTGTACGAGTATATTGCCTGCACGTGTGTAAGTGCACCCATGTTATGCAATGCCCGAGGTGTCAGATGAGGGGGTTGGATCCACTAGGAACTGGAGTCACAGATGGACGTTAGTCACCATGTAAGTGTTGGGAACCAAACCTGGGTCCTTTGCAAGAGCAATCAATGTCTTAACCACTGAGCCATTTCTCCAGCCCCCAGTTTTTTTTTTTTTATAAGAACTTTAAAATGTATTCTTTGAGAGCTTCACTAAGTGTATAAGGGATGTTTGATACATCCCTTCCCATCCCCTCCAACTTCTCCAGAATTCTTCTCCCTCTTTACTTCATGTCATTTGTTTTTCAATCCATTGAGTCCAATTAGTGCTTCCTGTATGCATACAGATGTAGGGATATTCCCTAAATCATGGGCCTCCCAGAAGAAAACTCACTCTCCCTTCCCCATCAACTGCCAATATCTCTTCAACTAGGCGTAGAGCATCATAAGCCCCTTCTCCACGCATGCTGGAGTGCTGACTTACTTGATCCTGTGCAGGTCTTGTACAGATAACCATAGTTTCTCAGGGTTCGTGTGTGCCACAGCCTTAACACACACAAAAGACACTGTTTGACAACACGGTTCCCTGTCCTTTGGCCCTTCATTCTGTTAGCTTCCTCATCCGTGATGTTCCCTGAGCCTTGGGTGGAGGAAGTGTGATACAGATATCTCATTAATGACTAAATACTCCACGGACACTTTTTCCTCTGTACTTTGACCAGTTCTGAGTCTCTGTATTGTCCTCCATTCACTGCACGAAGATAAATGAGGGCTGACAGTGACACTCATCTGTGGGTATAAAGATAAGTATTTGGAAGGCAGTTTGATACTGTGTCCATTTAGCAAAATAATAGTAGCAGGTTTCCCCCTAGGGTCTATGAACTCTCTAACATGGTTCTTGGCCATGTTTACAGTGCCAGGCATGAATTCTCTCCCATGAAGCAGGCCATAAATCTAATCAGCACCTGGTTACTCCAGTAGCCATCTTGTCACTATTGCACCAGTGGGTTTATCTTGCCAGGCAAGTTGGTATTATAGCTCACAAGGTTCACAGCTCTGTAAAAGACAGTTGACTTTTCTCCTCCAACAGCTTGCATAGCCTCTTCAGGTATTATGAGAGTGAGCAAGGTGTTCATAATTTTAAAAAGAACTTTGTTCCTTTTCTGTTTAGGTGTAAAAGCTAAAACACAGAAGGGAAGAACAAATGTTTCAAAAAAGATTAGTGAGGGAGAGTGAGACATGCATTAGATGCTGGCTCCTAAAGCCTCTTCAGGGCTGTATACAAAAGCTTCAAAGTTGCAGGTTTATCTAGATGCTTTAAAATGTTTTAGGTCCCACACTGCAGAGATTGGTAAATAACAATTATGCTATCTGAGTATCATCTCTGGTGATTGATATTCTGCATGTGAAACAGTAAAACAGAGAAGCACACAAGTGTTCACCCTTTATTAGTTTCTATAATTTTCATTTTTTCACTTTTGAAATGTGTAGAACAAGATAATAAAGTCAGGCATGGTAGGGCACACTTGTAATCTTGAAGCTCTTTCCAGGAGCTCCAACAGAGGCATTAGGAGTTCAAGGTCATCCTTGGCTACATAGTAAGTTCTAGGCCAGCTTGGGCTATATGATATATCTCAAAAAACAGAAAAAAGAAGAAAGTACACAGCAGTGTAATTTTCACTATGCACCATCAGATCTGTGCATGGAACAAACAGCCCTTTAAAGCACTCTTCTGGAGCCTGGAAAACAAATTCAATCCAGACGGCATCTATAAGGTATCTGTTAGCCATGATGCACAATACTACGCGCACTGAGGATGGCAGGATCTTTGCCTATTTGGCCATCACATGCCAATGGCTTGGAGAAAGGGGTAGCAGATGGCTCCGTGCTGTGAAGGGCTCTGCTGTGCTTTTCCTTCCAGTAGCTCTGCCTGAAGCTGAACTTCTGCCGGGAGCCAGGCCACGCTGTGAATGATGGTGTTTCAGGCTTGGTGGAGCTGGAACACGTTGCTCAGTGGGAGGCAGGCTTCTTGTCTTCTTTTACTCCCATTTTGGCAAGGACATCTCATTATGTAAGACTGCCACTGTTTATCTGCACCATATTTATGGCTTTTACAAGGGTTGTTCTAAGGTTTGGCAGATATGAGCTAGTATTTCACAAACCAAGCTTTAGAGTGAACAAAGCCTTAAATGAAAATTTTGTAGTATATCTAAAGTATCTTTACATTGTTGTTCATTGATGAAATTCATCAGATTCAGATGAGAAGCAATCTTTAAGGCAGGTGCTATGACACATCATAATTTGTAAGTTTTTAAGATTTATTATTTTTACTATTTTTATAATTTTTTGTGTATGAGTGTTTGCCTGCGTGCATGTATGTATATCACATACATACCTGTTGCCCTTGGAGGCCAGAAGAGATATTGCATCCCTTGGAAATGGAGTTACAGATGATTGTGAGCTGCCATGTGAGTGCTGGGAACTGAATCCAGGTCCTCTGCAAGAACAGCAACTGTTCTTAACCACTAAGTCATTTCTCCAGCCTCCATAATTCATATGTTTTAAAGAAATAAAATAAACCTTGTTGTACCTAGAAACCCAACCAGCCTAGAGAACATTTAAGTTCATCTCATCTTAGCAAATAGTTCTAAAACCTCATGATTGAAGCAGAACTTCATCTTTGCAAAGTCCTTTTTCTCCACTGGCCAACTTGAATGTCACAGTATTATGTTAAGTGGCTTGTAGTTAACACCACAATGCTTATGAATGGGATATTTCATGAAGGTATATTTGGGAAGTGTAACAAAGTGCCAAGCATCCACAAACAATTAGTTCTTTATTTAAATATTATTTTATTGTTAGTTCCTAGGACATTTATATCTAACAACTGTTACATAACTCTGGAAACTAATAAAATGATTTCAACACAAACGAGCCATCATTTCACTCGAAGTTGTAAGGTTGATTTAAGCGTCATACTACCCAACTGTAACTGCAGCCCAGGAACCATTTTATGAGCAGAGAACCTCTATGCTCTGTTTCCAACTCAGTCTTGTGTATTTTTTACTTTAACATGCAGCATATCTAAGTTGTCTCCACATGATAAAACATCTTTTAAAAAACGTAGTCATTTAGTGTTGCTTCTAGCTCATTTAGAAAAGTCAAAATTTCCATTTATAGGAATGGGGACATATTATATTAGGTTTGAGACTCAGTTTGTGTTCTCCCTACAAGTTTACCATACAAGAAAAATTAGACTTTCTTAGAAAGTCAAAAGCATATGTATGTATTTATGAAAACTATTCAATAAGTCTCTTTCATAAATGAAATTACACTTTTAGAACTTCCAAAAATCCCTATATTTTGAGAAATAATGTGGTTAATTCTCTTGCAGATGTACTCTCCCAAGTAACTGCTTTGTAAGACCATTTTAGCAAAGTGAGATACATTTGTGTTACAAAGTTTTACTCAATTCAATCATTAAAAATAAAGCAATAACCAAGAAATGGCATGAGTTTCTAACAATGTCACTTAGTAGGACAAATTGTTCTGGATGACTAAAATTAAACGGATGAAATGAAAAACAATACTTTGGTAAGAATTTGCAATTGACCTTTCTTTAGACAGCATCTTGTCAGGTAGCCCAAGCTGTCCTTGAACTCAATTTTCCAGCCTCAGCCTCCAAAATGTTGGGGTTACAGATGTGAGTCAACACATGTAACTACTATGCAATTGGCTTTTATTTTTAATTTTTTAACTTTTTTGAGACTGGGTCTCACACTGTAGTCTAAGTTAGCCTGGGACTCTCCATAAACCTCTTGTCTCTTATCTTAGACTCCAGAGTGCTGGGTTTATGGATGTGGCCACCACAGCTGGTTGCAATTGACTTTTCAAGGTACAATTATCAATAGTTTGGAAAGCTATTATAACATTTAAAGTGTTATAAGCAAGATGCTGGCTCAGGAAGGCTTTGGTTTTTTAACATTTGTACTCACAGAACCTTCTCTCCACATAAAATTATGAACACATTTCTCTTTTTATAGAATTTCATTAAACATTTTCCAGCTTTGGCAGGATTATAAATCTTACTTTCGCCATAATTTCCTTCTTTTCTCCTTGCTCCTACTTCTTAATTCACTTGAAAATAAGTGTAACATGTAGGTAGTGTGTAAGATGAAAACAACTAATGGACTGGACCTAACAAACTGTAGCATAAAATTACACACATAGTTCTGGGTGTGGTGGTAATCCTTGAATGCCAGAACTTGTGAAAAGTGGGCAAGATCGCAAATTGAGGCCAGCCTGGGCTACATAGCAAGACCTTGTCTGAAGAAACAAAAGCAAAAACCAAACAACCAACCAATCAACCAATCAAGTAAACAAACCCCTTCCCACCAACAATCTCTCCCCCTGATTTATGTATATATATATATGTATATATGTATATGTATATATGCATATATTTATGTACATATATATGTTGATAAAACTTGTTGAAGATATTGGGTAAGCTGAGAGTTTATAGATTTATAACTAGTTAAGATATGATAGTCAGGGCTGGAGAGATGGCTCAGTGGTTAAGACCACTGACTGCTCTTGTAGATGCAGATTTACTTCCCAGCATCCACATGGCGGTTGATAGCTATCTGTAACTCCAGTTCCAGGGGATCTGATGCCCTCTTCTGGCCTCCATGCAGGTACACTTACACACATGCAGGCAATACACCCACACACACAAAATATAATAAAATATTAAAGACATAGTAATCAATATTACATTTCAAGGTTAAGAAATAGAAAGTGTGTATTATGAGAATCCAAAATCTATGTGTATGTCTATTCATACATGAGCTAGCCACATATTATCATGGCAAAGATAGTATGATTTAGAAATACAAATATAAAGAGAACAATCCGAAGGCAAGAGGACTTTTCCCAAGAGACAGACTCTTCATTATCTTCAGTATGGCTAAGGCTTCTGTTACACCGTTATTATAGGACTTTGTACTCTGTCCACTTTGGACCTAATAAGTGGACTTTAAAAAAGCTGAATAAGATAGAAAGCAATGACAAATACAGATGTTTGAATATGGAAACAGTTTGTGGGTCGGGAATATTTACAGATATAGTAATAATTTATTTTGATGAAAGAGCTAACAGGATGAGCATTTGAAATTAAACTATGTAAGAAAGCATCCGATAATTGTTAGAACATAACCATCAATTTTCCTCATGTGATTGGAAGAACCATGCAGAGTGTAGATGGGCAGCCTGAGCGAGTCATGAGAAACAGTGCTCTGTGAGGAGAGTTGGGAGTGTCCCTGTAAGAAGCACAATAAGGATAATTAAGGTTGAGAAACAGTCCTGGGAGAAAAGGCTAAAATAACAACGCTAGAGGAGAGAAAGCTGTGCTTTGTTTCACAGGGCTATAGAGACCAGAGGATAGCTCAGTGCTCCATTTTCTCCTTCTGGCTGTCAATCACAATATCACAATGAAATCAGTGACCATGGAACAACCCTATACTGAGTCCCCAAATATCCCATGTAGACAGAATGACTTAAGGATTTCAAGTTATCTTCATATCTTCCCTAATGACACAACTATGGAAGCTGGGTATTGGGGACAGTTCCATCACCGCTTTACTGAGAGACCTCAGTCTCAGAGCTGAGGAGGTTACAGTTCCATTCATGGCCTCTTTGTTTATACCAGACCTGGAAAGGAGAGAGCATGCTCAATGCGGCTCGGCCATGGATGATCAAGAGAGTGGGTTGGTCTTAATATCACTGAATACTTTCTATTTCTCACTGGCCTTTTATTGCATCTGCAAGGGATTAACCTGGCTTGCGCTGGGGAATCAGGAAGTCCCTAAAGAGGAAGATTACTTATTTAAAATTTACTTAATTAAAGTTAACAAAATGAATTAACAGCATCAACAACAAAAGAAATATGCAAGGTATGATGACACAGGCCTGTAACTTCAGTGCTCAGGAGACAGAGTTAAGAGGATCTTGAGTTCAAAATCAGTCTAATCATCGTCATATGAAGATTCTTTCTTGAAGAAGAAACAAACAAAACAAGTTAAAACAAAATGTGGTACCACATGGTCGTTTTCTACACAGGAAAAGACTATCGCAAGTACATAGAAGAAAGTGTTGACCCCAGGTAAATATTCTCTGTTTCTAAGAACTGTAAAAAAGAGGAATGAGTTTATAAGGAACATTGTAAATCTATTTTCCAAGAAACGTTAATGAGTGAAATCACAGAAAAGTCTACTTAAAATAGTTTAAGTGGGTTCTGCTATATTCGAGTCCTTACAGATTTGTGGAGCTTGCTGAGTAAAGCCAGATGCCCTAAACAGATCTGGTACCAAGCTGCTGGCTAGTACTCCTGCCTCACCTTACAGGGATAGATAGATGGACTCTACTCAGCACCTGGGCTTAGGCTCTGATACCCGAGACCTGGAACCAGAAACCTGTAAATCATACATTTTATTTGAAACCTGACTTTTAAAATAAACTGAAATTGAAATAAAGACAAACTAATGATAATGATGGGGACTGAGTCTAATTTGTTAGGATTTGTGATTTGTGGATTAGATTGATTTCTGTTTAAAAGGACTGGAGAGGCCTCACAGTGCCTTATAGCTAGACACACGTCCGTATCCATAACGCCTCTGAAGTCTTCCCTGCATTATAAGTTGTTCTCACTACTACGTCCAACATTGTTGAGGAAAAAGAGGAAGAGAGGTGGGTACCAGCACTGGGGGAGGGGGAGGAACTCCCCCCACCCCCCCAGGTCTGCAAGATGCTCTGAAATCCTGTGTGGAGAGGAAGCAACTGGGGTTTTGGGTTTCGGCTCCAGGAAGTCATTTGATCTTACCTTGAAGAAATGCTTGGATAAAGTCTTGCCTAGGGTCAGGTCAGGAGATCAGGTCAAAAGTTCCCAGGGTCTGACTCCCGGCTCTTGGATATTCAGAGCCATTTCTGCTAGTACGTTGCATCTCTCTGATGTGAGATTACCCCCTACCTTTGATCAAAGTGCCTCTTCTGCCTTCAGAACAGAAGTACTCATTCTTCCTTCTGAAGTCTTAAAAAATGGATATAAAGAAAGGTCACAATCCCTCTGAAATGAACAACAAACCTCCAGTGCTTTGTCTGTAGATTTTTAGAATCATTGGATGGACTAACATTGCAAAATGATGCAAGACTCCACCACAAAAGGTTTAATTCATACCTAAAATGTTGCCATCATCTTGGGTAATGATATATAATTAAGTTGCTGACTGCGTTCTCATGTTTTTCTATCAGTGATTCATGGCTGTTGTCAAAAAGCAGCATCATCATCGGCACTCATTCTGTTAAAGCCCTCCTTTGAAATACCCAACAAACAGGGTTTTCTTGATCTTGTGGGATCATCAGAGAAATCCAGGCGTTTTTGTGAAATGCCAGGTTCCTTTTACATCCACTGCAACATGTCCAGAGACGTTTATAATGTTGCCATAAAAATGTGTTAAAAAGAGAAAGGGAAGGCTGATGTACTATAAACACACTTAGCTTTGTGTGCTCCACAAAGCAATTCTGAAGAAGAAAATAGGTCACAGAAGTCAAGGTCTTATCTTTTCCAAAGATGTTATTGGCATCCTAAAAGCATGTCTCATTTTTCAGAAGAGAGCGATTCGCTCCAGAGAAGTTGCTCTTATGCAACACTTTTGTGGGTCAAGATTCCAATAGAATGGACCAGGTTCTCTGACTGCCAGAGTAACAGAAGCTTATTCTGGGCTAGCAAGCCGACCCAGCAGATTAATAGAAGAACAAAAGCAAGAAAGTGGAGAACTTGTTCTGCAAAGAATGAGTCTATTAGCTAAGAAGCCTAGTGATGGGCAAAAAGAAACCTAGATAGATTTAAGTCACGTAAACACTGCGTTCATCTTATTTGCTTATTTGTATAAGACAGGGTCTTGCTATATATATTCTTAGTTGGCTTGCGGTTCCTTCCCTAGACTTTTAAGTGCTGGGATTACAAGCATGTGCCTCTATGCCCAGCTATAACATAAACATATTAAAGGAGCAATTTGTCTTCACAATTTACTGTAGTGGCACACAGGAGTGAAATTTAAAAACAAATACAGAAAATAAGTCCATTCTTTTCTTAAGGCACTTTTCAACTTCAGAAATATGAATATGTCTCTCACAGAGTGAGACTGCTTTTCAAAATTAGAGTTGGTGTTTGTTTTCACAGATTTGAGAGTAGAAGGAAAAGGCTAAGGAGTCAGGATTAAAGTGGTTTTTCACTTGTGGAAAAAAAAAAATCATCATAAAAGAGGAATCTGTGTTCCCTAGACCCTGGATAATTTCTTTTAGCTTTGACTTGATTTTTATAATGAATACTTGAAACCCAAATTACAAGTTAAATTAAGAGCTCTTGATCTAAAACTCTCTTAGTTCAGGCAAGAAATCATTTCAGGGATTCATATGCCGCTGAAATTACTAGTCATATATTTTATGAAGGCTAATCAGAGCTACTATGAAAAGAGAGGTAATAATAGATTTCTTTTTTTCCCTCTGCTAAGATCAGCTGGGAAACTGAAATTCTCACGTACCTGCAGTGCTCTTGCTAATTATCTGGTCCTTGGGACAAAATCTTACTAGACTTAGGCAGGTTGAAGCAGCTCCTGCCCTGGAGTTCTCAAAGTAAAAGTTTTGTAGACCATGTGACCTAGTTTTCATAAAATATGCTGACTTACACTAACCTGCTGCCAATTCTGAGAGTCAACGCTATTACTGCTCTGTTTGAATAACTGCTTAAGTTAAACTGAAACACAGGTAACAACATTCTTAGGCTTGGGAAACGATACACATGAGCCTTCCTCTATAATCCTTTCTTTTATTATCCTCTAGTTGCAAATATCAACACATCTATTACTGTCAGTGAGTTAATTCTCGTATTTCAAGAACGCTTAAGTATTATTTGCATTTTGTAGATGAATAAAAGAAGATAGGACTAAATCGGATGGTTCATGTGAATACAACTATTAGGATATCAGTGTCTCTGGCAGGCTCATGTGTATGAATAGTTGACCCCCAGTTTGTGGTACTGTCTTGGGAGACTAGAACCTTGCCTTAGCTGGTAGAAGTGGGTCTCTGGGGGTAGACCTTGAGGGTAATGTCTTCTTCTGGTTCCAGCCTGAGTCTGCTTCCTGATCCACCAAAATGCGATAACCAGCAGTCAAACATGCCACCGTGGACTGAGCTGCCCCAGATGCTATGCTTCCAGGCTGTCCTCTTTGAAACTCTCTCCCTTAAGTCACTTCTGTTGTCCCAGATTTTGTCCCAATTACAGGAGAAATAACTAACCCAACAATTGATTCATCATAGAGTATTTGTAATTGATCATTTCTTTTAAAGCGCTTTTAAAGCACTTTATTTATTTATAACTTACTTATTTTGATGCATAAGTCAACCTGCTTATCGTAGGCAAGGAATGTTTCAAGTGGTAGTGACTCTGCTCATCCTTCTGTTTCCCCAGTCTTCTGATGGCAGAGCTCACTGTGACAGCTGAAGTGGTGTTGCAGGTCCAGCCAACACCAGCCACTCTTTCCACGCAGGAACCACAGTGCCAGATGACCACAGCCTGCCTCTTCATTTTGGTTTCACTACAGAAGGAGCAAGAATCATAAAAATAAGAAACACCATAAATCTGTGTGCCATCTTTGCACAGGGGTGTGGGAATCCTCTCTGTAGGACTCCAGCTTTAGTATATATGCTGCTGAAGCAGGGGACTTTACAGATTTATTTTTATTATTTTTAGCTGTGTGTGTGTGTCTGTCTGTCTGTGTCTGTGTCTGAGTTCAGGTACCCATAGAAGCCCAATGTATCAGATTTCCTGGAGCTGGAGTTACAGGTGGTTGTGAGCCACAAATAGGCTTAGGAATTGAATGTGGGTCCTCTGCTAGAGCAGCAAGCATTGTAAACCACTGGGCGATCTCTTCAGCCTCTTACTGCATGCAGTTGATATTTTATCTGGAACTCACACACATACACAGACACAGACACACATATACACACACACGTACACACAAACACACACACACACATGGACAGATAGACACGCACACAGAGACATAGAAACAGACACACAACAGACACACAGACACAAAGACACATAGACATACAGACATAAACACACACACACATACACACACACAGAGTTCCTGTGACAGATAGCTGAATGTCCTCATTCATGGTATTTCCTTAGAAGTGTCCCTTTTGTCTCATGGATGTGAAACATACTCAGTACAGAGATTCTCAGATAATAAGGTGCATAAAATCAGCCTGAGGAGATTGCAAGATGCAGACCACAGAACTTCTCCATTAATTTAGTAGGTGTGTTTCAGGATTCAGGAACTGCCTGTTTTCACGCACGTCCCAGGTGATTCTGGCACAACGATGCTTTGAGGAACCCTGACTTAATGACTGTCCTGATTGAAGAAGGAACACTGAGCATATTTCCTAACTCCTTGATTTCCTGGAACTTATTACAACATTTGAAAAATTCACTTTTTTGATGTCCCAGAGAGGCAAAATTCCTGTCTCTAAGAGGCTTCCTGAGTGTATGGTTTTTATATTGCTTAGAGCTTCAAGTTTAAATAGATTACATAAAGCTTCTAGTGCTGAAAGATCACAAATAGTCATGACCTGTGTTGTGCCCATGGAAACCTAGTTTGACTATCATTTGTAGATGTGGTTCTAGAGTCTATTCTTACTAATACCAACATGATACTAGAAATAAGTCTGAAATAAAATCCAGAAGATCTGACTAGGTTTTAATTGGACTACAGTAATAAATAGCAGAAACAATGTAAATCTACTGTGGCTACTCTAAAGGACCCTTGTAAATACAAATAAGATAAAGGACACAATTTCTAAACTAGGTATTACTACACAGTTGCAACGTAGAGAGATTGAACCTAGGGGAGTGGAAACCTAAAACCTAATACTTTACTTTCTCTTTCCTGGGACCAAACCACACTGTGACTCTGGATGCAGACCTCCTTCTCCTTCCCTCCCCTGCTTCCCTTCTCCTCCTCTTTTTCCTCCTCCTCCCCCCTCCTCCCCTCTGCTAACTTGTCTCATAGTTATGCATGTTACTGAGAACACTCCCAAGAATAACATGTAGTTCATATATTACTATGAACTGCCAGACCATAATGTTGGCATACAAAATCCACTGGAAGAAAGTATCAGTGTTCATGACTGTTGACTGAACACACGTGGAGACAGCATCTTTAGATAATTTGCAGTTATTTAAATAAATCTTAAATTAAAATTAAATAAAGCAGAAAGAACTGATTGCCATAACCAGAAATGCATGCTTTGCAGAGTAGGAAGTTTCATTCTTGATGAGAAGGAAAATGATAACGTGAGTGTATATGTTAATTTTGCTTCTATATTCAATAATAACAATTGTGATTTTGTTCATTATTATGATAATGTTCAATCACCCCAAACCTGCACATTTTTACTTTGGATGGAAATTTTGAATAGGTGTGTTGATTGGCTTTAATTTGTTGGTGTAGATTATACTGGAGCGACTGCATTCCAAATTTTAATTAAATTCAAGTGAGGCTGATATATCAGAATTACTCACAGAATTCCCTGAATTTTTTCCTAGGAGTTAAAAATGATAATTGGATAAACAGTACAAGGAATTGTCAAATAAGACAGATGGACTTGGATGCACTTTCCTTTGGGTGAAACATAACCACCAGGGTACCTGTGAGTCTACACTGGGAAGGCTTGGGAAGTGTTGTCTAATCACAAGTGGAAATCTCTGTTGATATCTCAGACAAGGACACCTACTTTGTTTTAACTGGAGAAGAGTTTTCCTGGGAGGCAGGGTGCTGGGAATGGAACCCAGGCTTTTCTTATTCTGGAGTGTGAGAGAAGCAGAACCAGCAGAAGGTATAATCATGCAAAAGAAGAGATGTATTGTAGGGATTTGACTCTATGAAATAGCTTTAGCTTACCTTCCCTTAAAAAGTGGAAGACTGAATTTGAGGTCAGCCTGGGATACTCAGTGAGCCGCTGTCTCAAAACAACGGAAACAATTACAGGCTGGAAAGAGGCTTAGTGGTAAACTGCCCAGCACGTGCAAGATCCTGGGTTCCATTCCCAGCACCCTGCCCACCCTAACACCCCACCCTGCCCACCCCCAATGCGAGCTGTGTTCTGTCTGGTGCTGGAGTCCTCTGAAGTTTGCAAGTAGGGAGGGGTCGACGTGAAGTGGGAAAATGAAGCAGCAGCCCAAGTTTTTGAAGCTAAGCTGGAAACCACAATGAAGGGCAGGAACTCCTGTCTGTCTGCCTGCCTCGGGGCCTCTAATGCCAAGGAGGGGACATTCTGCATGAGAAACTGGAGTCCTGTGTGTCTGGGAGGTAAAAGCGCACTTGGCTGGGTAGCCAGAGAAAGTGAATCACGGCTCCTGCTGGAGCGGCAGCGCGGGGCCCAGCTGCGTCCCACCCGGCTGTGTGAGTCAGCAGATAAGCAGCAGCCTTTGAGCGGTCCTGTGCCCCAAGCCTGCACCAGCTTCCTGAGGAATGTTTGCGCCTCTTCCAAATCTTGTGAAAAATATTTCTGGGGTCCACGTTAGCTCCGAATGATGCAAGGTCGGGAGGTCAAGAACTGAAGTTTCTACGTTAGGTAAGTTGGCATAATACAAAATCTATTCTGTGGTCTAACCTTCTGTCTACTTGGCATCCAAACACGCCTCACTCTAAAGATGCTTAACTTCCAAATAAAGACAAAAGGGAAATCATGCCTAAAACTGACGTAACATAACTAGACCTTCCACACGTGATACTCTGATAGTCAGCCGTGCTGGGAGACTGGGCAAGACAGGGGAGGCACTCTAAAATCCGGAGAGACTTGTGTGCCCCACCTTTCAGCTATCATTAACAGGCATGCAGGAGTTGGAGCTTGAACTGACCTCCAAAGAAAATATACAAAATATTTCTGCCCTACACCTATCAAAGGAATGGCCCTGGCTGGGTGTGGTGGCTCATGCTTTCAAAGCCAGAGTACTTCAGAGGCCAGAGGACTGCTGTCAATTAGGGGCTAGCCTGGGCTATGTAGTAAGTTCTAGGCTAGTCTTAGCTATTGTATGAGACTTTGCTCAAAGACAAAACAAACACACAAAAAAAATAAAGGAATGAACCAAGGGATATAGAAATTGGTCAGGCCCAGAACAGGTGTGACTCTTAGACCCATCATTCAATTAAACCTGGAGATGCTTCTATTTCAGAAAGGAGAAATCTTTGGGACTGGGAATGTCACCTGGCTGATAGAACGACTGTTTAGCATGCATGAAGCCCTGGGTTCATTCCCCAGTGCCACACAGACTAGGCACAGTGACACATCCCTGTAATCCCATCACCTAGGAGGTGAAGTCAAGAGGATCAGATGTTCAAGACCTTCCTTGGCTACATAAGGAATTTGAGGGGCTATTTGAGACCCTATCTCAAAAAAGGAGGGGGCAGGGATGACTTGCATCTTTAAGACAGAAGGTCTGCTCCATTTTCTCAGGCCTAGACTTGGTTGAAAAACTGCAAGAAAGCAGAGGCAATGCAGGCAGCTGGGGTCCGAGCCACTTTCCTCCGAGAAAGGTTGACCTGTCTCACAGCTGTATGTATGTACTTTCTGGCCTGGACTCACAGGTTTTTATAACCTGTAAGGCTGACTGCCTTAGGTATGGTGGAGAGAAATGAGGTTCTTTCTCTCCTTGACTTGGCCAAACTGTAAATAAATTCATTTTCCTTTACTAATTTCTATTTTCCTTGTTTTAAACTTTCAATTTTTTATTATAATTATTTATGTGTGGATGTGTAGTGGGAGGGGGACATGTGCACTCTGCAGTGTGCATGCGGAGGCAGAGACAACTTGGGGCAGTCAGTTCACTCCTTGTACCGTGTGGGATCAAACTCAGGTCGCCAGGCTTGATGGCAGCGTTACTGGAGGTGCCATCTCACAGGCCCATGTTTCCCATCTTCTTTTGGAATATGTATGTGGAAGCTAAGGAGGCAGGTTATGGACCTGAATGTCAGGTACCAACACAACCCCAACAAAGACACAACATCTTTTTATTTGGAGGCTTTCATGCCTCTTTTAGTTGAATCACATTGCCCCTTTAATGTAAAATAATGTAGGCATAGTGCTAGACGTTAAGCACTATTCATTCTTGAAAGGCTCTGGACCCTGCCTGTACCGGATTGTTTTCTACTGTGGTAGAAGCTCCGAGGGGCTCAGACTGCTTCTCTCCCCTATTGAATGGTACGAGCTCAGTTTCCCTTGGATATTTGGATCAATCATCCCAGCCGAAACCTGCTGACTCACTGATGTAAAAGCATCTCATTCATGTCTCATTTTCCAATGTGAGGGAGTCATCATGGCATCTCACTGGTGGTAGCCTCCCTTTCTCAGTCTAAAAACTCTAGAGTAAATGGGGATGTTGGTGCAAGGGCAGGAAGCACACATTTCATTGATGGGTCACGAACAGCATCATCAGAGAGGCCGTTCCTGCTCTGTCTCTCCAGATCCCTTAATCCTGACCAGGGAAGAAACAGAGCAGTACACTTATCTCTATGGAGAGGATGGCCTCCATTCCAGGTCAGCCTAGTCTTACACACTCTGGCGACCTAGCAGGTACCACCTAACCCAGTCTTTGAAGGTCTGTTCCACTGTTTGTGTAGCCCAACACTTCAAAGTGACAGAGTATGACACAACAGCAAATTTCATGTCTGTTGCCATACACTTCATAGGCTATAGGATAAGGTCTTTATTATTTATTTGTTTATTTATTTATTTTTATGTGTATGAGTATTTTGCCTGTGTGTATGTAAGTGCACCCATGTTGTGCAATGCCTGCAGAGGTGAGAAGAAGGTACTGGATCCACAGGAACTGTAGTTATGGACAGTGTTATCAGCCGTCATGTGGGTGCTGGAATTCAAACCCCGCTCCTCTGCAAGAGCAGCCAGTACTCTTAACTGCTGAGCCATCTCTCCAGCTAGAGGATTTTATTTTTAGACAGGCTTTCACTATACAACTATGGCATGGATAACCTAGAACTCATTATCTAGACCAGGCTAGCCTTGAACTCACAAAAATCCGCTTGCCTCTGCCTCCTGATGCTAGACTTAAAGGCATGTATCACCATATCTGGCCAGAAATTTCATCTTGAAGTCATGTTCCCCATTTTAAAAATTATTTACTATTGGCCAGGCATGGTGGCATATGCCCTTAATCCTAGAACTCGGGAGGCACAGGCAGGCAGATCTCTGTGAGTTCCAGACCAACCTGGTCTACATAGCAAGATCCAGGCCAGCTGGGACTACAGGGAAACCCTGTCTTAAAAAGATCAGAAAAAATTATTTATTTATTATTATTGGGTATGTGCATGATGCACGTGTGGACGAACATGCTATGTTGCATTTGTGGAGGCCAGAGGACATCTTTGTGGAGTTGGTTCTCGCCTTCCACCTTTACAGGGATTCTGGGTATCAAACAGGTTTCCCAGGTTACACATCAAATGCCTTTACCTCCTGAGCCATCTTGCTAGTTCATCTTTCCCATTTTATTAACAAACAAAATATGATTGGCTATTACTTTGAGGCAGAGCAAAGTTTAAAAGTTTAAGATAGTAATAGTCTTTTTTTTTTTTTTTTTAAGACAGGGTCTTACTCACCATGTATCCCTGGCTAGTCTGGAGCTTGCTGTATAGACCAGGCTGCCCTCTAACGCACCGAGATTCTCCCGCCTCCCCCGCTGGAGTGCAGCACCACACTCAGTAAAAGTTAATTGAAGTCTTAAGTAAAAGACGTATTTTTATTTATGACTCTTCTCTCTATTCTTTGAAAGAAAATATATTCTTTGAGACTAGACTATTGAAAAACAATAAACAGGGGCTGGCAAGAGGGCTTAGCAGTTAAGAACACTGACTGCTCTTGCAGAAGACCTGAGTTCAATTCCCAGTACCTACATGGTGGCTAACAACTCTTGGTAACTCCAGTTCCAGGGGATCCAATGTCTCTTCTGTCTTCCTCGGGCACTGCAGGACATGGGTACATTTATATCTAGGCGGGCAATACCCTCGCACATAAAATAAAATAAACAAATAAAAAAATTAAAAGACAGTGAACGATGTAGTGAATAATTTGATCAACTTTTTATGTCATTTGTGACCACTATTACTAATGTTCTTTTTGTTGTTAATCCTTACTAAGGATCCTGTACTCATATGAAATGTACTCAAAATTAGAAAGCAACGTTTGGTTCATTTTTGTCTATTCAATTAAAAATTCATTATGTTCAGCTTGGTGTAGTGTCTCAGGTTTACAATTCCAGCACTTGAGAGGCTGAGGTAAGAGAATTGCTGTGCGTTCTAACCCAGTTTGAACGAGTATCAGGCAAGACTGAGCTACAGAGTGAGACCCCCGTCTCAAAATGCAAACCAAAGTCCACTCATGCACACCCAGTATTTGAGAGGTAAGGGGCAAAAGGATCAAGAGTTCAGAGTCATCCTGATCTCAACCTTCCTTTGAAAACAGCCTTGGCTACTTGAGGCCCCTATCTTAAACCAAAACCAAAGCCCAAATCAGAAAAAAACAAAACAAAACCCAACCATAGTATTTTCAAAATCCAATAGATGTTGCACATCTGAAAATGTGCTTTAAAACAAAACTCGCCTTTTCAGTGTTCCCATCAATCAAGTGTCCTTCTCACTTTTCTAATCATTTTTCTAATTTCTAATTAGGTGTATATCAGTGTTCAAGGGGATATTTCTACTAATCGATGGACACATGAAGATGTGATTGAATTTGGTGCAATGCTTGTGTGTTTTGACCCTAAATGGGACGTATGTGTGGACTCTGGTCAGGTGCAGCTCATTGTGACCTTCTTTATCATGCTTACTATGAACTGCTTTATAAACATGGCAATGTTCTTTGCTTTTATCTCTGCATTAGTGTAGACGCTGCCACAGATTCGCAGAGTTTATGAAAAACAACCTGACCAATGTGTTCATTGGGGCCTTGCCAGAGCCACTCAGATTTACTCATATTTCAAGGATATCTGGGAACATTTGCACAGTTTCCCTCAAGGCCTTGATTTGAAAAGGAGGAAATTTTCAACAAGTTCTTGTTACTGGTGACAGGATAGATTTTCTGCATTGATTCCATTTGGGGGGGGTGTACGTGTTTTTTATTTAATAACTTTATGTTGGAAGTATTAAATGTCCATGAAAAATCAGTCCCAAGAAAGTGGTGCAGTGCATGTCAGTGAGATAAGACCACTGGTGTAGATTCCAGCTGAGAGTGAGACTTGTCACCAAGCCAGAGGGCCTTCAGGTTGAAAGGCTAATTAACTCAAGGCTGAGTTAAGTATACTCATAGATGCACTGTCCATGTGGACTCCTTACACATAGAATAAACCACCAGCTGCTGCATAAAAGAACATATCCTATTATTCTGGATATTTCCAAGTTAGCCATTAGAAAGCTTTTGTTTCAAAAGGTCAGTTTTTAAAATTATTATTTTTCAGTATTTTAATTTATTATTTTTATTGTATATGTATGAGTGCTTTGCCTACATGTATACAAGTACACCACGTGTGTGCAATGCCTGTAGAGGCCAGAAAAAAAAAAAAACTCCCTGGAACTGGAGTTACAGAGAGTTCTTAGCACCATATGGGTTCTGGGAACTGAACCTGGGTCCTCTGCAAGAGCAGCCACTGCTAGTAATCATTGAGTCATTTCTCCAGTTCCACCACCCCTTTTATTCTTAAAAAATTAAAAGGATTTAATAAATTTATTTTATTTTTAATTATGTGCACATGTGTGTCAGTGTATGTGAGTGCAGGTGCCAATGGAAGTCCGAGGCATGCAGTTATAGGTGGTTTCGAACTACCCAATATGGCTGCTGGGAATTGAACTCCAGTCCTCTGGAAGAGGAGCAAGCACTCTTAACTTCTCAGCATCTATCTGGTCCTTAGTTAAAAGATTTTTTTTAAGACAGGGTCTCACATAGTCAGGTCTGGCTTTGAACTCTTGATCGTCTGGCGTCCATGTTCCAAGTACTAGGATAAGAGCCTTGGGCCACCACAACTGGCTCATTGTTCTAAAATATATTTTAATTGCATCTTCCTTAGCAAAAAAGTATATCAAGATAATCTTATTTTTTTGTTAAAAGTATAGAATCATTTTTCCACAAGAGAAAATCTATTTTATTTTTCTTATGGAGGAGATCCCCATTATATAGCTACTGGCAAATATTGAAAACAACCAAACCTCAAGTTACTGTAAGGAGGATGAGGTTGGAGCAGCGAAGCCCTGTAGCAAGCAGGCTGGCTGCGAGTTCTGGGAGCCCAGCTGCATTTTATGTGGGGTTTTGCATTGCTACACAAATGGTGGCAGGACAGAACTGACTTCATGAGGTTTTACTCTAGCTGATTTTATCATTGCATTGCTTATTTCTCTCCCCTCCCTCCCTCCCTCCCTCCTCTTCCTCTCTCTCTCCTTCTCTTCCTTCTTTGTTTTCTTCCTTCCTTCTTTTTTTTGAGACAGGGTCTCCCTGCAGCTGGCCTGCAACTCTCTATGTAGATCAGGCTACCCTAGATCACATAGAGATCCGCCAGCTTGTGCCTCTGGAGAGATGGAATTAAAAGCATGCGTCACCATACCAGGTTCCTTTCTCTTTTTAAAAAGTGGGCCATGGGAGAGATTTTAAATCCAGGATCTTCAGTCAGTGAAAAGCAGAATTCTCTACGAGATGCCTCAACTAAGCAATATCTCATACAGTCCTTAGGACTACGCTGTGTGCTGTAACTTATCATCACACATTCAAAGCTGGAAATGGGCCCAGAGAGCTGGTTATTTTACCCAAGGTCATGTGACTAGGAAGAGCCATTGCAGTGTTTAAATCCAGCTCTGTCTGACAGTGGTGGCAACATTCTTTCACAAGCAGCACCGTGTAAAGACAAACCAGTTTGTCTCAGGTCTTTGCTTTGCTCCACATCATAGTAGTCTGGATCTTGTTATTCCTTTATGGCTACACCATTGATTATGAGGTTCTCCATGTCATCTTTTATCCTTACCTCATTCCTGTGTTTTGTGTGTGTGTGTGTGTGTGTGTGTGTGTGTGTTATGCGTCTGTTGCATGTACTGTGTGTCTTTGTTATTTTAGGAAGGAGAATGCTACATTTACAGAGTTGCTCACTTTGCTGATGACATATCTTGTAGTATTTCTGTGTTTCTTCTTTACTCTCAAATTTTAAAATTGCATTTATTTATTTAGTGTTGCTGGGGCATGAGTTTGTGGAAGTCAGTTCTCACCTTTTACTATGTGGATCCTGGGGATTGAACTCAGGACGTCAGGCTTTATCTGCTAAACCATCTTATCAGTCCATCTGCTTTTAAATATGTACATTTTCTTTAAAACAATACATTCAAACTGGACATGGTAGCACATGCCTGCAAGTACAGAAGTGAGAAAGCTGAGTAAGATGGACTGTAGACTTAAGGCCATCCTGAGCTACATAATAAGACTCTGACTATAAATAAATAAAAATAATCAATCAATCAATCAATAAGTCAGTTCAGCTCAGCTTGGTGGTGCTCTTCCATAATCACAGCACTTAGGAGGCACAGGAGGATCGCCACAAGTCTAACATAGTAAGTTCTAGGCCAGTGAAGGGTACGTGGTGAGATCCTGTCTCAAAAAAATCAATAAATAAGCACGACACAAAAGGTAAAGTCTTTTGTTTTGAGGGAATAAAATTGAGTGACAATGTGAAAAATTAACTTTTTTTTCTATTAATTTTCTGCCTCTTTTGAATATTATATGATATAGATGCTCAATTGATCACAAAACATAAGACTTTCTGCATTATAAGCAGATAGGGTGTGGCTGCTGAACAGATATTGGGTTTACTTTTGGCAAGTTCAAAACAGAAATAAGGAATTAATGACAATTATAACTTTATTTTTTCAGGCCTGAGGCTGAGCCTTAGGAATTCGAGACAAATCTACTATTCAGCTACATTCTCACTCACAAAATGAAAACCTTCAAAATATGGCTGAGTTAATTATTTATGTCTTTTTCTGAGAACTAGATTTCATTCAGCATCAGATAATAGAAGCTATGACATTTGGAGTTTAAGAAAGGTGCTGTGGGCTGGTGAGGTGGCTCAGTGGTTAGGAACATGTATGGCTTTGACAGAGGACCCAAATTCTGCTTCTAGCACTCACGTCAGGTGACTCACAAACACCTGTAACTCCAGCTCCAGGGGACCTGACACCTCTGGCCTCCACTGGCACTTATACTCACATTTACAAACATATGTGCATGCACGCATGTGCACACACACACACACAATTTTTTTTTTAAAGGTGCTACATGCGGCAGTAACTGCAGTATAGAATTTTGGAACTAGAAGAGACACTATAGACCATTTAGCTTAATACTTTATTTGTGAAGAAACTACTATTTTAAGTGGTAGAATCAAAGAAAATAACCATGTATTTGGACTTTGTTCAGCACAGTTTTAATACACCAGGTGGCAGGTTTTGGCCCAGTGAGATTAATTCATGGGAATTAATTTCTGTAAAATGACTCTCACGAGATACTCTGAATATCTACCTTCCCTTGCTCAGTCTAGCCCCAGCTGTCTTAGAACTTGCTACGTAGGCCAGGCATGGTCTCTGTGATTCACCTGCCTCTGCCTGGCATTAAAGTCATGTACCACCAATCCTGGCTTTAGGAAAGCTTTTGAATGAATATTCACAACTTTGAAAAAGTAGAAATGACTCAACCAGATAAAAACCCATCCCATTCGCTTCTTCTCGACTTGGGTACAGGCCATCTCCTGCTCTTAACACCTCAGTTCCTGGAGACGACTATCTTAGTCCAGACCCACCCAATGTGTCCTAAATCCCAAACTCACACCAGCTCAAATTTTCAGTCTAGTTTGTTGGAGCCTTCACAGGCTGTCCCCACCCCTAACTTGCATGGCATTCCTGTGGCCTCCTATCTACCTTGGCTGTCCCCTCCCCCAATCTGCCTTGGATTTCTATAAGCAGCCTTTATCACTGTCACTCGTCTGGGAAGCTTTTTTGCACCAGAGGGAGAATGATACAGAGTACCACAGCTGGTCACGCACAGACATTGTGAACTGTCCGTTCCTGAGCGCACATCTAAGTGCAGCTTCTGCACCCAAGGTTCACTCGAGGTGTAGAACAAGGGGTGGAGTCACTGGTGAATCTCTCAACTGTCCTAATAATGAAGCTCCTGAATGGAACAAAGGTCAGTAACACAAAAGTCACAAATGCTTAAATCATGGAGATTGGGACTCTGGAGCGTTTGGGTCTCTGGACAGGACTCTTATATTAAGCTTCACTGGCCCAGGGCTCAGGGACTATTGCGGAGGAGGTGGAGAAAGATGGTAAGAGCCAGTGAGGAGGTGCCTGACCAGTCCTTCAAGCTCCTGGGATCTTGGTCGTGTGAACCTACTGCAATCATTTGGGCATGTTCAAGATCCAGGCAAACTCAGGCAGACAAGGACCCAGCATGGCGCTGGGGGAGTGGGTAGCAGATCCCCAGTCTTTGCTTAGGAAGTGTTGGCAGCTGATTGTTCAGTGGGGAATAACTGGTTTTCCTGGAGCAGGGGACTGGGGTTGGGCGGGCTAGATCTCAGTGGATGAACCTGAGGTGAGGTCACTTGGGGACACTGACTTGACACAACGGACCTTGGCATGGATGGGAGAATGCAGGGATTCCAGTTGGGGGTGCTGTGGGGGTGTCAGTGGGGAAGAGATATGGAAATGATGGGGATTGATTGGGATGTTCTACGTGGAGTGTACAGTGATTCAACAAAGAAAAATTTAAAAATATATCCAACCTATTCATCTTTCCTACCTTAAGTATTTTCTGGTCACCTAAAAACACCCTAAATACATTTCTGTCACTTGTTATGAAATTTAAAGACATTAAATATATGAAGTAAAATATACCAGTCTTGACTTCAAATGTTAGCAGCATTTCACTTTCTGGTAGATTCTCTGGTCATTTTCTTCTGAATTCCTTTTTAATGAATGAGTCATAAACACTGTAGTAAGAATAATACCCATAGGCAAGAAAAACCATTTATAGATTCTCATTTAGGCGGGCTGTGCACTGCTTTTCACATTTGTAGACATCTAGGAGCAGAAGCTGCCTGTATGCCCCATATAGTTCTCTACTTTCAAAATTATGTATCTCGTTTCCATGTAGAAGAAACCTATTCTTCTTGAAGGCTTTCCAGTACTATGCTGCATCACACCCTGAGTTTACGCATCTCCTGTCTAATCTTTGAGCATGACATTTTTCTTTTTCCCGTTTCTTATTTGCTATACACTCAGTTTTAACAAGAACATCGTTGGAACAGCTCTCCACCATTTAGAAACATTTTCTATACAACCTGAGTCAATTGACTTAGGAAATTTAAAGAGGTATCTGGTGACATGAATACCTTTGTGCTCTGGCGACAATTATGAGGAGTGAGTTTGATTCGACACAGCTCACAGGGGATCTCTAACTATTCTCTTAGGTTGGGTTAGACACTGCATATTAGAAAAGTCTGTCCTACCATCTTATCTCCCAGAATAACCTCATGAAAATTCTCTTCATAAAATAATAAGGTCCCGAATCAAATTCGTTGCAGAATTGAGGCACAGGAAATTAAACCATTTTAGCTACCGGTTCTCTTTTGGTTCATAGACACTTTCAGCTGCCTTTGCCGATTTGAAAAAGTCAGTTTTCAGAAAAAAAGCCGTTTGGCACATCTGTGGTCTATTGAATAATGATTAATTAATGTCGAAAAGGGGAAAAAAAACCCCACAAAAATAATTTATAGTTAAGTCATGATGGCTCTAGTTATTTTTGCAAACCCAAGTCTTCATACTTGTGACTGTGCTCATTAGCAAAATGTCCTCATTAACCTGGTATGCTGTTACGCTGTCCTCAGAGGCACCGCCCCGTGGCGTGGGCAACCATGGATGATGTAAGTGCTCAATTAAAGCAACGCATTGTTTCTAGATCTAGGCGGCAACCTCTTTTTAGAAAGCTTTCTTTTTCTAAGAATTTTTACAAAGGATAACTGCACTGTCTTCTCCTGAATCACAGCACACCACTCTAATCTGTTGAGAAGCATCAAGTGCTATTTGAAGAATTAATGGAACCACAAATCTTTTGCATTCTGAATTAAAGTGATCTTGGAAATATTTCCCTCTGCAATTTTACCTTGTTTTTGATAGTATTTTTGATAATTTAAAGAATCTTAATTGGGGTTGGGCATGGAAATGCTTTAACATTATTATTTAGTGCATCTGTGTGTGTGTGTATGTGCACGCGCACACATGCATGCCTGCACAAGAGTACGCATACTTTGGCATGCATATGGAGGTCAGACAATTTATGGGAGTCGGTTCTCTCCTTCCACCCTATGAGTCACAGTGATCAAACTCAGGTCACCAGGCTCGGAATCTGGAATCTTTGCCTGCTAAGCCACCTCACTAGTCTACCAATTGCTTTTAATACCAAAATTCAACTATGGACTAATAATTCTATTTTGGTATGAATTTATTTTATCAAATCTAAGTTATTTGATAATTAGGAAATTACTATTTAACCTTTATCTATAATATTGTTTTTTTTTTTTGTTTGCATGATGAAACAAGTACTCTACTCTTTACCGCACACATACATATATACACACACACATTCACATACATATATACAACCCCCGCCACGCCTGTGTTCTTAGATACAATTTAATAAATACCATGTTTTCCACACTGATGTTGGTGGCTCAAATATGAGTAAAACCTAGGTCTGCCCCATAAGACCCTCACTCTTTGAATGAGGAAGAGACCTTTGTCAAGCCCATAGTAAAGGCTTGATTGAGGTCTACCAGAGAGGTGAGGGTGGGATGTCGTGTGACTTGGGAGCAAGAGTGACAAGAACTTGTGGAGGGACTAAAACTGGTGTGAGACTCCGAGTCTGAACAAAAATATCAAAATGAGGGCTGGAGATGTAGCTCAGTTATCGGAGTGCTGCCTAGCGCGCTCCAAACCTTAGGTTCAGTCCCTAGGACAGTTCGCACAAGTCACTTACCTAAAATCCCGGCATGATGGAGCGCGAGGCACAAGCTCCCGAAATCCAGGGTCGTTTTTGGTTCAAAGTGCGTATGAGGCCAGCCTTAACTACATGAGATCTTGTCTCAGAAAAATAAAAATAAAAATGCCCCAACCTAATTATAATAAAAAGAGCTTTGGGGCTTCCTGGAGGAGATCAGAATGACAAGAAACTACAAGAAAATTTTAAATGGCTCCAGGTGGCGAAGGCAGAGGACAGAGGTAGCAGTTTGGCCAAAGGTGACTGGAAGATAGACGGGAGAGCCTTGGACAGTGCATTGTATTGACGTCCGGACCTCATTCTGCAGGGCATGGGAGAATAAACGCTTCTGAGTAGGTCTGTGTTTGCATTTTGGAACTTCAATTTGAAAATTGCCTGTATATTCAGAGGAACACTAGCCTAGCCTTTCATAAACTGGGATTTGTAAACAAACAAATGTAGGAAACTTTATCTTTCTTCATTTCCTTTGTGGTGATTACTGTGCACCTTAAAACATGAAAGGATCAAAAACTCTACAACAAGGAAGCCCCGTAATAATATTTACCTACTGTTTCCAAAGTTCCCGTGTCTGTGGAACCTGTTCTTCCTATTACCATCTCTGCTTTGCAACATCCAGCAGCAAATTCTGTGAAAATTAATAGTTTCGGGTACGGGAGACTCAGCGAGAGTTGCGGCCGGGAGCCTACAGGGAGACCTAGGTCCATTCATGAAAATAGACTTTAATTTACATTTTTTTCCATTTTTATTGAACCATCAGAGGATAATTGATAAAAATGTATTATCATCTTAAACACTACTAAGGAAATAGGTTTTTAAGTGTTCCTACCACAAAAGACAAGAATGCAAAGTTAATGCATATACTAATTAGCTTGATTTAGACTGTCAATACATATGTACATTTAAAAAAGCATGATAAATACAAAGAATATATACATTTGGTTAATTAAATATGAAGTACAATCTGCAAAAAGCATACAAGAAAAATAAGTTGAACTAACAAGCTTAATATTTGTGAAACCAGCAAGTGAAATTTAAAGACCATTATGCCTTTCTTTAAATGATACATTCTGATTTCCTGCTAATTGTAGTATAGTTTATAAGAATTATACAATCCTTCCCCCTCCCACACTTAAAAAAATCCAAGCCAAATATGGCCAGTTGGCTAAACTTAGGGCTGCTGGTTTTTATTTTCTGTCTTTTTTTTTTTTTTTTTTTTAAAAAAAAAAACACAGTCATCCCTGTGAATAACGTTGGAGAAGTCAATCCATTTACTGTCTATGACTGCAAATTGCACAGTTTTTGAAAGCTGGAATTACTTGGGAGTAACCAGGCAAATGTGTCACGGAGGAGGCAATAACTTCACAGTTTCCCTTGAAATGTGGGCCACGTTGGACGCCAAAATGCTTCTAATCTGTTCAAATGAAGCCTGCTTTTGTAACAGCTTCTAAAATCAGACAGGGGGTGGCATATTGCAGATTTCACAGGAACTCTCTTGTTCTCAAAGAGATGAACATTTGTAGCACACAGGCTGACATCACACTGAGTTTCTGTTAACAGAGCCCACAAGAGTTCTGGGGAAATGCATCGTAGGTATTTGTGACGATCTCTTTTGTTTTATGTCTGAGAAATAGTCTCCCTTGTTCCTTAATACTTTGAGTTTTCAGGTGATGGCAATTTCAGACCCAAATGCCTTTCAGAAGCACAGACAATATTTTCATATGGAAAACGAACACTAAAAGTGGAGGAGGCTTTTTTGAATCATAACTACTGGAAATTATAACATCTGAAGAGGAAGAGTGAGTTAAATTGCTATGTTAGCTAAAATCTTACTTTGGCCCCCACAAATGTACTATATTTATCTCACAAATCTGTTTTTAGTTTTCTTTAAATGAATTAAAAAGACAGCTCTACTTTCTCACCCATTAACATCACTTCACATTAGATGTTTCCTTTTTACTTTATTGAAGAAAAGCATTTTCTGTAACAGTCCTGTTTCTCTCCTTAGCCGTCACAAGTGGCAGCCCCTCCATGGTTTTTACGTACAGTTCTTTTTGTTGTCATTGTCATTGTTTTTGTTTTGACAGAGTGTTACTTTGTACTCCAGGCTGTCCTGGAATTCAGTATGTAGACCAGGCTGCCTTCAGCTTGTGGCCATATTCCCAGCTCTAATTCAGAGAACTGAGATGACAGGTGTGAGCTACCTGCCCAACTATAGTTCATGATTTAAAACCATTTTCATTTAACATATGTTTAAAGAATCTTTCTTCTTTTTTTTTTCTTTTCTTTCCCTCTCTCCCTCCCTCTCTTTTTCTTCTTGTGTGGTTCTAGGGATAGAGAACTATGTAAAAACTCTATTACTGAACTATATCCCCAGTTCTGTCTCTGAGAGATGGTCTCAGAAGTTCTTCATGATGTTCTTGATCTTACTCTGAAGCCCAGACAGACCTTGTACTTGGTGAACCTCCTGCTGTAGTCTCCTGGGGTTCAGCCCCATACCACAGGCCCTGACTCATTTTTCCATTTCTTATACTCAATCATACACAATTGTTATGCCAAATTTGCCTAACATAATTTTGAACATATTTAATTTCTTCATTTCTTAATTAATTAGGATACATTCCTCTGTCTCTGTAGAATAAACACTTGCAAAACGGTCAACAAAGTTTTCCAGTAAATGTTAGAACTATTATCTGTCAATAAATTCAATCTTTAATGGATACACATTCCCTTGAAGGTTGTAGGGACGATCACACTGGGAACCAGACACCCTCACACATAATTTTTAAAACCATTAGCTCAGAAAGCTGGCAGGGGAGGAAAAATATTCCCTACACGAGGTCTCCCCTTACATCTCTACACGAGGTCTTCGCCTTATGTGCGCTAAACAGATCCTCTAAAATGGATCAGTATTGAGAAAAGAAATATTTTCCCTTGATATTATTTATAAATAGCAAGAATTGGGATGTGAAGAAATGAATTGCCTAAAAGAGTTTATGTTGAAGTCAAATAACATATATATTTGGCTCAGTGTGTCAATCCAATGCTGCCCTGGGCAAAGCCTTATCTTCTGCCTATGTAACATCTATGCGGGAGAGAAATTTGGACTTCACAAAAAAAACAAGCTCAACAAGATTTAAAAAGTCAAAGATTTGAATGTTGTGTGATTCATTTGCTCTGGGTAAATCCAGCCAGCCTGTGTACGTGTCTCAAGGCACACATGAACTGTATTCGTATTAGGTTGTTAGCTTCAGACAAGGCTGCCTCAGAGAAATGTATGGAGCAGTGCTGGGTTGGATTGTAACACATTTGTTTTTACACACACTAGGGACTATTATAATATATTAGTAAGAAAATTAACAGGCATAATAAAACGAAGAAATAAATGGTCAGAATGCCAACAACATAAACACTCCCCATTGTCAGGATTATAAGCAGAATCAAAACGCTGTTTCATGAAAACATTCTTCAGAAATTTTATTGGATTTTACTCTGACATAAAACAATCTTTGATGCTTATTAAAACTTAATGTAAACTATTTTCGAAGCCAGCATTTTAATGAAAAACATTCTTTTTAATAATTTCATGCAAAAAAAAAAATCAAGGATTCCCTGATTTTTAATGTAGACCTTGTTGGATGTTAGATTGCCCAGGAACCAAAGCCAATATATTTTGGGGGGATTTTGTGTATAGAAGAATATGAAATACCCTGTATCAAATATAATCTAACTTTGTTTACTTAGACAAAGGATTAGAAATATTCTTATACTTCTTATGTAAAGAGCAATGAGAAAAAAAACAACCTTAATGAAAGCTTTATTAGAATACCTATTTCCTGTTTCAATGATTCATAATTAAAGATTATTGAGTTATTTTTGCACTATTCTTCTCTCCCATCATGTTTAACAAATATGTGTGATGTGATACACCTACACTGTTAGTATATATGTGCCATGACAAGCTGCCCTCTGTCTTTTCTATTCTGTCTTTTAGTCTTGCTTAGAGCATTGATCCCACCTAGGCATCTGCTTTGCTGACTATCTTCTTTAAGCAGACACCAGGAACAGTGTTCCTTAAGGTTGATGGCAGCTTGCCTGCTTTCTCTGTAGTTGGAAGTTAGTTTTGTGAGATATGAGATTCTTGACTATTTGTTTCTCTTGAATATATAAAAGTCTCTTTCTTTCTAACCTCCAAGTTTGTGGAAAGCTCTGCTGAAGGCCGAATCTTCTTTCCCTTTTAAGTTGTTACTCTTGCCTACATTTCCAAAAGTTTTTCAAGCCCAGTAATTTCAGTAGAATGTGCCTTCATGTTGGGTATTCTGGGTAGATGTTTCTAGCTATGAAATATGTTCAAATTCTGTTTCATTTTTTCCTGCTGTGGAAGTTTCTAAAATTACAGTTTTATTTTTTTCTACTGTTTTTTTTTTTTTCCTTGATGAGCGACTCCTGCTGTTCATGTGTGACATTCTCTTTATCTTCATCATCTGTCATTTTCTCTTGAGTCTATTTCCCCTCATTTATTTTTATCTTTTAATAATTTGTTCTTTTTAAAATTCTATTTCATTTAAAGTACTCCCTATTGCAATCCTATTCTATTGGTTTATCTTTCATTTCTGATTTTTTTGTTGTGTTGTTTGTTTGTTTTCTCTTGTTTTGTTGTTTGAGACCGGGTCACCCGTAACCCCAGCTGGCCTGGAACTTTCTATGTAGACTAGGCTGGCCTCTGTCTCACAAACCTCCTCCTACCTCTGCCTGCTGAGTCCTGGGATTAAAGATGTGTGTCACCCTGCTCATTTCTGAATCTTTAAAAAGGTTTTCAATCTTTCATTTTCCTCACTTAAGTCAGAATGTTAGGTTTCAAGTCATTTTATTTTCTTAATACCTTTAGGTTTTTTTGAACTAGAGAGCTGTGGTTTTGATATATTGGGCACATTTTTTTTTTTTGGTGTTTGTATTTTCTCTACACACATTTCTTCTGCTCCTTACTTTCCTGTTCTTAGATTGGTATGGAATTTTATCTCGACCTCTGCAGTGGGTCAAATGGTGTCATTACATTAAAAAAATATTTTATTATTTTTATTTTCTGTGTATGAGTGTATTACTTGCATGTACATAGTGTACCCATGTCATGCAATGCCCACAGAAGTCAGAAGAGGGCGTCAGATCCTCTGGAACTGGAGTTATGGATGGTTCATATGGGTACTGGGAATTGAACCTGGGTCTTCTGCAAGAGCAGCCAGTGCTCTTAACCACTGTGCTGTTGTCTCTCCAGCACCTATCATTCCATCTTGATCACTGCAGCCAGTTAAGTGGTATCATTTCTTCTTGATCACCGCAGTGGGTCAAGTAAAGTCTGATCCCTTCTCCTCCTTTTGTATCAACCTGGAAATTTACAGTGTGCCCTGACTTAGAAGCAGTATATTGATAAATGTAATTGGTTTTAATTACAGACTGAGCCATGATTTCTTGGCTTCATGCTGGTGCAAAGGCAATATACTTTCTGTAGAAACCTAAGGTTGAGCTCTGAGTTTTGAGTGTTCCCTGGGTTACTGATCAGTGGTACAGTTCTCCCTGGTGACATATGCAACTTCCAGGAGTTGAATGAGTTGCAAATACTCTACCAATGAGCTGTATTTTCAGACCTCCTTATTTTTATTTTGAGCCCAAAGTTTTACTAGTTAGCCTAGTAAGGCCTTCGTTATTCCTGTCTTAGCTTCTCAAGGGCTGGGGTTGGAGATGTTTTATAGCACACCCAACACTATTATTTCTTTAAAATAGCTTTCCTTCTTCTCTAGATATTTCTTCAAAGGAGACATAAAAGTCAGCAGTGATATATGAAAAGTTACTCAGTATCAGTGAACTGCCAATCAAATCCACCATGATGTGCCTTCTCACACCAATCAGGATGGCTATTATTAAAATGTCAAAAGATGATAAATATTGGTGATGGCATATAGAAAAGAACCCTTGGACAATGCTGACAACGATGTATGCTGTGTCATCCAGAATACAAAAAAGTACAAATGTTTCAGGAAATTAAAAATAAAACTACCGGGGCTGGAGAGATGGCTCAGTGGTTAAGAGCACTGTCTGCTGCAGAGGACCTAAGTTCAATTCCCAGCACCCACATGGTGGTTGACGACCATCTGTGACTCCAGTTCCAGGGGATCCAACACCCTCCTCTGACCTCCGAGGGCACTGCATGACACAGGTGCACCTTCTTACATGCAGGCGTTACACTCATACACATAAAATACAAATTAAAAAACGAAACAAAGCAAAACTGCCGTGTCCCTCAGAAATTCATCTTCTGAGGCTGTAACTGAAGGGAATGAAATTCTCACTTTGTGAGGACACCTGCACTCCTTTGCACACTGCAATGCTATTCCCAGCACCCAAGACAGACAGACATCCTCTATCAGCAGATTAATGGAAAAAGAAAATATGGGATCAACATAGAAGGTAATAGGATTCAGTCTTTTAAAGGAAGAGACCCTGCCATTTGCCATACCAGACAACATCATGCTAAAGGAGATAAGCCAGACGCAGAAAGAAAAGCACAGCATGATTTCTCTTGCACAAGGAGTCTTCTGAAAACCAAAAATGCGTGTTAGAGACACAGCTCAGTGGCCAAGAGCATTGCTGCTTTTGCAGAGGATTTGAATTTTCTCCCAGCACCCACGCGGCATATCACAACAATCTTTAACTCCAGTTCTAGGGGATCTGATGCCCTTTCCTGGCCTCTGAGGGCACAAGGCACATGTTCACATACATACATGCAGGTAAGCACACATATACATAAAATAAAAATAAATCTTAAAGAACTTAAATTAAAAAAAAATGGCAGGACTGGAGATGTAACTCAGTGATAGAGCACTTGTAAAGCATACCCAAGGTATTGGGTTCAATTTTCAGCACCATGCACGAAAACATTATGCAGAGATGATAGATAATAAACAACTTCAGTAGGTGTAGAAGACGTGGTGGCTGGGTCAGGACATGCAGATTGTAGTGCAGGGATGCAAAGTAGCTGACATACGGTGACAGATGATGTACACGAAGAGGATGGACGATGAAGTTAGCCCTTTATGGGCCGACAAGGCAGTTCCTCAGAAAGGCGTTTGCTACGAAGCTGGGCAACCTGACTTAGATCTCTGGGACCCACCTGGTGGAAGCAGAGAACAGTCTCTCACAGGCTGTGCTTTTCCTTTCATGTGTACTCTATGGCAACTGCACACACACACACACATACACACGAAACTATATGCACACACAAAATGAATAAAAGTAACACATTTTTAAAAATTGGTACTCTCGCTAAATGAGTAAATTTTAGATGCTCTTGCCATAAAACAAACAATAAAAACAAAACCATGTGACACAATGGATATGTTAATTTGCTTCACTGTAGTAAACATTTTATTTATTTGTATATCCCACATTATGTGGTATACCTTAGATACAAAAATATTTTCAAGTTATGCAACTAAATTATTTGAAAAATCATAGTTTTATAAAGTTACTTAAGCTTACTTGTTCTCTATTTCTTACTCCAGTAAAAATAATTTTTATTCTTTTTAGCTGATTAGGTTTTGGCTTCCATGGCCATAAATTAGATTATTTATATTTCTCTTTCCTAATATTTCCACTTTGGACTTTCTGTCCTCATGTCCAGACAAGAATTCTGCTGTCATGATGACTCAGTGGCCTCTCCTTGCCCCAGCTCCAACTTCACTCTCCCAGTTCTGACCTTCATTATCTAATTAAGGCTACATTTTCTTGAATGGGTATGTATATGTTAGATTGCTGTCTTCACAATTATGACCGTTTAAATACTGTCCCTAACTTCCTCTCCAGAACTCATAATGACTATTTCATTTGTTTCTTGGTTTTCTCTGTTCTCATCAATAATTTAAGGCAAGGGTCTATTAATTGTCTGGCAGGTTCAGATTTATTAGTGGCTGAAAATCATGGAGATCTCTGATCCAGAGCCCTATGTATCTGGTGCACAGCTAGAGATCTGGGATAGGCCACTGTCGTAATCTGGAAATCCTTGTCTTAACTCTAAATCAAATCACTTGTTTCCTGCTTCCTGTCTGTCCTGATTTATAGCTTCTGATTAAGGGAATCCCATTTTCAGCTGATTTCTTCAGCAGTGATCACAGAAGCTTAACTATTTAGCCAAGAGACAAATACCTGTAATTCTGGCACGTAGGAGATGGAGGCAAGAACATGAATTCAAGGCCAGCCTGGGTTATATAGTGAGTTCGAGGCTAGCCTGGGCTATATGAAACCTTGTCTCAAAACATATAAAAAAGGCCTGGCAAGATGGATCATTGAGTTAAGGTGCTTTTCTCGAAAGCCTGATGACCTGAGTTGAATCCTGAGAAGAAGATAACCAACTCCCACAAGTTGTCCTCTGAGGTCCCCACTCACAAGCACACATGCTATGCACACACAGAATCATAATAATGGAAAACTAACAAAAAGATTAAAAATATGATTCAATTTTGTAACCCATTTTGAAGAAGACTTGGAGTTTATGAAGAGATTTTAATAGATTTCAAGCTCTGAGAGGAAGAAAGGCACTCAGGAAGAAAGACACGCCTGAGCCTGTGACTGTAGGCTTCTCAAAGGAGATCACCATCTCCCAGCTCTGATATCATCTCACTTGTTTCCTTACACCGCATTAGTAGTTTGGCTAAGTATGTAATTATACTTTTGAAATAATTTCCCACAATATTGAGGGCATTGCGACCCTGCCCTGTATCTTCCTGTGCTACTACTGAGAAACCCCATCTTCAGATTTTATGTCCAAAATTTTTATTTACTAATTTTTATTTGAAACAGATTCTCATTCTGTATCCCAGGCTGTCCAAGAGCTCACTATGTAATTCAGGTTGGTCTTGAGCTGCTGGCAGTCTACCTGCTTCAGCTTCCCGAGTGCTGGGATTACAGACAGAAGCCACTATGCCTTGCTTTAAGATACTTTAAACTATCCTTTAAAATTTGTGGAAATTCCCTTGTCTCTCTTCCTTTTCTCCTTCTCTCCTTCCTCATCTCCTTCTCCTCTTCCTCCTCTTCCTCCTCCTCCTTCTCCTCTTCTTCTTCCTCCTCCTCCTCCTGCTCTTCCTCTTCCGCCTCCTTCTCCCTCACCAACACCATCTTTCTTTCTTCCTTCATCTTTTCATCTTCCTTCAGTTTTGATTTTTGAGACAAGATTTACCTACATGGCCCAGGCTGGCCTCAAACTCACTACATAGCTCAAACTACCTTAGAATTTACTATTTACTGCTGGGAATGCTTAGTTTTCCTGCCTCAGTCTCCTGAGTACTGGGATTACAAATGTGTATGACCATACAGAACATTCTAGAATCTTCTTGTTGCCTCTAGTCTTCAGAAAATTCACAAAACGCCTCAGTGTGAATCTGTTTATTCACTCAGCACTTAGATGGTTCCTCGACTCTGGAAAATTCCTGAACTTTCATTCTGAGAAATTCTTTGAATTCTTCTGTTTGAAGCAGCACCTCGCTTCATCAGCCCTGCCTGGCCTCAAACTTGCTACATAAGTAAGGCTGTCCTTGCACTCCTGATCCCCTGTCTCTGCCTCCTAAATGCCACCGCGCCCGTCTGTTTGAAATTATTCATTGATAATTTCTCCTCTAGACTTTCTGTCATCTCTAGAGTTCCTACGATTTATTTAGTTCACCTTTCTAGACAGCCGAGCAGCTTTCTTTTCATTATTCTTATGTCTCTGTTCCTCTGAAGATTTCATACACTTCATCTTCCACTCTTCCCACTGAGAAATTGTGTGTGTGTGCATGTGTGCACATATGTGTGCACTTGTGTGCATGTGTATGTGAAGGACACAGGTCAAAGTTGTGTGTCTTTCTCAATTGCTCTCCACTGTATTTATTTATTTATTTATTTATTGACTGACTGATTGACCAACTGACTGACTGACTGATTGATACAGGGTCTCACTATGTAGCCCTGGCTGGCCTGAGCCATCTCTCTAACCCAGAAATTCTGAATTTTAAAAAATCATTTATTTATTACTGTCGTGTCTATGGTGTATGTGCATGTATGTATATGTGTGAGTGCAGGTGTGATACATGTGTACCACAGAACTTGTGTGGAGGTCAGAGGACAGTTTGTGGGGAGGGGTTCTCTGTTTCTACTGTGGAATCTAGGCTCTAATTCAGGTGGCAGGTCTTTCACAGCAAAGGCCTGTGGGTTTTATTTATTTATTTATTTTAGAAAGGGTCTCATGATGTAGGCCAGGCTGGACTCAAAGTCACTGTTTAGCTGAGGATGATAGTGAACTATTGATACTTCTGCCTCCACCTCCATCTCCCAAGTGCTGAGATTACAGGTATGCCTACCTCCTTTGCTTTATTTAATTCTGGAGATTAAACCCCAGGCCTTATGCATGCTGGGCAGGTCCTATACTAAGCTACATCATCCCCCGCTGGTAAATATATTTTATTACTATTCTTTTTTTCTTTTTGAGATAGGGTCTTCCTGTAGCCCCAGCTGGCCTGGAACTCAATAGACCAGGCTGACCTTGAACTCACAAAGATCCACCTGCCTCAGCCTACCTAGTGTTGGGATTAAAGGCGTGTGCCACCATGTCTGGCCTTTAATTTTTTTTGACATTTCTTGAAATATTCTTTTTCCTGATTTGTCTCTCTTCACAGTTAAGCTTTTTGCTCTTTCTTAGAAGTTTGGTGAGTCATGATAGAGTGTGTTTGACTGAGAATGGAGACTACCCTCTCCATCAAACCTGCTTACCACTGAGGACAGAGGTGAAACTTATTAAGGGAGAGCTTTATAAATAGGATGACTTATTTAACTTGCCAGAATTTGAAGTTTTCTCCTTTAAAAACCTCCTGGAACATTGTAGGGAGGAGGAGGTCTTAGAATCTAGCTCGGTGTGCATGTGAACACTTTCCCCTCCACTTTTGTGTCTGACCTGCACCTGGACTCTCAGCATCCAAGGATATCATCTGGTTTGCTGTCTTTTGAACTTTATGTCTCCTGTTGAGAAAAGTGACAGTCAGTCACAAGGAATAGAGCCTACACCAGTTTTGAGAGATCTAGTTGTTTCTACATGTTTGCCTCGAAGTTCTGTCCCTTCATTCTCCCAACGATAAACTTGTACTTCTAATTCCCTAGGACTTGAAGACAGGGCCATAGCACGCCTGCTGCACCTCACATGTTCTCTCCTATTTGGATGGCTTTGGCTTCTCAGGTTTGTTAAAGCATTTACTGCTCTTCCATCTGTTTTCTAGCTTCACCAAATTCTCATTTTCCCTACAGTTTCAGGAATATATATATATATACACACAAATAATTTTATTATAGTTTTAATAAAGGCTTGGAAGTAAGAAAAATTAAAGTCCAGGGCCACTAACACCCCCATTGTTGGTTCTAAATTTTAAAGTTATATGTTGAATCCATTAGCTAATAATTCTTTCCACTTCTGTTACAATATTTCACCTTCTTTCTTGTGGTAAAGTGGTTTCTGTCTTTTGTCCTCTATTGTACTTCTAATGAAGAAAGTACTGGGTCTTGCTAGAAACTTACTTCTTCTAAATGGCTTGCCCCCTCCCCCAGGGGAGTTGGCTGGAGATATAGCTCAGCTGGCAGAGTGTTTACCTAGTATGCATGAAGTGCTGGCTTCAATTCCTAGCACCTCATAAACCCGGCATGGTGGCACAAGCCTGTAATCCCAGCCCTGGAGGTGGTAGCTGAAGAAGCCCTATCTTAAATTTTAAAAAAGGGCGGGGGAGTAGAAATGATATACAAGATGCCTAATGCAAAAAAGGTCACTGTAATATTTGTTTCTTTATGCAAATTGTTATATCACTTTAAATACCTATTCACCAGTCTGTTCAATCCCTTTAAAACTTGATTCTAGGATGCTTGTTATTCTGTAAGGATATCAAGTACCAACACTGTAAAAAATCATTATTCAAAAATGACACACCTAGTAGTCATCTAGACATGTGGTGACCATGGTCATCATGAAGCAGAGATGCTATGGTGACCTACAGAAGACTTGACCTCAGTCATGGCCAGGAATAAATGGAACAATAGTCAATGGCTAGGTCTACAGCACTGGTGAGGCTGTTAATGTTTCCTGGAAGAAAGCGCAGAAGAGGATCACCAGACCCTCACCTGAGATTTTAGCCAGTATCTTTCCTGCTCCAGTTGAATGTGGTCTTTGTGTGCAGGAGTACATAACAGGTAGAAGGTTGACCAGGGTAGGGACTCCAGTGTGTACCTCTTCACCTATTCCATGGTAGAACTTTTCTGGTGATGCAGCCTTTGAGTCACCCATGGTCCTTTGAGTAACCCAACAGACACATTGGTTCAAAATTTGGACTTAAGTAGAATCTTTTCTTTGGACTCTTACTTCCTTCTCTGGGGTAAGCAGATGTTTCTTTATGTCTTCCTAGGAAAAGTCAGGCAACAGCAGCCATTTACTTTCATCAAATAAACATATTTGTCTCAAAATTCTTCTTTTCTCTTCTTTATTTAAAAGATAAGATCTCACTATGCAGTCTCACCTGGTCTGCCTCATGGAGATCCACCTGTTTCTGCCTCCTGAGTGCTGGGATTATAGGCATGTACTACTGTGCCCAGCTTTCTCAAAGTTGTGTGTGTGTGTGTGTGTGTGTGTGTGTGTGCGTATGTGTGTTTGTGTGTACACATATGTGTGGAGGCCAGAGGTCAATGTTAGGTCAATGGCTTTCTGCCTTATTTTTTGAACTAGAGTCTCCCATGTCCCTGGAGTTGCCTAATTCAGCTAGACTGGCTGGCTGCAAACCCCAGGGGTCTGCCTGTCTCTGCCTCCCCAGGGCTGGGATGATAGACATGTGCCATTTCACCAGGTTTTATAATGGTTTCTTGGGGATGGAACACAGATCCAAGTACTTTATCCAGTAGAGTATATCCCTGATCTCTGTCTCCAAACTCTTTAAATTCTTCATACAATATTTTTTTTAAACTTTATTTCTTTTTATTTTATGCGTGTGAGTGTTTTGCCTGCATGTGTGTAAGTGGACTCATGCCGTGCAATGCCCGAGGAAGCCAGATGAAGGCATCAGATCTCCTGGAACTGGAGTTATAAATTATTGTTAGCTGTTAGATGGGTACTGGGAACTGAACCCCGGTCCTCTACAAGGGCAATCAGGTCTCTTAAGCATGGAGCCTTCTCTCCAGCTTGCAAATTCTTGAAATTCTTGAAGAAATTCTCAGTAACATTGCAAGCAGTAACAGTCACACACGGAGAACCTCCCCGAGTCCTCTTGCCCCCAAATTTCTTCCCTCTTACATGTTCATTTAGTGTTTAATGTTTATCACACATTTTTCATATACTATCAAAATTCTCTATGAGTTGTTTCTCTAAAGGACAGAATTAATGTCATTTATTTGTGTGTACTCTTTATAATATCGAAGCTCAGGACCGCAGTAGATATATAATTGTATATATTGTAATTGTACATATCTACATATATACATTTGACTTATTACCTGATGATAAAATATTTCTCCTGGAGGCAGTTGAATTCTTTCTTAGAATATTATAAATAAAGATTTATTCGGAAAGCAAAACACTGAACATACAGATTAAATTGTCATTCTGTAAGAATGCCATATCTGAATCTCATCAAAGCCCAGACTTTCTAAAGGCAGTCCACCAGCCTTGCTCCACTCACTTTGTGTAATACACAGGTACTACTTACTTTAGAATTCAGAAAGTCTATTGGGAGGGTCATTAGGTTGTGTGTGTGTGTGTGGGTGTGTTTATTCATGGCTGCATATGTTAGGCCAAAGGTTGACACTGGGATGTCTCCCTCAGTCAGTTCTCTCTCTTTCTGAGACACAGTTCCTCACTGCACCTGGGATCCGTGATCTCAGCCTCTAGCGGTGAGATCGCAGATGTTACACCATCATACATAGATTTTTAAATGGGTGCTGGAGAGCCAAACTCAGGTCTTCAGCACTTGACCCGCTGAGTCATCTCTTTCTCCCCCTTGTGTCCAAGTAATGAGTTTTTAAATTTGTGTGCACCTGAAAACTCACGTAGGGCAGGAAGATAAGCAAGTGAAAATAATCTAGCTCACTCTGTGATCGTCATAGGAAAGTGCAGTCATTTGTTGGTATATATACACAGATAATAACACAGTGCTGTTTGTCAGTCCCAGATGTGTGTGTATTCGTTCTAATTCATGTCAACAAGAGGATTGTCTTTATTCCTTGCTTGCTTATTTTGGTACCATGTTGAAGTTTAAACTGAAGGATACCTGTGCTGGTTTCAGATCTTCTAGAAGGTCAGAGATAATCCAAATCCAACAATCACAGTGTATATTGGGCAACTATTTCCAAATACTGATCTCAAGTCCTTGAAGCTATCTATGGTGCAGCTGAACATGACCTTGAAAACTTAAGGCAAAATTTCATCACAGCAAAATCCCAGGATAGTTGAGTCTTGTCTCTTGAGACATTGCTATTACAAAACATTCTTCGACATTCTAAATGTCTGTGTTAAAATCCTGACTCAGTTAGTAGATGATTAGACAGACCTCATGTATGGGAATAGGAAAGAACTCATGCACAGTAGATTGATTTATCAGACCTCTCTGCTAAGTGACTTATTTGTCCTGTCTCTAAGCTGAGTCAGAGAGTATCTTACACTCATGGAAGAATTCTTTCGGCGAGTCACTGCTTCTCGCTTATGTGTTCAGTCTTGTTAGTTCATTCCAGAGCGTAAAGTAATAGCTGTCACACATGGGATGAATTCATTTGTACTGATGGGCTCCTGTTGTCCTGGGAATAGCCAGGATGTTGTGGCTAGAGCACAAAGAAATACTAAGTATTTTCATGACCGCTGTTGTTACAGCATTGCTTATAAAATGGAAAGGTGTTTAATATTCTGGAATGAGCACAGTAAATGTCATCAGAGATCAAGCTCTCAACCATTGTCTCGCCTTGCTTCCAGTGAGCGGTAGCGCTGAGAGCATTGTTCATCCTTTCAAGATAAACTGAGCATCGTTCATTCATTCAATAAACATTCATGGGAGAGCTTTCACATGGTAGATACAGTTTCAGGCACTGAGGTGCGGAGAAAGCTTGGCCTCGGTAGGAATTAATTCTAGTAGAGGAGACTAAAGAAAGTATGGTAAAGGGCATGCTTGCTGGTTTAAAAAAAAAAAGACAGAACAAAAATATGTGATGCAAGGAGAGTTGTAATTTTGGATCCAGTGGCAAGAAGAGCTTTCACTGAGGAAATGTCTTTTAGGCGATGAGGTAAAGGACTCTGACAGCGGTTGCTTGCATGTCTGGGGAAAGGAATTCTGAGCAGAGGTCACAGCCAGTACCAAAGCGTAGTAGTGAGAATGTGTTTGGCATCTTTGAGGAAAAGGAAGAAGGCTTTGACACTGAGCAGAGGGCAATGTCAAAGCATATAGGTCAGAGAGATGAGACACACAGATCCTGAAAGGCCCCTCAGGCCACGGAAAGGACCTTGGCGTTCATTATGCATATGAAAATATTAAATTCTTCCTTCTCATTTTTGACCTTTTCTCTGGCAACAGAATCATTCATATAGCTTCAGAAAGTCACAGAGAGAATGAAAGGAGAAGGGAGTAGGAGTTTTGTTTTGTTTTATATTTGGAGGCAGAGAGGGTGGTGGCCGAGTTAGTAATAAAGCAGGACCTCAAAGAGAAAGAAAGTTAACAGTCAGGGCTTCATTTGTCGGATTTGGAGACGTGGTCTCACTGTGTAGCCTAGACTGGCCTCACCCGGCCTCAACAGCACTGGGATTATAGCCACAGAGAACTGTACTATTTTTTAAAACTGCTGTGTGCATGCATGAGTGTCCGGGGTGCGGTGTGTGGGGTGTGTGTGTGTAATATGGTATGATGTGTGTGTATGTGTGTGGTATGTATGCCTTATGTTGTGTGGTTTGTGTGCATCTGTGGTGTGTGTCTGTGTGTCTGTGCTGGTGATTCTATTTTTACAATGCTGGGGATGGAAACCAGATTCTTGGGCATCCTGGCCATCGTTCTACCATTGAGCTGCGTCCCTAGTCCTTTGCTTTTTTATGATTTCAATCTCCTGAGACTCAAAGGATCGGCTGGGGAGTTTCAGGGCACTTGCTTAGCATACTGGAGGATGGAGCTCAGCCCCAGCAATAGAACCCTAAGCAAACAAATAAATAAATAAAGCCCCGAGGAGAGAAAGAGCAGTGTTTATACTATAGCAAGACTAGAAAGAGAACCTTGCCTCGTCCCAGGATCCAGGGGACTGAATGGCTCAGGGATCAGGCGCAGTGGTGTGTATGGTTGAAATGTATGTGTGTCTGTGTGCTAGGGGAGGTATAGTGGTGCACTGGCTCATAGAAAGTGGAGTTTGCAGTAGATTTGGCAAAACTGATTAAGTCTAGTGGACAACGAGAGGGGACACAGGGAGCTAATGTCTACATAACTATTGGGCATGGACCTTACCTCTAATTTCCCTGTTCCCTCAGGGAGTGTCCCGACATAGGACAAGCATGTATGTCCCTGAGTACATCCTTCCCCCACTGCCACGCACAGATCTTTGCAAGGGTCTGTGAAATAGCTCCTGTTCACAGCCTGAACTCTGTCGCAATCCTGCAACACAGTGCCAAGTTGGACAACGGATCTCTGGAGAGTCAGAACCAAGTGTGATGCTCAGAAGAGGCAAGTCATGGAACAAACAGCTTGGCCATGGCTCATACGTCATGAGGTGGAGACTGGATTACCAGCAGTCACGGGTTTACTGTTTAAAGAGTGCTTGTGAATATGGATATTTTAAAACTTCATTACTGCGTCCTTTCCAGGTCTGTGATTGCTTTCTGTTGCAAGGTATGCTTGCCTTCTGCTGTTTGTATTTACTTTCTTTTCATCTTCTCTCCCAGATAAGCCAATTTTCCTCACCTTCCTACATTACACTCTACATAGGGGAAAGATGGTATAATATAAAGCTTTATTTAAAGAGGGCCATGGTACACATGGATACCTGTATAATAGGGCCTTGTAGTGGAGGAGAGACCAAACCCAACTCTGAGTTCAACAAGAATGAGTGAGGATTTGTAGTGAAGGACCAGGGTAGGAGTTCGTGCACCTAAAGTTACTAAAGGAAACATTGAGGATAAGGAGTTTCTGTGGACTTGATAAATTACTGATAAAGGCAGGCCAGAGTAACCAGACATTGGGGATAATCAGATACCAAAGGTAGGTACTTACCACTGAACTGACTTAGCAGGATTCCTGCCCACTCTTCCATAAGGTCAGAACAGGAAGCCCAAAGTCTTCCCTAGTCAGAATGGAATCAGAAGATGAGCTACAGATCTGGTGACAGGAGAGAGCCGCCTCCAGCATTGCTCTTGTATTATATATATCTGAGAAAAAAATGAGTAAAAGCTGTGGGCATTTCCACACCTCTCTGCTCTAAGCTGCTCTCACTCGGGAGCTCCTGACCTCTCTTTCACTTTGCTTTTCTTGTCCTTTCTCTTCTTCCACTGTGGTGTCTTCACTCGTGATCTCGGTATTTCTTCTAATTCCCGTGTATTAGTTGCAGCACCCATCATTTTGGTGACACCACACAAATGTTCGGAGTATGTGATTAGGGAGCAGAGGACGAGAGGGAGCTCTTCTAAGATTACAAAGCCTTGTTTTGTCATCCGCTTGACTCGGCAAACTTTCAGTCCACATTTGAGGACATTTTGTCCCCATCTGTGCATTCAGACAGACCTCTCAGACCAATCTCCCACAAGAAGCAGGGATTTGGGGAAATCTGACCAGCAATGTCATGCCAGGTCGGCCTACTCTTTGTTCTCTGACTTTCCATAATTATCCTCGTGACTGAATTTGTTCCCAGAACTGACTCCCTTTGTTTTCTGAGTGGCGTTCACTTCTATCAATTCTTCTATCTATCCATCCATCCATCTGCTGTTATATCTCAGTTGCCCTAAAATTTGGCATTGAGTGTGACAGATGTAACTTGATTGTCCAGCCTTCCTCGCTACTCATTTGGTAGCTTGGGAGCTGAGCATGCACTCTTTGGGGGATATTCTTGATCTTGCAACTTGGCTCAGATGACAAGAATTTTTAAAAGCATCAAAAATAGATTTTCCAGCCAGATGTGGCTGTGTATACACGCAGTCCCAGCACTGGGGTAGTTGAGCTTGGAGGGCTGAAACATGTTCAAGGCTAGCTTGGGCCCATATATAGTTCCAGGGCTACCTTCCTAAGGTACATAGCAAGACCTTGGTCTAAAAAACCAAATGTGCTTTTCTCTTTTTTATTCTTGTTAAGTCAGCAGCACTCGGCGGGATTTGGATTTGATCTGACTGAAGTAAACCAGACGTTACCTCTTCACCTCTGGGTGTTAGGTTATAGAAAGCAAGGGACTTGCATTCTTTACATTTTGTTCCCCTGAACTTGTAAGTATGGAGACATAAATTTTAACAAATAAGCAAAAGATGGAGAAAACACAAGACACTATAGGATATAAGATAATACTTGTTAGTTAATTAATTAGTCTTGAGTTAGTGTCTTATTCATGTGGTCCAGGCTGGCCTTGAACTCCTGCCCTTCCTTTTTTGCCTCAGCCTCCTCACTGCTGTGCATCTCACCACACCTGGCTCAATACTTGTTTAATTAATTACTCATTGTTTTAATTTTTTGAGACAAGTTGTATATCCCTGTATATCCCTGGCTGGCCTGGTACTTCCTGTCCTCCCATGCTGTCCTTGAACTCATGGAGATCACCCTGCCTCACACTCCCCAAATACTAAAATTGCAGGCATATACCACTGCACCTGGCAGCTCTGAATACTGTTGTGTTACTTTTTATTTCTTGAACAACTTTGTCCCACGTTGTCCATTATGGTGAGTTCAGATCTTATGAAGTGTCCCTCGTCACCTGATGCTGGCCATTTTCTTTCCACCTGCACAACATGCCAATGAAGACTCTGGCTCCAAGTTCACATTCGCCCATTGCCGAGTGACCTGCCTTACTCTCTGTGGGTAGATTCCCCATTTCTACCCTGCTCCTGAATAGTAGCTTTCCTTTCAGAGCTCTAACTTTGCTGAAAAAGTTTTCTTTTTCACTCACTGGATTCGTGTGTGATATTTTAAAAATCAGTTAGAAACACGCAGAGCAACAGCACTCCTTGGATCGCAGGTCTCTTTTTTAGTTACTGACCCTTCTCTTGCATTTTACAGACCAAATGCTTGAACAAGATCCCCGTAATTTTTGTGTCTGCTTTTCTCAGTCACACTGTCCTTCCTCTCTCTGGGATTCTCTCAGCTATTTCATCAAGATCTTAAACGCTGTCCTAGACTCCCCTGCTTGACCTTGAAAGAATTCAAAATGTCACTCCCTCCTTCTGATAAACATCCTCTCCCATTGATTTCTAAGAAAGTACACTCTGGGGATCTCAGGCCTCTTTCTTCAGACTTCTTTGTTGGTTTTTCCATTTCAACCTTCACTCTTATTGTACTCTGAGTCCCTAAAGAGTTTCTTTCATGGTACCCTCCTAATTTGCTGAGGTGATCTGCTGGTGGTATTGATCTGTTTGTATTATTTGTATGAGAGTAAGATTGCAAGCAACAATAAAAAGTATAGTTTATCGTTCAAACTACTTGGAGAACATGAAACTATTTAAAAAATTTTTTATTTATTATTATTTGTGTGTGTGTATGTGTGTATGCACTCACATCATGGTGTACTCCGGGAGGACGGAGGACAAACTTTTGGGAGTCAACTATTCTGCGTCTACCATGGGTTCTGGGTATCAAACACAGACACCAAGGTTGTGTTTGTAAGTGTTTTTACCAATTCAGCAGCTAGGCCGTCTCACCTGCCTCATGAACAATTTCTATAAGCAGTTATATAAACTAAGTAATTAGTTTTAGTTTTTAACTTTAAAAGATTTTTTAAAAACTTTTTATTTTGTGTTTGTGAGTGTTATGCCTGCATATATGTAAGTGCACCTGTGTCATGCAGTGCCTGAGGGGGCCGAAAGAGGTGTCTGGAGTTACAGATGGTTGTTATCTCCACCATGTGGGTGCTGGGATTCAAACCCAGGTCTTCTGCAAGAGCAGTTAGTGCTCTTAACTGATGAGTCATTTCTCCAGCCTCATCTTTAAAGAATTCTAAACTTGATTAATGCACGATGGACAGGATCTTGATGAATTGCCCAGGCTTCAACTTGCTCTATAGGCCAGGAAGGTTTTAAATTAGCAAGCTTCCTGCCTTGGCTTTCTGCACTTGGGATTACAGGCCCGTTCTACCAGGTCCATCTTCTAAATAATTTTTATTCTCTCTCAGAGTTTCTTTTCTTTTCTTTTTTAGCAGAATTTATTAAAACATTTTGTAATATAAATTTTTAGTGCAAGCTTTAAGAGAAAAGTATCACTCAGAAGACAGTATGACAAACCTGAGGTTGTAGGTACAGGCTTCTCAAAGACAGAACTGCCACTTTCAGAGGTTTTATCATTATTTACATTCTGAAAGATCCCCAATAAGCCCTCTAGCTAGCTCACTCTTGATATCTAAGCCTGTAAAACTAATGGAATGCTTTACCCATACATTCTGAAGGTTCAAATGAGGATTGTCCAAACCTGAATTTACCAAATTCTCTTCCCAGTTCCTACAAAAAGTCTGTTCTTAGGCTGGAGATATGGCTCAGTGGTTAAGAGCACTGGCTACCTTTGCAGAGGATCAGAGTTCCATTTTCAGCACCTACATGGTAGCTAGCAACTACCCATAACTCCAGTCCTCGGAGATCTGACCATCTCCACAGGCATTGCAGGTATGGTGCGCTGACGTACCTGCCAGCAAAACACTTGCATACATAAAGAATTTCTGTTCTTTTCCCTTTATTTGTTTAAGTAAGAAAAATGAATTTTTAAAATTAGTTTTATAGATTTTATAGATTTTGATTCTCTCTCCCTTTGTGTGTGTGTGTGTATGTGCATGCACGCGACTGTGTGTGTGATGCACTTATGAATGTCAGAGGACCATTTATGAGAGTTGGTTCTCAGTTCTCTCCTTCTACCATGTGAGTTTAAGGGGTCAAATTCAGTTCCTCAAGCTTGGTATGTGCCCCCTTCCCGCCTTTTTCTTAACCTGCTGAGCCATTTTGATGATCCAAAAGTGAAGCTTTTTTTGTTTTTTTCTGGAAGTGGCCCTTGGATAGTGTGTGATGTTATTTTACATCTGGATTCAACGAAATTTAAAGAATAATTGGAGAAAAAATGTCTGTATAGAATATGTACAAAGTTGTTTTTATTGTTAACATCCCCCAGCAATACAGTGTTACCCCAACTGTTTACAAGGCATTTACATTGTATTAGGTTATTGTAGGGACAAGGCAGAGGCCATTTCCACTCAGACCTCTTAAGTTTTAATCGCCCCACCCTGCTATATTCTGGGCGCTAACATTTCAGTGCACATTCTGGCGCCAAGTCAAGACCCCATGGACAGCAAGGTCTGAATTGTCCAATACAAACAATCCCCGTGGGACAAACAGGTTTTGGACCAACCAATTCCAAGGCTGGACCAGCCCACAGAGCCGCGTAGCTACTGAATCTATAAAAGCTGACTGCACCCTTGGGCAGGGGTGCAGTTCCCCCAATTTGGCCTTAGGGACTGCAGCCTGGCTAGCCACTAGATTCACCTTGTTTGCCAAATTATATAACTGTATTTTCCATTTTGCATCATAGTGGAGTCATGGGGTTTGTTCTCAATTTTCTGACCCTAACAGTTATAAGTAATCTAGAGATGATTGTCTGTGGGTTATTTTATATAAGGTCTCGGAACACCTCAGAGTCAAATACCCTCTGCAGTCCTGGAACTTATTTCCCATGAATAACGAAGGGCAACTTCTCTCCAGTGTCTGTCATGTTCACTTGAAAGTGTCTGGAAGCTTGACTTAGTCACTCTAGTTTTGACTGTGCCTCTAATTTGGTAACACTACATACTATTTATTTGTTGGTTATTTGGAGATAGGGTCTTATACTGCAACCCATGTGTTTTTAGAATGTAGTGTAGCTCAGGTTGATCTTGAATTCTTGGCAATCCTGCTTCAGCCCAAGTCCTGGGATCATAGGTGTGAGCCACTATGACTGGCCAGACCATACTCTTCAGAGTTAGATTCCTGGACTCTCATACTGTCTACAAGGAGAAACAATTTGGTTAAATTGAGATTAGTTATTAAAAGGAACAGATTTGTTGTTATTCTGCTAGAATAAATCCGTTTTTATATGAGATTAGCTTTAGAATAGATGTGTAAACAGGGTGTGAGTTCAAGGGCAGCCTAGGCTACACTGAGAAATCCGACCTCAAAAGCAAGCAAAGAAAAACCCCAAACAAAGCAAACAAACGTACAAAACAAAACAAACCACAGAGCCAGATACCACTTGTGCTTAGGCTTCTGTATTTGGCAAAAGTGAAAAACCCCCGATCTTTCGTGCTGCTTTCCGGGCCTTCGGGCACTGCTTCAGAAATGTAAAGCAATTCTCAAATCTGTGAAGACAGCAGAAGAGGCAAAATCCCCAACGTTTCCTTTCGGCCCCGCCGCCTCCCGAGATGCTGCCGTGTCTTCCATTTCAGAACTCTCTGCGTGAATCCTTTACATTTTCACTTTGACTTGTAATTTCCAGCTTAGGGGTCTGTTTTCTTCTAGTATTTGTGAGCTTTTCTATATGAACTGTAGTTCATCCATCTTCCTATTTCTGGGTAGATAGTTAATCCAGTGCCCAGATTTCCGAAGGGAATGAATTACTGGGGGAAAGAGAAACATTTTCTTGAGTGGTATAGCTGCTGGTAAGTTGCTCATGTTCCTCCCCATAAATAACTCCTTACTAATGTTCCTGTTTGGAACCTTAATTAAACTCATTGAGTCACAGAAAGGGGGAGGCAAATGAACAAGCAAATGACTCTTCTAATGTTCATCCATCAGTCTGCCCTGAATCCCACTTGCGCCTGCCTTCTGGAAGACCTAACGTTGTCTGTCCATCTCTTCTCCAGGGCTAAGATGTACTTGATCTGAATTGTACAAGTGGCTCAGGAAATTAAGATCGGCTGTTAAGCAGGCTTGGCTAACCCTCAGTTTGTTTTGCTAGCACATGCCTTTTGTGCTTCTAAGATCTCAAACTAGGTGCCTGTGACCCACATTTTCATATAACTGGAGCCGACAGACACCTATCTCCTGTATTATCAGCTTGAGTCACTTGGTTCTTTGAGACATAATATTTATAGTAAAACAGGGACGTGTTATGTAGTCAAAGGCAAAACTTGGAATAATTTTTTAAAATAAATGATTTCAGGGTATGAAATCTCTAAGCAATACCAAGGTTGGACAAGACAGGCTGCTATAAATCTATATCTTCTTATTCTTCAGTTTTGGTATTCTGAACTTCAGATACTTACTCTGAAGTAAGGCAGGCATATGGAATTTGTGTGTGTGTGTGTGTGTGTGTGTGTGTGTGTGTGTGTGTGTTGGAGGACTTTTTTTTCCTTTGTAAAAATTCTGCAGAAAGTATTTTCAAATTTCAGTGCTTTTTACAGCAGCAACAATGAAAAAAATATTAAGAAAATTATGAAACCTCTTCAGAGTTAGCTGACCAGAACCAGCACTAAAATGTCAAGTTAGAGAAATTTTAATAAGGAAGACAACGTCTCTTAAATTGTGCTTTCAGGGAACCCTAATGGAGAGAAATCCTCAACACCTTCCTGAATTGCTTGCGGTGGGAATGTGGGTGTAATCTGTTGCACGTGGAGTTAGAAATAGCTGCTAGTGTGTCTAGATCTAAGACAATGAGACTTACTGTTACTGCATTAGCAAACAAGAGAAACCAACACAGCATCACGAAATTAGTAGTTGTAATTTGGTTCAGGAATTTCCATGAAGACTTTAACATTGATTTGGAGAAATTATAAGGCATGTTTCTGTCATGGCTAACCACAGCAAAGATCACATCTGTTCTATCATTTTTACCAACCCTGAATTTTGAGAGCTTTGCTTTTTATGGAGACCCTAGTATCAAATGGTTTAGATATATAAATATGAAAAGTGATTGTTTTCTTCTATATGAACCTAGTCATGAACTTAGCTATCCTTTCAGTCCCCAGGGCAGAAGTATTTCAAGTCCATCCAGGTTTCTGAATGAAGAGATCTGTAAAGCACTAAATGGCTAAAATGTCTTCCTTCCACTTAGTCTTTGACTTTGTATTCATTAAATAGAAAGCCAGGGATTAGCTCCAAAGCTCTTTTGCTTTAAACAGGCTGTGATAATATTATAATAAACAAGAGTCTGGAATGAGGCTTTCCAAACGCAATTCAGAAGATCAGGGAATATGGCTTGCTTTTGGGTTTGTTTCATATATTGCCTATGAATTTATCCAATAGGATATATCTGATATAAGACATTCAGGCTAAGCTCTGCATTTTTTCTAGTTTCTCTTTTAATAAATCTTTATTGATAGAATGGAATACAGAGGGATGAAAACATGAGCAAGTGTAGTCTTAGATTAGATTTACCCATTGAAATAGAGAAAAATTGTTAAGGGAAAAAATCTTTCTGTTCATTGGTGGCCAGCACAAGTTAGTGATTTACTTGAAGTGAGCCTTGTGTTCTTATTTTGTTTTGTCTAGACAGTCAAATTCTTTACTGCAATTCAAAGAATGTGAAGCCAGTGTTGATGACACAGCACAGAGAGAAAAACAAATGCAATCAATTTCCAAGTTATGCTTTTTGAAAGCCATTAAAGAAATGAAGCTAAAAATTATTTCAGTAAAAGGTATGCATATTTCCTTGACAATATGTCCAGGGTAAAAGTAAAACAATTTCGCTTGTAATCTAAGGGCCTTGGAGGATTTCATTTATATACAATTTTAAAATGAATGTGTACATACAAAATAGTTCTCTGATTGAATAAAGGCGCTAAAACAGTCATACCTCAATGCTGGCAATGGACTCGATGGTTCATCTGCGTTTTGTGGATTAAACCAATGATTCTTGGTAAGAAACACCAGCAAAGTATAAATAGTAAGATGAAAACAGAAACATATTTGCTCTGTAGGAGCTGTACATTTGAGAGATCTGAAATTGTGGACACAGAACCAACAACACTGAGAACATAGTTTATTTGGGATGAAAGATGTTAATGAAAAAATGTTATTTTGAAATCTTGTAATAATATACATAGATGTGGACTTTTCTACAGTGATCCTGTGGGCTTATTATCTAATACTTATATCAAATAAAGCAATGCAGGGGGAATGACTGCCAGGATAAGACCTTCAAGTTCTGAGAAAGCAGCCTGCTAAATTAACTTAGATGTAGACCAACCCTTCTTAGAAAGGCAGACTTAGGATATTTGCCTGTACAAGGATACCTGTGATTTTCACCCCAAAGTCAGTGCTCACAGAATTTTGATCTTCCTAATCTTTATAGTGTATTGGAGAAAGAAAAGATAAGGGCTTATTTTCTTCCATTGTTATGCTTCCTAATATTTCCAAAGGCTGCAGAAGAGACCTAGGCTGAAGTAAGTGAGAAGGAAGGAATGATAACTGCTAGAATAATGGTACTTAACAGCAAACAGCAAGCCTTTCCAAATCCCAGAGGATCTCCCAACAAATGACTACATTTCATTAATCCTAAGAGTACTGAAAAGCTTTATATGGAAGGAATCACTGAACTTTCTACCCAGCCACTTGTTGAACCTCAAATGTGAGGAATTGAGCTTCTATGATAGGATTTGCTCCCCCTCCCTAAAAGAAGCAGCTTAGGGACTAGCAGATATAAACACACTCTAGAGGCAACTTCAAGACTCATAATTATGACCACACTGTTCTGGAAATATAAACTGACACACATTAATTGTAGCTTAAAGGATCAAGAAACCAGCAAAAATATGTCTGTATTACTTTTTAAATGCTAATGAAATATCAACATGCCACTTAGAAACCTTTTTATAACTATTTAATTTTCAAATTATTAAACCCGTCTAAGAGCAGAGAGTAAGATAAAGAATCCCTGAGCACTCACCTTCAGCCTGTTTACTGTTTCCTCAGCTAGTCTTTAATATGCGGGCCCAAAATATAAAGATTCTTTAGAAAATAATCATTATCACCCTGAAAAAGTTGGAAATAGTTCAAATGGAAATATTTAAAGTGTGTGTACTTTGGATTTTCATTTGGCATGCAGGAACTATGCCTAGAGAAAAACGCGAACCTGAAATAAGCCAGTCCTCTCCCTCCTCAGAAGCCCAGTCCAAGTGCACAGAGAAACAAACCAGGGCACACCAGTAAAACTGTCCTTCCCTTTTTGGTCTTTTATGGGTTTGTAGGTATATGAACGAAGATGTGGAAAAGTCAAGATGACAGAGTTTGTGTATAGTTTTGATTTCTTGAGATCAGTGTATTCAGCATTAGTATGCTTCCAGAGAGATTAATGGTGGCACATAGCTCAGGGGCGTGAAGCTCAGGAGACTGTGCGGTAAGATGAAAGGAAGTTGCCTTTGTGGGCAAACTCTGACACAGAATTAACCATTCTTAAACACATCACCAATTCGAAAGCTATTATTTTAGAGCCCAGAATCAAATATGGAGTAAGTGTATATAGTCAGAAACCTTGTAGAATTATGCAATTAGTGAAAGTGATAGAATACTTAGAGAGAACGTCTTAGAAACTGGTAGAAACAGGATAATACATTGATAGAATATAGCACTGCCTGACTGGGCCAACAATGGCATCGATGGTTAATTTTATGTGTCAACTTGACTGGTTTGCTTGATCAAACATCAGTATAGATGCTACTGTGAAGATTTTTTTAAATCTGTGATTAACATTTAAATCAGTAGAATTTGGGTAAAATTACCCCTTATAATATGGGCGGGCCTCCAAGAACAGATTTTTGCCTTCAGATTGTCTGAATTTAAAACTACAGCATCCAACTCTTGTCTGGAAGATTTCAGACTTGTTGTCTCCACAACTGCATGAATAAATTATCGTTATTTTTATATCTTTTGTTTCGAGATAAGGTCTCATGTAGTCTGGGCTAGCCTTGAAACTGATATTTAGGAGAACATGATCTTAAAATCCAATCCTTCTGCCTCCAACTTCCAGGTAGTGGGATTTCAGGCCCACCTCTCCACCCCCCCACCCCCAGCTCTGATTAACATGGGTAAGCTCCTTGAAATAAATGTGTACACACATGCACACAAATTTTGTAGGCTCTATTTGTCTATGGCAGGGAGAAAGGATTTCTTTTGTGATTTTAAACAAACAACTACATTTAAACAGTGTCATATATTTTAAACCAGGCTCTCAAAAAAAAAAAAAAAAAAAAACTAGACTCATAATATCTATAAGAGCCAAATGGTTCAGATATATTATGTATAACTTTACAAGAACCCAGGCATAAGATTATCCGGTTTTTCACATGAAGAAATGAAGCCCAGGGAAGTAAATATCTTTTCTAACATGACCTTGTTAGTGTCCTTAAGCTAATATGGGAATTCAGCTGGCCTGGACTTCACTATGTAGACTAGGATGGCCTTGATCTCATAGAAATCCGCCTGCTTCTGCCTCCCTCTGGGGTGCTAGGATAAAAGGTGTTTTTTCTTCTTTGTGAGCAAGGTCTCACTTTGTAGCTCAGACTGACCTTGAATCTTTGGTCCCCCTACGTTAGCCTGGATAATGTAAGTGCACACAGTTGTGTCTAGCATTACTAGCTTTTAAATACAGCTTCATATGTTTGTATAGATTTCTTTTCTGGTTGTTGTTTTTGATTTTATTTTTTATTTTAAACAAGGTCTCACATAGCTCAGGCTTGCCTTGAATTTGCTATGAAGCAAAGAATGACCTTGAACTTCTAATCTTCCTACCCCCACCTCCCAAGTGCTGGGATCATAAACACATGCCACCATACTTGGCTGGGTTCCTTTTTGAGAGTTGGTTCTTCGTCTTTGAATCTATGAGATAGGCAGTTGCAGGACGTAGGACATTAAAGCTCATTCATTTCTGTTGACCGACCAAGTCTACTGAGGTGTTTATTTCTGCACATTTTATCTTTTGGTTATTTGGCAGGCTGGTCTTGATCCTCCTGCCTCAGTCTCTGAGTGCTGGGATTATAAGCAGTACCACTATGCCCAATTTGTTTTGTCTTTTGCAAGATACAATTTGCTCATCATACTTTTAAAAAATATTTTAAAGACAGGATGCTTGTGAGACTGGAGAAGGATGGAGAGTCTTGCTGAAAATGGGACTGCAAAGGGCCCTGGGAGCTCTGAAGATCTGACATAGTACTCAGTAGAGAATCTGGAGTTGAAAATCCAAGAAGCCATTGCAGCCAAGGGTCAGTCTAGAGAGGCTAGACCCAAGGAGATGGAGCGAAGGCTTACTGTTGTTTACAACCCATTAAGTGTTGAGGAAGCTAGTTGCTGAAGTGAAAGAAAGAATTGGGGCTGGAGTTGGTCAGCATAACACTGAGGAAGACCATGGTCTGCCCTGTCAAAACCTGCAGACAGAACAAAGAGTGGGTGCAGAGAAGAGACCGCCAGATCTGGCAGTTACAGGAAAGCTCACCAGTGACATCAGAATTGTCACTAGGCATTTGGAAGACACCTCAGGCACAGAGTGTGAATGGAGGGAGTGGTCCTGAGGATGGATGCAGGATGCAGAGGATGAAGATGGACTACTGTTTCTAAAAGGTTAGGGATTTTAGAGCACAACAGAAGCCACCACGCAGCTAGAGGCGAATGCCTTTATAGTGTGAAAAGGAAGGTTTATTGGGCGAGGCTAGGCATGCTAGAGCAAGGGGATAATTACCGGCACAAAGTCTTGGGAAAAGTAATAGAGATTGGATGAAGACGAGGAGAGAGTGTGAGACGTGCTGAGAAGGCCCAGCATGCTTTCCACAGGCTGAGTCACAAGAGTGAGGCAGGTGGGATGGGTTGTGCTGCTGGGTCACGTCCAGGTCGTCATCAGGAAGAGACAGATGAAAGTGACTAAATTTGTGTCAGGAGGACAGCAGTAGCAGAATGAGGATACAGGGATGAGTGTGCATTTGTGATTGCCTCAAAATACACTGAAATGCATTGCGATGTATTTTAAGGAGAGTGGTACAAAGCTGGATAGCTGGGCGGGTCAAGCAACAGGGGTTATTTTTTCATTGTTCTGGAAACTAGAAGTCCAAGATGTAGCTGCTGACAAAAGCATTTTGAGGCCTTTCTCCTTGGCATGCAGACAACTGTCCCATGATCCTTTTTTTCGACTGTTTCTCTGTGTAGCCCTGGCTGACCTGGATCTCACACAGATCTGTCTGTCTCTGCCTTCCGAGTGCTCAGATTAAAGATGTGCATGACCCTGTCCAACTCCCATTTCTTCTTGTAAGGACATGGGTCATAGTGAATTAGGGCTAACCCACATGCCTTCATTTTACCTTAATTATCTCTAAAGCCTGTCTCCCAATGCAGGCAGACCCTGGGGTGCTAGGAGCCCAAGCTTTGACATATTGATTTTCCGGGGCACACAGTTCAGTTCAGTTCCTAAGAAGAAAGCACTCAACAACAGACAAATAAAAAAGATTCCATTTCTTTATTTTTTACTGTTGTGGAAATGGAGCTTCTCAAATTTCACTATGTGTGGTAGGAAGACTAGTGACCCCCAAAGCTGACTCTATTCTAATCCCCCAGAACCTCTGAAAAATCCACACACAGTAAAAATACATGCATGGCGAAGAGCTCTCACACGAGTGAGCTAGGCAAGGAGTTTTGAAATCTCAAGGTTATCCTGGATAATCAGTGGGCCTAGTCTAATGAATTACATTGGTTTTTAGAAGGGGAGGACCTCTCCAAGCTGAGTTCAGGGTTAGAAGATAGGATTGTGGTTCTGGGGAGGCAGTTCAGTTGGTGGAGTACTTGTCTAGCTAGTATGTACAAAGCCCTGGGTCAGACTCTCAGCATCACGTAAACAGGGCATAGTGGTGCATTGCCTGGAATTGCAACACTCAGGAAGTGGAGACAGGAGGGTTGAAAGTTCAAGGTTATCATCAGCTACACCATAAGTCTGAGACCAGCTAGAGTCACAGGGGACTATCTCAAAACCACAGCAACAACAGCAACAACAACAGGTTGTGAAAGAATGATCTGAGAAGGGCAACCCTGCCGGCTTTGATGATGGAAGAAGGGACTAAGGAACCAAGGAATACAGACAGCTCTTTGTAAGGGGAGAAGAAAGAAAGAATTCTGCCCTACAGTGCCCGGAAAGGAGCACCATCTCCAGACACTTTCATTTTAACCCAGTGAGGGCTATGTGACACTTCTGACCCTTAAACAAAACACATTCATTCGCTTTAAGCTATTCAGTTTGTACTAGCAGGATTCCAAAATTAATTTGGTAGGCACAGGAATCCCCGGAAGTCTGTTGGAAACACTGGTTCTGATTCCATTGTTTGAGTCTGCGCTCTAACAAGCTTCAAAAGTGATGCCAGCGCCGCCGAACTGTGGGTCACACCGGGGTTTGCGAGGCTGGTGCGTAACCCCTCCCTAGACTTCATGGATAAAAGAATTTAGGCCAAAAGGCATTTCTCAGACACTCTTGTGATGGGTATTATTAGTAGAGCTGTCTCTTACTCACAGCCTGTCCTTTAGTCTCTGAACATCACACTACTACTTAATAAAAAGAACGAAAGGGAAGATAGTCCACATGGGAACAGCAGGCAGCCAGAGGTGCCAGTGTTTGGAGTATTTGGCTCCGGAGCTCTGTGTGTTTATGGAACTTGCTGAGGTGGCCTGGCTGACACTTGGCTGATACAAATTGTTTCTCATGACCAACACCTTGGGGGAATAACAGCTGTTTGCTATGATTGTCAGGACAATAGCAGACCTCCTTCTTCCCTGGGTGGACTTCTAACTTCTTGAGGAAACTCAGAGAGAAAAATTTCAGGGCAAATGGACTTTTGTTGTGACAACTGAATGGGACAATTTCCAGGAGAAGACTCACTGGCTGGGCTTTTCTGTAAACTCAGAACTGTATACAAGCTGAGAGGGAGTGTTTCCAGCGACCTGGAGGGTATGTTCCCTGTTTATCTTGTTGCCTGTGGCACTCTGTAATTATGTGACTGCTGACTGTTAGCCGAGTTCCTAATGGCACTGACTGAAGGCTTGTAGGAAGACTGTCAGGGTTATTAAAGTGGTTAAACAATTTCACCATAGCATGTAACAAAACCCCAAGATGGACTGGGTTTCATCCCTAGTTCCAAACAAATAAATTTAAAAACCTCAGGTGAAGGGACTGGAGAGATGGCTCAGTGGTTAAGAGCACTTACTGCTCTTGCATAGGACCTGGGTGCAGTTCCCAGCACCCACATTAGCTGACTCACAACCTTATGCAACTCCAGGTCCAGGGGATCTGAAACGTACTTCTGGCACACATAGATACACATAAATAAAAAATAAATAAATAACTCCAAAAAAAATAGCCTTCAGGTAGAAATCAGAAAGCAAAGGACTGAAGAATGTAGCATGGGCTTGTGATGAATGGTTATCATGTACAGGTTTATGAGGAAGAAGGAGGCAAAGCCATGTGACCCCAAGCTACGTGCAAACCTCCCATTCTACAGAGCAATGAGGAAGATTCACAGGCTCTGGAGCAAGGGTTTCAAACCACTTAGTCCATGAGAATCACACCAGGAGCCCACTGAAAATGTACATTCCTGGCTTCTACTTCTTGATGCTTTTAAACTGTTATGGAAAATTCCAAACATATTGGTGAGCATGAGAGGCTGAAGCCGTACTCACTGGTCCCCATACTCTGCAGTTACAGTGTTTAGAGTCCCTCATTCACACCTCCTACTGAACCCCTCCCTTTTCTCTTCTAGGGGATTATGTTGCTGCAGATCCAAGTCATAAGGGACAAACATTTCAGGCAGAGTTAAGAGTAAGAACCCCAGGACATGTTTGAAAACATTAAAGGTCTATGAGGCTCAGAGATATCCCAGGGTAAATAGACACAATAGACAGACGTGGGACTAGGTAGTTTTTGGAGCCTTTTCGAATGCTTTGACTTTTACTCTAAGTGGGGATTTTCCAAGTGGAGTAAGGGACGATCATTTCTGGGAAACTGGAGTTAGATGGCAAGGGGAATTATAAGAACCATGAGGAAAAGGAGCTTACCTGGCTGAAGTTACAGTTATGGAGGAACAAGACTCTTACCAAGGCCAAGAACTAGGGAAGAAGGAGAATCTGCACCCAGATTTTCTTGGAGATAGGAATTATTTGACCAACAGGAACCTTTTCTGTCTCTTGTATCAGAGGTAGAGGGTTAGTATTACGTGCATGAAACCAAACTGAACTAGCTTCCTTATTAGAAGTTTCCTTTCCTTCTTTCTCTCCTTTCCTCCCTCTCTCTTTCTCTCTCTCTTTCTTTCTTTCTTTCTTTCTTTCTTTCTTTCTTTCTTTCTTTCTCTCTTTCTTTCCTTCCTTCCTTCCTTCTTTCCAACAAAGTCTAGTTACATAGCTCAAGCTGGCCTTGAACTTGCAGTGATCCGCCTGCCTCTGTTTAAGACAGAACTCACAGGACTTTGCCACTGTGCCTAACTAGAAATGTTTTCCCTTTAGTATCTAAGATCTTCAAATAACTAATCCCAGGGCTGGGGAACACACATCTACAATTTCTTCAGTGGGTTGTCATAGAGGGAGGGATCTCATCATTAGCCATTGGCTCTTGGAGCTTTCTTGGACCTACATAATCCAATAATAATGTAGGGAAGGGCCCTACTTAGTCTCATTCGTTCTCCCATTCCATAGACCTGGGCAGAAATATAATGGAAAAGAGAAAACAGGTGTTCATGTTGTTTCTGTTTGGCCTTGCTGTCACCCTGTGGTTAACTGTGCTTATAGTGGGTTCCTTTTGAACATAAGAGTCCTCAGGACAGTCTTGATGTCACCTTGTCATATGCTCCACTGAAAAGCACTATTGTCCCTGCATGTTTGGACAAGGAGTTTAGCTTGTGCTGTTATAAAACTCTAAAGTGAAGCCAGGCATCGTGGCATACGCAATTGCATCACTTAGGAGGGACACAGGAAGGAGAATTGTGAATTTGAGTCCAACCTGGGCTATAAAGCAAGACCTTGTCTCATAAAACCAACCAACCTATCCAACCTCCAAAACAAGTCAGAATCTGCCTCTAATAAGTTTACTAAGGATGTGCTGTGCTCCATGCATAACAGACTTACGACGAGTTAGGTCTTTGTGTTCATTGTAGATGACACTTGCAAAAGGGCTGGAGAAAAATTATTGGGCTTATTACAAAGTACACTGTACACACAGAACATTTGTGGCAGACTGTGCTCAATTCCCAGTACCAATCAACAATCCAAAGTCCTGAGGTGGAAATCAGGAAGGAAAGGGAGGATTTTATTCCCAAAGGGATATTTGACAGTGTTAGAGACATTTTTTGAAAAGAAAATACATTTATTTATTTATCTATCATTTTTTTGTGTGTGTTTGTGGGTATGTATGTGTCATGACAGATATGTGAAAGTCGTGTAAAGGTCAGAGGACAACTTTCTGGGGTTCTCTCCTTCCATTATATGGTTTCTAGGGACTGAACTCAGTCTTTCAGGTTTGGTGGCAAGCCCTTTACCCTCTGAGCCATCTCATCAACCCTGAGAGAACCCTATTCATAAATAGGTAAGGGGCAATGCTATGGGTTTGAGGAAAGAAATCATGGAGCATAGCACATCCTTAGTAAACTTATTAGAGGCAGATTCTGACTTGTTTTGGAGTTTGGGTTGGTTGGTTGGTTTTATGAGACTATGAGACAAGGTCTTGCTTTGTAGCCCAGGTTGGACTCAAATTCACAATTCTCCTTCCTCTGTCTCCCTCCCAAATGCTGGAACTCCTTAACATTAAATGAGATAGGACATTCCTTTACAGTAGAATTACTGGTTCAAAACTGTCAATAAGCACTGACTTGCAGAAGCTCTACCATGAGGCTGGGAATGAAAGAAGGTAGAAAAGCACTTGCCTAGCATCGGCAAGACTTGAGTTTGATGCACACACACACACACACACACACACACACACACACACATTATTACTTATTTATTTATCTACTTATTTAAAGTCAGGGTCTTGCTGTGTAGCCCAGTCTGGTCTGAAACTCACAATCCTCTTGTCTCAGCCTCCTGAGTACTAGGAATAATGAATTCAGTACTCATTGCCTTTGTTAAATTTTGCCTAGCGATTCTGTACAAAGCTACTTAGCTATTTGTCAGAGACTTAATAGTGAGCCTAAATGATAGAATGCCATTGGCAGGGGAGAGGCATGGCCGTGTAAATCTGATCCAGAATTGAACAATAAAACTCCTCCTCCTGTTAGAATATCTCCAGGGAGACAGTAAAGATCCAATTAAATCATCTGCTCATTTAGAGCCACGCTTGGAGAAATTGAAGGTCATGGCTTGTTTCTGCTCTGTCTCAGTTTCAAGCATGTGTCTGGTGTTTCTGCTGTAGATGAAGCCCTAAGCAGCCTTGTTTATATGTGCTGTAGTTAACTGTACACTTAACCCAGCTTCCGGTACACCTTGCTTGTAAATAGTCTCAAGAGCTAATACGGCCCTTAACACTATCACAGAACCAGTTTCACACCCACAGTCAGAAATAAATCCCCAGTACCTTATTAGTAGTTACTGAAACCTGTTAGCCGCTGGACCCCAGCACACCTTTCTAGTCTCTAAATTGAAGCCTGCTCAAAGTTTCTCCTTCCCAATCCTGCATATTTAAACATTGTCTTCATTTCTGATTTTAATTTTGAAGCCTGTGGCTCTGGCATTCCTGAAGGAAGATCTAATTTCCGAATTGATGATTAAACTGTTACCCAGGCAGGGTAGTGCACACTTGCAATCCCAGCACCCCAGAAAGCCGAGGCAGGAAGATTGTGAGTCTGAGCCCAGCCTGAGCTACACTGGGAAGACTCCATTTAAAATAAATAAATACCCTGTGGCTGCATAGTCTCCTCCCTCTTTAAGCAGGCTGCCATCCCTCATTTGTAGCAAGATTTGTCTTCTGACATTCTCTGCCTCCCGCTCTCCTCTGTTGCTTCCCTGTCCGCTCCTCTGCTGTGGCCTGCTCATCTGAGGAGCCATGGCCCATGCTAGTCAGCTTCTATAGCAGCCCATGCTAGTGCTGGCTTGTGTCACTGAGGTGCCAAATATACTTCTCTCCCTCCCTCCCTCCCTCCCTCCTTCCTTTCTTTCCTTCCTCCCTCCCTCCCTTCTTTTGCTCTTTTCCTCTTAGATTTCAGCACTTGACATTTTTGAAAGAACCCCATCTTCTATTTTTTCTCAGTGCATAAATACCATATAGTGCTTCTCGGAGTGTCTCTGATATTGAAAGCATGTTAGAAGGCTTCGGTAGTGACTTTTCTAATGCTCTTTTTTTTTTTTGTCCTCAGTGTAGATGATACATTTTGACAAGGCTTTGATATTGAAATCTTTTTTTGCTGGCTTAGAGCATTCATGAAAACTTACAACTTGTCATGACTCGAATTTCTCTATTACTGTGTTGTCTTCCCGCCCAGATATTTGCAGATAAACAGTTTCAAGAGTAATGTACTTGGACTATGAAGCTGATGCAAGCTACAGAAGAGTTCTGAGTGTTGGATTAAATCTGTGGTAGGGAGCTCATTGGAATTAACCCTTACCACAGTGTTGAGAGGCGGAGTCAGGCAGATCCCAGAAGCTCTCAGGCCAAAACAGCAAGATTCAGTTCAGTGAGAGACCTTGGCTCAGGCAATAAAGCAGATAAAAGAAAGACACCTCATGCTTTGCTCTGACCTCTATGTGCATATTCATGGGAGCATGCTCATATGCTTGAGTCACACATATAGTCCCTTCACATATGTGGGAGGGGGGATTAATGAGGAGGGGAGGGGAAAGGAGAGGCTTATATATATTGAGGCTTATATACATTAAGAGGCTTATATACCTTAAGAGGTGAGTATACCAGAACACATACATATCTCCACTACTTCGATCACCTCAAAATCAAACCATGGATCTCTTACTGGTTTGCTTTACAGTTAGATTTAAAGAAATCTTTCTTGTACCAGAACATTTTGACAGTGGTTAAAAGAAATATTTATGAGACAGAGTCTATGAAAACCATTCTGAATGAGAAATGCATTAATACCCTTAATTAGGGTGTAATGACCAGCAGAAGCTCAGATGGAAGCTGTGGGGCCTGTGGCAACGGTCTCATGGCGGAGTCATGATTAGAATTACCAGCTTGAATTAGAAGAGGGCACAAATGCACAACTCTTTAGGAGATGATGGGAAAACAGTGAAGGAAGAGAAACCGGGAAATTAGTCAATGGTTTATATGCTCTGCAAATTTAATTTGGTTGGGTAATACTAGATAGTAGTGATTTAAATGTCTTTTAGTCATAATGAATATTTCATACTGAAGTTCCAACTTATTTTATTTACATGTAATCAAAATACTGGAGTGCTTGCTTTGCATGCTTGGAGTCTGGGGTTGGTCCCAGCACTGCCAAAATAAAAACTGAACCAACAACTGGGTGTGGTGATACATGCCTTTAGTCTCAGCACTATGTGGGGAGAGGTGGGAAGATCTGTGTAAGGTTGAGGCCAGCCTGGTCTATATAGCAAGTTCCAGGCCAGCTGGGACTATAGGAGAGACTGTCTCAAAAAGACCAAAGGCAGAAAAACAAAAGAACAAACAAACAAAGAAATGCTGGACATTCATCAAATCCATTATTCCACGTTTTCTCTGCAACTACAGCAATACATAAAGTATGATTTTGAGTTTGATCTAAATTTGGCAAGGATGACAGATGGGCACAGTGGAGAAACAGCTGCAGGTGAGTAATTCTATTGAAATTTGCATTAACAAACCAGCTAGAAATGGACAATTCTATTAAATTCTGTTACTTTATTAACAAACCAGATATTCCTGACTGTAAAAATCTCTACCACTGTAAACTTAGGTTTCCAGTTTTTAAGTGATATTTTAAGCATCTAACATCTGTACATGGAATTTGATTGCAATAGCAATATTTAAACTTACGAAACCTAACTAACCTCAACATTTAGGTGTGCATGACCACTCTCAAGAACAGCAAATAAATTGGAAGTACTAATGAAAAAATATATGAGAGCTTATTACATCATTCTGTGCATACGTGACCTTAGAGGAAGCGGCTGGGTCATTTGATGGTCATATGTTAGGCATGTTTATACTTAGCTAGATGGTGATTTTCCAACTTGGGATGGGCTATAAACAACCAGCGTATGACTCTCCAAAGGGCAGGAAGAAACAGATAATCTTGAGTGGGAAGGAAGAGGACTTTTGTGTTTTATACTTAGCAAAGTCACATTAATTAATATTATTATAATTACAAATCAGTTTCTCAGCATGAGGGCCTCTCAGACAAGCAGGATGCTTGTGAGACTGGAGAGGGATGGAGATTCTTGCTAAAAGTGGGACTGGAAAGGGCTCTGGGGATCATGTGACTGCTAGTACTCAGTAGAGAATCTGGAGTTGAAAGTCCAAGCAGCCATTGCAGCCAAGGGTCAGTCTAAGGAAGCTAGACCTGAGGAGATGGAGCAAAGGCCTACTGTGGTTTACAATCCGTTAGGTACTGAGGAAGCTAGTTGCTAAGGTGCTGAAATTATTCATTGGTTTGTTGTAAACCAGAGGATGCAAGATAATCATATTTTGTTTTGATTTGTATGGAACTTACCCACAGACTAATTTAAAAAGTATTTGCATCAACAACCAAGATTTTGCATGGAGATATTTGGTTTGTATTTCATGATTTGAATCTTTTCTAAAAACATCAAGAGGCCCAAAAAGACAGCTCAGCAGTTAAGAGCACAGGCTGCTCTTGCAGAGGAACCCGGGTTCTGTTCCCAGCACCCATGTGGCAGCTAACAACTCCCTAACTCCAATTTCAGGGGATCTGATATCCTCTTCTGGCTTCCACAGGCAGTGTATGCGTGGGTACACTTACGTATATGTGGGCAAAACACTCCTACACAGAAAATTTTTTTAAAAATCAAGAATCTAGCATTACTGAGCATATTGTCATACACAATACGCACAGCCCTGTGCTCAGTTACTTCTGCCTCTTGCAGTGGGCATGCACTCTTCTGTCTGCCTGTGCCCAGCAGTCCCCACCATGCGTCACCTAGTAGATGGGAGACAGTTGTCTTTGTATCATCCGATTTATTTTGTTGTTCTCCTACAGTAGAATTAAAATGAAACTAAGATATCTCACAAACTCACTTTGTAATATTTCATTTCAGAGCTTTTCAACTTCCTTCTCTTTTCCTCTTTCTTTCCCTTCCTTTTGCTTTCCCTCCCCCTTGTGTACACACACACACGCACATACATGCACACGTGCACACACACACATACACGTACATACAACTGGTTAAAATAAAATAAATATTAAAAACAGCATAATGAGTATAAAGTGGACATGGCGGTTAAGTGAATCTCTCCTTTCCTATTTTATAGTTTTAAGTGTCATTTCTTATTCTGATCTTATTTCATCTGGATGCTCTCCATTTTCTTCCAAGATACAGTTTTAAAGCAAATCCTGACATTCTGTCATTTTATCTGTAAATTCTTCAGCATGTAACAACAAAGAACAGTAGCCCTTTGATACAACCTACCACTGTAAAATCTGGTGTGCTCCTCTAATCTCTGTGTTTCTTATGCATTGTCTTGACATTGTTGAATTCATATTTTTCAGGTGGTGGTGAGGCCTCGTTAGCGTCGCTGGTTGGACACCCACTCCGAATCAGTTCTAAGTCACTAATCTACCTTCCTATTGCATCTATAGAAGACAAATGACCTGAGTTACTTCTATAAAAAGGGAAGGCAAATGAGAAAGTTGCTAAAAATTTTACTCCAATGCAGAGAATAAGTGTCTGTGGAGGGCTCAGCCGTGCATGGGACATGGCGTTATTAACACATGCCTCCCTGCAAGACTCAGGGAACGTCAAGAAAGAGGAGGCAGAAAGATTGTTAAGAATGAGAGGCTGGCAGAACTGGAATGCAACTGTGTCTTATGGATGTGACAGGCCCACTGCTCTCATGCACTCACACAGACTCTAGGGGCCTGCTGGAGATCAAGGCAGTCAATATTCCCGCGTAGAGGGGGAAGGGCTCTTGAGCCCCTAACTCTAGCTATGGAGCTGTTGGTAGTTGATGGCTTCTAGGAGAGGGGGAACCAGTTTTCTTGAAGGGTGTGGCCCTTGCTAAGTCCACTGCACTCCAGGGGATGGCCTCACACCCGTAGGTTTATGAGCAGCACAAACTGGACTCGGTGTGTCATACTGAAAAAAAGGACATGAAGTTGGGATGGGTAGGGTTGACTGGGGAGGCAGGTAGGGAGGACTTAAGGCCAATATGATAAAAATACATTGTATACATGTGTGAAATTCTCAAAGAATTGATAAAAATACCATGTACTCAAAACATTATTACAAATCTTAGTCTGGCTGCCTATTTATAAGTGGCAGAACCCTGTGGAGACTGTTGACTCACTTGTGAAATAAACCATGCTCTTGGTATCCAGGACTAATTGCTTTATTTACTTTGAATTCAAAGGACACCTCTCCTGAGTATATCCATGTGGAAACAACCCACCAAATGGTTTAAAGACAAAGTCATGCTGTATTTATCTGACCTGGTTTTTGTTTTTTCTCAAGAGGGGAAGGCGAAAAGAAAGCCGCAGTTATTTTGTACAACACACAGTGACTTTCAAACACGTGAACTCACTTCAGTTTCACAGCAGCCTTATAAGGTGGTGCTCTATCTATGTTTGTTTGTTTGCTTTTGAGGCAGGTTATCATAATGTAGTCCTGATTGACCTGGAATTCACTATGTAGACCAGGCTGGCCTTGAACTCACAGACGTCCTTTTGCCTCTGCCTCCTGAATGCTGAGATTAAAGGTGTGTACCACCATGCCCAATTTGTATCTCTGGTATTACTAAAAGAGAAAAAAAGAAATCTCCATTTTTACCCTATAGCATTTTTTGTTGCTGTCATTTTGAGACAGAGTCTCATTCATTCTATCACCCAGGGCAGCCTTGAACTCAGCTATGTAACCTAGGCTGACCTTGAACACAGTCTCCCTGTCTTAGCATCCTAAGTGCTGAGGATTACAGACGTCAGCCATCATGCCTGGCTGAGGAAATTTTTTATTTCTTAGTCAGAAAAGTGATTCGAAGTCATCACAGAATTTCCTGGCTCACTTTGTGTGGGAAAATCCAACGCCCCAAATGTATTGATTTTTATTTGTTCTCAAGAAAATATATTGTCCACAAGAATGTTTTTGGACATTGTATTAGTTAGAATGGTCTAGGTTCTGCAGCTTTAATGGTGGGAGAGCTCTTGCTCAGTGGATCTCACTTCGCAAGGTGGCATCATTTAAGTCTGCCCTAGTCCATTTCATTTGTGCTCCTATTCTGGCTATCTTCAGTTGTCAGTTTGACAAACCTGCGAAGAGGAGCCTTAATTCAGGAATTTACTCCATCAGATTGGCCTGTGGCCATGTCTGTGGGGAACTATCTTGGTTGTTGATTGATGTGGCAGGACCCCACCCACTGTGAGCCATGCTGTCCCTGGGCCTGACCTCTTTAGGAAAGGAAGCTGAGCCAGACAGAGGAAGCAAGTCAGTGGCCAGTGTTGCTTGGTGGTTTGCTTCAGCGCCTGCCTTGAGTTCCTGACCTGGCTTTCCTAAGATGATGGACTGCAATTTGTAAACTGAAATAAACCCTTTTCTCTTCTCCCCAAGTTGCTTTTGGTCAGAATGGTTTATTACAGTAATGGGAAAGCAAACCAGAACAGTGACCGGAGGCTGGGAAATTTATAGGGAATAGTAACTTGTTTCTTACACACTCTGGAGGTTGGGAAGTCCAAAATAAGTACTGACACTTAACATCTGACAATGGTCTTTCTTTTATTAATTTAACTAAATTTTAATTTAGTTAAAACTCATCATGTAGACCAGGTTGGCCTCCCTCTCCTAAAGATCTGCCTGTCTCTGCCTTCCAAGTGCTAGAATTAAAGACATGCATCACGACACCCAGACTCTTTATTAACTTTTAAATGTTTATTTATTTATTTATTTGTTTGTATGTGTGTGTGATCCTCCTCTATCTCCTGATTACTGATATTACAGGCACATGGCACCATGCTCAGTCTGAGTTTGTAGCTTTTAAAAAATGTAGCTTATCACCTAATGGACCATTTATTTCTTTCAAGAACAAGTAGAAGGAGAATCTTACTAGAACACATATTTTAAAAATATGTGTAACTCTTACATAAGGTTTTTGGTCAAGAAACTTACTATGAGATGGTTGCAACCTATGACATCAGAATTCCATTAAATCATGTTCTTTCTTAGACTCTTTTGACTTAATGCAGGTGCTCAAAGTACATTTCTGGATAAAATAACTAGTGTGTGTATACTGAGATGCATATTGCAGTGCAGGGATCTCATAGAACTATTTAATACATGAAATATGGCTAGTTTGAATTGGGATGTACAGTAATGGAAAATACACATTATATTTGGAAGACTGATCATGGAAACAGGATATAACATAGCCCATTTTATAGTCTTACATGTTGGAAATAGTTAAGTAGATTGGGTTAAAAAACTATTACTAAGGACTTGAGAGATGGCTCAGTGGTTAAGGGCACTGGCTGCTCTTACAGAGGATCCCTATTCAGTTTCCAGTATCTATACAGCAGCTGACAACTGTCTGTAACTCCAGTTCCAGGGGATTCAATGCTCTCTTCTGGCCTCTGATGACATCACATGCATGTGGCGCACTTACATATCATGCAGGCAAAAAGTAAATAAAATATTTTACTAATTTTACCTGTTTTTCTCTCTCTTTGTCTCGCTCTGTCATATCTCTCTGAGTGAGGCTGGGGACAGCATCTTACTGTATTTCACACTGACTTGGAACTTGGAACTCACCATATAGCCTATGATTTCCTGGAACTCACAGCAATCTTCCTGTCTCAGCCTCCTAAGTGCTGAGATTACTGGCCTGAGCCACAACACCCCGCTCCTATTTATCTTTTTGAAGTGACTATCAGAAAATTCAAATAATGTATGAGATTTGAATCTGTGGCTCTTGTCATATTTCCATTTTGTGATATGATCCGAACACTTCAGGTTTCCCCTATAGTTGAACATGAATATTTTCAAATAGGAAAGCTGCAGTAACTTTACATTGTACATATATGTATTCTACAAGCATTATTGGCTGTGCTTGTTTTATTATATATCAGCCTCCTGTCTATTCTTCTATTCATCCACTAATCCATTTTAATTTTGTGTATTTGTTTGGGACAGAGTCTCCCTGTGTCGACCAGGTTGGCTTTTAGCCTCTGCCTCCGAGTGCTGGGACCATCTTGATTTTTGACACATTTCAGTGTGAAGTACCGACATTGCTATGCATTCTTCCAAATACTTCAGCGTTAGACATTTTTGTTCTGAATCTGTTCAAAACTGAAAATCTGAGCTGGTGAGATGGTCCTGCAGGTACAGGTGGTTGTGGTCAAGCCTAACTCCCCGAGTTTGATCCCTGGGACACACATGGTGGAAGGAGAGAACCCACTCCTGCAAGTTATCCTCTGACCTCTGCAAACACCTACATATACACACATACACACACACGCACACACACACAAATAAATAAATAAATATATAATATATAAAACAAAACCTACCAAACAAATCCTCCCTGAGAATCCCTCCAGTCATGTCCCCTCTGTTTAGGTTTCATTGTGTGGTGTGTAAGGACATAAACAGACTAAATGCATCAACTGGATTTAATAACCCTGAGTAAGAGGAACATTTAATCTCTGTTGACATTAAAGCAAAAATCTAGATTACTCCATTGGAAAGCTTACAACATTAAGTACTGATTAAGAAAACCAAGCAAAACAAAACAAAGTAAAACAAAATAAAGTAAAGCAAACAAACAAATAAACAAAACCCCCTTTGCCTTCCTCCCAGGAGGTAGAAGTTTCTGGAATTCTGGGACATCTGTGGGAGAGACCAGGGACAGTCACACAGCCTCCCTGAGCTGGCCTGGAGTACAATGAGCATCTCAGAGTCACAGAGATTAGAGGAAACAAGAGTTGCAACTTCGTTAGTGGTACTTCTGACATTCCTTGACTTTCAATATACGACAAGATAAAACAAACTAGAAATCCATGCTAATTATTTGGAGTGTTGTCTTCCAGGGAGATCAAGGGTTCTGTTGGCAGTGCAGGAAGAACATGTAAGAGGAAAATGACTGTTCTGTTCAGATGGCTTCAAGGGTAAAAGCAACTGCTGTTAAACTTGATGAACTGAGTTTGATTCCTGGAACCTACATTGCAGGAAGAGAGAATCAACTCTGTCCAGTTGTCCTCTGACCTCACACACATGTAAACACACACACACACACACACACACTAAATAAATGTTAAAAACTATATATTTATTTATTTTTACTGAGGCAACAAATTGTCCTGAGGCTAACCTGGGCTAAAGAGTGAGTTCAGGGTACAGAATGAAACATTGTATTAAACTCTTCACCCTCCAAAAGAAAATTAATAACAAAAAATAGAAAAGTAATCATTTTTATGGATGATTTGTCATTTATAAGTATGTTCTTGTACAGACAAACAGTACTTTTAAAAGAAAGATGCAGTTGTTTCCATCTCATTTGACTTCTGTTTCTTATAGAAATATGCCAAGAATTCTGTCAATACTTACTGGATTGAACTTTCTAAACATTGTGAATATTTTGCTAGTTCTGGATTTGGAGGCTTGGAGAAATGTGTTTACACAGTTGCTGTGATTCACTGAGAATTGCCTGACTAACTGGTAGAGAAACAGGCATCTCCTGCGCTGTTTTCTACTTTCTCTGCATATATCAAGCCTTACTAAATACATGTAAAGATTTTGTTATTTTAAGAAGTTTTAACTTTTGATTCTTTAATTGTGTGTATATATACATATGTACACTCATGTTCAGGTCAAAGGACAACTCATGGGAGTCTTTTCTCTTCCACCATGTGGGGCCCTGGGATTGAACTCAGGTCTTCAGACTTGGTGGAAAGTGTCTTTATCTACTTGCTGGAAGACTGCGTTTTAGATATTCCTTAGTTTTTTTCTTTTGGGAGGGGGGCTTCCTGCCTCATGTTTTTCTACTTTCTTGGTTTCTTTTATCCCAAACCAAAGACTTTCTATCTCTCCCAATAGTCCTATAAAATGCTTCTAGATAGACTTTCTATAATTTGAACCTGCCGAAGAAATCTTTAGCTTAATTTTTTTTTCTTAAAAAAAAAAAGAGACTATTCTTTTAAGACCACCTTTTCTCTTATTTGAACCAATGTCTCTAGAGTTACCTTCTATTTTGGAATTTCTTATGTTTGCTCCTGATTTCCCAGGACCTGGTTCTTTTTTCTATTTTTGTTTAATCTTCCATTTCAGTCAAGAATTTTCCTTAATAGCTTCTGGGTAAAAGTAAACATTTGTCTTTGAAGCAAGTGCTTCCACCTTTGTTTTCTGGGTGTTTTGTTTTTGAGACAGAGTCTTACTCTGTAGCCTAGGCTGGCCAGGAACTCATTAGGCAACTCAGGTTGGCCTCAAACTTGCAGCTATCCTCCTGGCTCAGCCTCCTGTGAGCGCAGTTAGAGTACTATTTTGGCAGACTATAGAAACTGAAAACATTTGTAGTAAAAATAATGAAAACAGAGCCTTGTCTTCTGAGGTTTAATGTCACACTTAGGAAAGCCGCCCCAACCCTTTCATATAATTATAGAGCTTTAGTTTTAAACCTTGGAAGGTGTTGAGATTTTTCTGTTCAAGCTTTTATTTTTGAGATTTTTAGGTAAAATGCATTAAGTCTCTCTCAGTTTTATTGCCCACTTGGGTGGCCTTTTATACATAGGTTTTGTTTGTCTGTTTTCATTTATTTTGAGAAATACTTGTTCATTCATTTTAGAAAATAATTTCCTCCTGTAACTTTTTTCCTTATTAACGTTTGGTTCCTATTTATCGTGGTTTTCAGTGTTTTAGTTTTGTCTTCTAGGAGATTCCTTCACTTAACAGTCTCATTCATAATGAATTCTTTATCTGGGGTATCATTTTCAATATGCTGTTTATTTTGGGTTTTTGAGACAGACTTTAGGCTAACCTCAAGCTCACTGCCCTCTTGCTGAACTCTTCAAGTAGTAGTATTACAGGTAGGACCAAAATACTTGCTAATTTTCAATTTTTGAGAATATATTTTGTTTTATAATAATAATTATTATTTTTTTAGAATCTCAATCTGGCTTTACAAATACGAAGTTTATCCCTCTTCTCTCCCATCTTCCCTCTCCCTTCTTCTCTACCTTCCTTCCTTTCTCTTTCTTTCAGCCAAATTGAACTAGAGTGAAATCACTCCCACACCTAGCTGGCAGACTTCTAACCTTAAAGCAGGCATCTAGAGGATCATTCTCCAGCAATGCTTAACCAGTACCCTAAAAAACAATCACAGAAATCCTCCAGCTCAATGGGTAACCTGCCCATTGCAAAAAGTTTCCAATGCCTGCACTGGGACTGCCCTTTAGAATGCGTGTGGGTCATCCAGGAACAGAAGGGACAATCTGAAACATGACTGACTGACTGTTGGATCACAGCCTCCCTGTGGAGGGTTCAGCCACACCTTCTATCCCATCTGACACCTCACTAATCAGCCACTCTCAGAAACCATTCCTCTCCAAGCTCTTCCCTAACCCTTTCAAGTCTGTAAAGTATTTTCCTTTGTCCAGAGGGCTGTTGTTGGATCTTCTATCCTAGTTTCCCTCTTTGAGACCTCAGGACTTAAAGGAACTGACCACCAGAAATCCATATCAGTGTTTCTCTCTGCTGAACCTGTAAAGAATCTTTTTTATTTAAAACAAAGACAATGACAGAAACAAACTGGAAAATGTTCTTCAGAGAAAGCTAAGCTGGTAGGGGATGTGAAGCAATCAAGTTTTGTTTGGGAGCTAGAGGCAGGAGAATCAGGAGATCAAAGCAAGCCTCAGCTAGATGAGACACTGTCTGTAAATATAAAAAAAAATCCAAACAACAATAAATAAAAATCCCCGAACTCTTCTAATATTGATAGATTCCATTTCCACAGATAGTTGAAGTTTTTTGATGTTATTATTTATTTTTTTTTCTTTTTTGGACAGGGCCTTCCCAGGCTGGCCTTGAATTCATAGAGATCTGCCTGCCTTAGCCTCCCTGGTGCTGGGATTAAAGGCATACACCACCACATTTGGCTTTTGTTTTTTGTTTGAGATAGGAGCTCAATCTGTAACACAGGCTAGCCCACAACTCATGATGTAGCCCAGGCTAGTCTCCAACCCACAGTCTTCCAAGTGGGATTACAGGTGTGATCCACCATGCCTGGCTGTGAAAATATTTTTAATTCTGCTGTAACCTTTACCATATTATGCTGTAGTTAATAATTTATTTGCCTTTCTGGAATTTCTGTAGCACGAGGAATAGTTTTTTTATTATAAATTTAAATGCAAATTAGCATAATCCTAGGTTTCACTGTGGCATTTTTTTTTGTAATTTAGTTATTATTTTTTTCTTTTATGCATATGAGTGTATTGCCTGCATGTATGTAAGTGCACCCACGTCATGAAATGCCCTCAGAGGTCAGGAGAGGGTGTTTGATCCCCTGGAACTGGAGTTAGCCTTAGCCATGTGGGTGCTGGGAATTGAACCTGGGTCCTCTGCAAGAATAGCCAGTGTTTTTTAGGCACCAAGCCACCTCTCCAGTGCCGTCATTGTGGTATTTCCCTTTCCTATTCCCAGTGGCCCATCCCTTCAGTACTTTGTATTATTTGGTTGATTGTTTTGTTTTGTTATTTTGAGACAGGGTTTCACTATGTGGCCCCAGCTGGCCTGGAACTTGCTATGTAGACCTGACTGGTCTGCATCTCACAAAGAAATACCCTGCCTCTGGCTCCCAAATGCTAGGATTAAAGACATGTGCCACCCTGCCTGGCTGTTTGTTTGTTTGTTTGTTTAAACTATAGGTTCCATCCAGATAAGAAAGAAAACACTATAATTCATTTTTTATGTCTGGCTTATTTTGTTAACATAATGATGTCTAGTTCATTCATTTTCTTGCTGATGATCAGAGTTTATTCTTCAAGGTGGACACACACTAAATAATAAAAAAACTCACAAAACCCTCACATAATTTTCATTAGTGTAGGGCATCAAAATATGTTATACATTAAGACATATTACCAGCATTAATTAGATCACTATAAGAAATCCAAAAAATAAAACTTTTGCAGACCTTATTCCAGCACTAATATTCTTTTACAAAAAGTAATAAAAAATTTTAAATGGCTCAAAGAATATTTTTAATATATGTTTTTTATTCAATTTGTGTGTATATCACACAGAACATTCCTATCATTTCTGTGTGCTCTTCCCCCATTGACCCCCTCCCACAGCCCCCTGCCCTACACTGGAATTCATAATTTTGTCATCTGTGACAAAGCCCATTGTGTCAAGCTAGTGTCCCCAGATCTCCCTCAGTGTAAGTTCATCCACTGGGGTCTAGTCAGCCTGTCTAGAGTTCCTCTCTTTAAGAAGATCAGATCTTCCTCCCCTAGCAGTAATCAGTTGCCGATCATTCTACTAAGATTGGGGCCTGCTGCCCATTTCCATAGTTCTGTGCTGGGTTGCATTCTTTTTACCCCTTGTTCTATGTTCCCGAGCCTTATGTGTAGAGGTTGCATCATAGATGTGCCACTTATATTTGGTAATTCACAGACAATCTATGTATAACCAGTTGCAGAACTCTGTAATAATCTCCGTCTGTTGCAAAAGAAACTTCTTTGATGAGTGGTGACTGCCATATATGTATGTAAAGATGAGGATACCTGTTTTGTACTTGGTAAAAAGTTACATTAGCCTAGGGATATGACAGCCTCAGAGATTTCTCTAAAATCCATGATCTCTTCAGCCATGTGTATTTGACTCTCTTTACATTTCCACGTAGGAGTTTCCTCCCATTGAGTGAGCTTTAAGCACAGTTAGGTAGCTAATTATAGTTGATCACTCTCAAGATAAAAGTGCCACTACTATAGTTATTAAGCCTTAAAGCTGTGGATGGTCCATCAATTGATGTTCTCTCTTAGCAGCTTTCATGGTGCTCTCCAAAGCTATGAGCTAGCCTTCCGAGGTGGCTTTCCAGTCAGTTCCAGCTCCATTGCTCCAAATCTTGTGCCTGAAGTATGTCTGTCTTCATCAATAGGGTCTTACCTTCAAGTTCTGGGAGGCAATCAAGGGCTGTGGCAATAGCCAGTGTAATTTTGGGAGTCTCTTGGACAACTCTGTCAACAACTCAAAGGAAGATTTCTTCTGTCTGGCACTGTTTCTTGTTATGTAGCCTTCAGCTACGCATATAGACTCATGTAGAGATACTATATGTGGAATTTGTCAGTAGGTTTTTGGACTAATATGATTCCCTCTGGTTTTTTACACTAGCTAGGCATTATTTATCTCTCCACAAAATGTTTTCTGTGCATGAGTGTTTTGCCTGCATGTAAGTGTACCTGTGTCATCCAAAACCCATGGAGGCCAGAAGAGAGAAGGAACTGGAGTTACAGATGATTGTTAACTGCCATGTGGGTGGTGGGAACTGAACCTAGATCCTCTGCAAGAGCAGTTAGTGCTCTTAACCAGTGAGCCATCTCTCCAGCCCCAAATTATATTTTAAAATAATTCCATTAATACCATCTCTCTTTTATTTGACAGAGTTGTGCTATGTAGCCCAGGCTGGCCTTGAATTTGTGATCCTTTCTCTTCAGCTTCTTGAGGAACTGGGATTGCAAGAGAAACAACACCCAGATTTCTGTTGTACTTTTTATTAATTTTATTATACTTATTTTTAAACTAAATTGTTTTAAGTTCCTATGACTTCAGTTTTTCAGCTCTTAATTATAGGATTTAAAGAACAAGAATTTCCATCTATTGTATGCTTTTTCTTCACTGGGCAGAAATTCAGAGAAAAAGGTGACAGTCATTAAACACACTTCTTAAGACTCAATAAAAACAGTGAGTATTAAGATTCATATGCTGACATATTTATGTTAAAATGAAGAATTTTTCATATTGTCACACAGAATTATCATTATCTCTTTAAGATTAGTTCTTAGCTTCCAAAAGAAAGTACTTTCTAAGCAGACTAAACTTTAAAATAAGTAGTGGCTTCAAAGAGATAGAGACAACACTCTCAAAATAAAACAAGACACACAGAGACCGGGAGAGCTCAGAGGTAAAAAGACATTATTCAAAATGTGATGTTATCTCAAAGTTTTATTATGAAAACTTTGAAAGTCGGGTCAAATAACAATAATCAAAGTTTATAATGTATTGGAAAAGAATGGCAGGTAATCACTCGTATAAAAATTATTTCATGATTTTCTGAAGTACAGCTGACTTAGTATTATGCAGAATTTAATGCCTGACTTTAAAAATTGAGATGAAAGCAGTACGATGTATCATAGTCAAAATAAACAACTCTGAAGATGGCCCAGATAAAAAGGTTTCAGATGAAATAGCTTTTGAGGCATCCAAAAAGTTTTTTTTTTAAAATACATTCACTGAATCAAGTAGAATTATTTTTGATGCCATCAGCATGGTGGACAGGTTTTCTTGTGAATGTGCTTGACTCAAAATGTCTTGGCTTGACTTAGTGCTTTGCTCATTAAAGGATAATGCAGTCGGAAACCTTTTCATGCATGATTTTTAAAACTCCCGGAATACAGTTTATTTACTCTCTACCTCAAAGTAGTGCTTCCTGGGTGCCCTTTGGCATATCTGTGGGTGCAGGGGCAGTAGAAGGAGAAGGTCAGGCTGACCCAGACGTGTGTATACCCTGTCTCTTGCCCTGTGCTGTGCTGTGTTACCTCGGGATTCTGCCAGGGAGTAAGCTGATTGCCAGTACCATGCCCTTGAGTCTCCAAAACCATGCAGCCAGATAAATCTCCTTAATTTCTAAAGTCAGCCTCAAGTATTTTGTTAGTGATGACAGGTAAATGAATGAAATAGCAAGAAATTTAGACCTGAAAAAAGCATCAGAAAGATTCTTTTACCCCCAAATTTAGTCAGGTATGTTTTTATCAGTAAAATACATAGACAAATAAGCATGACATGCTTATGTTTCTGGGGCTTCAGGATTAAGAAGGGTTTGTATCAAGGACAACCCTTGACCAGCCACTTTGTGCTATCCAACCAAAGGAGTTACACTGCAAGGATTTATTAAAAGTATAGAGTCTAGTGAAAGACCAAAAAGACAAAGCAAAGCATTTGTTTAGACATTAACCCTGAAAAAGCGTTTATTATTTATGTACCTCATGCATGCAAAAAAACAAGCCATGAGGAAAAGCAAAATGACCAATTACCATTAGCATTTCAGCATTTGTTTATTTGTTTACTTCTTGTTTTTTTGAGACAGGCTCTCACTAGATAGCCCTGGGTGGCCTGGAACTTGCTATGTAGACCAGGCTGGCCTTGATCTCACAGAGCTCTATCTACCTGCCTCTGACTCCTGAGTGCTGGGATGAAGGGATAGTCACCACACCCACATTTGGGATACATTTAAAACCACTGTTTTCTATACCTTTATTATTGATATTGTTTATATTAAACACCTATTGGTGGTAAAAACAATTTGTCATCTTTTAACTATGATTAAGAACAACAGAAAAAAGCAGAGGAAGCAAGAGTGGAGAAATGGGTCAGGAGAGAGAGAAAGCATCCACTTCAGGTGCTTCCCAAATGCTCACTGCTGTTTTCGAGTGAAAATTTCCAAAAAGGGCCATTTGTGCATAGACCTAGAAACTACAAAGCTACTGGGTAACCAAACCTGCAGAACTGAAACCCAGCACAACTTGGGTAGGCCTCTCTTCCATCAGAATAAAATAAAACAAAGCATGTCTCATCATATAAAATGCGGATTCGAAACACCATGGACTGGGTCCTCTTATTTACAAGTTGTCATGCAGGCTACATTAGTCCAGACCCATAAATATTTATGACAATATCTGACTCCAAGTAGACTGTACAATAACCGAGTAATGTTTTTATCACAAGTACACTGTCAAAAATAATATAATGCTTGGTTTATACTCAAAAAGATCTTATAGTGGTATAGGGAAGATAAGTCAGTGTCTGAAAGCATGAGTGTGTTGAAGAGGAAATAGAGAAGGTCAGAGAAAGCAGCACGCGGCAGAGAGCTCTACCCTAGCTTAACATTGTTTACCCTAGTAAACTAAAGAGATGGGCATCACAGATGGGGGCAATGCTGAGAGCAAAGGTTGAGGGAAGATAGTGGACATGATGTGTCTAGAAAGCTACGGAACAAACAACTGAAAAGGTTACCCATTGTTCCTGACTCCATGGCTCCATTTAGGATTTCTTTGTGATTGATTGATTGTGTGTATTTTACATGTGGGTGCAATGTGTGGATGTGCTTGCTTGTGAATGTAGAAGTCAGAGGTTGACTTTTGGTATTTTCCTCCTTAATTTTTGAGGCTGAATCTCTCACTGAAGGATCTCACTGCCTTTCAGTGCAATTACAGATGCTCACTGCCTTTCAAAAGTCACCATGCCCAACTTTTACCTGGGTTCTGGGAACCTGAACTCAAGGTTTTATGGTTGTATGGCACGTGCTCTTACCTACTGAGCCATCTCCCCAGATCAACGCCACTATGGTGTTAAAGCAATATGTATTCAGTAGAAACTACTTCGAGTTTTGACTTTTGATCTTTTCCAGACCTGTAATATGTGGTATGACATGGTTTTTTGCTGTGGGTAGCTGTCACCCAGCCATGGGTGATGAGGGCAAACAATATGTTACATTATACTGAAATTATAAGGTATGCTGTTTAGTTAACTAGCTGCATTAAATGCATTTCCAACTGGTGATATTTTCAATTTACCACGGTGTAAACTCGATCAGAAGCTGGGGAAAACCTATAGACTGAATGCTTATATGTAGGGAGAAAGTTGTAAGTCATCTCTCACGGGACAAACAGACATTAAACAGACGTATATCTGGGATGAAAATTTGCAAAGTTGAAGTTGGGAATTAGGTGCGTGAGGATATGATTGTGGGTACACTGAGCACATTGGACAAACGAGTGCACAGAAAATGAAGGTCTATTTTGTCTCCTTTCCTAGTCTGTTTTCTGCTCCTACAATATAATATCACAGACTGGCTATCTTATGAAGAAAATTAATTTATTCTTTTGTGATTTTGAAGCTGGGAAAGTCCATTGGTGCTGGTGTGTAGAAAGTAGAATCCAGTGAGTGAAGAAAACAGAGAAATGACGATTGTCCAGTTTATCTTTTTGTAACTGACATGCTGCCAAGCTAAGAATGTTGATAATTCACCAGGACAAATCTCTCAAGGCCTGGTGACCTATTAAAGGCTCCGTCTCTTCATACAATGGCAGTTAAAGTTCAACATGAGTTTTGGAAAGAACCAGTAAACGGTAACATCTCCCATTACCCTTTTAAAATCTGTTGAGATGTGATTGTAGGCTTTTATGAAAGCCCTTCCTCTGTCTCCCTCTCTCTGTCTTTGGTTCTGTCTCTCTCTGTCTCCCTGTCTCTGTCTCTCTCTCTAAATATTTGCTTTAGATTGAAAACACCTTTAAAATCAGGAGTTGGGGTATTTCTCCTTGTGCTGGTCAAAGTTTCTGACTCCAGTTCTTATACTCCTCCCTTCCCTCAGTCAGTTTCTGTGGTGGAGGAGGTGTGGCTGAGTCCTGTGGTTCTCACTGACTTTTTGCAGGCTGCTGTTTGTGCCACTCTTGGGGAAGGAGGGCTGCAGGTGTGAGAAGAAACAAATGGAAAGGAAATGAGGTTTCTTATTGGACTAGGACCATTCTCAACTGATTTCTTGGCTTCTGGACATTGCCATATCTGAAAGTGTTTCTTTTTGGATGTTCTACGGTCTGGGCCTCTCAGCTGGGTCTTCCTTGCATGAGGGGCTAGCTTCTCCTCTTACAGGACACACTAACCTTCTCAGGCTCTTGAGAATCTTTGGACACCTTCCTCCTTACCCACACCAATGGCCTTATACACAGCATCCAAGTCAACTGCACAGTTGCTTTTTGTGGTGCGTGGCCCTCACTTTGGGGATCTTTATACAGTGTTAGCCTCTATTGAGGTGGGTGTGCAGGCGAATTCCAGAGAAGCATCTCTCCTTCAGTTCCTGCCTTACCATGTCAACTGTATCTCATTCCTTTGGATTTTCAACTTGTCATGTCTTCTAGGCTCCCTTAACAGTATATGATGAATAGTGAGCCTTTTAAAAGACCCTGAAGTCATGTTTACTGGGTTTACAGTGTGGATAGGAGATGGTGAGAACCTTCTCATTGGTGACAACTGGTTTCAATGCTCAGCTCTTCCTAAGAGAGTATCTTTAAAGAGTCTTCTTTCAAGGGCCTGGAGAGATGGCTCAATGTATGAGAGCTCTTACTAAGTAAATACGAAGACCAAAGTTCAGGTCCTAGTACCCACATAAATGCCAGATGTGGTCCGTTGCATACCTGTAACACAAGCACTGAATGGGGACAGAGATTGCTGGCATTTACTGGCTTCCAGTCTGCTGAAAATCATGAACTCTATGTTCAGTGAGAGACCCTGCCTCAATGAACAAAGTAGAGAGTGCCAACGGAGGATTCCCTATGCCCACCTATGACATGTGTACATTCACTGGCACTACTCTCCCCAACCCCGACTCAAACTAACCAAACAAGCAAAAACTTTCATTATGAGCAAGAGGCTATAATCTTGCTGGGAAGTTTTTCTCCATAAGTGTCTATTAGTTTGGCCTCATTTTAGGAATTCAGCTAAAGCTTTCATTTTACATCCTATTTCTAGACTCAACTATAACATAGAGTCCAACTCAATCTGTAAGACCAGGAATAAATTTCCTGAGAAAGTGAATAGAGGAATTTTCTGGAAGCAAAGGGGTGGTGGTGGGGAAGCATTTCAAGAATGGGGGATTGCTCAACAGGATTAGAGGCTTATACGGAGGGGAGTTAAGGAAGGACTGAGAAGCACTCATTTGCTTTGCTACATTTTGTTGGTGGCCTTTGGAAGAAGAGCCCACTGGAAAATAGCTGCAGAAGCTGAACTGTAGGAGGCTGAAGAACAGAGGCAAAGAAGGGGAGAAACAGTTCGAGGAATTTCAAAATGGAAACGCAAAGGAAAATGCTGTGTGAAGGGATGGGTATATTGAAAAGCTGTTCAGAAGGCCAAAGAGAGAAGTGATGCTCAGAACAGACGGGTGGTTCCGAGAAGCCACAAGTGAGGTCATCATTGACCTTCAGCAGAAGATGCTTCCCAAGCATCACCAAAGGGAAATAGTATAGATTTAAACAACTGAAGGGCTGGCAATCGGGAGCTGAAGAACTTATGCCTAGACAGCTTTAAAAAATTTATTATTATTATTTTTTTATGAGTGTTTGCCTGCATGTATGCACAGTGCCCACAGAGGCCTGACCTCCTGGAACTGGAGTCACAGATGGTTGTTAGTGTTATGTGGGTCCTGTGCTAGATCAACCAGTGCTCTTAACCACTGAGCCATCTCTCCAGTTCCCTACATGGCGTTTTATTTTATTTTTTTCTTTTTATCTTTGCTTAATAACAACATCTTGGGTTAGGAAGCTTTGGGGGAATGAGAAAAAAAGAAGGTCTCAAATATCCCTTTGCATCTGGAATAAACACAATGGGGAGTCATGACTTCAGAACAATCATAACATTAAATTAGAGCTTATTTTGTTTCATCAACTTTAATCAGAGCTCACCTTCCCCAAGACCCTGGGCTAAGAGCCTCGTAAATGTGCCCCACTCTACTCTTCCCCTTGCACTCCTCGGGGTTTCTCCTATAATCTTGCCCCCATAAACCATTCCCTGAATAGCAGCCAGTATTGGGCCTTATAAACACATACACCACACCTTTGCCCTTCCTAAGCACTGCATGGTGTCCATGCGGCTGGAGAAGTCTTCATGTTTGAGACAATCCCTTTAATCTTGCCTTTTCCCTTTGTTACGTTGCATTGTTCAAAGGCTACTAGGAATGGAGTTGTTTTTATTTCACTTATTTTTTCTATGAGAGAGAGAGAGAGAGAGAGAGAGAGAGAGAGAGAGAGAAATAGAGAGAGAAATAGAGAGATGAGTGTGTGTGTACCTGAAGAGGCCACTGGAGCTCAAATTACAGGCAGTTGTGAACTATCCAATGTGGGTGCTGAGAACTGAAGTTGGGTCCTCTGCAAGAGCAGTATGTGCTCCCAACCACTGAGCGATTTCTCCAACCCCTGGAAACAAAGCTTTTATAGATAAATCATTTTTATTTCACATAATTCATTATTAGGTAATTATTTCAGAGTATTGCCTAGATTACCACTGTTGTCATTATTTGTAATAAATTCACAGAATGAGACACTAAATCAAACTGATTTTCCCCAAGTGCTAAATTCTTTTCTCATACAGCTGGAACTTTGATCATGCTGCCCATAGAAAAAGAAAACTAAAATGTGTCCTATTCTCCGGACTGGCTCAAGGACGCCATAATTCGCAACGTGTGGCAATGGGAATTATGGGAAAATCCCAACACCACTTTTCCTGCTGTTTTTGACTCCCTCCCACTCAGTTTGTTTTATGCCTTGCTCAACCTGAGCAAGTGTGTCTTGGGCAGGATACCAAGATAAATTTTCTGTTATTTGTCACAGTGGTGTTTTCCTACCACTGCACTTAGCCTGCATCCATATTTAAATGACCCGTAAATTTAGGGTAACTTTTACTGAGCCATTAACATTTTCTGTGGGGACAAACACAGCCCATGAGGTTTAGCCCTGGAAGATCTTTTTTCTTTTGTTTTTTCTTTTTAAACTAAATTAAGAAGAATTTGTCTGGAGATTTCCAAAAACAAACAAAGAAGATTTTGGTTTGGTTTTAGTGGTTCTTTTGTATTCTGGGAGTTACACAATGAATAAGTAAAACATAGTAATTGTTTCTTTCTTTTTGTCTTTTTGATATGGGGTCTCCCTGTTGCTCCAGTTGGCCTGGAACTTGCTGTGTAGACCAGACTGGCCTTGAACTCCAGAGTTCTGGAATGAAAGATGTGTACCATCACGCCTCACCTAAGTAAGTAATTATTACCTTACTATTTGAGGAAAGGATCTCTAGAAATATGTATTAAATTATGATTTATACAAGTTTACAACTTTGATTTTTGGATTTACAAATTTTAATGAGAATGTTTTAAACTGAGTATATTAAAGAAAAAAAAACCTTATACAATAAATTTGAAGCACTCCACGTATATTTTCCTGAAATATGAGCAGTATTAATTTATGACTTTAAAAACTTTCATCAACACACTTTTAAGGTGTCCAACAACTTTGTCTTATATTGCTTGAATTATTTTTGCAAATGACACTTAGTAATTGACAAGGAAATAAATATCATTCAGAAAATAATCTTTTTCTTTAAAATTAAAAGAAATTCATTTTAGTGTGTGTGTGTGTGTGTGTGTGTGTGTGTGTATACAGATGAGTGTGGGCACACTTGTGCCATCCTGTGCATGTGGAAATCAGAGCATAGTTTGTGGGAGTCTGTTTTCTCATTCTGTCTGGAGACTGAACTCAGGTCTTTGGGCTTGGCAGCAAGCACCTTTGCTTGCTGAGCCATCTTGCCCTTCCTTACTTTTTTTTAAAGACAGAGTGCATTGCCTGCATGTAGGTAGGTACACCCATGTCGTCAGCGCCTGTGGAGGTCAGAAGAGGGCGTCCTGGAACTGGAGTAGCCACTACGGTGGGAAACAAACCTGGGTCCTCCGCAAGAACAGCCAGTGCTCTGAACTGCCGAGCCATCTCTCCAGTCCCTACTTCTGCTTCTAGAACGTATGGATGAACTGATTTTTGTTTGGGTGCTAAATTTTCTCTACTCTATCTTGGTAGCATTTGTGACCTTTATTGACTCAATAGGCTATACCAGCAGACATTCTTGGCTGACTGGTGAAAAAAATGACATATATGCTTTGGGGGAAATATAAATTAATATGAAGAACTATGAAAGATGATTTAACAAATGCTAAGAGAGCAAATCTGGGGACCAGTGAGATGACTCAGCCGGTAAAGGTGCTTACTGTGCAAGCCTGACTGAAGACATGAAGTGGTTCCTGGAGCCCACAAAAAAGTGGAACAGACTCTACAGAATTGTCCTCTGGCCTTCACATGCCCTCCCCTACCACACACACACACACACGCACGCGCACACACACACACACACACACCACAAATAATATATATAAATAAGATAACATAAAAAGAGAACCAATCTGAGCCAGCATGCTAGAGCAACTGCTTTCTCCAACCCAGTATCTTTAACAAACTCCATATGGTTTACTAAAAGCAGATGGACATCTTTCTGTTGCTACTGTAATCTAGGTAGAATTCCACACCTTGCCTGCTGGGTTTTCTCTTCTTCAGCATCCCCAACCAGACATCATGCTGGTCAAACACTCTGCCACTCAGCTACACTCCAGAGTGGCAGAATTCCACACCCTGGGACACTGGTGCTTAAAGTGAGGTCTAGGGCCAGTCGACATTAACCTTACCTGGGATGAACTATGAAGCAGATCTCTCCAGAAAGAACCAACGGAAGGTCTCTCTGTCTCTGTCTCTGTCTGTCTTTCTCTCTCTCTGACTTTCTGTCTCTCTCTCTCTCAATAGGCTCACATGACTATGGAGGTTGATCAGCCCCTCAGTCTTGCATCCTTACACTGGATATCCAGAAAGCCGGGGCATATTCAGTCTGAGTCTGGAGGTCTAAGAACCAGGAGAATCGTTGCTTTAAATGCCTAGATTCAGCAGTGAGGTGTGAGATGAGGAGTGTGTATTCTTTTCTCTATCTTTTTCTTCTATTCAGGCCCTCAAAGGACCAGACAACACTCAGAAACATAGCAGAGATCTTACCAAGAAATGCCTTCATAGACACTAAGAGGCAGTGTTTAATCTGGGCAGCCCCATGGCCCATTCAAGTGAGTGTGAAATTAATCATCGTAGCTATTTAATAAAAATCCCAAGGAGTGAGGCCCAGCAACTTGTGTATTCTAACAGGATTTTCAGGTGATTCTGAGCCAACAAGCTGCACACAGCTCTAGTACAGTCACTGTGGAAAAGATAATGCTCTGTGCAGAACAGGGGGTTTTACCACACGTGACTACATTTGTCTCTTTGTTACATGATTCATGCCCGTCCTGCAGAGAGCATAGCATGTCATATATACACATGCAGCATTGGAGATGGGAAAAAAGAGAATAATTCCCTGTCCTCTGTATGTGATCTGTATCTGTTAGTGTTTTCATTTTATTACATGAGACAGAAATTCCAGGATAAACCCACTCCAGTAAAAGAATATTTATTCATTCAATAATTGGTAATGTAAGAATTAGTCATAGTAACGGGTAGCACTTATGGAGGATTATTCCAGGGACTGTTCTGTTTGCTTTTCATGGGTTATTCAGTTTTTGCTCACAGAACCCTCTGAAGATGGTAGTATGATTATCTCCATTGTGAATCTGCAGGACCTAAGGCACAGTGAAGTTAGCCATTAGAATTAAAACCCACACAGTGAAGAACGTCTCCCAGTGGCTTCATCAGAGATCAGGTCATGTTGCCCCAAATCTTCCTGTTCTGGTCAGGTGCACACCTTTAATCCCAGCACTAAGGAGGCAGAGAGAGGCAAAGCTCTGTGAGACTGAGACCAACCTATATAGTGAGCTCCAGGGCAGCTGAGGCTATAGGGAGACACTCTCTCTCAAATAGCTTAAAAAAAAAAATCATCCTGGTCTGAAGTTCTATGTGCCACATTTACTCAGTGTCAAAGGTTCTTCACTGAACGAATCACTGTGCCAAAGAGATGGGATGTGCTGATCAGCTGAGAACAGGTGAAACCCATCCCTAGCTCAGAGGGTGGGATGAGAGAACCATGAAGCAAGACTCGGAGTGGGTGGTGAACTCCTGAAAGGAACAGGGGATACTGACAGATGTGCTGCTTTGTTACCAGAGACCTCTACAGTTTCTGATTTACACTGAACTTTTGGTCCATTTTGAATATGCAGGGTAATAGGTGGGAGTTTAGGTTCACTCTTCTGTATGTAGATAACCAGTTTTCCCAGCACCATTTGTAGAAGACACTGTCTTCTCAAGAAAAAAAAAAAAATCCAGGTTTTCTCTTTTATGCAGAACCTAGCTTTGCAAAACAAATAGAGCAGAGTGTGGTGGCTCAAGGCTGTAATCTTAGTATTTTCGAAGCAGGAGAAAGGGGGTTGCCACAAATTTGAGGCCTGTCTGAACTATATACTGAATTCCAGGCCAACCTAGCTATAGAGTGAGAACCTGTCTCAAAAACCCAAGGAGTGTGTGCCTGCGTGTGTGTGCTTGTGTGTGTGTGACGGAAATAGAAGTGAGGCCATTTCGAGGGGGACAGAGGAGAAAGGACAGAGAAGAGTGCTGTTAGAAGGAGGAATTTGAGCACAGTACACAATACACATGTTTAAGGAGTTTGCGGTGAAACCCTTAATTTTCTAGAAGAATATAAACTTTTAAGAAGTTTTTTGTTTTGTTTTGTTTTGTTATTTTGAGGGAGGATCTCACTCTGTAACCTTGGCTGGTCTGGAATTTGCTGTGTAGATCAGGTTGGTTGACCTTGAACTCACAGATATCTGCCTGCCTCTGCCTCCTGGATGCAAGGATTAAGATGAGCGCCACCATCTTGACCTGAACCTATACTTTTATTATTTTAACCCCCCCAGGGGGGTCCAAGTTCCATAAGCCACATGCAAACCACTTTGGCAAAGAAGCTTTTGGGTCATATTCCTGAATCAAAGGGAGGTGAGAGCTGAACTGTCAGGGACAGGTTGCTGACGGTACTCCTGAACTTCATCTCTCCATTTGCCTTTTTTCCAGTAACAGACACCATCTTCAACACCATTCAGTTGCATTTTCTGGTTCTGAGTTCAAAGATCTAGAGAACAACTCATGTCCTCTGAGCTTGGTTAGTCTGTCCAATCCTGAATAACTTGATTTGGTCAGAGTCAAAGTCAAATAAGAATAAAGGTATCTTACTGTTGATGCTAAATGAACAGCCACTTGCCCATTTCTTCTTTCAGCTCAAACCCTAATTTTGTCCAGGCATTGACTGTCCTCTGCATGATCTTGTCTTTGCAAAGTAGTGGCTCTAAGCTCCAGACCCATGAGTGGTAAATTACAACTGATAGAGGCAGATCCTTTGCAGATGGAATTTTAGGTATGGGCATGCAATTCAAGTCTGCTCAAAGAGATGTGAGTGCATCTGATGAAAGTTTCATGGGATTGACTTTCCCCACAGATATATTTACGGACCTTGAAGGTCTGAGCATGTCTATATGAATAGAGATAATCAGGTTTAATAACACCAAGCATAGTGAAACATTCAGACACCAGCTATCAGTGAATTACACGACACATCAAGACACTGATGCTCTTCATATAGAAAGTTGGTTCATGTCAGAAGAAAAAAACGTGTAAACAGGTGGAGCTTGCATAGAAACCATTTATTGAATAGAATATAACTGTTACCTTCCTAAGCCCCTAAGGTGAACTTCAAGATCCCAAATTCAAAACTGATGACACAAAAATCATGGAACTTATTTATCATTTGAGAGACGACTTAGACATTTACCTTAACTTACTGACAATGTACACAATCCATCAGTCCATGATTGTCCTAACCTATGCATTATATGACCTAGAATTCTTTGAAATCAAATTTAAAAACTTTTTGCAAAAAAAAAATCAGTGATTCTATTGTATAGCTACATAAGAAATAGTGACTTCTTGTAGAAATCAAATATATCTTCATAGAGTTCTACATTAAGGATTTTATTTTCCCTTTATTTCGAGTTATTATTTAGGAAATGTAATGTTACATAGGAAGTGTTTTAATATTTGGTAGTCCTACACAGTGAGAGTTATCCACTACTCTACTAGTTACCTTTGCTGTTGCTATGATAAAAAAAGCCTGGCAAAAACCACTTAAGGGAGAAAGAGTTTATTTTGTCTCATAGTTTGAGGGTACAGTTCATCATGGCAGAGGAGGCTTGGTGGCAGGAGCTTGAGCAGCTGGTCAAGTCGCTTCTGCAGTTGGGAAGCAGAGCACCATGAATGTTCTTCTCCTTTCCATCCCATCCAGGACCCTAGCCTGGGGAATGGTGCTGTCCACTTTGTGTGTCTTCCCATCTCAACCTAATCAAGATAATCCTGACAAACATGTCAAAGGCTTGTGTTCTTGGTGATTCTAGGTTCTTCCAAGTTGATAATAGATATTAACCATCCCAATCATTACCAAATACCTGGTGTAATAAAATTCTATGACAAAAAGTGAGGCCAATTAAGAAATTGATATTCTGGGGCTGGAGAGAGGGCTCAGCACATGCTTTTATACTCAGTACTCAGGAGGCAGTATCAGTGAGATAGAAGCCAGCCTGGTCTAAATAGTGAGTGCCAGGTCAGCGGGTCAACACCCACCCCTAAAAAATTATTTTAAATTTATTCTTTGGCGGTTTCATACCTGTCTATGACATATTCTGATAGTTGTCATCTGTTACCCTCTCCCATACTGCCTCCTTCTTACTAACCGTTTCTTATTCTCTACAAGTCCTGTTTTGTCTTTTTTTTTTTTCCTTTTTGAGACAGGGTCTCCCTGTGGCCCACCCAGTTGGCTTTTAAAATTCGTTTTAGCAGCTGAATGTGGTGGTGCACACGTTTAGTCCCAGCCATTAACAGACAGAGGAAGTTGACCTCTGTGAGTCTGAGGCCAGCTAGGGATATAGAGTGAGACTCTTTCTCAAGAAATAAACAAAAAAAATAGAATTTTTTGCACAGTCCACTGAGCTTGATAAAGGTTGCTTACATGAGCATTGGTGTGTGGGGAGTGGGGCTGGCCCATTGCCTGGTGCCTAGGCAAGCTACTAGTGCACATATAACTGAAGAAAATGACTCCCCACCCCTTGACCAACTGTTTACTGCCAATAACTCCCCGGGAAGGAGTGGGGCCTCATGAGCCTCTTCCCCATCCCTGATGGGGTGTTGGGCAAACATTTCTTTGAATTGCGGTGCCTGGGCACTATGTGTGTTTCATTTCAAACTTAGAAAAAGAAAACAAGATGACATCTTGGTGTGGTTGCTGTTATTGTGTTCCACCCACTCCCACATTCTTGTAACAGAGCCTGGCACTATTTATGATTTTCCCTAAAGGCAGAGAAATACTTGATAATTCAATCTGTAGTTTTTAATAGAACTTGGTGACCCTCAAGGCTTAGGAAGCATTCTGAGTCAAGTAGCTATTATGTGCTCCCTTTGCATTTTTTGTACATAACATAACAGCGCTTTGTGTCTTCCTTTATGATCCATTCATGGAAGTCAAGTAAGAACGGGCATGGTGATTTCTAACAACTTTCAAGAAGATAAAAATGCAAATATATTGGGGCTGGAGAGATGGCTCAGTGGTTAAGAGCACTGGCTGTTATTGCAGAGGACCTTGGTTTGGTTCCCAGCACTGACATGGTGGCTAATGATCATTCATAACTCCAGTTCCAGGGGAATCTAACGCCTTCTTCTGACCTCCATGGGCACTACACAACATAGTGCACTTACATACATGCAGGCAAGACACTCACACACACAAGATAAAAATAATAAACAATAAATGCAAATATTGCACGAGTACAGAGTAAGCATATGCTCAAGATTCATTTAGTTCTTTCATTTGAGGAACAGGAGGATAAAATAGCTCAGTGAGGAGCAGAGCACTGATATGGTTGAACAATGAATGGTGGATGTTTCTGTTAAACAGAAATCTATTTAACATCCCCAAAGGCAATAAAACAGCATCTTTTGGGATTGTAACTTTCAACCAGTAGAAATTTTTTACACTTCCACTGACATATAAATTCCTAGAGTTCTGGCTATAAACAGCAACAAAAATTAAATCAAATACAAAATTCACTGAAATCTCACTGATTTTTATATAAGCCTTAAAAGCAATATTCCAGGGTGACATCAACACTCACATCATCATCCTCCTACCCTTCTAAGTTTTTCATATTTTATTCTGAATGGCAGTGAGGTTGCCATGCAGTTGTGCTCATGAAACTGTTCAAGGTAGACACCACTGATAGCTTGGAAGGGGCCCTTATGAAAGGTACACTGATACACCAAGGTTCATTATTGCATTTCTCTTAAGGTGTTGAATTAGCACAGTGAAGCTCTGTTGAGTTTGGATAGTACATTTCTTTCAGGGTGGAGAGGTGTTATAACTTAATGGCTAATAGCATATTCTTAGGAATCTAATCATTTGGTCCTATCACCTCATGATAATGAACGTTGGCAAATTATTCAACATTCTGACTGTGTAATATCCTCAGCTGTCAAACGGGCTAAAAACAATGCCTTCCTTTCAGCTTGTGGAGTTAGTTAAGATGCTAAGTGCATCATAGAACTAGTATAACATCTACTATGATATTACTATGGAATTTCTTCTATCCTGGAACCTCAACTTGATTTTAGGGAATATGATATTTATGAGGCTGGAAAACCATACAGGCAAGTTATCGAGAAGTTTTGAATTAATATTTTTCAAATATTGTATATTTGAGTTTTATGAAGGGAATTTGGTGAAAGAAAGTGGATTACTTAAGGAATAAACTACAGAAATAGACTCGAGGTTGTGTGCTGTGTAGGGAAGGGAAGACAGGCCATGAGACAGAGGAGACAGAGTCTGCTGTAAACTCATCTGTGAAATTTTAGCAAATCATCTGTGATATTTGGACCATTTAACTGTAAATTTAATAAAACCAGTTTTCTTTAGATAATCTGAGGTATAAATGATGGCTTATTTTGTAAAAACTTTTATGGGCAAAATCCATATCCAAGTGCGGATGACCGTGACCCTCGCCTTACACATCTCATGGTTATTGTGGAGCCAAAGTGAAAGAACGTGTGAAAATGTCTTATAACCCATACAGCCTTCTAGAAATGTAAGATTATATTTAGTAGGCTATTTGTTTAATCATACAATATCTCAAAGACAAGCTTGGCATACAGGAAGCAGACTTGAAACTGTTTTTTGTTTTTTTGTTTTTTTGTTTTTTGTTTTTTTTCTACTGAGATCCCAAAAGAGAAACATCCGTGCTCCAAAGGCCAGATGCGAATGAATTTAAGTCAGCTGGGATAGATATAATATGCACAAAACAGTAGAGAAACCACAAATTTTTTACTATCTTAGGGATAAATGCTACAAAACAAAGTAAAACTAAAATAACTGATATTCCTTTTCTTATCCTAGCCTGAAGACGCTATTCAGGAAAAACAGAATTTTCTGTTCCATTAACTCAGCAGATAATGTGTTGGACCAAGTAAGGACAAGCATGCTTTTTGTCATATTGTGGGGAGAAAAAGGAAGCAAGAAATTCATACTTTCTGTAAGCATCCAGATTGATCAACAGCAATAAATAATCATAATATAATTTTTATTTTTTACTTTTAGGTATATAAGGATTTTGCCTGCATGTATGTAAGTGCACCTGTGCATACAGCATCTGTGGAGGCCTGAGGAAGCTGTTGGATTCCCTGGAATTGGTGTTATAGATGATTGTTGGCTTCTGGTCCTCTGCAAGAACAGTCAGTGAGTGCTCTTAACCACTGAGCCTTTCTCCAGCTCCATAATATAATTTTTAATTAAGGCAAAGAAAAAAGAATACTTTGTTTTTAATAAGGAGATCATGAACCTTTGTTTACTTGACCAATGTTTATTTAACTGTTTGTGTAAATAGTGCCATTTTCTGCGTTTTACAGGATATTGTGTACACTGAACTGCATGTGAAATTCTCCATCGCTCTGTATTTATACTTTATAATCTGTTTCTTTTCTTCCCATCTGTCCTCATATCTTTCAAGATAAAGTAACTGAAGAGAAAGAGCAATTAAGAAATTCTCTGTAAATTAAAAAATTTTTGGGAATCAGTTAAAATTTAATAAGTCTAATAAAATGTTAGTTAATACTAGGAATGAACAAAGGACTGAAGATGTAGCTCAGTGTTCGTGTGCTTGCCTAGCACGGCTACAGCCTTTATTTGCTCTCTAGCCCTGTTTAAAAACAAAGAAGATCTATAATCCAAATTAAATAACTTTTCTATCCCTAGATTTTCCCAGCGATTATATAAAACTTCATGAGTATAATAATAAAAATTCTGGAAAAATAGTATCTTTTTTGAAAAACTAAAAACCACCAGGTTGTTATTAATGTAGTTAAACTAAGTCAGAAGCATAGCCAGAAAAGAGTAGCCAGGCTGTTTTAATGAAAACAATGGGAAGAAAGAAACTTCTTCCAAATTGTAGTAATTATTAAAATTAGCTTACCACAACTATGTGTTTCTTTGTGTTTATGAAATGCCCTAGCAATCGCCTTTATTTTTTGGTAAAAAAATTCTTTAGACTGATAATTACTTGATATTACAAATTAATTCATTCCAGTTTTGAAACTACAATATTTGGAAAGGCCAGGAGCTGCTTGGAGGGTGGGATGTTAGATTAATAAATGCCAAGGAAAATAATATTCAGATTCTGCTTATCGTCAGCCACTGTTTGTTCCAGATAGATATTTAGATGTTGTTGCTATTTACACAGAAAAAATCTTTAAAGCAAGTGTGATTTTATCTTTAGAATAAGCTTCAACTAACTGTTACCCACTCTGGAGGGTTAAGCTGAGCATTCTCATCAGTGCTGGAAGCCAGTTACATATACTGATCAGAGACAGCCATGGAATACATTCAGTCAAAAACCATCTATAGCAGAGGGGAGAGGCACATGCTTCTAATCCCAGAACTTGGGATGTAGAGGCAGGAGAATCAGCAATTCACAGCCAGCTGCTACATAGTAAGCTCCAGGTCAGTCTGGGGCTGCAGAACCCAGTCTAGTAAAGAAAAGAGAAAAGAAAATATGTAGGTTCTGTGTGTGCGTTCTGACTCTATTGGTTTTCAGTCTATAAGAGTTTTTAAAAATATTTTTATTTATTATTTTTTATTTTATGTGTATGAGTGTATTACCTGCATGTATATAAGTGCACCCATGTCATGCAATCCCCACGGAGGTCAGAAGAGGGCATCTGGAACTGGAGTTACAGATGGTTGTTAGCCACCACGTGGATGCTGGGAATTGAACCCAGGTCCCCTGAAAGAGCAGCAGGTGCTCATAACCACTGAGTCATCTCTCTAGCCACTAGCACTCTGTTAGAGTTTATATGCACTTTTCCTATCTTTCCAGTCCTTGAATTGTCAGTCCTGGAAATCTATACGTGCTTATTTGTATGCATTCATTCATATGTATTTGTAAACGGATAAAAGGATGAAGAGAAAAGATGAAAGAGATTTTGTCATTGCTCTGCATAAACCTTTATGTTTTCATAATAATAAACATATATATGTGAACATTTATGTGGTGGTTTGAATGAGAAATGTTCCCCCTCAAGCATCCAAACACTTGGTTTGCAGCTGGTGAGTTAGGAGGTGTGGCCTTGCTAAGAGAAAGTGTGTCACTGGGGGCAGGCTTTGAGAGCTCTTAGTCTCATCCTCTTCCTGTTTGCTCTCTCTACTTCCTGTCTGTGGTTGAAGATGTGAGCTCTCAACTTTTTGCACCCACCATTTGCCACCATGCCTCCCCACCACAATGGACTCTGGAACTGTGAAATGAAAGCTTTCCTCCATAAGTCACTTTAGGTCATGGTGTTTTATCATAGCAACAAAAGGTAACTAATACAGAGTGTTGGGGGTCCCAGCACTCAGGGCCAGCCAGAGGGGGACCGAAGGGTCTCTCCCATAGGATGAGGGGGCACCTCCGGGAATTGAGCGGAAAGCCAGCAGTGATGGTCTGCTGCAAACTCATTTATTCAAGAAAGAATTGAGAGTCTTATAGGTCTTGTTAGCCAATAGCCTTATGGGGTGGAGTCCTGACCACAGCCAATCACAGTTTGTTCTCAGGAGGCTCAGGTTCCCTCCAGGCGCTGGGCAGAAACTGGCTCTATAACCAACCAGTGTGGAGCACCACGTCCACGAGAGCCATTCCTTCATTCCTCCTGGCAGGTGGCCTAGCTAGGCCCACCCTGCATTATGCCCAACAACAGAGGATGGAATTGTGGTGGTCTGAATGAAACTGTCCCCCATAGACATTGGGACATTTTGTCCCTAGTTGTTTGGGGAAGTTTTAAGAGGTGGGGTCTCACCGGAGGAAGTACGTCACTGGAGGTGGGCTTTAAGAGTTCTTACCCTTGCCAGAGTTCCTGACACTGCTTACTGTGCCTGCCCAAAGATGCGGTCCATCGGCTCTCTGCCTGACCACCTTTGCCACCATGCCTCCCCCACCGTTTATGGACTCTAATTCCTCTGGAATCATAAGCCAAATAAACTCTTCCTTCTATCTGTTCCTTTGGTTGTGGTGTCTTATCACAACAACAGAAAAGTATTAATACAATATTAGAGAGTGGGCTGTTGCTATGAAGAACCCGACCATGTTGATTTTTGGAGGAATGTGAAAACTTTTGGAACTTTGGACTAGATAAGTAGTCCAAATGCTATAAGAGTGTGGTACGCTATTCTGGAAGGAGCCTGGAAGACAGTACTGTTGAGCCCAGTGTGTACTGTAATGACTTGGTTCAGCTGTTCAGAGGTGAGTAAGGACTTAAATAACAATTGGTCTATAGGACATTCTTGTGATATTTTGGCAAAGATTCTGGCTGCCATTTGCCTCTGTCCTAAGAACTTGCCTGAAGTTAAATTAAAAGGTAGTGAACTAATTCTTTTGGTAGAGTAAATTTCAAGACAGCATAACACTGAATCTGTTGTGGCTTGGTTGTAATTAGTAACACTTATGTAGATCTACTGTGAAAAAGAGAAAGTGGGGCAGAAAAAAAAAATATATATATATATATATATATATAGTTTTAAGAGGAAAAGAGCATAAGGAAACTTAATGTTTAGCCTAATCATGTTTTGGAAGATAGGCTTTCATTGATAAGGAGATTAACACCATTAAGCATCAGCTTCCTGCTCTACAGTGAAACTATGTGAGAAATAACTTCAGGGCAAGACCCTCTCAGCTAAGATCTCTACTTGAGAAAAGTAGCCTAAGGGATTTTCTACAAGTACATCAACATATAAAAGCAGCTGCTAATGTGATCAAAGGGTGCTGGGGTCCATCCCAAGTTAGCAGCTGAACTTGGCAATGCTGTCTACATGGTACTGGCTTTAGAGGCATGAAAGATACAACAATGAGTGAGTCCAACATTATTCCTCCGTGGTTTCAGAGAACCACTGAGGCCAGGCAACTTATAGCAAGCAAGTCTCTGCCTGCATAAAGCTGTGAAAATAAAGCCTGGGTTGCAGTGGAGATCCCTAAGATGTTGACGATGTCAGAACTGTGGGACATCTGCCAAGGAAAGCTCTGTATAGAGAAAAGAAACCAGCCCAAGGGAGATGTATGCTGCAGGCAACAAAGCTGGAGGGGTGAAGCAGTCTGAGCCCTTTGAAACTAAAGTCCCAGACATCAGACATAGATTGGCATTTGTTCTGCTGGTTGTTGATCTTTCTTAGGTCCTGTATTTTCTCACTACGCCCCTATTTCTCTCTTTTGGAATAAGACTATGTATTTTGTGCTATCGTATGCTGGAAGCGTGTAATTTGGTTTTGATTTTACATGGAGGTTACGATTATAAGATTAGGTCTCAAAAGACACTGGACTTCTGAACAATGCTGAGACTGTGAGACATTATGAGGGCTTTTAAAGTTTGGACTCAATACATTTTGCATTATGATATGGCCATGCGTCTATATGGCCTGGGAATAGAACGTGGTGGTTTGATGAAAGGTGTCCTTCAGCCCCCGAGACTCAAGTATTTGAACACCTGGTCTGTTGGTGGTTCTGTTTGGTGGAGGTCATGAAATCTAATGGAGGTGTGGTTTTAAGGGGGGAAGCACATCACAGGGTGGGGTGTGGAAGCTTTGAGGGTTCAAAGCCTCTTCTCATTTCTGGATGCTTTCTCAGCTTCCTGCTTTGGCTGCCTGCTGCCATGTCTTCCTCGTAATTATGGACTCTCTCTCTGGAACCATAAGCCAGGGTTAACTGTTCCTTCTGTAAATCGCCTTCATTCATGGTATTTCATCACAGCAAAAGACAGTAATAAATGCAAATAATTTATTTTTATGTATGTATGTGTGTGAGTGTGTGGGTGTACAGACGCCAGAAGAGAATGCAATATTTCCTGGAGCTGGAGTTACAAGTGGTTGTGAGCCATCTGATGTGGGTGGTGGGAACTGAACTCGGGTCCTCTTACAAGAGCAGTATGTGCTCTTAATTGATGAGCCATATTTTCAACCCCCCAACTATGAACATTAAAAAAAAACTATAAAGTTGAAAGGCAAAAAACTATTTTTTTAAAAAAAGGGGTGAGCCAGAAGAACTGTCATGAGACTATATATGAGCTTTACATGAAAAATTCATATTTTATGTTAAGTAAAGGCAAAGACAAAGAAACTGTTGAGGGTGGTACTAAGAGAGACTTTCACTTGTCCTATATATTTCGTGTTGAAGTTCACTTATTCTGTTTTTATTTTTCAAAGCAAGGTATCATTGTGTTATGCATGCTCGCCTCTAAGTTGAGATCCTCCTGCCTCAGCGCTTTAAGTGCTGGGATTATAGGTGTGTACCACCACACCCAGACAGTTTTAGTGATTTCTTTTCTCAGTGTTCCTAAGAAAGCCCTTTATTTCAGTATTGTATTTTTTATTCTTAGTAGATCTAATTAGATGCTCTCAACTGACTCCTGGTTAACAATATTCTCTCTGCCCTTGAGAAGGATGCTATGACAAGTATTTCATCGTGACCTATTATTCTTGTTTAATTGGGTCCTCTCATTTTGCTTTTTGATGGATTTACTGGCCTTCCCCCTCCACCAACACCTAATAAAGCTTGCATTTATACTGCAGATATCCAGTGTTTTTTCGGTGTTTATATTTGTGGACTTCCTAGGCTGATGATGGGCACCTGGAGGGAGAAGAGCTTCTGGTTTGCCTCTGGCATCTGCCCGTTTCCCCTGTTCTGTGCCAGCTATCTCTCTTTGCCAGAGCATGCTGCTTCCTGTTACAGCTACGAGTAGGGGTGCTGCTGCTGGTAGTATTCCTTCTCAGAGGTGGCTGTACTTCCTAATCATCCAGAGTCCGGTGATGCTCAAATGAATTAACTGGACTGAAGGTGTTTGATTCCCACCTCTCAAATAAAGTATAGCGGAGTTAGTGCTGGTGTGGCTCATAAAATGTGAAAATAACAAGTCCAGGGCTGGAGAGATTTCATTTGGGTTCCCTGGGGAATTCATGGTCTTTGATTCAGGTTCTGAGATCCATCATGTGCCACTTTAACCAAGTTAGCACTCATGACCTCTGTATTAAACTTCAGCTTGGGAGGAAATGCTCCCCTACCTCTGGCTCCACCTCTCTTATACGTCAGGTCCCAGTTCTGCCATTTTCTCAGGGAAACAGGATTTGCAGATTATATATAGCTCTTTATATTTTTCCATCATGAATTGGCACAAGGATTTCTTTAGTGACTGGCTGGTTTTTTCAGATGTCAGGTACATGAGAATTTGGGATATGTCTGTCTTTCTTGTTTATAGGCTTAATCTATGACACTTTGCACAGTCGCAAATAGTCTCTGAGATTGCATAAGCATTTTTTAAAAGAAAAAGCAAAGGAAACAAAGAACAAAGGAAAGTAGTTTTAAGATGGAATGGAATAGATTGTATATCTATTCAAGAACAATCTGCCTCTGGCTCTAGTCACATCTGTAATACATAAATATTGTACATCTACAGACCAGACTTATTCTGGATGCTAGACAACATTTAACTTTCTCATTTTATTAATTCCTGGTCCCTCCCTATTTGTTTGGGTTTTTGAAATGGGGTCTAGCTATGTAGCTGGTCTATCTCCTAATTCAGATCAGACTGGTCGTGAACTTGCTGCAATCCTCCTGCCTCTGCCTCTCTAGAGTTGGGATTAGAGGCATGTGGTCCCATGCCCAGTTGATATTTTCATATCAATGAAATGAAACTAACTCTGTCTCATTCATTGAGAATGAGTAATAATGTCTTAACAGTGCAGTTAAGTAACATTCAGTAAGAGACCGTAGAATGCAAAGCATTCCCTACTTACAAATCTGAAACTCTCTGTGAAAGAGTTAGCAAAAATTAAATGTCCCCTCTGGACACACACACACACACACACAGAGAGTGAGCAGAGTGAGAGGAAGAGGGATGGAGATAGAGAGACAGATGGAGAAAGAGCAAATGCAGATGAAGCAGTTATGGAGCAGTCAAGAAACAAAGGGCATTTTAAGCAGCTGTTCAAGATCTTCCTTCTATACTTCTCCAGATTAGTGATTCTCAGGACCCCTTGTAACTTGAGTGATGGAGCTGACGCCACGGAGTGCTTCCTGCTCATCCAGAGGACCCAGGCCAGCTTCCCAGAAATCACGTCAGGAGGCTCGCAGCTGCCTGTAACTCCAGTTCTGAGGATTTAACGCCCTCTTCTGACCTCCATGAGCACATGCCCACACAGCATTCACCCACACAGACACACATACATAGATATAAATAATATATAATAAAAATTTCAAAACAAGTGAATGAATCTTATGGACCATTGTGTATGTATTTCTAATCCAAAAAATTGAGTTCTGGGTGTGCATTCCTTAGGTTGTTGAATGTTTTGTTTCCTAAAGCCGTTTGAATATCACATTGTGTGAGGACATGAACCGTCTTATTTAATTGGGGCACTAAAATGTGAAAGAAGCACTCACATGTTATTCTTTTACTTAAACTGCTTTTCCGTTTCTGATAGAAAAATCTCAGAGGTCGATGTGTGTAAATGAATGGTGACTGCTGCCCTTGTAGCTTCTGAAAGGATCATAATTTCTCTAGTATTCCCTTCTTGATGTTCAAGTTCTTTCAGCTTGCTCCTCATTTGTGAGTTACAAAGTGAAATTAGCTGTGTCACAATGAAACAAATAAGAAAGTTTTGATCTATGAAATCTCAGCTCTCCTTAGCATGAATGTCTTTCAAAATACAGTTTTTATTTGGTATGAATTTGTCTTGTTTTGTTCTTTTTGCCTGCCTTTGGACCAACTTTCATTCCAAGTAGAAATGGTCATTGTGGAAGTTATCAACTACCAATTAAGGGAGTTCCCAGTGATAGGAAGGAAAAGAAAACAAAGCTCTCAGCAGGCAGGACTTTTACGAATAACTGGAAAGCTCCAACTTAAGACTAATTCACACAGCTTTAGCGTGTGACTCAGGGACCTAGTTTGTGAGTCACTGGCTTTCATTGACATGGGGCTGGCAGTACACCCAAAAGAGCTATGTATGTGAAAAGAGGATGACTGGGAATAAATCAATGATGGACACATTGCAGAGTTGCAAAGATGCATACTGTGACAGTGCTGCCAGTACAAGACAATAGTACCTGTGAGGAAATTGGTGTTACAAGTGATCTAGAACGGAGAGCATTGCAAAGTGGAAGTTCTGTTCACACAGAGTGAGTCATCATGATGCTGCATTTCCAATCTGAGGGCAAGTGTCTTGGAAGTTCTTTATGGAGCACAGAAGTCACAGCCCATTGAAGACAAGCTTGGAGGAGAGACATGGAAGCTGGATACTTCGGGCCGCCTCATATGTGCCCATGAGTTCCTGCTTACATGGTTTTTGCCATGTGGTTGCCCCAAGTCTATGGTCGTCAGACTCACTGTCTGTCTCCCTGGGGAACTGTGGAAGTCTTCCCATTTCTTCTTCATCATTCTATAGACCAACTAGTTCCACCTTTACATCCATTTTCGACCAACCCTACTAAGGATGTTACCAGAAACACAACGTATTCTAGGCTTTTCATTTGCTTTACTGCTGTCTGCCTCTACCCTTGAACCTTGAACACATACACAGGAACTTTCATCCTTTCTTCCAAGGACGTGAGGCATGTTACCCTCAGCTAGGATTAGTGGTGGATTTGTTACAGGTCTTAGCAAACAGTTTACTAGTGGAGGAAGTAGACTGATTCCCAGATAAGTGGGAATATGAAATATGGATATATTGAAATGGAAATTCTAAGTATGGTAATTGGACATGGGAGTACATAAAGAGGTATTTTTTAAGATTTATTATTTTTAAGTTATGTGTGTGTGCCATGTGTGCGTGTGTACACTGGAGTTATGAGCAGTTGTGAACTCTCAGACATAGGTGCCGGGAACCAAACCCAGCTCCTCTGCAAGAGCTGTACACACTCTTAACCACCAAGGCATCTTTCTGGCCAAAGAGATTTTTTTTTTTTTTAAAGAGGAAGGAGTCAGGTGAGCGAAAACTACAGCTTGTGCAGAGACAGAAATCGAATCTTTAAACTGCACTTCATTCAGTGAACCTGTGATAGGAGAACAGGATGGATTTGCGTGCTAGAAATCTGTCTTTTAAAAGAAGTATTTAGTTGAGAGACACAGTTTAAGAAGAACTTTATTTAGCAAAACAACCACTCAAAAGAAAGATTGAAGTGGGGTGTCCCAAGGTGGAGAACAGCCCAGTGTGTTATGTAGTGTGGATTTTAAAGAAGTTTTTATGAGTACCTATGAAGTAGATGTCATATTCATGGGGTGAGGTGGCTTTTTAAGCTCCCAAATTGTGGTAGACCAGATCTCCCTTTTAGAGATTTTTTTTTTTTTCCCCCATGATTCTTCAGAAAAAGCCCACAAAGAGGTAGGAGGGCACCATGTCAAAACTACAGCCACGCGACATTGAGATGATGTGAAATCTTCTGAAGGTGCAGACCCTTTGTTAATGCATGTGTTTGAGAAAATGCCCTGATGTCTTCGATTTTGGGTGAAAGACGTAGGCTCCTAAGTCTTCGATTCTGGGTGAAAGACGGAGGCTCCTAAGACTCAGAAAATAGGGGCTAGAGAGATGGCCCAGCAGTTGAGTGTGCATTACTCTTATAGGTGATCAGAGTTTGGTTTCTAACACCCTTACAGGTAGCTCCAATCACCTGTAACTCCTCCAGCTCTCGGGGATCCAACATTCTTTTTTGCACTCTGTGGGCACTTACATGTGCACATTTACACATACATACACATAATTAAAAACACACAAAAAAACTAAGATTCAGGCCATATATGACTGATACAAGGCTAAAGATGTTCCTAAAGCTTGAAAGAGGCACAAGGACCCTCCCAAAGGTTACATAAGCATTACGTAAGCATTGCTGGGAAGAGTGGATTCGCCAACCTGCTGATTTGCCTTCCAGTCCTGCAGGACTCTCCATGGATCTATGCTGCAGTGGCCTTTTCAGTAACTCGATTGCCTTTAGCCCATCCATGCTTCTGTTTGTACCGTCAGTAAACTCACTGGCTCACTAAACTAGACTTGCATGAAACAATCTCTTTGGTCTTTCATTGGTGCCCTGTCTGGGGTGACTAGATATTTGTTTGCATCCACAGGGAAAAGTCACAGAACAACCTCTTAATCCTATCCAGTGTTGCTAAACTCATCAGCAATGTTCATGTTAGTAAATGCCACGCTCCATCCTTGGGCTTCATTTTACTTGAAATATCAGCTGCATTTGGCACAGAGCTGACTCCTTCCTTATAGATCACATCTTTTTCTAGGATTTGAAGATATCACACACTGTCTTGTTTTCTCTAGATGACCCTTGTTGGTTCAGAACATCCTGATTACTTCTTACCACTTCCTATGGCCTGACTTACCAGAAAATCATCACAGCTCTGCAGATTAGTGGGTAGTTTCCTAACTTATCTCCCTGCTGCTGCCCGGGCCTTGCTGTGGTTTATTTGTTGTTGTTCTTGAAGACAGGTCTCAGTGTATAGCCCTAGACGGCCTGGTGTTTCCTTTATTGTCCTGGTGACTTCAAACTCAGGAATTTTTGACTCAACCTCCAGGGTGGCTTCAGACTCACAGTGGTTCTTTCGTCTCAGCCTCCTCAATAGATTACAGGCATAGAACTCTACTCCTGGATTGTTTTTTTAAGACAAAATTTTACCGTATAGTCCAGGTTAGCCTGAAATCAGCAGTCCTTCTGACGCAGCTTCTGTGAGCTGGAGTACAGGAGTATGTCTCTGTGTCTGACCTGGTTTATTCTGTATGTGTCTGTATGTAGGTGTGCGCACATGACTTTGCACATGCATATTATGTGTATGCAGAGGCAAGAGTTACTCAGACTTGTTCCTCAAGAACTATTTATCTTGGATTTATTTATTTATTTACTTATTTATTTTGAGACAAGGTCACTGAGTTGTAAACTCCCAGTCCCTGAGTTTTTTTATTTTTATATTTATTTATTTATTTATTTATTTGAATTTTGAGGCAGGGTCTCACTCCAGCCTAGGCTGACCTGGGACTCACTCAAGTCCAGGCTGCTTATCTCTCCTTCTTTCTTTAAGTTGCTTTGGTTATGGTTTTTTTTTTTTTGTTTGTTTTTTTGTTTTTTTATTTATCACAGCAACAGAAAAGCAACTAATACAGCCTTCATATCTCAGAACAAAGCCAGTTTCTGTATGTCCACTCCCTCTTCCTCTCCCCCCATTATCTCGTGGATCTTGTTTCCTTTTCTACTTTCAACTTTACCCATCCTTTACAATGGCACCCCTGTGCATGCTGCATATTCCCCATCTTAGCGTGTTTGTGCTGTGTGTCCATTTCACCATGAACACTATTTTCTCCAGTTTCATTAGCACTGAACCTTGAGTTCACATGTACCTACTCAATGAGGGTTATTGAGCATAACAATTGCAAAGTGTAGCATGTGTGAGGTCCTAGGTTTCATCTCCAGCACCCAAAATAAGTACATAAGTAAATAATAAAAAATAAAAATAAGAAACTTTGCAACCTGCCCCATTTTAAACTGTTCTATTTCTCTATAGTGCTCAACTTCAAAAAAAAAAAAACAAAATACACAAAAACTCATACAATTGATTTTTTAAAGTTATTGGTGTTTATTTGGCTTTTCTAATTAGATGATAAACTTGAACAGTATAGAGAGTTTTTTAAAAATCTGTTTGGTTCACTGAACTAAGCAACAAGAATAGTGCCTGACTCACGTAGGCAGCTAGTAACTGTTTCTTAATCTGAATAAGTAGGTTGGTTTTTAATAATGCTCTGTTGGATTTTGAGTATTTAACCATATGTTTGGACTTCAATAGCATATGGGGCTGGAAATGAAGATAGTTAAGAGAAAGTGTGCAGAGGAGGAATGTTCTAATGACCTCACTTTTCCCATACCTACTCTCACTCAACATAGTGCTTAATTTTTCTTTCTTAAGATTCATCTAAGCCAAACACTTCAGGGAAAATGTCCTGTAACTTTAATCTTTAAAGCATTTATATAAAGTAGATGATCTGATTTTTTTCTGTTTTGATTATGTGATAATGTCTATTATTCCCCCAAAGCGTTCCATTTTAAGAAATAAAACTAATCTCTAGTCAAAGGAATATGTCTTGAACTACATTTAGGGGCTTCAATGAGCTGAATAAAAAGGAATATTGGAGACAGTGAGGCTTTTATGAGACCTCTAAAATCATATCATGTTGGTGATGGTCAGATCTGTTTTATCTTTGGCCAAAAATGGCCTTAAATACGTATATAAAGCTTTAAAGAAAAGTGGTCCAAAGAGAGTATATGATTATAAATACTTCAATGAGAAATAGCCTGATAGAATTTAGTCCATTTTAAATAAGCAGGTCCACAGATTGACATCTTTTCTGTAAATGCAATAAACTTTTTCCCATTTTTCAAGAGTAGAAAAATATATTAGGAAGTACCTGATCCATAATCTGAAGAATTTCTTCTCTGTCTGCAATTATCTCCCCTATTGGCTCCATTTCATGGAATCTTAAACAACATAGATACCTCAGTTGTAGCTTAAAATGATGTATAGGAAAGGTAAGCACTGTCTGTGCCCACTGAAGTCATTATATTATTGATTAATATATTGACTCTTTCTTCAGTTCTATTATAAGTAAGGTGTTAGAGAAGTAAGTTACCACCCCTGGCTATAGAGAAAATTAAGATAAAAGATAAAAGTTGCTGCAGGTTAAGTGTGCACAGATGCTTCGGAAGTGAAATTGAGGTATGACTGGCCTAGACAAAGGAATCAGAGATGGAATGGCTGAACTGGACTGTAGAAATAGGAGTACTACAGGCCTGGGAAAGTGGAAATTAATCCCACACGAGTAAGGAAGATGTTACTGCCAAAAAAGAATGTCACGGGAAGGAGTTGATTTGTTATTAGAAATCAGAAAGTGCTAATTAGTTAAGGTGCTGAGTAGCTCTAGTTGTCAACTTGACACACCTGGGTAGAGGGAGCCTCAACTGGGGAACTGCCTCCATTTGGAACTGGCCTGTGATCGGCCAGGGCCCATGTCTTTGGAGTATTTTCTGGATTGTTGAGTCATGGAGGGGGGTCCAGCCCACTGTGGGCGATGCCACCACAGGGCAGGTTGTTCTGTATTGTATAAGAAAGCAGGTTAAGCATGAGCCAGAGAAGCAAGCCAGTAAGCAGCGTTCCTCCATGGCCTGTGCTCCAGCTCCTGCCTCCAGGTTTCTGTCCTGAGTTCCTACGTTGGCCTCCAAAAGTGATGAAGTAGGGGATGTAAGCAGAATAAACCCTTTCTTCCCAAGTTGGTATTGGTCAGAGTGTTTTGTCAGAGTGATTGGAAGCAAACTACAACAGATAATAAACTGATTTGCTAGTTCTTTAGGAGAAAATAGAGTAGGTACATTCATAACTGATTCAATCAACTAAGGAGAAGGGCTCACATACTCCAGATAATGAATACATATGAAATAGACCCACATAAAACAAACAGAAGAAATCTTGTGAGATTGTTTGAATTTTTAATTTATATAAATAAATTTAAAAATCCAGATTAATAAGGATATTTTTGGAGAAATATAATTCACCTAAAGAGATACTAGTAGAGTTAGAAAGCATTTTCAGGTGATGAAAAGATGTTTATAACATCCAAGCTCCATTCTTGATAAAACAAATCTAAACTTGAAATAGACAGATACTTATGAGACATAATGAAAAGGTTTTTGTCAATACCAAAGCCAGAATCATATTTAATGATGAAACCCTGATTCCACAGCACTGGGATCTGGAGGATCCAGTACAACTGTGGTTATGTAGCCCTAGGTTAGATGTCCTCGCCTGTCTATTAGAGAAAAGAAAAGAATTAGAGCTATCGCCATGGAAAGGAGGGGATAACAGTAACAATACTTAACCAAAAGCCTTTTAAAACAATAAGGAAATCCAGTAAAATTCTAAGATTTTTCTATCTTTCTCAAAAATCAATATTGTCATTGAGAGATTAGTCAGTTAGAAAATGTTAGAAGATTATTTTCATAGTGTCAAAGGTTAAATACCTTAAAATATGCTTTATATTTGCAAGACTCATATAAAGAATTAACATCATTATTGATGAGACCCCCCCCCATCATTAACAGATTGAAAACTTATAACGTACTTAGTTAATTAAGCAGAACTTCAAACACGTTGGCTTTTCACTCACATATGATCTGAATTTACAGTGATTCCAATTAAAAAAATAAGAATCAAAACTAAACAAGTTAATTCTCATGAGTACATGGATTGTTACTAGTTCTACAGGATACTAGAACATATAAAGCTCTAATGGCTAAAACAACCTGAAACACATATCACTAGACAAAATGTGAAGTTGAAGAATAAGAATATATATATTATCCTTAGATAATAAAACTCAGTATTTCCTATGTTATTTCTTACTAAGGTATAATTCATAAATTTAATATCAGTCAAGTAATAATAAAAATTAGATAGGAATATGAAAATATATAGAGACTCAAAGTATTTATGATGAATGAAGTGAAATTAAAATTCTATTGATATTTTATATTTTACTTCAGAAATTGTGAATATAAAAAAGTTTCATGATATACTATGTGGGCATAAGCATAACGCAATATTAGCTCTTTTCCATTTATCTCCACTGAGAATCTAAGTTGGCTCAGCTTTATTTGGCAAGATATATGAAAAGCACAAATACCCATATTAGTTGGTCCAACAATTCAACTTCTAAGACCCTATCCTGCAAAAATACTGGTATAAAATGATTTAAATACAAATTTATTCATTGAAATCTTGTTCATAGTTATAAAAAACTGAAATGACTTCAGTAGATATTAATCAGAGGACAGGTAAATAAATCATTGAACACCTATATGATGCATTATTGTAGGAGAATCAGAGAAGACAGGAAATCCATATGCAGATCCCATCACTTACAGCAAGCCTGGGCCACATGGGAAAATCTTATCTGAAAACCAAAACATAAAAAAAGGATTCTGTAGCTAACAGTTAGTAAGCCTCTAATTCCAATTCAGCTTCTCTATTTTAAATAAAGAGACCAAACATTGTACTGGTGACAGAAACTTATGCAGATGGGATGTAGTGAGTAGGGGATGAAGCATCTGCCTAGAATGTACAAGGCCCTGGAGTCCATCTGCAACTCTGCAAAAGAATTTATAAGGATAAATGAGCAAATAAATAAATAAATTACCCAGCTCTCTGTGGTAGATCATCAATATTCTGCTCCCATTCAGATCAGAGTCTGTAACGTTAGTAAAGGGTAAACAGATATCCCTGGATAGCATGAAAAAAATCAACTAAGGAAAGAAATCAAAACTTAGAGTGTATTTAACTTTAGACTATACTCTGTAATCTACCTTAAAGTATTTTCAAGATGTTGGCATGCCTTACCCATAATAACGTCATTTCTGTATGATAGGATCTTGAATAATTATCCTCAACAGTGGGGACAGAAACTAGCCTCCCTAGGTCGTTTTTATTCTCCAGGATCTTACATTTGTGTACTAGATTGCCTAAGGTCAGGAAAGATTGCTGCATCTGTGGAACAAAGATTTCCTCTGTGCCATGCTGAATGACACCATTTCCTTTAAGACTTGGACCTAAACTCCATTTGAAACACATTTGCTTTCCTCTTTTCCCTCTGGATTACTTCCTCTCAGATTGTGCCTTAATCACATACCACACCAACTCTTAGACTTATAATATGTAATTAATATAATATACCCTCCTTTTCAATGAAATAATACAGATATTTAATGAAGTACCCACAAAATGAAGGGAAGTGTATTAAATGATTCAGGGAAGTTCTTTTCCCAGGGTACACTGTGTGGTGAAGACATAGGAGGAATGCATTTAAAGTAGTCATTTAAAACCACTTATAGGTTCTTGTTTGTGACCAACTAATTATATTTTTATATAACTGCACATAATGAGAAGGTATTATTTGTACTTATTTCATAGAATTGGAAAATACACGACTATTTCTTGATAAGTAAATAATGGCAGCATGTCAGCAGTCATTGACATTGGGTAGTAAGGGTTTATAAAATGGCTCGTTGTACAATTCTTTAGACTTTTTTTGCAAATTTTATAATTTTTTCACTCAATAAAGAATTGAACAAAATTCTTGATCCACTGGAATGTATTTAGTAGCTACGGACATAAAGAAAGAAGAAAGCTGAGCACTTGGGAGCTTAGGCAGAGGTACTGTCAATTCGAGCAATTTTATGCTACATATCAGAGGCCCTGTCACTTTAGGAGTCAGAGACATGGGCCTGTGCTCAGGCAGCAGGCAGGTCTGGGTTTTGATTGCCAGTGGCCTGGTACTGCACAGCTCAAGTGATCCCCGGCTCTGGGCAGCAGCCAGTGGTATTAATAATCAGTGGCAGCCAATTCCTGATCCAAGCGTCAGGTGTCAGGACCCAGCTTGGATGGCTGGTGTTATATATTAGGGTATGGGCATCAAGATCCTGAGTTATTAAGGTTTGGCAGCTCTCTGGAACTTCTTTCAGTGGCTTGAGTACTGTCGATCTCTCCGCTTTGGCTCTTCAAGGCATCTTCACGTTTAGTCTTAGCTTCCTGTGGCCTTTGCCCCTGGTTGCCCACTGGATGCCTTATCTGCCATTTCCCTGATGTTGCGGTTACCATCACTACTGCCATTGCTGCCAATACTGCTGCCTGCCATGGAGCAGCCGCTGCCACCACGACCACTGCTCTGCCGACTCCACCCAAGATGAAATCTACACGTAGAGAAGAAAAGACTGGGAAGGGTCTTTTATTGAGCCTGATATTGCAATACCTAGGGATTATCCTGACGGACACAAAGTGCAAGTCAGCATGGTTACACAGCCAGGAGAGGGTATATGACATGGGTATTGTATGCAAATTAGGTTATTATAATTTGTGCCTATCACTGCACCGCTTTCAGTTTCATCGAGACCAGTGACAGCTAAGCACAGGCACAACCCTCCTATTTGTCAGCCACAGCCTTTTGCTGAATAAGTGTAGTGCTTTCTTTCCTTAGACCTGTAGACCTGAAAGGTCATACAGCCAGAAACTGGCTCTCTGGAGTAGCTGCAGACCAGGTCATCTAAAGTCAACCCAGGTTTGTCTTGCCTCCAGTGAAGCTTTTCATCACTGGGGCAGGCTGGGAGTGAACCAAAGCCTCCTATGAAGGAGTCTCATCCTCTACAACCATGGTTAAAATACTCTATACAGTTGCTCTCTAGATAGTTCTCTATTCAAGGATTTGAGTCATAAGGGATAGGTCTGTCAAATTGCTCCAGACAGTTTTATTTAATGAGAAAACATCAAAAGGTCCTTACAGACAAAGACTTAACAAAGGATTAACTAAGACTCTCAACAAGATTTAGCAGCAATCAACAGTGTTTAAGCCCTGCCCCAATACCTAGGGAGAGTTTGGTCCTCTGTTTCAAAATATTTAGCTTCTATGTATGATGTCCTTTGTATAGCTCTTACCAGCTATCAACAACATTTCAAAAATCATACTATAAACCATTTAGTACCTTTGTAGTCTTTGTTGACTACAGTCACTCTTCAGCTTTCTGCAGCTAGAAATCATAACAGCTAGGCCACCTGAATGAAAGGAAACTTCCGTAAGTTGTAAGTTCTGTGACCATTGCCTTATCAGATCATGTAGCAAGCCAGAGTGAATGAAAGACGAGAATTCTACTTGGATTATTAATTAACTAAAAGTTAAAATCAACAACAGGAAAGATTAGCAGCAGTTACTCATGGACAGCTAGATGACCTTCAACCAAGATATGCTGAAAGACATGGAAGAAGGAGAGCTTGGTAGTTATTGGAGCTGGTGGCATCTTAACAGGATTCTTCATAATTTCCTAAGTGACTCAGCTGCTATTGCACAATTGATGCATTGAAAGTCCATTTCCTCCAGAAATCACCATGGTGCTGAATAGTGAGTTCCTGATCCACCTTATTAATTACTTCTCTGGTTTACCAAAATGCAGTCCAGACTGCTGTGTTTAACTGATGGATGGACTGCATTCTACTTCATTAAAAATATCTTAAGAGCCTTTACCACACACACTGATTTAATTTTTTTTTTTTTTTTTTGCCTTTTAGTCTAACTGTAGGAGTCTGGACCAGTAGTCCCACAGTATATCCTGTGTTATTTTGAGCTTCTTCAGAAGATGTTTGGTCGTGTGCTGAAAATAAATATCAGTCAAATCATTATTCTTTATTCAGGAAGAGCCTGACCGAATGGTGAAAATAGAGCAAAGCTGTCCCAATCCTCAGGGGAAAGATCTCCAGTCTGGGAGAAGGGATTTGTTTTCAACTGAAAGCATAAAAACAACCTTGAAAAAAATAAACATCATGGCTTAGATAGGGTCTCATTACTCAGTTCTTCATCGAGAAAACCAAGCCATAAATACGTGTAGGAACAGATGGGGGCAGAGTTCTAAAGGAATGGGTAAACCAATTCTGAAATATATTTGATCAGGTTCTTAAGTTTCTGTTCACTGAAGCCTAATCTCATGAAGAAATAAGGGAAATGATACTTTCATATCCTCATTTGGAAGGGTTCCACATCTCACTTTCAAAAAACTTAGCACTAGGTAAATCCTTGTTATGCACAGTAATTAATAACCCTCAGTAAAAAATCCTAAATCGTATTCTGCCAGGGTTTATCTTTCCTAGGAAATACATGCTGACTAGTACCATGTCTGTTTACTCATTTATCTTTGCATGTTAATAAAAGTTAGGATGTTGTCACTTGCAAAAGCAAGTGTTTGGTTTGCTAGCATTCCTTTAGGAAATACCCTATGTTTAGACAGAGTTTTAAAACAGTCAGCATCCGGCCCAAACATCTGATAAACTGTAAAGCAGGAATAGGTGCTTTAATTTTAGAGTGACCATGACTTATTTCCTCTCATTGCAGGTCTGTGGTTTCTTGTCTCTGGGGCCCAATACTGAGTGGGAAGAAATTGTCACTGGATTTTGTATAGACTGAGGAAAAATGCCTAAGTAAAGAAGTATTTTTTTTTTTATCAGAGTCAGGATCTCATTTAATTTCTTGGTTTAAGGATCACAAATTCTGCAAATGATTTCAAATGTACTGAAAGAGTTCACAAGTAGTCTTATACGACCAGGGCATGAGTTTTGGACCACTTGTCCTTGCACTGGAGTCAGGTAGGGGAAACTGAGGATAGCATTTTGGGGAGGCATTTCCAAAATTTTTATTAGAAAAATATCTTCAAGGACGTCTTCATTCATGTTCTTCTTGTTCTCTTCCTAAATGAGCATAAAGGTTTCCTTTCTTGGCTTGAAGTAAATGAAGAACAATAAAATTAGATCATCACCTCTCCTAAGGTTATTAAAGGCACAAATGCTAATTTATGACAAACAGCTATTGTGTTCGCCCACATCTAACAGTGTTCAGTCAAATGGTTGTGTGAAAATTCTAGCCTGTTTTGTTCCTGTATTAAGAAATCTTTGAAAACCAAAAAGACTTTTGTAAACTTCAAAAAGGTGTGATGGCCAATTGTTTAAACCGCTGTGAGAAAATTCTCCCACGAGTTCATAGAACAGAGTGTTGTGATGTTAGAGACTCAATGCTTTTCACACAGGATGTTATCCATGCCCAGGAGCCTGCCGCTGAGATGTGGGAAGCACCACGCTTCCAGGTTTAGAGGATGGGGGCTGTAAACAGGATGCTGAGTACCAGCTAAGGACACATGCCTCTCCTTGGAGACACAACAGATTGGCAATATTTTGATGAGGAAAATATTCTAAAACTTAAATGTTTTTCCAATTGTCTTTTTTATAGTTTATAAATGAGCCAAATATAAAGTCCTCTTTTAGGCAGCAGATACTGATAAAATTCTAGCATAACTTTCAAATATTTCAAGCATAAAACATGAATCTGCTTTTTATTAAACAGTACATCTTTTTATGATAGTAACTAATAAATAAAAAGTTATTGTCTGGTTTGCATTCTCTTGACGTATAAGATTTAAAATAATAAAAATTTATGTAGTATATAGAAATTACCTTCTAATTAAGTATAAAGTTTTCTTGTGTATTAATTTTCCTTAAATAAAACTGTAAACCTACACAGCCAGAAAAGAAAAGAAATAAAAGGATCTCACGGTTATGTATAAGTACTTGTGATTTAGTAGTGGCAACGTTGCTATGACCATTTTCAAGTATTGCATTTCCCTTTCTGGAAAAGATACACACTAGACAACAGATTAACGATTGCCTTTGGTGGGAACAGAAAGCTCAGAAAATTCAAAGAAAGGCATGCGAAGGACAGCACACATCTGGTGAACTGTCTTTATGAGAGCGTAGTCAAAAGTTAGTACCCAGCTCTCCTCACTCTGCATCCTTTTAAAGCCAGAAACTGGTGAATTAAAAGATGTATCGTATAGAGTCTACCTTTCCAGTGAAATACCTCCTCGGCCCAATCCAGATCCTTGTTATTCTGAGCCTTCGTTTCTGACTCCACCTCTTAGCACATAAATCTTCCCTCAGTCCAGCCACCTACACACATCCTTTGGCAGTTCTCAGAAAACGCAGAACTCCACCCCAGCCCCGCCTCACCGGGTATCTTTATTCACATTCTTAGGTTCCCAGTTTGTCCTCTTGATTCATTTGCTTTCTCATTTCAGGCCCTGCTTTATGTACTCCTTTCTCTTTCAAAAGCCTCTTTAATTCATACGCAAGATTCTCTGCTGAGAAAGAAAAGCACAAGAAACAGCCACTTGGCATCTGCAGCGCCTCTTGGTTTGCTTCTTCCGCCCCTGTTAAACAGTCAAACTTAAGTCACACTGTTTTCCGTCCTAACCACACTCACTCTCCAGCGCTCTGAAATCCGCAGCACTCTGTGCACCAGCATGCCCTTACCTCACTCACTTCAGCTCCTGTAGAGACCACCAGTCAGGGACTAAGACTAAAATCGGTATCTGAAGTAAAAAATCTGGGTTTTACTAGACTTTTTTGAAGTATTTGAAACAGCCCATAGCTCTTTCCTGGAAACTTAAGCCCTATGGTTTAGTGACAGCTTACGACTGGTTCCCTGCCCCCTCCTTTTCCTTTCCGATTGCATGTAGGACATGCATGTTCTTTTGCTAATGGCCTCTTTATGGACTCCCCTTCCTCCAGACTTTCTAAATCCTGGCCATCTTCAGGTGTCTGACTTTTGTTCTCATTTCACCCTGACATGATCTTACGCGCTATAGGTGAGCAGTTATTGTCAGCGGAATGAACGCAACATGTTGGTTCCTTTTTTGCATCAAAATGGTGAGAAGGGAAGTTACAGAAGGACATGGCATTATCACTATGAAGTAAAAATGAATAGGGGGCTTGGAGAGATGGCTCAGTGGTTACGAGCACGGACTGCTCTTACAGCAGAGGACTCGGGTTCGATTCCCAGCACCCACATGGCGGAGAACAACTGGCTGTAACTCCATTTCCAGGGGAATCCGACCTCCTCTTCTAATCTCCTTGGGCATTGCAGGACACAGGTGCACTTACAGGCATGCAGGCAATACACTCATACACATAAAATAAAATAAAATAAATTTAAAGGAATCAAGTCGAAGATGAAATACTGTTATGCATATAAACCACTGATTGTTTAGCTGTGAAAGAAACAATTTGTGCAGTCCAATGGAAATACATTTTAGGAGCAAAAATTGATTTGAAAAGCTGATTAGTATATGGCAAATATGATAAGGATTACAAAGAAAACATGAAGGAAGCTGAAGCAGAAATGAGCAGGGGCTGGGGATGAGGCAGTACTCTGATCAGGGTTATTCAAACTGTGATCTGTGAAATGGTACAATCTGCAAATTGTTTATTTCTTGTCTGCAGAGAGAAAAACGTACACGTGGAGAGCAAGTTTTTAGAAACTTGTAGAGCAACTTGGCCATGCTGCAGTACTCAGATGTACAGTAGAGACTGTTCAGCATAACAGAGACTGTTGCTCTTCCCTCATTGGTACTGTGGGTTGCACTGAAGTCCTATGTACAGTGGAACTGTGTTATAACCGGTGACATTGTGATGGTTTGTCAACTGCATATATAGTCTAATGTCCTAGTTTGCTTTCTATTGCTGTGATAAAACACTCTGACCAAAATCAATTCAGGAGGAAAGCGTTTATTTCATCTTACTCTTCCAAGAACCTGGAGCACAGACCACTGAGGAGTGATGTATACTGGTTTCCTTGCTATGGCCCGTCTTCCTTATACGCCCCAGAACCACCTTCCCTCAGATGGCCCCACTCATAGGGGACTTGGCCTTCCCGTATCACTCAGCAATCAAGAAAATACCTCACAGACATGGCCACAGGCCAGTCTGATAGAGGAAATGCCCTAATTGAGATTCCTTTTTCCTAGATGTGACAAGTAGAGAACTGAAGCCAGCCATGACACTAAATACATATAAAACCCACTGTCCCTTTCTTTCATGAAAAAATAATATAAGGTTAGGGATATAGCTCAATGGTAGAGTAACTTGCCTAGCATGCTCAAGGTCCTGAGTTTAATCACCAGCAAAACACACACACACACACACACACACAGAGAATTATAAAAAAACATATATTTAACTGTAACTTTACAGGAAAAAATCACCAGAACTGATTACTGATGGTGTAATAATTACGAATTTTTAAAACACAGTGTCCTCTATTCATTAGCAAAAATTGAAAATTTATGCATGAGATGATTGGCTTTTTAAAAATTCTGATTAGCAAACATCTGAGATGTTGGCCATTATAAATATAATTAAAACAAAGCATAGAAGCAGTTAAAAATATATATTAGCCTCCACAAATAAAGTCGTCATTAATTCAGTCTAGATTAGATAAATCTAATTAACAAGCACAAACAAGCTCATTTGTCATGTTAAAATCTAAGTATCAATACCTATTGTTTTGTTAAGGTATGTGAATAGGCCTTTATTGCTGTGAGTAACTATTTCACTAATAAATTTTTTAGTCATAATGATGAATCAATAGTTATACATACAGTAGAAATGCTCCATCTTGCCTCATGTACTTTTAATGAATAACGTTTGCAGTTTGTGTATGCATACCTGTATGTATATGTGCGTGTGCGTGTGCGTGTGTGTGTGTGTGTGTGTGTGTGTGTGTGTGTGTGTAGGACAGAGGTCAACATTGACTGTCATTCCTCAGGAGCTGTCCACCTTGTTTTGAGACAGGGTCTCTCACTGGCCTGGACCATGCTAAGAAGAGTGGTGGGCCAGCAAAACCTACGGCTCTTCCTCTCTCTGCGCCCCAGCTTGAGATTACAAGTGCCGCCCCCCCTTCAGTTTTTGACACAGCTTCTGGATAAGGAACTGAGGTCCTTATGCTTGTCTGGCAAGTGCTTTACTGACTGAGCCATTTCCCTAGCCCACAGTTTCGTTTTTGTTTTTAATAAAAATCAACATTAGATCTGTTCTTATATTTCTTAAAATAGAACCGTATGTTTGATGATTTTCATAATGAAAAATAAGTCTTTATTTTGAGGCTGTTTGTTTTTATTTCATTTCCTACTTTATTTGTGTCACATTTGATAAAAATACAGGTCTTCGATGTATTGTGGGGGCAGCATGCAAGGCACAGATAATGAGAATACAGGAGCTGTAGTCTTCTGTTACCTAAATGTCTCAGATTTCTGCCTTTTATGCTCATCTTCATAATAACCACCTTTCATGAAACTGTAGTCCCTTAAAACACAGACATTAACAGATGCATATCAAGCTTTTCCTCCTATTTCTCTTCCTCTTCACATCTTGTTCCTCTTCTTTTTTTTTTTTTTATTGAATCTTAGTGTATTTCATACAGAACATCTCAGTCAATCTTAATCATCTTTAAACTTCCTTCCCTACTGGCACCCTCCCCAACTAAAATCTGTACATTCTGTCATCTGTGTTAAGGCCTATTTTGTCAAGACAATGTCTCCAGATGTTCCTCAGTGCAAGCTCATCTACGGAGGTCTAGTCAGCCAATCTTCTAGACCTTGCTTTAGGAAGATCAGCTCTTCCTCATCCAACAGTAATCAACTGCCAATATTTCTTCAGGGAAGATTGGGTTCTACTGCCCATTTCCACAGTTCAGTCCTGGGTTTTTGTCTGCTTGAGTTTGCATGGGTCTTGAGCATGCTGAAACTACTGTTATAGGTTCATATGGGCAGGGTCCCAGGAGCTTGTAAGATTCTATTTCCGTATGGTCCTGCACCTCTCTGGCTCTTATAATCTGTCCACCCCTCTTCTGCAATGGTCCCTGGGACCTGGGTGAGTGAAGCTGAATATAGAGTCCTGTCTAGGGACTCACACTCTACAGACTCCTAACCTCCATACTTAGCCCATTTGTGACCTTTTGTGTTACTGGCCCTCTCTTGCATGAGGGAGCTTCATTAATGAGAGTTGAAATATTCATTAATGTCCTCTTGGCTCCTTGTTCTAAGTTTCATGAGGCTTAGGTGTAGAGATTGCATTGTAAATGTGCTACTTAGGCATGGGCAATTCAAAGACAATGTCTGCGTGTGACCAATTGTGGTACTCTGTAAGTAGTCTCTGTCTGGTGCAAAAGAAGCTTCTTTGATGACTGGTGACTGGGATACTTGACTGTAAATGTAAGGATAGATATTTTACATTTAGTAAGAAGTTACATTAGCCTAGGGTTGTGACACCCTTGAGGATTTCTCTAAAACCTCTGACCTCTTCAGCCATGTGCATTTGGCTATGATTACAGCACTACACATAAGTTTCCTCCCATTGAGTGGACTTGAAATGCAATTGGGTAGCTGTTGATTGACTCCAAGATGAAAGTGCCACTACTGCACCAGTGTCCATTGCTGTGCTGGTCTTTGATGTGGTTATTTGGTCATGAAGCTGATGTTGGAATGTTGATTGATGTTCTCCCTTAGCAGCTTACATAATGCTCTTCAGAGCTAGGAGAGCTCGCCTTCAGGAGAAGTGGCTTCCAGGTCTTTTCAGCTCCATTGCTCCAAATCCAGTCTCCAAAGAATGTCCTGCTTTCAGCAATAGGGTCTTACCTTCAAGTTCTGAGAGTCAATCAAGGGTTTTAACAATAGCCAGGGCGTCTCTTGGACCTCCCTGGCCAAGAAGTCAAAGGAAGATTTCTCCTGTCTGGCACTGTTTCTTGTTATGTAGCCTTCAGCTGTGCACGTGGACTCATGTAGAGGTAGAGCTTACCTTCATTTAGTTTCTTTCTCTTGCCCGTTAGGTATGGTCATTCCTTTCTTCAGCTCTGTGTTTTGCCTCAATAATTCTCTGAAAGGCTGGTTTTGTGGACATGAATTAATTTAGCCTACTCATGTCATGGAAAAGTTTTCTTTGCCCTTCAACAATAATAGACATTTTTGCTGAGTAAATTATTCTGTGTTGATATCTATAGTCATTTAGAACTGGAAATATTTGGGTCCAAGCTCTTCTGGCTCTCAAAGTTTGCTTTGAAAAGTTGGTTGTAATTCTGATGGGTTTTCCTTTATATGTGACTTGTTTTTTTTTTCTTTTGCAGCTTTGTGTATTCTCTCTTTGTTATATATGTTTAGTGCTTTTACTGTGATAAGTCGTGGGGAATTCTTTTCTGGTCCTATCTATTTGGTGTTCTATGCGCTTCTTGTCTTTGTATGGTCATGTCTTTCCTTAGTTTCAGAAATTTTCTTCTACAATCCTGTTGAAGATCTGGTCAGTCAGTACCATTATCCTGAGATTCTTCTCCTCTTTCTATGCCTATGATGCATAAGTTTGGTATTTCCATGATGTGCCACATTTCCTGAATATTCTACTTCTGTGTTTTTTTTAAATTTTCATATTCTTTTCTTGAGCAGTTCGGTTCTTCAACTTTATTGTCCAGTACTGATATTCTGTGTTCCATTTCATTCATTCTACTGGTGAGGGTTTCTCCTTTCATTTCAAATTGGCCTACTGAATCTTCACTTCCTTCTTCATTTCAGTGTGAGTTTTCTTCAATATTTCTGTCTCTTTTGTGAATTAAGTCGGAAGTTTATCTCTATCTTCTCGTAGTTCTTTAATTTGTTTGATTGTGTGTTCTTTAAATTCATTGAATTCTTTGATCATGTTTATGATTGTTCTTTTAAACTCTGTGTACTCAGTTATCTCTATGGGGTTCTTGCTGTAGAACTCTTCTATAAGACTGGTGATACTTGGTGGGGACATATTATTTGAGTTTTTCATATTATTATCTTTTTGTTGTGGATTATCTTGGCATGTGGATTTCTTTCGTTGTTTGTGATTTTGATGTGAAACTCAAGCATTCCTCTGTTGAGCTGAAGTCTAATTTGGTTTGTATACTTGATGTGACTTGGTTATTTACTTATTGGTCATGAAAAGCTGATTGGCCAGGGCTTTAGGTTCTCTCTTTTGATTTTATTCTGGAGGGACTGGACGGCTCTGGTCCACTTAGTTGCTCAGGAGTTTCTGTGGAGGAACAAGTCAGGGAAGATCAAATGCTCTCAGAGTCTCTCAAGGTCTGGACCACTCTAGCCAACAGGCACAGCACTATTTGGGAAGATTGCTAGGCAGAGACAGATCAGTTGTTCTCAGGCTGTTTGCAAAGGACTAAGCCCCTACTAAAGGGTCCTGCAGCAGTGGGAGAGGCTGCAGATGGTACCAACGTAGAGAAATGGGCATGCAATTTGGAGATCTCAGAGCAGGAAGAGCTAAGAGGGCAGTCCAAAGATCTCTTGGGGGGTGGGTAAGAGCAAAAGTAGACCTGTGCCCAATGCTGGAAGAAGAACAGGATGTGGAGTACGGGAGATTTGATTTGTTGAGGTGGCAGGGGAGTGGAGATGTAGTGGGCAGGATCAGATTTACTAGGGAAGAAGGCTGGTCTCAGGAATCCAAGGCAAGTTAGTAGTGAGGACTGTCAGGTAGAAGGCTGATCTCAGGAATGCAAAGGCAAGTTGGGGATGGAGACAGCCCATGAAGGCTCTAACAAACTAGACTGAAAAACAGAGGATCAGGATACAGTGGGTGGGTCTGGATTAAGAGGGCAGTCCAGAGATCTGGGGTGCTGAAAGCAGGAGAGGCCTGTATCCAAGGCTAGATAGGAGAACAGTTGTTTCTGTTCTATATCCATCCTTAAAATATAAACCTTCTTGAAAATTCTGGAGTAGTTATTGATTGTATAAGTGTCTTATATGTTGCCTTCATTTTCTGAGTTACTGTAAGGGGAGTATTTTATACATGTACATATTCATTTTGTGTGTGTATGTGTATATTTCCATTAATATATAAAAATGGTATATCTGTATACATGGAGAGATTATTTATTATATTTGTCTAAAACTCCAAGTTTTGACCTGATATGAGCTACATCTTAGGTTTTATATTCAACTGGATTAGTATATGACCCTTCATATGGTAAGTACTCAGTAATTGTTTTCTGCTGACCACAGAGCAGTGAGAAATCTAACATTGCAAACCTCTTCCATTGATTATCCTCACCCCCACACACACAATAGCCAGGACAAGTTTATTACAAACCCGTTATTTTTGTTGGGGATGAAGCTTTGGAAGTTTCTATTATTGACTCAACTAACACAGAATGTCTGTGCAGAGAGCAGAATAATTTGAAAACAGCCTGTTTTCTTTTTCTTTTGAAAATGAGATTCTTAAAAGACACTTGTAGGGGTTGTGCATTGTAACTGGCTAAGGGTTTAAGTTTCAGAACCCTATCTCAGGACCAAGTTTTCAACATACTTATTTTCCTGATACCAGTCTTCTAGATGCTAAGGTCACAGGGGCAAATCAGTTTGCAAGAGGAAAGCTCTCTGGAAGAGGTATGGGGGAGATATCTGGGTTGCAAATGCTTTCAGTCAATCAAACCCTAACCCGGCTTCCTTGATTTTTCAAACCTTGTGTATTTTTTAAAATTTTAATCCACATGTATCTTATTCACATACACTGGATTTTTTAGAACAACTGTTTAATGTCTAAAAAGTCATTTAAGAATTTTGCCTTCCCCCAGTCAAATCCAGATCTGCATTTTTCAATCAAAAATTGATTTGAGGTTCAATGACTGAAGATCAGTTTGAAATCTTAAACTTATTCTTCTCAGACAAATGTTTAAAACTGGGCATAGTGACATTTGCCTATAATTCTAGTGCTGAGGAGACCAAGAGAGAAAGATGGAAGGGTCAAGGCCAGCAGGGGTATATAGCAAGACCCTCATAAATAAAACAAATAAGAGCTGTCTCTCTTAGAGAATCTGTAAACCAGAGGAAAGGTTTGCTCACTTAAATCTATTAAGTAACAGGATTTAGGATGACTTTTACTTGGGGAAATTTGAAATTTGACAAGGGACTGGGGAGAGATGGCTCAGCAGTTAAGAACATTGCTGCTCTTGCAGAGGACTCAGGTTTGGTTCCCAGCATCCACATGGCAGCTAACAACCATAACTCCAGTTCCAGGATCCAGTGCCTTCTTCTGGACTCTGTGGACATCGCAGGACATGGATACACTTACACATATGCAGGCAAAACACTCATACACATAAAATTAAAATTAAATAATGTTAATAAAAAAGACAAAGACAAAATCATCAAGTGCTTTTCTAATGCTTTTTCATTTTGAAAGATCAGCTAGTTTATACAGTGTCACTCATGTAATATTAGTGTATATATGGAAATAAATTTACTATAAAGAATTGGTTCAGGGGATGGAGAAATGGCAATTTAGTTTATACTATACTTGCAGAGAACCAGAGTTTGTTTCCCAGCATCCATGCTCAGCGGCTCACAACCACCTGTAACTCCAGCTCTGTGGGAACCAACATTGTCTTCTGGTCTCTGTGGGCACTGCACTCAGGTGCATACACTCACAGTTACACACATATACATATTCACATGACTAAAAATAAAAATAAAAGCTTAAAGAGTTGGTTTGCATCATCTGGCTTGCAAGCTGGAGACCCTGACAACTAGAGATATAGGTCAGGCTCAGATCAACAGCCTGAGAACAGAAGAATCAATGATAGAAATTCCAGTTCCAAAGCTGGCGGGTTTGGTAAGACCCCAAAAGATCCCATGTTTTCACCTGGAGTTTAGAAGGTAAGAAAAGACCAAGGATCTAGCTCAGATTCGAGATGGGAGGCATTCCCTCTAAGACTTTCTTGTTCTAGTCAGGTCCAGTTGACTGGATTGAGGCTTCCATAGTGACAGTAATGTACTTTCAGTCTCCAGATACAAATTTTAATCTCATCTCAAACACCCAGACAGACACACCTTGAATGATGACTGGCCAAATGATGAGCATTCCATTGCCCAGGCAAGATGCTTTTTTACATTAATTATCAAAAATAAGTCCTGGCATGGGGTTAGTCATTGGAAATTCTGTGTTCATAATCCATGCCCTGTTCTCAAAAAGCTCATAGCTAAGAACAGGAAGATATGCATGTAAACAAAAGCTTTACGAGGTCAGATGATAAATAGAGTAATGTAAAGTGCAGAAAGAGGGAGATGAGATGATGAACTCTACGGGGTTGTTAGGAGGGCAGGTGTCTAGTGAAGGGGGAGAAAGAAAACACAAATTTTGTTTTTTCTTTGTTACAGAGTGGCTATGTGGTCAAATAAATTAATAACAACATATTTATTTATGAATCCTCTCCTCTATACTTGGTAGAATTCTTAACAATTCATCTTGAATTCTTATCACCTATAAGGGGGTTGTTATCATCAGTTTGTAGTTAAACAAAAGGAGATCAGAAAGGGTAATTGTGTGTGTGTGTGTGTGTGTGTGTGTGTGTGTGTATTTTTTTAATACTTTTCCTAGTGGGTTTCAAATCTAAGGTCACTTGGTTGATTCAAAAGCACATGTTTAATTGTATATGGTCTAGGCATGGTGGTACATACTGTAATTCTAGCATTCAGGAGGCAGAGGCAGGAGGATCATGAGTACTGGGCTGAGCTACATGGCAAGGATTTTGTCTCCAAAAGAAAAAAAACAAAACAACTTGAAACCAAAAAAAAAACCCACAAAAGTTTATGTTCTCACCATTCCACATACTTTCTCATTCTAGAGCATTTATTATATTTGCAGATTTACCCTTATTTCAGGAGAGAAAACATATCATTGTGATTCTGTTTCTCTAGTGCAAGTAAATTTGGTACATATATTTCAATAAAAAGTGTATGAAGGACAATCTGAGGAAGCATGGGTTCTGTTGGCAAAGAAAATGGTTACTATACCTATTCTGGCCACAGGTTTCAAGGTAGACTGAGTGTTCAAATAATGAACCCATGGGAGACATTTCTTATAGAGACAACCACAGTTACTAACTTGATAATTTGTGTTGGAACATAGAACACAACCTTTTGTTATATCGTCTCACAACCTATTGTCACATTCATCACTTATATATACATGAATATAAACATATGGATGTGAAAGTTCATTTTATGACAGGAAGGAAACCATGATTGACACCTAAGGAAAATGAGTAGGTAACTCACATCAACTGGCAGTGGGAAAAGGTGTGGTGTGTCTGGGGAAAAGGACGGTGAAGACATGTGGGTTCTGATCTTCAGAAAAGCATTACACCCCGTCACCTGCTAGGATGGGAAGATTTCCAGACTGTAATTTCTAACTAATCTACCTTTTCTTTCCTTTCAGGTTCTCCGCATGTAAGGAAGGGAAATAGTGATATTAAAGGCTCCTGTTTATCTAAGAGGAGGACGTTGCCTGGGATTCGGCATCAGAGGAGGAAACATGGATGAAAACCTCAGTCTTCTAACTTGCTGAGGATCTGTCCATGTTCTATGTCCGTCTGTGGTTGTGAGGGGGTGAGAGTGGGTGGGTAATAACTCCAACCTCACGGGACTTTAGTGAGGAACACAGCATTTACAATGCAAGCACACAGAAAACAGCCAGCAAGGACAAGTGGGACAAACTTTTGCTTAGGTGACCAATCCCAGGGTATGAGAGAATACCGTGAAAATGACTCAGCAAATCTTGAATTTACTTTTATTCTTTGACATTAAAAATAATTAAAAGGCATAGAAAGAACAAAGAACAAATACTTCCTTTTTAGAAAGCAATTTATAGTAGCCACAAGCACTGTGCTCTGCTCAGATTCATGAAGAATAACCTTTTCTTCCCCTTCTGCTTTGCAAAACTATCCCTTAATGCTAACAATGTCCTTCTCTTCTTATACACACATGTCAATGGGAAATTCATGCTTAGAGAAACTGGCTCCTTTGTGAGACCAAGAGTCAAACTTTTGACTCCATTAAATGAGTCCTTAGGGAAGGCAGGGGAAAAAGATGTTAACTCTGTTAACAATCCAAGTAATTTATTCTCAAATCCCGTATGTCCTAATCTGCATAACTTATTTTTTTAGAATATACCGTGATATACAATGTTATTAATGTAGATACCATTGATTCCTGTGTGATCTGCACTTCCATTTAAGAGGTCACTGTGAAACCTTAGCGAGTTATTCAATATCTGAGAATAAGTTTCTTTTATGTTTTTGTGGGTGGTTTTTTGTTTGTTTTTCTGTGACAGGGTCTCTGTAACCCCAGCTGGCCTGGAACTCACTATGTAGACCAGCTTGCCTTGATCTCAAGGAACCTGCCTGCTTCTGCCTACCAAGTGTGAGAATTAAAAGTGTGTACCATTAGACCCTGCCAGAAAATTAGTTTCTTGTCTGACACTTGGAAGTAATACTATCTCTCTGACAGTTATTAAGAGTTTTAAATTAATAATAACTCAAAAACATAAAGCATATGGAGAATGCTGTCCATAAGGAGAATAATTTACTAATGATCTATCAGCTTGACTTGCTTCTAATTCAGTAGTGTGTCGAGAATGCAATCAAAAGAAACACTTAATGTTTTATCATGTTAATGACAAAATCGGACAGTTCAATATCTTTAATCACTTACTGTAAGGTATATGTCTTGACTTCTTTGGGAAGTACCTTAAATCCTGCTTTAATTTAAGGGTCCTTATAATCTAACTAAACAAAAAAATGTTGAGGAGAAATTAAGATTAAAGACAAGTTAATATCCAAGGAAATAGGGAGCTTTTATTAACGAAGGAAATTTACAAGAAAATGTAGGTCATTTTAAACCTTGATTTATAGGAGTGTGATGAGGGCTTGCAGGTAAAAAACAAACAAACTCAAACACAAACTTGGCCAGTGATTAAAGAGAGAGAACTTTTCTTTCACATAGATGCCAGAGTTTTTCAACAGTCTTCTGATGGCTAGAATCCCAGTACTCTTGAAAACCAAGGGTAAATCCAACCCTGGGAACTGTAGTTTTTTGTTTTTTAATCTCCTCTTCTCCTTAATTCTTGCAAGGAGGTTCTGAGTTCTAGTTTTCTTTGGATAGGAGGCTGTGAGATACAGGGAGACAAATTTATTTAGACGTATGAGCTGTCCGGAATCTTGGCTCAGTCTCTCACTGCATAAAAATGCACTAACACTTTCCACTTCAGCTCTCTCTGTAATTTGAAAAAATGTAAATTACTGGCTTGATTCTGATAATTAAAAGGGATTTAGCAAACCTCTGTGTATGATATTCTAGCAGAAGTGTCTTGCTACGGGGTGTAATATACAATTTTTATAAAGGCACTAATGCGTCTAGCAAGTCCACAGAAGCCAACCTGTTCAGATTTGCCTGATGTTTGAGGGAGTCATAGAAATAGGCTGCCCTGTGCTGTAAAGTTAGAAGGACCTGTAAGTATCAGGAGAGACAGCCAGGCAGGGTCTCTGGTTCAGATCAAAGGAAATCTGGCAAAATTAACTGCTGGGAGGGAGGAGGGGAAGCAGTTTTTTCCCCTCTAATAAATGTGCTTTAAAACCACATTTGAGAGAGCAACTGACAGGCATCCCCTTCGACTCCGGGGAGAAGTGGAATCCAGGATGTTTAACATTCATTAGGCACAGAGACTGAACAGATCATGTACGAGATGCATATTTATTCATGTGAGTGAAGTCGATAATGTCTTAAACATGTTATGTAATTTGAAACACGTTGAAGACAGTTTTTGAAGGAAAGTTTGAGTCAATAAATGCTAACAAAAGTGTATCTTTAAGTGGGAGGATGGGTGGAAGATCGATTTTTTTTTTTTTCCTTTGTGCTCTCTGTGCTTTGCTATGGTCACAGAAAAGTTTTCTTTCAAAGGGATGTAGCATAACTTTTTCTTGTGACTTCTGAAAGAGAAAAATGACCCTCAGACAATTTTAAAGCAAAGAATCAAATATCAAGAAGGTTTCTATTATGGCTTGCATCCATCTGTGTGAAGAAGCTTACGCTATGATCCAAGCAGAATGAGCATTCTGAAACAGGTCCTTACTAAGAAGTCTTCTTGCATAGTTACTTTTGAGGAGACAAATGGCATAACTGTTCTTGGATAGATTTATCCCCAGATAGAGGAAAATTTTAAATCCTTTCTTTTTATACAATCATATTTCTCGGAGTTTAAAGGAACTGTTTTATCTTTGTAAAAATTATATTAGTGTTGTATGTGACTCTGAAATTATTTTTTCTTTTCTCTCACTCCGTTTTAAATATTTTATTTACTATTTTATATATATGAATGTATTGCCTGCATGTGGGTAGGTGCACCTGTGTTGTGCAATGCCTGAGGCAATCAGAAGTGGGTCCTGGATTCTCCCGGGACTTGAGTTACAGAGTTGTTAGCAGCCATGGTGGTGCTGGGAATCGAAGCCAGGTCCTCTGCAAGAGCAGCCAGTGCTCTAAACTGCTGAGCCATCTCTCCAGCCCCATGTTTCCTCTCACTCTTACAGACATTATATTCACATGATCAAGTTCAGTTTGCCCCTCTAGGAAATAAAATTTTCAAGATCATCTTAGTTAAAAAAACTTACAACTCCAATAACCTTGATCATCATCTCCTAAAAGTCTTTTGTCAGTTTTGGTGAAGTCTATGAAACGATTTATGTGACTTTTGAGTTTGCTGCAGGTGAAATGTTGGTACACTGATTCAAAGAACAAGACAGATCAGCACCTCTGGGTAAATGTGCTGAGTAAGCAGGGTGCCTCCTGCCTGGAGGCTAATGCCCAATGAAACATATGCATATAGATTGCTACTTAATAACATGCTGACTCTCCATGTTGCTGGGTCCTTACATGAGCCAAAGGTGACCAGGAGTCCAACAGGTTCTGTTAGTGTGGCACCAAATCCTAGATGCTGACTCTTTGACCAGTCAGTCAACCCTTCAGGCCTTAGCCCAAGACATGCTGAATCAGAAACTGAGTCAGCAGTCTTTGTTTTGGCACATACGAAGTGCTCCAGTTTCAGAACTACTGCTGTGGACTGAAACACAGAGCAAGAGCAGTTCATTTACCACCCAACAGTCAAGGCCTTTAAAAAGTGTCACTAATTTGAATAGAAGGGGGATAGAAGCAGGCAGATGGGTGTGCGTGTGTTATTCCATACAAAGAGCCAGCAGACAGTTTATGGAGGGTGTTTGTGCCGTAAAATATATATGCTTTTGAGAGTGGAATATAAAGTTTGGGCAAAATAGGGGAAGCGGGGAAAATGGAGGGCAAGTTGTTGCAGACCTTGTGTGAACATGGTCTTAGCATCTCTGATGGGCCTCTTTAAAGAACATGGAGTGTGTAGTTTAAGAGAAACCAAAAGGCAGATTGTTGTAAAAGGCAAAACGGAGCTATAAAAAAGGGGATGGGCTCAGTAGTGCTTTATGAGGTATAATTAGCAGGTGCTCAGTTGAAGGAAGCAGAGTAATAGGATGACTGCCAGCTGTCCAGGCTGAGGGAGGAGAGGTGTGAAAAGGCAGGAGAGTGGTGCGCACAAGCAGGCACACATTTAGACATGCTGAGGCTGAGAAACTATGGGATGTCGTTAAGGAGACGATTTCAATAGGAGAGTAAATATTTATGTCTGAAATCCTAAAAGGAGAATAGGTTGGAGATTAAGCAGTATATGTGCTAACGAGAAGGGACAAAATTCCATGGGAGTACGTGAGTCTGTGAAAAATTTGTGTTTCTTAATAACTTTCACTTGATTCATTGTCTTAATTATCCAGTGAAACTCTGAGACTTTTCCCAGAGAAACACACTTAGGGGGAAACTACTCCTGCACTCTGTGCATTGTGAGTTTGTGCGAGTTATTTCCTCCCACATCTATGGATCTGGGGAAAGAATACCTGTTATGGAGTTCCAGCCATCAAGTACTACCAGAAATCTTAAAAGTGATGCTCAAATTAGAATTAGCTTATAGTTTATATGTGGGATGCTCGAAGCATGTTAGATAATCCTAAATCACTTACTTAGGAAAACTATTTCAGTTTTCCAAGTCCAACCGAAACCTGCTCATTCGAATAGCTCTCCTTGGCTTCTTGCTTTCTTACTCTCCTCACGGTGTGTATCTTGTTCCACTTGGTTAATAACAATGAGGCGGCCCCACCCATCCATACAATCCAAATCTATTCGCTTTGCGTCTTACATAGGTTTTGTTGTCTATCAGAAATGGAGATACTGCATTTTTAGGACAGGATTTCCCTCAGTTTGCAGGTGAGGCCATGTGCAAATAATACTTTATGAAACTGTGGTTTTGAATCCAGGCTTCACAACTGATGAATTACATGACCTGAATGTAAGTGTTTTGATTTCTGAAACTCAATTCCTCATCTTAAAAAAGGGTTAATGATTCTTATTTTGCAGAATAACAATTTGGGATTGAAAGTCATTTAGATTCTTCAGAAACATTAAAGCTAATACCTTAGACCTATAAGACCATCTAGATTTAAATGAAAATCAGGATCTTAAGAAAGTGTTCATGAGGATTGATAAAATGTTATTAGGTTACTGAACCATCCTACAACATTTAACAAGTCAAAGCAAAAACTATATACCAGCCCTCTCCTTAGAGGGTATGTTTGTCTGTGGTTGGAAGGCAATATTTTGATAAGTTCATGGAGTGTGAGGTGAGATGCTTCTTTCCCCCAGCAATATTTTGAGTAAAAACAGATGGTCATTAAACTTCCTCCCACTGAGGATGGGTCCAATTGAAAGTGGGGTTTTAACTTGCTAAGTAGTTTGTACAGAACTGAATTGAGTGAGGCCTAATCTCTGGCTTTCTCCACTCTGCCCCATGTGCATACAGTGTCTCTAAAAGAATGATAAATAAATGTTTTAAACATATGAATGTGATGAATAATGTCAAGTATTAGTGTCACAGAATCTAGAGCCATGTAGGAACAAACCTTAGAGCTTATCTATGAGAGAATTTCCTACACTGAGTTAACTGAGATGGTGTTGTAGGAAACTTTTCCTGGGCCAGCGTGAATAAATGTCTACTCACCCCAGAAAGGGAACAGACCACAGACAAAGTAAAGATATCAGAACAGTTGAACTTAATGAACCAATGGGTTTATAGAGGTTACTTAGAGGAATATGAGGAAGGGGTTAGTTACAGGAGCAGGGATGACTCAAAGGTAGTTTCATCATCGAAGCCCACCCTGGCACACGGGCAGCTCACAAAAGCTGGAACTCTGAAGTTCTTTGCACAACTTTCAGGCATCTCTACCTGTCAGTCTCCCTCCTCAGCACCTCTTTCTTATACATCCTTTAGGAGAGAACTTACAAATCCGCGAAGTTTCTGAGACCTTATGACGGTGGTGTTTTCAGTACTTTTTCTGACTTTTGAATTGTCTACTCTCTGAGACTTATGTCTCCCTTTAGAACTTAAAGTCTTAATGAGCTTCCCTTTAGGATGAAATGTTTCAACTGAGAGGAAGTTACCACACAACTATCCTAGTTACTTTCTATTGCTGTGATAAAAACACTGACGAACTTGAAGAGGAAAGGGTTTATTTTCTCTTATCACAGGCCACAGTTCATCACTGAGGAAAGTCAGGTCAGGAACTTGGAGGCAGGAGCTAAAGCAGAGACCATGGAGGAACTCCACTTACTGGCTTGCTTCCCTCGCCTATGCTCAGCCTGCTTTCTTTTACTATCCAGGAAGGCACTACCCACAGTGTGCTGGGCCCTCCCATGTCACTCAATAAGCAAAGCCAATACAACGGAGGAAATTCCTCTACCTACCCAGGTGTGTCAGGTTGACAGTTGAGCTACCCAGATATGGGCGGACCACCTCAAATACGGGTGGCGTCATTCTATGGGTTGAGGTCCTGGACTGCCGCTCTCCGCTACCCCACTTTGGATGTTATGTGACCAGCTGCCTCACACACCTGCCTAGATGACTTCCCGGCCCTCAGGGGACTGTGCACTCAGACAGAGTCAGCACCAGACCTTCCTTCCTTAAGTTGCTTTTGTCAGGTGTTTGGTCAAAATGAAAAAAGTAAGTAATACATTGACTTTATATTACACCCATTACTGATGCAGCTGAATTCCTGAATGTTTATTCTCATAGTCTCAGTGTGGCTAAAACATCAGGGTGAGTTAGTTGAGGCAGTACAACTGGAGCGAAAGCCAGGGATTTCATGGAGGAGCACAAAGCTCTCTCCCCAGACGGCACAAGCGGTCTGGGATTATTGAGTGCTGCGCTATTCCAGAGTGATTGCATCTTAAATCTCGAAAGAATTGATATCACTGTTCTTGAGAGAGGGATCTGAGGAAGCCTGTGAGGACTGATGAGAGAGGCGTGGGTCTGCTGTACCAGGGCAGTCCTACTAGACACTGGTTATGTGTTTTATGGTGACATAAAATTTTTTGGTAAAGGAAGAGGTTTAGAGTTAAAATCTTTGAACACCCGCTTGAAAAACCTTGTGTTTGCATTAATTTGTGGTGGAAATACAGCCATAATATCTCTTCATCATTTCCACCTTGCCTTCATATGCTAATATCTCAATGTCTTTGGAGAGTCTGAATATTTTGGTAATATTGGACTAATTTTAAAAATTAGTATTGGAATATCTTTAAAAATTATTATATTTTTGTGTGTATATCATGTGCATGTGGATGTGTGAAGATCAGAGGGCAGCTCTGTGGAGTTGATTCACCCCTTCCACTTTTATGTGGGTCCTGGGGATCAAACTTAGGTAGTCGGGCTTGCATGACAAGTATCTTTACTCACTGAGCCATCTTGCTGGCCCATGATGGAATGTCTTTAAGAGTTGAAAGTTTCCTCCTTTCTTTCTGAGCCCTCTGGTCCTCATATATTCTGCTCTGCCTATGTTATTTCTCTCTCTCTCTCTCTCTCTCTCTCTCTGCAAGTTTGTCTGCTGTATGTCTGTCTGTCTCTGTCTCTCCTTTTATATATAGCTCTGACAGCCCAGGAATTTCCTATGTAGACCAGGCTGGTCTTGACTTTGTGCAATCCTTCTTTTGCTCTCGAATGCTGGGATTGAAGACGTATTCCACCAAACCTAATATGTACTAGTCTATTCAGTAAGTAAATGACAAAAGCTTTGCCTCTACTTTATAGACTTTCTGGAAAATTCATGGAATTACAAAATGGAATACATGGGCTTTTACTTCTTAAGATCCGTTTTCTGAGTGTTTGTATTTTTTCTAGTTTATTCTTTCTCTTAAAGTAATAGCATGAATATCTTATATCTCCTGTATTCTGATCAAACTCCAGTCTAGGCCTGACTGACACATTTGCCTGATGGAAGGAAGAGGACTAATAATTTTGCATGTGGAAGATGAACCCAGAGTGATGTGCACAGATAATGGGGAGGAGCATTTATTTCTGGAAAAACCAATGGGAATTCAGAAAAGAAGATATTACTGGATTCTATTTTAAAGCAACGAAGATAGATATGCTCAATTCAGGGAAGGAAGCATGAGTGAGTTTCAGAATTAGAGATCTGCAGATTCACTGGAAAAGTAACAAATCACCTTACAAACTAGGGCTTAAATCATTGGTAAGCAGAACATCAATTCAGGAAATGTCTGCTCTGGCATATGTATTATTGACTTCCCAACAAACCACTGCAAAGATGAGAGTTCGATGGGATACAAGACAAATGGCAGCATCAGATTGCTTATAAATTCCCTGTGTTCTTCTTATCCGTCCCCATCCCTTGAATCAACTCTAGACTGTTTTGGATCTATGCCTGCAAAAGATGTACGATGGACCACACACTCTCCATTTAATTAAGGAACACACATCAACCAGGGGACTGAGTCTAAGAAGTTCCATATAATAGTTATTGGTTACAGATTTCCCTTTCATTAAAATTAGCTTGTGATAAAAGAGAACCGACTTTATATAGTATAGATTATTACCACAAACTGATCTTCTTTTATATTTTTTTTCCATTTAAATTATAGAAGAAACTGAGAGGGGAAAGTGGGAACTTTGCTTAAGCAGTCTTCTTTAGTATAAATATCTCATTTACATGCATAACCAACAATCTCATAATTTTTTTTAGTCTTACAACCATTGGTTAGTTCACATCAGGATGCAATTAAAATCCAGACATTGTAACTGCTTTTCATATCTTTTTAATTTATATCAGTGCTGATCTAATAAGTTGAATTGTGCTTTCAAAGATAGCTTATGTCCATGGCTTAGTACTTACTTATACATGAGATTTTATTTGGAAGTAGGATCTTTGCACATATTAAGGATCCTAAGGTTATCAAGAATTTAGGATAGACCTGAAATCCAATTACTGCTGCCTTTAAAGGAAGAGGGAGAAACACGAGACAGAAATACAGGGAAAAAGGACCAGGTAAAAATGGGGGCACTAACTGATGGATAGCTACCACTGACCAAGGAGCATCAGTATGTGGCCTAAAGTAGAAAGAAGGAAGGCCAGTCCTTTTGAACCTTTTAGAATACCTTACTTTCGAACTGCTACCCTCCAGAACTGTAATGGAATAAAGTTCTGATATTTAAAGGGACCAAATCCACTGTAATTTGTCACCTAAGAAACTAACTAGCTTCGATGAAGGGAGATGTTCTGTGTCTGCATTGCCTGACATGATCATGACTAGCTGCATAGGACTCCTGAGCACTTGAGATATGACTAATAAAAGCAAAAGCTTTCATGGTTTCCTAAGGATAGATCTACTGGAGTGTTATTGCAAAGAATCTTGGGGAAAAGAAACACTACAGAGTGATGCAGCAAGGATCTGTGATCTGGGAAATGAGAAAATGAAAACATCTCATTCTTTTTAACCAATTTAAATAGAAACGTAAAAATTTCTGTGAAATATTGCGTTCTCTCTCTCTCTCTCTCCCTCTCTCCCTCTCTCCTCTTTCCTCCTCTCTTTCTTCTCTGTGGTTTCTAGTGAAACTGGAAGCTAGAACCATAGCTAATCTGCAATGTAAGCACCTGGAGTCAAAAAGATTGATGGATGGATTCCATAGTCATCAACCATGCTCCAGTTTTGGATTGTAGACCAGGAGGGAATTAAACCTGTGAAAGAAATGTAGAGATTACATAATGTGCCTTTTAAACAGACAAACAGACCACTGTTAGAGAATCCTGTGCCTGTGTGCATGTATGTGTGTATGTGTATGCGTATGTGCCTGTAGGAGGATGTGTAGTTTGAAGAGGCATGATTTATGGGGTGTCCTTACAGAAGACTGCCTCCCTCCCTATCAAGGAAATGCTGTGTCCATACAAAGCACAATTCTCACCTCAAACGGGATAAGAATTTATTCTGGAACCAAATATGAGTCACCAAGGCTCTAGAACACAGGTTTCCCCAAATTCCATGTTACAACGTGCTAACTGTTTCACTAAGCTTTATAGTAATGGAACAAAGAAAAGTCACAGATGAAGACATTTTTCAAATACATTGATGAAAACAGTAACTAGGCAGATACAGCAGAGAGAAACCTCAGCTCTAGGCCTCAGATACCATCGGATGGCTGTATTCTTAGCTTTCGATTGGTTGCAGACTGTTTCTTTTGTTTAGTTAATACATTTTGCTAGTCACAAAAATGTGAATTCAGAAACAGGGGTGGGCTAGGAGTGGCTAGGTTAGGAGTGGTTATTTATAGGGCTAAAAATGGCCTCGGATAATTTAGGCTCTGGATCTGCAACATTCCCAACTCCCCACAGTCATTGACTGTTAATCAGTCAGCCTTGTTGGAAGTTCTTTCTGGGAACTTTCTTTCACAGCTGAGACTGGCAGACAGCTGCCTGAACTGCATTCTCTGGTCACTCTAGGATCAGTCTGTATAACCCTCTGCACATCTTACATACCAGCAGAGTAAAACGGTAGCAAGAAACATTAAAATCAGTGTTCATGGTTATTCCTCTATTGGTCACTCAAGAGTGCTTTGGAGTTTGCTGTATGGGAAAAAAATGTTCCTCTAGTACACTTCAGTATGATCACAGGGAGCATTAGTAACACCTGCTTAATTAAATACCATTTGATATTCCGCAAGAAGATGTCTGAATTCACAGAAGAGTCAAGAAAGCTTGCCAGAAGCATGTCTCAAAAATCTCTTTGAGCTTTTGCTTAGGAAAACTTAAAAAAAAAAATTCAGTGTATATTAGTAAAAAGGCAAGACAACTTCAAAGAAGTAGGTATAATTAGACAAGGTCTTTACTTTTCCTTGGATTTTTAATACTATGTGTTAGTCTCACACTATGTGAGTTTCATGAAGTGTTTTTCCTTAGTGTTGTGACATCCAGGCCTCTGGGAAGGACCACTCAGACTCCAGATGTTCCGAATCAGCCAAATATATTTAACTGGACCAGTGACTGCACTCTCTAGGCCGAGAATTAGAGAGTACAGCACCAGAAGATGAGATGGGGAGAAGGATAAAAATTCATTACCTCATTAACATACTAAGTATTCCGCCCATCTATTTAGCATAACTTAAGGTAAACCTGCCTCTCTAGGGGTGGTCTTAGGAGCAAGTGATTGACTAGTGAAGCTGGAAGGGTGGGTTTTCTCAACAGGTACAGTGGAGATTAGTCTAGCTCAGTTAATTTTCTTGGCTTATTTGCCACGTTAACATTAGTAAGAACTAATTTCAACTGTTATGTAAGGAGATAAGGACAATGCTGTTCTCTAGTTTGCAATGCTGAAATTTTCACACACTCCCATATACACCTGTACCCAGTTCAAGAACATATTGAATTCTAGAATGCTCCTTATATTTTGTAAATTTTAATTCAGAGTCTGTTTCACTCAAAGTTTTATAAACCCTATTTGACTCTTGAGTATTAATTAGAACATTGAATCTTATTTAGTCCCATGTGTTCATGAAAAGGAATGTTAGCATTGTTTGATCTGCAGCTGCTTTTATGAAACGTATTCATAGTTTCAACTCAGATGGAAAGACATGTCTTCTCCTTATCTTTCTCCTGGTCTGATCCTCAGCTCAGCAGGGGAAAAATTACGTGAATGCCTGTGTACCACCCCACAATTCAATTTGCATAACAAAAGCAGGTTCCAGGGCCAGTGAGGCATGTTAGGCATGATGGGCTGAGTTCAGTCTTTAGCACCCATGTGAAAAAAAAAGGAGATCTCAGGTACTTGGAATCCTAGTGCTAGGGAGGATGAGACAGGCAGACTGCAGGGGCTCACCAGCCAGACCATGGGGGCTCACCAGCCAGACAATTTAGCCTTGTTGGTGAGCCACAGTGAGAAGACCCTGTTGCAAAAAGGTGGATGGCTCCTGAAGAATGACCCATGAGGTTGACTTCTGACCTCCACACAGACAAGAACACACACACACACACGCAGAGGCACACACATGCACACAAGTTCCTAGGCTACTTCTAACTTAGGTATTCTAAATTGGAGAGGACTGACATTCAGAAATGATCCACAGTACTAGACATCTTAAATTGATGAATTCTGCAGTTTCTTTCCAACTGTTCACCGTCCAGCCATCTATCTCATTAGCTTATTTTTTGAAGTATATCTCATTTGTTGTTAGATTGTGGGCTTTTCAAAGACATACTAATTGTTCGACATCTAAAGAAGCTTCATTCTTCAGGCTTATTTCAATTTTCTTTTGATTATTATGTTTCTGGTGGCAAGAGGCTTAATCTGGCAATCTATAGCATCTCGAAAGTTAAAAATGGAGGAAATAAATTGCAAGATCCCAAACATAGAACCACGCTGAGACTGAAAAAAGTTCTAATTCAAAAATTATTTTTTCCAGCCCCCAGGATGAAGACAAATTGCAGTTAGGCAATGTTACGGAGTAATTGAAAACATGTTTTCTGCAGAGCCCTCAGAGGCCAAGTGACTTTTCCAGCAAAATGCTTCATCTTTAGCAGAAGTGTTCATGTATCTGGGTAACATCTGTATTTCTCTCTGATAACTGCTTAATGGGGACTCATATATCAGCTGGAGGTTTTTGAATGATCTTATTTCTGTATGTTCAAAAGTGATTTTTTTTTCTTAAAATTTTGCTTCGGAAATTGTTTGAAAGTACTAGTATCTCACAAACCATAGTAGGAAAAAAAAGCAGATATTTTAAATTAGGAAGTGGTTATCATATTGTTGACTCTTCTTATGTTGTGGACTACTTTTGCTTGCTTGAAATGATGGCTTCCTTTTTATAGTACAGCATGCCTGATGTTCGCTTCCACCTTTCTGGATCTCCATCTTTTCTTTTTCTTTATCTCATTTATCCTCATCCTCTTTATTATTTCTAAAAGTAAGTGCTCCTGTCAAGATTCTGTTGCTTCTTTGAGTTTAGTCTCTCTTCACAATAAATGCATCTGTTGCTACTTCCATAGAGATTATTTCTATTAAAGATTTTTATTTGAGTATGTGTTATACATGTGTGTACATGTATGTATGCATATACATGTGCTGAGGAGGTCATTGGGTGTCTTCCTCTGCCTTTTTCCACTTTATTCCTTGCAGGCAGGGTCTCTCACTGAACCTGGAGTTCACCATGTTCTGCCTAGGCTGATGGCCAGCAAACCCCAGCAACCTTACCATCTCTTCTCCAAATGGTGAGGTTACAGGTGCAAACAATTGTGCCCAGTTTTCTCTGTGGGTGCTGGAGATCTGAACTCAGGTCCCCACGCTTAGACAGCAAGTATACTTACTGAGTCATCAGTCTAGCCTTGATTTCTGAGTCTATCCATTCAAGACCAGTCTCCATCTAAGACATGGTGCCCTGTATTTTTTACTGTTTGCTTTAAAAAATTTAACTTTTTTACAAGCACCAGAATTTAGTATATTTAAAAAATAAACTCATCACTTCAAAAATGTTCTGACTTTTCTTCAAGGCTTTCCAAATTCTGTTAATAACTGAACAGTTTCCACAGTCATTTTGTCACTTAAGCAGCTCAGATGGTCCTTGTTTTCTTCTAGTTCCTATGCCAGTGATTTCATCGCCACAGCCATCCTCTTTTCATTTCTTTCCTACACTTGCTTCAGACAGTCACTGTCGTTTGTCTGAATAGAGAATTGAAACTTTCCTGGCCTCCTGCCCCTTCTCATACTGAAAATCAAACATCCTAAATATGTAGTTCAATCTATCAAATTTTTAAAAAAATATTTTAGTTATTTTTATTTTATGTATATGCATGTATCGCCTGCATATATGTTAATGCACCCGTGTCATTCACAGAAGAGGGCGTCGAATCCCCAGGAATTGGAGTTACAGATGGTTCTTAGCTGCCAAGTGGGTGCCAGGATTTAAACCCAGGTCTTCTGCAAGAATGCCCGGTGTCCTTAACTGCTGAGCTATCTCTCCAGCCCCTCTATCAATTCTTAAAACACCTTAAAAGCATACCATTTTCTGCTATATAAAGTTCAACATCTCAACTTTCACCAAAGAAGCTTTTTGCAGTAGATGGTGGTTAACACAGAGACCCACCGTTGGTCAAAGTGAAGAGAAAAAAGGATGGGAAGTGCTCGCTCCTAAAGGGGACACCTATATCACACCCCCGCTACCAGGGCTCAGGAATCATTGTGGAAGAGGAGGCGTAACAATTCTAAGGGTGTTAGATTAATACAAGGAAACTGTGTTGTCTCAATACTGTTCATGCATATATGAACCCATAGCAATTGTGACAGCGTACCCAAGACTTGTGTAAGTTCAAGGCAAACAAAGGATGCAGCAAGGTTGGGGGACGTTGGCAGGAAACCCCAGCCCTAGCTGAGGATCTACTGGCAACTGATAACTGCTAGGAGAGAGTCCATTTTCTTTACTGGTGTGATGCCTGGTAGGTTGACTGGACTCCGAGGCACAGCTCCACGAGCATTTGTAAAACACAAATTAGACTCAATGGGTTTTTTAAAAAACTATTTTTTTCATTGAATTTTTGTGGATTTCATATAGCTCAATAATATTTACCACCCCTCACCCCTGTCTATCCATCATATCCTACCCGCAGGACTTCATGTATGTTTTTCATATAAGTTAAGGTCTATGGAGTCATGTTTGTGTACCCAGATGTCTTTCCATGTAAGTTCATCGAATGGAGCCTCTTCAGTCTGTCTAGAGTCAATCCCTTAAAGACCAACTTCCCCTCACCCAGCAGTGATCAGTTGCCAATGTTTCCTCACCAAAATTGGGGCTTCCTTCCCATATCCCTAATTCTGTGCTGGTTTTTGTCTGATTGAGTTTGCATAGGTCTTGTGCATGCTGTCATCATTGCTGCAAGTTTATATGAGCAAGGTTCCAGGAGCCTTATCGTCAAGCACCTCCTTCATCCCCTGGGAGCTACAATCTCTCTGCTGCCTTTAGGGAAATGAGCCCTGAGCCCTGGGTGGGTGAAATTTAATATAGAAGTCCATTCCACACACTCTGCAGTTTCTTATTCTCTACACTTTGGTCAGTTGTGGTCTTTGTGTTCATTGTCGCCTGTTGCATGAGGAAGCTTCACTGGTGAGGGCTAAGAGATTCATTAGCACTCATCAAAGCTTCTTTTGCAACAGATGGAGACTGACAACTGGTCACACACAGAGAGTAAGTGACTGTGAGATGTCCAGGCTTAAGTGATATATCGGCAATGGAATCTGCTCATGGAACACAGTGGAACAGGGGTGGAGAGAATACTAATGCATTTCAGTAGGCTTTTTAAAAAGAGATGAATAATAACAGAGGACATAGAGTTGGGGTGGCGGTATAAGGTGAAGACGGAGGTAGGAGCAGAGGTCCGAATATGATCAAAATATATTGTGTAAGATTCTTAAAGAATCAAGAAAAATATTTTTAAAATACATTGAAAGTGGGAAAAACGTTCAATGCCTTTGTCCTGGCACTGAAGGAAGTACTAAACGTGGGTGGACAGCACCTCACCACTCTCAGAATCTGCCCTGCGCCTAACAGGGTTGGGGGGTATTCCTAGGACAAATGGTAATTCCCTAACTCTTTGCCTTCATCAATGATGTTTCCTTCAAGGAGAATTTCCAACCATCTGTCTCAGCGCGTTAAAATGCCTCTTAGTGTTCAAAGGCTGCTCGCATGCCTTCCTCGTGGCCTGGCCAGACCTGATTCCTTCTGCCTCTGATCTGTTTCTCCCGAGAGCCCCGAGCTCGAAGACTTCCAGGGTTATCTTGTTTCCTCTTTACTTTGGCTCTCTGGGGACATGTTTATTTCAATTCAATACTCATAAAATTCTATGTGAAAACAAAACTCCGTACAGCAAGCACAGTCTCCCAGGGCAGAGACTGACGTTAACGTACTTGTCCAGCGGCGCAGAGGAGTGGGCAGGGGTGGATGTGTGATAATAACTCCTTGTTCTGCTGAGATCAACAATGGTTAGCACATGCACATTTAATCCCGAGTTTCCTCAGCAGTCTATTTCAGATGCTTTTGAGAACACTATAACATTTCAGTCCTTAGACACATTCATTTTCAGAACCTACGTGTCAATATTATTAGTTTCAAATTTTCATTTGTTATTTTGATAGAAGTAAATGATCTGAATTACTCCTTAAGCTCAAGGAGAACTTCTGCCTCCATATTTAAAAAGCTGTAACAAAAATAGAGAAGGATGATTGACTTTGGGGGGGGGTCTTCATATTTTCCTTGAATCAGACCAATTTGCTTCATTTTCATTGATAAACTGGGATATAATGTTCTGTGTCACATGAGGATTGTGAGATTTACTTGAAGTAATACCATAGAAAGCCCTAGAAAACAGTGCCCACCGTAGCATACTAAACATTACCAGTAGACACAAGCAAGTCTGGAAGACTTGAATCAGGTGCCAGGCAAAGTTCCACTTTGCATCTTAGTTTCATCTAAGTCTGCTTGATGCTGTAGATGTGGGTGACTGGAGCCAAAGTAAAGGTTGTCTGTTTCCATCTTTCATCAAACACGTCGGACACCACCTCTGTGTGAATGTTCTAGTGTGTTTAGGTGGGGGATTTAATGGCTTTGCTTTGTGGTGGGATGAATCAGCTTCCGTATAAATGGCTTACAGGAAAATTAACTAGGTCTGATCTGTCCATACAGCACCTCAGCCCATGCAGGCTGCTTGGTGTATTGTAGACTTCTGGAACATTTTTGTTGAGTAAATGAGTCAGTCAATAGACTTTCATTACTGAGATATAATTTGTTTTTCTGACCATTGGAAGATACCCCAGACTCTTTTTTTCAAGCAATTAACCTATCTATAGTTAATTCAAATATAAGTCAGCTTTTATTTTGTACTAGTAATCTTTGGGTCAATAGAATCAGCGCAAGAAATTAAGAGCAAATTTTTAATATATAAGTGCTGTAAAAACATTGTATATCAGGTGCATGCTATATAATAGACCTTGCTCTAATTTCCTTTTAAAGATTTATTACTTTTTAATTTATGTATATGTGTATGTGTGCATGAGTGTGTGTTTGTGTGTGTGCGTGTGTGTGTGTGTGTGTGCACATGCATGATGATGCCAGAGAGGTCAGAAGATGAAGCTGGATCCCCTGGGGCTATAACCTGTAGAGTTATAGGTGACTGTGAGTCATGTGATATGGATGCTGGGAACTGAACTCATGTCTTCTGGAAAAACAGCAAGTGCTCTTTAATGCTGAGCCATTTTTCCAGCCCTGAAAAGCTAATTAAAAATTCTATCTTCACTTATTTAATACTTAAAATAAACCTACGATACAGCTACCATTGTCAATTCCCATTTCAAACAAGAGTCCAAAGAACAAAGATCTTTTTCTTGAGTCAGTAGCTCTATTAACGCCAAGATATGGGCCTGTCACTCTAGGCTTCACATTCTTAACATGCACATTCCAGGATGCATCCTTTTATCTCTTCATTCAAGCAATGAAGAAACCATGCAGACAATGCCCCGGCCCAACTCAAGGCATCCTGTATGCTCCAGTCCAGCCATATAAGTGTAGCACTTAGGCCTCATCAAAGAAGTTTCTTTTTGCAGCAGACAGAGGCAACTACAGAGATCCACAACTGGTTAAAATGCAGAGTACGTGACCATGAGGTGACTGCACAACGCTAATAGTATATCTACAATGCAGCCCCTAGACCAAATGCTCAGAGAACACTGCAGAAGAGGGGCAGAAAGATTGTAAGAGCAGAGGTCCAGGATGCCTGCCGCAAGATAGTATCTTCCAGACATGACAGGGATGTTGGACCCATGAAATCTCAATTAAATGACTGCCTAAACAAGCCTTGAATAATGACAGCACCAGTTGACATGCCAATATGGGTGGGGAAGATTTCATAAGGCCCCACCCCTGGATGAAGAGTGACAGATTGTTAATAGCTACTGGGGGAGAGAGAGAGAGAGAATCAGATTTCTCCAGAGGCACCCCCCCCCCATAGGCTATTCAATCTCAAGTGGTCAGCCTTAAACCCATGTACATATTAGCAGCTCTAAAAGGTCTCAGTAGGCTCTCGAGAGAGAGTCCAATAGTAAATACAGAAGAAGTCATGAATCTAAGAGGTGGAGGAGTTGGTGGGGTCAGAGGGAGAAGTGGAAATGATGTAAGTACACAGTCTACTTATCTATGAAATTCTTTAAAATGTGTATTTTTAATTGAATTTTTGTGCATTTCATACAAAATATCTTCATCATTTTATACCCCCTCTCCCATTTACAACACCCTCGTCTCTCCCCCGACCCCAGGAATTCATGCATTCTGTCATACATGATAAGGTCTATCTAGTCAAGTTTGTGTATCCAGATGTCCTTCAGTACAAGTTCATCCACTGGGGTTTACTCAGCCTATCCAGAGTCTCTCCCTTAAAGATCAACTCTCCCTCATCCAACAATGATCAGCTGTCAGTCAGTCGTTCTTTGGCTAAGGTTGGGGCCTGCTGCCCACTTCCTCAGTTCTGTGCTGGTTTTTGTCTGACTGAGTCTGCGTGGGTCTTGTGCATGGTGTTGCCATTGCTGCAAGTTCCTATGAGCAAGTTCCCAGAGGCCTGGAAGACTGCCTTATGTTCAGGCACCAACCCCAGCTTTTATAGTCTTTCCAGCCTCTTCCACAATGGTTCCTGAGCCCTGGGTGGGTGAGGTTTAAAAGAGGAGTCCTATCCAGAGACACACACTCTGCAGTCTCTTATTCTCTACACTTTGGGCAGTTGTGATCTTCTGTGTGTTTCGCCCTCTGTTGCATAAGGAAGCTTTGCTGGTGAGAGTCAAGAGATGCACTAATATTCTCTCTACCCCGTGTTCTGCTACGTTCCTTAGGTGTAGAGGTTTCACTGTAGATGTGTCACTTAGGGTTTGGAATCTCTCAGACACTTCATACTCCTGTATGAAATTCTTGAAAAATTTTAAAATAATAAAAAGAAAAAGAAATCAGTAGTAGCTGTAAACACAGCTGAATTAGACTTGAATTCTCAGGAGACTTCCATTTTGTGTTACAATGATCACCCCTAAGAAGCCCAGGCTGGACATTACTGATTTTAGATGGTCACACAATAAACTGTTAATGTGAACACAAATTCCAAATTAGGTGTGTTTGCACTGGTTCTCAGGATAATGCCTTAAATTCAGGAACTCTGACGGAGTTGTGGAGTTTTGCAACCATTTGGGGAAGTTGAGGACGGAGGGCTGTCGACCCAGTTGTCTGTGGTGCACACACGCTGCCATCTTCCGTGTAGGTCAAGTGAACACAAAGGCCACACTTTCATGCTTTCTCTGTCAACCTATTTATATAAAATACATGTTTTCGGAAAGGCCAGAGAAACTATGCAGAAGGAAAAAAAAAAACATAGTAAAGCAAAAGCTCTCCAGAAAAAGGTAAAATTTAAAACCTAGTCATAAACTTTAAAGACTAGGGCCAATATGTTCCAAATAACCTTACTGCACACAGCACTCAAAAACTTCTTTATTCTTTAATGGGGGCCTCTAGCCTCTCTCTTACACTCTTGAAAACTTTACGTCTTCCCTACACAGCTGCAGCTGTGACCACAGAGCACTTCTTTTTCTCATTATATTACCTACCTATTTGTAACAATATGCTTTATTGTTTCCCTAACCACAAACAGCACTGCGGAAGAAAGAAGGCCCTCTTATTTCAAGATGAAAATGGGACAGACAGGAGGGAGCAAGCGGGAAGGGGACAGCTTTTGATTCTGTCTTCATTCTTTGATACTACTACTTCAAAGCACATTTGCATTTCTTTTCCCTTTATTTCGTTTTATGCTTTAATTGGACCACTGAACTTTCATAAGATTTGTGATATACTGGGAAGAATAAAATTACTTATTATTTAATTTATCTAAGACGAAATGTATCATTTGTCCATTGGTTTAGACTACTGCCTTAAACATCCAACACATTCCTACTTGGCTCACTTTTTTTCTGGAAACCCTCCTCGTTTTCACCTAAAATAAGGTGAAAATAGACGAGTTTTATAACAGTTAGGGACTCTGTCCCTAAGAAAAATGTTCTGTTGTTGATTTATCCTCTTTTTAGACAAGCTGCTTGCAGCTCAGGTACTTGGAATTTGTGATATTTTGCTTTTGTAGACATGTTTCCAACATTTTTAATGTGGAGTGGAATAAAATTATAGGAAGGTTCATTAGAAATCAGCTAAAACTGAGTCAAACCTTGAAAGAAGATCTGGGGCGGTGGCAGAAACCATCTGTCTGGAGTTCCTGGTGCTGTCACTCATCCTGTTGCCATGACTACCAGGGTCCTCGAGCTCCCTTCTCATTTCCAAGGCTTCTTCTTTCCCTGAATCCCATCTCTTCCATTTCACTGCACAGAGAACGTAGAACGCATATTCATTTCCCTCTGCTCACTCACTCTGCATTTTTCATTTTCTTGGACAGCAAAAAAAGGGCTAAAGATGCCCAAAATAATGTAATGCAATTTCTGATTTTTATTATTTTGATTTGTTTTTGTCTGGGATAATGCCACTGGCTGCTCAGATTTTCGTATGCTGTTGCTGGCTGTAAGTCTGTGTAAATTCTAAGTGCCTCGTGTAAATACATTGCATGTTTTCCCCTCTCAGCACTTAGTACACTATTTGGTACAGTCTGTCCATAACATGCCATTTAACACATAAATATACATTTGCTAACACTTATCGCCTAGAGTATACTTGACTGAAAGATGTGCTAAAAACAGTTTACTTTTCCACAGGCTCATTTAAGTTTCATTGCTGAATTTAAGGTATGCTCCTAGAGCACTCTGTCCTCTACTTGCCTACAACCCACTTTTCACAGCCTGTCCAGGGCATGCCTCCCATTAGCTGTCACTGTTCCGGTCTGGTCTAGCTCTTACCTTCCTTCCTTTTCCTGAGTGAGTGTGGTCGCCTTGTCTTGCGTTGCTTGATATTTATTCTCTATACTCTGAAAGTGGAATGTGTCACTATATTGTGATTAATAATTATATTCTTCTATGATGGGAACAGGTTAAGAAACGATATTTTCTTTATGTATGTGGGAATTTAAGATTGTTTAACAAAGTATTGACTCAGTGTTCAGAATGATCAATCCAGGTGTAGTGGTACACTGGGGAGGCTGAGACAGGAGAATCTTGACTTTGAAGTCAGCCTTAGCTGCATAGTGAATTTGAGGTTAGCTTCGACTACATATAGAGAGTCTATCTCAAGTAAACATGCAAATAGGTTAAATTATTTTATAATAAGTGATGGAGACCATGAACTACGAATAGAAAATGACTTGAGTGACATGCTTACCATACAAGCATGAGGCATACTTTGATCCATCCCCAGTACCCAAGTAACTTTTATCTCCAGTATCCAATAAAAAATCCAGCCTTGGTAGAGTGCATGTGTAAATCCAGAGTAACTAAAGGGTTGAGAAAATAGAGACATGAGATCCCTTGGGCTTGCTAATGAGCCAGCCTGGCTTAATTAGTGAGTCTCAGGTTTCAGAGAGAGAACTTGTCTCAACACAACAAAACAGAAAGTGATCAGCTCCTAAGGAGCAACACACACACATACACAGGCATACACACAGAGACAGGACACATACAGACACAAACACACACAGAGACACATACACAGAAACACAGACATACACACAGACACATATACACACACAGACAGACACATACACAGATACACAGGCACACATATACAGACACAGAAACACACACATACACAGATACAGAGACACACCCAAAGACACACACGCAGACACACATACATACACAGGCACACAGACATACACACAGAGACAGAGACACACACAGAAACACACACACAGACACACATACATACACGCAGAGACAGACACACACATACACACACAGATACACAGGCACATAGACATATAGAGACAGAGACACAAATAGAAACACACACACAGACACACATACAGACACACACACATAGAGACACACACACATACACAGACACACACGCAGATAGAATGCAATGAAATAAACTGGAAAGTGGCCAGTGCCCTTCCGGTTTGACTAACAGGAAGGAGACTTCCACTCCATCCTTCGGTATTCATCGATATACTGAACAGTTATGATGCTGGGAAGGTATGTTTCTGAGAATGATAAGAAATTTTTGTTTCACAAGATCATCAATGGTGATTCAACTAGATGACATTTGTGCTTCTGGCACAACCCTGAAAACGAAAGAATTATCACTGTATCAGGGTCAGACTAATGACTCAGTTGTTTATAGACTGAAATGGAGACGTTTCAGGTTTGGGTCAAGCACGGCTTTCTATTCCTCCACTGGCCTTACTGAAGGACAAACAGCTGGAGCAGATGACGGCATCTGAGAGTAAAGACAGACAAGACATACCCACCGCCTCAGACAGCAGCAGCTCACAGAAGACCTTTGCATGTGCAAGCACACCCCTCCACAAACCAAAAGCGGTGGAAACAGGGCCCAGGAAGGAGGATCTCAAATTTAAGTTAGATATGCAAGTAGTAAGAAGACAGCTGTTACCTTAGGGACCCTAAGATGATTACTTTTGCAACCCTGCCATGGAAGGTTAATAACGTCAGTGTGAATGACCCCGCATAAGGAAGTTAATATGTTTTCCAAGCTTTTCATTCTGAATGGTGTGGTGATCTATCTAAGGCAACGGAAATTGTTCTGTCAGTAAACTTGCCTTAAAATGTCCACAGATATGATGTACTACTATTCTTTATAATAAATACTGCTTAAAATTTAGTCATGTATCTGGAGAACCTCAGAAATCACATAGGCTGTATATTTTCAGAATTACTTGCATACCACCTTGCCATTATTAAAGGAAAAAGAGAAAAAAACCCAACTACTTCTTGTCCGTTCATAAACTGATAGTCATTATATTTGAAGGCAAGAGAATGAAAACAGAGCAAATCATATATCTGCATTCCAGACTGTTTACTCTGTTATCAAATGAGCTGAAATGAGATTCCTGGCCGGCTCTCACATTTTCTAGCCAGCCATAATTTTTTATTCTAAATTTTACCAAGGTCTTAGAATTCTTAAGATAAGCTACAAAGGTTCAAATGGAAACCCAGGAGAAGGAAAGAAAAAACAACTTTTGGTATTTTTAGGGTCCCCCTCCCCAAAGCTGAGGTTGCAAAAGACTTTGAGATACTGTGGGAGAAGAGTAGAGGGTATGGGGAGAGGATCCTTACCATCACCATGAAGGAAGCCATTTGACCGGAAGACTGAAAGACCTTCTCCACCTGTAACAAAGCAGAAAGTGTGTGATGGGGAGAACTGCTCAGTAGTTAAAAGCACTTACTGCTTTTCCAAAGGCCCTGGGTTTGGTTCCCAGCACCTGCAAGGTAACAAACACCTGTTCTTAATTCCAGTTCCAGGGGACTTGATGTCCTTTCCTGGCATTTGTAGGCACCAGGCATGCACATAGTACACTTGCATACTTATAGGAAAATCACTTATGAACATATGTAAATAACCTATAAAGGGTCCTGGGGGCAGGCTTTTTGAGTCCTGGTCTGTAGCCCAAGTTTCATCTTCAGGAGTGCCTTTTACTTCCTTGATTAACTGTCTCCACTTCTGTCACTCTTCCTGTGTCTCTTGTCTGATTCTTTGTTCTGGGCTTAAGAACTTAGAAATCTCAGGGGATATCCTCTGCATTCAGATCCACATCTAATTAAAAATAATTTCAGATATCCATTCTGTACCTAAGTATGCTTGCTATGTGCCGGGTGGAGGATGAGTAGTTAAGAATGGGTGGGAGATGGTTTACTTTAGCTGCACATTGTCCCAGTTAAAAATAGTTTTCATGACCATGAATATTTACTTCAGTTTTTTCACAACCACCACCAATAGCAAATCCTATTCTTTCTAATATCACTTAACACAGATTTTCTGTGGAACTCTTCTCCTTTATAATAAGGATCACATAACTGGGACAAACAATCTTTTGCACAAAGACAATGTGTGACATATTATCTCCCCCTCCCTCCCTCCCTCCCTCCCTTCCTCCCTTTCTTTCTTTCTTTCTTTCTTTCTTTCTTTCTTTCTTTCTTTCTTTCTTTCTTTCTTCTTTCTTTCTTTCTTGTTTTTAAAGACAGTGTGTCTCTGTAGCATCAGCTGGCCTGGAACTTGCTATCGACCAGGCTGGCCTCTATCTCACAGTGTGGGGATTAAAGGCATGTACCACCATACTGGTTTAATTTATTTTTTTAATTTTATGTATATGTATGTTTTGCCTGCATGTATGTAAGTGCACCATGTGTGTGCAAACTTACAGAGGTCAGAAAATGGTAATCCTCCAGAACCAGAATTATGAATGGTTGTTAGTCACCATGTGGGGGCTGGGAATCTAACCTAGATTCTCTGGAAGAACAGCCAGTGCTCTTAACTGCTGAGCCAGCTCTCCAGGCCTGTGAATATTATCTTCACATTGCTTGGTTCCTGTAGTACCTTCCCATGCTTTCCCATGGTGAGGATGCTTCTTTTCCTGTATTTCTCTATATCCTGTCAGTGCACAGTGACTCCCACCCCCATTTTGGATGAACACTCTAGAATCTCCAGTGGTTGCCTAAAACCATGAATAATTTTGAACATTATATACATTATGATTTTCCCTATACACGTACCCATGATGCATTTTAGTTTATAAGTTATGCATTGTAATATATTAAAAAATACTCATAAAACAGAATAGCTACAGCATATTATAATAGTAAACTTATGTGAACACAGTCCTCACCAAGATACAATTTTATTATTACTTGTGAGCATACATGTTCTTTGCTTGCTGCCTGGCTGTTCCTGTGGTCTGTGGTGTTGCCACAGGGTACAGGGCTAATTTATTCTTCCATGTTTTGTGTTTTGGGGTCTCATTTGCACTTCTATGAATGTACCTTCTATTGAACATCTTCCAGAGCAGTCAAGGTCATTACAATTGAAGACTTAGTTTGAATACCATCCTGTCTTCTTAGTCAACATCAGGAATTGGGGCAGCAGGTGATTAATTAGCAGTTTGAGTCTCTCTAGTCATTTTATATATTTCTGAGTTAAGCTCATTTCTGAATATGTATAACCATCCTTACTGTCAGTAAAGGGCTTGTGATTGTTTCTTTTAGGAGAGTCTTTGCTGAGGTTTTCACAGAAGGAACACTTTCTGGCAGAACTTGTCACCAGTAGGATCCTGTGTTTAGGTCAAATCCTTCACCCAGAGATTTAATGCTTTTTTCTCTCTTACCTAAGAGCTTACCATGCACAGTGGCTCTAACTTTGCTGCTTGAGGTATGAAAGCAAAAGTGATGGTTGGTTTTAATAGTCAACTTGGCATACTCTAGGATCACCTGTAGAGGGAATCTCAGAAAGGGATTGTCTGGGTGAGGTGGTCTGGAAGCATGTCTATGCCGGATTGTCATGATTATCTTAATTGAGGTGGGAAGATCTACCCAAGGTGATCCCATTCCCTGGCCAGGAGATTCTGAACTGTTTAGGAATAGAGAAAGCAAGCTGCGCTCCCTTAAAATTGCTTTTTTCAGGGTATCTTATCATAGCAACTAGAAATGAAGAAAAACATCAAAATTAACATAGGCTGGAGAGACGGCTCTATGGTAATATTCTTGCAGAGGACTCAAGTTTGGCTCCTGGCACACATGTCTGATGGTTCACATTCCTATAACTCCAGTTTCACAGGATCTGATGCCTTCTTTTGGCCTCCAGGGGCACCTGTACTCATCTGCACACACATACATATACAGATTTTTTTAATTAAATAAAATCTTTTTAAAAATTAGCACAAAATTCTTCCTTCTTCACTTTCATGAATAAAAGATTCATTCTTGTCATATACAGATGTTAGTAAATTCAACATCTAATCTTATTTCTTTCCCTATCAAGACAAGAGCTTTCACTTTTTCACTCAAAGAAAACACATCATAGCTTTACTTTTCTACATTGGAATTATTGGCCTCACTACTTTTACATGCTGGGGATATTACTAAGTAAAATATTATTTACTTGAGTACACACACTGGGGTATTTTCAAAGCCATCTAATGGTGGAGCTGGCTAAGTGCATAATAAATAGGCAGGTAGGACCTGCACCTGGGAATATCAAAGAAATGCCTCACATATTTTGGAGGATAGAAGTGAGTCATCAGAAATTTCATCATGTCACTCAGAAGAAGAGTTAAAAATGCAAAGGGTTTGTTTCTATAATTTTCCATCTAACATTTCAGACTGTGATTGACCACAGGTAACCAAAACCACAGAACACCAAACTCTGGGTAAGGAGGGACCTCTATATCTTTATAAAATATATAGATGAATAAGATATGTTTTAGTACCTACTGTGCAAGGACAGTGATAAAATTTTAATGTGTTGATAAATATCTTTTCTTGAGCAGAATATTGCAAAACTGTCAATATAGTTAGCTCTAAATATTGTACATGGTTATGTTATCTCACACCTTATCTTAAACAATGTTTGTAGTTTAAAAACTGAGTTCTACAACTTCAATTTTTTTCCCTCTATGGGCCTGGAGTTTAACAGTCACACACAGATCACTTTTTAAAAGCATATATTTATTGTACAACGTAAAGATTTCATTATAATATTCTCATGCATAAATATCATGAGTCTGGATCTTATTCATACTTCTTACCATTTCCTGTCCTTTCTCCCCCTCCTTTCTCATGGCTCTCCTTTCTCATCTTAAATAGTTCACCCCCTTTCAAGTCTTATTTAAGTCTAAATTCCACAAAATACATAGATCTGTGTACCTTGAGATTATTAACAGATGACTAAGTTTGAAGGAACACAGCAAGATAACATAATATTACTATTCAGAAAATTAGTAAGAAGAGGTTAGGCTTTTAAATATATTTAATTTAATTTTTCTTGTGCAAGTCTTTGGGCAATATGAAGCCATTAACTTTTCAGCCAATGAGTTCTTAGTTTTGTTAAACTTGTTATTTCAGAGATAGGAGTTAATGGGAATGTAATGAAGAATTGCTAAGTAAGAGGAAGAATTGCCAAAACTTGGGGGAAAATTTTACAAACCTGCAATCTGTTTTGAGAAAAGAAAGGAAAAAAAGAAGGAAGGAAAGAGAAATAGAGAGAAAGAGGAATAAACCCAAACATTAACGACTGTAATATATGTTACTTGTACTTGAGGAGTGGGAATGTAGAAATTTGGGATCCAAGTTTCCCAAGAAAACAATGGATGGAACACACATAACAAAATCAACATGATGTCTCTGAAAGCTTCAATTCTCTGGCAAGTAAGGATGACCACAAATGACTACACAGATAATGCATTGCCCTCTGCTAGGACTCTCTTGGTACCGTTTCATGCAGATGAGCTGACCAGAACTGGTACATGCTAGTTTGAGACGTAGAACCTGGAAAGAAACAGAGAACATTGTGCTGAGGTCTTTGAAGATAAAGTTTAGGAAGCTGAACTCAGTCTTCCCTCACAACTGGCTTTATCTTATAAAACTGTAACTTGCACTTGGATAGAAGATCTGAATGTCTAAACGAGTTGCTGCAGAGGGTAGAGAGACTCTGCCCTGATTTTTCTGGGTGTATTTTGCTTAGAAATACTCGAGCAAGTTAACCTTTCAGCCACTGCACAGATGTTAGGGGAGGGCCAGCACTGAGAGAGAACTTGAGACTGTTAGCTGTGACTCACAGAATATAGAATGGCCTCAGTTTTGTTTTATTGATATGTGAATTTATTCTTTGCATGAGACAATCTTATTTCATAAAAAGGCAGGCTTTGCCTCATCCATCCACAGATTTTGCTGTTTGTCTGCTAGTTACAAGAGCTTTGCACCTGTCCTTCCTTAAAGCATACTTTCTAAAAAATGAATACTTCAGCGGAACTATTCTCTTTGCCATCTTACTCCATTCCACTCTACCAACCAAAGAAACTATGAATTATCATGGTTGTGAAGCTGGCAGACTGAGACAATTAGTTCCCCCAAATGCCTGACATTCCATGTCACTAAGCAGAAAGAAGAAATTTTTCAAAAAGGCTTTCCTACTGGGAACAGTGTAGAAATGTTAGAATTCTTTTTCCTACAAAAGGAAGAAATCCAAATCCGTACCCGCACATTGTTCGCGTGTTATTCTAGGCTTTATTTTCAGCCTTGAAAACTTTCCTTCAGCAAAGAGTGCCAGAATGTGACACACACAAGCAGAACTGAAACAGGCACCTGGGAGAAGCTTGGCCACTAAAGTATTCGGCCCTCGGGTTGAACAAAGCAAACTCTTAGTTCATTGAAGTTGTGCCAAGAAAAGGGCACAGTGTAGCTGGCACTGTGGCCGTGACCAGAAGACAGCGAAAACCCTGAAAATTCAGAAGCATTCTTTAAATTCTTAAATTCAGCTGTGCTGACCAGATGGGGCTGTGTGTGATTGGTACACAGTACAGTGCTTAACTTGATTACTGCACACATTGTCTTGATATTGTAATTTTCTCTTGTCTGCTCTGTTTATTCTCTAGGCCGGTAGCATAAGTGAGTGAACTCAGGCCAGGTTTAGGAAAAGTCAAGCAGTGTTATCTTTCCTCACTTCTAAAAGTGCATTTCAGACATGAGGCAATTGGTGCTTAGCCTTACTGTCTAGAAGAGTCTTGGTGATGTCAGGGACAGGTGAAAACTGGGACGAGTGTGTCTGGTCAAAAGGCAGGGACAGGCAGTCACATTGCAGTGTGTAAGTGTTACCACACAGGGTCTGATAAAAATAGCTTTTACTTTCCCAAGAGAAGCTGTATAGGTATATTACTTTTAAGTGATATTGTGTGCCAGTGAGCATGTAAGGTATTAAAGGCTAGAAACTCTTTCTCTTCTTAATTCAAAATAGTGTCCTTGTAAACTACTAGGCCAGTATGTCTCTTCCCTTTTATAATATCTTAATGAGTTACAGTGAAGTAGGGTCTGTGTATTTTATGGAAAAGTATATCATTTATATGATGTGTAAAGATGCAGCCACATGTTACTATGTGCTTATGTTTTCCCTGTTAATGAAACAGACTTTTGGGTTAAATAGCATAGAGGAGATATGGCAAATGGGAAGCTGAAGCAGGGTGAGCACGAAATTCACAGAAACCGTTGGTCCTGCAGGGTTCAAGTTCTCTTATTTGCATGTAGAATATGGAAGGAAAGAAGACATGTCCTCAGTCTGCTGAGCTAAGCATTCAAGTGAAAGAAGGAAGAAATGTAATACACCCAGGATTCAGAATATTATTAGAGAATTACTAGAGTTGCTAAGTAGTTCCCAGCCTAGGTGCTAGCCCTTGAAGAGTCTCCGTTGGTCTGAGGAGAGGTGAACAATAGACAAAGAAACTATTGCATATGGATTACATACATTTATGTACGTGAACATGCGTGGCATGCATGCCAAGCGTCCTTTTAAGGGGTTTTGCTTGTTTTGTTTTGTTTTTGTTTCCTAAGACAGGGTTTCCATATAGCTGTAGTTGGTCTGGAACTCAATATGTAGATCAGGCTGGCCTCAGTCTCACAGAGATCCACCCGTCTCTGCTTCCTGAGTAGTGGGATTAAAGGCATGAATTACTATGCCCCAGTCAAATGTCCTTTATAAACCCCGCTTAGTGATTTCATACTGCTGAAGGTGGCAGCACTCTGCTTTCTTCAGGATCCCTTTCTCCACAACCCACGTCTCCCGTAGTAGTTTTATTTTGAAATTGAAATTTTGAAAATAAAATGTTTTTCTTTATTTTATATGTATGGATGTATATTGCTTACATGTATGTAGATGCACTTGAGGCGTGCAGTGCCCACCAAGGTTAGAAGAGGGTGTTAGATCCCATGGAACTGGAGTTAGAGATGGTTTTTAGAGATCATGTGGGTGCTGGGAATTGAACCCAGGTCTTCTGCAAGAACAGCCAGTGCTCTTCTACACTGAGCCATCTTCCCAGCCCCTTGAAACTTTCTTGACTCGGGGCGACCAAGGTATCTGGGATTTGTCTACTGTGAACTCTCTGAACATGCTCCAAATGACATAAATGAAAGGAAAATCTGCAAAAGCTTTAAGAGCTGACAAAAAATTTACAGGATAAATTTTATTATGAGCAAGTGCTGTGTCATTTATTCAGGAATTAAGGACCTAAGCCAGCTACACATTTGGCAACATTTTATAGGATAAATCTCATGAACAAGTGCTGTGTCATTTATTCAAGAATTGAGGACTCAAGCCAGGTCTACAGAAAGACAAACACAGCAGTCACTAATGGAACTGGGTAGGGCGGTGTCCTGTTTCACCACGTCTTCAGCTGTCGGGATATGGACTAGGAACTTGGGTGCCACTTTCAGGAAGGATGCTTCTGAGCAAGGTAATACTCATTCTGTGGAGAAAAAAGAGCTGAAGATTCAGATAAGGGTCAGGTGATGGGTAGCCTAGAGTGGGAGATTTGGGAGGATTATCATCACTGTAATCAAACTGCAGACACGGGGAGATGTTCTTTATGGAGTACAGAGTCCATAGTGCCACAAAGTGTGGAAGACAAATTTTGGTTCAATGCAAAGAAATGTTTTGAGACATTAACAGATGCAGAAAAAGTAGAGATCAGTGGACAGCTGTGTACATGGAGTACGTGTTGACGACGAAGTCTCTCTCAGTCAAAGCTGATCTTTTAGCCCAGTTTTATCTAGGAAGCAAGGTGTCTTTCTCACGAAACCATGCCATTGTTGAATGTACAGATTGGCATGGGAGTTGTGTAGCCTAGAAAGAGCACACACTGTTCCTCTTTTCCACTACCTTTGAGATTTTCAGCTGTGTGTGTGATGAGTGTATGTGTGTGATATGTTTGTATATGACATGAGATCTGTGTGTATGGGTGTGGACAAGTTTGTAGAAGCTCGTTCTCCACTTCTACCTCTCCAAGGGTTCCAGGGATCCATCTCAGGTTGTGAGACTTGCATGATGTGTATGTTTACTCACTGAGCCATCTCGCTGTTCCAACACTTATAAAGCATGCAATATGTTCTTATTAACTATACACCATGATGCCCCGTAGACTTATTGACGCGATTTCTCATGCCTGACTGGAAAGCTATCTTCTTGTTCTGTCTCTCACACGCCTCACTCTGAAAGTTATTTACACTTCCGCCTCCTTTTTCCTCATTTAAGAACTGCTCTGATTGGGCATACAAGAATACTCTAGCTAATCTAATTTATTTTATGATGATTAACACATTAATTAATATGCTAACTGCTTTTTGCTATGTTAACATAAAATAACCTTAGGTTTTGGGAATTAGAATGTGGGTATTTTGCCATATATAGTGATGCATGCTTGTAATTCCAGTCACCAGCAGAGGGATTGCTCATTGGTTTGAGGGCGGCCTGGTTTCCATAGTGAATTTCAGGCTAGACAAGCCTACATGAAAACAAAGAAAAACAGAGAACAACCCTCAAAACACACAAACACAAAAATACCCAAAAGAATCTGGGCATCTTTGAGTGGCATTATTCTTAAGTAAGTTTATCATAATGCAGGACATCCTATCCTGGCCTTACAAAAATCCTCCCCAGCCTGAATGAATGAATGTCATGACACTGGTAATTCTTTCCAGCCAGTCTTCAGCCAGTGACCATCTCATTAGTCTGATTCCTGGTATCCCTGAAATCGAAGCCAATTTTCCAGGTGATTAGACACCATCTGGTCACCAGAATTGAAATGGATTTGCAGAGCTTGGGCAGGGCCGTCAGGAAGCGCAAGCGTTTCACACACAGTAGTCCTACCCTAAGGCTATCTGTGCTTAGCTTTCCCTGGTTTTGGAAATTCTTTTTAAGGATGAAATGGAATGTAATATTGTTCCCTTGCCATTCATGTTGGTGTTAGAAAGATGGAATCTACCCAGCTGTTCATCCCTCAGACTTTCAGAGATCACAGTGCCAGTCAGAGGCATTTCACATGCTGCTCTAAGACAGGGTATGACTCTCCCCACACAGCCAGAGAAAACTCTAGTTTATGACCTGTGATAAGTCATTATTCCAAATAGTCTCCCCAATGTTCTTTAAAAGAAAGTTTTTACTAGATTATTTATGTTCTTGACTTCGAATATTTAAAGTATTTTCTGATCTCTGTCTTGTTCAAAGGATGAGAAATGAGGCATGCTCTTTCTCCTACAAGCACGAATATTGCTGGAAAAACTATAAAAACAAGCATTTGGAGTATCTGGTATTGTCTTAAGGGCACACAGGAAACAGAACACAGTCATTTAAAAAGATCTGCTAAATCCAACAAAAACAGTAGTCCGTAGCACTAGAGCCATAACACACTGCCTAGCTTCCCCTGCCCCTGCTCCAGTGTACCATTTAATGAGAGTTACCTCAGGATCTCTACTTCTAAGAGCTGAATGGAGAGAAAGCACCCTCATCTTCTGTTAACCTTTCAGGATAGGCTGGTGGTTTTGTTTGGTTTGGTTTTTTCATCTCTCTCATACCCGCGATGCAGAATTTTTACTCCAGGCCAATATAACTTAAACAACGTGGACTCTTTTCCTCCACTCGAGTTCCATTCATAAGATAGATGCTCTATGCTATGACATGTCAATCATTCACTCCAGTCAATTATATGAAAGTTATACTCAGAGGAAAAGGTATGGTCAAGGCTAAGGACCCTCCACTCATTCATTCCATTTTGTAGAAGCAGGTTGTGTCCTTGTCATCAGGTCTTATACAGTGAGGATTCTACTCGGGAGGAGAGGTGGCCTTAAGAAGATGAACTCCATAGCGCTGCCTGAGAAATAGGAAGTCTTATGAAACGAAGAACTGCGTGTTGATCTAGAAAGGTGGAATCAAACAGAAAACCGGTTTTGGTGTAATTTAAAAGGATTCCCATGGTTTCATAATACACGTAGAGACAAGCAAAAAGGACAGAGCAATCAGAAAACCAGGAAATGAGGCAATCTCCAAGAACTCTGCTGGTATTAGAGTGATCCCTAATGGTAAGCTACATCGAGTAAGCTCCAGCATTGTTCATCTTGTTCATCATGAGCAATCAAGCAGAGAGGTAGAGAAAACTTGAAAATGTTTTCGAAAGCACAGACCAATCAACTAGGGATGAATCCTCAATGGGGCTTAACACAATCTCTGACTAAAGTAGAAGTTCCTGTTTCCTAAGAAAAATACCTAAGAAGCTTGTATTAAAAACAAGGGGCTGGGAAGATGGCTCCCTGGTGAAAAGTGTGTACTGCTCTTGTTGAGAAACTAAGTTGTTTGCCAGCTCTCATAACAGCCAGTGGGCATACCTTTGACCTCTGAATTTACGTCTTCTCCCTCCCCCTCTTCTCTCTCTACCTCGCACACACAAATAAAAAATTTTTTTCTTAAATAATAAAAAAATTGCCAGACGTGATGGCACTCATCTTTAATTCCATCACTCAGAAGGCAGAGGCAAGTGGATCTCTATGAGATTGAGGCCAGCCTGATCTATATTGTGAGTTCCAGGCCAGCTGAGGCTATAGGGAAACACTGTCTTAAAAAGACTAATAAACAAACAAATAAACATAAAAAAAAAACATTAAAATCACTTGTGTCCTCTATTGTATGGAAGACTATGTGCCTGCTCCAAAGTCTGCTTTCTGAAGAATTATCAGAGGGGTCAAAAAGAAGCTACTAATCTTTGATTGAACCTAGGGCAAAATCTTCTTGAACTGTGAGACCAGTCTCCAAGCCAAATATCCATATATTGGTGAGTTATAAAATTCGAGCTAGCTGAAGGGATTTAAGCCACTATCTTTACTAATAAATAGCTTATTTGTCCCAGAGGTAGACCCATGTAGACAGATTAAATAATAAGGATAAGAAAGAATAATTCTTATATCAGGACATCAGAACCTGTACATTGAAAGAAAACAAATTTTTACAAAGTCGCTTCAGCTTACTCATTAAACAAATAAACAAACAATAGCAACATCAAATCACAGGAAGGAGAAGTTAGTATCTGAAAGTTACTATAATATATTAGTTAATATTCCTACTTTTCAGCCAAAAATTATGAGACATTAAAAGAATGAAATAATTAAAATTAATTAATTAATTAAAATAATTCATGAAATGGAACTAAAGACAAGAAACTGCTTTTGAAGGGTTCAGATGTGGGACTTAAGCAGGCAAGAATTTCAAATCTATCATCATAAACCCAGGCAAGGAACAAAAAGAGACCATCCATAATAATCAAAGGAAGGGGTGCTGTGGACGCTTTGCCCAATGGGAGTTACAAATCATATTTTTAATGACAAGTCCATATTGCAAAGTTGAGGCATGCAAAAACCAAATAAAAAAATTTCACAAAAGGATCTTAACACTAGATTTTAGCTGGCAAAAGACAGAAGAAAGAATTATGCCCTAGTTCTAGAGAATATAAATTTATTATTCTGTCTAGATTTAGAGATTATAGAATTTTTAAAAGTGAGGAAAAGAAGAACAAAGATTGAAGAGACCATCAAAGAAACGTTGGGTACAATATCTACACGGGGGTAACAAGGAGACAAACATGGAGGAAAGAGAAAAAGGAGATGAAAAGTTTCAAAGAACGAATAGCTGAGACCTCAAATTTGATGAAAATATTAATTTATATTTAGTAACATCAAATATAATGCATCTATAATGTACCTACACACAAATGAATCATATGCAGAGTATTCAAAGCAAAATACAAAGAAAACCTCGAAAGCAACGAAAGAGAAAACTCCACTAAGTATTAGAAAAACTATTAAGGACAACCGTTGCTTTCTCACTAGATATAATACAGGACAGAAAGTGGACAAGACCTGGCAATGCTCTAGTAAAGTGCTGTCCTTAAAGAGTCTTAAATATGGAAAAGCTGTCTTTCAAAACGAAGAACAAGGATGTTCCAGCAAGCAAAAGCTGTAAGAATTTGTTGTTTGCAGATCAGTCTTACAAGAAATATGACAGAGGGCCAGGGAGATGATGGCTCAGAGCAAGCAGGAAGACCTGGGTCCAATCCTCTAGTGCCCATGTGTGTGAAAAAGCCAGGTGCAGCGTCACACATCTAAGATTATCCCATTGGGAAGCAGAGACTGGAGATTCTCTGAGGTTCACTGGTCAGCAATTCTAGCTGAATCAGTGTTACCCTGTAATAAAAAAAAGAACAGAGAATGAGTGAAGAAGACACCCAATGTTAACCTTTGCCTTTCACAGGCATGCATACTTATGTGCACGCACACCTGTACATATACCTGAACACATATGGACATGCACACACATATACACACATTTCAAAATGTATTTTATCATTTTAATTTTTCATGTATGAGTGTATTGCCTGGATGCATGTAAGTGTACCTGTGTTGTGCAATGTCTGTGGAGGTCAGAAGAGGGCATCAGATTGCCCTGGAACTGGAGTTATGGATATTTGTTAGTTAGTTGCCATGTGGGTGTTACGAATTGAACTTGGATCCTCTGCAAGAGCACTCATTACTTTTAACCACAGAATCATTTTTTTCAGCACCCTCCCTCCCCCATTTTTTAAATGAAAAAAATAAAAAACACTGCAATGAATTCTTCAGGCTGAGAATAAACATTAATTCAGTTAACAATAGACATTAATTCAAATCCATCCATAGAAAAAAGAGTACCAGTAAAGTTAATTATGCAGGTATCTGTAAAAGAACATATGATTACATATGTCTTCTTTTACTTTGTTTGAAGATAACTTTGGGGGCTGAAGAGATGGCTCAGTGGTTAGGAGCACTGGCTCCTCTTGCCGAGGACTGAGGTTCTATCCCTAGCACCCACTTGGCAGCTAACAACCATCCTTAACTCCAGTTCTAGGGGATCCAATGCCCTCTTCTGACCTATGTGGCATGCACAACATGGGTGCACTCCTGTACACGCAGGCAATAACTCATACACATAAATGAAAATAATAAATAAAAATTTTCTTAAAAAGATAACTTTAAAAACATATAGTGCAGGGTTGCAGAGATCTCTTAGAAGTTAAGAGTGCATACTGACCACCATAACTGCAGCTCCAGGGGTATCTGACACCCTCTTCTGACTTCCACAGGCAACTATATTCATGTGTACAAACTCCCATATAGACACACATGAATATACATAATTAATACAATTTTTAAAAGTTACTTTTGAAATTGTAGAGATGCCATATATTTGAGACTCACAGAGAAAGGATGCATACAGAAGCAAAGTTTTATTATCGTAAGAAAATGACAGAAAAAGGTAATTCAAATCTCCAGGAAGAAAGAAGGAAATCAGAAATGGAAATAAAAGGTTAATTTAATACACATTGTAAATACTTATTTGTTCTTTTTTTCCTCAAGACATAAGATTCTATTAACTAACAATTATAACACTGCATTGTTGGAACTGTATATGCATATATCATATATATTCTATATTTTATGTACAATTTCACAGTAAAGGAGTAGCAGAGAGAAGTAATAGAAGAGTAAAATATTTTAGCTAGGCATGGTGGCATACAATTGAAATTCCAGCTCTGGAGGCTGAGATAAAAGGATTATGCATTTAAGACCAACCTGAGCTGCATAGCCTGTTTGAGGCCAACCTGGACTATCTAGGGAGACGCTGTCTCAAAACAAAACAATGAAATTTCTTTATTGTGCTAGAATTAACATAAATCTGAAGAAGGTTTTATAAGTTACTATGTGTGTTGAAAGCCGTAGATGAAATGCAAAGAAAATATATTAATATATACAATTCAAAATGTACAATTAAAATTTCTTAAAGGAATACAGATGTTATACTAGATAATATCTACTTAACATAAAAGGAGTAAAAGAAAGCAGAAGAAAAGACGTCAGACATAAGAAAGGAAGATGCAAAAGGCAGATGGAAACTGACACAGTAATACTGATGTCAAATGTGAAAAATACCAATCAACCCAATCAGAATGCAGGAACTAGAAACTGTTTAAAAATGGTAAAATCCAACTATATATGGGAGACATGCTTCAGAGTCAAAGGTACAAAAGAGAAGAAAATCAAGCATTGTCTAAGCACAACCAGAGAGTGGAGTTGTTACAATAACACAGATGGAATAAACTTTAAAATAAAATGTATTGTTAGAGACCACAAAGTTCGCAATGCTAAGAAGTTAAACTCATTAGGAAAATGTCATAATTGTAAACACTCATACACGTAAAAAATGAACCCCTAAATGCATAAAGCAAAACCGATAATATTGAAGAAAGCAGCAAAAAAGTTGAAAACAAACATTGATAATCCTGTACTCCAATAAAAGCGTTGAGCTGAAGAACACAATATACTTGTAGACCTAATACACATCAGCTGTGGTTTGAATGAGACATGTCAGCCATAGGCTCAGGCATTTTAACACTGGGTCCCTAGTTTGAAGCACTGTTTGGAGAGGTTGTGGAGTCTCTAGGTGATGGAGCCCTGTTGGAAGAAGTCTGTCACCCGGTTGGGCTTGGAGTCCACACCTCAGCCTCGCCACTTGTTTTCTGTGCTTCCCACGTATGTTGGGATGTGAGCTCTCAGCTCCCTGATCCTTCCGCTTGCTGCTATGCCTTCCACCATGATGGAAGTCAAAATAGCCACTACTTTAAGTTGTCTCTGGTCATGAAATTTTATCACATCAACAGATAACTAACTAATAAAACATCCAAAAATCACTCTAGTTAACAATAGCAGAGTACACGTTGTTTTTAACTGCAGATAGAATGACTATATAATAAACTACACATTAGGGCACAAAATGAGCCTTGATAACTTTAAAGAGGATAAAGTCACACAGAATATAGTCAGGAAAGATAATGGATTAAGTTACAAACAATAAAATTGAATCTTGAGAATAATAAATTCACAGAAATTAAACTATATATTATTAAATTTGTTGAAGAAATTAGAAAATTACTAAAGATGAATAAAAACAACCAAAATAAGACAAAATAAAACAACAAAAACACCCCTCCCCAAACCTATGGGATATAGTTAAAGCAATACCCAAAGGAAATTTCTAACTGTACATACCTACACTAAAAAAGAAGAAAGTGCTTACACCATGCATGCATCTTTCTGATTTCAAAAGAAGATAAACTAACCTGCATCAAATAGAAAGAAAATAGTAAAGACTAGATTATATAAGCAATAAATAAGACAAGAAACTTATAAAGCAAAATTAATGAAGCCCAGTAATGAAATGATCAACACAATGGACACAGAGAGACCCTGTTTCATAACCAAACAAAAACAAACAAAAAATTAGGAAAAAGATTCAATTAACAAAATAAGGAATGAAAGGGGAAATCATTAAGGACCTGACAGAAATAAGGCGGGCTCTACGGGAAACTATTAGCCTCAGTGTGCCAACAAATTAGACGACTTAGAGGAAATGGACCAGTTCTTAGAAAGATCATTTCAATAGATGTAGACAAGCCCTCTGACAAATCTAACATTCTTTCAAGATAAAGCACAGTCAGACAAATTACAGCAAGAAGCAGACTTCCTCAACATGATAAAGGACATCTGCAAAGAAATCACAGCCAGCTTTATTGTTGAGAATGAAAGCGTGAATATTTCCCTCTGTGATAAGGACTGGGATAAGAATGCCTTCTCTGCATTGCACTAATTAGGACAAACAGACAAGTAAAAGAAATAAAGAATAACCAGTTTAGAAAGAAAAAGAGGAACAATGGAAACTATCTTCATAGATGGTATGATTTGATCTATAAAAACTCAAGGAATTTGATTAGAATGAGCAAATAAATTCATCAAGATGGCAGAATACAAAGTCACTGTTTAAAGTCAATTGTATTTCTATGTACCAGTAATTCCAGTCTGCAATTGAAATTAAGAATACAATTCTACTCATGTTAATATAAAAAAAATGCAAATTCTTAAATTTTGGGATTGGAGAAATGGCTTTGCAGTTAAAAGGATTTGTTGCTGCTTCAGAGGATCTGAGTTCAGTTCCCAGCACCCACATAGGGAAGCTCACAAGTGCCTATAAATCTAGTTCCAAGAAATCCCATGCCTTTTTCTGACCTCCTACAGCATCTGTATATACATGGCATAAACATGTAACAGACACACATAAACACATGTGAATAAAAAACTCAGTAAGCTAACTATGAGAACTATATAATCTTGCTGAAATAAGTTAAAGAAAACCTATATAAGTGAAAGAATTCCTGTGTTGATGGATTGAAAGGCATAGTATTATTAAGATGGGAATATTTCCCGGACTGACCTGCACGTTCAATACAATGTATATAATAGACTCCCGTTGAAGTTTTTGCAGAAATTGATAAAGTGATTCTAAAGTTGATATGGAAATGCAAAGGACTCAGGAAAATACAACCAACCTTGAGAAGAACAGAGTTGGAGGAGTGACATTTCTATTTCACAATTTGTTAAAACTTGATGGACAGCTGAAGTCATCAAGACACGGTTATGTTAGCATAAAAATAGACTTATAAGTCAAGGGAACATAATCAAGAAATAAACTTTCACACTTATGTTGGTGATTTTTGACAAGGTGTTGAGACAATTCACTAGGGGAACAACAGTCTCTCTAATAGATGACACTGAAACAACTGAATATTGACACAGAAAGAAGGAAGTTGGAGCCTTTTAAACCCAACATGCCACCAAAGTTAACAAAAAAAACCCAATCATGAATCAAATTGAACCAGTTAAGCTCTAACATTCTTAGAAGAAACAGGAGTAAACATTTAAAGTTAGGTAATGATTTCATATGTAACAACAATAGCAGAAGTGCAAAGAAAAATATAAATACATTTGATTACATAAAAATCAAGATTTTTGCTGCAAATGATATCATCAATAAAATAAAAAGAAAGTACAGGCAATGAAGACATGTTCAAATCATTGATGAAAGACCAAGAAACTCAAACAATAAGAAAAGGTAAAATAACCCACTTAGCAGTTTGCAAAAGGATTGGAATGGACAGTTCTCTCTCAAAAGTTAAACACATGAAAGGCTGCCCAATATCTTTACTCACTCAGAAACAGCATGGCGGAGAAATCTGAAGCAATCTGGTAACAGAATGTACAAATTGCAGAGACTAACAGAAATGGAGATTATCCTCAGTGTAGAATAAACTTCTTGGTTGTTTTGTATTTGCATTTCATTACATTGTAAGCACCCATTTTATCTTACTTTATGGATATGAAATCTCTCTGTGTTTGTAAACATATATACATACCTAACTACTTACCTATGAAAATTGGTATAGGCATAGATCCTATTACAATGCAACTTTCATTCTATGGTTTACTTTTTCTCTGTAGACACAACTGGCCTGGAATTTGTTATGTAGAGAAAGCCGACTTCAGTCTCACAGGGATCAATTTGTCCTTGTCTCCTGAGTATAGGGATTAAACATTTGGTACCAGACACGGCTCTATGCTTTAACTTTTATTAAAACTTCAGAAGATGTGCTATATTGACTTGGAATGAAATTTTATTGTAAAGAAAATAAAAATGATGGGAACAATTATCTTAACTATATCTAAAATTCTTTAAATAATGTTTTTGTTTTGTTTTGCTTTTCAGCTTAAAAAAAAACAAAGTAGCATTTAGAAAGTAAATTTTAAGAATTAGACAATATTGAATATGCTATCAAAATTAGAAGTGAAACATATTATGAAAAAATATGGTACAAGATTGTAAAAACAGAGGCCATGATAACTGATAACTGGTAAAAACCAAATACAAGATTTTGTCCTGTTCCATTTTCTGTTCTCTTCTAAGCTTGGGCAGAGGCACACTCTTGTTCTTAGCACTCCAGATCTCTGGACTACTCTCTTAGCTCAGCCCCACCCACTACGTCCTGATCCCCCTTACTCAGAGCAGCTCAATTTTTCACTCTAGTTTGTGAGCACCTTCACAGGCTGTCCCCACCCCAATTTGCCTTTGCATTCTTGAGACCAGCCTTCTACCCTGGAAGTACCCATCCCCAACTGCCTAGAATTCTGGAAATCGGCCTTCTTCCGTGGTAAATCTAATCCTGACCCCTGCATCTCCACTCCCCTACAGCCATAGCAAATGTAAACTCCCCCACCCCACATCCTGTTCTTGTTCTAGACTTGGGCAAAGACAGACTTTTACTTCTAATATATGACAAAGTAGACTTCAAACTAAACCTAAGGAACAGTTAACCAAGAAGATATTACAGTCATGAACATATATGCACAAACTCTTGTGCAGCAAATTTCATAAAAACCAATGTACTACAGGACATTAAGACACAATTCAATCCTAATTCACTAATAGTAGGGGACTTTAATACCCCACCATCTCCATTAGACTGATCAACTGGACAGAGAATAAGCAGAGAGACATCCAAATTAAATAATACCACACATAAATTGGACCTAGCAGACATCTAACAAATATTCCTCCCAAGCACCAAAGAATACAAATTCTATTCAGTGTCCCATGGAACTTTCTCCAAAATCAACCACATACTGGGGCACAAAACAAACCTCAGCAAATACAAAGAAAGAAGAAGAGGAGGAGGAGGAGGAAGAGGAGGAGGAGGAGGAGGAGGAAAGAAAGAAAGAAAGAAAGAAAGAAAGAAAGAAAGAAAGAAAGAATTCCATGCATTCTATCAGAATGCTATACTGCTTAAAATCAACCAGAAGAAATCTTATGTGGTGGTTTGAATGAGAATGTCCTCCATAGGCTGTAAATATTTGGACATTTTTTTCCCCATTCTGACACTGTTTTGGGAGGTCTCAGAAGGTGTGGCCATGCTGGAGGAAGCACATCACTGGGGGCAGGTTTACAGAGTCTTAAGTCTTCTTGGATCTCCAGTCATGCTCTGCTTCCTGTGGCTGCTTGAGTATGTGTACACTTAGCTGTTGTGTCTACTCTGGCCACCTCTGCTGCCATGATGGACTCTTACCCCTTTGGTACCATAAGCTAAATAAACTCTTCCTTTTATAAGTTCCCTTGGTGAGTGTTTCTCTCACAGAAACAGAAAAGTGACTAATACAGTAATTGGTACCGAGAGTGAGGTGTTGGCTGTGAAGAACCTGACCATCTGGGCTTTTTGAGGAATGTGGAAGACTTTGGAAATTTGGGCTAGAAAAATGGTTGATGGCCATTCTAGTAGGAGCCTGGAAGAAAGTAGTGCGAATAATGTTGTTCCAGAAGGAAATAAGACCTTAAGCACCAATTGGGATATTTTAGCAAAGAGTCTGGCTGGAGTCTGCCCTTCACAAAAAAGCTTGCCTGAGGCTAAGTTTAAAAGCAATGGACTAATTTCTTTGGTGGAGGACATTTCAAGGCAGCTTAATGTAGAAATGTGTGGCTACTAATGAATATTATGCAACTCTACAGTGAAAAAGAACAAATGTTTAGGCAGAAAGAACTGCAGAATGTACAGTTTAGATTGAAAAAGAGCACTAGTCAGATTAATATTGGAGCCAAGGAATGTGCTGAAGGAGAAGATCCCTTTGATAAAGAGATTAAAGTGATTAAGGAGAGGACTAGAGATTTGCACTTAAACAACAGAAAGAGTGCCTCAAGTACAAGCCCACACCCAATTAAGCCTCCAACTTGTGAAGGGAAAAGACTGCCAGGTTTTGTATTAGAAAACCACTGAAGAGGAAAGTTATGAAAGTGGATGAGGTGGACAGTGTCCATCCCAAACCTGCAGCCAAACTTGGCTGTGTTGTTCACCTGATGCTCTCTTTAGAGACATAAAAGGTACAAGAGTGAAGGGATCATTGATTCTTTTTCCATGGTTTCAGAGAGATGCCACCAAGACCAGGCAGTGTATAGCAGGGCCATGCCTGCATAAAGAAGGCCCTACCAGGCAATTGTGTGAACCTTTGAAAGTGAAGCCTTGTTGGCAGTGGAGACCTCAAGAAGACATTCACAATGGCAAAGCTGTGAAACGTCTGCCAATGGGAACTGCCCACAGGGAGTGGTACCTTTTATAAGTTCCTTTGGTCAGTGTTCCTATCATAGCAACAGAACAGTGACTAATACACACTAGTAACTTCACAAACTAATGGACTCTAAATACCACACTCCTGAATAATTAATGAATCAAAGGAGAAATTAAGAAAGAAATAAAAGTATTCCTGGGTTTAAATGAAAAGGACAATATAACACAACAAAATCTCTGGGATACTTTAAAAGCAGTGGTAAGAGCTCTAAGTGCCTACATTAAAAAAATCAGAAAGAGCACATATAAACACTTAATATTGCAACTCAAGAATCTTGAAAGGCAACAACAAATGAAACCAAACCAAGCAGACAAGAAAAAATAACAAAAATCAGAGCAGAAATTAATGAAATATTAACAAAGACAACAATACAAAGAACCAATGAATCCAAGAACTGATACTTTGAAAAGATAAACAAGATAGATAGACCCTTAGCCCAGTCAACCAAAAGAAAGAAAGAGGAACTCCAAATTAATAAAATCAGAGATGAAAGGGGAAATATCACAATAGACAACAAAAAGATCCTGAACATTATAAATACTTTAAAACTTATGTACTATTAAATTTGAAAACCTTTAAGAAATTGATATATACCAAAATCATGGGAATCACCAAAGCTAAATCAAGAAGAGAGCCACAGCTTAAACAGACCCATAACATATAAGGAAATAGAATCAGTAACACACAGTCTCCCTACTAAAAAAAAAAAAGAAAAACAAACCAGACCCAGATGGATTCACAGCAGAACTCTACCAGACGTTCAAATAAGATCTATGTCCAATAATATTTAAATTATTTTAAAAGATGAAAACAGAGGGGGAACTCCCAAATTCCTTCTATGGAGCCAGCATCATTCTAATACCAAAACCAGATAAAGATACAACCGAAAAAGAAAACTTTAGACTCATATCCTTAATGAACATAAATGCAAAAATTCTCAACAAAATACTGGCAAACCACATACAGATACACATCTAAAAGATCATCCACCGTGATCAAGTAGGCTTTATTCCAGAAATGCAGGAGTAATTCATTTTACGTAAGTCAATTAATGTGGTAAAGCATATAATTGGATTCAATGGCAAAAATCATATGGTCATCTCAATAAATGAAATTCAGCATAAATTCAGCATGCCTTTATGTTAAAAGTCCTAGAGGGAATTGGACTGGAGGGAACATACCTCAAGATAATTAAAGCTATATACAAAAAACCCCACAGCCAACATCATTCTAAATGGAGAAAAACTAGAAGTATTCCCATTGAAATCAGGAACCAGACAAAGCTGTCCTCTATCTCCACTCCTTTTTAATACAGTGCTTGAAACTCTTGCCTAAGCAATAAGACAAGAGAAGGAAGTTAAAGAAGTACTCATTTGAAAAGATGAGATCAAATTATTCCCTTTTGCTAATGACATGATATTATACCTATGAGATGCCAAAAATCCCTCCAGAAAAATAGAAATGATTAACACTTTCAGTAAAGTGGCAGATTACAAAATCAATCATGAGTCAGTAGCCTTTCAATATACTAATAATGAGCAATTGGAGTACAAGGACACACTTCCATTCACAATACCTTCAAAAAAAATCTTGGAATAACCCTGACTAAAGACATTAAAGATCTCTACAATGAAAAACTCAAATCTTTAAATAAAGAAATTGATGAGAGGAAAGAAGCACCCATGCTCATGGATTAGACAAATTAATACTATGAAAATGACCATCCTACCAAAAGCTATATATAGGTTCAGTGCAATCCCAATCAAAATCCTCACGACATTTTTTCACAGAATTAGAAAAAAATCATATGGAAGTACAAAAGATCCCAGATAGCCAAATCAACCCTGAGCACAAAGATCAATGCAGGGGGATTAATACACCAGATTTCAAACTATATTGTAGAGCTATAGTCATAAAAACAGGATGGTCCTGGCACAAAAATAGACCCCTAGACCAATGGAATATACTTGAGGACTCAAACATGTGTACATGAAATTTCAGCCACCTGATATTTGACAAAGAGGCCAAGAACAGTCACTGGAGGAAAGACAGCATCTTCAGCAAATGGTGCTTGTCAAAGTGGATCTCCACCTGCAGAAGAATAAAATTAGACCCTTTCTTTCACCTTGCACAAAGAACAAATGGATCAAAGACCTCAATAAGAAACCTGAAACTCTTAGAAGAAAACATTGGCAGTATTTTACAAGATATAGGAAAAGACTTTCTAAATTAGACCACAGTTGCTCAGAATTAAGGTCAGTAATCAACAAGTGGGGCCTCATTAAACTAAAGAGCTTCTGTACAGCAGAAGAAACAACCAAAGACATGAGAAGAAAACCCACAGAGTGGGAGAAAATCTTCACCAGTGATACATCTGAGCGAGGTTTCACATCTAGGATATATAAAGAACTCAAAAAACAAAGAATCAAGAAAACAACTGACCCAATTTAAAGATGGGTTAAGAATCTGAGCAGAGTTCTCAAGAGAAGAAATAAAGATGGCTAAGAAACATTTGAAAATGTGTTCAACATCATTAATCATTAGGGAAATGCAAATTAAAACCACTTTAAAATTTCATCTTACCCCAGTTGCACTGGCTAAGATCAACAGAATAAATGATACCAAGTACTGGAGAGGATGTGGGGAAAGAGGAATGCTCATTCACTGCTGGTAGTATCTCATGTAACCCTATGGGACGCAGTGTGGAGAACTCTTGAAAAACTGAAAATGAATCTACCATTTTACCTGGTTATACAACTCCTTGGCATATACCCAAAGGTTACATCCTATTGCAGAGATACCTATATATCCATTCACAATAACTAACCTAAGTGTCCCTCAACTGATGAGAGGATGATGTGGTGCATTTAAACAACGGAATCTGACTCGGTGGTAAGGAAGGATGAAATCATGACATTTGTAGGTAAATGGATGGAACTACAGACTGTTATGCTCAGTGAAGTCACACAGAATCAGAAACACAAATGATGTACATGCTCCCTCATATGTGGATCATTGCACCAAACCCTTACATGTGAGTATTTATCCTGAGGTAACTGCTGGAACCAGGAAAAAGGAAAGGAACCAGGAAGGGAAAAAAGGAACCTAAGAGAGAAGAATAATAGCAGACAGGTATTACTAAGGGGGAAATAGATTAAATGGAGGAAGCAGGAAGGGTTATACAAGGAACCATGGGGACGAAGGGAAAGAAGCAGCTCAAGAGACGTGGGGGCCATAGGAGACTGGTATTATCAGGGAGAAATGGGGACACTTTAAATGAGGGAGGCATAGAGGGAAGGTTAGACAGGGAGGGAGGGAGGAGGGGAGAGACAGAGAGAGAGAGAGAGAGAGAGAGACATATATAATGACTAGTTAGTGTAAAACACCAGAAGGAATCATATTAGCCTAACAAACTAAAGACAATTATACATACAGTATCTCTACATGAGTCCATGTGCATAGCTGAAGGCTACTTAACAAGAAACAGTGTCAGACAAGAGAAACCTTCCTTTGAGTTGTTGGCCAGGGTGGTCCAAGAGACTCCCTGGCTATTGCCACAGCCCTTGATTGACTCCCAGAACTTGAAGGTAAGACCCTGTTGGTAAAAACAGAACATACTTCAGAGACTGGATTTGGAACAATGGAGCTGGAACGATCTGGAAGCCACTTCTCCTGAAGGCTAGCTTTCATAGTTCTGGAGAGCACCATGCAAGTAGCCAAAGGACAGCACCAATCAATGGCCCAACACCAACTTTGTGACCAAATAACCACATTCAATGATCAGCACAGCATAGGACACTAGTTAACTAGTGGCACTTTTATCTTGGGGGCAATTGACAGCTACCTAATTTGTCTTAGAGCCCATTCAATGGGAGAAATCTTATGTGTGATACTATAATTATAGCCAAATACACATGGTTGAAAAGGTCAGAGATCTTTGAGAAATCCCAAGGCTGTCACATCCATAGGCTAATACAACTTCTTACTAAATGCAAAATACATGTCCTTATATTTACAGACAAGTATCCCAGTCTCCACTCATCAAAGACGCTTCTCTTGCATCAGATAGAAACTACTACAGAGTACAACAACTGGTTACATATATTATCTGTGAATTGTCCATGCCTAAGCGGCACATCTACAACTCAACCTCCACACCCAAGGCCCATGCAACATAGAACAAGGGGCAAAGAGGATATTAATGAATCTCTTGACTCTCATTAATGAAGCTCCCTCATGCAACAGAAGGCCAGTAACACAAATTGGTCCAAAGCGTGGAGATTAGTAGTCTGCAGAGTGTGGGTCCTTGGACAGGACTCCTATATCAAGTTCCACTCACACAAGGCTTAGGGGCCATTGAGGGAGAGGGTGCAGTAAGATTTTAAGAGCCAGTGAGGAAGTGCATGACCACATGGAAATAAATGCCTACAAGCTTCTGGGAAGACCCATGTGAGCACAAGCAGACAAAAACCCAGCATGGAACCAGGGAAATGGGTAGCAGACTCGGATCTTTGCTGAAATAATATTGGCAACTGATTACTCTTCATTGAGGATGAGCAAATCCTCCTAAAGTGAGGGACTGGATAGGCTGACTATACCTCAGTAGATGAGCTTGCACTGAGGAAGGCCTGGAGACACTAACTTGACACAGCAGACCTTAACATAGATGAAAGAATGTATGAATTCTAGTTGGGGTCTACTGGAGGGTACTAGTGGGGAAGGGACTATAAAGATTATTAAGACTGACTGAGATGTTCTATATGATATACACAAAGATTCCATAAAAAAATAAAGGAAACTAACCATTAAAGAAGAAAGAAAAAAGAAACACTAAAATCACTTTATTAAATATAGAAATTATAGCCATTATATACAGATCTTTCTTTTCTATCCTAATAGAAAAAGGTTGTTTTTTTTTTCCTTCTCAAAATCTTTTCTGCAAAGGCCTAGTATTTCCAAGACTGTTTCTTCTTTCTTTAGTATCAAATTAAATGTCACTAAAGTATACAAAATGTCCTAAAATCAATAACTCTGTATTTAAACCCTTTAAAAGCATCAAAATGTCATTGTGGTTTTATTTTTATAATTAAGCATTACATGTGTATATACATACATAAAATTTTCTTATTTTTTTTACATATGTCAGAAAAATATTTCTATTATTGTGTCAATGTCATTGTCTGAGGACAGGTAATGTCATCAGAAGTAACTTTCTTCAATCAAAGGTGATGCAGATAAAGAACTGCCTCAGCTCTTTCTTGAATCTAGAACCCATGATTTAAGAGAATTAATTTCTATGTGACGAAGTTCCCCTTATGAGTTATCATAATGTTGGAGTAGCAATAAAAGTTCATTAAGAGAAAACTCTGGTCAAAGGAATAGATGACCCAGTTGTGTCAGGTCAATCACCTCTCCAAGGGACCCTGGTAGGAAGATGGGCTCATCAAAGCCATGCTAGAGAGATACGAGGAATAGTTAATGATTTAATGAGAGTATGTTTTTACTGCCTGGAATTCCTGCCCAGAAATGCAGCAGCTTACCAGCAGCAATCCTGCAGTTTTATAGATCCACCAGCTTCAGAAATGGGTGATCGCTCCTTTTCTTGTGTCTATCTCTTTTCTACGCATGCTTTTCTTAACACTGTGGGCTACCCCAACATTTGGTTTCCTCACTCTTCCTCTAAAGTTCCCCTCCCTACCAAATGGCCCCTAGTCTACCACGGGTCTGACCTCCATGCTGGCTTAAACAGTATGGCTTTTTCTTCCCCTCCGTTCTCCTTTGGGCAGCTGCTGAGATTTACTGTTTGCCTGCCTTGAGGGGTTTTCTTTTAAACTCTAACAAAATTGTCCTTAAGCTCCTTTTTGAGTTCATTTTTAAATTCTTTTATTAACGATACCTAGAACCCTGAGAGGGGTCCCCAATTCCCGCTGTCTCAATAGTGGTTGACATATCTATTGTCATCCCTGATCACAGATTTTTTAAAAAAATCAACACCTAAGGATTCTTTCCCATTGGAATTCTTCTCATACATCATTTTTTGACCTCTCCATGAGTATTTGTTGAATTCTTAAGTGGATGGGAAAATCTGAGTTAGTAATATAAGCCCTTCTGTTTACTGTAATTTCCAGCATATTTCTTGTAGAGGTGGAAAATTTCGTCGTAGTTCTGCATGCAGATTAAAAGTCACAAAGGCCTCATGTTTCCTTTCATCTGAGTTCCACATGGCCCAGCATCTCAGCAACCCAGATCTCAAAATCAGATGGGCAGAGGAAGCCCCAGCAGCCGCCATCATAGCTTCTCTTTCCTTACTGATTACCATGTGATTAGGCCAAGTGAAAACTTACCAGACTTTCTGAGACAGAATTACTCTACACAGCTTGCTTAATAAACTACACTGAAAAAAAGTATTTTCTACTGACAACATCAGCTTCGAAACTGCTAACAAAACATACTGGTGGGGATTGCTAAGTAGTGTACAGAATCAGAAAAAATTGATCTGCCTGGAGATGCTGTTTTCCAATCTGACTGCTTTCCTTCTGATTCTGTATTTATAGTTGGTTGCTATATTAACTGAGTTGGAAGTTTTCCTAAGTCTCTAATTCGTATAATATGATGAAGCTTTTGATTGCCTCTGGTCAGGGGTCAGCTGTCCTTTTCAGACCTTTCTGGTTAACCAATTCTAGGAGGGATTGTAATGAACACTGGGCTTTTTTGTTTGTTTGTTTCGTTGTGTTTTTTTTTTTTGCCATTTACCATTATTATACAACCTCTTCTTAATTTTTGTTTTAGTTTAGAGGAGAGAAGTGAAAAATAGCACACTAGTGTTCCTCCCGGGGATTACTCCTCTGCTTTGTTAATCAATGTTGTGTTACCCATGACTCTGTTTCATTGGTCTTTGTTACATCATTGACTTATGCCAACCTTCCGACACAAGGATTGACAAATAATCCACGGAAAACATCTGAGATTCAAAAGGACATTTGGTGAGGCTGATGGATGGGAAACATTTTTGTTGTTGTTGTTTTCTTCCCTAAGAGGCTTGGAATGAAGAAATGAAGCCAGAATTACAGAATTAATGCTACCAACCCCAAAGGAAGAACCTAAAACTGTCTGATGTGAAGGCTGGTGATAATGTCATTGCAACAAAAAGTAGAGTTCAGAGATAGAAAAGAATGGGGCTTTGTTCCTACTATTTGAGGTGCTAGATCAAACCTCCCTAAGATTTTGTATATTTGATATATCATACATATATATGGAATTTACAACTGCTAATATACATGTTTAACTTACATGCAAGTCTTTTACTGATGTTTATGTTACCCATTAATAATATAGCCCAGGAAATATCTTCCAGCTAATGCAGAAATAAATGCTTATTCATCGAAGGAACAGTTTTCTTTCTCTTTCTTTCTTTCTTTCTTTCTTTCTTTCTTTCTTTCTTTCTTTCTTTCTTTCTTTCTTTCTTCTTTCTTTCTTTCTCTTTTTGAGACAGGGTCTTCCTGTAGCCACAGCTTGCCTTGCCTGGAGCTCTCTATGTAGCCCAGGCTGGCCTTGAGTTCTTGATCTCATACAGATTTGCCTGCCTCTACCCTCCCAGTTCTGGGATTAAAGGCATGAACCACCACACCCTACAGAACAGTTTTCTTCATTCATGCACATTGTGCTGTTGACCAGGAAGAAACTTTATCATCTATTTGGCAAGGGGCGGGGGGGGGGGGGGTGGTCAGTGTGTTTCCAGTGTTCTTTCACTTGCATTCAGTTTTCAGTCACATGTGGGTGGGTGTGACCCTTGCAACAAACAGATGCTTGGCTTCAATGCTTAAATCATATGCAGAATATGTCATAGGGAGTCCATACCTTGACGCCTAACTGAACTGTTTTATACTGTGAGCTTCCTAGATATTCTCTAAGTCTGCTTTGAAGGCTTAAGGTATGACTTTCCCTAATAGACTTAAAATGACAGACCTGTTGGCACAAAGCTTCTCTCTGTTCACATGTGGTTCTTCCACAACAAAGAGTCAACAGCATCTGCTGAAGACCACAGATGGCAGCTGCCTGCAATTTCCTCAGTATTCTATAATAATTTCCTTTGACCTTTGCACTGCAAATGAACAAAGACAAATTCCTTAAAAAATGCTTACCCCTGGATACTTATGTGCTATCATAAACACTAGTTTATATCTTTAACTCTTGATATACATATCATACAACTAAGTAGAAATTCTTTTGACGTTCACCCCTATGAGCAAGTTCCTTCACTTTTATTATACTTTGGAAGACTAGTTCACCCTTGGTTTAGTTTCTTCCTTCCGTGTAATTCACTATTAAAAAAGGTCAGTTTGGAAACTGATTTAATTTTTCTCTTGTTTCTATTTTGAAAAACCACAAGTTTGTGTTTAATTTTTCAGAGAATAAGCATCTTTATTATTTCAAATCTGATTGTCTGATTCTGGCTTGGAGTCTCAAGGAGTATACTCATGGTTGGAGGACAAAAGTCTTGGAAATGGTTCATTTGATGTTATCAAAGTGTAACTCTGGCTCACAGTTCAGGCCTTCTAAATACACTGAATTAGTAGATTGAATTACCTGGATTGGTTTCCTCTATACAAAACCTTTCTTTCTTTCTTTCTTTCTTTCTTTCTTTCTTTCTTTCTTTCTTTCTTTCTTTCTTTTCTATATGCTTCTTATTTGTAATAGTTTGAATGTAAATTGTCTTGCAGAGACTGGTGTGTTTGAAGACTGATCCTCACAGATGGCATTGTTTGGGGAGGTTGCTGAACCTTTGGAAAGCACTGTCTAGATGGTGGACATGGGCAACTGAGGTGGGCATTAAGCGTTATAGCCTGACTATATTTCCAATTTCTTCTCTGTTTCCTGATCTGCTGAGATGTGAGGCATTCTGCCACACACTGCTGCTGCCATAAACTCTGTCAGGCCTTCACCACAATGAAATGAAACCAAAATAAGTCTTTCCTCCCTTATGATGCTTTTGTCAGATATTTGTCACACTGATAGAAAAGGTAACAAACACCATCTCTTCAGTATCTAAAATACTAATACAACTCGGATGTCCCACCGCAAACATTCTTTGACCCATTTACAAACATGGAGCCCTGTCTCTGGTCTTTTTGTTTTTTTGTGGCAGACCTTTTACATTTTATAGTAAAAACAGTTGCCTCTATTTCTCAATAAAATCATTTACATTACCCATTAGAATGCAAAAACCTAAGTTATTTGTTAAAAAATATCTTCTTAAAAACTGCTCTACGAGGGCTCCGCATGCTCACATCCCAAGTTAAAACACCAGAACCTCCCACTGTCATCTTTGCCACCCCATTTCCTTTTTGCTTGTTTCATAATCTATTTCCAAGTCCTCTCCTTCCCCCTAGTCAATTCCATGTGTCATTTCCAAATCTCCAATTATTCTGCTGGAAGACAAATCCCAAATATTCAATATCTGCTCGGCCCCTTACAAAAATGTCCTCTTTAGCCCCCTCTTTTCCTGCAGACCGATGGGTGAATTCCTTTAAAGAAATCAGCTCTTCTTTTCAGAGCCTCTTCAAATTCTGTGATAGCACAATCGTGCAATCAGAATTTCCCAACATAGCCTTTAAGAGCCTCTACATGACTTGCTGCTTGTCGAGATGACCCTGGAAAGCTGTAGAAACCTCCCAGCCTTCAGAGTCACCTCAGTTCCCACCTGCCTCTTTCCTCAGACCTCCCATTGGAGGTGCCCTTTTTCTCTTAAACTTTTGTTGACCGTTGACTTGAGTTACTGTGTGTTACTACTTGCCAAGAAAGCTGGAAGTTCCTCAAGATTTGGTAACTCATATTATTTTTCTTTTCTCTGCAGAAAATGCACTCTTGTGAAGACATTGAATAGGTACACTGATTGAATCTCAAATTCATTCCTAATTATATGCAAAGGTATGGAACAGCTTTCAGTACTTTAGGACATGCAATTCATCACAAATAATTGATTTTTCAAAGTCAGAAGAGACTTGCTTGCACTGCACTCTGTATAATATACTCTGTACCCCCAGACTGAATTCCTAAGGAATATATAAAATGAGTCAAAATATCTTGCTTCTTTGTGAAGACACAGATGATCTTGCTAACTGCGTCTGTCACTGCTTGGCTGGGTGATACTGATCAAAACACACAATCTCAGTCTGTTCCTGTGTGTAAAAGAGGAATAGCATGCAATCCTGATGCTGTAAAAAATAAAGTATGGTACATGTTAAGAGAGGTCACAGAGAAGACGCTTACACAGCACTGCTGTAGGTATTACCTAGGATACACTACTTCTTACCATGACAAATTCACTTCTACTTCTGGAAACTTTATGTGACTCTGGGCATTACTTCACCTCCCAGAATCCTCATATATTCCCATCCCTGATTTTAGCAAATTGCTGATATTTGGTCTTATTGCAAGATCATAAATCCTGCAGTGATGTTATTTCGTTAAGTTCCTGTGAAAGAATAGGAACACTAACAGTCAGATTTCCCCTTTGACGTAGAGGAGTCTCAGACCCACATAGATGAACGCTTCATTTTTATTTATTTCTAAGGAGAGACATATTTAGTTCTGTTTGTCTGTCATATTGGATTACATACATGATAAAACATTCTCTAAATTAGTAATGAAGTCAGGTGAATATATCAGTTGTCCTCACAGCCTTCCAGGATGGATGGTCAGTAAAGCATAGGCCAGAGTTGATATCTGGACAGTGCTTTTCAGTTTAGAAAACTGTTATTACTTATTAACTTTCAGTTTTGCAAAAGCCTAAGGAAGACAAGAATGCCAGGAAGGATTATTTCAATATACTAAATAAAAAGACTGAGAATGCCAAATATAATTAGCGGACACAGACTCATAATGGAGAGCTGGTTCATCACACAGCTGCAATTTTAAAAAACAGAGATATTTTGTCTCCTTTCTATTTTTTTTCTCTTGGGATTGCTCTATTTTTAATGTGCTGATTTTAAAACCAAATTAAGATTCATAAGCTACATAATCTTAACCTGAGGTTTACTCAGGTGAGGATGCTTTTCTGAAGAGATTCCTTTCTCCTGGGCATAAGAACCAGGTAAGAAAAACAAACAGAGAGGCTGGGAGGGGCTGAGAAGTGGCCCCATTAGTTAGAGTGCTTGCCAAGCAAGCATGAAGACTGGAGTTTGCATCCCCAGCACTCATGTAAAAGTCAGTGCTGGGAAGGGAGAGACAGGCAGAGCCCTGGAGCTCACCGGCTGGCTGGCCTATCTGATCAGTGAGTTCCAGGGTCAGTGAGGAACCCAGATTAGACAATAAGGGGAGAGCAATCAACAAGGACACTGAACCATGATCTCTGACCTCCATATGCACACACATGTACACACGTACACACACACATGGATATCTACATATAAAAAACACACATACGTACCCAGAAACCAAGGGAAAAAGGAGTATTCTTAAAATTAAAACTTTATTTGGGGATGACAAAGGATGAGACACAAAATATTTTATTTATTTATTTCCTCCTGTCAAGAAATAGATTAAGATTTTTGTATCACTATCAAAATAAGTTCTGGAGCTAGAGAGGTGGCTTAGCAGTTCAGAGTGCTGGCTGCTCTTGCAGAGGACCCAGGTTCTTTTTCCAGCACACAGATGATGGCTAAGGATCACCTGTAATACCAGTTCCAAGTGATCCTATGTCCTCTTCTGCTGGTCTTGGAGCACTGACAAACATGCAGGCAGAACACTCACACATATAAAATAAAAATAAATAAATCCCCAAACACTTAAAAAAAATACGTTTTATAAGAAATTGAAATTGCCCCTTACTTCGTAAGGTGTCTTATGGCCGAGGCACATAGTGAGAAAGAGATGTGAACAGTGCTTCCTGGTTTTGTTTTGTTTTTTGTAAGATACCAAGAAAGGAAATTTGATTTTGTTAAGGGTTATTTAAACGTTCAGCCAAACTGGTATGTTATTCAGGGATCTCATCAAACAAGTTTGTCTAGAATAGGAAAACAAGTAAAATTCTATTTCTCTTTTTAATAATTCAATTTAGCGCAAATGTTTGTTAATGGCTTAAAAGTCTTGTCCACAATTTAGATATACTGAACTATAACTTCTTTTTTTCTATAATTGAAAGCAGTTTACTCTAAAATATCTATCAGATATTTTTAACTTACAATGTCATCTTTTCAGGCTTTCTCCTTTTATTTAGTCTTCCCGCTTTTGGGGATATCCAAAGTGTACAGGTCTCTATGTATATATAATACTCCCACCGAGACAGGACTCTGGTCTGGGTACAGTCTCAGGGTCCAGCTTAGTCTCCGCCCACACTGAGCTGTTGAGTGCCACTGTCTGTGTCCTTACTGTGGCCTCCCCTCAGGGACCTCTATTGTCAGGTCTGCTCTTCTGGGGCTCTGCTTTCCACTTCACTTTCTGGCATATTCATTGTTTTTCCAGAGTCACTACAGTCCTCACTTCTGGCCCTAGAAGAGTTCTTGTTTTCTCTTTGAATGCAGAAAAACTCCTTTTCAGCAGTTGAAATCGGTATTGGAGGTTTAGAATAATTCCATACAAAATTGAGTGAAGGCTCGTAGTTTGGATGAAGCTTTTAGATCAGTCAAGTGTATGACTTGAGTTATACCACTGAAACAGTAGCTTTGTTTTCTTAAATGATTGGAATCTTGGATGTTAAACAGAAATTTTTGTTAAGGGATAGTCTAATGCTTTCCCGTTGCCAAGTTGAAGACCAGAAGAGACGAAGTTTTTACTAGTTTGTAGTTAATAATCAAGTTAAATGGGAGCTATGTAAGGCCTCTAGAAAAAAAAACCTGTTGTGATATTGAGAGTTTAGCCCGGGGTTTTATATATGCTACATAAATGACTTCCCAACAAGCTACATCCTAGCCTAGCTTTTCTTAAAGCTACATTTAGAGGGCTGTCTTTTATTCCCCAGCAATAGTTTTCACCACAAAAGAATCTTAATTGAAATTATGATCAATTAAAAATTTTAAATGTTAAATTTGTAAAATACAGAGATGACAGTATAACCCAGGTTTTTTTGTTTTTATTTTTTTTTTTGTTGTTGTTTTTGATTTTTTGTTTGCTTGCTTGTTATTTTGAGACAGGGTATCCCTTTGAGACAGGTAGCCCCAACTGGTCTGGAACATACTAGACTGGCCTTTCCTGAGTGCTGGGATTAAAGCTATGTGCTACCATGCCTAGCTTCCCAGGGTATGTTTGTTGTTATTTTATATAGTTGTTTATTTGTTTGTTTATTGAGACAGAGTCTTGCTAGGCAGCCCACAGAGGCCTCAAACTGGAGTTGCTCCTGTCTCAGCCTCCTGAGGCATACAACATCACCGTCAGCTTAACATAGCTCTCCACTATTTGTATTCCTTCTATAATTCTATCAACTCCAAATGTTTAAAAGCCAGTGGATTCAAATAACCAAGTCAGGGAAGGTTGTATTAATGTGACACAGCAAAAAGAACACTGAGAAAAAAAAAAGGTTGCTCATGCCTTTAGCTACATCATGTAATTACAGCTACCTGAGACATCCAGAACTGAGAAAGGAGATGGTAACTCCATTGCATAGGTTTGTTAAGTAGGTTCAACAATATTATATTCACAGATTTCCCGGAACTCCCTAGGGATCTGCCAATATTTCGCTTTTAGAAGTTGGAAACTGGGTAACATGAGGTGGTTCCTCCTCATGTGGGCAGAATGTATTCCTCATAGAATGGTTTGTCTCTGGATTCCTGATTAAAACCCAATTTTAAAATAACTAAGTCCTAAGTTCATTGATTTTTCTCATAATGTTTGTAGCTGTTTTGTCTTTTTAAGGTTCTTTGCTAGAACAATGACTCCTACACTTCACCTTAAAGTTTTCTGCTTTGCTCCTTTTTCATGTATTTAAGTAGTAACAAGTATTCAAACTAATGGGGGAAAATGATCACTATAAAAGATAAAAGTTCTTTGGTTAACATATACTGAAATTATACAGAAAGAGAGAGAGACAGAGACAGAGACAGAGACAGAGAAAGAGAGAAACATACATACATCCTAGCATTCAAAATGTAGATTTGGGTACTTTAAAGCCCTTTTTAGTCAGGCATGTTGGAACATCTACCTCTGTAACCTCAACATTTATGAGGCAGAGGCAGGAGGATCATAAATTCATGGCCATTATAGTGAATCCCTTCTTAAAGAACTAAAAACGGGACTATGGATGTAGTTCAATTGGTAGAGGGTTTACTTAACATGTACAAAGCCCTGGGTTCAATCCCTAGTGGGGTATAAAACTCCAGCATTTAGGAGGTGGAAGCTGGGAGATCAAGAGTTCAAGGTTATCCTTAGCTATATAAGTTTGAGGATAGTGTCAGTCTGGGCTACTTGAAATAGTGTGTCAAGAAAAAGACAAAACTGAACAACACTAGACAAAACTTTTGACCAACAAAGACTTTTTCAATTGAAGTACAGTAACTTTTTTAAAGTAAAGTCATTTCTTTAATTGAAAGAACAATGGAAGTGCAGCCACTCCATTAGAAGTACTGAAATGTAGAAGTAGCTCACAGGAGAAAAGGTATTTTGCTCAAAACACAGGCTGCACATGTCAGGCTCCAGAGAAGAGTGCTCGGTCTCTGGCGGTCTATGGAAAAGGGCTGTGGAAGCCTAGATTCAGGTGGGGAAAGAGGACGCTCTCATCAGGGAATGAAATGGACTGTGGCAGGTTCAGTCACCACCTTTCTGACCATCAGTGACATGACTGACTCAGTCTAGCTGCATACATGTTGAGTGCACAGAGTACTGGGGCACCATGATTGAGATAAGTGGATAGGAATTTGTTATGTGAAACAGTGTGGCAGCAGGATATGCAAGGTAAGAAAAGCTCATTTAAAGGAGCGTCACATACTCTCCAACCTCACCACTGCCTGACCAAAGCTTTACCTACGTGAAGACATTCCAAAAAACCATTTGAATCACTTTTTATGCAGAAACTTTGATTTGATCTGACATGAAATCATTTGCTTTTTCTCAGTGATAATTTAAATTCTTTGTGCTGTATTAGCCCAGTGCACCTTAAGACACTGAAGAATTTTATGTCCCTGTGTTTGGCAGATTATAAAATGACAACCCCCTAGAGATCCTCCTCTTTTATATGAGTTGATACAGTTGGAATGAATTTTACTTTGATGTTTCTTAGGAAAATATTCAGGGGCTGCGGGGGGAATACAACTATGTTTAACTACCATCTTTGTAACAGGAAAAAAAGTACCTGAGCATTTGGAAAAATGTTTTATAGTCATCCCTTAGTACCAAACAAAGCAAATGAGCTTATTGGAAGAGAAGGATGAGGACACAGTGGAAAGCCAACTTGACTCTGACAGACACTTGGCAAGCCTGACCCATTTATTAATAAATTTTCCAGACAAAAGAAATTGTTTTTCTGTGTATGTGCAAATATATAGCATTTCCGAGCTTTACCTAATGAGCTTCCTAACTGAACATAAACTTCCTTACACTAATTCTAAATATCTCTAAATATCTAAATATCATTTGTGTGGCTGGTGACTGCTTTATCCACCTGGTTTTCCCACCAGGATGCTCCTAGAGAACAGATGTCCAGTGAGGTTCCCATGGTCTGCATTGCCCATTGTTCCAAACACAATAGACTGGCTAGGGAACACGCTGTGATACGTTTACTAAGTATTTGCTTGGGAAAGCCATCGCTCATACAGACCTCATGTCTGTTGGTGACTAGCACAGATATCCAGGTATTTTGCACACAGTTCTCGTAGGGTGAGGAGTCAGGTAGAGTTTCCCTCTAACTGAAAAGCCAAACATTCTTGTGTCATGCAGTAAGGGACCAAAGAAATCATCTCTGTTTTCATGTAGTGGAAAGCTTTTTCTTCTTCTTTTATGTTTTGGTGTTTTGTTGTTGTTGTTTGTTTTGGTTTTTTGAGGCAAGGTCTTCCTGTAGACCCTGCTGGCCTGGAACTCCTGTGTAGACCAGGCTGGCCTCAGTCTTAGAGATCCGTCTCTGCCCCTCCAGTACTAAAGGTAAGCACCCCTACCCACACGATGGGAAAATATTTTGATGACTTGGTGACACTATGTCACTTTTCCTCCTTCACAAATATGACAAAAAATGATTCAGATGATTCAGCTTCTTCTCAAGGGGGAGTAATCAGCCTTCCATAAGGAAATAGCATGTTAGCAGGCTCCAATATCAACCTGTAGAGAGGAAGCGTTGTAAAGTATTTTTCCTTTTTTCCCCTCATGTGAGTGTGTGTGTGTAAGGGGGGCTTTCCACGTTTATGATTGCTGGACTACTGTAAAACAAACAATTGAAAAAGCAAAACAAAAAAACATCCCTCCTCAAAGTATCAGAATTAATAGTTTATATTTGTAGGATTTTTAAATGTGCACAACAAATATCAACAAAAAAATCACAATTGCTAAAGAGCAAGGCATTTATCTTTATTTTATTTAAGCTGAACGATTAAGAAGCTGAAGAACCTGTAGTATCTTCACTTATGACCTCCAGCAGCTCTGTAGTCATAACAGAAAATAGAATGTTCGGGAAGTTAAAAAAAAGCAGGAGGCATGTTCCTATTGAGGAATTTCTGATGCATGAAAACAAATCACCAGTAATCACCTAAATCTGGCACTTTGAAACACTTTAAAAGTTAATAATCAGAAAATTACACAGGGCAGGCAAGATGGTTCAGTGGATAATGGCGATTGCTGCCAAGCCTGATACAGTGAATTCGATCCCTGAACCCTCATGGTGGAAGGAGAGAATCAACTGCTGCAGGTTATTCTCTGACCTTGGCATGCACACGGTGGTACACACACACACACACACACACACACACACACACACAAATGTAAAATTAAAAAGTTTTAAGATGTTTATTTATTATTTGTATTTTATGTGTGTATTTTGCTTACATGTGTGTAAGTGTACCTATGTGGTGCAATGTTCACAGAGGTGGGAAACAGGCATGAGATTCCCTAGAACTGTAGTTATGAATGGTTGTTACTTGTCATGTGGACAAGCTAGGAACTGGACCTGGGTCCTCTGCAAGAACAGGCCCTGCTCTTCAGCGCTGAGCCATTCTCCATCACCAAAGTGAAATTTTTCCGTTTTTTTTTTCTTTGAGACAGGGTGTCACTATGTAGCCCTGACTGGTCTGGAAGTCACAGTGTAGACAAAACTGGCCTTGAACTCACAGGGATACACCTGTCTCTGCTTCACATATTTTGAGATTAAAGGCATGTGTCACCACACCTGGCTATAAAATAAAGAATTTTAAAAGCAATATAACAACAACAACAAATCACACCATAGATCCTGTGTGAAAGCAGAACAGGAATTTGGAAATCAAAATATATTATAAAAAGTGTTGTTTGGAACTTTTCCAATGTACATCAAGTCTGCTTGCTTAAGATGGTAAAGCATTTCATCATAGTTATTTTTTCAAGTATTACTTAACAGTAACTTTCTAGACTATTTCTTAATTATATAAAAATGTGACATATGTAAATTATGTGAAGGTAAATACAAACAGACATATTGAATCATTTTCCCTTTAAAGTATTTTTACCTTCTTTTGCTTCCCAATAGCTACATATTACTTCTCTCAAGGATAAAATAGAATAACCTAGTTATGGTTCTTTAATGAATAACTAAAATATGTACTTTCAGTTTTTTTCTCAGAATAAAATTAATATGTATTTTATTTATCTAAACCTATGTAGATAATAAACTAACTAGACAGCTGACCAATTTGTAAAAGTATCCCAGATTTTATTTAACTAAATTCAAGTAGAAATAGAGTTTAATACTTGGTTAATTAAGTGATTAAAAATTAATTTTTAAAAGGAAAACTGTTTAAAGTATGTGCATAGAATTATGGGTTGGACCTCAGTGTGCTAAGCAAAGTATCCAGAATGACAAAGATTAAGAGAGCATTCAGCACCGGAGTGGGAAAAGAGAAGGAAAGGAAATGGAACTCACTTTGCATGGTTAGAGCTCACCGTTAAGTTCTTTCACTACTGGACTATTAATAATTTTTTATTTTAAAAAATGACTGTAACTCACAAAGTAAGAATTTTCAAGCTGGGAATGGTGGTACATACCTGTAATCCCAGCACTTAGGAGTTTAAGGTTAGCTTCAACTAGTTTGAGACTAGCCTGGGCTTCACAAAACTGTCTCAAACAAACAAACAAACAACCCCCCCTCAAAAAAAAAAACAGAAAAAGTTTCACTTTATAAATACAAGTGTATTGCAAAGAAATGGCACTTAAGTAGAGTGTGGGAATGACTTTTATTAATGGACATAATCTGGACTAATGACTTTAAATTTGTAAAACTTTGTGCTCTTGTGTCTTGTGACCTTGGCACTTGATCTCGTTTCTTAGGCAAACTCCATTTGGTATTTCACCCTCCGTACCCGACCCCCCAAAATAATGAATGAATGTGGGTATGCTGGACAATCAGTTTAGCAAATGCTGAAGGCTTGGCCCATCTCCATTGCACACAATGGAGGTTGGGAGGGACAATCGATATTCTAGAATGAGGGATGAGAAGGCTGAGGGTCTGTTCAGATTAGGCTGGAGCCAAGCTTGTTCTTCCCCAGTTGAAGTTGGAGAAACCATTTTGAATAGTATTATGAGTGGGGCCACAGCAGCCCTGACACAGAGTTCCAGCCAGAGTTACATCAGCACAGTCCCAGGAGACAGAAGGTTCCAAGAGACACCTAACTGGAAGGAGTGCCCTTCGTGTTCAGGCGCACTCTTAAAAACTAAATTTAAGAGTTAGGGTTTTTGTTTGTTCAGGCAATTATGATGTCTACCACGAAGTAATGCCACAGCAGAAGAAAGTTCATACTGATAAGAGTATTCGCATTTCAGAACTGTGATTTATTTCCTCATCAATTTCCTGTTCACATCATGGACATGGTGAGTCATTGTTTCTCCAGCTGAGCTCTTCCCCTTTAATGACTAACCTTTCCAGTATAAATCTGATTGACCTTCTTACTTTATGTCTCCCTTCCTTCCCTTTTCTGCCTAACTTGAATTCCTTAAACTATTTATTTTGAGTCTTTGGGTCATCCTGAATATGATGCAGACCATGTGGACAATAGTTTTGCCTTTTAGGTAATGTGGCAACACCACCAATTAGCAGTTCATACAGTGTTTGTGTATGATGGAGCCTGATAATCAAACACTTAAAAAATTAGGTGGTGGTGAGGGAAGTGAATCCTGGAACCAGAATGCTTGGATTCAGATTGCATTTTTAACCCTCACTGGTTGTGGTCTTGTGAAGGCTGAAATAAACTTCCTGAGCTTTTACTTTGTTGTCTAGAAAACAGGATCAATATTAAGAGATAGCTCACATCACATGTCCTGGTGAGAGAATTAAAATGTTTTTTGAAGCTAATCATTAGGAACAAAAGCTGAGGCAGAAAATTATTGTGGTAGGAGGTTAGTAATGATGTTTTAAAAACCTGGTACCATCTTTTAAGTAAGTTAAAGTTAACCTTACAATTCATTAATTCTTCCTAAGAATAATTTATAGTTCCCTAACAAACTAAAGAGGATAGAAATTTATCTTTATATTTTACATTTTCTTTAAAATTTTAATTGAATTTTTGTACATTTCATACACTACATCTTGATCGTATGTAGACCTCTCTTTCCCTGTCTGCACCGGCCTCATAGCCCCATGACCCCCGACCCCCGCTGAATATCGTGCATTCCGTCGTATACATTAAGGCCTACTATGGAGTCAAGTTTGTCTACCCGGATGTATCTCAGTGTGAATGCATCCCCTGGATCCTGGTCAACCTATCTAGCGTTACTCCTTTAAAGAAGACCAACTTTCCTTTACACAGTAGTGATCAGATGCCAATAGTTCCCCAGCTAAGGTTGGGGCTTCTTATGCTGGGTTTTTGTCTGGTTTGAGTTTGCATGGGTCTTGTGCATGCTGTCACCATTGCTCTTAGTTCATATGAGCAAGCTCCCAGAAGTCTGGAAAACTGTTTCCTTGTGGTCATCCTCCACCCCTGGCTCTCACAGTCTTTCTGCCCCCTCTCCTTCAATGGTCCTCGAGCCTTGGTGGCAGAGGTTCAGTATCAGAATTCTACCCAGGGACACACACTCTGCAGTCTCTTATTCTCTACATTTCGTGTTTTGTGGCTTTCTATGGTAATCACGATCTGTTGCATGAGGAAGCTTCGCTGGTGAGAGTTGAGAGATGCATTAACAGTCGCTCTGCTCCCTGTCCCTCAATGTTCCCTGAGACTTAGGTGTAGAGGTTCCATTGTAGATGTGTCTCTTAGGGGTGGGTATCTCACAGACACTTATTCTCCGCATTTGACCAGTTGTACAACTCTGTAATAGTCTCCATGTGAAGCTTCTTTGATAATCAGGTATACTTGATAAACAGGTGTAAGGTATATTTGTCAGTAAATATAAGGATACATATTCTTCATTTATAGTCCCTAACAAGCTAAAGGGAGGATATATGTATATCTTTAAAATTTTAATTTTTGTTAAAAATTTTAGTTGAATTGTGTACGTTTCATACACGTCTTAATCATATTTCGACCCCCCTTCCCTACATGTACCAGTCCTTCTACCCTTGCTGAATTTCATGAATTCTGTCATATATATTAAGGCCTATTGAATGTCCCTTAGTGTGAGTCCATCCACTGGAGCCTGGTCAACCTGGTCTTATCATACAGTAAGAAATTACATTTGTCTAGAGATGTGACAGATGTAGGTTTTCCCTGGGTTCTATGACCTCTCTACCATGTATTTGACTATATTTAGAGTACCACACGTAAGTTCCCTCACATTGAGTAGGCCTTAATTTCAATTAGATAGCTGTTGATTACCCCCAAGGTACAAGCACCATGACTGCACCAATAGTGATCATTTGCTACATTGGTCATTATTGTGGTTATTAGGCTTTATGGCTGAGTTGGTCTATAGATTAGTTTTTTCTCTTAGCAACTTGCATAGTATCCTCTAAAACTATGAGAGCTTGTCATCAGGGAAGAGACTTCCAGGTCACTTTCAGCTCCATTGCTCCAAATCCTGTGTCAGAAGTATGTCTTGTCTTTAGCAACAGGGTCTTACTTTCAAGTTCTGGGAGGCAATCTGGGGCTGTGATAATAGACTGTGTTATTTTGGTCTCTTGGCAACCCTGACCAACAACTTGTAGGGAGATTTCTCCTGTTTGGCACTGTGCTTCTTGCTATATTGACTTGAAAAAATCATCTCATGGAAAGGATCATGTAACAACTCGTTTATTTATTTACTTTAAATATATTTTTAATTGATTTTGTGGATTTCATGCAATACATCTTAATCATATTTAACCCTATCTGCACACCCCCATAGTCTACCAACAGGATTTCATGTATTTTTTCCACATATGTTAAGGCCTATTGAGTCAAGTTTATATACCCAAATGTCTTTCCATGTGAGTTCATCCACTGGAGCCTGTTCAGTCTGTCTAGAGTCACTCCCTTAAAAAAGATCAACTGTCCTTCACTCAGTAGTGATCAACTGCTAATAGTTCCTCACCAAAGTTGGGGCTTCCTGCCCAGTTCCATAGATATAGGCTGGCTTTTGTCTGATTGAGTTTGCATGGGTCTTGTGCATGCTGTGAGTAATGCTGTAAGCTCATATGAGCAAGGTCCCAGAAGCCTATAAGACTCTGTTTCCTTATGGTCATGCACCTCCTCCCTGCCTCTTACAATCTTTATCCTCCCTCTACCAAAATGATCCTTGGGTGAGGTTTAATATAGGAGTCCTATCCAGGGACACACACTGTGGTCACTTATTCTCTACACTTTGGCCAGTTATGGCCTTGTGTGTTCATCATCCTCTGTTACAAGAGGATGCTGTGCTGGTGAGAGTTGAGAGAAGCATTATTATTCTCTTTACCCCTTGTTCGATTATATTCTGTAAGCTTTAGATGTAGAGGTTAGGTTGTAGATGTGTTACTTAGGGTTGAGCATCTTACCGACCTTATTCTCTGTGTATGACCACTTGTGGAACTCTGTAATAGTCTGTTGCAAAAGAAGCTTCTTTGATGACTGGTGACTGGCATACTTATTTGTAAATATAAGGATTCATATTTAGCTTATAGTAAGAAATTACAGTTTTCTAGGGATGTAACAGACTTAGCATTTTCTCTAATATCTATGACTTCTCCAGCCATGTTTTCAGTGCCACATTATTTCTTCCCTCCCATTTGTGTGAGACAGCTGGTTATTTAATGAGACCCAAACACTTTACATTTGTAGATAAATGTGTTTTTGTTTTTGTTTTTGTTTTGGTTTTGGTCTTTTTTGAGACAGGATCTCCCTGTAGCCCCAGCTGTCCTGGAACTTGCAATGTCAATCAGGCTGGCCTCGAACTCACAGAGATCTGCTTGCCTCTGCCTCCTGAGTGCAGGGATTACAGGTGTGCACCAACACATGGCAGATAAATGTTTTTTAAGAATGGGATGCAGGGCTGGAGAGATGGCTCAGTGGTTAAGAGCACTGGCTCAACATGGGTTCAGTCCCCAGCACACAAATGGCAGGTAACAACTGTCCATAACCTCAGCTCCAGTGAATCTGCACCCATTCTGACCTCTGCAGGCATTGCATGCCATGGATGCACTTACATAATGCAGGAAAAACACTCATAACACATAAAATAACAAATAAATAAATAAAAATTAGAAATATTTCATCAGTTTTTTAAATATCAAGATTTTATTGCAATGTATTTTAGTACATAGATAAATTTGAATGCAAAGTACATATTTAGCATATTAAAACTTGTCTTCAAGGGATAAAATAATTTTTCTGTTCAAATATCTCTTTTATATTGTGCAGTGAAGGTTTTTGGTTTTCTTCAATATATTTCAGATACTTGATAGATATTATTCAGAAGGACAGTAGTTAACAATAACAGAAATAGTGGTCACCTTGTTTTGTCTTTAATGGTAACTGACTTTAGGTGTTGAATGTTAACATTCTAAGATTTCATTACACAGAATGATGTTGGCAGTTGGTTTCAGGAAGATATGGTTTATCGTTAAAAAGAGCACTTATGTTTTTTGTTTGTTTGTTTTTTTGCTTTTGTCTTTTTGAAACAGTGTTTCCCTGTAGTGCAAGCTGGCCTGAAACTCACTAAGTAGACTAGCTGACCTCAGACTCACAGAGATCCCCCTGCCTCTGCCTCCTGAGTGCTGGGATTAAAGGTGCATACACTACCAAGCCCAGAAGAAATAGCATTTAGCTACACATTTTTTCTATGGCTTTTCACAAGGAATTGCTTTTGCGTTTAATCAAGATGACCATTTTTCTTTGATCTATTAATGGAATAATTGAATGAATTAATTTTTTAATCCTAAATTATCTTAATATTCTTAGAAGTAATTATAATAAGTACTTACTGGCATTTGATTTTAGAACATGATATTAGTTACAAGTGACAACATTTTCTGGTTTTCATGTTTTCTTTATGTTGCTTTCAAGTGTTTGCATTGAGTTTATTCTTGCTTCAAAAGATGAATTCATTGTTTTATCCACAAACCTTTAAATAATGTCTAAATAAGATTTTTTTCTTCTTAAAAGTTAAGCATGACTACTAGGTAGAATAGTCTAATCTACACTTGTCTTTGTTTCACAAATGATGTGAAAGGTTAAATAACTTTTAATTTTGTGACAACTGCAGATCCACCTGTAGTTTCAAGAAGCAATACTGTTCGTGTCGTTCACCCAGTATCAACACTGTTTGTAGCTGTTGTACAATGTCATACCTACACATTAATACAACAAAGGCGTGGGTCGTTTATAACCCCACATCCCTCCCTCTCCCACTTCTTTAGCTACCGTTACCACTAACATGTTCTTCAAATCTATGGTGTCATTTTGAAAAGTAATATAAATGGAACCAAGCAGCATGTTCATTATTTGGCATCGCCTTTTCCTTCCTTCTCAATATAAATCTCTCCAAATTTATATGTTGACAATTTTAATTTCTTTGCCTTTTCATATAAATTTTAGAATAATTTTGTTCGTGGCTAATAAAATATCTTTCTGGAATTTTCTTTAAAATCATATTGCTTAAATGCCACTGTAATTGATTTTTTTTCCACCATTTTGTCTTCTGATGCATGAATTCAGGCCTCGTTTGTTTGGATCTTCTTTGATTTCTTTCATCAACGCTTTGCAGTTTTCAGGACCTAAACCATGTACACGTCTTGTTGATTTACATCTAAGTATTTCATTGTAATGATGTATTTTAGTGGCCATACGTTGGCTAGTGTGTAACCCTAGGGGATTCTGGTTCTAGTTCGACAGATTATAATCCCATCCAGGGCATCTCCAGACCTACTCTGTTATCAGAAAGGGGAGAGAGAGATGGAGATAGAATTGAGAGAGAGATGAGGGAAAGATTTATTAGCAACTTTTCAAGATGTAACAAGAGTTATCAGAAATATATATGTATATGTATATGTATATTGCTAATGCTAAGACAATTGTGAGTCTCCCTTGAGGACCCTATACTGAGACTTGAGTATGTCTTACTCTGAGACTCTCTTGAGGAGCCCCCACCTGCACTTGGATGTCTTATTGTCTTACTTTCCCTTAGGACAGAATACCTATACCTGGGTATGCTCTTCCTTCTCTCTCTTTCTTTCTTTCTTTCTTTTTTTTTGAGACAGGGTCTTCCTGTAGCCATAGCTGGCCTGGAACTCACTATATAGACCAGGCTGGCCTCAATCTCCATCTCACAAGATCTGCCTGCCTCTGTTTCCAGAGTACTGGGATTAAAGATGTGCACCACCATCCCCAGCTTGTCTTATTTTCTGAATAAGAAAAAAAGAGCACTTCTCTTTCTCTTAACTCACTTGGTTGAACTTATATTAAAATGCCTTTAATGACATCTCCAGCTCTGCTTCCTCTTACTGGCTTATCCTGAAATTCTTTTCAGCATTAATCCCACAAATCCTGGTTTGATTTGAGTTGAGGTCTCTAAAAGGTGAAGGAACTCCTTAGGCTCCTGAGGATGTGGAACAGTATCTCTTTTTCTCTCACTGCTGACACGTAATGTATTAAATTCTGTATGTTTATCTTCTATCCTGAATCTGAACCTACTTAAAAGAAATTTAGAAAACAGATTCCTTGAATCTTCTACAAAGATAATTATTTTATTTACTTAGACATTTGTGTCATCTGCAAGCAAATGCAGTTTGGTTTCTTTCTTTCCAAACTGTACTCTTTTTTTTTCCCTCATCTTAATAGATGAGGAACATCATCTTAATAGATGTAGACACATTTGATAAAATTAGCAATCAATAATTTTTAAGAAAGCAAGCCTACAACCTAAAAACATAAATTCTTGAACCAGATTAAGGATCTTGGTCAATAACAAAACGAACATCTGTGCATTTGATAGTGCGCCATTTCCGTTAAGGTCAGGAGGTCAATACATGCCGACAAGTTACTGCTATACTGGAGCATCAGCAATGTGATGATGAATTAAAAAGGCGCATGAAGAAAGACTGAAATTTAGAAAAGTAGAAACAAATATATTAGTATATGACAGTTTATGTAGAGCTGATGCTGGGGGCTGACAGCTGACTGAGGGTAGTTCACAGATGACTGAGGTGGAGGAACCTAGGAGTCTATGTGTGAACTTTTCAATTTACAAAGATTTCACCGTAACTGAATGAAATATCATTGGTTTCATTTTTTATCAGCAGTACCAAGTCAGTAAAGAAAATAGTCCAAGGAACAAACATAAGCTTTCAGAGACTGTAAAAGCTCCGAGGAGCAAAGACAGAGGAAAAGGCAAAATGACAAAGAAACACTAATGTTAAATGTGTTTTCAAACCCCAAATGAAAGAAATGAATGTAAGTAATGATGAGAAAGGTAATCCACAGAGTTAACAGTGAAAACATTCACTCACTCTAACACAATTGCAACTTGGGGAGAAATGATGTTAGAATATCGATCTTATGATTTTAGAAATATTTTCTCCTCATTCAGTCATTCACTCAGTAACTGACTATTGAATCTGCCATGCATCTATTGGGTGCTGTTCACAGTGAGAAGATCTACAGGCAAAAATGGATTAAAATATGCTTACTCCCGCGTTTGTGGGAACGTGGAATGTTTTCCAAAGTGATCCTGGTTAATATGGGAATTGATACAGTAGTTTCTTCTTGTGCCAAATGAAGAGCTAAGACTCTCAGGGGCATGGGGAGAAATCTGAGTCTTTTGAATTTGGGAATGATTCTCTCTAGATGACTTAGTAGCACTACTATTTTGTTTGTCCCAAAAAACCATAGTACTTTAAGGTACAGATGCTGAGATGGGTTTCCTTTAACCATTGCAACATTTGGAAACACGAAAAATATGTATGTTTGTATTAGTCCTTATGCTGATATCAACCTACTCCATTAACCATGCTCACTTTGGTTCTTTCAACCATCTAATTATGGTCTAGGTCAGGGAACACTGGTCATATGAAGGAAAAGCAAATATGGATATTTAGAATGCAAACCTTAGCATTTCCCATTCTGGTCAGCTCAGTGAGTGATATTATTTGTCCTAAGCCAGAATACAGGAACTTGTTTCCAAATGGCTTGACCTAAAATAAAGATAATAGAGGAGTTATTTTCGTTGGTTTCCTTTCACAATTGCTTTGGGATTTCTGTTTGTTTGCACAAAAACACCAAAGCTCATTTTGCCATTTGGTTAAGACATTTTTTATAGCATCTCTTTCTTACACAATGTGGAAAACAATTCTGTTTAAGTGAGTTCCATAAATCTAAGAAATAAAGGAACTATTGTCACCTCTCTGTGTGGAGAATAACAAAGGTCTGTGTGAAGCTCACATTCCAGAGGGTATTCACTCCCTTCAACAAAGTGGTCACTTCTTACAAACACCAAGTTCCTCAGAGTTTTTGATACTTCAACTAAATGAAGTTACTGCTGGTCCAAGTCAAAACCTTGGCTTTTCTCTTTCAGCCTCAAAAAGGATTAATTTATTTCCCTATTTGAGTTTTAGACCATTTTCCCATCTTCTAATTTTTGAAGCAGCCTTATAGCATACACAACCATCATTCTTTTATATGTGAAAAGATGCATTTTACAGAAAATGATGTGATTTTCAGGAGAACTTAGTTTTCCTTCAGTAAATTCATGTACTAAAGCATTTATTCATCAGCATACTTATTGAATGTCTATTTGATCAAGTTCTATTGCAAGGGGTTTGCCACCCTTTCTTGCCCTTGTTCTTTGCAAGTATTATTTCCAGTGACCTGAATTTTAGGCATTAAGTGTGAAGAAAGCACCTCTAGGTTAATCATTTAGTTTATAAAACAACTACACTTTGCTGACACATAAATCTGAATCCAGTTAGCTCATAAGTACTTATTTATTCATTTTAAATGAAACCACTTTGTTGTAATGAAGTCACAAATAAAAACATCACACAGCTAAAGAAACATAGTCAAACACTTGCCCAGTTTCAAATGCTGTACATCTCAACGAGCTTCTGTACAGTTAGAATGGCCATTCTGAAGCCCTGGAGCTTCTCTTAGGGCTTTACACTTCCCCTATCAGTACTGTTTTATACACTTATCTATAACAAACAAAGGGGAAAAAAAGATGATGGCAGAGTTGAACCTGGGTCGTCTGGAAGAACAGCCAGTGTTTTTAACCTCTGAGCCATCTTCCAGTCCTGTTGTCAGATTTCTTGAAGACAGTCATTCATATTGGAGTGAGATAGTATCTCAAAATAGTTTTGATTCACATTTCCCTGATGACTAGAGATGCTGAACATTTAAAAATAGCTATTGGCCAGTTGTGTTCTTCTTTGTAAAACTGTGTTTGTTTCATTAGGCATTTGTTGATTGGCAGTTTTATTTGGTTGGGGTTTAATTTTTTCAGTTCTTTGTAAACTCTAGATGTTAGCCTCTTGTCTGAGGTACAGCTGGTAAAGATTTTCTACCATTCTGTGGGTTGTCTGTGTGCTCTGCTGATAGTTTCTTTCACTGTGAAGAAATTTTTTATTTCATGTCATCACATCTGTTGACTTGTGGGGACTAGTTCCTGTGCTTTTAAAGTTCCCTTCAGAAAGTTCAGCAAAATAATAAGCAAATAATTATAAGCATTTAAACAGCAATATTTCTGATACTGACAGCAATAAATATTCAACTTTTAAGTCTAATTTTGGATGAATTTGGCTGATAGTCAAATTATTGGCTATGAGCTACTCTAAAAATTGTTATTCCATTGCATATTGAAAACTCAGAATTGTCATCTTTCAAATATACTCTTAATAGGTTGCCTGTATTCTCTTTTTTTAGGTGGTAAATATGATCAGTACATTTCCTATTAAACATAAAAACTTCATTATTTTGCTATTACACACACTTCAGTGTTTATTCTATAAAATATAGCAGAGATTCACTGGTTACACTTCTTCACAGTAACCTACCGCCTCCTGAGAGTGCAGGGCACTAACACAGTGAGTGAGAGGCAGCAGTGAATCCAGCAGCTTGGCTTACCGCTCCGCATACCCAAGAGCATCTCAGAACATTGTTCGTTTTACAATACAGCAAATTCAGTGTTCGGACACAGTCAGCCACACGCATGTTTACCTGCTGTTCCAAGTCATTTACTAAGATGCCTTTCTTTCAATGACCTTGAAATCATTATGGCACGTCTGTATCAAAGATCAACTGAGTGCATGCATAAATGAAAGTCTCTTTCTGTGCTCTTCTGTCCCACAGATCTATTTGTTCATGTTTACAACAATACCAGGCGTTCTTTTTGTTGTATTTTGTTTTGTTTACAGACAGTGTATCATGCAACTCAGGTTGCTGTCTAACTCCCCACTGTAACTGAGAATGACATTGACTCTGGATTCGGATCCTCCTGCTATAGAAATCCACAGTTATAACCAATATGACTGGCTAGATTATTTTCTCTTAAATTTAGGGAGAAAGCAGGGTGGGATTACAGATGTATGCTACTACATGTGGCTGCTAGATAGTCTTGACTGCTCTAGACTCGAAATGAGAAGCATGCCCTCCAACTGCTTTCATCTTGTTCCTTTTGCATTTCTATATTAGCTCCAGAATCTATTTGGCTTTTTTATATAAAAATTTTTAGTTAATCTTATGCAGGTTATATTTACTTGATAAACTCCTAGACAGTGGACATCTCAGAAATACTGAACTTCTTAATCTGTTAACATAGCATATATTCATTTCATTTTTGAAAAATTATTTGAACATGCTTTATGTTGTTGTAGTTTAGTTGTTCTAATAGTATGTAAATATAGAATTAAGTGATCTTGTATTTTTCCCTCCTTGCCTGTTATAGCTTTGAGATCTTCATAGATCACTTTGTGTTTTCTGAACCTGAAAACAAAGTAGAACAAAAAGGCATCTTTGACAAAAACTTTAAATATTTATTTATTTCTATTTTTATCTTTTTGATGCTTTGTCTGCAGGTATGTAAGTACACTTGTGTTGTGTAATGGCCAAGGAGGTTAGAAGATGAATGTTGATTCCTTGGAACTGGAGTTATGGATGGTTAGCTGCCATGTGGAACCGAATTCAGTGCTCCTGGAAGAGCAGCCAGTGCTCTGAACCATGCTGAGCCATCTCTCCAGCCCCGAGAAAACTTACTTTAAAATTTTCCATTTCTTTTCCTTTTTTGTTTCCTTGTCTTGCCTTAAGACATCTGCTCATATCTTCAAATGCATGTTTAATCGAAGTGGTTAGATAGACACCCTGCTTTCTCCCTAACTTCAAGAGAAAATAATCTAGCCAGTCATATTGGTTATAACTGTGGATTTCTATAGCTATATTTGGCAATAGCCATTCTTTTTCATGCAAGAGTTTCTGCTTACTTTCTGTTCCTAGTTTGTGTGTGTGTGTGTGTGTGTGTGTGTGTGTGTGTGTGTGTGTGAAAGTTCATTATAAATAGTGGTTGAACTTTGTCAAATGCCTCTCCTACATCTTTTGAGTTGATTATAGTCTACTAATATGGTAAATTACTGTAGTGTTTTCAATGTTAATTAAGTTCCTCATTACCAAGATCAGTGTGACACAATGATGAGTACTCTTCATTTTATATGCTGCTGAATTCACTTTATATGTTTTTGCAACTATTTTAATGATACATTTTCAACTTTAATTTTTTTTGATATAAGTTTTTTTTTTATAATAGCAGATTTTAGGATCAGAATCTTTCTGGAACTATATAAAACAATGCAGATAATACAAAATAGAGAATTCCTTCTCTACTTTTTATAAGAGTTGGTGTTAACTGATACCTTTTTATTAAAGTGTTGGGTAGCATTTGCCAATGAAATAATTTGCATTAAGCTTTCTTTGTCATACTTTAAATTATAAATCCAATTTCTTTAATAAATATAGTTATTCAACAGATTTCAATATTTGTTTGTTCCAGCTTAGTAAATTGAATTTTTGGAAATGTATCCTTGTCATATAAGTTGTAAAATGTATTGGCATGAAGTTTTTGGTAAATTGTTTCTTATTCTTTTCATGTTCAAATGGTATTTGCTATTTCAAGTAATATCAGAAAATTGACTTACGCCTTTTGCATGACCAATAAAAGGAATATTGTCTCTATGTAGAGAACCTTCACAGAAAATTTTGATAATTGTGGTGGAATTCCTGACTCTCAGCTGGAGAAGATCTTCGTCGAGATGGCTCTCTTCCCAAGTCTAAGTTCCTAAGTTCCTTCATCTTTTTTTCTTTATTTCTCCAGCTGAGACTTGATTACTAGTCCTAAGGGTTGATGGCCAAAGATAGATTTTCTATAGCATTTTGAACAGGCATGAGGCCCATCCTGTTTGCCATCAAAAATCTTGACCTGCCTGTCTAAGAGGAGCCTGAGGAGACCTGAGCTTGGAGATCACCGTGTTGGCATTCCACAGGAATCCAGGAGCGGATAGTATTGCTGGAGCCATCTAACCACATAAACAAAACACACAGCAGCTTGTTATGCTTGATCCCCAAAGAGGACAGTCTTTTTATCCTTAGGTATTTGCTAATTATGAGGCTAAGAAATGATTAAATCTCTAATCAAAATCTGACAGGAATTTAATTTGGTTATGTAAATTGTGGAGGACCAAGGCTACCTTAAACCATTTGTAAGGTATGTATACACAACAGTTTAATAATGGCACAGGTTCCCTTTGTGTTGTCAGAACATCAAGGACCATCTGATCTTGTAACATAGTCAACTTCATCATCTTACATTTTTGAATTCAGGGATGAGATCACTTGGGCTGTTAAAAAAAAAATAAAAGATACTGATGGTTATACATTGAGAATGTGTCGAAACGCAGGATAACTATTTGGAAAAAGGAATTCAGTGGGGAAATAGGTAGTGTGAGGTTGTAATTAGTGAGTATACTTTATACTGACAAAGCCTGAAGGAAAAAAAGAGGCAAGACAAAGCATAAAGTGAGTTTACAACCATACAACTACTGGGAGAATTAGAAATGGGACTCAAGATATCTTCTTTTCTAAAGGGAAAATAAAAATCTTTTAACAGTTTATAGGTATAAACAGCCTTGTGTTTAAAAAAAAAATTTTATTTTGTGTGTGTATGAGTGTATTGCCTGCATGTATATAAGTGTGCTTGTGTCATACAATGCCTGTGGAGGTCCAGAAGTGGGTGTTAGAGCCCATAGAACTTAGTTATGGATGGTTGTTAGCTGTCATGTGGGTAATGGGTACTGAACCCAGGTCCTCTGCAAGAGCAGCCAGTGCTCTTAACCTCTGAGCCATCGCTCCAGTCCCCAGAAACCTTGTCTTTAAGTTCTTGAGGGAACATTGCTTCAGAGAATGTCTGTTCCTTTGTGATCTTTAGGAAAGATATGACCAACACTCGGGCAGAAGCGAGAGACATACCTCTTTCTGTGGCCTCTAGAAGCCAACGATGTTCTAGAGAACTATTTAGGTTGAGATCCTTGACTTCTTAAAGAAGAGCATTGAAAGGTGAGAAGAGGCAGAGTTTATGAAGAAGAGGATTTTTATTTATTTATTTTTTTAATCATACATTTATGGGGGGTTAACAGTAAGAGAAACGGTGCTCAGGAAAAGGATGGTGCACACTCAAGTGTGGGTGTGGACTTCCTGAGACAAAGACAGAGAGAGAGAGAGAGAGAGAGAGAGAGAGAGAGGAAAGAGACAGGAAGTTACCATGAAATTTCTTTTTATCTCTGTTAATCCTGTCTTAGAATCTATTTTGCCTATGATGAACATTGCCATAGCAACATTTTAATGCTTACTATTTGCAAAGCACAACTTTTGATAATCCTTTCCTTTCGTTATATTTGTGCCATTATACAGTCCCTTGAATGCAATTTAGAGGCTTGGTCTTGGCTTTTTATCTGGTCAGACAATCTCTCCATTTTAATTTAATTTTAAATTAAAGTTCACTGATATTTAATGTGATTATTCATCTGGCGATGTTAAATTGGCAGTCTTGCCATTTGCTTTGTGAGTCTAACTGCTTCCTGTCCTGATCCCACCTTCTGAGCTTCCATTTCTTTCTTCTGAGTTAATCTATTACTTTTTAGAATCCAATTTTAATCTCTATTGGTTTTTAGTTATGCTTTTAGTTATGCTTATCAGTTGGTTTAGAAGCTATAATTGAATTCTTTATCATCATGTGCTTAGAGTTCACTCTGTATTTATTTAAGATTCAGCCATTGCCTCTACCCTTCGTTCTATTGGCAAATATTCAACATTTATATTATTTCTAGAATATGCTGTTATTTTCAAAAGACAAAAGAAAATTGTTTGTAACTCCTTGAATATTTGCCAATTCTGATGATCTTATTATGTGAACAACTTTCTTTTACATGCTATTTAACTATTATTTAAAATTATTGTTTAGCATTTTGGCCACATGTGGTGGTGGACACCTTAGTTCCAGTACTCTGGAGGCAGAGAAAGGAGATTCTCTGTATCTCTGTGATATGGAGGCCAGCCTGGCCTACATAGTGAGTTCCAGCCCAGCTGGGGCTAACAAACAAAAAAAATTTTTTTTTTCATTCTGGAGCATCCAGTTTGCTTTGTTTTAGAACTTACTGTTGATTTCATCTTCATTTTGATTTTCTATCTGACCTGCCTGACACTGAACAGAGAGATAGCCAAAGCTGAACAACGATATCAAGCTGAGGAGGCAGAAAGCGAAGTTCCAAGCTGCTGAAGCAGATGAAGCATTTAAGGAAATGTACCAGAACCAAGAGAACCATGGGCACTATGAGGACTATTGCCCAGTACCGTTAGAATGCTGAAAAGTACACACATACCCACACCACGCATGCACACACACATACACACACACACACACACACTGTGCACACACCCCCCCACACACATATACACCCCCACACTCAACTGAAATGTTTCAATGCATGAAAAATTAGATTTCAAAATGAAGATGAAATGAAAGTGTGTTGTATAAAATGAAATCTGTAAGAATTTTCCTTCCTAAATATCAAAGTATTGAACATCTACATATTTATATATATATATATATATATAATTATATATAAAGGAATTTAAATAATCATCACCAATTATTGTGCTCTTCAGGCAAAATTGTCTCTATCAGTTGCTAGGGAATAGTTTTATAAAAAAGATAAAGTGGCCAATATTATGGGAAGGAAAGACAAAACAGAAAATCAGATGAAAGGTTAAAACAACCTACTAAGAAAAAAGCAAAAAGTAATTAAGAAATATACATAACAAGTCCAGATGTAGTGGGACATACATTTAATCTCAGCACTTGGGAGGCAGTAGAAGGTGGATCTCTGTGAATTGCAGGCTAGTCAAGGTTACATAGGGAGACCCTGCCTCAAAAAAAAAAAAAAAAATATATATATATAATAAGCATTATGAAAACTTTTGTAGTAATTATATAAAATTCTAGAGACATTTAATGGTAAAACAACTGACACTACTGAGATGAAGTATACTGCACTTACTGCTTATGTGACTTTCAGGGCCTAGGGGTAGCTACTGTTCTGTGTAAAAATCAAGCTATAACTCCTGCCAGTGTAAAGGATAAAGAATCAGGAAGTGCAAAAGGTAAAGAGTCAGGAAGCACTGTACTGTCACCCATCCTGGTTTACAGATGCAACACAGGTACTTCTGGAGCTTGAATCAAGTATCACTTTCAGAGCATGTCTAAAGGCTCAAAATGACCTAAAAATCTTAAACCTAGAACTCTAAATTCACTTATTTTCTACCACACTTGGCTCTTCTTCATAAGTTTGTTGTTTATTTTCTATTTCTCTTTTCTTGTTCTTTTATTATTGATTTAACATATGTCTTAGAAATAAGTCATAGAAAGAACTTGGTAACGTGAGTATGATACTATTTAAGAGACTGGATTGAATGTTGGATGAGTTGTAAGATTATTTGAGGGAAGAACCAGTTCAAAATCAAGTTGTTTTTTTTTTTTTCCTCTAAGAAAAAGAAGTTGATAATGATAATGATTCCAGTCTACTTTCCACTGGGAAAGGGAATCACATTTGATAAAATAGATTCTAGATAGATGATAGGTGGGTAGGTAGAAAGGTAAATAGATAGATAGATAGATAGATAGAATTTATTCCTTCCAAGAACTCTTTCCTTAGAACACTTCTATATTATTACAAAGAAAAGATAATAAAGAATCCAAAGATACCATTTCAAGCCTTACCACTGCTGGTGGTCTTACTGTTCTGGGAGACAGGTGATGGAGATATCATGCTTTTTCTGTTATGAGATAAGAAAACCATATTGCTACTTTGTCATAGCTGTGTGTAATTCTTAACTTAGGAATAAAACATTAGGAAAATGGCTTCTGATCTAACGCAAGCCTACAGGTCCGAAATACTGGGTAAACACCACGACTAATGATTTTTTTCACCTCAGGAGAGTAAAAGAAGAAAAGAAAAAAGCTATCTGTGCTGGAAACACAATTCCAAGAGTTGGGACGAGGTCCTCAGTAACTGGGGTTACTCAGCCAGGTGGTTACAATGCTGAAGCTGTGTCCAGGTCTCCTGATTGCCAACTCAGGGCTTTCCATCGTACTTCTTTCATTTGTTGCTAAATTTATCAACTGGATATGTGTTTGCCATAGCTTGTGTCCATTTAACTATCATGACTCAAAAAAACCCAACAATTTACCTCCATTAACTGGTCTTTTTATGCTAATGAGTATTTGTCTTCATTAAGTCAGCAGTGAAATTACATATCTGATTCTAAGTCCAATTTGTCATATGATTTTAATTCTACCAAATTCTTTCATCTCTTCCATAATGTGCCACTATTTTAGATAGTCAAGATTTCTTTATTTTTGAGACAAGGTCTCCTTGTAGCCCCAGCTGGACTAGAACTCACTGTTCTAGGCATGCTGGGATTAAAGGCAAGTGTGACCATGCCCAGAAAGATTTTTTTTAAGTATTTTATTGGCATTGCTTTCTTTAAGAAGTACCATGATTACATTGAAAGACTTTGTATAGGTTAGAGAATTTGGAAAGGGGGTGAATGAATAGAAAATTTACATTATAGGAACAGTGACAAATTTCACATTATTACTGAAGATTGGTAGTATAGTTTTGTCAGGAAACAATACTTTAAAAATATAGTAGACATAGAATTTAAAATCTGTATTCTAAGATATAATTATATATTTTTAGTTTGAGGAAGATTTTATAGGCAATGTATTACTTCAAAATATTTTACAATGTCAATTTATTTAGATAAATTCACCCTCCCTTGATAGATATTCTGCCAACTCTTTAAGGTCTTCTAAATAGAAATCATATTCCTTGCAGAAATATCAACAATTATTTTTAGCCCACAGACGTCTTAGCCTCCTCCCACCTCAGAGAACACACGCACAACAAAGAGACAGAGGGGGCTTCCTACACTTGAACTGCTACATTGGTTTTGCTTCATTTTAATATATTTATAATTTGTAGACATAAACATAGATTATGAGAAGTTTTGTGAGAGATTATATCTTATTTATTGATTAGTAAAACACATCTATTTGGACCAAATCAAATTCTAATACATATCTCACCTGCAACTCCATTTCTATGACTTTTGTCCATTAATAAAAAGGTTAAACCTAAATACTTCATTTCTTTGACTCACTGAAGTGTCCTTTTTTGCTGTTATCAATAACTGAAGAAAATAAACCAACTCATGTTCTGAGAAGAAATATCATCACCATGCTTCCCTGTTATCCTTTTCTTCATTTCTTTACCTGTTGGATTGTGTCACATCCATGGCTTCCGGCCCTTTCGGTTTTCCTGTAGAAAGTGATGATCCAAAATTGCCTTTTGATCACCGAGCATCATTCCTTCACCCACCCAGAGCTAATTATTTTTTCCTTTCTTCTCTTGACAAGTTCATTTTCTCTTTCAATATTTTTAGGAGACAAATCATGTGTGAAGCAAGACCATTTTTAAAGTTTCTGGCACAGAAGATTATCAGTCAAAATATTTGTACAATACATGCTGTGCTTCATGGATGACTGCTGATAATCAGATTGAGGCCAATATGCCAGGTTTCCCTCCAAGACACAGATGCGGGTTTAGACATATTTGATAGAGACAATCAAATTGGAAAGGATGGTGGAATTTGTTGCGATTAAGCCTAGCAAAGCATTTGAAATGAAATCCAAATAACACTCTGTTAGTGTCCTTTACTATCTGAGAGGAAATCGAGATTTATTTTGCATGCATGACTCAAATATACTTCATGAGGACAAGTCTCACAGCCTATAATTTATGAAATATAATCCCTTCTCCGCAGGAAAGTTTTAAAAGGCTTAAACAATTATAAAGTTAAAGATGTAATACATGATGTGATTTATGGGCAGATAATAAGAGAGAAGAGATACCAACAGACGCCAGCCAGCATCTCCCTTCTTCAGTTTTGCTATTAAGTTGAGAAACCATTGGGCATTATTTTTTCCTGAGTCACTAGGATGAAATGTTGCATTGCATTCTTAGAAGATGGCTTACCAGGAGTCTCCTATGTTGTCTTTGGTAGTAAACAGTATCTTGTTACTTTGTGATGCAGCTTTTTACCTAGGGAGGTAGGCAATGATTGCTCAAAAGAAACAGGTGGTTAAGCAGTAGATGTTTCCCACACCCCTCTCACATTGTGAATGCTGTTGATTCTGTACTGCTGTAGCCTGTGAGTGCTCTCCTGCAGTGAAAACCCCAAAGAATACTGATATTTAAAAAATTATATGCATAGGAAAACAAATTCCAAGTAAGAAAGTAAGTCTATTTAATATTTGGGCATCCTTGGATGTGGGTAACTGAATCACGGAGCTCGGAAAGTGAAAGGGACTGCTGTCCTTACCCGTATGTCACTGTTCAAATTCTCAGGTGCTCCACTGTGTTGCAGGAGTGTTCCACTCTGTTGCAGGAAATTTATTTTATTTCCTATCTTTCCTCTTAGAACTTAGAACTCCTTTGTAGCCAGGCATGGTGGCATATACCTTTAATCCTAGCAGTTGGAAGGCCGAGGCAGGAGGATCTCTGTGAGTTTGAGGCCAGCCTGGTCTACATAGGGACTAGGTGGGGATACAGGGAGATTCTGTCTCAAAATCACATGCACAAAAGAACTGCATTTGTATCTCGTGGGTTTGGAGACACTGTGTTTCCCTTTTTACTTGTCTCAAGACTTTTATTTTTTTAATGCAGGGATTCCTGTATTCCCAACTGGCCTGGAACTCACTATAGAGACCAGGCTAACTGGCTTCCGTCTCACAGAGATCTGCCTGCCTCTGCCTCCTGAATGCTGGGATTAAAGGCATGCACCACCATGTCCAGCTCTTGTCTCAAGACTTTTAAGGTTTATTTTTTATTTCTTCATTGGACTTGCTGGTTATTCAGGAGCATGTTGTTTAATTTCTATGTATTTATATATGAATGCATAAAGTTTCTGAAGTGCCTCTATTACTGATTTGTGGACTTGTATCAGTTGGAAGGGAGTGACTTAATTTGTCCTGTTTTGTAAATAGCATGATTTTATATATAGAAAACCCTAAAAAAACTGTTAGACTTAATTATAAATGAACTCCATAACATTACAGAATGCCAAATCAGCACACAAAAATAAGTACCATTTTTACACGATTAACAAATTTTCTAAAAAATGAAATTGTGAAAATAATAGCTTTAAAATAAGATATAATATTTAGAAATAAATTTAACAAAGGAGGTGAAAAACTTTTACCCTGAAAAGTACAACATCCCAAAGAAAGAAATTATAGAAAATATCCAGAAATAGAAAGCTATTCACCTCGTGTTCATGAGTTGAAAGAATATTGTTAAAATGCTCAGAGCATCCAAAGCCAGCTACAAATTTAATTTCATATCGATCAAAGTACTAATGAAATTCTCCATAAAAATATAAAAAATAATTCAAATATCCATACTATACCAGTCTTGAGCCAGAAGAAAATAGCTGGAAGAATTATATTAAAATGTTGAAATACACTCCAAAAGCATAGTAACCAAAACAGCAGGCTATTGGAATAAAACAGGTACAGAAACACAGGACAGAACAAAGCCTGCAAATAAATCAGCACATTTACACCCAAACTGCTTTGCGACAATGATGTCAACAGCACACACAGGATAAGGGACAGTCCTCAGTGAGAGACATGGGGAAAACTGAAACTGCAAAAGCAAGCAATGAAATCAGAGTCTTACCTCTTACCGTATACAAAAATCAATTCAAAAGGGTTAAAAACTGAAATGTAAACTAAAACTATGAAATTGCTGAAGAAAAAGAAGGAGAAAGCCATAATTCTCTTTTTAAAATGTTTTATTTATTATTTTTATTTTATGTGTGTGAGTGTACTGCCTGCTTGTGTGTAAGTGCACCTGTGTCATGCAATGCTCGTGGAAGTCAGAAGAGAGCATCAGATACCCTGGAACCGGAGCAAGGGTTGCTTTTAGCCACCATGTGGGTGCTGGGAATCCCATCCGGGTCTCTACAAGAGCAACCAGTGCTTTTAACCACTAAGCCATCTCTCTAGCCCCTAAGGGATTCTTGATATGAGTTTAAAACATAGGTAACACACACGAAAAACAGACAACTGGTATTTGTTAAGCTAAAAAGCTACACAGCCAAGAAAACAATCAACAGAGTGAAGATTCAACTGAAGAATGGAAGAAAATATTTGAAAAGAAAATAAAAGGTTAATATCCAAAGTATACAAAGAATTCAAATAGCTCAATAATGAGAACATAAGCTGATCTTAAAATGGGTGAAATTAGTTCTTAAAGGTAGACATACAAGTGATTAACATATATATGAGTAAGTACTTAGAGAAATGTGAGTCAAAACCACGAGATATCATCTAAATACAATTAGAATAGCTAGTATCAAAAAGAAAAAAGGTCACGTGGTAGTAGGGATGTGGTGAAAAGGAACCCCTTGCACACTGTTGTTTGATGTGTAAAGTAATATAAATATTATGTAAAGCAGCATGGTGTTTCCTCAAAGTGGTGAAAACAGAACTACCATGTGATTCAACAATCTTACAGTGGGTGGGCATCTGAAGGATACTAAACCAGTCTGTCAAGATAGCCTCATTCCTACGTTGATTTTAGCACTGTTCACAAGAGCATATATACGCACATATATGCATGTGCGCATACATATATAATTATTCTGTCATTGGGTAAAGGATAAAGACCGTATGATATGCACATGGAATGGAATACAAGTCAGCCATATAGACAGAATTCCCTGCCATTTGGAACAGTACACATGAATATGAACGACATGGTGTTCAGTGATATAATACAGACTGAGGAAGACAAATACTCAAAGATCTCACTTCTATTTGGAATCGAACATAGTTGATCTTATAGAAGTACAGAGTGGAATAGGAGAAATAAGGAGAGGCTGATCCAAGGGTATGCAGTTATCCTTAAAGGCAATACGTTCAAAAGGTGTATAATGTATGAACAGCATCAATATATTTTACCCTTAAAAAATACAAACAGTGGATGTTAAGTGCTTCCACAAAAACTGACCACTGAGGGAAGATGTTTGCTAATTAGCCAGGTTTAGCTATTTTCCAGTGTGCCTATATTTCAAACCATCATGTTTACATAATAAGATAATTTTATTTGTCAAGAAAGAAAATAAGAATGTAATTTATAAAAAATAAAATTTTCTTTTCAAGCCTAATTCTATAAGCACATGATTTGTGCAACTACTTAGATGTGATGGGTGATTAAGAACCACTCACTTTCTCCTGGTTTCTTCCAATCTGTAAGAGCAATATTCAGATCAAAGGCTATAATAAGAAAGGATAGGCTGGGGAGATGGCTCAGTTAGTAAAGTGCCAGTCTTGTAAGCAGAAGGATCTGAGATTCCCAGCACCCGCGTAACAAGGTAGGCCTGAAAGCTCACATAATTAGCGATTAGGGGTGCAGAGACCGGTGGTTCCCTGGAGCTCACTGCCTGCCTGTTTAGCCAGTTAATGAGCTCTGGATTCAGTGAGTGAACTCATCTAAAAAATAAAACGTACAGAGGCTGGAGAGATGGCTCAGTAGTTAAGATCACTAGCTACTCTTGCAGAAGACATGGGTTCAAATCCCAGCACCCACATGATGGCTAACAACTGTTAATAACTCCAGTTCCAGGGTACCCAATGCCTTCTGTTCTCCACAGGCACTGCATGACACTGGTGCACTGACATACATGCAGGCACAACACTCATCCACATAAAAATAATAATAAATCCAAAAAGGTAAGGTGGAGAACGATAAAGACACTCCAAAGTTGACCTCAGGACTCCACACCCCTGCACATGATCACAGGACATGTGCCTATACACAGGCACACACCACACACATCACATACAACACAAACACTGGAGTGATTAACCCTATTAGAGGTAAAATAACTTCATTTTTACCCACTGGACCTTTAAATAATGAGAAAATAACGTAGTAAAAAAAACAGTTTGGAAATGCAGAATCTATTTACATATTTATGTCTTACATATCTAATTTATGTGTGTATTATTATTATTAAATTTTTGAGCTCCAGATGAATATGTAGACCAGGCTCATCTCAATCTCAGAGTCAACCTGCCTCTGTCTCCCTAGTGCTGGGATTAAAAGTATGCACCATCAAGTCCTGCTTATATTTCATTATAATACTCAGATGTCAGGGACTGAGTATGTAACTTCTGTGGAAAAAAGAATGCATTATTTAGATTTTCATCTTCAATAATTTGTTGCATATACATAGTTCTGAATTAGTTTTTCTAAATACTGTTAATTCTTTGGTTCTATATAAAACGTTTCGTCTTTCTTTATAGCTATCAATGCAATTCCTTAATCTGATATTGAAATAAACTTTCTGTCTAAGCCAGCCTTTATCCCCTGACCTTTTGCTATTCCCACTGGAAGACCTTGAATTCACACATATATTGACTTAGTTTGGCTCTGCTAGTTTTTTGTTTTTATACTTCCAAATTATTTGCTGCATTCTGTTTTCCAGCCAGTAGTGTTTCACTCTGCCCTCTCTGGCTGTACTGCACTTCTCTACAAAGCTTTTTTGTTCATCAACCAATGTAAACAGCATTGGCTTTCTTGGGGATTTGCATGAGTCTCTAATTTAAGAAATGTCCTTACTGGAAATACGCTGTAGAATTACAAAGCATCAGATCAGACGTGATGGCATGTACCTTTAATCTCAATAGTTGGGGGGCAGAGTCAGGTGGATCTCTATGGAGCCAGCCTTTATATATATATACAAAAGCACTAGTATTTAAATATATGTATATACAAATATATAATCACTACATGTTGAATTTAAAACTTGTTGCCTGTACTGGGGAAATAGTTCAGTGGCTTGTCATGCAAGCCTGATGACCTGAGTTCAATCCCCAGAACCCATGTAAAATAAAAAAAGCCAGATGCAGTGCATGCACCTGTAACCCCAGCACCCTACAGTGAGATGGGACGCAGGGACTAGAGAGTGAGCCAGAAGTTCCCAGGCCAGCTAGCCTGGAGTACACTGCACAGCAATAGGAATTGTCTCCAATCAGTTACTGAACTGCATTCAAAAAGTTATCTTTTGACCTCAATGTGTGTGTTGAGGCACATGCACACCTTCACTGAAGCATGCACACACATGCCTCCTCCCACACACATTCAATCAATCAATCAATAAACAAACAAACTTGCTGCAAAGAAACAAAGAGAACCCAATGGAGGAAGAATACGGCCACCAATGGTGAAGCATTTCAGCCACGATGAATGAACGAATCAATGTCAGCCATAGCAAATGAGTTGTGAGAACTTCCATGAAGCTAAGCTGAATGCGAAAGGTGCAAAAAAAAAAAAAATTTAAAGTGCAGAATTTATGCCTGGCATAGTGGCACACGCCTTTAATTCCAGCTTAATTTGGTAAGCAGAGGCAGGTGGATCTCTGTGAAATCAAGGCCAGCCTGGTGTATATAGTGTTTCAGGCCAGCTGTGGCTACAGGGAGACCTGTCTAAAAAGAAAATAAAAAGTACAGAATTAATAGGATATAATCATACACAGCATTTCAATGTTTTTTATAAAGTGTTTAATAGAAGTCTAGAACTTCTTCTATTGGGTAAAAATCTAGGGCAAACTCATAACTCCATTAGATAATAAAATATCTTTCAACCATTTGACTTAGGAAAGAGCCAGTGTAGTAGTTAATATGAATGGTCAGTGTGATAATTAAAGACTTCAGTCAAAGTTTCTCTCCTAGCTATGGTCTGGTGTTGAAGAGGGGGTTACCTATCCCCACCCTCTCTCCCACCACTGGCTGTAGTTTCTGATTCCAGCATCAAAAGAGTGATAATGGGGACTAGAGGACAGATTTTTAGATGACTGTGTTACCCAGAGCAGCTTTTCTCCGGGCTTGGCAAGTGTTTAAAGCAGACTTGACTTTTAATGGATGATTGGTGGATTCTGTAGATAATTTTGCACTACTGGATATGTTTCCCTGCAATTTACTTGCAGGCTGATGCAACTCTTTTTACCTGGTAGTTTTCAGGTTTTTCCTCATTCCTTGGACCACGTCAGCATCCTTTTACGAAGGCTTTTTCACCATCTGGATTGTATATATGCTATCTCTTGGGCAATAAATATAACAGCTCTATGACAATTTTTTTTGTGGCCTAGAGATTGTCCTTAGAAATGATAACAACTATCCATGGCCATCCCATCCTGGACATACCCAGTCTCTTCAGAATGATAACAGCTTTGGGCCCATGTTGACAATTTATTCCCACTAAAAGTCCTTAGCTCTAGTGGCCTCCTCCCCTTCAACAAATTCTCTCACCTTTCTGCCGTTTCTTCATTGTTAGTAAGTATAGCAGCTTTCTTGGAAATCAGAACCTTCTAGCAGGGTTGAGGTTATAAGCTGCTCAGCCACTCCTGGGAGAAAGATAACTGGCATGCTCAGTAACTGATAGCTCTCTGCAGGGAAAGCCTCTCTTCAATCCTCAACTCCTGCCTTTTCAATCTCAACCCTTCTTTACAATTTGGGACAGTGTCTGGAATTTGGTTTTAAGTCTCTGTTTTGTGCATCCTGCTTAGGTGATCAAGAGGCTGTGCCTCAGGTAAAACTAAGACAGAGTTATAGAGTTATCTTATATATCCTTTGCTGGTTTTTGAGACAGGCTCTCAAGTATCCCAGGCTAACTGAGGATGACTGTGAACATCCGATCCTCTTGCCTCCACCTCCAAAGTGTTATGATTACAGGCATACACCATCATGCCTAGTTTGGGTAGAGCTGGGGATCAAACCCAGGGCTTTGTGCTTGCCCCACAAGAACTCCACCAACTGAGCTCCACGCCAGCCCTTACCTTCTTGGAGCTGTTGTCGAAGGTCTTCCTGTATAGCCCAGACTGACGTCACACTTAGATCCCAACGCTAAGATTACAGATACATGCCACCACAACTGGCTAAACGAACACCAAACCAAAGGCACTTTTTGGTGTGGGGGGTGGGGCTCCTGAGGATGGAACCCAGGGCCTCACACCAGCTAGGGAACATTATAACACTGAGCTAGATCTTAAACCTTTACAATCTTATATAACAATCTTACTCATATAATCATGTGTATTTAACAGTCTTTGCTCTGCTGAATTTATTAGAAGTCCTAGACATATTTATAACCATTTATAACTATTCAATAATCAGTTTTGAACTCAGGTAATAAAAATAAACATTTTCACTCAGATTTTATAGTGTTATAGTGTAGTATAGTTCTCTAGATTTTCTTATTTTAATATTTTAAAATTTATGTATGTATGTATGTATCTATTTATTTAGAAGCAGGATCTTCATACCTGTGGTCTGGAATGTATGATTCTCCTGCCACAGCTTCCCAAGTTCATGGATTACAGGCCTGTGTCACCCCTCAGGGAACTCTCTTGTGCTTTACATTGGTCTTGTTTCTATGTATCTGTTACTGGAAGTTGTGATATGACTGGAGCCATATCAGATTCTTCAGTGGCCACGAAGTCACAGGACTGTCTTAACGTACTGCTTTTCAGTTGAGTTTAAAAGGATTTCCTTCATTTTCTCTTTCTAAGAAAGCACTTAACTGTACACAATATCAAGTCACATAGAAGCTGCAACATCTGCTTCGTTGTCTTGTATTTTCTGTCTTTCCCGCCTGATATTTTTCTTTTCCTTTCTTCTTTCTTCTCTCCTCTTTTGGTCTCATTTTCTTCTGTCATATAAATACACAATTAAGGAGTGAAAAATCCAACAAACTAATATCACCCTCAAATTGTTAACAAAAGTCAGATGTGCTTCTAATTTAAGACCCAATTACCGTTCCATTTTTAGTTTCTCCATACACAGCTGCATGCCATGTAACCCACAATTTTCCTCTTTGCAAAGATTAAGCATTGACTTTAAAGAAATGTGAAGACAATATAAGTTGTCCTTGAATGTCATCAACAAAATGTCTTTTCATTCAGTCTTATTCATCATAAGAACTCTTAAGTGATTCTCTGAAAGCCCTTCCTACTTACATGTATAAACAGGACTAAAAAGGTTGAAATACATCTATTTCCATCAGATCAAAGTGTCATGCCAAATCTTGATGTATCAAAGCTTGTCCTTTAGAACATATGCTTTGCTTCTACACCAAACAGATTCATCCTTGACACTGAGCACTGCCCACCATTGTGACCTGACTACATCCTTTTCAACATTTTCATTAGTATAAATTATATATATACATATATATATATGTATATATATAATTATAGATTATATTTAAAGAGAAAACAGAAAATTGAGCAGTGTGCTAGCATCTAATACCTTCATATAGAATCAGGCCTACATGGACAGAGTAACTGGCCTTTGGTTACACATTCAGCTACAGTGAGTACGTGTTTCAAGTCATTTCCCTTTTTTTTTCTTTTCTGTCAGTGATTTCTTTCAGGTTTTTGTTCTGATTTTGGTTCATCTACATAAGTCTTTATAGCATGATGGTTTTCTGTGAAGTATGCACATTCATACCAAACAGACTATGTATTTTAACTGAGACCCTGATGTTCACTAAATGCCATTATAAGGTAATTAAAATTTTTAATTTTTAAAATTAAACACTTTTAAGGCTGTTCTTTTATTATTTATTTACTTAATTGTTTGTTTTAACTTTACGTGTATCAGAGTATTGCTTGTATGTATGTAAGGGCACCCATATCATGCAATGCCTGCAGAGGTCCGAAGAGGGTGACAGATCCCCTGGAACTGGAATTAGGACAGTTGTTAGCTGCCATGTGAGTGCTGGGAATTGAACCCTGGTCCTGTGCAAGAGCAACCAGTGCTCTTAACTGCTCAGCCCTTTCTCCAGCCCTAAGGTGGTTCTTAAAGTGTAGCTTGGATAATATTATCTTTCATAAAGCCTGTGTTTTACTTTGGGGCTTAAATGCTGGAATGAATTTTCATGAAAATCAGTAGAAATGGAGAACGGCATCTTTGAGCTGTTGCTGCTGCTCCATTCTTTAAGTCTTTGGACTTTTGTTTGCTGATTGAGTAAAGCTGATGAGATAAGTATTATGTTCCCTTCTTATACGTGAGGAAAATGCAAGGAAGAGTAGGACCATGGAATAGATTAAAAAAAAAAATTCCCACATTTCCTAAAAATTTATAAGATAGGGACAAAAAAGTGACGTCAAGCAAGGGGAGTTCTCAGCACAGCACTGAACCATGGTAACACTCAGCTTGAAGTCTCTAGCATTAACAATGTTATATATTTTCTGTAGTTTATCATTTGAATACAGTGAATGGTGTTCTTCAGGGAATTTTGAGAAAGTTTGTTGAGCTCTGTCAGCTTTCCTTTCAGTGAGTTTCTGAAGAAGCCTTATAAATGCAGCTATTGAACCAGCCTTTCAAGAGCGAGACGCTGGTTATCATCTTTTCTCCAAGGTGCCTTCTGATTTATTTCAACTGAGTAAACTCTTGGACCAATACTGAGAATTCCAGAGGCTAAGAGGAAATAAATTTTGCTATTGTGACAGGGAACTTGATTTTCTGCCTTCTGGCACGATGACATCCTATCTGTGGTAATGATATATTCAGAAGCATAAAGTGCTTGACACTCCTTCAATCGCAGTCCATCAGTCTAAGCACTGGAAATGTTTTATATATTTAAGAGCAATCTACATTTTTTGATCTCCTAATACAAAAGGTCCCCAAAACTAATTGAAGCAAAAAATATGAAGGCACTCTTAATCCTTTGAGAAAAAATGACTTAACTTCAAAGGAGTGTTATGCTGTCTGTAGGGACAGATTTGGGGCAGTGCTGTGTCTGGGAAGTTAAAGTTATTACAGTCACTGTGCAAGGAAGCATGTTTCCAACTGCTATTATTTTATTCACCTTTTTCTAATAATATTTTTCCAATAGTTCCATAAGCAATGTACACTGTGTTCCTAACAGTGGGCTAAGATGGGAAATAACACAAGACCTTTTGGATTAGTTTTTATAGACAGAACCATAGTGCCTTTTAAACAAAAGCAGACCCATTTCAAAAGTCTTATCATTTTTCACTGACTTTACAGAAAATAGATATTAGAGACAAAGACGACAAGGACTCAGAAAAAAAGAGTGAAGACAGAATAACATTTCTACATAGTCATTTTTTAAAGACTGAAATTGCAAAAGAATGCCCACTTGGCAAAGTCCGTAGCAAATATGTTTTAAATTTGGCCCTAGGAGATTTCTGTGGTATAATCCACAAAGGAAGACTGAGGAAAGAGCCATCTCCATGTAAACCCTCCTTGATGAGAACTGTGATTTGTGCTGCCTTTAGTTAGATCTGTGAGAATTAGACCCATTTGTCTTCAGAAGTTTTATAGCAAAAGGCTAAGCAGGTGAGCAAAGGATTTTACATTAATAAAAATGTAGTCATCTTTCTTTGAAAGGAAATAACAGCATTCATCCGAACTGCCGAATCCTGCAAGTATCCTTTAAGTACGCAAATTAAACAACTTTTCTAGGGAGCACTGAACAGAGGCAAGTGGGGCAAGGCTGTTTGATCTGGTCTAGGTTAAAATTAGAGCATTTGAATGAATGCCTGGAGGTCCCTTTTTAGTTCATGAGTAGAGAGCGTTTTGTAGGCATGTGTGATAGAGAATGAGGTGACAAGACTGAGTCTGGGGATTCATTAATATTAGCAGTTGTTGGTTCCAGAGATGGCACACAGGTAATTTGATTATGTGAATTGAGCAAACAACATTATGCTGTGTGGATTTATAGAAGAAGCCTAAAGGCCAAAGGCAAGATGATTCAGACAACTTTAGTGCTACTCCTCAGGAGCAAGAAGCTCAGATATTTTTGTCTAATTATCAAAACACAATGAGACTGAATGATTGATGTAAGTCACCTTACTTCTGAGAATCAAGATGATGAAAGTGAGACACACTGTTTTCATATTGTTAGTATCCAATTGACCTCCTGAGATAGTAGGCATAGTTCTGGAGTTGTTTTTCCCCCAAATAGTTGCTCACCACAGATATTATGGTATAAGTAGTATATAGTATAGTATTAAGTAGGAATTTTTTAATTGAATTTTTTGATTAAATTTTTGTATATTTCATACAGAGCATCTCAATCAATCTTGATTACTTTAATACCTCCTTCCCTATTGGCACCCTACAGCCCTCCCTCCCCCATAACCCCGTCCCTGAATTCACACACTGTCATTTGTGTTAAGAGCTATTGTGTCAAGTCAGTGTTCCTGGAAAATCCTCAGTGCAAGTTCATCCACTGAGTTCTAGTCAGCCTATCCAGAGACCTTCACTTTAAGAAGATTGGTTCTTCCTCATCCAATAGTAATCAACCACAATATTTCTTCCACTATGGTTGGGGTCTGTTGCCCAATTTCCCAGGTCCATTTTTGGTTTTGGGGGTTTTGTCTGTTGTCTGCTTGAGTTAAGTAGGATTCTTTTTTTTTTGAGACAGGGTCTCTCTGTAGCCCAAGCTGTCCTGGAACTTGTTATATAGACCAGGCTGTCCTTGAACTCACAGAGATCTATCTCCTGAGTGCTGGAATCAAAGGTGTGTATCACAATGCCCAGATTTAAGTAGGATATTTTTAAGACTTATTATTTTTATTTTATGTATGTGAGTGAGTGTTATGTCTACATGCATGCATGTGTACCACATTCGTGCCTGGTGCCTATGGAGGCCAGAAGAAGGCATTACTTTTCCTAGAACTGGTTTTGAGGAACCATGTGGATGCTGGGAACGGAACCCAGGACCTCTTCAAGTGCTCCTAACTGATGGGTCCACCTCTTCAGCTCTTAAGTAGGATTTTTCTTTAAATTGAGATAAGGTGTCATATAAGTCAGGCTGCCCTTAACTCACTGCATAGCCATGGATATCTTTGAACTTCTGATCTTCTAACCTCCATCTTCTAAGTGCTGCATTATAAGTGTACACAGCCTAGCTTTGATTTAGAAACTGTTCTGTGAAATATGTTTGCTTAGTAAGATGAGCTAAACTTTCATGTATATATTGGCAGACACATTTGAATAAAATTTATTGAATAAATGCATCTTCTTCTTCATATACCTTCAGTCTAGGAATAGCTATAGGATTTCATTTTATTTTTATCTATTTATTTTTTGATTTGATTTTTATTTTTTTGAGGTAAGACCTGGAAACCCAGGGTGTCCTCTAATTCAGTACATAGCTGATCTTTAACTCAAATCCTTCTGCCTAGACTTCCTGGGTGCTGAGATTATGACTGTGCCCCACTACATCTGGCTTACTGCAAAATTCCTCAGCCAGAGGCCTAGATATGAGACCTATCTGAAAATGAACTTCTATTCAGGCTATGATATCACCTTACTTTGTGTGTTTGTATTAGGAGTCAATCCTGAAGAGGCTGATAGAGATTAACTTAGAATAAAAGCCCACCACGCTTCTAAATACATGCACCATTCAATTTAGCCATTTAATAAAGGCTTGCTATCTCAACTAATAAAAATGCCTCCTATATTATATACTATACATATTATGTGTTATATATATATATATATATATACACACACATATATGCACACACACACATAAGTCCATGAATACATTGTATGTAAACATTGCCACTCGTTTACTAAGGCGAACTCTAAAGCTCTGTACTACAGTTAGTAAAAAGTCTATATCTTATCTATGCTATTCCTCCTACTTACATTTTCTCTCTCCTGAAACTCAATGGTTATTTGACAAGGATATAAATGACCTATATGAATGTCAAATCTCAGTGATATGTATTTGTAGACAAGAAAAATATCACTACCTATTAGACTAGTTAGATTTTATATTTCTTTTGGCAGTTGTTGGATCATGTGAAATATGGATATGTTCTGTTTCCTGAGAGTTCTAATAGACTTTGAGCCACTGAATATTTACACCAAGCTGTTTTAAACTCTCCCTTAAATTGCAGAAGTGCTAAGTCCTCACCTTGCACTTACCAGAAGCATGGGGCAGGTTGGAGATTGTGCCTGGTCTTTCATCTAAATAAAAATAATCAGTAATCACTTTAAGAATTGGAGGGTAGAAGAGAAGAAGTAGAAAGGCAAGAAAACATGTTTCACTTTCTTTTCAATGAAGTTCAAATCCTCAGTTTTCAAGTTTATTTCGCAAATGTCTCTGATTATTGAATATTGGCTTCTGGACTTGGCTTTACAATCTTGAAAGATATTTTCAGTCAGCACATACATTATTAGAAACTCATGCATTTTTTTTTTAAATCTATTTCAGTTAGATCTATTCAGTTCAATGTGTTGTTACCATGGTTATTTTTCCTCTTTTCTTATCTTTCCTTGAGAAAGGAGCCAGTGGAGATTAAGGGAAAACTTTGCCTATAACCAAACAGCAAAAAGGTGTCATATTGCCAGACACATTTGGGAATTTCTTGGTTGAGCCTTCCCACTTCCTTATTTTTGTTTCTAGACGGAAATGGTAAATAGCATATTCCATTTCCTTCTTCTCCTAAAACCTTCTTATAGCTCTGTTTTGTTTGAGGTCAGTCTAATCATGTCCTTCATTTGGGTTATGTGACCTCAATGTAGGCAGCTGAAATATTCTCCATCTGGGTTGCCTGAGGCACATCAATAAAAGTCAGCATTTTAATACCACTCTTCTACACAAAAGCAAGCAAAAGTGAATTTTGGTACTTTCTCAAACGACAGCTCTGTGAAGGAGCACACACCTTCATAGTTTGTTGGTATTTATCCCATAAAAACAAATTACAACTCTAAATTGGGAGCAATAAGCATATAGTCTTGTGAGTTTTATTTATTTATTGCTGTGTGAAACAAACAAGCAAGCAAAAATCAAAAGTTCCATTAGTGGCTAAAAATTAAACAGGACGCATGATTTTCTGATAATTGTCGAAGAACAGGTCCACTGAGGAAATCTTAACAAGAGTTTCTGAAATTACTTAAAAGTCGTGACAGATGAGTAGGATCATGTTCCAACAATTGTCGTTTGGCATTAAATACTTTTAATCCTTAGAGATTATCCATTAATCTGTTCTAAGGAGAAAAGTTTTGTGGGGTTTCTTTTGGTTTCTTTTTGTAAATTTCTAAATATCTATTAAAAACGATAGCATAAAAACTAAACCAACTCATACTGTTTGTATAGAGTTGAACATCTAGGAAACCCATCAAATTTTAAGGAGTTTAATATGAAAATTAATATGCCTTCAAACCTAGATTTATGGTGATGACAAGAAGCTGCCAATCACGTGTATTTTTTAAAATATATTCTCTAGGTCCTAACACTGGCCTCCCACTGTTCAGCACATAAAGAAAGATTCTGAAATCCACATGAAAATGATTATATAGGTTTACGTGCAGCATAGAAAAACTTCCTGTTAACATGAACCAGAAACACCAAACAGTGATGCTTTCCCTGTAGATCAGGGAGGCAGTGACATCTGAACACAGAAGTTGAAGATCCTCAGTCACATATACTGAGTGCTTTCAAGGTACATGTCATTTTTTAGAACTTCATATGTCTTCGCTTGCATAATCATAATAATGTGTGAAGCAGTTACTAATTATCCTCCCTTTCTTAAATATAGGGGAAATAAAAAGACTCTAACTGTCCTACCCATGGTTACAAAGCCAGGATGTTGAAGAGTGGACATTTTGAATCCAGGAATTGACTCTAGAATTTGACGTTGTTTATGTGATACATAGTCCTTTAAAACTATCCACCATCTCCCTCATGAACCAAGCCATCAAATTAAAAACAAGATCAATGTTCCTTCCTTTCATATAATCTCAAATGAATACTTTATAAAATGGGAGTGTAGGTCAGAGAAGTGGCTGAGGGGAGGGCTAACAATAAGGACATTTGAGAAAACCATATGGAAACCTATTATTTTATAAGCTTCCTGAATATATTCTCACAGTTGAGGAGCTATTGACAGTTGATAGTTTCTAGAGGAAGGAGAGTTAGTTATGTTTAAGGGAGTGGCCCCTGGTCAGTCAATTATGTTCCAGGGGATGCCGCACACTTGTGAGTGTATGTAGCACTAATTGGACTCAATGAGTTTTGAAACAAAAGAGGACACAAAGTTGGAAGAAGGCAGAGACAGGGATGGATTTAGGAGTCACAGGAGGAGGTGTGTATGATCAAGATTCATTACATGACTGAATTTTTTAATTTGTTAAATAAGAAATTATTTATTTATTTATTTATTTTGAGACATGGTCTCCCTTTAGCTCCAGCTATTCTGAAACTTGTCATGTAGACCAGGTTGGCCTTGAACTCACAGAGATCCGCCTGCCTCTGCCACCTGAGTCTGAAATTAAAGGCTCACACCATCATGCCCTGCAAAGAAACAATTTTAAATAGTTGTAACAAGTATGAAGAAAGTAAGAAGAAGGAAAATTCTGAGTAGAAGGAGTATTTTTGGTGAGGTGTTTGAACAAACCTCACTGAGGTGATATTTCAGCAGTACTGAGAGATGAAAAAAAGATTGGTAAGTGCAAATGTCTGGGGAGAATTCCAGGTACAGGGACAAGAAGTGTATATGGTAACTTGCTTTTCTCTTTGCTGTTGTACTTTTATCAAGTTGTGAAGACAATAAGGGCTTTACATAGGAGAATCATATTGCCTCATTTATTTTTTAAAACATACAATTTTAAGTTGCATGAATAGGTAAAAAGTATGTAGGTGGATCTCTGTGCATTTGAATCCAGTCTGGAATACAGAGCACATTCTAGGCCAGCCAAGACTACATAGAGAGACTCTATCTAAAAAAAAAAAGTTTCCATGAAAACTCAACTAGACAAAACCCAGCACAGAACTGAGGAAATGGGCAGAAGGCCAGAACTTTGGTGAGGAACTGTAAGCAGCTGCTCAGTGCTGGGTAAGGGAGAGTTGATCCTTAAAGGAGTGACACTAGACAGACTGAATAGGCTCTAGTGGATGAACTCACACCAAGGGACATCTGAGGACACTAACTTGACAAGACAGGCCTTAACATATATGAAAAAATGTATGAAGTCCTGTGGTTGGGTTATGTCGGGGGTGCCTATAAGGAAGGGAGAGTTAAATATGATTAAGATGTGTGAACTCCACAAAAATTCAGTAAAACTTTTTTTAAGTTAATCTCACTTGGTTTGGAGAGTGTTTCTGTGCAGTAGAAAGGGCAAAGGGGTGGATGAGAACTACAAGAAATATGAGCATATGCATATCTATTTGCCTGAACAAACATTTAGACATATGGCATGAGTTTGGGATGTGAAATGAGAAACTTGCAGATGCAGGATATAAAGGGGATTACCATGGAAATTAGGTCCTCGATTAAATAAGGGAAATGAGATATACTATGCAGGCGTAAGAATCTGCCCGGCCTACTAACATCCAGTGTAATAGGAGAAAATATGTTTAGGAACACAACTGTAATAGAGTTTCCAAATATAACACAATGTGTGCTTTTAAAGCAACTTTGATTTGGAAGTTACTTAAAAACAAAGAAGATACATGGAAAGAAAGTTGGTAGTATGCTGTTTTTGCGGTGGAAAAGAAATTTCATTAGAAAAATAGAGTATCATTTCCATGAATGTTTGATGCATACTGTGGTGATTTAAATGAGCTGTCCTCCATAGGGTTAAGTATTTGAGCAGCTGGTCGGTTGGTGGCACTAGTTTGGGAAGGTCACAGAATCCCTAGGATGTGACCTTGCTGGAGGAAGCACGGCACTGGAGGGGAACTTTGAGAGTGGATAACTGTGCCCCATTTCCAGTGTGTTGCTCTCTTCTTCCTGTGCCTGATTGAAGATGTGAATGCTCAGTTTTCTGCTCTGGCCACTTCGGTGTGCCATACCCAACTGCCATGATGGAGTCTTATCCCTCTGGAAACGTAAACCATATAAACTCTCTCTTCTCTCCGTTGCTTTGGTCACAGTATTTTATCACAGCAACAGAAAAGTAAGTGACACTTCAGCCTGTTTGTACATTTTCTAGAGTCACATCTTCCTGCCCTGGCAGGCATTGATAGGATTTTGTCTAAATTAAGGTTCTACAAGGTCTTGCAATAGAAAGCTAGATGGGAAAGAATTGAATTTGTATGCAAAAGAATGATCTCAGGACTGAAGTACAAAACCTGTATTGTTAAGGGAGAGGGTATTAAATCAGAAGCTTGTGGGGCTGTTGGTAGAGTGAACAGATTTAAGTTAATGGAACTGAACAATTGTTGTAAAGGAAGATCTAGAACAATTCAAATGGTAAATAAAAAAATTACTATTCAGAGTGCATTGTTTGGGCTCAGTGTCTCAGAGAGAGCATGTGCTGCATAATGTGTGAGCATAGGAATCAGTGGCCAAGTGGGGTTGATAGAAAACTAGTATGGCAAGAAGGGAGGGGAGAAAATTGAGAAGGGAGAATGTCAAGTCTGCTTCTGGAAGGGCAATGTCATCACTGGAAAACAATGATGCACTGGGAGCTGGGAGGAAGGGAGTAAGCCAGGTGCTCAGGGTTTCAGTGAAGAGAAGATGATCTGGAAAGAAGTGGGTGCTAGCACCTAGGTGAGTAGTGAGAAGCAGAGACAGCATGAGCCTTAAGAGAACAGGAATGCTTTGAAAGGAGGAGATGTGGTTTGATGCCAAACAGATGGGTATTCTAACAGATATGAAGATGACAAGTGGTGAAAATGAGCACTGTGTGCTGGGCCCAAAGAGTATTCAAGAGTATACATGCAGTGATCGAAACGGGGTATTCAGGTGGGAAGTCGCAATAGTTTGTAATATTGATTGAATGCTTAGTGTTTATATTTGGCATCTTACAGCAATCCTGCGAGCTGAATACTCACTGTTGCATTGGTAGAGGAATGAAGCTTAGGAAGGTTTAGAATATGTCCAAGATTGTCACAAACTTATAGTGGGACGGGCTCTTGGAACCTAGGTCCGACTGATCAGAGAACCTGAACCTCTACTTCTTAGCATTTTCATGTACTCCTTCAACTTACTTATGCTGGACAATAACAAGGTGCTGGAGTAAAACATTATAAGATATGATCAGTCCGGTCCTCATTTTTCTATAAAATCATATATTAATTTTGGCTGAGCATTTAAAATGCAGAAAGTAATGTGGAAAGTAAAAAATGCAATAGAGAGAAATCTCCAGCTTCCAGTTTCTCATTATGTTTTCTAGGATATGAACAGCTATGCACATTTATGTTTATATAAAGACAGTTACATAATAAGCCAGTGTTTTAGCAGTGAATAGGTATCCCATATAGGAAGCATGACAGTAATGTGTTCAGGGGAGAAACTACTGTGGACTGGAGACAGCGGCAAGGTTCCATGAGAGAGATGTGGTTGGACTATGAAGGATAGAGATGATCCAGGATGGCAAGCGCAAGGACGGTAACTTCAGACAGAAATTGGGAATACAGAGCAATAGCAGAAAAGCTAGAAGATTTTGGTTTTCTGAAAACACAGCAACTAAAACCATATCTTCCGCTGCACCTCAATTTCACTCTGGCTGTGTCGGAAGCTTACAGGTGAGAGGAACAGGACATCAGTTAGAAACAGTATCTTGGAATTATATTATGAAAGAATAGGTTGATAGAATAGGAGTTTAATGCACTGGAGAATCTGAAAGCTGAGTTGAACTTTCCAGTCATAGCCATTAGGGAAATCATAATATACTCCTGATTATGGTTGCGCAGAGATTTTTTAAAGTTATTGTATTCGTTATGAGTCACTGTCTTTGCTTGGATTCGGAGCGAATATCAACCCAAGCTTTTTGCCAATGAATGCGCACCATTCCAAGTCACATCACAGGTTCCTTTACTTAACTCAAGCTACTTCTTACTTTGGCCCAGAGTTACCTTTGGGTATTTTTCTGATGTTGCTGTGGTGCCTGGAAGGCCTTCATTCCTCAGCTGCATGACCCGAGCTCTGCTTCCTTGAAGACCTTGCTAAAAGCTCTGTTCTCGCTGCCTTCCAGACTGCATTCCTGCCTGTGGGATCAGACTTCAGCTGAGTATCCTTTGGAGCCTGGGAATGTTTGTAGGTTATTTTTGTGTTGCTTACATTGTCTATTTGTTGTGTGTATGTTTCTCTTGTCTTCTTTGGGGGTATTCCAAGACCTTACCTCAAGTTCCTTAGAGTTCATCAGTGTAATCAGTGTACTGCTTGAAAATTTGAGAACAGATAAAAATATCTTTGAACTCAGCTTTATTTCTCTAGACTAGGTTATCTTCAATTTCAGGGTAACAATAATAACCTAACAATAGTGTATCAAATGGAAGTATTATTTATAATTATTTGGATCTGATCATTAAGTAAGATTTAAAAAACTTTTCTACATATAAAATGTCATTGTGCTTTGGCAAAAAGTTCGTTTTTGTTGTTACGAACCCTATCTTCATTGGACAATCCAGTGGAAACTTCAGCAGGTCTTATCACGGACATTTATAACTCCTTACAATTTATTTTCTTTTTGTTCAAGATAAATAAGGAAGCTATGTATCCTTTCTTTTGTATTTGTACCTTCATCAGAAAGAAGATAGCTTCTAAATGGAGAGGTTTTAAGGGTCATTTAACTCGATATTCCGTTTAAAAAATAATTGCATCTTGAAGAAACCCAGTGTTCTTTTTCCACTTCTCAGTGCAACTTTTTCCCTAATAAAATCATGCCCATCAATGAGGACTGATAAAGGACTCATCCTCATCCCCACATGCTGTCTCTGCGTTTTCCAGCAGAGTCCCCTGTTCCCTCCCTTACTTCTTCTTTCTTTCCTTCCCTACTCCTCCTCATCCTCCTCCTCCTTCTTCTCCTCCTCCTTCTTCAAGATAGGATCTGACTATGTAACACTGACTGGCATGGAACTTCCTATATAGACCAGGCTAGCTTCAAAATCATAGAGATCCACCTTTGTCTGCCTTCCGAGGGATAGGATTAAAGGTTCTTGCTTTTTAAAAATTACAAGCTTACTAACACATTCATGGAAGGGTGTCAAGATTTAAAAATACTGTATGTATGTATGCACATACCCATGTACACACATATGAAATACAGGAGAATTCACCTTGGTTAGGCTATTATTCAGAATACACTAGTATTGGTTTACCCATATTTAAGAACATTTCAATTTAATTAACCTAATAAGAATGTTTTTATTCTCAATATATTTATATTAAAAAATCTTTTATTTTTATTTTTTTTAATATTTGAGGTAGGATCTCCCTGTAGCCCCAGCTGGCCTGGAACTCACTATGCACACCAGGCTGGCCTTGAATTCACAGAGATCTGCCTACCTCTGCCTCCCAAGAGCTGGGATTAAAGGTGTGTGCTACCACACCTGGCCTTAAAAAAACTTTTATACTCACCAAATTGAAAGACCTCTTTCATAATGATTTCAAGAACAAAGAAACAAGGAGGTGTGTCTAAAGAAATTCAGAGTTGAAAGTGGCACTTTATTAAAACACGCAGAGATAGAAACACACACACACACACACACACACACGAATCTTAATTAAGCTTCTGCTATGACCAAGCCAGTGTGGCCTCCGTGGTTACAAGCTGACATGTCTGGTTCTGCATATTTCCAGGGAGAAGGGAAGGCAAGCACATGATCAATCAATGATGATATAATTTGTTATGACGAATCCATGTACAGAGTGGTCTGGGCATTCAGAAGGAAGTTTTGCAGTAAGACTTTGGAGAAACACTTATCTTAAACTGAATTTGAAAGTTCTCCTGATTCCTCTAACCTGAGAATAAGAAAGGACATCAAAAGCACAGACAACAACTTCAGTGGCAGATATGGAGACATTCACATGGCTTATCTGGTTCAAGGGATGACCACTGCTTTCCTCTGGCACCAAGCTGGAGAACGACATGGTAAGTCATGAAAGGTCCTACACAGGAACCCAGCTCAGGGTTCTGTGACAATGGCCACTTCATTAATTGTTTTACAATTTGTCTTTTACAGAAGATCTTCTTGGGTGATGTTCTGTCCATTTCAACTTTTCTTCTTTTTTAACGATAGGTAAATGCTCACTTAAAGCATAATTCAAAATTACTTATCTTCACATTAATATAGATATCTTCATAGCTGAGACTTAAGTATATATCGCACATTGTTAATGGTTAACATGATTACATTTTTTTAATTCAAAAGTGGTCAGGTTGATAGTCTCACCATAAATATAAATATAAAATAATCATTACTAATTTCATTCACAACAAATTTAACAATAAGCTTCCTGAAAAGTTATATTACTTAATATAATGGGGTAACTAATGACAGTCAGTCCTTAAAGCTCTGATCTAACCCAAAGTGATTAAGACACAGCTCTCACTTTTGTTTACCAGAAAAGGCTAATATTCTTTGCAGAACCCTTATTTTATTAAGAGGTGTAGACAATTAGAGACAGGTAGATATCAAGGTATCAAGGAAAAGAACATTTCACTTTTATTCAGTTTTAGTAAGGAAAAGTTCATAAAATCACCGAATTCTAGCTGATATTTAATATCTATTTCCGTGTAGGAGATATATGCTCCAATACAGTAATTATGTAAATATGTACAACAATTGAATTCTTACTAAAGAAAGATCTGGCTAAACACAAAGCATGCTTGTCATAAACCTGACAATGGAGATAAATAGCTTAGAAAAGGTTTCCTGAAGGAAATGAGGATGGCCCCTTGCCAGACATAGTCTGGACAGTTTAGTTAAGATGCTACCTACTAGACAGAGCTAGGAAGAGCCTGTGACTAGAGAAAAGCACGAACCAGGAATTGCTTCTGTGTCACGCTGACAGCCACATCGTGGCTTATGATTTATGATTTATGATTCACAAGAAACAACAATGCTGTCTTCAGGAATGGCAGGAGAAGAGAACTCTCGCAAACAAACCGGAAGTACTGAAAAGCTTTTCTGAGACCATAATCACAAAATAAGCAGAGACCATTCCATCCTATGTGGAAGGACTCCTCGTCTGCAACACCACTCTCCAATTTAAATATGAACTGAATACACACACAACGCACTTGCAGAGCTGTGAGTCTCTCAGTCCAGTCGTCCACTGCTACCACACTTGGATGGCATTTGAATGCAAAGAATTAACTCATCCTAAAGGAGAGAGGCAAGGACATGGACTCTGACTTGGAGACTTAGTAGAGGCTCCTGACAGTGGGCAACTGCCAGAGCTGCTGCTCCCAGAGACTGCTGGGTGAGCCCACGTATGTCTCTTGCCTTCAGCTGAAGGGCTGCACATTTTTGCTGGTTTCCAGGTGGCCTCAGAAGAACAAGAAACTGCTGTGAGAAAGGAAGGAGGTTCTGACTTAAGAGCAGCCAGAGGAGGGTCTGCCGTATCATGTTTGGATTTAGATTTCCTCTCTTTCTTTTCTACTGGGGATTTTCCTTTCACTCTCATCAAAATCAGAATCACCTGACTTTTGTCGTCTGACTTAGTGTTGTCCTTAGCACCGTGGCCACCACTGCCTTCAAAACGCATCTTCCTTTGTTGAGCCTCGCTGTACGTGCTGCCTTTCTTTTCCTTTGAACACCACAGTGTCCTTGTCCTGCATGAGTGTGTCCAAATTTAATGATCACTGGCTGCACTGCGATTAGAGACACCAAGCGACTCATTTATTATTTCTGTCCTGCTACTTACTCCCTTGTTTTTCAGTGCTTTTCTCTAGAAACTGTGCGCATGGCTGATGACTGTAGGAGGCTCTTTTACTGATGAGGCCAAGGCAACTCCTAACCTCTCCAGAAGAGCTTGTTTTCTAAAGCCACCGTTTTTTTAAGGGGTTTTCTCTGGTAGGGGGTGTCTTCTTTCTGAGAGTCTTCGAGTGAGGTTTTGGTTTGTCTTATTCATCTGGGATTGCTTTGAAGGTATGAATGTAGAAATAAAATCGTCATCATTGTCAGAGTCTCCAAAGTGTATATAATTGAATTAAAAAAAAAATTATAGGGTGTACCATGATCCCATTCAAGAATGGAAAGCTACAGCACTCAAGAGCTGAATGACTCTTCTTTAGCTGCACTGGACTCCAAGATGGCTTCCATCCAGGGCGGAGCACCTTGCTTTGGCCTCAGGATGCAGGGCCACCCTTCAGAGTTGAGAGGCTGCCTTGGCTCGTTATTGGCTGGAGGTTTGCATGGATACTGAGTGGCTGGGCGTGGCTTGAGCTAACAAGCAGCTTTTTTAAAAAACAAAACTATTTTCAAGAAAGACTAAGCCTTAATAAATATATAGGCTTATGAATGTTTAAATTTGAAGATGTTTTCAGATATGATGTCATGGCCATGTACATATGAATATATAAGAATTTTATATGGTCACATACAGAAATACATAATTTACATAGCTTACATATGCATACAAGATCAGTTAGGACTTCCTAGATTTGTCATTTGTTAAATTCCTCTAAATAGTTTACAAGTATTTATTGATTTATTCCCAGAAGTAGATTATTGTTCATTTAAATGAAACTAAAGTATTGAGATATTTGAAGCTTACCCAAGGTCACTTAATAGTAAGCAGAAGAATCTGACTAAATCTGAGGGGTCAGCTTTAGAAGCCTTCTTAAATTTCTGGATTTTTTTTAATCCTTAAAGAATATAAAAGACTATCATTATTCTTATGTAAAGAGTCAATCAGACTTCCACAGTTTAGTTGTTTGAAAAGTGTATGTTACAGAATTGCATTGGATGAGTGCTAATTAAATTAGTAAAACAATCTGCCAATCTGTAATTCAGTTATGAGTCTTGGATCACTAAATACTGACAAGTGAATACTGAGAAGTACCTCATTCTATATAAAAGGATGAAAGCAGCCACAAAACGTAAACGTATTAATTAGTATCTGGAAATTAAAGTTAATCATGTACATAAACACATGGATTTTATGGTCAAGTTAGAAACATGCTGATCTTATAAAAGTATTTACAAATGAATTTTGCAATTAATAATTCTCCTTTGCATGACCCCCCACCCTCAGTTCCACCTAAATCTGAGTTAACTGCAGAAGGGTTAGGGTAAAGCAGCTCTCATTCGGTGACTGTGTTAGGAAATGGAAAGTTCACAAGCATGGCAACTCTCTCCTTAGCTATCATGGCCTCCTGGAAGTTGCCATCTGTCATCTAAGATTCTGATTCTGACTCATTAGTACTTGTAGTCCATATACCCCACTGTAGATCCAAGGAAACACAGGCAACTCATACTAAATGGTCTGAGGAAATGGACTCATGAATGGGGCCACTGCCCACAGCTCACACCTGTGGATGACCTTGTTAAAGATCATCCAGATTTCCATTACCCTACATGGACTGAGTTTTGAAGGCTCCTTTGAGAAAAATGACTAGAATACAGGAAGACAGAGGAGTGGAGTCTGAGCATCGATGTACTGGGTAATGTGCTTTCAGGAACCTGGAATGGTGCTTAAACTCAGCAACGCATTCTATTGTGCATGGAGAAAGGACATATCTGACTAGCTGTTTATGCAAAATACCACTCTTCTATATCCTCATCTCCCCAAATAACACAGACAAATCCATTTATGATGTTCCACCTCATTGGTTTACAGAGCTGGGATACTAAGTACAAGTTATTTTAAGATCAATTGTTGTGATGAGCATATATTAATTATATAAAATGATGAGATTCATTGTCATATTTATGCATATATAATGTACTCTGATAATTTTCAGCTCCCCACTGACCTCTGTCTACCCTTCTGCTTATAGTCCCCCTTCCCTAAAAATTTCCCTAAACTTTCCCATCTAGATTCTTCTTGATTTAATGGAAAATAACTCTTCATGGAGTAAAAGTCAACACACTTGCATTCTAGCCTTCCATTGTATACCAATTAGCTAGATAATACTGATGGAAATTCCTTGTACTCTTGGTCCTAATCTACAAAAAAATATATAAATAGATAGATACCATGTCTCCTACTTCCCAGACTGTAATCATTGAATTGCAGATCAAATGGATAATCTAAGAAAGTCTTGCTTTTTCTGAATGCTACGTGCTATTATTTGGATCTTATGTTTTTTACAAAGGCAAGTGTTTTAAGGCTTGGTTTCTAGATGGATACTGTTGAGAATTAATGAAAACTTTAAGAGCATGCTGGGAGGTCTTTTGTTCTTTGGAGGACTGACTTCAAAGGGGGTTGTGGTACCTTGATCTCTCTCTCTCAGTCCTACTTCTTGGTTTTAAGGAGAGCAATTTTGCCTCACTATGTTCTCCAAAGCAACAGGATCAACTGACCATGGGCTCAAACCTCCAAACCTGTGAGCCCAAACAAATCTTTGTCATTATTAAACTGAGCATCACAGGTATTTATTATAGTAATGAAAGGCTGAGTGACACACTGTCCTCTTGATTTTACATACTGACAAAGAGTACATTATAAGAAATATTATGAAAAAAATTAACTGTGTCATATGGAAGAGGTATGTGGTACCTATTTTGTAAATTAAAAAGATAAAATATTAGGGATGCACTTAGCGTTACACACTGATTTTTTTTATATATATTCATAATCAATTGGAGCAGTGAATTTAAAACATAAGACATAACTATATTAACAGACGATTTTTTACTAGAATGTTGAACTGGGGTCATTACACATTGACTCCACAGGAAGTGCTATGACATAGTTTCTAGGGACATAAGGCAGGTGATAGACAGCAGTCATAACAGTGATGAAAATTAGTATACCATACACACTAGGCTCTCACTGACTTTTTACTCTGATGGATCCTGATGGGTGGTAAGAGGTCATTATTATTTCCATTCCATAAACAGGGAAATAAGCCAAGACAGATAAACTTCCCCAGCACCACACAGTGAGGAAAGGACAGCTGTGACTTTAACCTGGGTCATCTGGAATCAGATTCTGGACCGTTCCCACTCTACTATATTTCATTTCCAAAAAGGATTCAAAAAAGAGACAGAAAGAAAATACGTCATTGGATTTTTTCCCCATGGCAGTTCCCAGGCCTAGAACTGAAGTTGTCAAAAGGATGAGCCTCCCAGGGAGGATAAAACCTGGAGACAGTAAAAGCAGAGATAACATTGTAGTGTGCCAGCTTCACACTAGTTATTGCTATAAAGAGTATATTGCACATATTGAGTCTTTTAATGCTTAAAGCAACCCTCAACCCTAAGACACAGAATTCCCTTCATCACCCCACAGGCATTGTTGAACACTTGCTTGTGACTCTGAGGTGAGTTAGTTGAAACAGTGAGTGTGTTTGCACCAGAACATCTGACTTCAGGGCTCTTGCCATAACTACTTGCACTTTGATTCTCTTGCCAGTTGCCATTGGATATATGTGGGGGGGGAGGGGCGTGAATCTCTGTTATAATATTGAAGATAGGCCAGACAAGCAGGTACAGTAGTCACAAGAAGATTAAAGTGACAGAAAATAATCTATAGATCATGTTGAAAGATAAGAGGAAGGAAGAGGACTAACATGTCAGAATAGGCAGATTGGTCTGACAGCCTGTTAGGCATGAGGCCGGATTCTGGTTCTTGAACACTAGGCAGAACCAGCCCACATACAGTTCCAGAAAGACAAATCAAATGGTGCATCTCACCTAGCTAGGTCCCAGTGGAGTAAGTCAGGGACCTCACTGTTGGGAGGAAAATGTAATTTATGTCTTATAAGCAAACAAAACCAAAACAGTACAAGTGCCTATGTGATGACTCTAGGGCACACAATCATAACGGAATGACTAGCGTGGACTCACACCCCAGAGCCCCTGCATGAGACAAAGCAGCACTCAAGAGCATTAGGCTCTCAGCATACATGCCCTATCTCAACACTGTGAATCCAGAGGAAAGCTTTGGCTTTCCGATACATATTCTAACTTGTAAGAGAACACTGCACATTTAGTTTGGAACGAAATTGATGAATTATCAATATTTGAGGGGAGGGAGGTCTAAATTACCAGAAGTTAACTTACTAGGTAGGATAAGGTTGAATTCATATTCAAGGGCAAGAATGAACTGGTGTATAGAGGGAGAAACAGCTACAGCTGCAGCCATGAGATTAGGTGTAACACTCAGTCGGGATGCTTTCCTGGATTCCTTACGGCTTACTGTATTAACCCTCTCTGCAACAAAATGTCATTCCAAGCTGTGGAGCACTCTAGCTAGTATCTTCTTTCCTTACCTATTTTAGTTATTATTTGAGGACTGAATCATTCATGTTCCTGTTTGTGTCACATAATCCACAGTGCTCTAAAGTCTCACGCTTGAGTCATATTTATTCCTTTAATCCTTTATCCATTGTTTCTATGCCCATGTCCTTCTACAACACAGACTGTCATCTTAATGCAGTCCCACGTATCCTTTTAATTGCACAAAAGATGGATATTTATGACCATGCATGCATTTGTGATAATTTACATCTATGATATCGTTTTAGATTTTTTTCTGTTTCTTCCATTTAAATCATTCAATATTGTGTGCCCTCAACATGCAATTTTACATCTAATTTTTACTTTTTAAATAATTTGTTATACCTAGTCCTTCACTTCCAACTATGGAAAAGCATCCCATTGTGTGCTTCCAAAAGGGTGGACCTTATCTTGCAAACAATTCACTGCATTGTTTTAAAAGGGCTGAAGCCCTGGGTATATGAGTACAGAAAAGCATAGATGAGGGTTTCTCTAGCAGAGAGATTTAGGGAGTGAATGAATGTTCACTTTTGTCATTTGGTTGCATGTTGCCTAATTGCTCTTCAGAATGGAGTGTTTCCAATTCATGTGTTTGTCTATGCTACCCAACTCAATACGGAGACAGTGGTCAGCGTACGTTTACTGATTCAATGAGTGGGACCAAATCTGGCAGTCTAATAAATTCGAAAGGAAACTGGCATGGTCGGATATAAATGAGACTCACACCAGTTAATTCACCTACATGGAGAGTCTTCTTTCAGTTTGCGAGAAAAAAAAAAATATTATTCAGAAGTTGCCAGAGCTTCAGGACTCTGTGTCCTGTCTTTGAACTGCTGTTTCCGCCGAGGAGTGGAAGTGCTTTCTATTATTCTGAGTAAAAAGGACATGCTCTGGGGAGCTTCCCATAATTGTTCCAAGAGCTAGCAAACTGTACTTCCAACACCACTTCTCCCAGAGATCAGCATTGTTTCCTCTCTCACTCTACCTTCCGGTTAAAAAAAAACGAAAAAGAAAAGAAAGTTCCTGTTTGCGATGAACAGAGGTCAAGTTCTCCGTGGGAATGTTCACAAAGAATTGACATCCTCTGCAGACAATGTCACGGTGTCATAGAGCACGTTTTACCTTCCACGCAAGGCTCCCATGTGGAATGTGTGAGCCTGGGATATCCATCAGGGGATGACAGACGTAGGGCAACATCGTGGGTCAGTGCCAAACCAACTGGAAGATGGTCACTGGCGGCTACTTAAAATAAAATGATCCAAATTCTGGTATGAAATCAAGGCTGCCAGAGTGAGAGGAGAGTTGTTGCTAAAATAATACTCAAGTATCCCCAAGCACGAGTCTAGGACCTAAAGGAAGCTAATGCAAAAATGTACTTATTTTTCAACTTCTTATACCCGAGGTAATTTAGATAAGAATAAAATAATGAAATTCATCATTTTAGCATGGTCTCTAATGTGTGTTTTACAACGTGTGTTTATCACTTATAATACTGAAATTTTTAACTTTATATTTAGTGTCCAAAGTCTGTTTTCTACTTTCTATTGCCATGATAAAAACACTGACCAAAACCAAATTGGGGAAGAAAGCGTTTGTTTCATTTTACATCTCCCTGGTCACATTTCATCACTGAGGGAAGCCAGAGTAGCAACTTGGAGCAGGTACCTGGAGCACAGACCATGGAGGACCACTGTTTACTGGCTTGCTCCCCTGGCCTGTGCTCAGTCTGCCTTTTTAAACAACACAGGACTACATGCCCAGGGTTAGCACTGCCACAGTGGGGTGGGCCTGTTCACCTTACTCAATAGTCTAGAAGTTGGGAAGTCCATAGTCAAAGTGCTACCAATGTATTTTCATTCTGAGGTCTTTTCTTGAGGCCTGGAGGCCATACCACCTCGTGTATTAACATGTGTTTCTGCATCTATGTGGGGAAAGAATCACAAGTTCTTGATAGATCTTTTCTAATGACCCTGTTCTCATTTTGAGAACGCCACCTCATCACTTCTAGTCCTATGTTTTCCACAAGTGTCATCTCAAATACCATCATATCGAGGATGAGGCTTCAACATATAATTTTGGAGTGGTATTTTTAGTCTGTCGTAGACAACAATTCTCCACAAGTCTTTTGCATTTCTTCATATTTTCATAACAGAAGAACTGACAGCCTTGTTCTGGACTGTCTGCTCCTTTCAAAAATGTTGCAAAACAAGCCACTTTGGGGGACAATAACTTCCTTTGGAGAAAAGAGTAGTTTTCTTTTTCACCCAATTCAATAAGGATAATACTTCTTTTCTGAAGCAGGTTTGCTGTCCTTCATTATAAAAGATCAAGTTTCCTAAATTCAAGGGTTTTTTTCTTGACACATTCCACTGCGTATGCACACGTCATCTGGCCTTTCCTGGGTTACCCTCTAGAATTGAGGCTAGTTCAGGTATCTTGTCTACAGCTGTTACTGTAAGTAACAAACTACATTTTGTCTTATCCTGGCCTCATGTCCTTGCCAGCATCCCTAAATTCATGGTGGGCTAACTTGTAGCTGAAATTGAGGAAACAGCCCACTTTTTTCACAAGTCTTCAGAGTATCCAAGTTGGAAAACAAAAAGTTATTGAAGAAGTCAGAAAATAATAGGTGATAAGAGGAGCCGAGATGTGAGTATATAAATAACTTGTAAAGTGAAATATTAATGTTGTTAAATATTTTAATATTCCAATTTTTATTACATTCAAGACTTTCATGTAACATCATTAGTCATAAATTATCTAAAAATTGGGGGCCAACTAGACGGCTCAGTGAATAAAGGCATTGCTGCCACCCCCGATGATCTGAGTTTGAGTTCTAGAACCTATGGTGGAGGAAGGGAACCAATTCCACAAGTTATTCCCTGACAATCCCCCTTAGCTAAACAAACATATGTCAAAATAATTTTTAAAATCCTCTCTGGGTGAATACTCCCTTTGTTAAAACATAAAACAAATAAATATCTCAAAAACTATTCAAGGAAAGCATGTGGCTAGCTGTTCAAGCTTCCCCTTAAATGGACATAGCTTGAATATTGATGAAATACTTTGCAAATTTTAAGCAAAGCTGATTGAATGAATTGATTGAAGAATTTCTGTATTCTATCAGATACCTGTAGGCTGATGACAGAGTTAACAGGAATACACCCAGCACTGATTACTCACTAGGATAAAGGACAGGGGTGAGTTCCCATATACAGGAAACCTGAATTTTTACCTGGGAGACAGTAAATAAATATATTTGTTTTCCAGTATCGGAGTGCTTTAAAGAGAGAGAGAAAAATAAAACACATAAGCGACTACAGAGCAGTAAGGCACTTAAATACAGAGCCAAGACTTTCAGGAAGAGTTGGTGTGTGAGCAGAAATTGAATGTCTCAAGAAAGTGAGAACTGGAGAAAAGGGGAAAGAGACAGACACAACCAGCTAGTTAGGGACAGTCATGAACAGAGCCTTCACTCAGTAAGTTGAGAGAATGGTCAGATTCAAATGAACCCTGGTGAACAACTGTCAGGAGACAAGATTGGAGAAGGCTCATGCCGTGTGACCTGGTCAACCGTAGCAAGGCTTGCACTTCAGAGCAAGTATTGCAGGAAAGCTCCAAGTGTGCAGACAGAGGATACTTGTTTAATAAATAGACTGCAGCCTGGTAAATGCGGGAAGCTACTAGAAGACTATTGCAGCAGGCCGTGCATGGCAAGAGATGATGATGGTGGTGATTGTAAGAGGAAATGACCAGTGTGATGGTTAGTTTTAATTATCAGCTTGACCCAGTCTGGAATCACCTGGGAGGAGTGTCTCAATGAGAACTGTCTAGATTAGATTGGCCTGTGTGTCTGTGGGGGGTTGTCTCAATTTCCTTAACTGATGTGGGAAGACTCAGCTTAAAAGTGAGTGGATGTTCTCAGGGTTTGGGTCTTGGACAAAAGGTAGCCGAGCATAAGCATGCATGCATTCATTCATTTCCTTTCTGATTTTGACTGTGACTAATTACTTCAAGTTCCTGACACTGTAACCTTCCTCTGAGATGGAGTGTAACCTGAACTATGGCCCAAATAAACCTTTTTTCCCTTAAAGGGTATTTTGTTACAGCAATAGGAAGGGAATCTAAGACAGGCAAGACATTTCACATTTTAGAAGTACACTTCAAGGGTAGTTACCACAAAATTTGTTGATAGATTGGTTGTGCAGCTTGAGAAAAGGCTCCACTAAAGGATGATTCCTGGGTCCCCCCTAAGCAACATACTGAGTAGTGTTGACTGACTACGACAGAGAAGATGGGAGGTGAACAGGTTTTGTGAGGGAAATTCTGAGGGTATTTTTTACATATGAAGTTAAATTTCCTATATTATATAAAGATACTTAATGGGCAGGTTCTCACACAGAAGATGGGTCTAGGTGGTATTGTAGTTATTGATTACCACATGAAGCTTACTGTATTAAAACAAAAGCAACATTTATTCTATGTGCAAGCCTGCATTTTGAGTGGGGTTTCTTGAGGCTTAATTTCTTCTTCATTTGGCGTCAGCTGGGACAACTCAGAGGTCAGAGACTGGGATCAAATAGAGCTGGTGGGCGGAGGGAGGCACGGCCTTCAGCCATCTGCTGGGACTGGGCCACAACTCCACTTGGCCTATCCTTGTTGTCCTACTTGGCTTTCTCATGACTTTGTAGCAGAGCTCTGGTGAAGCTGAGTGACCTTTCCTAACCTAGTCTTTGAGATCCCACAGATTCATATTCACCTCTTTCTATTAATCAGAAGTAACATGGTAAGGATGGCCCATAGTCAAAGGTGGAAGAATTAGATTCTGCTCTTGGGAGAGGTATATACAAATATTTCTTGACACATCTTAGAACCATTATAACTAAAGAAATAAATATGGGAATAGTTGGCTTATCAATGATATTTGCATACTCTAGAACAGGACTTCATAGACTTTTATTCTGGTAACCATGTTTTGTCTAAGAAATTTGTACACAACCTTGGCTGTATAGGTATATAAACACATGGCATACTAATTAGACAGTTGCTGATATTAAACCATAGGGATCTATTTATAACAGTTCTTTGGTATGCATATCATTTTACCATTTATTAAAGTTGAAAGAAAATTTGTATACTAAGAAGATGGATGTGCTTGTTTTTTATACAGAGAATTAAATCTTTGTTGAGTGATTTGAAGCTGTAAATCATATCGTATACTCAGCATATATTAGGGTTAATTGATTCTTTGACTCTTGTAATTACCAATGCCAAGAATGCTGTCCACATAAATAGCAGAAGTAAGTTTTGGAACACCAGAAAATTTTGGAAATTCTGTTCTTATCCAAAGACAAAATTCACCTGATGATTTTCTTTACGAAACTGAAGTCAGCAACTCAAACAGCAAGTTTTGAAATTAAGCATTCTAAGGCAATGCAATGCAAAAATACACTAATTGAGGAATGATGGTAGCAAAAATACTGAAAGATTTTGTCTTCCATAACTAAATCACTATATTTCTTTAAAAGATATTTTATTTATTATTTATTTTTTATGTGTATGAGTGTATTGCCTGAATGTGTGTAAATGTACCTATGACATGCAATGCCCTCAGAGGTCAGAAGAGGGCGTTGGATCCCTGGAACTGGGAGTTATGCATTGATGGTAGTTAGTCACCACATGAGTGATGAGAATCAAACCCAGGTTCTCTGCAAGGGCAGTCAGTCCTCTTAACTGCTGAGCCATCTCTCCAGTCCCCACCTATGTTAGTAAAAACTTTTTAAATTAAATTTTTGGGAATTTCATACAAAATATTTTCATAATATTTAGATCCCTTCTTCTGTCTGCACCTGCCACTAAATTTCACATGCTGTGCCATATGAATTAAGGCCTATCAAGCCAAGTTTGTGTCCATCCACTGGACCCTGGTTAGCTTATCTACTGTCACATCCTTAAAGAAAACCGACTTTGCCTCTTCCAGCAGCTATCAATGCCACTAGCTCCTCACTTGAGTTTGGGGCTTCTTACTCACTTCCCCATGACTATGATAGGATTTTGTCTGGCTTGAGATTATATGGGTCTTATTCATGCTATCATGATTGACGTGTATTCATATGAGAAACTTCCCAGCTGTCTGTTTCCTTATGGTCATCCACCACCTTGGCTCTTAATATCTTTTCACCCCATCTGCCACAGTGATCCCTGAGCTTTGGGAGGTGGATGTTTGATATAGGCATCCTATTCAGGGGGAAACACTCTGCAGCTTCTTGTTCTCTGTACATTGGCCAGTTATGGGTTTCTGTGTTAATCACCATCTACTTCATAAGGAAACTTCTCTGGTGAGAGTTGAGAGATGAATTAAACTATGTGTACAACAATAAACCATTAAGAGTCAGTTTAATATGGTGACTACTTAGTAGAAAACTAGTATTAGGATCTCCTGTATGTTCTGTGGCCTGTCTACTTTGAGGTTCTTAGCCTGATATCAATGTCAGGTATGGGGCCCATCATATAAAGATAAACTTAAATCCAACTAGAGAGTGGTTTGTTGCTCCCATAACATTTGTGTCACTATTGTTTGAGTGGGCATATCTTGCCAGGCCAGTTGTTGTAGTTCATAAGATTGGCAGGTGAATAAAACTGATGATTAATTTTCTTTTCAGATAGCATGCATAGCACTTCCCAGTACTATGACAGCTAGCCAGTAGAAATGAGAGTTTGAGATCACAACATCAATATTTGATGAGGATTGATTTCTCCTTGTTTCCGTTCAGCTCATGTAATTAGTGTCTTCAGCAATAGAGTTTTACCATCAAGTTCTGGTGGGTAACCAAGAGCGGGGGCATTGGCCAGTAGTGCTCAAGGGAAGGTCTACTGAACCCTAGTCAATAGCTTCAAGAAAGGAGTTGATTACTGGCATTGGGTTTTATTTTGTCAGACAATATCCCCCTGTTATAGCTCTTTTTAATCCCTTTTTGTAGTATGTATATATTTTAAGAAGCTTCTATAGTGGCAGGTTTCCATATATCTTTTCTACAGGGCTTTAGTGTTGTTTATTCCTCCCCATGTTGCCTACTCTGTCCTTCCATTCTCCACCTTTCTGAATTTATTATTATTCCCCTTTCCATGAGATTTCCATAGCGGCTGCAGAGGTTTTTATTATGAATTTTCCACCTATGTTCATCAGACATATCAGTCAATAATTTTATTTATTTGTTGGGTCTCTGATTTTTAATATTAGAGGAACAATAGCTTCATAAAAAGAATTTGGGACTCTTCTTTAATTTCTATTTTATGGAACAACTTGAGGAGTATTGGTATTAGTCCTTCTTTGAAGGTTTGGTAGAATCTGGTAGATCCATCCATCTTTGGATCCTGGGATCTTTTTAACTGGGATTTTTAATGACTGTATCTATATCATTGATTGTTATGGGTCTGTTTAAGTTATTACACCATTTTGATTTAACTCGAGTAGTCTGTACCATTGTAGAAATTTAGACATTTCTTTTAGATTTTCTAGTTTAGTGGGATATAGATTTTTTATGTCCTTATGGTTTTCTGAATTTCTTCCAGGTCTGTTGTAATGTTTACCTTTTCACCTCCAACTTTCCTAATTTGTCTCCTCTTTCTCTTTCTTTTGGTTAATTTGACTAAAGGTTTATCAATCTTTTCAAAGAACCAACTCTTAGTTTCATTAATTTTAGCTTTGACTTTATTTATGTCTTGCTGTATACTCTTCCTAAGCATTGTTTTTCTTGATTTTTCAAGGCTTTCAGGTGTATCATGAATTTATGAATATGAGATGCTCCTAATTTTATGCTGTGGACACCTAATGATATAACTTCTCCTCTTGGGACTGCCATCATTGTGCATCAAAAGTTTTGTCATGTTTTAATTTTCACTCAATTCTAGAAATTTTTAAATTTCCTTCTTGATTTCTCCTATGATCCAGTTTTCATTCAGTAGTCTACTGTTTAGCTTCCATGTATTTGTGTACTTTTACTCATTTTGATTGTTGATATATAGCTTTATTCCATTGTGGTTAGGTAAAAGACAAGATGATATTTCAATTTTCATAAATTTGTGCAGGCTTGCTTTGTTTCCTAATATTTGGCAAATTTTAGAGAAAGTTTCATGAACTGCTGAATGTATTCCTTGGTGTTTGGGTGGAATGCTCTGTAGATGTCCATTAGATCCACTTGATTCATGGTGTCATTTAACTCTGAAGTTCATTCTGTCGGATATTAAAATAACTATATTTGTCTATTTCTTAGTTTATCATTTTTTTCTTGGAGGCAGCAAATTGGTGATTCCTGTTTTCTAATTCAATCCATTAGTCTTTGTCTTTTTACTAAGGAATTGAGACCATTAACATTGAGGATTATTATTGATCAAAGTTTATTAATTCCCGTTATGTTGATATTGTAGTTCTGTTTTCTTAGACCTCTTTGGTTGATTACTCTGGGATAATTTATTCTTTCTTCCCTCTTGAGAGTGTTTAATCTTTTCTTCTGACCAGAGTATTCCATTGAATATTCTCAGTAGTGGTGGTTTTGTAAACATAAATTCCCTAAATATGTTTTTATCATAAGAAGATGATTTCTTTTTCCTTCAGTTACAACTGGTGGAATTTCTTTGTGTGGGTGAGTGAGTTCACCTTTGTTAATTATGTTTATTATATCTTTGTTTGCTGGTTCCTCAACTTGCCAGGTTATTGCCCAGCTGAGTAGTATTTGAGGTTCAGTTTTGTGTACACTTTATATTGATGTGCAAATTGGGTGAAAGAAGTCATCTCAGTTCAGCCAGAGATAGGTACAACTTTTGAGTTGAGTTTTCAGAATTGACTCCACAGTGCCCTTTGTCAGCATAGTGGACTGAGGACTGCTAGGTGAACAGGTTGGCTGATAAGTTAGGCTGGGTGAGCTTGTAGATCTGGGGTGCACAGAGCTGAGATGGTAGGGCACAGGGAACTTTCAGGAATGGGAGCTGGGGTTGGGAAGGATCCCAGAGATACAAGCTGACCTGAGAGACAAGATGCTGGAGGGAACTCACCCAGTCAAGTAGTGTGCAGATCTGGGGTGGGAGAAATTCCCAGTGATTCAAGGAAACCTGAGAGCTAAAATGGCCAGGTCCCAGGAATGAATGGGAGCTCAGAACTGCAAGCCTGTGGGGGAGGGGTCTAAAAGGGTCTTATTGGACATAATATTAACTATTCAATGTGATCTCATTCAATCTTAAACATTCTTTAAAACCATACTCATTTAGGGCCAGCAAGATGACTCAGTGAGTACAGGAACTTGCTGATTAAACTTGAGTTTGATTCCCCAGGACCCACATGATGGAAGGAGAGAACCAACTTCTGAAATTTGTCCTCTGACTTCCATACATGGCATATGCACACACACACACACACACACACACACAGACAGACAAATAATAATAATAAATGTAAAACACCATTCTAATTAGATCTAAGCACATTTTCAAAGTGAAACTATTAATATTAGTTGATGCTAGTACTACTTTCTACTGACCTGTCTTATGAATTCTCTTCTCCCAGGGAGGCCCAGCATTTAGTCCCACCCCCTAGGTTTGACCCAATTGAGCAAATGGAGAATGATCTCCAATTAGAGAAACCTGTTTATTCTCGGTTACTTACAAAGGATTCATCCCTGGGGAGAGAGACAGAAATTTCACATGGGGGAGCCAGGATTTTGATCAGAAGTCAGGTGAATCTCTGGCACACACACCCAAGATCGAGACCCGAGGTGCCTGGCCCACATCCCCTACCCAGCTTTTTATACTTTCCCACTAAGCCCTCCCCCTTAAGTCACTGATTGGAACGTTGTTGACTCTATTGGCTTCATCTCTGTCAATCACATTCTTGGAGGCAATCCCCTATAAATTTACCCCTACATAGTCACTCTATAAAATAGTTAATATTTAATACCGCCATAAAGCTGTGAGATGAATTTGCCTTATCAATGAAGACTCTGAGGCTCTGAAAGAGCAAGTAAATGATCTTCTGGGAGGTAGCAAACAGGAACAAGCCTTCTTGGAGAGCTTAGGCATGTTCTGAGACCCTAATCACTGAGGAACAAGACTGCTCCTCAGTCTTCTTATCAGAAAAGGAGAGCAATTTGCAATTGCTTTATAAGATTTTTTTTTCCTTTTTAAATTGACCAAGTAAACTTTTGTTGATATGTTGAAGAGGAACACCTTCCCTAAAAAGAAAGTATAAAATTGTGCCTTGTGGGTGATATTTATTTAATTAAAACAAAGCTTTTTTTCTTTCTAGTTTAGAAACAACTCACTGAAATGTTCTAAATAAAATTACCCTAACAGAAAAGAATACTAATTGACACTGAACTTTGAGAAAGCACAGTTGTATGTCGAAGGAGGCTTTCTTTAAAAACAAAGACTAGGAAGGTGGGGTAGATGCAGTTTCACCATCACACAAACCCTGTTCTCTAGGATGAATACTAACTACCAGTTTTCAGTAATGTTTAGAATGCTGTCTTTCTCCAAATTGACATGAAAGGAACAGCTTCTGAATCAGTCATGTCCCCTGGACACAACCTTCTGGGTTAAGTGGATGGTTTCCTTGTTCAGTAACCCATTGTCATCTAGCTATAAACTATTATACTCAATTCCATGAAAATATTGAGCAGCTATGCATTGGTATTTTTTTTTTTTTTTTTTTTTGGCCTTAGGATGTAAGATGAAGGAAACCAAGTCCCTGATTAGCTCAGTCTTCTGTAATGTGGAAAAAAGACAAGGGAACGTGCAATTAGGGTGTGCTGTGGGTACAGTTCTTATTGTTTGGAACAGGGATAACAAGTGATGCTTCATTTAGACTGTGCTTTTCTTTTCTTTCTTTTTCTCTTTTCTTTTACTGGAGACACAAGTCTTAGTATGTAGCCCAGGCTGGCCCGAATTAAGGATATACCACCACACCAAGACTAATTAGGCTTTGAATGATAAATGTTGGGTTTCATAGCAGTTAACCAAATTGGACTATGGCAAACATTTTAAGCAAAGATAAAAACATATATAAGTAGATTTAGAAAGACAAAATACTAGATACATGAGTATTACTTCTTTAGTAAAAATACATATTCAGTCCAAAATAATTAGAAAATAAAGAACTCTCAATTTAGAAAATATCAGATCACTAGGGATGGTCGTGAAAGTATCCCTTGTGGGCTTCCGTTCTCTTTTCCTCTGTGAATTGCTTCAGCCACCCATGAACAGATGGTATTTGAGGGGTTTCCTCCCTTGCCCAGGCTGTGTTCTTCTCTGCCACTGCTTCTACGCAGAAACTGTGTGTTCCAGTGCAGACCAGGCCACTGGTCCCTGTGCCCACTTCTGGGGACCTGTGGAAACAGAAAGTACAATTTCTCCTGAACAGACATTTGGAGAGGAAACAGCTTGCAGAATTAGACTGTCTTTTGGATGGGTTATCTTGAGATCAGCCCCTGGAGGAAACAGGAAATACATTTGTTTCTAGGAATAATGCATAGTATCTGGGAGCATGGCAACTTAGAGAATTCTAACTGCTTTGTGCACTTGTCAGTTGTTTTATGTGTAGTCATCATCTATGGGAGATGAACAATTGTACTTACAATAGAGTTTGACATAAGCATCACTTGAATAAGCACCCAAGCTGCTTAACAATGCTAAGCACACATTTGATGAAGAGTAAAATTAATTTCTCTCCTTAGTTTTCCTTCCGCAGAAAGTAATTAAAACATGGTACAGAGATTTGCAAAGAGTTCAAATCTAGCTTTCCTGAGACCTTACTTGCTCTCTACTCAATAAATGGGTTCTGGCTGTTGATTAAACTTCTGTGTTGTATAGATAAAGACAGAAAATATCTGTAGGGATGATTTTTATAAAATGAACATAATATCAGCCAACAATCATTAATTAATCCCAGCAAAACCATCTACTCTTGTATCTTGTGAGCTGGGCACCTTATCTTGTTTCCTGGGAACCTCAATTTGGTACTTCACCCCAAAAGATAACGAATGAATGTGAGTATGCTTGAGAATTAATATATCAGAATGCTGAAAGGCAGCATACCCATTTTCATTGTACACACAGTGAAACTTGGGAAGGGCACATGACTTGGGTAAATGAGCTATTCTAGAACTAGGGATGAAAAAGCAGGATGATCTGTTAAGATAAAGATAGAGCCAAGCTTGTACTTTCCCAGTTGAAACTAGAAAAGCCACTTTGAATAAAATCATGGGTGGGGCCTGACTTGAGCACGTAGTTGAAGAGACAAGCGTTCCAGACACGATTCCAGCAATACAATTCCAGGAGGCAGACAATAAAAAGAGGCATCTGTCAGAACAAGAATCTTCCAAGTTTGGGTCCAGTCTTAAAAACTAAATGTAAGAGTCAGGCTTTTTGTCCGGGTATTTGTAATGTTGGTGTGTTAATGTTGGAAATGTCCACCTGGCATTTATCTCCATTTGAAAGGAGTAGCTCACGTTTAGCAAACCTAAAATAGTACTGCTTACTTCCACACCAGTGTCCACTCCTGCTTCTAATCTTTTGCATCTAAAAATCAAACATTTTGGATTGGGAAAGTGACTCAGTGGTTGAGTGCTTGCCTAGCACACACGAGGCCCTGTGTTTGATCCTTAATGCTGTGAAAAAGACACATAAATAAATAGTAAAACACCTCTAACTACTCAACTTTTGAGGAAAAAGTTAAGAATCAATTTTGAATATTATCTTTTCTGTCCAACATTTCATATAGTAGCAAATTTTCTTCGTTATATTCTAGAATATATAATTCACCTGTCTTGTTTATCTTACGTGTACCACAGTTACCAACACCTTTGTATGTACGTGGACACTTTTAAGAGCCATGGGTTTTTTTATGGTACTCTTGTTCCTCTTTAGCACAACTTTTATAAATCAGATTAATCATTTTAAAATAAACACGGACCATACTGTTATTCAGCTTAACATCCTACAAGGAGTTTTCACTGCATTTACAGTAAAGTCTGAGAAAAGATTACCAACTAATAATGTTCTTAGTTTGCTACTCTTCTCTTATATTATTGTTGTTGTTTAAAGGCATATTAAAAGATCAGTCATGGTCCTTTCTTTACACTTTTTTCCCATTTTTGTTATTGACATAGTAAAGATTTTTCCAATTCTGAGTCACTGTGTTAAAAATAAAATATAAGGTCTAAGGACCCCACTGATACCACACAAAGACCACGAGGACAAAGTGAAAGTAACTGGGAAAGGAGGCAGCTTCTATTTTTGCAAAAGGGCATATTATGTGGCCAGTCAAATAGAGCAAGCACACTCATCCTGGAAGTTTGGTAGATTTTTATCCCTAACACAAAAGTACTGTGTCTTTTTTCCCTATCAGTTGGGGTCTGATTTCACAGTCTTTTTTAGTTGGCTACTTTAAAGGATTCAATGCAAAATAAGGGGAAAGAGGGTGGGCCAACGAGGGGGAAGTACTCTCCTGCCTCAGTCATCAGGTTCCAAATCACATCAGGGCCTTTTCATAAATAAAAGTCTTACAGGATGTGGGGGGCTTAAAAGATTAGAATTTCTTGTCATAAACCAAAAGTTTTACAAGGTTGGAAAGAAAAAACTAACACTTATTGTTTCATACAACTCCACCTGCTGTCTACCCTGCTTGGAGAGCTGTTTCCCTCTCTCTCTGTGTGGTCTTTTCTATCTCTATGTCCCGTAGAGAGTTGTCCAAACCGATCTATGTAGAACTGGCACTGCTACCTGTCATGTCACTATCCTACAGGTGTTTCCTAGAACTCACCACGATTGGAAATTATCTTGTTAGCTTCTATATTGTCTTTTTATGTCATAGCTTATTTTTGTTTATCATATTACCCTTAGCATCTATCACTGTTTAGGTTATAACAAATGCAAGACAAATATTTGTTGAAAGAGGTTCTGTTCAGAATCTTCAATGTTTGAAATATGGCTTTCAGAGATGGAAAACCTATATATGATAAGAAGATCCAAAATGTGGTCATAAATGTAGAGAAGAAGTACAGATGGAAAGACTGATATCTATGGGAACTAGAAGCTGAGGTGATCACCCTGGTGTTCAATCACCCAGTTTAATGATAAGTCTTATCTGGGAGGAAAGTCTCCAGCTTGTATTTCTGTTCTGTTAATGTCTACCTCAAACTTCAGGAAAAGGCTTCTTAGACCGCAGTTCCTAGCAGTCTAGCAGACTCATAGTAGAATTTTATTTCCCTAAATTCTGTCATAATTTCCACTTACTAAGTTCATGGGTTTGAGTTCCTATAAACCCAGTGGTTGGCTTATATTAACAACTGGCTCCATGGAAGAAAGAAGCCTTGAACTATATCATATGTGTCAATTTCCATGTGGTAAATATTCCTATCATGGTGAATTTCAAGCTACAAACATGACCATCAGCTGAGTCACAAAGTTCCTGAAAGTTTAACAACTGGTTCTTGAGCCTATATGAGATTACTTCTACATGCTACTGAAGATAGATCACCTAAGTTTGCACCTCTGCCAGATCCAATCTCTCTGTTTTCTAGCATTTCAAAAATGTTGTCAGTTGACTGGAAGCACTTTGTCCTGAGTAACATGTGAAGATGATAAGAGGCTTTTCTGAATTGTACTAATTCTACTTGGAAATTGGAAGTGAGTTTTCCATGATGCTAATGACAACATTGTCAGGACCCCTGATTTGCCTGGATGTCTTCTCATAGCCCTAAATGACCCTTGAAATGTTTAGTAAAAGTTTTTAAATCTTTTTGTTCCATAAATAATAGGATGGCCTTCCAAATTTTCTTCAGTAGCTGATTCTACCCATGTATAGAACAGCTAATCGGTTATATGGCAAACAAGAATGAATATACCAGGTTGCTACCGTAATTACTTTGGTTTTTATGCTTCTTGACTCTCTGAATGAGTTGAACATGAGCCTCTCTGCCCACCGCCCACCACACACACACATAAACTCTCATCATGGACATGCTTATGGATACTGCTCATCCTTAACTCAGTTTCTAGACGCATAAAAATCTACACTAATTTGCATCATGCGAAGCCTGACTTCCTTCAGAAAATCCATATCACACAAAGGAACGCCATTTTTATCACTATGACAAAGTATTTTACAGTCTCTAGATTTTGTAGTGACAAACAGTCTTTGCAACTTCCTATCGTGGATGGAGGCATAACTACTCACACCCAATTTCAGATGATGGAAATCAAAAGGAAAGGCCAATACCTTCTAGAAACTCTTAGCTGTTTTAACCCAGATAATTCTTCCTGTAATATGTTCAGTAAATGCTGTGTAAGTTCATAGACATATGCACAGTGAATATGGGCTGTGAAAACACCGGGTGGGCCAGCCTAGAAAGGGAGGGGTGTGTCCACCAGTGTGAGCACGCAGTTCCATTTCCAACATAATCAGCTGCCTGGATTCCTTGCCTAAAGTTTAGCTAATATGTTTTCATCTGTTAGTAATTAAGAGCTATTTAAAAATGCTCCCTAATTCTTTCCTCAACGTTACCTATAAATCAAATTACAGAAAAATAATTTGATTTTGAAATCATTTGGGGAATATTTCCTTCTTCTTCTGTCTTGTATTTATAGATTTAGTGAAGGAAACATGAGAAACACAGCCAACTGTGACAACTAAAAACTAAAGCACTAAAATAAATAAATAAATAAACAAAGTAAAGCAGAAGCAGAGGCATGAATTACAAAGAAAACTTCACAAAGCCCAAAAGGATAAGTTCCATAGATTAAAAACTGCCCATAAGAAAGGACAGAATTAAAATAAATTCTTTAAACAGTTTAACATTATACTCTGCTAAGCAGTATCTAGGCTTAATAATTTCATTTAGTTCTTTAAATGTGATTTAGTGTATAAAAAATTCAGATTTCTTGCAGTTGTTGAGGAATAATTTATTTGAGTAAAATAGAACAGTTGTGCAGTATAAGGCCTGGAAAGCCCCTCCTGCCGCCTTTCTCTTGTTCTCTGCTCTGTGTGTTCACATCTTTGTCACCTTTGTCTGGTTCATCTGGAAAGTTCAGTTCATCCTTTAGCAATTCTCAAGGCTTAATTCTCTTCCCTAAAGTTCCATTTGGAGTTTTTCCCCTTCTACTCAATTTCCCTTCTTGCAAATTACTCTACCCCACTGATACAATTTATTTTTCACTTCTTTTTGTCTTTCCTGTAATCTACAGTGCAGGAGAAAGCAGAGCTGTAGCTATGATGAGAGACAGAGGTAAAGGTATTTAAGGGATCTTAGAGTTTAAATTATTCCCACTGAGGATGTTGACTATCAAGGGTTGGTTTGTTTGTTGTTTGTTGAGATATGGTCTCTCTGTAGGCCAAGTGTGCAAGGTCCAGGCTGACCTTGATCTCACAAAAATGGCCTTTCTCTGCCTCCCAAGTGATGGAATTAAAGGCATGCACCACCATGCCTGACTCAAATATCCTGTATTTTAAGGTGAGGAAAAGAAAAACAAAAAAAAACAAAAAAACAAAAAACAGACTCCAGAAGTCACCTGACTGGGTTTGAATCCAACTGTATGATCACAGACAAACTGCTTAATGTCTCAAGGAATGAACCTGTTTATCTCTAAAATTGGAAAATAATAGTCATTAGCTCAAAGGTTTATTAGGTATACAAAATGAGACAAACACAAAAATTTCAGAATATAATTTAACATATAAGCTCTTATATTACCAATAATCATAAATGCATATTTATGAATCATATTATATATTTTGGTAAAGTATAAATATTTCACATGTTATACACAACATATGTTGTATATATGTTCCCAATGTGTTTTAAGTGAAAAGATTAATAATAGCAAGTTGGATGTGTGGCACACACCTTTAATCCCAGCACTCCAAAGGCAGAGGTAGGCATATCTCCGTGAGTTCAAGGCCAGCCTAGTCTACATAACCAGTTCCAGGCTAGCTGGGGCTACAAGGTGACTCTGTCTCAAAAAGAGCACCCTCCAAAAACAGAAAGAAAGAAAAGATTAATAGCAATTAAGACCTATCAAAAATGGAAAAATATTTTCTTAAGTATAGAAAACAAAATTTAAAAGATCCAAAAAACTTTTTTAAAAGCTTCACCTTTTCCCCAATAGAAAAATATGGTAGCTTGGCTTTGATGATGTGGCAATCACACCAACTATTTCAACTTTTCTCCGTATTTTATTTTAAATATTAGAAGTTACCTACTTACATATATATTAGCTTATAACTTGGAAATCTTTCTTTCTTTCTTTCTTTCTTTCTTTCCTTCTTTCTTTTGGAGGGTCTCGCGTTCTTGGAACTCGCTATGTAGACCAGGCTGTTCTCTACCTCACAGAGATCCCCCTGCCTCCTCCCCCTGGACCTCAGCACCACCACACCCAGCTTGGTAAATTATTTCTTAATTCGGGAATCATATAACAAAGAGTTTGAAATAGATGATAATATTGTAATATAAATAGATTGCAAATGTAACTACACTTAAAATTATGTTGACTGAGTATGAAAATCAGGTTTTCAATTCAACCGTGAACTAACTCAATGAGAAATATAGGGGGAGACAGAGCAGGAAATTTCCAGACCTTTTCTGTTAGACGTTGCACAGAGGATTCTTTGGAAACACCTACAGAGGCAGAGTTTGGTTTTCAAACTGTTAAAAAGAACCTTTCGTGAAAGAGTGAAGAAAGTACTCCTGGTAAAGAGAGAAACTGAGCTGTGATGGACCACCAAGACTTTGGCAGCGTGCTGGAGATGGCTGGTTTGTATAGGCTGTGTCCCTGGAGAGGGCATGTATTGCTTACTCACTGAATGTGGGCTGTGCTAAGTGTTTTACAAATATTATCCCATTTAATCCTAATAGCATTTCAAGGTAAAAACATTTCTTAGTGTTAAGTTTGTTTAATCCTTAAACTTTCCATAGAGCAGTCTTGGTCATGGCAGAGCTAAGTGTCTCAAGAGAATATAGTTTAAATCTAATCCCCAGTAGCCTGACTCTAGAGCCTTAGGAACTACCTACCCAGTTTCACCATATAGTTTGAAGAAGGTATTTGTCTTCAACTATTTTCTGTTATGAGAATGGCACACCATTGCCTGTGTAATTTAGAGTTTGTTTTAGCTCATAGTTCTTGAAGATAGAGGTCCAAGATTGGCCTTTCACACCTGATGAGGACCTCAATTTGCATCATCTCATGGTGGGAAGGTGTGAGGGTAAGTGGCATATGCATATGCAGAAGAGTCACTCCATAAAGGGAAGCCCCCTTCTAACAAACTGCTTTGGGGCACCTAGTCTGTTCCCCATTAACCAACTCCCTTACCAAATACAAACCCTGCTCCCCTTTTGAGACAGGGCCTTCCTTGTAGCTCCAGCTTGCCTGGAACTTTTTCTACATAGACCAGTTTGGTCTCAGTCTAACAGAGATTCACCTGCACTGCCTCCTGGGTGCTAGAATTAAAAATATGCAACACAGTGCTGGCACTAATCACTTTTTAAAGGATCTGCCTCACAATGCTTCCACAATGACAATCTCCAATATTGGATTAGAGATTTATATTTACATTCAAATGTAAGTATTTAAGAAAGTTAAATCTACAGCATCCTGCCTCAGAGTCAGATATTGCCATACTTAACTATAATACTACTTTAGGAATTTTTCAAGGAGTCATTCAGTTAACAATCACTATTTTGAGAGGATCTGTGATGTGTGCATTTAGGTGCACATATGAGTCTGTGGGTCTCAAACTTACACAGTTTGCACCCTCTACACTGGGGAGAAATTCCACAATGCTGTAGGAGGGAATAGGACCACCTGCCTGAAGATGCTAGAACATCAGGAAGACCTTCTCCATTTTTATGATCATCATATTGCCTCTCCACTTGAGCAGCAGATGTAGTGATATAATTCATAGTCCATAGAGCCAGAACAGGACTCAGTTCACTCAGTCATACTATTAACATACATTCCCTTAGGAATAAAACTGGAGAAACAGAGGAAGCAATGAGTAGCTGTGAAGAATCCATCATCTGCACAGAAATACAGGCAGAACGTGCTGCTTTTACACAGGGAATCCTTCATAGTGTGCAGTGATAACAAATGACACCTCGTGGTTGCATGAAGCATCAGAACATGCTAAGTTTAAGGAAAATACCCCAAGAGATAGTTGTATGTGTTGTACTACTTCAAAGTTTTGAAAAGCATGGAAAGAACAAATCTCACTGACATTTCAATTGTATTGAGACTGATCCAGCAAGTTTCCAGCCAAAGCATCTGCTCACTAATTAACCTCCTATGAAGCAAGACCCTAGAGAAAACAGTGTGATCTAGATATTGACATGCCTTAGCTGTGTATAAAATCTCCAAATTCAGAAAAATGAAATATTTTCCCTCCTCTTTGTGATTGCAGAGCATTATAAAAATTAAGAAAAGTCAACAGAAGAAAAATTGGCCTACAAATGTTCAAGACTGTATAGAGTTAAAAAATCTAAAAATATAATTTCACCTTGAATAACTGATATTTTCATTATGTAGTAGTCTGAAGTTATGATCAGTTATAAGTAATAAAATGAAATTTTTATTACAGGATCTATTTTCTTTTCATTTTTCTCTGTCCCCTTTTTCATATACATGTGTGGTATGCATGTGTGTATGAAGGTCTGTGAGTCTGCATATGTATGAAGGTCTGTGCATGTTCATGCACAAATGTATGGCATATGTGTTCATGTGAGTGCTTGTGCATATGGAAATCTGAGACCGATGTGGAAGAACCATTCTTGATCACCCTTCTGTTTCATTCATTGAGACAGTCTCTCAGTGAGACCCAGAGCCCACCACTATGGCCAGTCTTCCTAGAAGCTTGCTCTGGGCATCTCCCACCTAAACCTTCCAACACTGGAGTTATAAGTAGGTCACCATGCCTGCTCAGAATTTATGTGAGTTTCTGGGGAGCTGAACTCTGGTCCTTACACTGTGTAGCAAGTACCTTAACTGCTAAGCCATCTCTCCAGCCTTAGGATATATTTTATTCATAGGATATAGGGCTTTTGTTTCCTATGAAGCGAATTTATTTATTCAAAACACATCTCACATGAGTGTGTAGATAAGAGAATATTTCTGTTTTATAAATGAAGAAGTTAGGACACACACAAACAAAAGTCAAGACAGGCATAATGGCTCATGCTTTTAGTTCCAGCACTCAAGAGGCAGAGGTAGGTGGATCTCTGTGAGATCAAGGCCATCTTAGTCTACATAGTGAGTGCCAGGCCAGCTGGGTCTACAGGGAGACCCTGTCTCAAAAATACAAAACAAAAATAAAAACAAACAAGAAAAGGACAAACTACTTTCAGTCAACCTCCTTCTACCAAGACGGTCAAATAAAAGCAATGCATGTTACTTTATTATGCATATTTTTCTAAAGAATTACAGTAATAATATTTTTCAGCCATACTTTTGCATTTTTTTTTCCTTCTTTCTTGCTATGCGCCAAGTTTTTTTTTCCTATCTTCCCACATGTAGTGTTTGCATAAAGAAAATAATCATTGCTTCATGGAAACTGATGACCCTGCAAGATGAGAAGAGCAGGAGCCCAGAAGGAATGGCAGTAGTTGCTATATACCGAAGGGCTGACATCTAAGCATTTCATTAAACCAGGCCTTTCCATTGAAACTGTAGAATATCTAAGATTAAATCCCACTTGGGGGACTCTTGGGTAATCGTAGCAGGAAAACCAAGAATTAGATATTTTTCTTGTTTGTTTTTAACGAAGGCATTGGGCAAGCACTGTACAGAAATATAAAGACAGCATCAAGCAGCAACCAGTTTTAGGTATTTTAATTTGAACCGCAGATAAAAAAGAAATCCTTTCAGGAAAAGTACACTTCCTTCCACAGGAATATAACTCCATGCCTGAGTGTGCAAATCCTGTGACGGAGAAGGCGTCTGACATTTGTGTGAAGACATTGGTCATCTAGAGTGGGGGTCAGAGGGACAGAGAAGGGTCTTGTTTATGTCCTATTCCACATGCTCCCTCTTGTCAGCTAGGAGACAGGAGCCCATCAACCAAGTGAAACAACGAATTCATTTCTTCATCACTTTTGTTATTGGTATTGCTGTCCTCATGAGGAATTTGTCTAAACAATTTTGCCCAGTATAGTAAATCTTGAGTATTTGGATTTGAGTATCACAAGGAAAGTTCTGTAAGATACTTTGGGAATTTAATTCTAATTCATCTGTGACTTACAGACTTGATTATATGTTTATATGCATATGAATGTATATGTGAATAGAAACATATTTCATAGATATGAGCCTTACTTGGATTAACACTTTTTGTCTACTAACTAAATCAAGTTCTGACATAATCGTCCTTTCTGTTTCTCATCTTTAGAAAAGGTTTTATCTATCTATAAGTGTGTGGTGGGGTGTGTCTGTATCTGCTGGTGCTCAAAGATGCCAGAAGGTGGTGTTAGAGTTCTTGAAGCTGGAGTTACAGCAGTTGGGCCCCTGATATAGGTGCTAGGAACTGAACTTGGAAGAGTGCCAAGCACTCTTAACCACTGAGCCTTCACTTCAGCCTGGACAGTTAGTTGCTCATTCTGTCTGACAGATTATTGAAGTTTTTCTGAGTCTAATTTTTTTCCCACTCTGACTGAGATGAATGTGTCTGATGGATCCAAATAGTCTCTTTATGTTCTAAAAGAAGAATCCTTTACTTTACAGGCATCTAGATAACAGTAGAGATTCATATTACTTAAAGAAAACAATACCTGTATATTGTCTTGATGAAAATAGAGAAATAAACAATGGAATATAGAAGAATTCCTACATAGGACCTAAATTATCACATCATTCCAACAAAAGCAACATATGTAAGGTAGATTTTAAAAAAAAAGATGGCATTGAAAATAATAAAACTATTTAGAAAAAAATTAATGGTCGGTCCTGCCTTATACTACATGCAGAAAGTGTCCATTTGAATTGTGTGATAAGATGTGAAAGAAATTTAAGAGCCAAAAAATAGAAATTGAGAGGATTTTTTTCTTATGTTCAAAAAGCGGGAAAAGATTTCTTAGCAAAGTTTGTTAAAACCAAAATCCCAAAGTGAAATTTTTATAGACTTGCTCTATTGAAATTACATCTTTTTGTACAAAACTGGTAAAAGCATCAGACCAATGAGATAACTGGAATTTTAAATACTAAAGGAGCATTTAACCATCAAGAATACACAACAGATTTCTTCAAGTAAAGAATGGAAGAGAAGAAAGAGAATGGTAAAGGGGTGAAATGTTGGGGGTTCCTGGGCTCGGTGCCAGCCGGAGTGGGACAAAGGGTCTCTGCCGTGAGGGGGTGAGTAGGCACAGAGTTAAGACACAAACTCTGGTTGCTGAGCGAGAAGCCGGGACTGCTGCTACAAGCTCCTTCATTCAAGGAAGTGCAAGGGGTCTTACAGGTCTGATTAGCCAATGGCCTTATGGAGGTGTGGTCCCGACTGCAACCAATAGTAATCTGTTCCCAGGTAGAGCATCTCGATGCAGGTTATTTCCAGGTGCTGGGCAGAAGCTGGTCTCATGACTAGCCAAAGCGGAGAGCCACGCCCACAGGAGCCATTCCTCTATTCTTCATAGCAAGTGACCTGGCTAAGGCCCATTCTGCATTCCCTACAGTGAAAGGCAACGCGGATAAGGGGAAGCCCATATCAGCAACAGATGCACAAAGATGCTTCAGTTCACCAATACTGAAAAAAAATTGAAATCTCTCACCCTACTGTCTAGATATCAAAATATCAGAATTATAAAGGTTCACATAGTGCTGGTACAGACACGGGGAGACAAGAACTTTTTTGAGTATTGTTGATGAGAATATCAATTAATCCAGCCTGTCTACAAAGCAATATGAAAGCCCACAGGTAATTTAAGCACTCACAAACCTCATGATTTTGTAATGCCATCCCTTGGGCATATTTTCCAGATAATTTCTACAGGTGGATATGTAAGAGAGGGATTCATGACAGCACTTTAAAGTGTGTTGTTAGGGAATTAAAATTCCCTTGGGAGGAGATTGCTAAGGGAGTAAATATGTGATAAATGGCAGCCGGTCGTCTGGAATTCAGGATGGGACCAGAGGCACTGAGCAACAAGGACAGGCCGCAACATCATTTTGAGTGAGAATGAAGGATTTCTTAACTCAATTTATGTAACATAAGCATATAAAATAATGTCACACCCGTTGACTCAAACATATCAGAGGGAAGGACAGGAGGTGAGGACCAGCGCTGGAAGAAGTACAGATTGAGGCAAACCGAATAAATTTGCACAGACTGATTTGCTATGAAATAGGAATGATAGCTATTGACCTTCAAAGAAAGCAATAAAATATTAATAAATGAAAAAACTATGGTTATTTTTTATGAAAATGTTATAGTGCATTTAATAGAAGATTCTAATAGCTTCTCTAGCACCAGCCTCCCAGACCCCTACATGACCTTTTGCTTGTGTGTCTCTCATTACATCTCAGCCATATCATTCTTACCTCAGTATCTGGAACATACTGCATATTTTCCTATCTGAGAATATTTCTTCATTCTGTTTCCTTTCCCTGGAAAGCTACTTCTCCTTTGGGTCTGTTGAAGTCTTACTTCCTAGGGATATTGTAGTAGAATGTTTTCTGAGGCTGATAATACAATTGCATTAACAATGTAAGTTTTAACCAAAAGTTTATTTTGGCATATGGAAGTCCAAGGTCAAGAGACTGCGTTTGTTGATGTTCTTACTGGCTGAGTCCTGTTGAGCACAGGATGCCACAAGCTAAGAGACCAGGAAGTTACAATGTTGGTGCTCTGGTTTTTCATTTTGTAAAACCATCAGTATTCATTCTTGGGGGCTCCACTCTGATAACCTTTTCTAACCCCAACCACCTATGAAAGGTTATCACTTCTGAAGACCAGAGTTGAGCTTAGTTCCCACCTCTTCCCTCACAGTGGGGAATAAATTCCATCTGGAATTTTGGAGGGATAATTAGCGATATGACCTTGTCCATCTTTTCAAATAAGCCCTGGGCACTAACTTGGTTGCGCTTCTGAACTTCCTTGTTCATCCTTTCAAAAAGATCCTCCTCTTCCACTCTCTACCAAAAGCCTCCTGTGATTCTCTGTTCATTCTAACAACGGCACTCCTTTCTCTGGCCTTTCACAGCCATGCCTCCGACTTGCAGGAAAATTCCATCAGAGAAGACTTGGCAACTGTCCTGCTCACAGAGGCACCTGCAGCATCTAGCACACCGCGAAGCACTCACAATGTTAGAGGGAGAGTGATGAATATGCATGTGTGAATTACAGCCACAGAAGTTCCTTTTTAATCAAATTTAAGCAATATTTTTAAAAGGTATAAAAGCAGACACAAGGGAACTTTTATAAAATCACCTTGCTGACGCACATATACCCACATATGTGTATACATACGTATCTATATATCTATTTAATATGAGTTTATCCATAACATTTAGGGAAGATTCACTTGTCTGGTTTGTTTATTTAGTTTTGAAATTATGTATACATGTGTGTGTATGTGTGAATGTAGGTGCCCACAAAGTCCAGAAGAAGGAATTGGACCCATTGGATCTGAAGAACTGAAATTTGAAGTTACAGACAGTTGTGAGGGACCCAATGTGAGTGCTGAGTCGTCTGGAAGAGCGTCAAGTACTCCTAACCATTAAGCCACCTCTCCTAGGTACATTTTCAACAGTTCTTGGTATGGCCAGATAAATCATTTTCTTTTAAACAAAAAATATGCGCTGCAGAGATGGCTCAGTGGCTGAGAGTACTTGCTGTTGTTTCAGAGAACCTGAGTTCAGTTTCTAACACCCACATATCACAACCCTCCTATCTCCAGTCCCAGGGACCCAACATGCCTCTTATGGCCTCTGCAGACACTGCATGCATGTGATACATTTACATATATACAGGCAAAACACTCATACACATAAAATAAAAATTTAAATACAAACACACACATATGAATCCACACACACACACACACACACATATATATGTGCTTCAAGTAAAAAGTCTTTGAAGGCTGCAGAGACAGCCAAGTCAGTAATGTGCTTGCCTCACAAACATGAGGACCTGAGTTCTATTTTCAGAGCCCATATAAAAATGCGGGGTGTGATGATATGTGCTTATAATCCTGACACTGGGGAAACAGAAACCAGCTTAATAAGAGACCCTGTAAGGTGGAGGGTGTTCCAGAGGATGACAAAGGAGGCTGTCCTCTGGCCTCCATGTGCACCACTATACACACACAGACAGACAGACAGACAGACAGACACACACACACACTGACATTAAAAAAAAAGTTTTGAGAAGAAAACAAAAGTGAAAAAGGTAACACCTTAAAGCATTCACTGTGAAGAAAAGAGAAATCAAAATGTTAAATTAGGCAATGCTTGTCTTCTAACACTTAAAAAATGCCTATTAATGACAAGGGAGGCTCATTATACTAACCCTCTTCATTATGTGAGAGTTATTTTCCTTGGAGAAACTGAGTCACAAGAGGTTTGTTTTAGGTTACACTCTGAGTCAGTAATTTTGCTGGGAATGAAGGCCCCAGTGCTGACTCACTGCATTTTAGGTGGTGAGCTGAGGCCTGCAGCCCTCAACCTTCTTGCTCTGTCAGCCAGAGGTCAGCAGTTGATTTATAGAAATCACAGCTGTCTTCAGCTGCAGCAAATGGGATTCCATAGGCACTGACATGTGCTTTTCTTAAAAAGGTCTTAAGTAAAACGATCAAAGCATGCTAAGACAGAAGAGAGAAAGAATTAACATTTTAACATTTTTATTTACATTGCATAAGACTGTATTTCAATTCCGCAGCCCTCTAAAATATCCACGAACAACATCACATTTTACCAAGATGAAAATTCTCAGTGTCTGGCTTCTAAGAACCCTATCAGCACTTTCTGACTCTTCTGAATGTTTCAATTGTAAATGAGAAGAGGCGATTAATTGCTGAAATGGCTACAAGGTTTGTATCCCAAGGTCATTCGCATCCAATTCAGTTAGTTATTTGTTTAACAGATTCATAGTGAGGTACCATGCGGGGTGGTCACATAATGCTCATCCTCACATTCCTCATATTCTAAGTCCCTAACTAGATAAAACCATGCCTGTCCAGGATGGATGCATGAAAGAAGAAACTTGTTTGGAAAACATAGAAAATGCTTATTATATGTATTGAAAGCGAGCTTTCATTGAGGGTTGCTAAAATATGTGGTTTGTTACTGATCAGAAATGACAAGTTATGATGCATCATAACAATGAGGGAGGAGATTATATATATATATATATATATATATATATATATATATATATATATAATCTTTTGAAAGCCAGGTTCTATGACCAGTCAAGACAAAACTGAACTGGGCTGAAAACTTTAGTTGATCATATTCACAATACCTCCAGGATATGACACACATGTACATATGCATTCATGTGTATGTTCTGAAACAGGGTCCAGGCTGGATGTAAAGTTGTGGCAATCTTCTTGCCTCTGTCTCTCAAGTGCTAGAATTCTAAGCATGTAATAGCATGCCCTGCACCCTCAAGTATATTACCAAGCCCACAGTATATGTCCACAATCTAGGTGATTCTTGATTATGTATAAGTGACTTTAAGTACAATATAAAAAGCACAAGTAACTGGGCTTGGTGGCGTGTGCCTTTAATCCCAGCACTCCAGAGGCAAAGGCAGGTGGATGTCTGTAAGACTGAGCCCAGCCTGATCTACATAGTAAGTTCCATGCAAGCTGGGGCTACAGGAAGACCCTGTCTCAAAAGGACTAAAGGGAAAAAAATTAGCACAAGTAACTTCAAATAGAAACCTGATATAGAATTGTAGTCCTTTTGTGGGTAAGAATACGTGATACATTATAATTCAGTATTTAAAACTGATTTAGAAAAGATATAATATTTTTCTCAGAAATATGGTTCTGAGATTTGAACCAAAAGGATTTATATCCCCAAATGGAATAAGTTATACTGAAAATGAAAATGCTCCCAAATACAGTTCCATACAAATAAAATTTCTGTGGCTAATGGGGTGTATAAAGATACGCTATGTGGTCAGCCGCATACATGAACAGAAGAGAGGCCAGAAGCCCTGACTCCCAGCTTTTAATTACCACCTCACTTCAGTCAAAGAACACAAGAATCAAACTTGAGGAATCAGGTCCTCCAGCTGCAGAAAACATTTCTTTGAAAGCAACATGGTTTACTGGAAACAGATTTACAGTTAGAAAAACTGTCAAAGTCCTCAGCACACCCATTTTTCTTCTTTTTGTTTGGTTATCTGTTGAGCAGTGCAGGTCTAGCTTACCCTTAGTGTGGGTTATGATGCTAATGATTAGTGAGCATGCTGGTGACAGCGATAATGACTGATTCCAGTGGTTGTGGTTCTAAGGGTTAATCTTATTACATCAACTTGACTGGGCTAAGTAATGCCCAGTTAACTCTCAAGACTGTGTCTCTGGGAGCCTATGAGGATGCCTTCAGAAGACATCAGGATTTGAATTGGTTGATTAAACAAAGCAGATCAACCTTAACTATATACCCTTTTGTAAGTTACTTATGCCTCTAAATAGGCCCAACAATATGTTATTCTTAAATTTATTATGAAGATCAAGTAAGACAAACAAAAACAAAAAGAAAATATCCAGCTTTCCACATGCTTCATCCTCTGCTGAGAAATGACAGAACAACTTTCTCATCTTTGTTTCCTAGAAAAATGTCTTCTTTCTTTGAAAGCCAGATGACTACCACTTTCTCTGTTGCACATGTTCTTACCCTTACAGTAGAATTATCATTCTCCAAAGCACACCTTCCTATTAGCTAGCAGGGCACTGTGTACTCCTTTATGTGCCCCTTACCATGGTGTTTGCATGTTGTTTCCTTAGCAGATTGAGAGACAATTGAGTAGAAACTGTTTTTATATCATCAGTGCTTTAATACATACCAACCATAATGCAGTCAATGAAGGTTTGAAAAAATGGCATTTTTATATATGTATGGGCTCATATATTTCAAATATAATAAGTATGCGTCTTTATCCCTTCAGAATCAAGATGGACTCATTGGAAATGTTTTAATTTGTGCAGAAATGTAGTGAACAACATAGGAGCCATCATTGCCTCCCCTTCTCTGTTTCTGCCCTCAAAGTACAGCTGCCAACAGTTTGGTGTGCATCTTTCCCATCACCTTTCTAGTCACTTACTTATAAATATGTATGCGTCCACCCTTCCTCTTTTTTATATAGCTGTATTTTACTTGCGTCTAATGAAGCTACATATTTCTCATTAAAAATGTAAATTTTTCATGTCAGTAGCTAATATTTATTGGTAAAACCTGCTAATATTCCATAATTTGTTTTTACTATAATTAAGTAACCACTTACCCATCAGTGGTCATTTATGTTCTTACTTCTGTTTGTCTGCTTGGTTCATTTTGTTAGAAGAACTATCAAGTCAACAATCATCTTTTTGTCTAGATCTTTGAGCATTATGATAAATATTAAAAAAATATATATATATATATCACCAGAAATGGAGTTGTTTGAGCATAAAAGATGCTGAAAGAACTGGGAGATATTCATGTTTTCTTCCCAGGAGGTTATACCAGCTTAGACTTGATCCTGTGGGACTACACTTTTCAATGAAGTTCAAGCAAAACTTCGTGTCATTAATGTTTGAATTTGCATCTTATTTATTTATTTATTTATTTTTTATATTTATCTTATTTTATTTTTGTTTTGGGTCTCACTATCTAGCTCCAACTGGCTTGGAACTTGGGTATAGACCATCTCAGGCTGGCCTTGATCTCATAAAGATCTGCCTGCCTCTGCCTTCTGAATACTGAGATTAAAAGCATGCACCACTCTACCTGACAGTTTGTGTAACTTTAAAAGAAAATATTATACTAAAATAATTGACTTTCTCAATTATTATAAAGAACAAGTTTAATTTCAAATGCCTAGTTGACATTTTTTATTTTTTCCTGAAAATTTCAAGATATTTACCTTTTTTTAACCCTTGACTTGCTTATTAACTTTATTTAGTTGTAAGAATTCCTTATAAAGTCTGATGCTAATATTTTTAACTATGTCATATACATTTTCCCTAAAATGCTACTTGAGTTTTAATACTTGTATAATGTTTTATCTTATGTAAGTGCTTTTTCAAACATTGTCTAAAGATAGGGTGGCATATGCTAATTTATACCTTATGTTTGCTGAGATTTTAAAAAAGACATCGGAAAAGATTTTAATATCTCATTATGAAATACTTATATGTATTTCACTAATTTATATTTGACATATCATATTTACTACATATTTGTAATTTTTATATTATGTAATTTGATGGTATTTAGATGCTTTCCCCATTCACATCTCCATTATTGCCCTTGCCCGGTTTAATGTATTATATTATATATAATTATATATGTTATATAATATAATATATATTAATATATAATAAGGGCTATAGAATCTAATGTATATTCCTAAATGTTCTTCAGTTCACTGGAGCCTAGATAACCTACTAAGAGAAATATCTTTGAAACAGACTGTCTCAACCCCTCCCAGCAGCCATCTGTTCCCACAATCTCCTTAGCTTGGTCTGGGAGTTCTTACTCCCTATGTCTATGGTGGAATTTTTGTTTGGTTTGAGCATTCATGGGACTTGTGCATGCTGTCACCATTTCTGTGAGTTCGTATGAGAAAATGACCAGCTGTCTGGAAAACCCTGTTTCTTTGTGGTCATCTACCACTCCTGGCTCTTATAATCTTTCCACCCCCTCTTCCACAATAGTCCCTGAGACTTGGGAGGCAGAAGGATGAAACAGGCGTTCCATTCAGGGATAAGCACTCTGAAGCCTCTTATTCTCTGTACATTGGCTAGTTGGGAGTTTCTATGTTAATCATCATCTGCTGCATAAGAAAACTTCTCTGTTGAGAGTAGAGAGAGGTGTTAATCTAAGTGTATGATCTAGTAGACAACTAGGATTCTTCCTTGGGTCCTGTGCCCTGTCTAGCTTCATGTTCCTAAGCCTGGTACAATATCAGGTATGGGCTCCATCATATAAAAAGAACCTTAAATTCAATTAGAGATGGTTGGTTATTCCCATAATATTTGTGTCATTATTGCAGCAGTGGGCAGATGTTTCTGGGTCAGTTGTTAATGTAGATGACATGATTCACAGCTGGGTAGAGTTGATGATTATTTTTTCTTTCTGGTAGCATGCATACCACCTTCCAACATTATGAACACTAGCCAGTGGAGATCGGGCTCTGAAGTCAGCACCAATTTGATTTCTCCTTGTTTGTTCTGCAGCTCATGTGTGTAGTGTCTTCAACAGTAGGGCCTCACCTTCCAGTTCTGGTAGGTAACCAAGAGCAGAGTCATTTCAAACATTGTTTTCTAATGCTGATTTATACCTTACATTTATTGAGATTAAAAAATCTAGGTTATAAAGACTTTTAATACCTCATTATAAAATACCCATATGCATTTAATTTATGTTTGACTTGCCATCTTTGTATGCAACATTTTATTCATTAGAAATTATCTCACACGTACTCTGTAACAGAGAAAGGTTAACTTGGCTCTTTCAATGAATAAATCATTGTTCTAAGATATCCGTTATCATAGCCCTCATTTTGATCCCGCTCATTTGAAATAATACCAGTTATTAAACATTAAGTACATGCATCCATAGTCTGCTTGCTGTATCTTACTTCATCCATCCATCTCTTCATGTCTACCAATACCATACAATATCTTAATTACTTGAACTTCACATAATCCTTTTTGATTTTATAGGGCAAGTTCTTTTAAAATTATTTTTGTCATATAAAGCTTTTCTTTCTCCATGAAGATGGAAATTAGAATTTAAAATTTATTTTTTTAAAAAATGGTATTTAAAAGATGATAATGAAATGATATGCATTATCATAGATGATTTGAGGAGAACTGATTATGTAAGCTGAGTTTTCCTATATAGGAATGTGAGATAATTTCTCTGTGATTTGGGAGAATCATTTTCTTTCCCTAAACTTTATTCCTTCAGCTATAAAATGTGCTGATGTTGAGGGGTTACTGTGAGAACGAGGGAGACCAAGTGCAGAAACACTGCAGAACCCTGTGTTCTATTTAGTAAGTAATAGTAAATAATGTTATTTGTCATATAATTAGAATTACTAATCATTAAAACTATTCTTCATTCTTAGTTTTCTTTATATATATTATATATATGTTTGTGTGTTTATATATCTATTTGTATTACTTACTATGTTTAAATTCATTTATATCTGATTTTCTACTTGATTCTGGGGTTGTATGCACTATTGATTTCTTAATAACATTACTAGGAGTGTTTGTTGAGCCCATTACTTTTAATAGTTTTCCAGATGAATGTCTGAGATTTTCAAGATGAACAATCATACTGTCTGCAAATAGTGACTTTCAAAGTCTTATGCCTCTGATTTTGCTTTCCTGTGGAATTGGCAATGGGCACAGACTCAAATGTCTATCAAGACCAATTAATGTCAGTGAGTAAAGTAGAAGCTGAGTCAAAGGGTAGGAGGGGGGAGGAGCTATAATAAAGCAGGGAATGCATTCCCTGTCTAAAGGCATAAAAATACTATGAGGAGGCCAAGCAGAACAGATCCATGGGCTGCTTCTTATCCAAGGAATGCCAGTTTTTGGCTTCTAATTTTCAAAGCATCACACTAGATTAGCCTTTCTCAGAATGTGGTCTGGTGCTCCTGCAGTTCTCAATACCCTTTCAAGGTCTGAAGTGTTCTCCTCCTAACACAAAACCATCATTTGCCTTCTTGCTGTGTTGACATCTACACTGAAAGGGATTAGGTTTTTAGTGCAAATCAAAGCAATGGCTCCAAATGTGACAGCTCCTAGTTGTCACGGCAATTACACATCACATGCATGCACCTTTGTACAAACATACATACACATACACACACATGTACACAGAGAAGGAGAGAACACTCATACATACACACACACACCACCACACATGGTCACACACATACCCATGCACACACACAGAGAAGAGAATACACATGCCCACATGCCCACACAAGCATGTGCACACGCGCGCGCGCACACACACACACACACACACAGAAAGAAAAAGTCAGTTTCACTTAAGAAGACATGGTAATAGGCAGATCGTATCTCTGTCATGTGCTGCAGGGCTCTCTTGAGGAAAGCATGCAGTACTGTTCGAATTCCTAGCTGAACTGACTCATTTTGTATGGATCACCATTTTACATGAAACCAAGACAGCAGAAAAACTTTGAGTACTGAGACTTGGCCATTAAGCAAAAATGTTCTCACGAAGGAAGAAATTGAGTCTTTAATTTGAGGAAAATAACACAATATATGCTGCCATGCTAAAGTTTAGGCTTTTATATAAAATTTGCAGCTAGAGAAAGCTTCTATTCGACCTTAAAAGGTTCCCAACTCTGAAAGTGTTCTAACATGATCAGTGGTGATGTTATTTGCATGTTATTTTGATATATCATGAAGTGCATCAGCATTTATAATCTGTATTACTCAATATTTTCCATACAACTAATGCCCAGTGTTGCAAAATCATGCATGAGTAAAGTAAGAGTTGGAGTAAGAGATTATAACACAATAGAAGGTGAGAAGTTCATTGATATAAAAGTTCATTGATATGATTTCAGATCCCACATTGCAACCAATCTTTAAGAAACTACCACTTATTTGAATTTTGCTATAGTACCCAGAATATTTATAATTTTACAATAAAGCTGATTTTTTTATTTTTCAAATACATATTTCTGTGAGGCTGGAATTTTCTTCAACCAAAATTGTATAAGCAATAGTGAGAAACAGAGCCAGATATCACAAAATGTTTATAGCAAAAAATGCAAATGGCCTCTTTCTTATTGATTTTTTTCCCTTTGTAAAGCACTTTTGATAAAAATGTTATTTATATCACTAAAATTGTATATTAACTGTAAAATCGCCCATGTGATGGGCTTATTGTTATTTTAATGCATTAATAAATAGATATTTTTAAATTCTGCTTTAGTTTCCAGTGTAGTAAATATCAGTAATATAAGTTCTTGAGTGTCTTCAATAATTTTTTAGTGTAATTTCTGAGGTCAAAATTTCTGAGAACTGTTACACTAGACTTAGTTCATAGATCTATTCATATACATATGCATATATATTGTTTGTTTGTTTGTTTAGAGACAGGGTCTCCCTTTAGCCTCAGAAGGCCTGGAACTCGCTATATAGACCAGGTTGGCCTCGACCTCACAGAGAACTGCCTGCCTCTGCCTCCTGAATGCTGGGATTAAAGGCACGTGCCACCATCCTGGCACATATGCATAAAACAAATCTCTATTCACATTTTTAAATAACAATTGTAAACATTTTCTATTTCTAAGGATGACACTTTACTTGATTGAAAAACTGTTGTGCAAATTAGTGTCCCACGTACTTTAACAGGATATTAAAAATGGAAAAATAAGCGGCTGGAGAGATGGCTCAGTGGCCAAGAGCACCATCTGCTCGCTCTTGCAGAGGACCCAGGTTTGTTTCAGCACCCACATGGCAACTAACATCTGTCAGTAACTCCAATTCCATGAGCTCAGATGCCCTCTTCTGACCTCTGCAGGCACTGCACAGCACAGATGTATTTACACACATGCAGGCAATATGCTCATACACATCAAATAAAAATGTGATTTTTTTTTAAAAGGAAAAGGATTACTTATATTGCAGAATTTTGATGAAATAAGGAGCATTTAAGTTGGTGTGGTCATATACTACAGCGTAAACTTTAGTTTAATTAGCCCTTATTAAAGACTGTTGAACTTTACCAGATTCTTGTTTTATTTTGTTTTGTTCGAAACAGTGTCTCCCTGTAGCCCAGGCTGCCTTTGCACTCAAACTCACTATGCAGGTAAGGATGGCCTTGAATGCCTGATCCTCCTCTCAAGTGTGCACCACCATGCCCAGCTTCTTTCTCTTTAACAAGTTTAACCTACAAATAACAACTGTGAATATTCATGGAATTTAATGGGATGTTTACATGTGTTTCCTCTATGTGTTGTAGAAAAACTCAACATATCTAATAATTTCGTCTTTCATCATTTCACTAATTATCGTATTTGGTAATAATATTTAAAAATTTATTTCAGAAATTTAAAAGTATACTTTAACTTTTTAATTAATTGTGGTCAATGTAAATTTTAAAATATCCCCAAAATTGTTCCTAAATAAGAGTTTGTGTTGCCAACCTAAATAACAGAGAAAGAGTCTCTCAAGGTTGATAAGTCTGATGTTTGAGAACAGCACAGTACTGTAACACAATGGTAAAGGGTGGGTATATCCAAAGACAGTAAAGCAAGAGTGTTTCTTAGTTCAAGAAAAACAAAAAGAGAAAATTATGTAGGCTACTTGGATCCAGAGATACTGAGTTCATTGTTCTTGGAAGCTGAGGGCTTCTGTTGTTGGTGAGAGGTGCTGGCTCTGGACAAGTGTTTGTCAAGAGTAACTTATCAGAACTGCGGGAGTCTGGAAGGATGTTAAAAGAATAAGAGTGTGAATATTTAGGAAGTATGCAAATAGCGTGTGCACATAAAATGAGTTCTTAAGTTTCCAGAAAGTCTGAGAAACTGGTTATTTCAGAAAGGCAGGCAGGAGTTCTCCCTTAAAATTTCTTGATTCTAATTTTGGAAATTAAAGAAAAAAAACAGTTGTGTGTGTGTGTGTGTGTGTGTAGGTCAAAGGACAACTGTGGGAGTAGATTCTTTCCTTCCACCAGGCAGGTCCTAGGAAAAGAGCTTGGGTCCGACTTGGCACAAGGACCTTTACCCATTGAGCTAGTTTGCCAGCCCTTGTAGCTCTAATTTTGTCTGGGTTTGACAAGGGTCAGTTCATCTTGCTATCAGCAACTGTCACTCTACTCTCTGCTGATTAGCTCCCCGCTTTTCATCCCTGTCTATGGTTCCCAGCTTTTGGTTACTTCTTTCAACTCTGTTTCTATGAGATTGAAGTAGTATGTGCACACACACACACACACATTCAAGGCACACACTGACACATACATGCACACACACACATAGAGGAATATTATACAGCCTTAAAAATTAAGAAATTTCTTTAACTTGTCATGACATGGATGAACAGGATAATATGTTTAGTAAAATAATAGAAAGAAAAATATTGTAAGATCTTACTTATGTGGGGCACAATTTTTAAAAAAACTCATTTTCTGAAATCACTAACCTTTGCACTTTGGCAAACCTCTGTAAGCAACTCCTTAGGTGTGACCTACTGCCCACACATTCTTCTGATTCCCACTAGACTGCAGGTGGTTCTCCTGTTTACCAATGACCATGGTGAACATAGACCTTCCAACTAGAAAGCAATTCTTTGCTTCTTACATGATTAGTCGGGTGCCTCCTGCCCATCTCCTGAAACTAGCAAGACACAGAGATAGACAATAATTATTCAACTGACTGAGAGTCTTGTGATGACAAATCACCCCACCACTGATAAAACTGCACACCTGTGACTTGTAAACTCCTTCCTGTAAAAGTTCATTGCAAAAACATTTTCGGGTTACTCTATTACAGTAATAACCTGAATAAAATCAAGTTCCTCCTAACTTGTTGGTTGTTTTGTTTTTATTTGTTTTTGGAGGTGATGGCTTGCCTTTGACAGTAGATTAATTTCACTTTTGAAGCTTCTAGATTTAAAAATATGTTGAAGCTTAAAAAAGATAAGAGACTCTAGGTTGATTCAGTTTTTCTTTGTGTAGTGCTAGAGAAAGCAAGCCCTGTGACGAATGAGCTCCACTCCAGCCCTGTTTCCCAGTTTTTAACCTCTTTAAAATAAAACAATTTTCTATCATTTTTATTTATTTATGTGTATGTGTCTGTGTTAATATTGATTTCATATAAACAAAGGAAAGAATCAAACGAATCATGTAGGAATTGCGTGAAGATCCAGGGGAATGGACTTCCACTGTAGGCCACAAATTATTACACACCGGGTGTAGTTTAGAGGGCAGAGGACAGCCCTTCAATCCTGAAGTATTTCAGTGTTTCTTCTTTATGCTAGGGCATGTCGTGTGTGTGTGTGTGTGTGTGTGTGTGTGTGTGTGTGTGTGTGTTTATGTGTTGATGGAGGGAATTCAAAAGTACCATTTAGATGGATTTTGTATCAGTAGATGATTAACAAGAGACATTAACTTAGCACTGATCTCACTCAGCAGGAGTTAGTGACCTCCTAGGAAAGCAAGATGACTGGAAGAAGCCTGGGCGTTGAGGGGGCGGAGGGAGGAGGAAGGAACAGCTCAGCTGATGGCAGCACTCAGAGTCTCATTGCTCCTCTTTGTAACTTTTCCCAAGAGGCCTTCTTCCTCCTTTGTGCACTTCGATTTCTCTAAACTGCAGTCACTGACCCAGGAAGTTGGGAGACTCCAGTAGAGCTTGTGTTCTCTGGCCAGATTATTTCCTGTGCTACTGGATACAGCTCTGCCCCCAGGTCCCTACACGTGGGGTCCGTGCTCACAAGGGTCCCCTGCCAAGCATCGCCGCTGGTTGGGCCAGTACCTAGGAAGGGACAAAATAATCTCCCTTATATCTTGATTCTATAACTTCTTTAACTAGACTAATGTATTTTTAACAATAACAAAACTAAAAAGAGTTTGGGAGATAATAAGGTCTCAGAGAAGACTCTCGCTCTTAATGTCACAGTTATTTCCTGTAGAGAAATATTCTGATCAAGTAAAGATCACCTGAAAGCAGGCTTTCAGAAGCAGGTATATTTGCTACCCTATGGCAATATAAAGCAATCTAAAAACATGTAGGAAAGGTTTTTCGAAGTACACTTTCTATTTCACAGTACATAAACTTGAGAAGAAAAATAACATTATCTAATATTTTAAAAGTTATGATACATAGAGGTGTGTTTGATTTGGTTTATATATTTAACCAAATAACTTGTTCTGTTAAGCTATAAGTGAATTGGTATAAAATTAAAGCACCCTTTATCAGTTTTGCTGTGGTGAAATGTAATGAAATCAATTAAATTGATAAAAAATCAATTGCCAATATATTGGCGATAATACTTTTGGACATGTATGCTATCATTTTGCTAAAGAATTTAAATAAGTTTATATCATCCCAGTTAATTATTTTTATAAAATACCCAAGAGGCTGGTGTTGGAGAGATGGCTCAGTGGTTAAGGCACCGGCTGCCCTTGCAGAGGACTCAGATTCCGTTCTCAGCATTCACATGGCAGCTAACAACTGTCTGTAACTCCAGTTCCAGGGGATTTGATGCCCTCTTCTGGCCTCCATGAATATTGCACAACATGTGTGACTTAATACATGAGTATTTGTAGACAAAACACCCATACAAATAAAATAAAAATAAATAAAAGGTTTTCTAATGCCCAAGAGCAATTTAAATGCATTAAGTATCATCAAGCTTAACTTGACTGAGAGCTGAAGTGAACAGACCCACATTACATCTAAATCATTCTGGATATATTTGCACATAAAAACCAAAACTGAGATTAAAACTTTCTTGTATAATTTTAAAAATTTAGAAAAACTATCAATATTTTACATTTCAAAGTTTATTCTTTTTCTACAATTTTAGTAAAATATTTAATTTATCATTGGTATCTACATTTATTGTATGCTTTTAGTGAGTCAAAAGTATTTAAAACTATATTTAAGACATTGTGATACTATACAAAAATGTCATATGGAAGATTCTATATGATATAAGCTTTGTGACTATTTTTCTACATCAAATTTTTTCTGAATCGAGGCTGCTTCTTCATAAGACCAAAAATAAAATCTCCTGGACTGAGGAAACACCTTTAGGCATTATGTTAACTTTTTGTTATTATAACAAATATCTAAGATCAGTCAACTTAAATAGAGGAAAGGTTTATTTCCCTTGACAGTTTAGGTAGTTTTAGTCCAGGATTGGTTGGTTTTGCTGCTCAAGACACTTCAAGATTGTAGCTTGTGACAAAATCATTCCAGGCCAGGATGGAAAAGAGCTGAAGAGGAGAGGTTGGAATCCCACTGTGCTAGTTAAGGGACACGCCCGCCCCCACCACTCAGGACAGAAGATCCCCCGCTAGGCTGCATCTCTTCAAAAACACCAACTGAGAACCAAACCTCACTACAAAGCACATTCCAGTTCCAAAGGATAGTAACTGGTCTGATAGCCCTGGGCAAGCCCATCTTGCTAAACTGTGAGAAGCTTTCAGATTCTATTACGAATCAGGCCTCAGTAGTTCAGAGCATGTGTGGAGAGCAGTTGCTGACCATCAGTTACCTGTGTTTTTGTCAGTACTACCTAGTTCTGTAAAAGTTTGACGTTGTGATGCAAAAAAGAAAGCTTCATGGAACTCCGAGGCACGAAGGGATCAACCACCCCTACTTCCTGTAAACTGCAGCTTATCATAAGGACTTGTGTGATTAGCCACCGCCTTCAAGTCTCAGCTTGGCTACTGGCTAACTATAAGACAGAGTTCCAGTTTCTGGGTTTCTTCACATGTATTCTTTAGGAAATGTATAGAATGGACTAGAAGACCCCAGGAAGCTTTTTCTGGTGAACTTACTATGTTCTAGCTGTCCAAGGAAAAGTTTTTTTGGTTTTGTGTTTACTCGGATAAATATATCTTTCTGTCTATGAAAGCAAATAATAAAAAAAAAAGTAAATATTAATGATAGTTGAAAATTCTAAAAAGAGAACAACTCTAATATTTGGGAGACTAGATACATGTCCTGCATAGAATCACAGACAATGCAATAAAAAACACATCAATAATTCAGTTTCTCTTCTGTTTTCTCTCTTCAGTGACTCTTTTTCAGTTTTTACCAGGAATGTAAGGTATGACTAAAGTTAACAAAAGCAATTCTCTGTGCATGGTTAATTCCTAGTCAGTGATCAAGGGAGAAAGGCAATGACCGCTTAATAAAGGGTCAGAGCTGTGTGTCCAGGGATGGTCCACTCCCACTGAGAACAAAACAAAGCCCTGGGCCCCGGGCCCCAGGGTCTGTTTCTTTACAAAGTTCAAAAAGAGACACCGTGAAGTGCTAGATAACAAACTTATCCACAGGCGCCTGAGAACAGATTTACTCTACAGGAAATTAAATTGAAGTTTTTGAGGCCATGAGTTTGGCTACATTAAAAAAAAAAATTTTTTTTTTAAAGGCCGGTTCCTCACAACATAACCCAAGGCATGTTTTCACTGCATCCCTCATTTCTCCTCGTGTGTTTACGGAACACCAATTATCTTAAGTCGCTGAAATGTTAGGTTAAAAGTAAGATGTATCTCATGGACATTCCCTACCTGAGACAGAACCTAAAATAAGCAGATCTCAAGATGCTACCGGACAGAGACTCTCTCATAGGCTCAGGTGCAGTTCTTGTTCACAGGGCAGCACATGCAACATGTTTGCATTACAAAAAGGAGTTGTCCAATCTGTTCTTTTATTTCTCACAATTAGAAAAGTAAAGCCAGTAAAGATGACAGAGAGTAAACATCTCTGCTGAACAAATTTTACGTCCTAATTACAAGTTTACTTGGACGCACTTATTCTTCATAGAGGAGACAATTGGCTGTAATTTCCCAACTGTGTTGGGCAAGAACTAATAAAAGGAAGAACAGTAGAGCAGGAGAGGAATTGTGAAAGAATCTTCCTGTATCAATAGACTCAAGTACACACTGAACTATTGTTTAGAATAAATAACAGAATTCTCAGACCATTGTGATGAAATATAAAGCCCATCTATCATTTATCATCTCTCTATCATCTATCTATGTCTCCATCCATCCATCCATCCATCCATCCATCATCTATCATCTATCCATCCACCTGTCTATCTATCTATCTATCTATCTTTCTTTCTTTCTATCTATTTATCATCTGTCATCTATCTATTTTGATTTTTAGTGAAAAATGCCCCTGCCAAAAGTGCTTGTTATTCTTGAAGACTTCCTTGTTTCTCATTTTATCATACAATGTTATTTTTTCCGACTAATCCAGCTGATATGTACCAATTTATTCCTATTAAAATATCTCTGTGTAAGAAAGACCTGACTAGGAGAGTTAAGTCGGGGTGTGTTGGTTGGAAGACGGAAGAGGCAGCACATAATGAATGAGAAGCATTTGCTTCTTCACAGGTGGGTGAACAAAGAAGGGTTTCCTGAGCAGTCCTCACCCAGCAGTCTGCTCAACCAATGGGTGAGGAACTAGAGAGCAGGAGACAACTGTGGCTTTGTTAACACCCGTGGACATTATCCTAGTTTAGGTCCTAAAATTTAGGCTTTTCCAAGAAGGATACAGATTAGTTAGTTTAAAGAAAAGATGCAAGGCCTGAGGATGGTGGCTCGTGGCAGTAATCCTGCTGCTCAGGATCCTAAGGTAGGAGGATTATGGACTACAGGCCATCCTGGGCTACACAGAAAGGTTGTCTTAAAAAACCAGAAGAAAGTGAGGAAAGAAGGGAAGGAAAGAAGTGAGAAAGACAAAAAGAAGAGAAAAGATACAGGAAAGGAAGTTTGTTCACATTGCTCAGAGTTGACCATTGGGTTGTGCCATGGTCAGCAGCACTAGTGTTTTGGGTCTGTGAGATAAGAACAAGTGGTCTCTGTTGTAATCAGCTACAACACAAGAAGTAGTGTTAACTAGACCAAAGGTAACAGTACGAATGAATGGATTTCAGTCAACCTTGCATGAAAAGCAAGTGGTCTTAACTGCTGAGCAATCTCTCCAACCCCTCATTTTTAAAAACTTTAAATGTACGTATTTTTATAATCCTAACACAGCTTATATATATGTATATATATATATATATATATATATATACACACACACATATAGTCATATGTGTATGTAAATGTCTTATATGGTTGCCATGTTAAATTCTTATTACCTAATCCAATTTATTGTGTTTCAGAACTATGGTTCTTAATAAATTGCTTACACTATGTTTTTGAAATTCATCTTCAGTGTGACTGCATCTAAGGGAAGTTTCATCCCAGTGCCTCACTTGGGACTATTGTTAGAAGGTATCTTATTCTGTATCTTATTCTTCCTACTCAGTCTGCCAAGAAAGATCCGAGGAGAATCCCATGTTCGTGGCACACTTTCTCCTCCAGCTCCAGAGCCCTTCTCAATGGCAGTTCCTGCTATTTCCCATCCTTGCAGTTCACCTCCATTTTGAGCCTGTGACTGCTCCTGTGGTTAAACCACTGGCACTTGTTTCACCCTCTTCTTGTAGTCTGCTCAGTGTTCACAAGCTAGGGAGCCATGAGCAGCTCCTACTACCTAATTCAATTTGGTCCAAATTATATTACATCTGACAAATAGTCTCCATAGCCTTTACCATTATGATATTGGGACTTTTCTTATTTTTACCACAGAAGCGTTCTTCTCCAATTTCATCTTTGCTTATTATTTTTGTGGACACTTTTAAAGTCTGTTTTTCTCAAAATTACTTCTGACTCATGAGAAAGGATAGTAGTTTACTTATTCTAGAGAAAAATGATATGTAGTAGAATACTCTGTCAGCTCTGTGTGGTCAGATGTTACTGTCATTTGGTTAAGTCATTTAACCTTTATAAACATTAGCATCCTCAATCTAAAACAGAGAATAATACATAGTTCTTTGAAGTGTTGTGAGACTTAAGTAATATAAACTCTAATACCACCTTGCCTAGCTGTTGGGTGTTACAACTACTAGTAGCTATTTTTTGAGACTTTTGTATTTAGGGTATACTTTTTATTAGAACATTTATTACAAAACAAAAAGTAGATATTGATAACAATAACGGTATTATCTCATTCAGCATATCCAAAAAAAACCAGTGTTTGGTCATGTCTAATTTCCTCTGCACTATTGGTCCATGGAATCACAAGGAAGAAAGGTAATTTGTAAAGAAAAGGAGTATAAGTTTTGCTTTTTTTTCATGATTGATGTGATTCAACTTTTTGCCTATTCAAGTGACAGGAATCATTTTGGTATTCCGTAAGAGTTCAGTAAGTACTGTCTCTTTAGGCAATGATTATGGGAGTTGGACTTCCCTTTTGATTCCAAAGAATATATTTTTCATTAAAAAAATCCTTGATATTTTGAAGTGATGGAAGCAATGTGCTGTAGTTTATACAAAATTTCCCTCAAAAAGACTTTGTATTGAAAAGTTGATCCCCCGTGGATGACGCTCTCTTGAAATATTCTGGAAGCATTGCAAGATGGGACCAGTTGCAGGAGATATAATACTGGAGATGGGTCTTTGGGTTTATATTATTCATGGCCCCTTCTTATATACGATCTGTTTTTTGCATGACTATATAGTAAACGGATCTCCTCTGTCAAAGGTTCCTGGCACCACGATGTTCTTTCCAAGAACATGGAGCTGAGCAGTCATAACCTGAGCCCCCTAAAGCCATAAGCCAAAACAAATCTTCCCAGCCTTAAATATATTTGCCACTTACAACCAGTAAAGACTCACATTAATTTCCAGAGCAAAGTGTACTAGGCTAGAGTTTCTGTCACACTAGGTTCCAAAACATCTTATGAGAAGAATGATGGACTGCATGTTACTAGGCAATAGTTAATAATCAGGATTTTCTGATTTTTGAATGTATCTTTTATGTTAAATATACCAATGTCAATACTCTGTAACTAAAACATTATGTCATATTTATATTAGAAAGCTGATTTTTTTCACTTAGGGCTTGATATGGTTTCGATACAGTTTTAAGTGTGTTTCTTAAGGATTACTGTGTTGGAATTTTGGTGTTAAGAGGTAGTAGACCCTTTAAAAGTTGAGGACTAATGGAGCTCTGACTTATCCACTGGTCTTTAAGTCACGAAATTTCATAACATCTGAATATTTTAGGAATTTCAAATTTCAGTGTCTATACATAATGTTTTACAAGAACACAGTCATAGTCACTTGATTGTTTATTTCTAACCCAGAAAATTTTAGTTTTTGCAATAGTGATGTTAAAATCTACAATCTAAAATATTTATTATCTAGAAATTTTGAAAAAAAAATTGTGAATTCCTGTTCTCTGTGACAATCCAGAGTTTGTATTTATATATGAAAGTTAAAATAGAAAAATAAGATGTGGTACAACATTTTTGTTTGGCAAGTATAAATGCTAGTCCATATATGGAATATTTTTCCTCTTTCAATGATATGTCAAAAACGGAACATTATTTTTTTTAACGTGTTTGGGAACTTATAATGGAATAAAGCTAATGCTTAATACTGTGTACTGTATTAGTGTGCTGGGGCTACTATAACAAAATTTTACAGAATGAATGCCTTAAAATCACAGACATTAATTTTCTCATTATTCTAGAGGCCAGAAATCTGCTACAGTCTCAATGAGTAATTCCCAAATTTACATTCTAAAATTGTCTCCTGCAATGTGATAATATTTGAAAATGAAGTCTTTGGGAGGTAATGTTAATTTAGGTCATAGGGTAGGGTCTTCATGATGGGATTAATGTCTAATATAAAAGGAGGAAGACACCAGAGATATGTGTGTGTGTGTGTGTGTGTGTGTGTGTGTATGTGTGTGCATATATTTGCCAAAGAAGGCCATCCCTAGGAAGAGGGTCATCTTTAAGACCCCGATGGAGCTGGCATCCTGGTTATGGACACCCAATATCCTGAACTAAGAAAGAGGGTTCTGTTTACTTTTAATCTGTTTAATTATTGACTTTCTGTTATAGCAGCCCAAACTGACAAAGGCAGAATCCAAGTCAGAACTTTGGCAGTGTGGAAATTATGCAGGTCTCTCTGCCTGACTTACAGATGGCTGCTGGCTTTCAGCATCCTAACATGGCCTTTCTCTTGTTTGACTTTCTGGTGTCTCTGTCCAAATCTTATAAGGATCAGTCAAAGTGGATTGGAGCCCACACTAAGGACTTGCTTTTAACTTAGTCACGTCTTTCAACACCCTGATTCCAAACACAGTGACATTCTGAGATAAGAGGTTAAGATTCAACATACAAATTTTAGGAGTTCACAACTCAGCTCATAGTTAATGGTGAATTAAAAAATATATAATAGTTCAAGGTTTCCTCCCCTCCCCTCCCTTCCGTTCCCCTTCCCCTTTTCCTTTCAAATCTGAAGGCAAATTGGATTCTACAAGGTCCAGAAATTTCAAGGCAAACTGGAGGGAAGACCCAGGAACCCAAACTTGAGTTCAATTATTTCTTCTAAAGATTATGGTTTCTTTCTCTTTCTTCTTTCCTTTCTTCCTTCTACCTCCCTCCCTCTCTTCCTTCTTCTCTTTCTTCCTTTCTCCCTCCCTTCTCCTCTCTCTCCTTGGCTTCCACTCTTCTTTCTTCTCTGTTCTTTTTATCACCTCTCATCTCTCCCCTCTGAGGCTGTTACTGATTGGCTAATATTCCCGTCATGCCATTATACTCCCTTCTAGCAGCACACCCCGTCCTACTTTACACATTTCTATATGCATGTCTTCTATTACCATAGTATCCAAAAGTAATGTGGAAATGTCTCCACCAAAGAAGATAAAATTAAATTAAAATTAAAAGGCCTAGAAGCTCAGTTCTTTGATGGAAATGCTGATAGGAACTTGACAGGAAAAGTTTGCACAGGAAGCCAGCACTTCTAATTATTATAAAGGGCTTTATCCTCTCCATCTGTCCCTCAAGCTGCCTTTTAAGGAAATAAAATATATTTGGGATAACTTGAGAAATGCTTCTGATTCAAGGAAAAAAAATCAGGCATCATGTGTTTTCTATAAAACAGAGATTTAAACTCTATTCCAAGAGGATAAAAATATTTGTGAAAGAAAAATGTAATTTTAATTACTAAAATCAAAGGGATTGCACAGCAGAAAGATTATTTTTTCTTAAAAGAGGATATTTAAAAACTGATGAAAAATTTTCTTTTTGCCGATTTATTTCCCAATTTTTGAAAGTCATTTAGTGATTGTCCACAAATGAAAAACACACTCAGCTAACTGGTGTCTGAGTTCAGACACGTTTCTTTCTAAAGAACTCAGAGCATTTGCAAATGTTCGATGCTTATCACATACTCAGACTCGTGAAGTAGACAGCGAGGAAGGAGGCATTTTCTTCTAAAGCTGACCAGAGAGCAATCTTGAAAGCATAGCTAAGATTTTTTTTTCAGATAAGGAAGAAGCACATGGTGCCTTTTTAAAAGGGTTATGGTGACCTTGATTTTGTGGAGACCTTTTTGTCTGTACAAACGTCCAGGAGCCACCCCACAGTTTTGAATCCATTAACCAAATTGGGCAGGGTGTACCTTAAAAGCCAGTGTTAACTGAGTTCTTCATATATGTGTTCAAATGCTCTAGCAACATTGTAAACGCTTGGCCTGCATTTCATCTGTCAGGATGCTGGCCTTACTTTGAGTCTATTCTCTGTATGGTTGCTATAAATCAGGAGCGTTGATGATAACTTCAGAATATTTTAAAACATTCTAGTTAAATTTACAGTAATAGGTGGAATTTTGATGACCCCCCCCCCGGAAATAATAACTTAGCATTATGTTTTGCTTTTTAAATTTTTCTGCAATACTTATTTGTATTACCCTAATTTTTGAAGGATTTTCAGTTAGTCATTTGAAAACAAAGTCAAAGGAATTTCTCTTTGAATTTCAGAGATGATCTAACCAAAGCAGCAGATGTTGAGTCAGACGAAACTGAAATGTTCTAATTCCATGTGAGAAGGAGAACTTGAATCCAGGTCCTGTTTTCATTTTATTCTTCATGAATTGCCATGTAAAAAGTAAAGATTCGGATACTTATCTGTGTTAATGTGTTTTCTGTTACTGTCACAAAATACCTGAGACAAGTCAACTTAGAAGAAGAAAGCTTATTTTGGCTCCTAATCCTGGAGGTTTCAGTCCATCAACAGTTGGATCCATTACTTTGTAATCTCTGGTGAGAAAGATCATAGCTGGTGCACAGGGTAGAGCAAACCCATGAGCCTCATGAAAGGGTCTACCACTCCCTTCAGGAGCCCATCCCCAGTGACTAAATGCCTTTCCTCTAAATGGTCTACCATCTTCTAATAGTGCCAGGTCAGGGATCAAGTCTTAAACATATTGATCTTGGGAGTGCATTTCAAGCATAAACTCTAGCAATGTCAATAAACTTTCAAAGAAAATCAAGTGTCAAGTATCAAAATTTTATATTTTCAAAAGTATCAAGTCTCTTCAGGGAAAACTAAAGGGTATCCTTAATTCTTATGCTTCTACAGAAGTTTGTGTTTCCTTCTCTCTCAAAGTTTGCTCTTTAATAGATACCATTTTGATTTCCAATGAAAGTGAAAGAAAATGTAATTAGGGTGAATTCATGTTACTATCATGTCTTGAGAGACTGGGCTGTTCAGATGAGTCTTGGGCAAAGATTTAAAGTGGGAATATGTCCCAGACATAGTCCCAAAAACTTTGAGTCAGTTTGCTTTGAAGTGGCAGAAAGAAATAATGAGCCTGCTGCTGCGTGGACAAGAGCAGCAGCTCCCCATCTTTATAGTCCGTGATCTGGACTGGATGAGCGGCTTCTATCATAACTGACCTTTCTTCCTGTCTCAGATTCCTAGTGAATGTATAACTCCCTGGTAGCTCTAAAATGCCCACATTTCTTTCAGAGAGATCCCCACATTAGGCAAAAGTCGGTCCAGTTTCAAGAAGCTGTGTTAACTTTTTTCACTTTCTTTTGCTTTCTGTTGCTGTCTCCCAATCTGTTTCCAGGTCTCTACCTCTCTCCTGTCCCTCAGCCTCTCTCCATTTCTGCCCCTCCTTCATTTTTCAGATGACTAGCTGATGACTGAACAGAGAAAAACATTTCTTTGGATATTTTTATTATCGATAAACAATATCTTGAGGATATACATACCCCTTTCTTTCTCCTTACTAAGTAGGATTATTTCCTTAGTCATTTTGAAAGTGAATTTAAGAGAAATGCTTTAGTACTTGATCTTTGACTTTTTAGTCTAATTAGTCAATCAAAACAATATAGTGGGAAATGAGACAGTTAACGGAATTGAGGTGTAGGGACAAAAAGCTTTGCTGTTGATGAGATAATAGGTAAAAAAGGAAGATTTAATTTATAGTAATTGCTGATCTATAGTAAACACTGGTAACAATTATGCAAATACTATGACTCTCTCATCCATCCATGTCAAAAGGTTTTTGTTGGGAAATCTGGGGTTCTCCAAAGAAACACAAAGAGAAAAGAAATGGGCTCTTGTGGAGGCAAGTTTGAAGTCCAAGGTACAGATCTGCAGGCTGGAAACTGATGATCAGGACCCATGCTGCAATTGTTAGACAGAATTGCCTCTTTTAAAACGAAACTCCCTGTTAACTTTTAAGATCTTTCAGTTGAGGAGGTAGCCCCCACTCCTATTGTGAAGAACCTTCTTTGCTTAAAAGCAGTAGATTGCAGGTACAACACTTCTACAAGCACTTTCACAGCAACACTGAAACTGTTTGAATGACTAGGTTTTCTCGCCCTAGCTGTGTTGACACATATAAGAAGCCATTGATGGGCTGGCAAGAAGGAACAGTTGGTAAAGGTGCTTGCTGCCAAGCCTGATAACCTGAGTTTGATCCTCAGGACCCACGTGGAGGAAGAGAACAGATTTGCGTGGATTGTACTCTGACCTCCACACTTGCACAGCAGCACACACTTACACCACTTACACTCATTCACACGGGCATGAATAAGTCAATCAATGCAATAATCTTAACGAGTTATATCTTTAAAAAGAAGCCACTGAGAAGACTTGAAATTGACTAGCCATGTAGTTCTCATGAATTATAAATTCCCCAAACATGAAATGAAACAAATGCTCCTGAAACCGTTCAAAGATCTGAGCAGCACATGGATAGTTTCAATACTAAAGAACTAAATTTTCTTTTTCTAAATTAATGAATTGGTTTGAACCTTAATACTGTCTTTGAATAAAAGGTTGAGTTTCTTAGAAGAGTCCCAATTTTTAGCATTAAGACTCATTATTTCTGGAAATGAAATGAGTGATGTCATACCTGGGAAGAAGTTTGCATAGTCTCTATGGTACCCATAATATTTTAGGTGATGCTATCTCTCCATTGATAGGAAGCTGTGATTCAACCTCAGCAAAAAACTCCTATTTAGAACAGGTACTCATGATTCAAAGTTACTGTGCACATGATTATGGAAATGCTCTTTCTCAGAAAACAGGAATAATCTAATGAAAGCGTAGGAGGCATAAGGATTCCATTCCCATCAGTTTATCATATTTAAGAACCCATATACCTAATATAAGTCTTCCTGGCAAAGAAAACAACTGTCACTTCAGTGTTCAGTTCCTAGGGACACTGCCTTTGTCCTTTCCACATAGGCAAATTGCTTATCTCCAGAAGGGATGTTTATCCTGGCCATGAACTCCATTAACAACAAAGATCAGGCATCATCACTGATCCAATTAAATCCTTGGCAACCTGCCTTTCCAATAAACTGTCAAAAGACTCAGAGAGTTCCCAACATCAGCTAAGAGTTGTGAACCAGCTGGATTCCCACTGAGATTTCTGAGCACTTACCCTTTAGGGATGCCAGAATCTGCCACCTGCCATGGATAATTTGTCAAGTAGCTTCTGCCATTTATTATACAGAACTGCTTGACAGTGTCTGTTACCCCTGAAAGGGTGACTCCACGCTGAAGGAAATGCAACCAGAAAGGCAGTATTCCTAATGTTAGACTTTGTGCTCAAATAAAACCAGATTTATGTATTTGGTACTTATATATTGTATATTTATTTTAGAAAAGTCAACAAATGTTGGAACTTGGTTAATAATTATCTTTAGAAAGTAATATTCATAGTTCTGAATGGGAAGTGAGGACAATTCTAATCTTCAATTAAGTTATTTTTAATGGCATTGGAGAAAGACTGAACACAGCTGGGCCCTGGGCTTTGTTGCTGCCCCTTATAGGGTATTAAAGAAGATTCAAATCTCTGGACCTTAATTTCTCCCTCTGTAAAATGGAGAAGCTCTAAAACAGTAGAAACAAAACTTGTGGTATTCCAAGATCAGTAAAACAAAAAGCAAAAGGAGTTAAACAAGTACTATCAACATACTGAAGCTTTAAACTTCTACCTACGTTATCACTTAATTCAAGGACTTTGAATACCAAAAAATAGAAACAATAGCACTGTGTTATCTTTCCATAAAATGAGAGTCAAGTCTTCAATATAGTCATTCAACGTTTCATTTGTTCCTATATGACATCAACTCCTAGGGTATTCTCAGTCAAAATTACTGACAATCATGTTAATTAAAGCCAAACTATACTTCATAAAATCAACCTTAATTTAATAATGGCACAAGACAGGTTTGCTTGTTTTGGTTTTTGAATATGAAATGTAGCACCCTCCCCTGATGTGTTTGGACACTTGATCTCTAGCCAGTGGCTCTATTGTGGGACATTGTGGGACCTATGGGGTGGGAGGCGTGGCTGGAAAAAGCAGGTCTTCAATGGTTACTGCCTAGCTGCACTTCAGGTCCTGTCTCCATTTCCTGATTGTTGCAACGTGAGAAGCCCACCTGTCTTAGCTTCTACTACAGCTGCATACTGACTCACTCCAGCCACCATGGCTTTCACTAAAAGCTGGACTGTCTCCTCGGAACCACGAGCCAATGTAGAACCTCTTATCCCCTAAGCAGCTTCCGTCAGGTATTTTGTCACAAGAACAAGAAAAGTGAGTAACATAGCTTAGAAATATATTTTGAGAGGAAAATTTACTGATAGATTTGGAGGGGAGGGCAAGGTCACCTTGTTCCTGTACTTAAAGAGGTGCAAGAGAAATGGGTTTATGGACTGGAAAGATGGCTCAGCAGCAAAAAGCACTAACTGCTCTCACAGAGAACCTGAGTTCCATTCCCAGCACCCACATGGCCCCTAACAACTGTCCATAACTCCAGTTCCAGGGGATCTGATGCCCTCTTCTGACTCCCACAGGCATTGCAGGACACATATGCACTTACGTATATGCAGACAATGTACCCTTACACATAAAATTAAAAATAATTACAAATAAAAATATTTTCATAAAAGAAGTGGGTTTATGTATGCACAGTAGTTCCAAGAGGCTTCAGCCAAAGCTGCCAAGGACTCTGAAAGCAGGACTGTACTTTACAGATGTTCCAAATGGAGGCAAGAGGGCTCCTCAATCAGGCTGTGGATGCTGACTTTCTGTGGGGGATCCAGCTGAGAGTTACCAGCAGGCTGCACTGTGGACACATGTGGGAATGACTGATGTGACACAGTAGGAGCATGGGCCCCGACCTGCCCCAAAGCCTTCACGACAGGCACCCTGTCCCTTTCAGGGCCATTGCTTTTGCAAGAAAGTTCATTCTTTGGACTAGTATGTCTGGTGTGTTATGAGGCAGAGACTTCATCATCTTTAAACATTCACCTTCGACAAGGAGTAGCAGTTTTCTTCTGCAGATGCCTAGGGCATATTGGGACTCTGGAAAGAGAAAATACTCAGGCACCTTGCCCCAAGTGTTCTCATGTGAATTTTCAGGGCTCTACTCCTTCTCAGTTATTTACAGGACAGGATGGAGACCTCATTCTAGTTTGTAAAACCTTGTGCACAGCCTGGGCTTGTTTTCAGCCTGTCAGTCTCTGGCTACGGAAATGGGTCTTTTCGTATGTTGCCAATGGGTTGGGATTTCAGTTAATTAGTAATTAATCACCTTAAACATTTATTGACTTTCCCAAATGTTACAGTAGCACACAGCAACACATACATGATTCCATAATCCTTATAATTACTGTTTTTCTTGAACCTCTGAAACATAAGCAACTTTTCCTTTATTAACATATTTTGTTCCAATTGTATCCCATCCCAGTTTGTGACTGGTGGAAGTTTTAACTTCCTGCCAGGGACTCTCTGAACTCCATTTAATATCAGGACTTTGCTGGATAAATTCAGCTTTAAATCTATTTTAGACCTGATTTCTAGAGCCAATTCTCCAAGATAAATATTTAAGGGCAAGAACAACATCTCTAGTAGGGATCAGGCACACATCGAAGAAGAGAATTTATGTCTTATTCTTCAATATGTACCTGTCACTCTTTGAGTGAGGTAGTTCCCTTGGGCAGTGAGGGCAGTTCTTGGAGTCTCAGCTAGGAACCATTGGTAGACAATGATCTTGATAACAAAAGGATTGAGTACTTTTATCTGAAATGAGAATGTAAGTGTACTCTTCCAGTTTCATCTTTCAAAGAAAATTCTTCTTTACGTGTCCTTCCAATAGACTGCCAATGATACAGGAAGTACAACTGTTGTTTCCACAATATCAATTACAAAAATTATGGATTGTGACCTAGAAACTTATTTATTTTCTTTATAGAAACTTTTTTCTTTACTTATCTCGAACTCAGCAAATATCTCAAAAATCATTATGGCTACTTGTCAAGCCCTGGGCTGAGGGATGAGGATTAAATCATGTGTGACACCGAGGCACAAAGATAAGGCAGGGTCCATTCCTCAGGGAAGTTACATTTTTGTGAGGAAGGCAGGTGGTGGACCTCCTAATAATTCATTTAGCTAATATTTGTATTGAGCATTTAGTGTTTTGATAGATTCTTTTTTGTGTACTAGACAAATCACAATGGACAGTGGGAGGAGGCAGGGTAGATAGTGAGGTTAGTAGGATACCAAGATAGACAGTTCAACTCTTCTAAGTGTTGGAAACCCACTGGAAGATTTTGAGTAGGTATATACTAAAACTGACTTAAATTCTTAAGAAAGATTAGTAGGGCTATAAGTAAAATAAAAGGATATGTGCTGAATTAATCCTTGTTTTGTTACAAGAAACATAAGAAAGATTAACTTTGAAATGTTTATTTTGGCTCATGGTTCTGGAGATACGACACTGAAACGCTAGATACTTTTGGTAATGGTATGCTTGCTGGGAAAGCCCTGAAGCAGTATAATGTATAATATATCACATGATAAGAGGCAGTGAACTCCTTTGTGCTGATGAAACTAGACAGTCTATGAGTCGAGATGGAGATCAATGAACACTGATGAATACATTTTAGAGACAGAGGTGACTGATGGATTAGGCAAGGGGCAAGTAAATGAGGGGAGCTGAGATGGTTCTGTTTTCATTCATGCATCTATTAGACAAGATAACTGTGAGAGTGGTACTTGTTCTGGGATATGTAGTCTTCAGTTAACAGGGAAGATGATCTCTGCTTGTAGATAGTGTGGTCATGGAAAGCTCTTTGGGAAAGTAATGTTGGAGTTGGAGCAGACATCTGAAAACCATCTAGTCCTGTGGGATCTAGGGCCCCACAAAAACTTCAAAGGGAAAGGTCTTGATACCAACAGGAGCCCATTAGGTTGCAGAGCACACTCTGGATATGGTTGGATAACAAAGCAAGAACCATAAAATTCCTACTTGCTACTTTACTCCCAAGGTGTATTTAATCAGCAAATGCATTGATTAGATAAAAATTCTAAGCAAGAGTTGGAAGAAGATCATAGCTCCAATGGGGCAGAGTGAAGTTTTCAGATTACCAGCATTTGGAAGAACTGATCAGTTTATCTGATTTATTTCCCAAAATCACTCAGAAAATTTTTAATTGTTCTTCTGGATTCTATATAACTGAGTAAATAAAAATTTCATTTGTGGCCTACAGTTTTAAATTTAGAATTAATTTTTCGGCAGATTTACTACCAATAATAACATATAACACATTTCATGTTCACAGTGCTATTTTCAGCATTTTTGTAATCCAATGTAAGCTTTATTATACTCATTTTATCAATGACTTAAAGAGTCATGGAGTCAAGCCCATGCCGAAGAATTAAAAATTTGTGATATTAAATATATCACTGTATAAAATCAGCTAAATGATTCAGTGAACTTGACCAAAATGAACTCCTAAGTAGTAAAGGAATTAGGATTAGAATATAAATCCCTTGTTTCTTCATCCAGATTTCCTTCTGATGTTCCTTTTTTTCCCGGAGGAATCGTCACAGAATATCATGGTTTTTGACTCTTACTTGGTGTGAATTTCTCAGAGAGTAGCTGGAGCAGTCAACATCTTACCCAGAGCAGCAACAACACAACAGCTTTCCTTGATGTGGTAATATAGCTTTGTTTCTTTTAAGGAAGCAATTATCAAAGGTTAACAGTTACGACCTGGAGAGATTGCTCAGTGGTTAAGCACACTGGCCATTCTTGCAGGGGACCTGGGTTTGGATAGCAACACCCACATGGCGGTTAACAACCACCCATAAGTCCAGTTCCCGGGAACCCAATACCCTTTTCTGATCTCTAAGGGCATTGCACGACATAAGTGCAAAATACCCATGCACATAAAATAAATTCTTTTTAAAGATAATTATTAGCTAATACATTCCCATGGAAATAGTGTAAGAGTCCTATCTGAAATGAAGTCTCAGCGGTTTTGAATAGGTGTGCCAGAGACCTTATGTTGATCAGAGATTGTGGTTGACTTGGTAAATAGGAGTCTAAACCAAGGGCTGGAAAACAAAATTTCTTCTAGTTTTCTTGAAATTATTCTGTAAAACCTTAGTTATTCTTTCATTAGCATGAAATCTTGCCAAATAGTATGAGAACACAGCATCTTATTTTTGTTATTTGGCCCTCCTATCAATGAACATGTCTGTGTTACTTAGTTTTACATTACAGCAACAAAGAGATAAAGCAACTTAAAAAGAGAAAAGGTTTGTTTGGGCTCATGGCTCTAGAGGTTGCCATGGGCCTGTGATGAGGTTGAACATATCAAGGTGAAGAATATGGTAGGAAAAGCTTCATCTCATGGTACCCAGGAAGCAGAGAGTGAACGAGAGGAATGATGAGGGGGTCTTGTCAAGGTCACACCCCAATGACTGGATGACCTCAAAAGGTCTCACCTCCTAAAGATTCCATCATCTCCAACTGGCATCATGGGTAAAAAGAGTCTTCAATATGTGGGCCTTTCAGGGGGACATTTTAGATCCACACTATAGCACTGTCTGTTCTAGTTTCTGATGCTCTTATAAAATATTCTGGCAAAAAAAAAATGTAGGAGAGAAAGGGTTTATTTTAGCTAACAATTCCAGGTTAGAGTCCATAGTAGCAGAGATGTTAAGGCAGGGACTTGAAGCAGTGAGTCACATTCAGGCGCAGAGGAAGTGTGAACGCATGCGTGTCTTCCGTTCGGCTCACTCTCTATTCTTAAACAATGAAAGATATAAACTCAAGGAATGGTGTGGCCCACTTTCAGACTGGGTCTTCCTACATCAGTTAACGTAATCAAGACAGTCTCCCCTAGACTTGGCCCCCACAGGTCAGTCTCATCTAGAAAATCTCTCATTGAGTTCTCTTCCCAGGTGATTCAAGATTGTTGTCAAGTTAACAATGAAAACTAAGCATCATAGAGTCTTATTTTAACTTTCTATAACAGAAATAGAACGGCAGTTTGATTCTCCAGCTCTGTTCAGGTGGATCCTTCTCCTGCTGAAGCATGCATGGATAATGGTAAGAAGTGGAAGTTCTTCAGTTTTCCTAATTGAAGCAAAGACTGCATTTCTTTTTCATCCTGATAACTAATAAACTGCTGCCATAGCATGAAAGATCCTTGAATCAGTAATAAAACAAAGGAGATTAACCAGAAGACTTCATTCTAAGACTAACAGCATTTTAATAGCATAAGTAAATTTAAGTATTTTGATTCTAATAATTTTAAACACTGCTAATAACATAATCATTATTAAGCAGTACGTGGCTAGTTATTTTATATGTCTGTTTGGGAGTGGGGAGGCTGAAATGATCTCAAAGTCGAAATCCAGATCTCTTCCTTTGTTTTGTTCTCCAACTCTCCCAGTAGATCAGAGCTTCTTTCTGTACACTCACCTATTACCCTCTGGGAGTCCTGAAAAGGCATTTGAAAACGTCTTTGCTTTTGATGTCTACAAAGTTTCGCAGGCTGTGTAGCTCTGTGCATCTCTCACTCTGACAAGTGATAGAAAGCAATGCATGTTTTGTTGTCCCAAACAAAAGAATTAATCTATTAAACTGAATATGTTCTAAGCACAGATTATTGTCAAAATGAAGGGTTTGAAGGTTCCTAACACATAGAATTAATTATGTTTGAAGAGATGTAAATTCTGATTTCCATGGCTTTTTTATGTATGTTTTTATTGAGTTTTTGTGCGTTTCATACAAAACATCTTCATCATTATACCTCCTACCCCAAGCAACCCCACTCCCCACACCCAGAGCCTGCCCCACCAGATTTCATGCATTCTGCCATATAATATATTAAGGCCTATCAACTCAAGTTAGTGTACCCAGATGTCTTTCAGTACAGGTTTATCCACTGAGACCTAGTCAGTCTATCTAGATTCTCCCTTTAAAGAAATCAACTCTTCCTCAACCAGCAGTAATCAGCTGCCAATAGTTTTTCAGCTAAGGTTAGGACCTGCTACCCATTTACCCAGTTCTATTCTGGGTTTTTGTCTGCTTGAGCTTGCATGGGTCTTGTGTACGCTGACACCAATGCTGCAGGTCCAAATGAACAAGGTCCCAGGAGCCTGTAAGACTGTTTCCATATGGTCATGTACCTCCTCTGGCTCTTACAATCTTTCCTCCCCCTCTTCCAAAATGGTCTCTGAGCCCTGGGTGCATAGAGTTTAATACAGGAGTCCTGTCCAGTGACCTAGACACTGGAGACTCTTATTCTCTACACTTTGGCCATTTGTGACCTTTTATGTTCATTGCCCTCTGTTGCATGAGGGAGTTTTGTTGATGAGAGTTGAGAGATGCATTAGTATCCTCGCTACCCTGTGTTTCACTATGTTCTGTGAGCCTTAGGGCTGTAGAGGTTCCATTGTAAATGTGTCACTTGGGGTTGGGCCTCTCACAGACACACTTATTCTCTGTGTATGACCAGTTATGGAACTCTGTAATAGTCTCTGTCTATTGCAAAAGAAGATTCTTTCATGAGTGGTGACTGGCATACTTCTTTGTGAATATAAGGATCCATATTTAGCATACAGGAAGAAATTATATTTGTCTAAGGATGACCTCTCCAGTCATGTGTATTTGACTATGTTTACAGTACCACACATGAGTTCCCTCCCATTGAGTGGGCTTTATGTCCAATTAGGTAGCTATTGATTTCCCCCCAGATTAAAAGTGCCACTACTATGCCAATATAGTTTTTGGTGCCTGTCATTGTCGTGGTTACTGTGCCTTAAAGCTGGGTTGGATTATAGATTGATGTTCTCCTTTAGCAGCTTGCATAGTGTCCTCTACTAGCTAGCCTTCTGGGAGGTGACTTCCAGGTCAGTTCCAGCTCTGTTGCTCCAAGTCCTGTGTCTGAAGTATGCCCTGTCTTCAGTAATAGGGAGTTCTGGGAGGCAATCAAGCTTTGGGGCAATAGCCTGGGTAATTTTTGGAGTCACTTGCACTACCCTGGCCAAGAACTTGAAGGGAGGTTTTTCCTATCTGATGCTATTTCTTGTTATGTAGCCTTTAGATATAGAGAAGGATTCATGTAGGCATACAGAATGTGTAATTTTTCAGTAGGCATTTGCACTAATACATTTCCCTCTGGTTTTTCACAGCAGCTAAGCATTCTTTATCTCTCTGCATCTATTTGATTCTTATACATTGATGGCATCTATCAAATTAGACTACTGTCATCTGTATATAAGTACAAATGTTATATGTAATTTCACAAAAGAAATATGATTTTTCAATTTGACTTGCATATGAATAAAACTCATAAAAACTCCAAATACAAATGTGCTGAGTGATCAAAAGGGTGTAAGTACCTCTTTGCTCACGCCTGTTCCATCAATGATACATTTGAACTTCTTCAACCCGCCCTGCTTTGAAGACTGAGCTATTTGCATAATTCATTATTCATTATTAACTATCTCAGAGAATGCATTGTTAATAAATTAACTCTCTCAATGAATGTCTTATGAAAATCAGGAACGAGTTTCAACACACTACAGTGGCACTCCAAGAAATACTTTAGGACCTCATTCAGAATAATGTCAGAGGCTGAAAGGGGTTTGTTTCGGACATGATGTAAAATATAAAATTTGAATTTCTTGCAGAAACTTAAAACTAGAACATCACATAGCCTCTCTGTTTTGGACCCAACATGTCTCTGTCTATTTGGATAAAAACTATTGGGTGCACATTTTTTGGTGAGCTGTCAACAGTGAGGTGTGAAAACAGATGTGTTTAGCTATTTTCATCATTGGGGAAATAAACGCAGCTGTGTACAAGGGAAGCTCTTGGTGAGGCCTTTGCACCCAGGAATTTGGAAAACCTGGCAGTGCAAAACAGGATTTCACTGGGAAGATTCCTAAAGGAGGTCACTGAATGTTGTTCTGGGTTCTGTACTGGAGCTGCTGAATCCGTTTCTTAAGGTTCCAAAGTTCCATTCATGGATGCAAGCTAAAGCTGGTACAGCTACTCTGGTCTTGATTTGCATAAGAATGGCTAGTTTAGAATCATCCCTTGTCAGAATTTGAGACCCTATCACCTAAAACAGCGAATGCTGCTTATAGTGTTTGTGAGGTGTGAGGTGATAGGAAGACCCCAAGAACAGTGTTTTCTGTAGTTCTGCTAATACTATCTGGGAAATTAGGACCAAATATGTGTGTTCTAGACACAATACATACAGTGGGGAAGAAACTCAGAATATTTAGTGAAAGAAAAATAAATCAAAGTATAAAAACAGTCTTCTTTTATGCACTTGCTGGACCTGACAGCAACCAGATGGTGAGATTTTTTTTTTCTGCATTAAATTGGTGTTTTATGTGTAGAGTGGCTATTTTAGGCCTAGTTTGGGAAATCTGACATAGAAGTTCACTTGTCTCAAGTCTTTCTTCTGCAGGAGTGTGGGGTTTGTGCTTGCGTTTTTGTATGCAGAATGCAGATTTTTTTGGTGTGTTATCTGTGCTTGTGCAGAAGGCTAGCAATATTCATGACTGGTGCTTTCCCAGCCTTTACAGAGGTTATCCTTTGGCAAACAAAATGTGAGGATGATAAAATTGGGTTTCTTTTTCTGAGCTGTGATTAGATAGATATAAGGGGGAGAAAAAGAAAACTAGTAAAAGAAGAAAGTGGTAAACTTGACTGTGGGAAATTTTCAAACTACTGCATTCATTGACACTATCTCGAGAACTTTTGTGAATGGGAGGAAATCAAATGCGCCACAGATAATAAGAAAAGTCACACCATTCAAGGATGTGCTTTTTGCCCTGAAATAAAGATGCCATTCTTTCACTAGATAATTATGTAACTAGCTCTTCGTTGTAGCCCTAGTCAGAATATCCAAACACACAGGTGTTTCTAACAGGAAATAAAATTCTGAGGAGTTTTGGTGTTCATTTTCATAAACTGCACATGAGCCAGTCTCTTAAAATGCTTTCATTTGTTCTTTCTCTCCTTGAAGATTTCAAAAGACTCAGTTTAATGAAGTCATCTTACCAGGAGAATGAGGAAGATGAGCAACTGTAGATATGGTCTCCAAAAGGCCTGGTATAAGTCTGGTGCTGCTGCCCCTCAAGCAATGATGGACAGCTATCCTGGGGACATTTCTTTCCTAGGTGAGGCTGCAGGTTCAGCTCAGATGATGCTTTTATTATTTTTTTTTCTAACTTTTCATCGCTCTCATCTTTCTCTCTTCCTTTTATACCCTTGGCATTAAATTGTTGTTACTGGGGCTGGAGAGATAGATGGCTCAGCAGTTAAGAGCCTGACTCCCCTTGCAGAGGACCTGAGTTTGATTCCCAGCACCCACAAGGAGGCTAATAACTGTCAGTAACTCCAGTTCCAGAAGATCCAATGCCTTCTTCTAACCTCCGTGGGCATTGCACAACACAGGTGCACTTACACACATGTAAGCAATGCAATTGTACACATAATAAAATAAAAAATAAAATATTTAAAAAAATATTGATACTAACAGCAAATATTTCACCAAACTCAGAAAACCTGAGTATGAGAAAATTATTGGACCATTGGAATCACAGAATGCTGCTGATCAACTCTCAAGGAAGGAGTTGTTAAGTTCAACTTTTGGTGAGGTCCTATTGATTTTTTAAAGATTTGCATACTGTCTGTACTGAGTACTCTGGACTGGCTGTGGACTACATGGGGACTCAGAGAACACCACAGTGTAAGAGCAGGAGGCGATGCTGGATCGTCGAGGAAAAGCTTTGCCCTTGGGCTCTCCTTCCTCCAGGGACCTTCCAGAGATATCATTGATGCCCTGTAACCTTCACAGCAAGGTCTGCTGGAAGCAGCTTCTAGATTTGTGTCTTACTCTCTTTAACATTCCTACCTTCACACAGGACATTTGATCCCTTGTGCTCTGAAATCCACAAGACTGGGTTGCACCTAAAAATCTCTCAACCTCAATTTCTTCCAGTCTGGATAATGTTGACCCAAAGACAGTGCCCTCTCGCTGCTGAGGAAGCAGCCTGACTGATGGAGGAGGCCACCCTCTTCTCCGTACTTACGAGCCCTTTCTTTAGGAATCTATTTTCTGCTACAAGCTTTTCTCTAGAGCTATTTCAACCCACTTTCTTCACCTGTTCCTTCAACCTGTTGCTGACAGATTTCTCCTACCCTTAGAAACCTCATGTCTTAACTCTGCACCTCCCTCTCTCCTGGGTTTCTTTCCTGGGTTTCTGCATTCCTTCTCTTTCCCAGTCATAGCCATATCTTTGAGTTTCCTTTCCCCGTGTTGGTATCCTAGCCCTTGAAGAAATCTCCCCCACCACTAGTCTCCCACTTCTTTGACTTCCCCTCATGAGTCTTTTTCTAGCTTCTTCTAAACTTGGATTATCTTCATATTTTTTTATAGAGCATCTTTATCTCAGAGACATTATTTGTTTTAAGATTTTAACAACTGCCTATAGGTGACAAGTTCTCACTAGATTTCTCCAGTATAGACTTCTCTGAGAAACAACCACACCAACAAAAATCACCTCATTTGAGCGTCTACACCTGGAATTCAGGGGGTCTCTTCTGTCTCAATGCCTTCCACCTGAAATCGGCCCCCTTTCCCTGCCGCTTCTCATATAATCCCTGACCTGTCAGTTCTTTCCTTATGGCACTGACTCCTCTGTCTACGGCAGTTGACTTTGTCCTTGCAGTAGTAGCTGAACAGACAGGATCATGCAGTTGCTAGCCTTTTTTCTTGCTTTATTCTTTCCTCGACTCCACGAAGTGCATTCCTATAGACAATTTTTGTCAAACAAAAAGCTATAAGTGAGTCAATTGCTTGAAGCAGTTTCACCTATTCTCTGCCCACACATGCAAACACAGTTATTATTCTACCTGACTTGGCAGGATAACAGACGTTTGATGGATGAAATGTTTTGCAATATATTTCATTACTCCAAGGATTACATAGGCCTTTATGAGATTCAGATCATGTATTTTAGGAAAGCAATTCACTGAGACTTAGAAATGATCCAAGTCCAAATCTGGGTGTGGAGAAGGTCAGTTGAAATCTTTGCTGTCATTAAACCTATGTCCTAGTCATACAGACAAAGTATGTCACTTGACACATGTAAATTAGTGCATTTATCTCCATCTGTTTTGTGCAATAGGTTTCACCATAGTGATTTTGTTGGTGTAGCCCTCAGGAAGCATGGTGAAGGCTGATACGTGGCACTGAAAGTTTAGGTAACAGGCAGGCAGCTATACGGAAAAAAAAGAAAAACTGGTACCATGAAAGATGGTAGAGGTGAAATATAGTCAGACCAATGCTTTTAATGCAGGAGGACGCAAAGGCTGTAGAATCAATCTTTACTGGAACTCTAGAAAGAACCACTGAACCCAGTAGTCGTACAAACTATGGAATGGTCCACAGCAGGTAAGTGGGTGGGTCGACACAGACAGACTGAGGCCAAATTCTCATGTTTGAATGGCTTGGTCCTACTGGAGCACTCTTCAGAAGTGAGTATTTGGGAAGTGATTAGATCACGAAAGCTCTGACCTCATAGATGGATTAACTCATCATGCAGGCAATCATAACTTGATGTGTGTATGGGGATGGGATGGGAATAATCCTTGTTATATCATCAAACTCTTTCTTTCCTGGCAGACAAAAGGCAAAAACATCTTTCTCTACCACATGCATCTTACCATGATGTTCTATCCTACCACAGACTCTGAGACAAATGTCCAGGGCCTGGGCCTGAATTCTCTGAAACCATAAGTCGGAACAAATTTTTCCTCCATTAAGATTTTTTAAAATTATGTGTGCAGTTTTTTGGGGGAGGAAAGGAGAGATCTGTGTATGGGTTTATGTTTGTGCATTCTGTGGTCCATAAAGGCCAGAAGCTGAGTTACAGGCCATTGTGAGCTGCCTCACATGGGAATTGAACTCCATCCAGTTCTCTGTAAGACTAGCACCCTCTCTTGACTGCCAAGCCTTCTCTCCTGCTCCATCAGGTATATTTTCATAGTGATGGAAATCTGACAACTACTCTATGATTTTTTAAAAAATATCTTATTATTTTTATTTTATGTGTATGTATGTACTGCCTGCATGTATGTAAGTACACCTGTGTCATGCAATTCTTGCAGAGGACAGACGAGGGAATCAGATCTCATGGAACTGGAGTTACAGATGGTTGTTAGACACCACGTGGGTGCTGGGAATTGAAACTTGGTCCCTGTGCTCTTAAATGCTGAGCCATCACTCTAGCCCCCTACCCTATGTTTTAGGGACAGAGAGAGATCTGGGATGGTGAAAATGCAAGCACAGATAGAAATATGTAGAGTCCAGGGCAGAAGTCTAAATTTTATTTTTAGACTATGGATATTTTTAACCAGAGTATTTTTAGTACTCTTTAATCAAAGACTAAGGTGATCTGATATACATTTTTACAAACAACTTGTTGACCTGGAATTGAGTTATAAGGGAATGTTAATGGGAGCAGTGTAGATTATATCACCCAGACACTGGAGACAACAGTTTGGACAAAGATGATGCAGCAGAGATAGAACAGAGCAAATGGGGCCACAGTACAGTTTAGAGTGGAGTCTACAATACTGCTGGTGTGTTGGAGGTGAAGTTGGAAGATGAAAGATAAGTTCTTAACTTGAAACCCAATGGGGGAGGGAGTATGATAGAAAGTGCCTTTCACTGAAGTCAAAAGCAATGATTTGGGGTTTGTGGCCACAGTACAGAACAAGCATTAACTCTATTCTGGATATTATTTAGCTCCAGGTACAGCCAAGTATAGACATTAAATAGCAACAAGCAGGCCCGAAATCCTGACCCATTTCTTGGAGTGGACACACAGATGTAGATGTCACCATCCTTCTAGGGGAGATGATTCGCATCTCCAACTATACGTATGGTTTCCAGAATATACTGCAATTCCAAAGTCACCTACTGTTACGGACAGAATACCTGATATCAAATAATCATTTTTGATAAATGTAAGTGTAACTATTATCATAGTCACTTACTAAAGAATGTAAGTGTAAGACAGCTTCCAGAGCTTGCAGCATGGACATGTGAAAACAGAGACAGTGTACAGCGATGAAATCCAAAAGAATAAGGAAGAAGTATTTGAAATCACAGGATATAGTATCCAGGGATTTTTATTCTAAGCCAGTTCTAACCAATAGAAATCTAGGCTACAAAGTTAATTTTTAACTTCCGAGTGATCATATTTTAAAAAGTAAAAGAGAGGATGTAGAGATGGCTTAGCAATTAAGAGCACATCCGGCCTTTGCTGAGAACCCGGGTGTGATACCCAGAACCCACATCAATTGCCTGTAATTCTTGTTCCAGGTGATCCAATGTTTGCTTCTGGCCTCTGTAGACATCTGCACTTGTTGTGTGCATATACACACAATTAAAATAATTAAAAATAAAAATTTTAAAAAGTAAAAAGAAAACAAGTGAGATAATCTTATTGATTTATTTAAGACAGTATATCTAAATTATTTCATTTCAATGTTTAATAACATTTTACTGATATATATGTCATTCTTTTGTACTAATTACATGAAATCTGTTTTATGCATATAGCACACATCAATGTGCTCAGTATTTATGGTATACTACAGTCACATTCTCAACATAGTCACATATTTTGCAAAAGTATGTAACTCAGATTCTCTTTATAATGTGTTATACCCAGATAATACCATTGTAAGTTGAAGGTAAGTTGCAAATGCTTTAATATACCTGACTCACTGGACATCGTAGCAGTAATAGGAGCATTCACAGCTTCTCCTTGTGATGATGTAGCTCACTGCTCCTTCCCAGTAGTGCAGGAGTGAATTTTACTCCGTCTAGATTAGTTGGCAAAAGATCAGAATTCAAAATTTGAAGTAGTATTTCTACTGAGTACGTACCACTTTTGTACCATTAAAAATCAAATTGCTAGCTGGACATGGTGGCTCACACCTTTAATCACAGCACTCAGGAGGCAGGGGCAGGCAGATCTCCGTGAATTCAAGGCCAGCCTGGTCTACATAGTGAGTTCCGTGTCAGCTGGGGCTACAGGGAGATCCTATCTCAAAAAAATAAAATAAAATTATTAAGTCAGGCCACTGTAAACCAGGTGTACCCAGAACTTGGTACATTGTGCTATAGAATAGAGCTCAGTAGTTATTTGTAGCTGGTGTCTACTGTTTCAGTGAAAATCTAACCTCTGTAGAGAAGAAGCAAGGGCTTGTGGGTAAGCTGGTTCATCTCTCTATTAATGGGGAAGAGCATCCAGAAGTTCAAACATGAGGGACTTAGGGATACTAAATTCCACTATCTTTGGGCTAGATGCAGGATGAATAAGAGAAATTGTAAACAATGATGAGACTTAAAGACAGAAATAAATTTTATTGTGAAGAATTGCATTTGGAAATGAGAAGTATCAAGTTGAAAGTTATGTTATCACGGCACAAGATAAGAAAAAAAATGCCCAAGTTCAGATGATTATCAAAGAGTTTCTAAATTTAGGCTCTGTCAAAAGTAGAGAGTGTCTTCTTCTGGTTTATTTTCCTGGCCTTGGTGGAAAATGTATATCATATCAGAGGTTCTTATAATTTATTTATATATTTACCAGCACTGTGTATTTGTTTTAACTCAAAAACCTAAAGCAAGGGTTTCTTTTTGTGACCTTGAATTGTGAATGAGTCAAGATCTCCAAAATAGCACAGGCTGGCAGCGATCACTAGGCAAACCTGATGACAGTGTCCTGCCCTGCCTCTAGAAAACACGTTGTGAGCTCAGATAATGCACGGAACTCCAGCACCTTATTAGATAAGGACACCACCGAGGTGGGACACTTCATTTCCATCCTCTGGTACTTCTGAGGAAACAAGAACAAGAGTGTATCAGAAATGATAAAAGGAGCCCAGAGCGGGCTGCCTGGTTTTTGTCCATAGGAAGAACACTTCTGTGACTAAAGGGGCCCTGGGAGAAACTCAAGCCAGTCTTTACATGGGCGTTTCATGATTATGTTCTCTATGCATAAATAATACAGCAGGGTTTTATTTGTGCATTGTTTTCTGATGTATTATTTCTGCCCTTAAAAAGGCAGTTCTTGAATTTTTGTAAGTAGGAGAGAAAAAACATGCAAAAGATTGCACTAAATACAGGAAATCTGGGGCTGGAGAGATGGCTAAGTAGTTAAGAGCATGCACTGCTCTTCCAGAGGATCTGAGTTCAGTTCCCAGCTATTAAGAAAGGTGGTTCACAATCACTTGGAAGTGTAGCTCCAGGGATCCTATTCCCTCTGCTGATCTCCATTAGCACCTATACATGTGGCATATATTCATACAAACACATATACACATAAGTAAAAACAAATTTAAAAATTGTAACCCCAGAACGTCCTTTCACACCTGAAGTCAACTGGCTGCTGGAACAATGACTCTTTTCACTATACCTGTAGGCATCTGATGACATCACAGGCAGTGAGTAATGTTCTTCTTCTAAACACTCATTTACATATTACTCTTGATTGTATTACTTAATTACCTCAAAGGATTAAATATTTATGATGTTCCTTAGCTTTTCTTTTTTAGATTCAATAAACATTTTAATGAGATTCATTGATGTACATTTTAATAAAGCAGCTCAATTATCTTTACCAGTTTATATTCAATTTTTTAAACCACATTTGGACAACTTTTTAAATCTAGCACTAAAACAAAGATATTTCATTTTCATCACAAGCAACAAAACATCAATTCATATAGGAGGTAGAAACTTTGTTACAAAGCTACGCTTTTGAGCCTAGTTTTGCAAGGTCTGTCCAGTGATGCATGGTTCTTCGTGATGGCCCACATTTGCCCCAGGGTTAGCCCTGGACAGGTGCAGAAAGGTGGGGCAAAGAGTGAGGGAACCAGCTGGGCTGTGACAGGGTCAGAGTGTGTGGGTGTGAAGGAAGTCTACAGCTGTGGCAGTATTTTTTAAGAGTTCAGATTTTCGTTGAACATGTTACAGAAGAGGTTTAGTCGAAAAGCACAGAGCCAGTGTCATCAGATTCCTCAGAATCTTCTCGGCTTCCACCTGTGGAGCCGGGCAGTGGAAGGGGCAGGGCCTCCGGCTGGGGCAGTTCCACCAGCCTCGACTTTGCAGACCAGGCTCCCCCGTGATGGAATTTGAATATCACAGTACAAACAACTTATTTGTTGGAAGAAACTAAAAAATACTTTGGACGTCAGCATTTGTTTTAGGTTAAATACATTACATTACATATAATAATCATTGGTAGAAAATATCAGTTTTAGGTTTTTTAAAAAAAGTCAAGGTAATTTGCACTCTTTTCATTTGATCCCAATTTGGGAACTTGTCCTTGCAAGGCCTAGACAGGCCTGGCTCAGGACAGTTCACAGCAAGGTCTGAAGTTCATGGTGGTGGAACTTTGTTTAAACAGGAAAGAAGCTGCAAGCCAGACGACAGTGAGATCTTATTAACTGATGAGACTCCTTTGTGCTGCTCAGCAGGGTGGGGAATCATGAAGAGATTCCAAACAGCTAAAGAAAATAGTTGCAAATAAAAATAAAATAATAAATAATGAAAAGAAATCCCCTAGAGATGCCTTTGAAAGTTTGCCGCCATCCTTTGCACCAGCAATTTTGTTAGAACTGGTTTGCTGTTGATCTTACATCCCCGGAAGCATTTATTAAGGAACTGGCTCCTCTGCTTCTTCCAGGTTATATTTTAAAACATGTTTCACAGAATGAGAAACAAGCAGTTTGGCAAGAAGGAAAGAGCAAAGCCAGCCGTGACAGAGGATGAGACGTGGATAATTGACGTTTGTCCAGGTTTTACTCTTACTTAGAGGAAAGGACTAATATTGCTTTTAAAGGTTTTCCTGAATTTGTTTTCTCTTTCTTTCGCTTTGTTTACTTGTTTCAGGGTTTCGTTTTGTTTTGTTTTTTAAGACAGGGTCTCCCTGTAGCCCCAGTTGGCCTGGACCTCACTATGTAGATCCATCCATCTATTTCTGCCTCCTCAGTGCTGGGATTAAAGGCATGTGTCACCATGCCCTGCTGTTCTTCTTTTTTAAAAGACAAAAATACAGAATACCTCTCTAAGGAATTAAATAATATACCAAGTGTATTTAAGAGAGCTTGTTACTACATTTGGGTAGATACTCCATGAATAGTTAACAAAGTACAAATCTAGTATATAATAAAACATCAAGAAGAAATAATAATGATTAAGGAGAAACAGTTGAAATTAGTTGATAGAATTTAAATGAGCTATAGTTGCTTAATAAACTGTTTTTTTTTAAAGGAAAGGGAGTTATTACTATGGTCAAAAGAAAAAAAAGAATCTATAATCAGCTTTATGTTCAAGTTAATGATACCCGTAATTTTAACATCCTTTGATGTAAGCTTCACTGTCAAGTAGTTAAAAAAAAATTTAAAAAGGGAGTCAATCTATTTGCAAGAGTCAGTGGCTTGGGGCTACCTGGAGAGAGAGAGGGAGGGAGAGAGAGAGAGAGAGAGAGAGAGAGAGAGAGAGAGACTGACTTAGTAAAGGGGTTCTCACCTTCTCCTGCGCTACTGAACCATGAGATCTGCAAATCCCAGAAAAGAGAAAGACCCAGACAAGGTCACTTGGGATTAGGCATGAAAGCTAATGGCCTTACTAATTGTTCCAAGGGGTCTTGTGATTGGGCTTGAGGCCAATACACTTTGGCCAACAAAGCCTCTCAATTGGGTACAGTCTGCACGCCAAGTTCCTCAGAAAGAGCATGTGAAAGGGCTTCTTTTGACTTTCGATCAAATCCATTTAAAATCTCTGCCATGGGACCCTAAATATGTCTGGAATGCTTCATACCTGGGTAGCCCTTAGATTAGATGCTTGTTCTTAGCATAGTGTTTCTGGTCAATAGGGTCACAACGCTCTTAAGTAAGTGTATTCAAAACAAAATGTTGCTGTGGATCTGGGTAGAGACTGGGCATCCTTTTACACTTGCTTGTGGTGCCAAACTCTAAGTTCTTGGAGGTAAGAAATTTGCCTTACACCACTGTGTAGTGCAGAATCCAACACATGGTAAACATTTACTGACATTTTTTTTTAATTGGATAGATAAACTATACACTAAACAGCAGATTTCTTGAGCTTGCAGAATATGCAGCAAACAAATAGGTGGTGTAAGTTTTGGTAGAATCCTTTCTATCCCATTTTCCCAGTTACCCATGGTGAGGACGGCAATGTTTGTGCTTTCAGGCTAACAGAAGAAGTTTTTCACCCTGGGAAGCTTGGGCTGATGGCAGTGTGCCTGCCTTGTAGAGGTTGTCTAATCCCTCCTTTGAAATGTTCATTTGTACAGAGAAGGGAAATCTCTGGCTTGGAGAAGGGCTTTCAATTCACTCCACTTCATTTTCTCTCTAAGTATAAGAAAAATAGGGGTTTGTTAACATCTAGAACTTGATACATTATTTTTAGAGTTTAATCAGTCTTTTCTGCTGAAATTTTAATATAATACAGCATTATACATAATCCAGAACCAATCCGGACATGTTCCCTTTTAAGAGTGATATTCCTTGATTTCATCTCAGAGGGTTAGACACAGTAAGTGTCAGGACTGAGTCCCCAAACAAGAGTCAGGGCAGCCTGGCAATTTCTATGGCCCTGCAAGCAATCTCCAGGCTGTTGTAATAAGCTTTTCTATATGGAACAAAAAACACGTCCTCAGAGAAAAGAGCTAAAACTGATGTTTTTCTAAGGAGGACGGCAGGAATTTAAGAGACAGTAAACACTTAACGCTTAACCATGAAAGTCTGAAGAACTTGTAAAAATGTACTTCCAGAAGTTTAAATACTATTCACAAACTCAGGTATGTAAGGGGGCCAAAAAGAACTAAATTCTCTAAGGTAGGCAGATATTAAAGGAAAGGCATAGTGGCTGGCTGCTTACCTTCTTGAAAACACCATAGCCACACTCATGTACCTTGAGTCAAATGTTCCAATGGTACATGTAGCCCTTTGTCTATTATGTTTTATGCACAAATCCTACCCTAGTGTTTTGTTTACTTTTTCTGTTTTACTTTTACTGTTTCCAAGTAAGAGGCAGGCCATGCAAAATTTAAGAAGCTGCGATTTCAAACTAAACTGAAGATTTAGCCATGCAGAAACAGGATCTGCTTATCATTTCCTCACTAAAAACAAAACAACACCCCCGCCCCTCCCCCCAAAAAACCAAGCACCTCAATCCATTACCACCAACACCCAGTAGAACCTTAATCTTGACCTTCCCTTGGTGCTCCTCTCTTTGAGCGCCCCCTGGAGCTAAGAATCTTCCATGAATGCATTCTTTGCTGTTAATCACTGTCTTCTGGGAAATGAGATGTGTGCTCGTGAAATAGGAGTCATACTGGTGCCCTTATGCTAAAGGAGAGAGCAACAGAAAGAAAAATACGTTTATGTGGATTGTGTGGAGTAATGTTTATGTAGATTTTCCCTTCAGGTATATATATTCACACACATATATGAGTATTTAGGGCATCCAGTATGAGTAGAATTGTGGTAGGTAACCTAAAAATACAGAAATTGGTGTGACTAAAATCACCCATAAAGCAAGCATTCTTTCTGCCTTTCTGACCACCTCAAATGATCTTTTACTAGCCTTCCTACCTGTTCTTCTTAAATAATGGTGTCTCTGGGTGGTTTCTTTTCACATTTTCCTTTGTCTCACTCTATATTTCTTCATGTCTATATTCTCATTCTTCTGTTTTTCAGTTACAGTCGATTTTCTGAAGATTTCCACCTCATAATCTCTAACCTCCCTGTTGGCACCTTCTGAGTGACAAACTCATGATTTCAATTTTCTACTGGAATCTTCAACTCAGATTGAAACCAAACACACCTGAAAAGACAATAAAAAAACCACACATACTCGATGTCCTGTGAGCATCATCCCCAGCGAGTGCTGTGAAGGTGCACAATCACTCCGGGCTGAGACTCTGGGGATGTCTCATGGCGGAGGGAGATGTTGGCGGAGGGAGATGAGAGCACTTTGACTGAGGCTGGTTGGGGGAACTCTGAGCGCAATCAGTAGAACACCTGCGGCTGTTTCTTTCAGCCTCAAGTTTTTCTACAGTCAACATTTCCAAGGTTCAAGCTCAGTTTAACTCTAATATAATCCAAGTTTTAAAGAGGTGAATCTTTTTCCCCTTCTATATGGAGAAATCGGAGACTGGATCCTGGAGAGAAGATGAGTAAACTAGGATCTAGTCACATTCAGCTCACATTAAAAAAGAAAGAAAGAAAGAAAGAAAAAAAAAAAACCTCACACATTTTCTCAAACATTTGTAGAGTCCTCTACCCTTGAAAATCGAAAGGGCAATTCTGGATCCCAGTTGAGAGTCAGCTCTTGAATACCAGGCATTTTCTCTATTCACTCTGCATACACTTAAGGCATGGATGTGGCTGGCCCTGCCTTTGCTCTCCCAAGCAGCTGAATGCAGCCTCTCAGGCTGGCGCTGTCCTGCCCTCTCCTGAAAGGGCTGCTGTTCTTGCTGCCTCCCTTGCAGCCCCAGCAGCTCACAGCTTAATTGCACTGTCTCCTATCCAACTGGGCAAGGCTCTTCTCATGCTTACTTTTAAATAAAATAGATGTTTCCTTCTTTTTATCGTACACAGTATTGCTGTTGCAGAGGCTTTTCTGTTCTGAGAGTAATCACAGTGGATTATGCATAGGCTGATAGATAATTAAGAACATGATTTCTTTTTTAAATGGAGAACTGGGTACACCATGAAAATCTTAGCTGTGCGGAATTTTTTCATAAGAAAGAAGTATCCTCATTACTGGGATAGCCTCAAGGAAGAAATGTGTTCCACTGTGTCAGCTTACAAAAGGCTACACAGTGGTAAAGATTCATTAAAAAACAATAGGTTCCATTGAAGAATCTAAGGTCCTCCTCCTCCTCCTCCTCCTCCTCCTCCTCCTCCTCCTCCTCCTCCTCCTCCTCTTCCTCCTCCTCCTCCTCTTTTTCTTCCTTCTCCTCCTCTTCTTCTCCTCCTCCTCCTTCTCCTCCTTCATTTGAAATTACAAAATTCAAATTATTTTTCACTTTTATAGACTTTGAATGGAATACTATTGTCTATTTACAAGACAGTTAAATACCTTTAAATATTTTGCATCCACCATCATGAAAGAAATCCTTTCTTATTGCATTTACAAAGTAGTTGAGCAATATTGTACATCATATCTTGTTTGCCATAACATTAGCGTTGTTCTTAATTGGAATACTGTTTTGGTGAGTTAGTTTAATGATGGACCATGTGTTTTCTTTTGTAATGCCAAAAATCACAAAAAATTCAGCCCAGATGAATGAATGAAGTTAGTAAGCATTTAAAGAAAGAATGTTCCCCAATTCTTGTTGGTTTATAAGCAGTGTTTGCAATGAGTAGTAAAAGACGTGTTGTGTTTAAAGGTAGAGCAAGGCAGTGTTGCACTTGCCTTAGGTTTGACTGAGTTAATCATTTGGCTTTTAGAAGTGAATCCTGCATACAGTACCATCTGCATAGAACACGTGGAAATTAAGAGCTAGCACGACTTATTTAAAGCTCAGTACACAAATATGATTATAATATGGTATCTACATCACTGATTCCCTTGTGTTGGCTTTTCATTACTGTGGTGAAATCCCCATGATAATCAACATAATTTCAGAAGTTTCATCCCATAATCACTTGGCTCTGTTGCTTTGAATCTTTGATGGCACAGTTGTACAGCGTGGTGGTAACACATGGCGAAAGAGACATTTTTACCCCATAGCAGCCAGAATGCAAAGAGGAAGAGAAAGAAGAACCATGGTACTAATATCCTTTTCAAGAGTACTTTTTCAGGGACCCAACATCCTTCTACAAGGTCCCAGCTCCTAAAGTTTCTTTCCCACCTTAATAGCTCCCCAGACTTGGGACCAAACATTAAAACCAGGGGTTTTGGGGGAACAATCACGTTCCAAACTACAGAATTCCCCCATCAATCACTTATTCTGCTGCACACTTCTTTTTTGCAAAACAGAATAAAACAAAATGATATCTGTCTTTAGGAAAATCACCCCCCTGAAAATGAAAAAAAAAAAAATCCAAGAACCTTAGAAACTTAGTATAAAGGAAACTGGCGTGAGGATTTGTCCCAATTCTAACACCAAGACTAACTGCCTAATTCGACTCCTCTGCCTTTGCTGCTCCCTAGCCTACAGGGTTGATGCTGAGGACTAAGTCTGCACCATTGATGCACAGTGCTTGTGTAGTGTGGCTGGGGATTTTTCGGGGGGGGGGGGAGTTTGGTATGGAATACTTTCATCATTTTTTTTTGTTGGCACATAGAATAATGGGTTATTATGCCATTTTAAAACATATATCTCCCCATACGTGACTCATCTCTGCCACCCCACCCCATCCCCTTCCCTTGTTTCTCCTCCCTGGTTGCTGGGTTATTCTTACACACACACAAACACAGTGCCATATCATAATGCTTAGGTGGTGGGAAAAGGGTGACAGGCAAATAAAACAGTATGTGTTATTCCAAGAGATAGGAAAAGGAAGACAATGTCTATATAAATACAGAAAAACCCTGGAAACCTACATCACCTTTGAAGCTCAGTTAATCCTGGGCTGTAAGTTACTGAGTGGTTTTATTCTTTTTTCAACTTAAAAGAACAGTTTGTTGAGTTAGCATACAGAGTGATGGGCTTTAATATTGCATTCTTACATATTTGCTACTATCTTTTGGCTTCATTCTTACACTGTTCTTTTTACATGGAGTCTGTACCTTGTGATTCTTCAAACTGTCATCTATGATCAGTGTTTGGAGTCCTTATATGGTGGCAATGTATGGAAAGGTGAAATTTCTATAGTCTTTTGAACAAGTCTTGGTCTTTCAGCAGGCCTGAATTATACAGTTGTCAATCTCAAGTATGTTTCACCTTCCTCATCTCCATGTTTAGACAGAAAATTAGAAGAGGCAGGAGTTGAGGGACAATGTCCTGTTCACAGGTAGTAAAGGATAGGATAATCTTTCTTTTAGAAATAGATTTTTGTTGTAAAGAACTCTTTCTTTTTCCCTGTGAGCCAAAAAGAGATTCTTTCTGTTTATACAAAAGAACTGAGTGGGATTTCTGGAGGTAGAACCTGTGAGGATGTGCGTGATTCTTATAAAGTGGTTTCCCTAACATTCTTCCTTTTCATGCTGGGTCACCCTAAACATTCAGCAACTAATCAAAATTCCTATTTAAGTGTGTTGGCAGGCCTATAGTTGCACAGGCTTCCTCTCTAGGTAAATATATACCACCTGTGACTAAGTTCTTATGTCTTGCTGGATTTGGGAATGGTGGTTCACTCTGCAACCCCATTGTTTCTCATGAGTAGAGTCATCGATTTTCAGGTTGTTTAGTTGTTTTTTTTTTCTTGTAAGATTAGATGGGAAATGTTCTACACTTTAAATATGTCAGAACTGATGGCAGAAGTTTCTTCTTCATTCTTTAGGATGAATAAATCATACTCAATTTCATCTTGTATCTTTGAAATTTATCCATAAAAATGAAACAAAACTCAATAGCATTGTTTTCTTTCAGGCTTCTTTGCTCCAACTTAGATCATTTCAGAAACATCTCAAACAGTCCTTCATGCATCAACATTTCCTCAGATTATGGTGATCTAGTTTCCCAGGGATGTCCCACTTAATACCCGCTTTAGAAGTAGAATGATTATAACATGCTTTTTTTTACTCTCTCAAGTGTTCTAGTTGGGCAAAAATTATGTGGTCACCCACCCTACTTGTCGTAAGTCTTGTCTTGAATCTTCCTCTGTCTTCAAATGATCTTTATAAGATCTAAATGCAATCATCTTTCTCCTGTATAAAACTACTTAGCCTCTCTTGTCAGTCCATATATAAAGTCTTTATGTATTATTACAGAAGAACATTCAAGATATTTTATCCATAAAGCTATAATGCCCTGATTTTTTGAACTTATCTTGTTCTCCCCCATTTAACCTTCCCTCCATCCTCCATAGTTAAAGTGCTCCCCATTTACCCCTTCATAGGGTCTGTGCCCTTCTTTGCCCCTCTCTGGAGCTCCTTCTTTCCCTCTTCCCCTATGTACAGTGATTTCTTTTAAAATGCCCTCTTAAACTCCCACCAACTTTCCGAAGCACTGTTTATGCTGTTGTAATCTGTACTGCAGTATGGAATGACTACAGTGCACAAACATTATGAATGGTGAAGGAGCATAAAAGCACAGTAACAAAGAGCCTTTCATCCCACCAGGGAGATTATTCCTGTTGGTATGGAGAACTTCCACCACTGGGGACTGCTAAACTGCACAGCTGGGAAAAGAAAGGAGATTTTCTGTGTGTTCAGACACGCTGGAGACATTTGAAACAGTCAACCGGACATATGTAGGCTTGTGTACATATGGATGAATCATTTATTTAAAAGCTAGGGTGGAACCTTTGTTGTTTTATGAACATTTGCTGTTCTTTGGAATGCTCAGTCTGTTTCCTTGGCAAGAAGAAGACAGCTCTGGTACTGAGTGTATAGACCCCAGGGCAGCCATACTGATACCAAGGACACGCCTCAGAATAGCCACACTGATAGTCAGGGGTACACATCAATGTGGCCTCACGTATGCTCAGAGTATAAACAGTGTAGTCTGCACTAGTACTCAGGGATTTACCTCAGTACAGATGCACTGTTTATTAAATACTGAAATATTCCTGCTTGTTGGGAAGTGCTATTAAATGTAATAATGTGATAACACTAATATTAATGAATTACTGTACTTGTGTGTGTGTGTGTGTGTTTCCAGAAGATACACTCTACTATAATTCCAAAGTGATTTTGGTTTAGGTGCGGGATTGGGAGGCCTGTTGAAGACATCTTATTAATTTGATTCAGGTGACAGGAGCATTCTTCGGTGTCCAAACATCCTCATTTGGGAGATGGAAGGACACATAACCTCACTGAGAAGAAATTATACTCTGAGGGGGCTAGAGAGATGGCTCCGTGGTTAAGAGCACTGGTCGCTCTTGTAGAGGAGCTGAGTTCAGTTCCCAGTACCCACATGGCACCTAACAACTGTCAGTAACTCCAGTTCCAGGGGATCTGACAACCGTCTTCTGGCCTTTGAGTTCATTGCACTTGCATACATGGATGCGCTTACATATATGCAGATAAACCATTCATACAAATAAAAAATGAATTGAAAAAAAAAGAAAGCACACTCTCAGATACTCACAAAATTTTGGGAGAAGCTTGGGAGAAGTCAAGTATTTAGGATGTGGTGTCGGTTACTCATTTATAATTCGGGCACTGCACTTTATTGAGAAATTTTCTGGCAAGAGGCATTGAACAACCTATTCAATATGAAGAAGCTTAAAAATTAGGGGCTTTTTCAAGGTACATTTTAAAGTCATAAGAGTATGTACTATAAGTGACAGAAAGTGCTTCACTCCATGTCCATTTATGGTGCTCTCAAAGGAGAAACCTCATGGTGTCCTCTAACTCTGCCCCTATTGTTCTTACTACTCTAATGTTTCCCGGACCTGACGACAATCGCCACTTGCTTATTTTTCTCTTCATCTTCCTTCATGTTTTCCTTGTTTGTTGATGGGCCTTCAACAGGTTGACTCGACACAAACAGGAGCTTTAGGCTGGCTGGGGTCTGAAAGGGAAAAATCAGCTTGCTCTTCTTGGGTGGAGCCAGGTAGCCAGCGTGGCTTCTCAAGGTAACTCCAGGCAGCCACTCAACACTCTCCTTATCTTCTCTGCCAGCCTGACCTTTGTGTGTGTGTTTGCTTTATTTTGTTTTGATTTTTTGAGACAAGGTCTTGATATGTAGCCCAGGCTGGTCTTGAGCTCATGATTCTTTTGCTTCAGCCTCCCAAGTGCTGAAATTACAGGTATGTGTTACCACATCTGATATGTTCCTTCTGTTTTAAAAAACTTACTGTTTTGTTGTTTAATACAATTAGTTGTGTACGGTAAAGCCAAAACGTCAAACGATGATGTTGATTGACAAAATGGTTTACGTTACTCACAGATCTCAAAGGAAGGATGAGATAACATGGTGTGGGGCACACGGAGAAATAATCCCATCTTTGGTCACTAGTAGAGGGTAGCAAAACTCAAGCAAGAACCTTTATCATGTTTCATATTAGATTTGTAAAAACATACTACGTAATATTAGAATTGGCTAGTTTTAAGAATTGCATCAGATTATAGGTTTTCCGAAAGCTATCTGACATGTAGCCCTAGGGTTATCAGTGAGACAAATCCGAGGGGCCCAATTCTCCCTGAGGGCATTTGACCAGAGGTTCAGCACTGTGAAGTGCTGTTGACAATGTTAATTCTTAATGATAGGTCTTTACTATAAGTACCCTTTCTTCCCCTTTAAATAAACTAAGCCACTCAGTCTCTTGATTAACAGCTGACAGATCCTTTTTCAAAGTACCTCAGTTAATTTGAGTGGAGAGCTATCAATTAGGTAGTCCGGTCCTTGATGCCCAGCAGTCAGGCTGTGAAGAACACTCTGTGATCATCACTCTGAGGAAACTTCACTCCAGGTGCAAAGGCCACAGAAAGAAGCCTGCTGATGAGGCCATGACTCCTGCATAAGGAGCCTTGCTACAGTCACAACCACTCCCAGCAACCTTGGAGTGACCCTTTTCTGGGTAAGACAAGACTTGGAGAACTCTGGGTGACCCTGCTCATCCTATAGCTGCTCTCACAAGAGGAGGACTGCATCTTGCATCAACTCAGCAAAAGCCTGTTATTAGTTCAGTGCAAGGATTGTGTTTGCTGTATGAGTAAAGTCTCTGGTGCAACCAGAAGCCATGCACATGCAAGGCCATGATTGGTAGAATTCCAGTTTAAGCACAGCATGCCATGTACCTTTGCTAGCTGCACAAGCAGACAGTTTCTCAGTCTTATTAGGTTAGTCTGAGAAGCTTCTTTCCTGTTACAATACTGAAGTCAGTACTTCAACAATATGCCCTAACAAAGGCCTCTCCCAAATTATTACCTATGTATATATGTGTTTTGTTGTGAGTAGAATGGATTGGGTTAACTGCACAAAGAACAAAGTGTTCCTATGGTTTTTAGCTCAATATCCACTCATCAGCAGAGGGAAGGTAGGTACAGATTTCCAGAAAGGGGGAGAAAGCCAAGCTTTGGAGAGTGGGAACTATGGAAAGCAAGAGGCTACAAAGGGCTGTAGGTGAGAATTCCAAGACTTCAGTCACTGCAAGAGTATCTGAGGCCCACAAAGGGTGATGAGCAAAGGGTCCCAACACTGGAAACTCAGGAGCTATAGTAGCTTCTGGCTACTGGGCTGTGGCCATTCAAAGTCCAGAGTAGTGAGCCTCAGACCTGAGCACTTAAGAGTTGTAAGCACTGGCTTTGATAGCTTGGAGCAATGAGCATCTAGTTCTCAGGGCCTTGAGCCACAGGCCTGTGGCTTTATATTCCCTAAGTTTTCTCTGGCCTGAGCACAGATAGCTGACATTTGAAGTTTGACTTTGAATGCCTAGGGCCATAAGCCTTTGTTGGCTATGGCCTGGAGCTTTGGATTTGCAAGCCTAGCCTCTGGCACTCATGAGCTTGGGGCTGCCAACACTAACTGGGCTGTTCCTTGACTATTCATAATTCCATCTGAATAGAGAGAAAGGACCCTCAGAGAGTTGTTTATAACATTAGGGCTGTTGTTACTGAATGTGAGTCATATATGGCAGATGGCTGAGAATGTAGACCCTAAACTGACTAATGTTTATAAAACCCATCCTTGAGAAAGAAGAGTCCCTCCCTACAGAGAGGGTACAGGAAGACAGGAAGCCTAGCTAAAGTGACTTAGGCATGTTGCCAGGTTGTCCAGAATAAGGTGTATTTGACATATGCATGTGAGACAGATGCTAAAGCATCAAGCTGCCGGAAACTAGAGCCATGGTTAGCATCCCTCCCTCCTTTTGTCTGCTTTTCCCCTTTGGCTTCCATGCATCTGTCAAGAGGTTTTTGACAAAGAGCCACCATTCTCTGGTGTTGGATGGTGTGTGGAGAGAGATTTAGCGGGTTGAAACTAGGATATCGTAGCAAAACAAATCTCCTCTCCCAAAGGCCTAAAGGCACCCTTTTGATTTAATAGAGAAGCCTTTCTCACATAAATCATGGCTAAGAATGGAGCATCATTTAACAAGTGATAGTTCTGTCAATTAAAATTACACTAATGGGCCAGGTGTGGTGGCATACCCCTTTGGTCCCAGGACTCAGGAGGCAGAGGCAGGCAGATCTCTGTGAGTTCAAGGCCAGCCTGGTCTACATAGTGGATTTCAGGCCATCTGGGGCTACCGGGAGACCCTGTCTCAAAAAAAAAAAGACAAAAGAAAAAAACCAAAAAAGAAAAATTACACTAATGGGCTATGAGAAGTGACACAAGCCTGTAATCCTAGCATTCCTGAAGCTGAGCCAGGAGGATATTGATTTTGAGGCCAGACTAAATTATGTAATTATGAATTATGTCACAAACAAAACTTCTGATAATATTGAATAATTTAAAAATTATTTTTAAAATCTACAGATTTTTTTTTACAAATCTGAGTACTTAATACAATGTCTAAGGTTCAGACATGCATTCAGGGAATAAAATGAATGCATTTTAAATACTTGATTTAGATACAAACTGTACTATACACTTTATATTATGGCTATTCTCATAGATTTAGTGTTGCACATGTATGAATTGAAGGGACTGTGCATTTCTTGTTCACAGAATTGACCATTCTTGTCAACATCCAACTGCCCCTACATAAATAGGCTTTGAAAGTACGTATTTCTGCTGAGGCTTCATTCGGCTTCACATATTGAAATATGTCTAGTTACCTTTCACTGCTGTGATCAAATGTTTGATAAGAAGCAACTTGAAGGTGGAAGGGATTGTCTTGACTTCAGGTTTGAGGAGATACAACCTACATGATGAAGACATCATGGCATCAGAATGTAAGGCTGCTGATTGTACTGTGCTTGTCCACAGCCAGGAGGCTAAGACTGGCTAGGAAACCAAGCTGGGCTAAGAGAAGTCAAGGCTTGATCCTAATGCCCTGCTTCCTCCAGCAAGGCCCTGCCTCAAGGTCCAGCCCTAACAAATTGTTCAAATATATGAGCCTATAGGGAAATTGTTTTTACATTCAAAACACAAGACTAGAGAAAATTTGAAGCTAAAGCTGCATTTCTCAAAATTTATAAAAACTGCTAAAGACTTTCAGTCCCTATTCCTTCCTCCAAAGTAGGGGTCTTGGGAGTCAGCACTGGTCTTCAACAGAACAACCTGGGTAATGGTGGCCCGCATCTTCACACTCATCTAACCCAGATTATGGTCAGTACCGGCCCCTGAGTTTCTACAACACTCTCGAAGTGAAAGCTTTCCTTGAATATTGCTAATGATCCTCCTAATGATAAGCTTTTTCTTAAGTCTCAGCATTCAACTAACCCTCCCCTTTCCCAACATTCTGCATGTCCAGACACCACAATTCTATCTTGATTTATATTTAAAATTTTTGCAACACTGCAAATTGAGACCTACTGACAGGTCTCTGTTAGTACAGGAGTCCTGTCCTGGTACATTGTGAATTTCCTAAATGGTCACAAGAATCCTTGTCTAAACTGCTAAATATTCCTCTTCTGCTATTGGCTGAGGATGTTGCTTCCACCCTGAAATTCAGCCATACTCAATGTTTTAATCTGGAATTCAGATAGTTACTATGAGTCATGCCTAGATAATATGATTTAAGATAATATGTTAAACAGCCCAACCTGATTTACTGTCTCCCCATAATACCAATCATATTGGCATCACGCAATTAATCACTCCACCTAAGTTCTGAATTTTCCTCATTCCCTGTTTCTCAGATTTTCACATGTGATTATTTGGTAAACATCTACCTCCCACATGAAGCTATAATTTCTGGGAGTACCAGTGAACTTGGGTTTTTTTGTTTTGTTTACTAAAATATTCACTGCATCCTTGATGCTTGGAAGAGAGTCTGGCACATAGTAAGCACTCAATAATTACTTGTTAAATAAACAAGTGAAAATGTTAACACCCTTGAGAGAATCGGACTGTGCAGCATAATGTCCATCTTAGAATCTATTGTGTTACCCAAGCTCTCAAAAAAATTTAAATGACGAATTGAGATGCTCTTGGGAAAAGAAGTAATTTAACGTGTTAGAATTCATTGGCTTTAGAAGATCAGTTTCAGAAAACAGATTCATAGAACTTAAAAAAATACCTAAATAAAAAGGGACATATCCCTGGGCAAAAGTGAAGACAGATTCTTGTTGTTTAGAACATTCCTAAGTTCATCTTGATGTTGAATACTCACATTCCTTTTGTGAAATTTGTTTAGATAATTTTCTCCATCCCATGTTGGCAACAAAGCAGAATTGGATTGATTAAAGAACTCAACTCAGTTCCTAACTGTTGCACAAGTCACCAGAAGGTTCATTCTGGGTGTATTTTGAGTTTGGTCTGTATCTCCCACATTTATTATGGGAATTAACAGGAATACTCAGACCCAAGCTGATATATCAAGAACTCAAAGGGTTAGAACTATTTTATCTCCTTTCACCAATAGAATAAGGAATTCTTCCTTCTCCCCACAAAACAATGTCAAATTAGACCTGAAGCTCTGATGACAGCAACCTCAATTCTATCTGTTCTATAGCAGTAGAAATGAAATGCCAGCTCACATATAAACCACATGCATAATTTCAAATTTTCTAGTAGCCATATTAAAAAAGGAACAGAAAATAATTTTTGTAGCTTAAATATTTAAAGTATATCATTTCAGCATGTAATCAGAAAGAAAAATTGAAATATTTTATATTCATTTCTTTTTACTGTCTTTTGAAATGTGGTGCATACTTTGCATTTACAGCACATTGTAATTCAAAGTAGCTACATTATTCTAGTGAAAAAAGTCCAAGTTGTGACAATTCTGGCAAGTTTTAATAGATTTGATGTGCAAGACCCATTAGAAGCCACAGTGGTCTCCTGATCTTGACTCCCAACCTTTATGCAGTTCCTGGGCTCATGCAGCTGTTAATGTACATCTCAACCTTATCCAAGCTGAGTATATAGTCCAGGGACAGAGAGAAACCCCTTGTGTGTCAGCACAGCCAGACAGAGGTGATTAAATCCAAACTGACCCGCATCTCAATGCACAGTCCCTTGACACTCAGTCTAATTTGGACTTGTTTTTCTTTTTCTAGATAGCTCTAAAAGATCACATCGTATACTTTCAGACAAAGTACCTGCAAATATTAATATATAGAGTGATTTTAAATACGGGATTTTAATATAGATGAGTAGTGAATTAGTGATGGATGAACTAACTCATATTTTCATGAAGACTAAATGCATTTTCTCAAAATTTAAAAAAGTTTTATGTGTGTATGTATGTGTGCCTGTATGTGTGTGTGTGTAAGCATATGTGTGTATGTGGGTGCCCACAGAGACCAGGAGAGGGCACTGGACCCTTTGGAGCTAGAGTTACAGGTGTTTGTAGTTCGCCTAGCATGAGTTCTGGGATCTGATCACTGATCCTCGAGACAAAGCAACCAGGATTCTTAACTCAGCACCATCTCTCCACCTCCTTTAGTATTTTCATGTGCAACAAATCATGAAGGTTATTCTGTGGATCTGACCTTAGCCTTGGGTGATTTTCAAGCTCTGTTCTTTATAACCACTGCTCCTGCAAAGCCCTGCTGTAGGGATGTCTTCGTCAGGGAGCACAGGAAGCCTGGATGAAGAGTGGCAGGCAGCCAGGCTCACCATCCTTCCCCAGTCACCTTGTCCTAACCGTCATTTTTGCCTTCACGTGTTTTTCTTTTAATGCTTCTCGGCGAGGTCTGGTATGAATAAACGGTTCAGGGGCCAAATAGAAAGCCGCCCACGTGCGGGAGTTGTCTCTGTTTTGATTCAGCCCGAATCTCGTCTCTGCGCTTCCCATATTGCATTTTTGCCCTACCATCTGTGAGGAGATGTCCACTTTTTTCCTTAGGGGCTTTCTTACTAAGCGTTTAGCCTTTTCTCACACAATTGCTCAAAGAAAAGCCTTTCAATACCACATTGTTTCAGCTCATATTTATTGTCTTTATTGTTCTCTTTTTAGTAATATAATAGATGCTTATGGGAGGAAAGCGAAAAAAAAAAAACTAAAGAAGAAAATAAAAGTCACCCACAATTGCATCACAGAGAACCTGTTAATATTTTGATTTATTTCCTTGTAATTTTTAGTATGTATATATTTTAAAGTAAATTGGAATCACATTTTACATGGTTTTCATTATCATAATCCTGTTTCTATTTCGTGAAAGCATAATTGTTATTAGCTTTTAAAATTCTTAAATCATGTGTGTCTCGTGATTTACTTAGCAGTTCCTCTGTTGTTGGAAACGTCAAGTGTTTGTGATTTTTCTTCATTAAAAGTTATGCTTTAGTTAACATTCCTGTTTAAAATTGGTACTTCAGTGAACATTGTTGTTCATAAAATTTTAACTACTTCTCTGAACTTATTATATAGGAATGAAATTACTAAACCTTTCTAAACATTTATTGTGTATATTGCTAAAACATTGCTCTGTTGTATCAAACGCAACCCCAACTGAATATGTGTCAGCCTAAACTCACCCTTTCTAGCTTTCAGTTCAATACTTGAAAGCAGTCTTTTTCAATTAAAATTAATTTTAGAAATAACTCCATATGTTTTGTAAGTCACTATAGCTTACTATGGAGTATACACATACATGCGTGTAATATTCTCCTGTTTCGGAGAATCCAGGCTACTATAATAAAGTATAATAGAAAGGGTGGTGTATAAACAATAGAAATTTATTTCTTATGGTCCATAGGCTGGAAGTTCAAGACCAGGGTGATAGCAATGGTTGGGCTCTGAGTAATGACTGATTGTTAAGCTGTAGGACTTTGCCTTCTTCCTGTGGCAGAAAAAGCAGGAGAGAGCTTTCTACAGTCTCTCTTCAAGGTCACTATTCATTTGACTTCCATTCTGATAAGAATTACTTTGCAGATGTCTCACCTCCAAACACCATCATATCAAGGGTTAAAATTCTAGCATGAGTTTTGGAAGGGCACAGACATTCATTCTATAAAAGTTCCTATGGCAAATTTTCTTCTGAGATGTTAATGATTTAAAAATTATTAATATAGTTTAAAATTAATTTATTTTTACTTTATGTGTAAGAGTATGTTGCCTGCATGTAAGTGTACCTGTGCATGCTGTGCCTGCTGAAGCTGGAAGATGGCATTGGGTCTCTTGGAACTGGAGTTACAGATGGTTGTTGCTGCCATGTGGGTGTGGGGAACTAAATTCAGGTCCTCTGCAAAAGCAGCCAGTGTACTTAACTGCTGAACCATCTCTCCAGCCCCTCATATGAGTTTTTGATGTGTTCAGGCCAACAAGTCTCAGTCTATTATACTCATTATGAGGGCAAATGCCCATTTCTCTTCATGTTTCAGTTCTGTTGGCTATTTGCTTTGTTGGACTGGTGTGTGTGTGTGTGTGTGTGTGGAGAGAGAGAGACAGAGACAGAGACAAAGACTTGTTCATAAGCACTCTTCTAATCCCTATTCATTCTATCATCATGAGTTTCTATGATTTCTGTTACACCAAACACTCATAGACTTTACCTCTCCAGTCCAAGGATTCAAGATAGAAACCTTGAGCTATGTTGGATATATTTTATGTATCAGAGGGGAAAGTGGATGTATAAGAATGAATTACATCATATTAAAAAAACTGTATCACACTGATTTTAAAAAGGCAAATGCAATACAAAATTAAGAAAGGCCTTTGAAACTTCTGACTTCTTTTGGGCAGGAGGAAGGTAGGAATGATTACTCAACTACCGCCACAGGCCACTTTTATGGAAGGAGAACTAGAATATAGACAGCAGAGCCAAAAGTCATGGAGACAAATAATTTCACCCCTATGAGACTAAATGAAGATAAAAGAAAGATATTCTTAGATATACTTCCCAAGTGCTAAGGACAATGATGGCTTGAGCCGCTGTCAAATGGACATTTACACTGCAAATGCAATGCTATGCTATGCTGGGTGCTTTGTGGGATGTGATGGCTAATTGTATGTGTCAGTCTGACTAGGCCACAGGATGCCAAGATATTTGACCAACCATTTCTTCTTAGTGTTCCTTGGAGGGTGTTTCAGGATAATTTTAATATTTAAATTGAGGAAAGCAGATTGTCCTCTCTAATTTATGTGGGACCCATCCAATAAATAGGAAGTCTTCATAGAACAAAAGGTTGACTTTCCCAAGAATAAGAGAGTCTCATCGCCTGACTAACAGAGCTCAGACATTTGACCCCTTTGCCTTCAGAACTGGACTGAAACACTAACTCTTCTTGGGCTTCAAGGCTACTGACTATTGGAGTGAGTCTGTACCAGTGGTTCGCCTGGTTCTCAGGTCTTTAGACTCAAACTAGAACTGTAGCATTTGTTCTTCTGGGTCTCCAGCTTGCTAACTGCAGATCTTTTTCTTGTCAACCTCTCTAATCACATGAGTCAATTTATTCTAAACTCTATACACACATACACACACACACACACACACACACACACACACACATTCTATAAATCCTTTTTTCTCTGGAGGGCACTGCCTAATACATAACTTGAGTTATATATGACTTGTGTCTATTTCTTAGACCTAACTCAGAAACGGTATTCAAAGAAATTTACCTATGGAACCACAAGTGAGGAGCTCTAACTGAACTTAGGCCTGACTGACACGGTTTAGATGGATGTCAAAATTGAAATGATTTGTCAGGGTCCTAGAAAGGATATTCTGGTTTTTGTCTCTGTAACAAATGCCTTAAAGAAATTCCTTGAAAGGTGAGACTGTTCATTTGAGCTCATGATTTCAGAAGTTTCAGTGTGTGGTCACTGGTTCAATTTTTTTCTGAGCCTCTGGTAAGCCAATACTTCATGGTGGAAGGGTGTGGTGGATGATCGCCAGAAAGCAGAGGTGCCTAGGACAAGGCTCCCAAAGTTCAACCCCAGTGACCTACTTCCTAAAGCTAGGCACCATCTCCAAAAGGTCCTATCACATTCTAACATCATCAAACCATGATGGATTGATCTATTGGATTAGTCATAGTTTTCTTGGTTTAGTCACTTCTCAATAATTGGACCCACCATTTGGGGACCAAAACTTCAACACATGAGCTTCTCAGTGTGACACTTCATACCCAAACCATAACAGAGGGGGGATACATTTAGCATGTGAAAACACTGTAAATAATTTATGGTGACACTTTATTTTGTACCAATATGATGTAGATCTATGTGCCTTCCCCTTAAGTTTGGGTAGATTTGTGACTTGCTTTTAATCAATGGAATGCAGCAGAAATGAATCTGCATAGTTTTCAAATCTAAATTAGAAAAGGCAATAAAGCTTCCACCTTATTTTCCAAAAAAATGTTCTATTTTGGACCTCCATGTGGTGATGTAAGAATTTGACCTTCCTGAGGCTTCTATGCTCCAATCATAGTTAGATACTTGGCAAGCCTAAGTTCTCTGGCCAGTAGCCTCATATGAAGTCCCAGTTGGCAGAGAAACCATAGGATTTATTGAGTGAAGACAGGTCCAGAGGATTCAGGCCAGTCTTCACCTATTGAGTTCTCCTCAGATTCTACGTCTTTCAGATCCAGACATTGAAGAACAATAAGAAGCCATCTTAGCTATGCTCTTTTAGAGCAGTACCCTATAAAACCTATAAGCAAAAGAAAAAAAAATCACTGTATGTCACTCCAGTTTTTGAGACATTGTTACACAGCTGTAGCAAATGGGACACATTTCACAATCAACATGGCTGTTTCTAATCACGTGATCCCAGTTTTCCAGCCTCTTGAAAGGTCTTGTCAATTTCGCCTTCTACATTTCTGTTGTTGCTTCCATCTGATTTTTTTTTAGTTCCAACAACAGCCTTTTTTAAGACTATATCTTAATGCCTGGATCAGTTATTTCCAAACTGATCTTCCACTTTTTAGGCTGAAACCTGGGGATTATTTTCAGTATAAAAAGTTGTTTTATGCCTCCTATTCCTCACCCCCTCACTCTAATGCGTCCATATTGCTTTTAAGGTAAAACTAACATAATAACTTCTCCCACACATCTCTTTAGCCAGCCTCACCTGGTTCCATATTCTGACCCTTGTTCTCTATTTTCTAAATGCGTTAGCTTTTCCAATTTAGCATCCAGGATTTGATTTGCAAAATTATCTTTAATAAATGCTCCCAGCCTTGTGGGTGTCGCCCTTTTCTCCTATTGTTTCTGCTTTGAAAGATTAGATTTCTGTTTTAATATTCTTAGTTCTTAAATGTACTGTGCTTGTCTTCCTTTTGCTTGACAGACAGCTACTTGTTCTCTGTAGAAAGGCTGTGTAAAGGAAACTGCCTTGGTTCAGAGCGTTGATGATCCTTGGCTTTTAGTCTCTAAAAGGAGATAGGCTATGACCCAGGAGAGAGACTATGATTTGTGGATAAATGTCCACCAAGTTATGCCTTGCCTGTGTGGGGCCAGTGTCAGAAACCAAGTGAGAAGGGTGAAGGGAAGGAAGATGGAGGAGGTCAGCTACTGACTACCATCTTTCCATCCCAACCATATCTCGCATGAGAAAGGAGCTCCTGAGCCCAGAAAAATCCAGGGGGTAGGATGATCCAAGTCCCTGAAAGAGAGTTGAGAATAATTTGTGCATCTCCAGTCTCTCCCAGAAGACAGCAGATTCTGTCAGTCCTGACCCTCATGTTCTGGAGCTCAAATGAGATTTAAGGCTCAGACTCTGTGGGCTTCTCACTATTTACAATAGATACAAGTCTTTTAGAAAAGCCAAAACAAATTCATAAACAGAGAAAGAACTGGCTATGCTGAGAGCAACGGTCAAAGGCGTAGAACACTCATACATCATTCCAGTTTACCAATATATCTTTCACCTAGCACTCTGCCAAATTGCCTAGGAAGAGCTTTCCCGAAGCCTCACGTTATACACGTTATACCAAATCTCTGCATCATGTATTAGTATAATACCATGTCCCTTTCTGGAAATACCAATCACACTTTAAATTTGTATCTCTTCTTTAATTTGTATCATTCCTTTATTCATATCTAACCTTATCCTTCCCACTCCCACATATTTCTAGTAGTGGGCAGTGAGAAATGACCCATGAATACTTACCAAATGTATTAATTCAGATATAAAACTGTATGTGGTAAACATATTGATCTTTTGTTTTATTAATCATATTGATTTAGTTAATACTTAGAAAGTTATATTAGATATTATCTTTAAAATTCTTCTAATTGTTATAAATGCATTCTTATGTTTACACACACATAACACACACAGAGTATTATATTTTCAAGAAAAAGATATAATCTATATTTTTCTAACTACTTTTTATTCCTTGGAACATCTTTTGTGGAAAATTTTACTTTTTACCCATTAGTTTGGGAGTCTACCTTTAATTTAAGTACTAGAAAACAGTAGCTCTAGTAGTGAAGTTGCTTAAGGCATTGCCAGTGTTCAACCTACCATGACTTTATCTCTCTTTAATTATATTATTATGTTCTGTTAAGCAAAGCCTCAAGACTAATTTGCCTTCACAAATTTCATAGTCTTTCATTTGAACCAGTTCTTGCATGTAGGGCACAATGCAGGATGAGTCTTAGCCAGGTCACCTGCTATGAGGAATAGAGGAATGGTTCCCGTGGGCGTGGTGCTCAGCTCTGGCTAGTTGTGATACCAGCTTCTGCCCAGCATCTGGAAAGAACCTGCACCGAGATGATCTACCTGGGGACAGACTACTGTTGGCTGAAGTTGGGGCCCCACCCCATAAGGCCATTGGCTAACCAGACCTATAAGACCCCTTGCACTTCCTTGAATAAATGAGCTTGCAGCAGCTTTCCACCGCCTGCTTCTCACTCAGCCCCTGGAGTCTGTGTGTTTTGATTCCACGCCTACTCACCCCGCTTGGTGGAGACCCTTCATCCCCTCGGGCTGGCCCCAAGCACAGGGACCTCCAACGCTTGCAGACTTCAGAGCTCATCTATGCTAGCCATCCAGGATTTTGATTACTCTTTAATCCAGGACCAAAGGCAAGAACAAGACTCAATCACTTTAATATTAGATACTTGATGCTTGAAGTTCAGACTTAGCACAGGCCAGAATTAAAGACTGAGAAGCATGTAGGAAAACTATTGTTGTCCTGGTCACACCTATAGCTTTATCGTGTTATACCATGCTTTGTTGAGCAAATGTTAGAGACACAGTGAACAGAAAACTCATTATTGAGATACGTATATTTATCAGCATAAAGATAACTTCAGTGCATATCCCTCCGTCCATTTCTTTGTTTTCTCCCTGATTTTTGAATTAGATCTATTAAAAATCTACATCTTTTTATTACATATTCATATTTTGAGTCTTCTGCTTTTCAAATGCTAGATTTCTTCTTTAACTTATAGTTTTCTAAATTTTTATCTCGTCGTTTGTTTCACTTTCTGAGTTGAATACATAGTTGGCACAATTAATTTTTTTGACATTTTGGAATATTGAAAACATACATATTCTTGTTATTTGCTATTCAATTACAAATTTTAGGTGAACAACATGATGTTTTGAAATAGATACTTGTTGATGGCAAAAACAAAATAATTAACATAGCCACTATCTCACGTATTTATTAATTTGTGGTAAGAACACTTACTATCTCCTGTCTCGGCAACTATCAAGTATACAATAAACTGTTATAACCACAGTCACCACACTGTGCAGTAAATGACTGAAGTTTCTATTGTTTAACTGAAATTTGTATCCTTTGAGAAGTATCTCTCCAGCTCCCCACACGCTGCTTCTAGTCTCAGAACCTGGTGACTACCACTATGTTTTTTCATGAGCTAAACATGTTAGATTCCACATACAAGTGAGATCGTGTGCTATTTGTCTTTCTTTGCCTGGCTTTTTCCACTTAACATAATGCCTTCTGTGTTGATCCATGTTATTGTAAATATACACGATAGGAGAAGTATTTGCAAACCATGTGTGTGAAAAGGAGCCAATATTTAAATTTATAAAGAAGTCATAAAACTTCATTGCAAGAATTGTAACTCAAAATGACTACAGTTAACAATAACAAAGGGCCCAAGACACAGTTTCTCAGAAGATGACCTGTGATTGGTCAACAGATATATGATGAAAATGTGCACTGTCACAACTCATCACCACCGTGAGACAGCAAACTACACTTGTTAGAATGACTGCCCTCAAAAAGGCAACAGGGTATGTGCAATACCCTGACAACACAGTTTCCTTGTATCCATCTGTCACCTCTGGTCCTGAATCTTGGTTGTCTAGTGTTTTCCTTAGACATGACATTGCTGACTATGTTAACCTTCCTCACCTGGGCAAAGCAGTGTTGGTTAATTTTCTCCCCAAGTTTCCTCCCATCACTCCCTCCTGTTTTCATAGTTTGCTCACTGGAAGCAATGATGAAGAACAGCCAACAGTTGGGCTTGGGAGGGAGGTTAAGTGCCACCTACTTGAAAGGGGATGTTTTTCCACATTAAATTTTATTTTGAGACTTCCTTAATTCGTACTTGACTTGTGAATTTCTGTCTGTCTGGCTTTGTAAAATTTTTGTTAACTTGCATCATTTTATTTTTAATATTCTGCTTTTATGGCTGGATTTTATGTGCTGCTATTTGTCTTTTATCAGAGGGCTTTTTAATTAACTTTATTGATTGACTTCTAAATGTTGGTGCTTGCTTCTAACATGTTCATTAGAAAGGGGCAGCTCACCAAGCCTGAGCATGTCAGGAAGTTCTGTGCTACGGTGGAGTGTGCAACTGTCTACTGTGTGACAGATGAATTTTCTCGATGAGATCAGTCTAACTCTCATATCAGTGAGCTGACAGGGGGCACTTTAAACCTTGATTGGTACAGTGAGTCATTTCTAAGCTGAGAATGTGACCTAAAAAGAAATCTCTTATTTTGTAACACCATAATCTTTTTGATTCAAATTTTAATAGCTACCATTTGTGTTCTTGGCATTATCCTGGACTCTTTTTGTAGAACAACTTATTTTACCTTCTCAACAATCTTTGAGGGCAAGCCTTGTTCTTCCTATTTTAAAGAGCAGAAGTCACAACATAAAGGTAGAGGAAAGAAGGGGCCTACCTCAGATGAGTTGAACAGATTCTGGATTCATTCCTGCCGTACGAGGATACCTACAAAAACACAGGCTGAGGTGGGCACAGTATTTGCACTTTAGGAGTTTGAAGACTGTGATAAATAAACAGTTTACATTTCACAAAAATGGAAGTATTTACAGCATGCTTTGTGCCATGAAAATAAAGTTTACAGATGGAGGTCTCACTGGCATTTAAACACCAAGCTTTTTGGCTGTGAGTTAGTGACTCAGATGAGAGGAATGGACGCAACTGGTGTATTATTTCTCTGCCAGGAAACTGAAAGTTTTGAAAGATTTAACAACTTTCATAGATATTCCACTTGTTCTTAGTACACAAATGAGATTCTTTTTTTTTTTTTTTCCAAATTTTAAAATTAACCTATTTAGCTGCTCATGGAGGCACATGCCTGTAATCCCAGTATTTCAGCGGCAGAGGCAGGTGAATCTCAATGAGATCTATGCTGGTCTGATATACATAGTGAGTTCCAGGCCAACTGGGGTTACAGGGAGACTCTCTCTCTCTCTCTCCATATAGATAGATAGATAGATAGATAGATAGATAGATAGATAGATTTTTTTTAAATAGATAACTGACAGACCTTTCAGAGAATTAACAACATGAGTTTGGAATGTTGAGAGATTTCTAACACTATTGTCCTAATACAATAATGGACTACCTGATTGTATGAGCTCCCTCCACCCCCGCTCTGTCCCCACCTAACTGCAAGGTATAATTTCCAATAAAAATTTTTAGAGGTGGGAAAGATGGCTCAGTGGTTAAGAGAACTGGCTGCTCTTATAGAGGATTTGGAATCAATTACCAGCACCTTCATGGCAGCTATTAACCCTGCCACTCTATGTCCAGGGGGTCTGATGCCCCCTTCTGACCTCCAAGGGCATTGCATGACACGGGTGCACTTCCATACATGCAGGCAAAGCACTCATATGCATAAAATAAAAATAATAATTAAAATATAAATAAAATTTCAAAACCAAACCCATTTTTAAGGAAATAGAAGATATTCTTGGTAGACTCTGTTAATGTGTTTGCAGAGCATTAAAGTTTAGTTGAAAAAATTAAAGTCTACCATCTTATTTTCCAAAACATGATATTCAGCACTCAAAATATGCTCAACGTTAGCTTATAAAATACCTTTGAACTGAAAATATTGCAGATTTTTAAAAAATCAAAACTTTTACAATCTTTTATCCATATGGAATATTATAACCGGATTTAATTGAGGTTCTTAAAATTTGATACTTGCTAAAAAGGCCTTTACTGAAAATTGGACATTTTGTCACACATTATGGAATTGGATGGCATTTCTAATGACATGTCCAGACTCCTGCACGTAGTCTCTGTCTGTCTGCAGTGCGCAGGTGAATCTTAGCAGACACTGGAGGTGGTAAGGTATTTAAATCCTAGTGTACTGAATGAACTTTAAGAATTTCTAATTTCTATTTGTGAGGCAGGTAAAAAAAATAGTTTATTTAGATTATTGGATGTTATATTGAGCTTTTAAAAATGTTTTTATTATATCCCAAACTGGAGCAAATCAGAAAATACAAACCTTTAAGAGACTGTATTTACTTCTTAGAAGACATTTGCTAGTAAAATTGTTCTCTGCTTTCATTTATTTTTATTTTTATTTTAAAAGCTAAAGCCAAGCCAGGAAGAAGACGAGACGAGAAACCCCAAATCTAGGTAGGCAGTGTTGGGGCAAAGGTCAGCATTATGAACTAAGGCAGACAGCACCTTGGTAACCGTGATCAATGGTTCCCCAGACACCCCTCCAAGCCTGGTACACTTTCCTATCTTGTGAGTATTCCCTCCCTGGAGGTAGATACTATGAAAGGAAATGTATTTTTCAGAATTCTCTTCCAAAACTGTGTTTCATATAGAAAACATTTCATTTTCTTATTTCCAGCAAGATATTCAGGCCTTGGTCAGCCATGCACTCGTTCACCTTAGTTGATACTATAAAGGCTTAAAAGGAAAAGGAAAGGCTTATATTTGACGGGCACGCCCATATTTTAACCTATATTTATGTTATCCAAACCTCTTGAGTTTTAAACTCATTTGAAAGTGCTATGAAAGCCAGTTATGATGACTCATACCTATAATATGCACTCAGAAAATTGAGGCAGGAGGATTGCTATGAGTTCATGGCCAGTGTAGGCCACAGAGCAAGGAGACCTGTCTCCAGAAAACTAAAAATAAATGAGTAAATAAGCAAAGCACTGTGATGTTTGCAGAAAAGCCATTCATTTTCTTCTAATTTTCATCAGAGTGGAAGGTATTTCAGAAGTTTTAAAAAGAAATACAGTTTGGCACGGTTGCTTCCGGAAGCAGCTGACCAATGTGGTTCTTAAATAATTCTTCTAATTTTATATTTCTTGGAACGGGGTAAAAAATGTGGAGGGTTTCAAAGAGGAGTAATGCTTAATATATTTTTATTCTAGTCTATTCTGAAAAACAAACAGCCTGAAAGACAAAGATATCTACCCTACACCTCTAATTAAAAAGCACCAAATGCCTTTAATTTAAAAATATTATTTTTATTTTATGTGAACAAATGTATTGCCCACATTAGATAGGTGCACCCTTGTCATGAAATGCCCAGGGAGGTCAGAAGAAGGCATAGGACCCCTGTTTCAGACATGTAGGTTCTGGGAATCGAACCTACATGTCTGAGGAATCAGGTCCTCTACAACAAAAATCAATGCTTTTAACCCCTGAGCCAACTCTCCAGCCCCTGGGCTCATATTTTAAATTATTTTAGTGAATAAACCAAGTGAATCGATCAGTTAACACAGATAACTATACTATAATCCATTACAAGGTCAAGAAAATAGGAACTGACTAAACATAATCACTGATATAATAATAGTAAAAAGAATGTTTAATATACAAATCATTGTGGATATAAAATATTCCCTCATTATACATTAACTGAAAATGATAAAAATGCATTAAACTGCTGTTATAGGGACTGGAGAGACGACTCAGTAGTTAAGAGCACTAACTACTCTCAAAGAGAACCTGAGTTCAGTTCCTAGCACCCACATCAGGAGGCTCACAGTCACCTCCAAGCCTCCTGTAACTCCAGCTCTGGGGATATCCTCTGGCTTCCAATTGTGCTTGCACACACACACAACACACACACAGTCACACATGCACAGAAATAAAAATAAACCTTAAGAAAATCACTATTATAATTTAGTCACATTGTTCCTCAAATGCTAAATCAAAAACTATAGGGGTGCTTGCTAAGATGGTTTACTTTCCTCATCAAGTTCAAGACATGCAGTAGAGTTAAGTTAGCTCATGTTAGATAAATACATACTTAATTGCAGGTACATTTCCTCTGAAGTAAGCCTGCTCTAACCAAGCCATGGAAAACTATATAAACAGGTATCAAATAGTAAATCTATGTATGAGGCACATTTCAATTTATTCACAATCTTGATTGAAGCCAAAAGTTAAACGGTATGAAAATGTTTTAGTCATCAATTACAAGGAATTATGTGATTCAGTTACCACCTATAATCCATCTCATCATGCACCTCCACACCTAGCCACTTGGCAATATTTGGCGGGAAAAAAATGGTCAACACATTAATTGGGGGGGGAAGGAAAGGAAGAAGAAAAGGACTTTTATGTAGACATTATTCCCATAAATAAATAATAATAAATGAATAAATAATTTTTACAAGGCACAGTGGTAAAGTTTGCATATGATGTTGACAAAGTTTGAAGAGTGGATATAGTTAGATTGCTCCAATTTTTGCTTTGTTCTTCTCTACCTTTGTCTTCTCCAGCCTCTTGTCACCCCATCTTCTAATGACCACCTACAGGACTCTTCAGCTGAAGGTGCTAAGTTAGGAAGTGTACCAGAAATCTCAGCGCATCATTGAGTGGCACTTAAAACGACACCACCTCACTTAGGAGCCATGATGTTTTTCCTGCCAAAGTTGAGACCTGTGTAAGAGGTGATTTGCAACTTCTCACATTTCAGTCTATCTTACTTTAACCGAATACCTTATCACTCTTTAGGGTAAAGTCTCTTAGTAACAGGTCCCTTACAAACCATCTCCTTTTCCCCAGAGCTACCTGGATTCTTGTGCTCTGTCCACTGACTAGTGCTGGTTATGACTGGATAGATCTCCCAGAAATCAGACTCAGTGTCTCACTGCTACCTAAAGAAAAAACAACAAATCAAAAATTATTGCTATTCTCCTCATTTATTAATTTGTTCACTCATTCCTCTATTTTTCATTAATTAATTTTTATTTTATGTGTGTAAGTATTTTGCCTGCACGAATGTAAGTGCATCCATGTGTGCAGTGCCTGCAGAGGCCAGAAGAGGGCGTCAGATCCCCTGGAACTGGAGTTACAGATGGGTTGGTAACCACAATGTGGGCACTGGGAATCAAACCCAGGTCCTCTGCAAGAGCAGCCAGTGCTCTTAACTGCTGTGCTGTCTCTCCAGTTCCCATCCCTCCATTTATTAATTAATATATTTATTTATCTATTTGGTATGCTCAAGAGAAATTTTAAAGGCAAAACTACCAGAGTATAGTCACTGATTAGATCTAGTTGGAGATTAAAGGGGAAGCCTGAGTTGGTTCTGATTCTGACTTTGCCAAGTGTCAGCTACCCTTTTCTTCTGTCCTGGGCCGCTTAGCCTCTCTCTAACACATTCATTTTTTTCTACAGCTGTGTATTTGAACTACTTGAGTAGGCTGTCTCCACACCCACAATCTGACCTAAATTTTCTTTGAAATTGTTGATTTCAAATTAGACACTAAACTATTTAGGAAACAGTTTTCCTTTTTCACTATTTAGTTAGTATAAATGACTATTTCAATTCCATATTCCAAAAGATGCCCTTTAAAGAAATAGTAATTGGATAAGTCAAATGTCTTTAGGTGTTTTATGAAGAATAGTGAAATATTTAATAAGCAATGGAGTTGAGATATATATTACTCTTTCTATGGAAGTTTTCTATGACTATTAATTTTTGTGTCATATCTTATAATGGAAGGTAATAATTAAAATTTGTAGAATAATAGAAAAAACATGACATAAAATAATACTTTTTGAAAATTGTGAAATTGAGGACTTGAAGTCTATTGGGATATTTTAAGGGCACAACTTGTGTTTTTATAAGGTGGTTTGGTAAAGCAAATACTTCATATATAAAATACATGTAATTGACTGCCAGACAGGTGTTAAAGGCTGGCTTTGATTTGGTCTTGTTTTTCTTTTTTCTTTTTTCATGTATGAGTAAACTCTATGTTGAACTAATTGGATTAGAGCCCACCTCTGTCAACTGATGATTGGTGATTAGAATAGACCGACCTAGTGTAACTCCCATTGGTATGTCAGCAAAGAAAACATTGGTGATGAAGCTGTTTTCACATGAAATTCTTCTGGAGAGATTATTGTGACTGTCTTCCTTCATTCTACATATGTTTGAAGAAGTTAGGAATGGCAAATATCACTTTTTGATCATGATTTTGCAAATAAATGAATACTAAATGAACAGTTATTCTTGTTACAGCTTGGTTATTTTTAGACATCATAAGTTCTTATTTTCTTATTTTATTTTTTAAAATTCTGGTCTGTTCAGTGTCTAAGTATTTTTTTCCCAAGATGTTGGAAACTAAAATGAAGGATTATTTTAATAGTCTTATTTTTTTTTCTAAATCTTCATTTCTTTCTGAAAACATTAAAGCTAAGACAAGAAGATGAGCTGAGAAGACACAGGGACTTGACCTTCGTTTCAATAAAAATAAACTTGCAATTTCGTAATTGTAATTTATTAGCCACCTTCAGTATGCTTTAGTGACACTCTCATTAGCCAGTGTCATCTAACACTGAATTTCCAAAAATTCTAAGTGCTCTCTATGTCAACAGGCAAACAAACTCAAACATCTGTTTAGAACAGTTTCCCCACAAATACATAACTATGGAAACAAACAAAGTCATTGGGAAAGAAAAAAAAATGATAACGTCAGGATCCAGGAGCAGGACTGACTGACTGACCTGATCTCACTACTAGGTATCTAGGATGACTGAGTTCTTTCAGAGCCCAGTGCTGTCTCAGCTCATGGGTATGTACATAATGGTTGCATTACATGTGAAATATATTTGGCACATCATGAAACCATGATCTGAAAGGCATTCATGACCCTTGGGGATGAGAACTGGGATAGAATTAGATTTAAAATATGACAACTTTTATAGATACACACAGGCATAAGAGCATTCCATGAGAAAAAGATTGTTCAGTGACATGACAAGAAGACTTAATTCCCCTTCCCTAGATTATCTCAAAAATGCCATCATTTTAAGCAGAAAAGAATCTTGTATTTCTGTAGCAAAAATAGGGCCTTCTTTGCTTATACTGGGGGGGGGGGGTTTGGTTATCCAAGGACATCATTTCTTAGTCTTTAAGTACTCATTTCCTTAATCAAAATATTTTCTTAAAGAAAGAAAATGTTTAGGACCAGGAGATAACTAAGTCAGTAGAATGGATTGCCACTCAAACATGAGAATGTGAGTTTGATCCCTAGAACCCATGTCCAAAGTGAGTGTGGTGGTACATGCTTAAAATCCCAGCTGGGGAGGAGAGACAGGAAGGTCCCTGGGGATCATTGGCTGGCCAGCCTAGCCTAATTAACAAACCCTAAGTCCCAGTGAGAAGTTCTATCTCAAAACAACCAAGGTGAACTGTCCTTTAGAAACATTAGAGCTTTTCTTCTCCCTCACATATGCATGTGCACACATGCGGTATGCACTCCATATATGTTTGCACGTACCCACACACGTGAGAATACATATACGCATACAATCATACACACAAAAAATAAAATATTTATGGGGAAAATAAGATAACTAGTTTGGTGGCTGATGAGAGAGCTCACTAGTTAAGGGTACTTATTACTGTTGCAGAAGACCCAAGTTCTGTTCTCAGCATCCACATGGTGTCTCTCAACCACCAGTAACTCCAGTTCCATGGAATCTGATGTCTTCTTCTGGCCTCCATTAGCAGCTGTACATACGTGCATACACACATACACACAAATCAAAAGAAATATTTTAAAACCATGGCTAACTTAATGATTATCCTTTCTTCTCAATGATAAGCTTTAATCTTATAGAACATGAAAATAATATAAACATTTGTCCTCTCCCATATTAATTCAGGACATTAATCAACATAATTGAACAGAGTAATTGCAAAAGCATGAATTTAAAACTTAAATAGGAAAATGATGTTAGACAAAAGAGTAAAACAAATATTCACTATTGAAAAACCAGAGAAGGGCTAAGGAGAGAAGGCTCAGTGGTTAAGAGCACTGGCTACTCTTGCAAAGGACCCAGATTCAATTCCCAGAACCCACGTGGTGGCTAACAACCATCCTTTGTTCCAGTTCCAGGGGAACTGGCGCCCTCTTTTGACTTCTGCAGGCATTGCATGACACAGATGCACGTACCTACCTTCATACACATCAAAAAATTAAAAGATAATAACTAAAGCTTTTTTTAAAAAAAGAAAAATCAGAGAGAAAAAATACTAGAGAAAAAGAAATCAAAATAACCAGTGGCTTATGATTCAAAGATAATAAAAGTACCATTTTTGCGACCATTCAGTTTTTCAAACATGCATGCATGATCAATATCTGGTTGTAGCAATAAAATAATATTACATTTATTAGTGCAAACAAAGAACTTAACTTTGCTTCAGTTTTTCTTAACACCTTTTGGTAAAAGATGTTTTAAAATTCTCTGACTGGGATCTTCGAGATGACTCAGTAAATATGGGTGATTGTATCCAAGCCTGTTCAATTTGCTGGAAGGAGAGACTTGGCTGTCATAGACTGTCCTTTGACCTTCACATGCGTGCCTACACACACACACACACACACAATAAATGTAATTTTAAATTGCATCTAAGTTTAAATTAAATAGTGTCTGTTTACTTTGGACTATAAGAGTCAATCTCCATAGTGGCTTCTGTCTTCTTTTGAGTCTTTCTCAGACATGACCCTGGCAGTGAATCCCTTCCATGCAATCCTTAAGACAGCTGTCATCCTTGCCTCCTTGGTCTCTGGCCCCTGGCATTTCTGTCCTGCCATTGCTTTCTTCTGCATTTTGTCAAGAGAACCAGAATTCAAATATGTCTCATTTTGATGAAGGGTCAGCAGACTTATTGTGTAAATATCCATATAATAAACAAATTAAGCTTTGTGGGTCAGGAGGCAAAATCACAGAAATTACATGAGCATTTATAATTAAGAGAGAAAAATGGTTTCTGCATATTTTTTAGCTGACAAAATTTAAGTATAATAATAACAACTGAGTTCTACCATATTTAAATTAGCTGAGTAACTACCAAATAATATTTTAATATGCCTCTTAATGACAAAAATATGATTCTCCTTTGTTCAAGAGAAGAGAGTAGCGTTTTCCTTAATTAGAATTCAGAGTTAGTGTTCCCCATCATCCAAACTAGCTTTAAATGTTTACCTGCCAATGTTACTTGCATTGAGAAGGTATTGATTTCATCTTTCAAAATGCTTTTTTTCACACCAATAACATTGCCAAATGTTGCAATCCTCCCTATGATAGGTTTTAATCATATTTAGAACTTGAAATAGATTAGCAAAATTCTGTCAGATTCTTTTTTGATATCTGGCTTTTAGTGTGTTGTTACATGTCAGATTGGTCACCTCTGATGGAAGGTTAGGCTGACACTTCTCAACTGCAGTTTCAATGGTTCTCACCATGTGAAGATGTCTTTCCATTTTCACAGAGGTAAGAAAAGTGTTGCTGGAAGTCAAATTGAGTTTAGAAAACATTATGTTGCAAAATTTGGGTTGGGACGGAAATATTGACTCTTGTTTTATATGTGTGTGTGTGTGTGTGTGTGTGAGAGAGAGAGAGAGAGAGAGAGAGAGAGAGAGAGAGAGAAAGAGAAAGAGAGAGAGAGAGTTTATCTGCACCGTGTGCATGCAAGTGCCTGCACAAGCTAGAAGAGAGTGTCACATTGCTGGAAATGGAGTTATAGACAGTAGTTAGCCACCTGATGTAGGTGCTGGAAAGAGAACTTGAGTCCTTTATAAGAGCTATAAATTCTCTTAACCACTGAGCTCTTTTCCAGCTCAATGCTTTCTAAAATTTTTGCCTCGACATTATCTGTTACTTTCAATAAAGAAAGCATTCATTACTAAAATAACTACTGCAGTATATCTTTCACACATAGACTCCACATTGCCTTATAATTTTAGATTGAATTTACTAAGGAATGATTACATTTTTACAGAAAAATCTTACTTTCAAATCCCTTTAGTTTTCAGTAATACTGACTGAAGACTGTTCCTATTCAAGGAAATTCTTCAGGTTTAGTAAGCTTGGGTAACTGTCATTTTCTTTTCTGCACCTGTTTTTTTTCCATCATTAGTTTACACACAGCAGATTCCATTTGAGAGAATAATGAATTAGTGCATTCTCAATTAAGTTTGAACATAATTTCTTGAATATTTATGTCCTATAGACTATTCATAGACCATCATTTTTCAGTGTTATCAAACTAAGAATTGAGCCCTCAAATAAATAATAGATGAGTAATATTAATAACATCTTCTAATTCATCAACAATAAAGAAAGCAGGACTGGAGAGATGGCTTAGTGGTTCTTGCAGAAGACCCGGGTTGAAATCCCAGCACCCAGGTAACAACCATCTATAACTCCAGTTCCAGGGGATCTGACACTCTCTCCTGTCATCCTCAGGTACTGCATGACATGGGCACACTTATACACACGCAAGCAACACACTCATACACATAAAATTTTTTAAAAGCTTAAAAGAATAAAGAAAGCTACTAAAAATAATTTCCTGTTTCCTGAGTTAGCACACACCTTTAATCCTAGCACTTGGAGGCCAGGGAAGCAGAGGCAGGCATATTTCTGTGAGATGGAGACCGGCCTAGTCTACATAGTGAGTTCCAGGCCAGCTGGGGCTACAGAGAGACCCTGTCTCAAAAAGACAAAAAAGGAAAAATGGGGTGGGAGTTAAGACAGGTTCTCCCTTTTATCCTAGGATAAAGCAACTAAGATACTTAAGTTACAGCCTAGTGTTCAGTTCTGCCTCTTAATGAAGAACTTCCATTATGAAATATTATTGTAGCACTCTTTAGTCTGGTTATGCTGATGAATAGTGTGTGTGTGTGTTAACAGCACAGCTTTCAAAGTCTGTTTTCTCTTCTTTCTGTTTTGACATGTTGGGCACATGCTGTTAGTTCATAAAATTCATGTGGTATAGAAAGCACCAGGCATGGTGTTGAAGAGCTGTAGTTGCGTCACTCTGGTTTGCTGTGTATGGAAAGAGTTTGATGTGTGTGTCACATATGGTCTCTTACAACTATTTATGTTGGGCCGTAGAGCACAAAATCACAGAAATGTAATCCACACACAAGGGAGTATAATAAGTTATACGGAAAGAGACATAAAATAGGATGTTCCATTGTCGCTTTTTAGTATTAAAATTTGAATTTTGCATAACTTTCATGTGTCATGAAATGTATTTTCACTTGATTTCCTTTTTTATACTAAAAGAATTATATTTCTGACATTTTGTTCTGCACTCATGCAAAAGAAAAGAAAGGAAAAAGAATTAGCCTATTACAGTCATTTTGTACTCTTGGGGGCTGCCTCACGACTCTAATTTTGTGCCGAGATTATGAAAGAAGAACTTTTTCTATAGTCTCTATTTTGTATTGAGAAATAAGATATTTAAAAGTTATTCTGAGCATATTTGGCTTGCTCTTTTAATTAAGGTTGGGTGTGACAGTCACCGGAAAATGTCCTTCTTTTCACAGTAGACCATCTGGTAGGCCAACCCCATCAAAATGGGCACTGAGCTGATGAAACAATTACACATTCTAATCTTAAACTAAACCTTTTTCAAATACCTGGGCTGCTCAACATTGTTAATGGCCACGTTGTTAGTATAAGATTTTGTGCATGTATTATACATGCATTTTACATCATTTAAACCTTTCTCCAGCTTTGCCTTCCCCATTACACAGGTCTATTTTTCTCGAGGAAAAGTCTAAAGAGTTTTTAGTTGGTGGAACTACTTTTGCCACTTGCACTCTGTAAGACATCTTTGGGGTGACACCTTACTCAGTTTGCATCAAAGTGTCATGTTCTCTTAGGAGAATGACAGTGATATTTACTTTCCTGAAACATGGGCTAAAGATGAAAGATAAGATATTCTTTTATTTTTCGAATACCCATGTACGAATGATGTGTTTGGGATATATGATTTGGTTTCCTGATCTCAGGATCCCTTGATCCTCATCCCCTCTTTTGGATGGGGATGACCTACTAGATGATATACAGTGAAAAGAAAGAAGTTTTCCTGTGGCTGACAAGCTCAACTTTAATTACACAGTATTTACTTAAGATTATGTGACTTCTAGAACACATTCCAAATGCCTGAACTGTGTAGATCCTCGTCTGTTTGACTAAGTCAGGGTTGTCTTCACAGTTGCCCAAAAGAGAAACTTCCCTCTGCTCATGGAAACCGTGATATTAACCACAGAGGGAAGGACTGAAATGAAGGACTTAGGGGATTTCTTTGGGGAAACTGAGGTAGGAAGAAGGGGATTTTGTGAGGACCAAAGTACAGAGCATAGAGAAGCAACCACATTAATTGCACGGAATGAAGCTCCAGTTCCTTCCTTTTCATTCTGTCATCACCAATCAATCTGCCCATCTCAGCTAATCTTTGCATTTGAGTGTATTTACCATGGTGGAGTCTGGTAATCCAAGGAGACTGGTGGGGTTAGATGGAGAAATGGACAGAACAGCTTAGAGGGTGTCCCTTCAGCAGAGGGCAGAAGGAATTCGGATCTTTGGGGGGGATTATTCAGTTCCTTGAGTATACATCTTTACCGTTTTGAAAAACAATATTTTGTTTATCATTTTCATCTTATGTGTATGGGTGTATTGCCTGAATGTGTCAGTGGACCTGTGTCAAGCAGTGTCCTTGGAGATCAGAAGAGCATGTCGGATACCTTGGAACTGAAGATACAGACAGTTGTTAGCTGCCATGAAGGTGCTAGGAACTGAACCCAGGTCCTCTGAAAGAGCAGCCAGTGCTATTTCCTGCTGGGTCATTTCTCCAGCCCCAAATCTTTTGATTGTATCTCCAAGTGCATGGAGACTCTAGGGATGCAGATGAATTTTCTCCATTGTTAGAGATTTATGCTGTGTTTTATTGCCTTCGGTCAGTGTTCCTCAAGGTGGATTCAGGGGTCTCACACATTCCAGAGGGCTGAATGATCCAGAATATTTTCGGAATCTTACTAAGACAAATCTGCCTTTTTTCACTTTTATTCCATCACAAGCATTCCTATGACATCTCCACTGATGAATGGTGATGCACATGAGATTGCAGACTTTTTCTGTCAAGCTTGACATTGAAGCGATCTGCTAACATGTAAAACAGTACCACTCTTCTGCATTTATGTTTGCTGTAAAATATGGCTATTTTAATAAATATTTATGTTGTGATTCAAAGTATCATCTCCTTCCTCAAATTTATGTAGTCTTCATATTTCTTGTAGTATTTCAGGATTTCCATTTTATATTTAAACCTTAATAGCTCTGCAATTTATTTTAATGCATGGGATAGAACTTTTTCTTTCCTTAAGTGACCAACTGATACTCTTCCTTTTCAAAATCATTAAAATGTTACCTTTGTTATATTTGAGAGTCTTACAAACGCATTATTGTTTCTGGGTTTTTATTGTATCATACTTATCTTCTATATTAATGGCAGTGATGGATTTTTAAATATTTTGAAGTTGCATTATATATTTTATGTAGACTGCATCAAGAGTATGCTCATGATTCTTTTTCACGTTTATTTTCCAAAATAAAATTCTTTAGAAAAATAAATACTTCCAGGGTTACAAGTAAATATATGACTTATATGTAAAGTGTCACCAAAGTGCTGAAGAGTCTCTCTTAAAACTTGAAAACCCATACTGAGCCACTGCAAACTACTTTTCATTGACAATTACGTTCATTGTGATACAATCTGACATAACTTGGCCAGCGTCTCAACCCTTGCCTTACATGGAGAATAAAATATGCAAGCAGTAATCCTGTGTCTTTTGAAATTTTATCTACATTACTATTTTCTCCCCAAATCACTAGCCACACTTTTAAAAGTTATTATTGGAATATATTTATTATACATAATATGGGTGTCATTGTAATATTCTCTCTCTCTCTCTCTCTCTCTCTCTCTCTCTCTCTCTCTCTCTCCCTCTCTCTCTGAAACAAGGTCTCCCTGCAGCCTCAGCTGGCCTGGAATTCACTATGATGCTATGTTGACCAGGCTCCTCCGTCTCACAGAGATCGGCCTGTCTCTGCCTCCCGAGTGCTGGGATTAGAGCTATGGGCCACCATGCCCAGCCCTCACTGGGACATGGACATTCTTAAATCTACATAACGCATTTTGATCATGCCCCATCACCTCTTCCCTCTCTTGTCCCACATTCATTGCTACTGATTCATTCCTTTTCCTAGCTTCTGCTTTCATGTCTCCTTCCCTCCCTCCCTCCCTCCCTTCTTTCCTTCTTTCCTTCCTTCCTTTGCAACTTAATGCTTTTCACTTAGGTTGCTTACATCAGAAGCATGGGTTAGTGCCGGGACACCTTTCTAGTGGCTTCACACTGAAGAACGTTTCTCTCATCCTCCAGCCACCACTGACTTGCCTGTCAGTCCTCAGGAAAGGAGCGGATCTTGTGAGTCTCTCCACCCTCCAGGATAAGATATTAATGGCTCAGTCTCTTGCAGATAACCAGAACTGCTCTGAGTTTGAGAGTGTAGCAGCTATGCCCTGCCCTGACCACAGAGCACTCAAGGTTCTGCCGTTTCTTCCAGCTCGCACATGCTTTCTGTCCCAATTCCAAAATGCACTCTTAGCCTGGGTGGGAGTGATACAGATTTCTCATTTAGCAGTCACTCTTTTTATAATTATTACAAAGAAAGTAACAAGAATTGTCTGTTTCCACTTTCATAAGATTGCTATCGAATATGTTAATGAAAACAACCACTGTTGTTCAAGCCAAGGTGCCATAATTTTCTCCACTCCACTCGGATGCTGTCATGACTGTGTGGAAACTTGCTTTGGAAGTTCCCCTCCTGTTGCTTTGTAACAGCAGCTAAGCATGGTGTAAAAAAACCTAATACAGACTTGTAATGTCATAAGAGACTACATAGTTCTCTGTCACTATAATTATGATTATTCATTTATTTGTACTAAATATCTCCTTGACTTCCTTAAAAATTATTTATTTATTTTAATTTTGTGGATGAGTTGAGTGTTATGCCTGCAGGAAGTGTACCCATGTCATGCAGTACTAACAGAGAACAGAAGAGGGCATCGGTCCCCCCATAAATCAGATCACCTGGAACTGGAGTTGTGGACAGTTGTTAGCTGCCATGTGAGTGCTGGGATTTGAACCCAGTCCCTTTGCAAAAGCAGCCACTGAACCATCTTTCCAATCCTCTCCTTGACTTCTAATTCAATAAGTTTAAATGTTTTTTTCTCTTTTCTTTGCTTTTGAATTTATGTATCATGAATTTGCATGTAATAATATCTATACAGTCCTTTATGTGAAATATTTCATACATGGAATCTTTGAGATTTCTGTGTAAAATACCTGAGTCACCACTAACTTATTCCACATCTGGCTGCTTTTGAAAGTTTAAAGGGGTTTCCTGTGCTTTGTTGCCCTTTTCCCACTTTCTTCTCTTTTTCTCCGTGGATTCTTCAGTGCATCAATATCAAATAGCTGCAAGGACATCTGATATTTCCAAAGAGAGGATTTTCTTGTTGAAAAAAATCTTTCTGGAAACAGGGAATCATTTTTAGTTGACCACACTTAAAGTTCCAAAGTGAAAAGATTTGGAAAGTTTTTATTTCATTGCGTTTTGATGTTCACATGACGCAGACTCCCGTACTTAGTCTAGATGTCTTCCTTGGAATTACTGTTTTAAAAAATGATGTTGAGTAACAGTTTCTAGAATATAGCCTGATATATGTGACAATAATTCTGTCTATCCATGTACCTAGTCTTCCTCTGCATGACTTCTGTAAAATGAACTGTGTATGTAAGAGAATAGAACCACAGATCACAAAGAAACAAAATCAGAGTGATAATTAGCAGTGATACATTTTATATATATATATATATATACATATATATATATATATATATATATGAATGATGAAGGGAATTATTTCAGCCTTCCAGAGAATTTTTTTTAATTAGAAATCTAGTTAGCATAACCAGTGTTAGGTTTCCTTATATTATTTTCAACAAAATTTGTTTTTTAATTGATGCTTTTTCCTTATCTTCTCTGCCTGACCTTCCTTGTACCCTTCCAACAACCTGCCCTCTGAAAAAAAAATTTTAAAAATATTTTTGGATTAATGTGCTTGATTCTATGTGTGAAATTACTTTTATAAATCATAAAAGTTTAGAAGATAAGGAATATGGCAACATAATTATAATTGTCTTTGTCTAGTCTATCTTGAGACAGTTGACCACAGAGCTATAGTGACCCAAGCGATGTATTGAATCTAAGTCACAGAATCTCGAAAAACCTGACTGAAATACAGAAAGTCAGAGAAGGTGGAATCATATTATCTTTCTACTTTGGTTGAGTCTCTCTATTCAATATGTAAATTCTCAAACAAAGAGAAAGAAGTTAGTGAATTATGTCTGTTACAGTTTTTTATTTTATTTTATTTTTTGATGCAGTGGGAAAGACTCCTGTGGAAATCTAAAGCATGAACTACATGCTAATCATTTCTAAGCTCCCCAGAACCATTTTAAGTTCCATTTGCATGACCAGCTTGAAAAACTAAAGAAAAACCAAATATGTGTCTGCAATTCTTCTCTGTGTGTTCTACATGAAGAAGAATTTCCACCCACTCTGGTGAGCTGAGTCTAGATCTACGTAAGAGAGAATGGGTAACTCTACACCACATACTAGGACCTTGAGCTTTCTCAAGAGCTTGCCCTAATGGCACATGGAGTACCAGGCAGTGCAATCTGCTTTCAGGCTGTGGAAGGCTTTGAAGAAAATGGGGTGCTCTCACTACACAAGTCAAGTCCTCAGTGCTACATAGGGGGCTCGGAACATGATGGTTCTTTGGAGGACTTGCCAGTGATGTTCTTCTTTGTTCTCTACTGGAATTCCCTGTTGTGGGGATCCCGTTTCTAATATTCCCTATTCCATCCACAGTGTCAGACCTTATCATGTCTCATGGAGACTAGAGAAAGTAAGAAATGTTATAAACTGCCCTCATAGGAGCAGTTACACTGAGCCTTCCAGCCTCAAGGGGATGTAAGGCCAATCAGTGTTTTAGAGACTGTCAGACTTTCATGTACTGGGAGATGTCACCTGAGCCCCTGCTGGCCAGAAAGCACTAAGTCAGTGAATGTAGAGGGAAGTTCGAGAAGAGTGGACAGAGAGCTTTTGCTTCATTTGTTAAGTAAAACACAAACCTAAAAGCATAGCTCGCTGTCTGCTGTGTCATAAAGTTTAAAAGCAATAGACTTGGAACCAAAGGTGTGAGGGTATGAGCATTAGAAAAGATGAGTCATGCTTTATCATTCGTTGTCCTGAACGAAACTCACAGGTTTTGTGGATTTACCGTGAGCTTGGCACAGTTACTATGTTGCATCTTTTGTGGTTCAGCTTTAAGGATCTAGGCCTTCAATTTTCAGCTTGTAAGGTTTTGGGGATGAGCTAACTCACATAAACTCAATCCACATGAGCATGGATCATAACAGCTTCAATGATTCCAACACTGAAGAATTTCTTTTAAAATGTTTTGTTTATGATTTTACAATTTTATGTGTATGAGTGTATTGTCTACATGTGTGTAAGTACACCCATGCCGTACAATGCCCGTGGAGGACAGAAGAGGGCATAGGAACCCCTGGAACTGGAGTTATAGACAGTTGTCAGCCACCACCAGTTGAACCTGGGTCCTTTGCAAGAGAAGCCAGTGCTCTTGAACACTGAGCTATCTCTCCAGCCCCCAACACTGAAGAATTTCTTAATTCTTATATTAATTATAAGAATTAATTCTTTGAGAATATCACATACTATGTTTTGATATTAACCTCCCTGCCCCGTTTCTTCTCAGATTCACCCACACCTCCCTTCTCCTCCCAGCTTTGGGTCCTACCAAGGGTCACGTCTTTAAAGAATACCGACTTACCGTCACTCAGCCACCATGAATTGCCCATATCTCCTCAGCTAAGCTGGAGATGACATCCTTACTCCTGCCCCCATGTGAGGATTTCGCCTGGCTTGAACTTGTGTAGGTGTTACACATGCTGTCATCTGGATCTGGGGTACCTCAGAATCCATTTACCTGTGAACTTCATTCATTTTTCTTAACAGCTGAATAATAATCCATTGTGTAAATACACCACATTGTCATCATCCAGTCATCAGCTGATGGGCATCTAGATTGTTTCCATTTCCTGGTTACGTGAATAGAGGAGCAACGAACATGGATGAACAGGGTATCTCTGAATTAGGATACAGAGTCTTTTGGGCATATGCCTAAGAGTGGCATGGCTGAATCATCTGGTAGATCTATTTTATTATTTTTTATTTTATGTGTATGAGTGTACTGCCTGCATATATGTAAGTGAACCCATGGTGTGCAACTTCTGTGGAGGTCAGAAAAGGGAGTCAGAGTCCCCTGGAACTGGAGTCACAGATGGTTGTTAGCCACCATGTGGGTGCTGGGAATTGAACCGGGGTCCCCTGAAAGAGCAGCCAGTGCTTTTAACCACTGAGCCATCTCTTCAGTCCCCAACACTTTTTTTTTATCCTAGCCATTCTGACTGGAGTAAGATGAAATCTCAAAGTAGTTTTGACTTGCATCTCCCTGGTGGGTAAGGATGTTGAACATTAAAATAATGCTTCTCAAGCATTTGTATTTCATGTTTTGAGAACTCTCTGATTATGTCCTTACCCCAATTAAAATACTTGTAATTGAATTTTCATGTATTTCATATTAATATATCTTAATCGTATTTAGATCCCCTCCCACTGTACCCTCCACTACCCTCCCCACTGGATTTCATGCATTTTGTCATATATGTTAAGGCATATTGAATCAAGTTTGTGTTCTCATGTCCCTTGGTGTGGGCTCACCCACTGGAGCCTGGTCAGCCTAACTTAAAGAAGACCAGCTCTCTCTCTCACCCAGCAGTTATCAATAGCAGTTTCCAATAGTTCCTCTGCTAAGGTTGGGGCTTATTGCCATTTCCTCTCTTCTATGCAAGGTGTTTGTTTAGTTTGAGTTTGCAAGGGTCGTGCATGCTATTACCATTGTTGTAAGTTCATATGATCCAGTTCCCAGTTCACCACCTCTGGCTCTTAAAGTTTTTCTTCTCCCTCTTCCACAGGGCTTCCTGTGCCCTGGGTAGGGGAAATGTAAAATATAGGAGTCCTATCCAGGGACATGCACTCTGCAGTCTCTTATTCTCTACATTTTGGCCAGTTGTGACTTTCTGTGTTGATCACCTTCTGTTACATGGGAAGCTTTTGCTAGTGAGAATTGAGAGATGAATTAATATTCTCCCTGGCCCCGACTCCATTATGCTCCCTGAGACCTAGGTGTAGAGGTTGTATTGTAGATGTATCACTTGGGGCTGGGTATCTCAAAGACACTTAATCTCTGAGTTTGGCCAGTTGTAAACTCTATAATGGTTTCCATCTGTTGCAAAAAGAAGCTTCTTTGATGAGTGGTGAGAGGTTTATTTGTCAGGCTAGTCTGGAGGGCTCAGCGGGATGATCAGAAGAGGACCTAGGCCCAAGGCAGGGATGAAGACAGAATGCAGAGGGTGTAACTAGCTAAGCAGAATAGATGTAAGCCCTGAAGGAGAGGGAATGTATGGTAGTTTTTTTATTATTTTTTTCTCCCTCAGTTTTTCGGGGTTTTGTTGGCGTCCTTTATATATTCTACATAGTGACTCTTGGTCAGTTTTTCCCATTCTGTAGGCTGCCTCTTCACCTTATGATACTGTCTTTTGTCTTTTGCTGTACAGCTTTTTTAGCTTTTTTTTTTTTAAGTTTCATGTATCCAATTGGCAATTGTTGGTCTTAATGTCTATGCTACATGGGTCTTGTCCAGAAGAGCCTTTCCTGGGCCTGTAAGTTCCAGTGCATTTCCTCCTTTCATCTCTATCAGATTCAGGGTATCAAGTTTTAAGCTGAGGTCCTTGATCCATTTGGCGTTGAGTTTTGTGCAGGGTGAAGGAAATGTCTAAACAAGATCCAGAGTTTCCATTTCATAATGTTTTCCTGAAAGGCTTCTCTGGCAGGCAGCTCTGCTTAATGTTCACTTTTTCCAACTCATATGAGGCACCTCCATTCAGAAAAGATCCATCCATATAAAGGTTGTTTTAATCATATCACAATAAAATTCAAGTCAGAAATAGCTGATATTCACAGGGTGCTCTAGCAGGTATTGTGAACGAATTTCCTGCTAAAGACCAAGAGTCTTCTAAAAAAAAGTTAGAAGGGAAGCAAGTGCTGCCACCAGAGTGACAACTGCAGCAAATGTTTGCTGCCAGGTGAAACAGTATCTTTGTCTCAGACCACGTTTCCCAGAGGACTTGGACTGTCTCTTTAAAATTATAGCCTCAGAGTTTCCTTAGTCTGTGCTAGAAACATTTATTCCAAGTTCAGTGTTCTCAGTGCTAACTTAACCTCCTATGTTCTTCATCTTTAGCTATGATTTTTTGCTGACATACTTAGCATCTCTGCATTTTATAAAACACACTTAGAATATCTGGAGCTTTATACTTATTAGAAAGATGTGCACAGAAGTAACTGGTTGAAAACAACTGTTTGCTCAGTGAGTTTAAAATAAAACCTCAAGAGATTTTGTCTGATTTCTCCCGAGTTTAAGATGGTCCAGTCTCAGATTCCGCATGCCAAAATGGTTTTGCTACTGCCACGAAAATAATGCCTTTCTTTAGACACTGATTACAACAAAATCTCATTTATTTTAATTCATGAAAATTTGAAAGACATAGTCACACTGAAAATATAAAATAAAAGCATCCATAATCTCTCCTTCATCTACAATTATACTGATGTGTTTACATTGTCTTTCTGATAACAATCTAGTCTATGCATAAGGCATGTGCTTTCTCTGCAGTTATTTACTAAGGCAAAGCTCAAGGAGTACCACTGGCTTTGATTGATTCTCCACCCACTACTTTACTTTATCCCCACCCAAACTGCAGGAATCAGGAGCTTCATTTTACAAAGGAGGAAACTGAAGTCAAGAGCAGGTCACCAAAAGCTGTAGTAATGATGGACTGATCTTCACAACCAGATCTGTATGATTTTAAAGGTTATTTTTAGCTTTTAATGCCAATACTGGAAAGGAGGTGTCAAACACAAAAATGCTTGAGGATCAATCACACATAAGGATAACAACTATATATTGATTGATTTATTGATTTGTAGCGAGATAGAGAGATAGGATTTCCTGGCCTCAAACCCACTGTGTAGCCAAGAATGACTTTGAACTTCAAATCCTCTTAGCTCCACCTCCTAAGTACCAGGATTAAAGTGTGTGCTATCGTATCATATTATGCAATACTAGGGAATCAAACCCAGAGTTCTGTGCATACTAGGCGGGCATGCCCCAGCTGAACCCCAGATCCCAATATTTTGAAGACAGTCTTGCCATGAAGTCTAGGCAGATCTGAAACTCCCTATGTAGACCAGGCTGCCCTCAAACTTGTGATTTTCTTGTCTTAGTATTTTAAGTGCTGGAAACATATATATATATATATATATATATATATATATATATATATATATATATATAATCACTGTGCACTGTTCAACTGACAGTTTTAAAAAGGAAAATAAAACCCTGTGAGATTTATAGCATGAAGCTGGTTAATCTGTAAACCTATGGTTAAATTCAGCAAAGTGAGAAACCAGATCTCTGAATCCTAGATGCTGTCCTCATGCAAATATTGCCTTTCACGGTGAGAGACATTTGGCAGCCTGAATTGAGCCACATGTGTTCGTTTCTTGCGTGTGCGGAATCAAACAGATGTGCAGACACTGCAAAGCTCTGAGAAGCTTGTGTTGGAGACTATTTTGTCCTAAAGTTGACATTCTTATTCTCTGGGGAAATATTAAGTCACTGAAGTTGTATGCAGTTCTAGCAAGAACTCCAGGGATTTCAGTAATTTTCTCAAACATATGGGCAAGTACCAGAAAACAGATTATAATCCAAATTTATTTACACGGACTTAAAACAGACTGGAACCTTGCCTGCACATTTTATTGACTACAGGCTTATTATGGACATTAGTCTGGGCTGAAGATCTCACCAGAATTGATAACCGATTTATGCCTTTGTTTTTCTGAAACTTTGATATAAAAATCATTCAGCTCAGTGCTGTGAGGGACTGTGTGCCTTCCATGGGAAGTATTCAGGACAATACCTGGCATTTTCATTTCGGAGTTGTTCACAGTTTACAAATAAAACAGATTAGCTAGCAAAATCGTAACTTGTAAGCCTACATATTTCTTAGTGTTCATAGATTTTATGTCTTTCTTTTCATCTTGCTATGCATAATTTAGCTCAAAACCAAATCTCCAAGCATAATGAATTCAAGCGCATTGTTCTTAGGTTTCTGTGATTGCTCCTTACTCTACCCTCACTTGGTCTCCGTGCTCAGTATTAACAGTGCTCCTTCTCTTTCTTGTTTTACATCAATTACAGCCATTTCAATCATGAGTCATGTAACTTTATTGTTTCCTAGTTTTCTCTTTGATATCAGAATACCACGGGTTTTTTTGTTTTTTTGTTTTTTTTTACTCTGTCATTTTAATGCTTTATCCAGAAAACACTAAATCACAGTGTTTAAAACTACAGAACAAACAAACAATCAGGGACAGAACAAAATAATTTAGATCAAATGGGCACTAGAGAATCAAAGCAGATGGCTTCACACGGGGATGGTGTCCCCTTATGTATTCTGTCAACTTGTCCAAAGGACCTGCCATACTTGATTCAGCTTTTGGATCTATAAAATTAAGACCGTGGTATTTGTCAAAATTTTCTCCAAGTAGCTTGTGAAATAAGACACTGCATGTGAAAACCCTCTGTAAACTACAGCTGGAACGCATGGGAGCTTGTTTGCTCCGTCCTTCATGATGGAGATAAGGTAAAATAAACCGAAGTCCCATCAACTCCACAGTGCCAAGGCCCACATGCTTTATGAAGGTGTATTTATATAATCTCTCCTGTCGGAGGCACACAACAGTGTGTGCTCTGCTGTCCAGAGAAGGAAGCGAGAACCAGGCGCAAGGGCGGAAAGGGTTACACAGGGGCAGCGGCCTGGTCACACTCTCCAGCTCAGGCAGAGACTGCTTAGGATGCGCAGAGCCTTCCTGCGGAGAAGCAGAAGGAGCCAGAATTGGCAAGACAGACTGTGTAAACGGACTGCCAAGTGAATGACGGGCTCTGTTAGCACATCGCACTCAAAAGGAAGGCAATGGAAGGATTTCTGAGCATGAGAATGATGTGGTAAAAACTGTGAACTCTGCCTTCAGACAAACCCATTTCTAATCCAAATTGGCCTTTTAGCCAATGTTTTCTTAGGCAACACTTAACTGGACGTGCATGGCGCAGTGGAAAAAGTATAAGACTGGAGTCAAGGGAGGAACTGTGGAATGTGAGGCCTGTTTCTGGACCTATCGTCAGGCCAGCGTGGCAGGCAGAGGCTTCCCGTCAGCCCTGGCTCTTTCCCAGCACTTCTGGAACCGTTTCTGCCCCATTTTTGCTTCACTGAATTCCTACCGATGCACCTCCAGGTTAAGAGCCCCAAAATAGATGAAAAGGTGTTTGCATCCAAAAATCTTCAAAGGGAGTTGAAACTGTCTTGTCTGCTATTAATTCTTCTCTTCACCCCTTTATTGTTCAATCTCATTTCTTTGATCTTGTTGCCTCTCAGCTTCCAGAGCTACAGTATCACAGTTGTGACAAGCATGTGATGACCTTCTAGGTAACCATTTCCAGTCCACGTTCATCACTAAAATGGCCTCTGTTAGCAAATGCCAATTCATAGTTCACACTCTTTAACACTAGATAGGATCTGACTGTTTAAAATTGCTTTAAGTGTGGTTGGAGAAATGGTTCAGCAATTAAGAGCACTTAATGCCCTTGCAGAGGACCGAGGTCGTGTTCCCAGCACCCACAAGACAGCTGTGTCAGTAGCTCCAGTTCCAGGAGATTCCAGGCCTCTGCAGACACTGCCTACACATGGTGTCCTTACATACATGCAGGCAGAACACTCATACACATTAAATATACATATATGTGTGTATATTAAAACTACTTTAAGTAAAGCATTTAGGTAGAGAGTTTGCAAATCATTTTCCTACCTCCTGAAGTTTATTTACAGCCATTTCTGAGTATTTCTTGTCCAAAAAGTTTTGGTTCTAAAGCCATCAGTAGTTCCTATATTGATGCTTTTTCCTGACAATATTGGTTTTAGGCAGTAATATTCTCTTTCCTTCCCTTTATTTCCTTTCCCTTCCTTTTGTTTAACCCCCTTTCTCACAACTGGAAACAAAAGTAAATTGAACTTTTCACATATTGCTTGGTGTTTATCAAAACTTCCAGAAAGTATCAGGATTTGTCATTCCATGCACACAGGTAGAATTGAGATAATATTGTTTAAGGGATGTTTTATACAACCTAGCTGCTGCATAGGATGGAGCTGTTATAAATATTAAGCCAATAAATAGGGCTGACTAGAATGCTCTCATAAAATTATCAATAAGGCATTTGTGGTGGTTAATCTTCTAGTTAGCTTGACTGGATTTTCGAATTGCTTAGGAGCACTGTTGAGTGTTTTTGCCAGCATTTCCAGAGGGGTTTAATTGAGGAAGATCCACCATGAGTCTGGGCAGCACCATCCCTTAGGCTGGGGTCCTGGATTAGATACCAAGGGGAAAAGGAGAAAGTTAGAAGAGTATTGTCTCTCGTCCTTTCTCTGTTTCTCAGTCTGCTGAGATGTGAGGAAGTGGCCTCTGCTGCCCCTGATAGGATCTGATCCTGCCACCGTGTCTTCTTCACCAGTGTGAACTATATTCCATGAACCAGGAGCAAAATAAACCTTCCTCTATCGGCTGCTTCTTCTCAGGCATTTGGTCACGGCAACAAGAAAAAATATATAGCATTTATTAAGTATGCACCAGAAATACTGAGAACATAAATGTCCTCAGGAGAGAGTCAAGAATCACAATCGCAAAGTTTTGTTTTTGTCTTTGTTTTTGCTTTATTTTTCATACATACATGGTATAAGTTGAGGAAAATTGTCTCACTCCAAGACTGCATTCCTAACTAACATTTGTACATTGTGGAAATAAAGCAGACATTCTATGCCTTGAATAAACATCTAACTATAGATTTATTTGAGATCCTTGGAAAACAAATAAACAATGTGGTAAATGCCCTGGTTGACTTGGGTCTAGAAATCATTATATAACCTGGCTTTTCAGGGTATGGGGAATCAGATAAAGCCTATGGCACATAGTGGTGTCATACATACTCCAAGTTCTCTCTTGTTGCCAAGAATAAAATATAACAGAAATCCAGTGTCTATCGCAATCAGTTGCTCTGACAATATGATTATAGAGTCATTTAACTTTGTCACACAGTCCTGGCCAATGCAAAACTAAGAACACACAATTAAGAATGCACACAGAGAGCCAGAAGGTTTACTGAGTAACTTTGAAGAAGTCTGACCCTCCTATCACCCCAGAATAGATGCAACTGATCTTACCCTGAACTCGGGGTATGATTATAAGTGTTGTACAGCTATAGCTCTGATTACAGATTTGACTTGTCAGATCTGAAAGCTAAGGAAAAGTAATCATTAAGAAGCAATGATATCCTGGATGGGAGTTTTTTAGGAGTCATGGATAAAACTATGAACAATGACTTTTCATATTCTTTTAAATCTTCCTTGTCTCACAAGCAAACACTGATGCTTTTCAGACTCCCTACGTGTAGGCTTATGAGATTACAGCTCACCACAGTCTGGACTGAGGGTACATGGTCTGCTCACATTAAAAGGAAAAGTTCAAGTCAACCCACAAGAAAAAACAGCCCTCATCCAGCAGAAGTACCTGAGTCAAGCACTTGAATTGGGTAGTGGAAGCAGCAGTCGTCATTTTCAAGTTATCTAGTGGTCAGCATAGAAAGACACTTCAGAAGCTGTATCTCCTGGCACTCCATTATCTTTTTCTTCCTTTCTTTATACGGAGAATGACTGCTAGTTTTGGGTGGGAATGTGACTGAAGTGATATTACCTCACAATAATATGATAGCTGGGGAGACTGGTTATTCCTTGGCTATCACACAGGCTTTCTACTCAGAGGAAAACAAGTGGAGAGTGAGGGACAAAGGAGCTGATGTGTCTTGCAGTACACCCAAACCCTGTGACTTGCCATCAAGGAGGAACAGGCAGAAGGTAGGAAGCAGGGAAGAAGGACGTCAGGAACTTACCCCTTGGCTCCCTCTGGTGAATGTCCCCAGCGCTGACTCTGCCCTCCACGGAGAATTTCTGCTTCTCTCCAGTTAGTCTCTGTTGTGATATCTCCCCCCTCACTGGTTTGGACATGAGGTAGGAGAGAAGAAACTATTCCTGCCGGAGCTCTGGGTCCCTATGTGATGCTAACAGTTTCCTAAACTCCGCTGACATCTTGGTCAATTGTATCTTGGTAAAAGAACCCTCCTTGAGTTCTCTGAAGTGGGTGGACCATCTGTTTCCTGTGAGGAAGGTCTCCCACTGACATTTAGATGACTGATAACAAATATGCCAAAACCAACTTTAGAACACGCAGAGAGGCAAACTTGGCAAGCATCACAGTTACTTTTTTGTTTTTTTTTTTAAGCTCACTAAGAATTTCCTTCTACTGTGTATCTTTTGTGAAAAAGATATCACTGGGTCATCTAAGAGAACATAGGTTTTGGCCTGCAGTCATTTGTGAAACAGCACTGTGCTACTGCGGACATGCCGGACAGTGCTGCTGAGGAGGCCAGCCACAGAAAACCGGGCTAGAGAAACACTCCGCAGAAAGAGACCAGGCTATGTCCTCAGCTGTATTTCTTTGCAAAATGTGTAACAACACACATATCCATGATGTCAGCAACTTCTACAAGCCTTAAAAAGCCCTAATTGAGCCATCACTCAGTAAGTCCAAAACCACTTACCATAATAATCTTTTGAGTCTCTCCTCACCGTTATCTTTGAGAATTTTCAAATATGATGGTGGATTTTTACTGATCTTTTCCGTGTCACTGTTCATCTCTCTGGTGACTAATGACAAACCATCGAGAAGGTAACTCATCAGCAATTACATTTCTTATCTGGATACCTATCTGCTAATGAACTCTACTGAACTGTGCAAACACATTCCCAGTCATTAAAATCTGTTAAGTTTTCTGGCTCCCAGCTAATCACTGAAAATAAACAAGCAAATGGTCCGTGTTAGAGTGACTACAGTTCATCTTTTTTAAAAAATAATTTATATATATATATATTTTTTTTTTTACTTAAATTTTTATGTGTTTCATACACAACATCTTAATCATCTTTATACCTTTCTCCATCAGCACACTCCCATAAGCCCCAACTAGATTTTATACATTCTGTCACTTATCTTTAGGTCTACTGAGTCAGGTTAGTGTCTTCTGACATCCATCAGTGCAAGTTCATCCATTGGAGTCAGCCTATCTAGAGTCACTCACTTAAAGAAGATCAGCTTTAGTACTCCCGAGTAATCAGCTGCCCAAAGGTTCTTTGACTAAGACTGGGGCCTGCTGCCCACTTCCACAGTTTTATGCAGGACTTTTGTCTACCTGAGTTTGCATGGGTCTTGTGCATGCTGTTGCCATTGCTGTAAGTTCATATGAGCAAGGACTTAGGACCCTGAAAGACTCTGTTTCCATATGGTCATGTACCAGTTCCCTAGAATCTCACAATCTTTCCTCCTTCTCTTCTTTAGTGGTGCCTGAGCCCTGGGTTCGTTACCTTCTGTTCCCCAAGGGAGCTTCCTTGAGGAGAGTTGAGACACGTATCTTAGGTATAGAGGTTCCAGTATAGATGTGTCACTTTAGGCTGAGCATTTCACAGACACTTAATCTCTGTGTGTGACCGGTTATGAAACTTTGTAATAATCTCCATCTGTTGCAAAAGAAGATTCTTTGATGAGTGGTGACTGGCATACTTGTCTATAAATATAAGGATCCATATTTAGCACATAGTAAGAAATTACATTTGTCTAGGGATGTGACAGCCTTGCAGTTCTCTCTAAGATCTATGACCTCTCCAGCCACGTGTGTTTGACTGTGTTTGTAGTACCACACATGGTCCAATCCCAAATTTAAGGCCTAATGACCACAACAATGACTGGCACAACAAAATATGTTGGGTCAATAGTAGCATTTTTATCATGGAGGTAATCAACAGCTGCTCAATTGAACCTAAAGCCCAGTCAATTGGAGGAAACTTAAGTGTGGTACTGTAAAAAATAGTATTTTATTAATTCATTGAAAATTGCAGACAGTGTCATTTGATCACACTCACATCCCTCCCCCATCTGCTCCTAGACCCACCTCCACTTCCAGACCCACCCACTTTTGTGTGCTTTTTTTTTTTTTTTTTTTTTTAAAAAAGCCCATTGAGTTCAATTTGTGTTGCCTAATGGAGCATGGCTGATTTACCAGGGGTCACCCTTGAAGAAAACTGACTCACCCCTTCCCAGGAGCTACCCATTGCCAATAGCTCCTCAGCTAAGGATGGGATTTCAAACCCATGTCCCTTTCTCCATACTTGGAATTTGTCTGGCTTGAGCTTGTGCAGGTTTTGTGCATGCTGTCACAACTGTCGTGAGCTCGTATGTACAACTACCCTATTGTGTCCAGAAACACTGCTTCTGGGTAGTAGACCACTACCTCTGGATGTTGTAATCTCTCTGTTCCCTATTCCCCAGTGATCTCAGAGCCTTGGAATTAAAGGGTGCAATAGAAGTGCCACGTTTAAGGCTGAGCATTATGAAGTCTGTTATTCTCTGCACTTTGACTCATGTGAGTCTTTGATATCTATGCCAAAAGAAGCTTCCCTTATGAGGGTTGAGAAATGCACTAATCTATGGGTATAATGACAAGTCAATAAAGCAAATGAGGAAATGTTCTTTTTTGAGACAGACAAAGGTACAAATTTCTGAAATGGAGTGATTGGTTCAGAAGCCTTCTTTAGATACTTCTGAACTAGAGAGACGGAAAGTGCGGGAAGCAAAGGAATCAGGAAGCAGGAGATGCCACCAGGAGCCACATCATAATTCTGGAGCAGCCTAAGACAGTCACACTTTACAGTTATGGGGACTTTATTATTTAGAATACTGCTGTTTGAAGGATTACAATATCTTACCATGAAATGACTTTTTTAAAAAGTGCAATTGAGGGACTAGAGAGATGGCTCAGAGGTTAAGAGCACTGGCTGTTCTTGCAGAGGACCTAGATTCAATTCCCAGGACCCATATAGTGGCTAATGACCATCCACAACTCCAGTTCCAGGGGATGTGACATCTTCTGCTGACCTTGTGGGCACTGTACAACATGGATGCCGTTATACACATGTAGGCAATACACTCACACACACAATAAAAATGATAAATAAAAATATTTTTAAAAGTGTAATTGGCAGTCTAGGGTGGTGGTGGCTTTACAGTGAGCTAGACTCAGGATCTCCCTATGATGTCCTGGGGTTTACTTTCCCATGTGCTGGATCCAATCTCAATTTTCAAAAATACCATGGAGGAGCAAGATAAGGGTATTCAGTCCTTGGGCTCCCGTATACACACAACCAGGCCCAGAGAAAGAGAAGCTTCTGTACAGGGATTAGAGGTGACTTCTGAGGTTTACCTTGATGAAGACTTTGGGTTATTCAGTTGCTCACTTATTCTTAAACCCCTACCCTAGGGAAAATTTCCCATGAGATGCATGTGTCAAATTTTCAAAACCTAAGAATCTTATGAGTAATGTAAATATATCTTTTATTTGTAACCTTTTATACTTTAGTGAAAGCAACATCAGTCAATGTTTTTTAAACAGAAGTTTTACCTGCTTCTACTATAGTAAGTCACCATGGCCAGTGATGCTAAGTGAGAGGAGAGGACAGCATACTGTAAACCAGGTGCAATTTCATCACGTTTGTAGACCTCCAGTGGACTAAGGGTAAAGGCCAACTTCCCATACACTGCAGACAAGGAGAAAGCATGCTCCGAAAATCTGAGCTCCACTTCTCATCTCATTGTTTGCTTCTCTGAGTCTTTGAGACAGACTTAAATTCTTAATTTCTCATTTTTTTTTCTTACTTGTGAAATGTGTATGATTACCCATGGTCTGAATATATTGTAAGATTATTAGACTCAAACAACTTCATTAGAAAATGGTGTACAGTTACAAAAAGAAAATAAATCAAGGTAATATTACACTATCGTATGATTATTTTGTGCTGCTAAATGGGTAAAAATAATTCATTTTCCACTGTCTTACTTTTAAGTGGTGATTCTAGGAATACAACTTAACAAAAAGAATTGATGACCTTCCCCCAACTTTTTTTATTGACAACAGATGCTCAAGAACTCCTTAAAGCATGCCAGGTACTTTTTGGGTTTTTGTGTCACCAGAAAATAGAATTCAATTTTAAAATAAGTGTGTATGGGTTGGCAAGATTATGCAGTCAATAGAGGCACTTGCATTCAGGCCTGACAATTTAAGCTTGATACCTAGATCCCACAAAATTTCAGGAAAGAACCAACTCCCATGAAATATTTTCTGACCTCCATGCATGTGCTTTGGTTTGATGCCTACACAAACATACATACGCGTACATACACACATACACACACACACATGTAAATAATAAACTTTAAAAATACACAATAAGATACACATTTATTAAATAAAAACACATTTATGGCAGAAAATGGGAAACACTAATAAACATAAAGAGCACATTTAATTACTCTAATTTCACTAAACATAGAAAGCAAGCATAAATAACTAAACCTATTTTACCACACCTTTCACTTTTATACCTGAAAACGAATTAAATACAGACTCTCTGTAAGGAATGCTGATCACCTGTTCTTAGGGCTTAATATAGCAGAATATACTTGGCATTAATCAGATTTCCTCTGGAACATGAACTCCATGAATCCAGGGACTTTCTTTTGGTCACTATTACTCAATAGTCATAATAAATGCTTAGTAAATATTTGTTGAAAGAGAAATGAGTGCCTATAAAATGACTAAAACTATTTCATATCCAAAAGAATAAGGTTGCACAGTGCATTAAGGGAGGAGTTAGGAAAAGATAGCATATTTTCCTTACATATATTGTTTTTAACCTAAAACATCAAGAATGGTAATATTATAATACATTCATACTTAGAAGTACACAGAAACTTTGGCAAATTTGTTCTTATTTTTAAATGCCTTGGACTGGAGAGATGACTCAGAGGTTAAAGCTATACACTGCTCTTGCAGAGGACCCAAGTATGAGTCCAGTACCCACATAGGTTGGCTCACAGCCTCCTATAACTCTACCTCCAGGGAATCTGGTGTCTTCTTCTGGCCTTCAAGTGACTGCACTCATGTACACAGACTCACAGACAGACAGGCAGACACATAGACATGTACACACACACACACACACACACACACACACAATTAAAAAGATAAAAGTAGCTGGGAGGGGTGGTGCATGCCTTTAATCCCAGAACTCAGGAGGCAGAGACAGGAGATTCACTGTGAGATTAAGCCCAGTCTGGTCTACAGTTCTAGGTCAGCTGGGGCTACAGAGAGACCCTGTCAAAACAAAACAAAACCTCAAATCACCCAAATTTAAAATTCTCTTCTTATCTATACTATTTTGGTAGGCAAAAATTGGCATATTGCTTTCAATGCATTATTTGAAGTCAACTAGAATAGGACACTTGTTTTAAAAAAAATCAATTTAATATATTTAGTTGTTATTTGCTTACTTGACAGGTATTCTAGTTTGCCTTCAATTACTGTGACAAAACACTCTGACCAATACTAACTTGAGGAGGAAAGAGTTTATTTAGTGTACATATCCCAGGTCACAATTTATCACTTAGGGAGTCTAAGGTAGGAACTCAGGACAGGAACCTGGAGGTAGGATCTGAAGCACAGGTCATGGAGGAATGCTGCTTACTGGCTTGCTCCTCTTACCTATGATCAGCCTGCTTTCTTATACAATACAGACCAACCTGCCCAGGGATGACACCATCCACAATGAGCTGGGCCCTCTCACATCACTTCAGCAATCAAGAAGATGCCTCAGAACCATGGCCACAGGTCAGGCCAATGGAGGCAATTCCCCAGTTGAGGCTCCCTCAACCCAGGTGTGCCAAGTTGACCACTAAAGCATCCAGCAGCACACCAGGATTTCACATAGCTCAGGCAAACTTGGAACTCACTTATGTAGCTGAGGATGATCATGAGCTCCTGATTCTTCTGCTTCCACTTCTGAAATGTTGGAATTATGAGCATATGCCACTAAGCATGCTTTTATATGGTGCTAGGAACTAAACCCAGGAACTCTCCGCATGCTAGGCTAGTACTTTATCAACTGAGCTACATCCTCACGCCGGAGTTGAACCATTTCAGTACATTTCAGTATGTTTATGCTTACTTATATCTAGTTATTTTGTAAGTTATTAGTTCAAATAATTTTGGTTGTGACTGAATTTCTAGAATATATTGTCAACTACCAATTCAGGTATCCAAATTATAGTAATAGCAATAAGACTGAGAAATATTCACTCATGTTCCATGTTGAGAAACATAAGAAGGTTTTCATAAAATGCATACGTGTTGCACAGACTTTCTTCCATGTGGTCTTTGAGGGATAGCATCTTTGTCATTTGGTACCTTAGGATTTTATGTTCCTTCTAATGTGCCTTACCCAGTACTGCATGTTGCAATTCAGGTTTCTTTCTTCTCTAAAAATGCTTTTACTGATTCTTTGAGATTTTCGTGCAGTTTATTTCAGTCATATTCAGACCCTCCTCCCCTCCCTCACCTCTACCCCCACCTTATGACCAACCACTGACTTCATGTCCTCTAGTTTCCTTTAAAGGCCAATTGAGACTATTATGTGTTTCACAAATGCTCTTGGGTGTGGTCCATCCCCTGGAACCTGGTCAACTTACCAGACATGACACTCTTTGAGAAAACTGACTCACTTTATCTCGGCAGCTATCAACTGCCCACAGTTCCTTTCTGGAGTTGAGGATCTTGCCCACCTCTCCCACCCCATGATGAGCTTTTGTCTGGTTTGAGTTTTCATAAGTCTTGTGCATGTGGTCACAATAACTGTGAGTTCATATCTGCCATGGCCTTGATGTCTGCACAACAGTTTCATTGTGGTCATCCACCACCTCTGGCTCTGACAGTCTTCCTACTCCCTCTTCCACAGTGATTCCTGAACCTTGGGAGGAGAGGGTATGATGTAGGTGTCCCATTTATGGCTGAACACTCCATAGTCTCTTATTCTCTGCACAGTTGACCCACAGTTGTGGGTCTTTGTGTCAATCACCATGTGCTACAGAAGAAATTTCTCTTCTTGAATTTAGAAATGCATTAATCTAAGGCTATAAAAATAACTCATTAAGAGTTAAATACTATGTCCATTTAGCAGACAGCAGTAGTGAATTCTTTCCTTTGGCCTGTGACCTATCTGGCCACAGGTTTGTGGCTCTGATAATAGTGTCAGGTATTGACTTCATCTAGTGAGGCAGCCCTTAAATCCAATCAGAAAGTGTTTGAATATTCCCATAATATTTGTGATGCTGTTCTGCCTTTAGATATATCTTGCCATTATTGTAGTTCATAGGTAAGTGACAATGATAATTCTTGGTTCTGGTAGCAAGTACAGAGCCGCCCAGCACTATGAAGGCTACCACTAGAGATGAAGTTTCCAGATCAGAACCCACTTGATTTCTCCTTGTTTGTTCCATAAATCACAAATATAGTGTCTTCAGAAATAGAATCTTGCCACCACGTTCTGGCAAGTAAGCAAGAGCAATGGTAATAGCCAGTATTGTTTGAGAGTTTGTGGGACCTATCTGTTCAACAACTCCAAAAGAGAGAGTCCATTCCTGGTACTAAGCGTTTTATTTTCTAGCCTGTGATGTCTGGTAGGGGCATTGTCGCAGGGTAACTCCAGTTAAACTATTTGTATATACATGAAGCTTCTATAACAGTAGGTTTCCTTTCACTTTTTAAAGGCTTTTGGTATTATTTATCCGTCCCACTCCCCATCTCATTTAACCCTTCCTATTCCATTATTTCCCTGTCCCCGTCTATATCATTGCATCCTATCACCCCTCCCACGAGTCCCCACCTGCCCCTTTTACTAACATTCTGACCTGCATGGATTTTTCAACTGAAACACAAATATCTAAAGTTTAAAAAGCTAACATCCAGTTATAAGAGAGAACATATGATATTTGTCTTTCTGTATCTGCGTTACCTCACTCAGGATAATTGTTTCTAGTTGTATCCATTTACCTGAAAATTTCATAATTTTATTTTTCTTAACAGCAGAATAATATTCTATTGTGTAAATGTACTGTATTTTTATTAACCATTCATCAGCTGGTGGACATCAGCAGTACAGTGTTTAGTTTCCATGAGTTTGTGTGCTTTTCCCACTTCAATAGAAGGTGTTGATATCCAGTTTTATTCTTTTGTGGTCAGACAGAGCATAAGATGATATTTCAGTTTTCCTAAATTTGTTGTGACTTGCTTTGCATCCAAATATGTGGTAAATTTTGAAGAAATTTCCATGGACTGCTGAGAAGAAAGTGAGTGTGCTCTTCAATGTTTGTGTGGGATGTTATGCAGATGTCTGTTAGGTCCACTTAATTTATGATATCATTTAACTAGAAGGATTCTCTAATTAGTTTTTGCTGGATGACCTGTCTATTGGTGAAAGTGGGAGTTGTTGGAGTAAATCTATGATTTTTAGATCTAATGGTGTTTCTTTTATAAAGCTGGGTACTTCTGTGTGTGGTACATATATGTTTAGGATTGTAATGTCTTCTTGGTGGATGTTTTTCTTTTAATGAGTATGAAATATGCTTCACTATCTTCTGACTAGTTTTCATTTAAAGTCTATTTTTTCAGATATGCAAATAGCCATACCTGCTTGTTTGTTAGATCCATTTGCTTGGAATACTATTTTTTCTATCCTTATACCCTAAGATGCTGATAATCACTGATGGTGAAGTATATTTCACGGAAGCAGCAGAACGATGGATCCTGTTTTCTGATCCAATTCATCAGTCTGAGTCTTTTAATTGTGGTATTGACATCATTAAGATTCATAGTTATTAATGATCAATGTTTATTCTTCCTGTTATGTTTTATGGTGTTTTTCCCCCTTAGGCCTCTTTCTAAAACTATTTCTTTTGCCCTCTTAGGTATGTTAAATCTTCTCTTCAGAGTGAAGCATTTTCTCCAGTATCCTCTGTAGAGTTGGCTTAGTGGACCATAAATTCCTTAAATACTTTTTTTCATGGAGAGTTTTTCTTTCTATTTCAATTACAACTGATAGTTTTTCTGGATGTGGTAGTCTGGGCTGGAATCTACATCCTTTCATGGCTTGTAGGACTTTAGTCCAAGGCCTGCAAGCTTTCATATTCTCCATTTAAAAAGTGGCTGTTATTCTGATCGACCTTCCTTTGTATGTGACTTGATCTTTTTTCCTCCCAGCTTTCAATATCTTTTCTTTGTTCTGTACTTTTAGTGTTTTGACTCTTATCTAATGTGGGGAGTTCCTTTTCTGGTTTTGTCTACTTGTTCTGTATGACTTTTGCACATGTAGGCATCTCTCCTTAGATTTTCTTGAAAATATTTCAATGCCTTTTCATGGGTTTATTTTTCTTCTATACATAGGTATAGGTTTAGTCCTTTTTATAATATCTCAGAGGTCCTGCATGTTCCATTCCTGGGTATTTTAGATCTAACGGTTTCATCAACTGAGTGATGCATGTGTTTAACTTTGTCTTCAAGAGCTGATATTCTCTCTTCCACTTAGCCCTATCTATGGTTGGTTAGGAATGTGTGAGGTTTTCCTCTGAACCTTTTGTCTGACTTCCTGAATTTTTTGTTTTTCATTTTATTTCAGTTTTGACTTTTCTTCAGAGATTCCATCTCTTTATTGAATTCTTATTTCATATTTTAAAATTTTAAACTGCATTTACTCAAGTGTCTGAGTTTTCATGATCTTTCATTCAGTCTTTTACTTATATCTTCTTTGAGTTCCTTGAACACATTTATAATTGCTATTTTTAAATCATTGTCTTGTACATCAGGTAGGTTGCCTTTCTTAGGAAACATTACTATGGGTGGAAGGTGGGTTGGAGAGCTGACAGTTTCTGGAGCAGATATACTGTCTTTGTTATTCAAACTGTCTTTCTGTGATGGACTCTAGGCATCTGGAATTATGTCATTGATGGTGTTTCTTGATATGGATGCCTATCTTGTCTTAGTTGAATGGGTGCTTGGATCTTTGTTTTCTATTACCCAGCTTGTCAGGTTATGACCCAGCTGAGTGGTGCTTGGTGTTCAGTGTTGGGGCCACTCTGTGTTGATGTGCACTGGGGAGTCAGAAGTGGCACCAGCGTAATCTCTGAGTCTAGGAGCAAGCACTCTGTGGGCTTAGAAGATTCTTGTTGCTGATCTTCTGCACTCCATGGAGGTCTCACCACATTCTGTAGGCAGTTGTTGGGTGTCACAGTGAGTTGACTGAGTGGGTGGTGGCAGGGGGCAGGGCACAGGACACCACATTGTGCTCAGGTTTAACTGGGTAGGGAGCCTTATCTGGGGTCTGGAACACAGGATACCACACTGTCCAGGGTGTCTTGGGTGGAAAGATGCCAAAGGATTCTCAAGATGAGTTATGGATGGTGTAGCTTGTGGGCTGGGAGACTGGGGCTTGGATTTGCTACCTGGGGTCCAAGGATGGACCACATGGGGTCTTGTAGCTACCTGTGAGTGGAGTGGCTGATGTGTCAGCTGGATGGAGTGGCTGGTTGGGAATGGGTGGCTGGGCTGGGTGTCAGGAATGCTCTGTGGGGGTTCTAGGTCAGACTCTATGCAGTCCAGAAGACTCTTCGTAGTTGCTTGGGAATGAGGTAGGTGACCCACAGTTTCTTTTTAATGGCCGTATTCTCTCTGAGCTAATATGCTTGCTTTTAACTCAGTGGTGCTACAAGTATTTTAAATCTATTTGTGAGAGTTCACTACATTCTTCCCCTCCCCTCTCTTGTGCACTCAACCCTGCCTGCCCCTTCCCCTCCTTTCTCTTCTTCTGACAGAGTGTCACCATGTAGCCAAGGCTGGCTTGGAACTTGAGGTCCTCCAGCTTTTGTCTTCCTGAGTGCCAGAGTTACAGATATGCACACTCAACTTGACATGTCACTTTTCTTTGGAGTGTGCATTGATCTAGGTATGTTGACACTTTAGGAAAAAAAAATTTAAACATAAAAGTATAAGATGATAGCCCTTTATAGCATTATATAATATATAATATTGTGTAGGCTATACTTTTGCCTATTAAATAATTTTATGAATGTCTATAATGATTTATGAAAGTTAATTTACTATTTGCATTAGTAATGATAGACATTCTCTTCCCTTTTCTGTTTACTTCTTTCATATTGGGCATTAATGCTGCTCTACTTTTGGATAATAAAGATTAGTCTATGATCTGGTATTATCCAAATTCTAAGTGTTTGGATCAATTTTTTTCATTTAACTTCACACTGATTATATATTAAAGATAGTATTTTTTCCATTAAACAGCAGGTTTTTTAGGGATAACAGTAGCATTTTTTTTTCTCAATCACTCTATATACCTGTAGTGCTTGGAGGTCTATTTTATTCAACATCTAACTGAAAACTAAGATGTTATATAAAAATCAAGGTAGGAAAGGTGACCTTACCTATAGTCCTTTTATTTAGATACATGGTTAAATGGATTGTCTTATCTAAAGATGAACTATTAATTTTAAATTATTTGAAATTCACCAATAACATTTTTCCTGTAAAAGAGTTTTCATTACCATCTCTATTGATGGCCTGCCATAGATGAGAATTTGCTTATAAAATGTATAACAATTCTAAATTTATAGGAAGAAGAAAAACTTGGCTAGATAGATACAAACTAATGTTACTCATGTGGAGGATTAGAACAGTCTAATGGTGTTTACTACATTCGAGTATGTACTTAAGAATTTGTGCAGGTGAGTAGTATAATAAAACATAGAATACAGAGTCAATAACGATCTGTATCATTCTGTGCTTTTTCTCATGTTTGATTGTTGGATTTTTAACAAAGTCTGTATTACCATTAATAGAATAGTACTTTATTTTAATATCAGTTTTAGTCCTCTTGCCTCAATGGGTATAACTCATACTCTGAAAAGTCATATATTCCATGAGCTTGATCACCTTTAATTTGGACAGTCACCTCATCTGATGGATTTGGTGGATTTTCTGAGGTTTGCATTTTATTATATTTTCAAGTGATTGTCTTACTAGTATGGTCTTTAAAAGGGAATCATCATTAAAGCAGTGAAAAACTATGGCAAATTTCTCCTGCCCATCTTTTGAATTTGTTAGAGATTTGTTTGTTTCTCGTATTGGCTTTGCATGTGGCTCTATTTGTATTTGCATTATATTTAGTTGTTCTGTCTTTAGAGGTAGGAACAGTGGCTTCTGCACCTTCACATCTCTCGTGTCACTAGGACAAGTTCCTTTCACAGGAAAAGTAGAGCCCAAATTTAGCGAACTGACTTGGCTATCAGGAAAACCATGTTGTAGTTCTGACCGTCCTTGTAAGTACTGTAGTGGTTTGGATAAGGAATGTTCTCCACAGGCTCACTTATTTGAATATCTGACCTCAGTCAGTGCTACCATTTGCAGAGGTTTAGGAGGTGTGGACTTGCTGGAGGAAGCTGGCCAGTGAGGGGAGGTTTTGAGAGTTCATAGCCTGGCCCCACTTCTAGTTTGTACTCTCTGCTTCCTGTGTGTACTTGATGATGTGAATGTCAGCTTTCTGTTCCAGCTGCCTCCTCTTTTGCTACACCTCCCCCACTTCTTAGGCCTCTGGAACCATAAACCCAAATAAACTCTTCCTTCTATAAGTTGCCTTGGTGTTTAATCACAACAACAGAAAAGTAACTAACACAACTGCCCTGTGGCCCTTCATTCCTCTGTGCCTTACTTTCTTTGTCTGACTATTGAAGGGTTGAATAAGGTGGCCTTGAAGACTTAGTTCAGCCCTTCAATGCTATAAAGTATAAGATGATACCAGTTAGTAGTCACCCACCCTCAGCATGGCACCATTGGGAATGTATGGAACAAGTTTGCATCCCAATAGATTTGGACTTCATCTGCTATTAATCATTCACATCCTACAAGATTTAGATTCCTGTTTTCTTTAGGCTCTTTGTACTAGCAAATCTGCTGAATTGGTTTTGTTTAATGAGCACTGATAATTGGTGCCAACTCTGAGAAAGGAATCTTTTTCTGCATGCTAAACCACTCCAGAGATGTTCCATTTAATTTTTATTTTCTGGATTGCAGTATATCCATTACTTTGCCATGTCCCCTTGGAGGCCAGGAGGTTTGATGATGCTGGCAAAATAATTCAAATTGAAATTTTAATTTTGTGCTCTTATTTTTCATCCTGAAGCCAGCGATTCAGCATCCCCCCTGGCCCGACTTTACTTTCTCAGAAAAAAGTACTAACAAGGGAATATAATAGCCCCAGATTTTCAGCTGTGCACGGTTACAGATCAAATGTTTGTATGGTTTTACTGTATAGCAAATGAATTCTAGAATAATGAGCTTTATCATTTCTTTACTGTACATTCTGAGACAAAGCACACACAAACCCCCCCCCCACACACACACTTACACACCCATGTTTTGCTGAGTTGCTCTTTGGCAGGGAGGGTGTGACTGTAAAATCATAATAAACAGAGTAGCCAACAAAAACTACCTAAGCAGGCCCACCTAGGCAATGTGACTGGCCAAGGATAAGCTATACCACAGTATTTCACCTGGCAGACCGCCAAGTTTTCAGACTGAATGAGTCTGCTTTTGTTTCCTACTGAGCCTGGAAGAAAAGGGACTTGTTACTGAGGAAGAGGGAAGAGAAGGGAGGAATGATTAAGCCCCAGCATCTCTAGTTCTTTTTCCTTACTTCTTTTCAAATGAGCGCAGCACATTGAATAGCATGAGGGAAACTGGCCTTCAACAAAGGGAAAAGCAGAGGAATGCTGCTCGATGCTGTTTGGCTTGTCTTGTCTTGTCGGAGAAGGAACCCATGAGGATCAAGTGGTTTAAGATGATTTTTACCTACAGGTCTGGCTCCTGTTCAGAAGCTTCAGATTTCCTTTGACTTTGTTTATGGGCTAAGGTTCTTTAAAGCACGATTTTTCTGTAAGAATGAAAAGGAAGACTTTAAAAGTAGTATATGAAAAACAACTATTAAAATGTCCCAGTTAAGAAAGTTTGTTCACTTTTAGAGGGAGAGAAGAAGGGAGGGAGGGAGGGAGGAAGGGAGGGAGGGAAAGCTCTACATTTTGAAGTTGATTGCTAATGTATTATTTTCAAAATACGCTTGTCTTTTCAAGAAAACATCTTTTCCAATGCTAAAATACTTAGAATCACACACAGTAGTTTTTTGTAGCAAACTGTATGCCCTTAAAGTCTTTCAAACTAAAAGCTTACTTTTCCAGTATATTTAAAAATACTGTAGACATTATGTTGTAAAAATCATGGATTTCAGGAATGCTGCCTTATTTCTTATTATCTTTCTTTGGAAGAAAAATCCACCTGAAACAAAATGCAAATTATATTTTCATTTGAATCAGTGATCCTCTACATACAGAACAGGTAATACTGTCATGTGCCAACTCTCATAACTGAATCAAATAATCAGAGGAAGGCACCTGATAAGAGGACAAATGTTCAGTAACAGATCAACTTTCATGGAAACTACCCCTCTAAAAGATTGCATGATCTTAGATTTTAGTGGCAAGGCTCCAAACAACTTAGCACACCTGGAAAGTATCTCAACAAAAACCTTTCCAACACCAGCAAGATCATGGGGCTTCTGCTACACTCATTCTTTTATTAAACCATAGTGGCCTTCTGTGATCAACTTTCAAAATCACTGGGTATTAACTTCATAGAGCTGTATACTAAGAGGGGAAAATATTATCTAAAATACCACTGTATAGCAAAACCAGATTTCATCATTTTATATTAGGTTATAGTCATCTGAAAGGAAAGAGCTTTCAGAAGCATAAACTAGTTGGGAGCAAAGTTCCTTTCACTTCTTACTGCTCTGCTACTTTAGAGACAAGGAAACTTGGGTCCATTGACACTGGGTAACTCCACAGAAAGGTATGGACCAATCTTGGACAAGACTCAGTTTTCCTGACCCTCAGTCATTGTACATTGTTTTGGAAGCATGTTTCATGTAGCTTCTGAACAAATATGCTTGTCTCCATTTTATATTAGTACCCCTAGCATCTAGAATTCAAAAGAAGCAAGGTTCTAAGATCCTGGTTGAGGAACAGAGTGAATATCAAACCACTGTTAGGGAACAGAGGCAGTGTTCAGAGCCCAGGCACACAACTACTCACTTTATAAGCAGAGTGAAAATAATACTCTGTTCTCTGAATGACAAGAATCTCAATTCCCAAGAAAGAAGTGAAAATCTTTCCCCCAGTGATTTTAGCATTTTGATGAGTTTCTGCAAAAAGTCAACATTGTCTTTCTGAAGGTAAATATTCCCACAAAACCAAAATAATAGAGAAAGTTCCTGCTACAGTTTTTCAGAGATTTTTTTCATTTGTCATCTTTCTTCTAGCAAACACATTGTAAAAGTATTTTTAATTATTTAGATCATCAGCAAAGAAAGAAAAAAAATTGAAGTGTTCATTAAAGTATATATTCCAAGAACAACTGCTATGTTCTGAACTGGATTTGCTATATGACTGACTATTTTGTTTAATTTTGCTTTTTAGAAGAAATCAAAAACTCTAAAGCATAACATGTTTAACAGACACCAAGAGGTTAATGGTTGTAGTTGCAGATGAAGAAGCGAGCTCCAGAAGCCCCTTATCATGCACCTGCAGGCCAAATAGCTCAGTTCTCACAGGCCGGCTTAAAATCCCTGCCAAATTCAAGCTGGCGTTCTAAGAGCTTACTGAATCTTTGAGACCAAGTATTTTTGTTTTTATTATTACTGTTGTAGTTGTTTAGAAATTTGCAAAGTAAAGCAGGAGAATTATTGAAAGTGGAAAAGCACTTGCCTATGAAAACTTTTTGATGGTTCTCAAAGAACAGGACTCTATTTTGATCTCGTATATTCCTCTTTTATCCAAGCAACTGTTTGGCTGTGTCTCCACACCCATTTTCTTGAAAACCTACTCCATTTTACTTTGGCTCATAAGAGTTGATTCCTAGCAGTATAGAACAGGGCAATAAAACCCTCCAGGAAACTAATACTGAAAGCGTTCTTGATAATCACGTTGTTCCTGAAGTTTACCTTGAAGGCCACTTAATCAAAGATAAAAGTTCCTCCTTTCCCTCTCCTTCTTTCCCTTCCAGTTGTACTAGCTTAATTTTTTAAAGTGGTGTTTGTTCATAAGGTTAAAATAAAGGAGTGGATTTGATATAGGAAGTTGTGACTTACCTTCTGAAAGTCTTAATACACTAATTGTGAATTATTTACAAAAATATGTATTTCCCATAACATACTGCATAGCCTTCAGGGATGTTAAAGAAGGCTGTAAGTGAACTCCTTTTACCCTGAACAGCAAGAAGCCAGGAGGTGCTTTCTGCACTCGGCCGGCCTGGAAATTTCTTTAGTGAGGCCACCAGCTCACAGTCCATGTGCGTGTAGGCAACCACGTTGCTAAGTCCCTGCCACTACATGACAAGGGCCCCTTTCTTCCATTATCCAGTCACATTCCTCCCCTCTCCTTCAGGCTCTCCTGGCAGCCTCCTCAAAGGTGGCCAGACTGCTGTTGAAAGTCTCCCCGAGTGTCTTTCTGCTTACTTTGCACTCTGGGACGCTGCTTTTTACTGTGTTGTCCCCAAAGGCACTGATCCATCCGGGAGCGGTTGCAATATCACACCAATTCCAAGTTTAAAAACTTTGTATAGATTTTGCATTTCTGTGTAAGCAATCATTTCAAAAACCTAATGGCACCGAGGGCTGAAGAGAGGACGGCTCAGTGGAGAAAGAGCTTGCTGAGAAAGTACAAGGTCTGAAGTTTGGATCCTCAGCACCCAAGCAAAAGCCAGGTCCGTCCCTGCAAGGCCTTGCAAAGGCCTTATCCCAGTGCGGGGGGAGGTGAATGAGGAGGTGAAAATAGGTGGGTCCTGACTAGCCAGGACGGCTGAAACTCCAGGTTCAAAAAGAGACCATGTCTCAAAACAAACAAAGCAACCCTAACAGCACAGTATTCCCCTTAACTTCTGTGAGCCAGAATTTTGGGAACTAACTTCCTGAATGGGGCTGGCTTGAATTCCTTCATAAATTAGAATTCAGCTAGGAACGTTAGTCATCTGAAAGAGTAACTGAGGCTGGAGTCTCCACTTTCCACGTGGCTTGTACAATCTGCCAGGCAGCTGCTGCTGGTTTGGGAAAGAAAGTCTCAGGTCACCCCATGGATCTTTCTCGAGGACAGCCAATTTTCTGTGGGACTCTCAAATCTTATAAGCAGGGCAACTGAGAACTTCTTTTGTTCTAAATAATCTTTTCAAGGATGTTTGCATAGCACATGGCCTTGGTAGATAGAGATAGTCCCCTCAGAGATAGTTCCCCTCCAGAGCAAAGGGTAAGCTTTTCTTTTATGTCTGATATAATAAAGATAGTAACACTTAAAGCAAAGACAGACCCAGTTTATAGCACGTTATAAAAAAGCCTGGATTCTCTAAACTCAAAGTTCACCTCCGTTGACACAAGTTCACCCCATGCATAGGCATGTTTGGCCCCCTTGGCTCTGGCCTGTAAGAAGCACAGCTCAAAGACCTGGCACATGCTTATGGTTGTTTGCCATTGTTTTAATTAATCAGCTGTCTTTTGTGACCCAGTGGCCTCTCTCTTCTGCTACCACTGGTGACCGTGTGGCAGGGTAACTTGTTTGTGAGCCGGATCAAAATAAAAGGGTCTTTTATTGTTCTTAACAGGCAGCTGGCTGCCCCCAGAATGAGTGATCCAGCAGGCCAAAGCAGACTTTTGAGATGACTTTTGAATTAGCCAAGTGTCCCAAACCGCCCTCCCCACAGTATTCTGTTGGCAGCCTTGAGCCACCGCAGGAAGGAATGAATCGGCTGGGAAAACCGGGAAGAAAGGCCCACCGAGTAGAACAGTATATTGAGATTTACAGTCACAGCTCTCTCCCAAATTATCAAAACCTAAGGTCAGTTTACCACAGATTATCTTTTCATTCTCTGCAGAACTTAAACTAATGTCTTCATATCATATCTACTCAAAAATGATCATTTGTTGTCCTACATCGCTCCAAAAATATTACATGTGGCTTAGTGAACAAGGTTTCCGTATGGAATGTGTTAGGTAGGCATCTATGGAAAGAGATTTTTAGTGTACTTTTTATGACTCAGTAAACAAAAGTCTCAATCTAGACTCGAACATGGTTCACCAGTCTTGGAAAGGCTCAACTAGGAGATATGACTCGTGAATTTGATGACCTCATATTTTTTTTGTTGTTTTATCAAAATATTCTGAACATTATGGAATCAGATCAAAAGAATACAATCTGTAGACTCTGTAGATAATTTTTAACATGCTCATATGAATTTTCCAAGAGTCGGAAAAGGAACAGGGACAAAAATGATCCAAGTCATTCAAGTAACTGAACTGAAAGGGAACTGGCAAATTCAAGGATTTTCCAAGCAGGTGTGGTAGTCCAGGTCTATAATCTCAGCACACAGGAGGCTGAGGCAGGAGACTTGACACAAGTTTGGGGCCTTCCTGCGCTATGTAGCAAACACCAGGCCAATCTGAGCTACACAGCAAGACTCTCTTAAGAAGGGAAACAAAAATTCTAAGAGTTTCTTTTAAAGCAAAATTTTAATTTAAAGATAAGTTTTGCTTTAAAATATTAAAGGATTAATAACTGGATCAGAAAATGATTTTTACTAATCCTTGGACTGCAATAGTTACACTTATGGAGTTAACTGATTTTTTTGGGGGGGTAGAGTGCTATAATTCATTTTACTTTTGTAAATGAGTTGATATCAAGCATATTCCATTTAATGCATATTTAAATTTATAAACCCAACTTAATGAATGAAAGAAGGAAAAATGTTTTTAACCATAAGGAAATTACATCCTCTGATGTTCATCCAAATAAATGAGAACCTGGATATACCCTGAGATAATAATGTAATGTGTTCTAGTGTCCTTTTGAGCAATGAAACAATATCCAGAACACTTTTACTATACTTCATACACAGCTTAAAGAACAAAGAGGTTAACTTTGACATAAGTAATTCTTTTCCTATAAATGTGTTTAGAATCTAACCTCTGAAAATATCACAACCACACCATATAATATTCTTAGGAAATTTTAAAAGAGAAGAAAGCAGATTTCAGTATTAGGTTGCTTTACATCTAAATATGACTGAGTCAAACTGCTAGCCTTAAGTCCCCGCCTGCTTGGATTTTATCAGTTCAGCAAGTTGCACAGGCTTCTTTTGAGGCTAAGTGACTGAGATTTATTTTTAAAAAAATACGCAAAACAAAACCTGTCATGAACTCTACGGAAATTATTTCCAAATTCTTACAGAGTTATTATATTTCCTGGCCTGGGAGCATAATGAGGTTAAAGCATTAATTAGGAACACATTCCGTCTTTTGCCTCCCATGGTTAAACTGTTTAATTAAAGGGCCTTGAAGCCTTCTGGGCAAAACAGTCGGCACACAGTATGATCATCTCCCTCTTATTCGCTTTGCTTTGTGCTTTTTCAACTTCTGGAATGTAATTCGTTTATTCTAGGACTGTTTGGTGCTGTTCACTTTGCCAGCAGCAAAGAACTCAGTAGTAGCTGCTTTGTAGATCCTTGGAGAGATTGACTTCTGGTGCATGTAGACTATCATTCAACACACAGTATTTATTGAGTGAGAGCCAAGGATTGTGGTAGTGTGAGATGAAGCAGCTCAGGAGTTGGGTACAGCTCCTTGTTTACACCTGAAAGAGGTGTGCAGGGAGGAACAGCAGGTGAGACGGGCACATCCCAATCTACAACCAAAGGAAACAAGAGATGAAAGGCCACTGGAAGGGGCTGAGCAAAGCAGACAGTGGAGGGGTTCTTTTTGGTTCTGTTTTTATTTTGGTTTTGTTTGTTTTGTTGTTGCAGTTTGAGACAGAGTCTTCTGTATCCTCAGCTGGCCTAGAATTAACTGTGTATTCCAGGCTGGCCTTGATCTCACATAGATCTGCCCCCCTCTGCCTCCCTAGTGCTGGGATTAAAGGTGTGCACCACACCATCACCCATGGCTGGAGCTACTACTTGATGAAAGAAATTAAGAAGCTTGGATGGTGTGGGATTTGGCTTCTGCTAGAAAGGGGTCAGATTTTCAAAGGTTGGATAAGGAAGAAAATGAGAGGAAGCAGGCATGTACTGACAGGAAGTAACAGGGACTAATCAGAGTGAAGGTTAAGTGGGGATGCTGGACTTCAAGCACTGCAGGTGGTAGGGAACCATCGAACTTTCATTTTGTTCAATTTGTATTTTATTTATTTTTAACCATTGCTCTGATGTAAGATGAAGTTGGCCTCAGGGCCTAACCACAATTTACCATTACCAGGCCTGAGGTTTTGTTAAGTCTTTCTAATTGTTCTGAGTTTTATCCCAAGACCAAGACGAACATGGTATTAGAGGGATTTTATCTCAGGAATTGGCTATTTAGGCTTATTTTAAATAACTAGCTCAGGTTAAAAAGGCAAAGTTTAGATTGGAAAAAATAAGAATAGAAACGAAGAGAAGGGTAGAGAGCCTAGACTAGCTCTTGCAATGCTTTGGGTTTACAGTCTGCCCTCTTTGCTCAATAATCCGTTTCAGACAGCTACAGGCCCTTCTGACTTGATTTGACCCCTTTTGCAAGCATCGTTTTTAGATCCGCATGACCTTAGCTAAACATGCCCTTTGCTTCAACAAAATCGGTGCCTTTGACCCACCCACTACCAAGCCCCCCCCACCTTGGAGGAAAGAGGAGGAATCAACATTCTTGCTATTTGCCGCAGAGTTGTAGATTCTTCTGAGTGTACTTTTAGCAGTTGTGCATGGTTGAGTGTGTGTATGTGTGTGTGAGACTGTGTGTGTGAGAGACTGTTTTGTATGTCTGTGGACTTGAGAAGGACCCTGTCTGTATTCATACTGGGCTCTTATTGAAGCCAGGCATGGAAGAGGGTTATGTTAGCCCATGACTGTATGTAAGAGACAAATGAAATGAAAATTATGTCGGGGGAGCTTTGAAACTCTTGAGTGTGTGAGAGGAGAGTTAGTGAGTATTCTAAATGGCCACTCTGTCAAATGGGGTGCATATTGAGGAGACCTCTTGGGGCATGGAAGAACACACATGGCTACTTCTTAATCTGCTGTATTTTTTATCATTTTACTTTACTTTATTGCATTTTATTATAATTTTTTTTGTGTGTGTGTATACATGTGTCCATGGCATAGAATGGGTGTGAAGTCAGAGGACACCTTGTGGGAGCATGTTCTCTCCTTCCATCATGTGGGGCTTTGGGACTAAACCCAGGTCATCAGGTTTGGTGGCAAGTACCTTTCCCATTGAATCATCTCACTGGCCCTGTGACTTTATTTTTGACTGACAGATATTAATTATACATATTTATAGAGTACAAGGTTTCATTTTGAGTGCTCTGATTTGATCAGTACGAATTTCCTTTCTCAATAGAAGAAAGCAGCATCTATGGCCCAAACCCTAACCCTTAAAATGCCCTATGAATAATTAATTTTTTAACCTTTGGAGTCAAATACAGCTAGTGAGTCAGTTGCAAATATTTCCTTTTGGAAAGTGACAAGACATCTTCTGGAAAAGAAGCATCAGGAATTGAAAGGAATTCTCTGTCAGTCTCTTTCTCGGCTGTCGTACAGACTAAGTAAGTCTCCAATTAGATCAGCACTTACGGTGTGGTGTATAGTAAATATTACAAACACACTATTGAGGATGGTAAAAAAATAACAGGGAAAGAGGTTGAGTCGCTTCTCAGGGTTACATAGAAGTCGTTGTGGTGCCTCTGCTTACACAGCTGATGGCCAGAGCAATGGATGGGTTTACATTTGTGAGGATGAGAAATTAACCTTAAAACCCTGTATGATGGGTGACATTGATGAGAGGATGGCTCTCCACCAAAGTCATGTGAGTGGCACTGTTTGTAGTTCGGGCTAATTATGCTTGATGCTCCACATAACGAAATAAAGAACGCATTTGGTGTGTGCAGCATGGGAAAAGTATTTGCTTTCCTAAAATGAACAACATGCCCAATTCCTGACACCTGAGTTCTGCAATGGTTAATCTTGCTTGTCAACTAGATGGGATTTAGGATCACTGTGGAAACAAATCTCTGGGCCTATCTGTGAGGGATCATGTAGATTAGGTTGGTAGAGGTGAAAAGATTCACCAGAAATATAGGCATCTCTGTTCCATGGTCTGGCGTCCCAGACTGAGTAGAAAGTAGAAAGTGAGCTGAGCATAAGTATCCATCACTCTGCTTCCTGACTGTACACACAGGGTAACCAGCTGCCTCAAGCTCCGGCTGCCATCTTCCTGGTGTGATGGACTACACCCTTGAACTGTGAGTTTCATCAAGTTGTATCCAGTATTTTGTCATAGTATAAAGATAAGTAACAAGCACAGGTTCACTGTAGGTACTTAACTGTGCAAAAACTGGCTTGGAAAATTATATAATGAGGAAAAATGACTCAGCTATTCTTTAGAAGCTTTTAGAGGTTGTATGTGTTATTAAAATTGTATATGCATATGTCACTGAATAACTATGACAAAGCTCATACAAAATTAACTGTATTTAGGGCCAAAGATGGTGGATGGTAGGACTCTTAAATGTATTCCCTAGTGCTGCAGAACAAGCAACAAACAAAATGTGACAATTGTTTGCTATTCAAAGTAAAAATAAAACCACCCAGCCATAGAAAACTTTCAGACTATTCCAGCATTTTCCTATGTTGATTTCCTAACATTTATACATTAATTTATGGATTCAAGAGGTATTTTCCTCTGTCAAATGCCATAGCAACTTACTGTTTAAAAAGAAAGAATTAACTCATATGTGTTGAAATCTTTTGCTAGTTTTTCCATCAAACTATTCTCCAACTCCTTACCATACAAGAAAGTGACGTATGACAGGTATTTTCTTGAGTATTAAAAATCTATTTGTAGACTTATTTAAGGCTTTGAAATTGATTTGGTTTTTCCTGCTTTAATATTTAGAAATAATGATCTCATATATTTTTATAGTATATTATGATTTCAATGTTATATATGTATGTTTTTTCTAAAATTAAAAGAGAGTGAAAAAGATTTTTTAAATGCCTAACATTATGTAGTATTTTCTTCACTGAAAATATCTTTCTTATTGGGAATTTATACTGTTTATTAATTTAAATTATGTTTATGAATACTATTGAGAACTTTTCTAAACTTTAAAATTCATTTATAACCCAACTAGGTACCAGTTACAATTAAGCTCTTTGATTTATTAAAAGTAGAATTGGTCTGGTCACCAGCACCATTTCATTGACTGTGCCTCAGTGAGACTCACAGAAATGCTGGACAACACTGTGTCCTTTGTCACACTCTCTTGTCTGACTTGTGGGTAGAACACAGTGTAAGCTGCGTGATCAACACTAGTAGGTCCTCACTTGAGCAATGTTATCAAGGGTCTGCAGAGACAACTCGGTTGATAAAATACCTACCTTGCAAATGCAAGGACCTGAATTTGATCCCCAGAACAAATGCATGTAAAATAAGCTGGGCATGGTGATGTATGTTTATGGTCACAGACCTGGGAGGGCAGAGACAGGCGGATCCCTGGGGCTCATTTGTCAGCCAGCCTGGTGTATTTGGTAAGTTCCAAGTTTCAGAGAGAGAGCCTATCTCAAAACCAAGGTGGATAACCTGAGGAATGACACCAACGGTTATCTTCTGACCTTCAAATGCATATACACACAGGTGCGCACACACACACACACACACATACACACATATGCACTCATACACACACATGTTTAATGAGAAACTCCATTGTATCAGGCACTATTCTAAGTGTGACAGACACAGCAATGACAAAAGCAGATACATTTTCTCTCCTATGAGCAAAGAGGCATGTAAATAACCTTGATCCGTGAGTGACAAATGTAAAGGAAACAACATAAACTCGGGGAGAAAGACTGCTGGGAAATGACACGTGGCACAGTAATATTTTAAAGCCCGGTGCAAGAAGGTCCCATGCTAAGGAGGGAGCATAAGTTTCAACTCTGGGCAAAGAAACAGCTTCTGAGAGAAGACAGAGAAGCTGTCTGAAGACCTCTTCCCATGCTTCCTCTCATTTTCACAGTTTCTCAGCCTTCCTGCAATCCAGGTTCCTGCATGTGCTCCCGGCTCCTCTCCCAGCTGACTCTGCAACAGCTTGCTCTGACCATTTTCCTTCTCCCTCTCATTATCTCTCTGCTCTCTGCTGCCATTTACTTTAAAGTATGTAAACATTCAGGTCTCTCACATTTTAAAATAATAATTACGATGAATCCAGAACACACTCTCGAGACCTACTAATTATGCCTGGTTTATGCAGGAGAATTGAACTTAGGATGCTGTGCATGCTAGGCAGACACTCTATCCACTGAGCTACATCTCACTCCTTCCCGGCTCTCTCCAGAAGATATCAGCTATTTCTATCACTTCTTCACTCATTTTCCCCCCTCAATCCACTAGTCTTTGTTTCCACCATGTCAGAAGACCCTACATCCAGTGAAGTCAACAGTTGTCTGAGAACCGCCAGTAGAGATCTATAGAATCTAAGGATTCTAGACGGGAGCAGTTTTCCACAGCATTAAAGTGATTATGAAAACAAAAGCTTCAGGTGCTGTAGGTTCAAAATCGTACAGAAAGTGCTACAGCATGACAGATCACAGGGAGACTGGGTTTAATGATGGTGGGTTTTATGAGTTCATGCAAAGGGTGGCAGAAATGGAACAGAAATTAAGGTCAGTATTGCATAGTAAGCTATCAAGGAACCATGTATAAAACGGTTCACCTTTACCAGCTTCATTCAGATGATTATAAAGCCAATGAACTAGATAGCAGGTCTTGATAATGATAGAAGACCAGGTAAAAGTAACAAGCAGGAGTAAAAAGTAACATGATTGTGTAGGAAAATGAAGATCTGAAACGTTTCCTCCAGTTGTGAGGTCAGGCCACCAGTCCAAAAACCAAAGACACAGTAACCACAGGAAAGCACAGCTGCCCTGGTTTGGATACCGCTTGTCTAGTTTAATCCTCACCGCGCAGTATTACAGAGGTAGGCTTGACCTGATGGTGGTGTCTAGTGGTAGCGTTTTGGGAGAGGATTATCATAAGATAAGGTCTTCAGGACATATATACAGGCAAGAGTGCCTCGTCTCATGTCACGTAGTACACATGTCACCTCTGGCTTTTCCCAGCAGGAAAACCATCGCCCTTAAACTTCCATTGGAAGAGAAAAGTAAAACTCTTCTTTGTATCTTACCTAGTGTGTGATATTGTAATTTTAAATTATTTTTAAAAGATTTTACCTTTTTAAAAATTTTATGTGTATCAATGTCTTGCTTACATGTATGAAAGTGCACCTGTGTCGTACATTGCCCAAGGAGGTCAGAAGAGGGCCTCTGATCCCCTGGAACTGGAGTTATAGATGGTTGTTAGCTGCCATGTGGGTGCTGGGAATCAAACCTGGGTCCTCTGCAAGAGCAGCCAGTGCTCTTAACCACTGAGCCATCTCTCCAGCCCCAATACTGTAAATATTTTAGCAAAAGAAAATAGAAATTTATTCACTTAAAATTTTGCATAATATGGAGGCATTCAGGAATGAAGACTCAAAAATTCAGGGAAAACTGTCTGTTTCTGCACTAGAATGGATGAAGAAGGTACAGCCTTGGTGACATTATCTAATTGTAACTGTTGAGAGGGGAGAAATTCACAAGGCTTGTCTCCAGGTTTCCCATGACCTTTCTGCATCAAATTCATTGTACATGGGGAAAGACATCCCTGAAGAGATGGTCTTCTGTTCATCAGCCTAAGTGGGTCACAGAGCGTCTTCTATGATCTGCTCAATAGGGAGAAGAAGGGAGAGCCGGAGAAGGCCAGAGAGAGACATTGCTTCTGAAATTGAAGCTGCTTCCTGGGCTTTCCTATCTCTGTTAGTTCACAGAGCTTAGCACACTGAAGAGCCATAGTCTGAGCACCAATAACTGTAAATATGACACTAGTCCTAGAATAATTGCCTAGAAGTAACAAAGGAAGACAATTTCTTCTTATTGTACTACATGATAAATCAAGGAAAATACATATTTGATCTTATTTATTCAGTACTCCCACTTTACAAAATTGATTCTTTTTATTGTTTTGCTTCTCACAAAAACCATTTGAGAATCTTATTTCAACTTATCATTGCAGAGGGAGATACCTTGTCATATTTTAGAGGCCTAGATCTGCAGTGCAGCTGAATTAAAAGCCTAGCTCCACAGCTAACTGTGGTGTGACCTTGGGCATATTATTAGCCTGTCTGCAACTGAGTTTCCTTATCTGTATAAAAGAAATAACAAGTGCCTCACAGGGCTGGCAAGAGAATTAGATTCATCCATAGGTCTGGTACAGCTTGGATCTGAAATGTCCGCGGGTTTATGTTTTGTCACACTTAGTGTTCAGTTCATGATGCTGTTTTGAAGGAGATGGAGCCTCATTTAGGAGGTGTGGCCCAGAAGTTACTAGGGGTGGGCTCCTGGCTCTAGCTTGTGTTTTCTGTGTTCCCTGGTCAGTCACAGAATGGACAGCTTTGTCTCATGTTCCTCGGCCACAGACAGAGCCTCTTCACTACCCTGTCCTCCACATCACAGTGGACTAAGATCTCTCTGAGGCTGTGAGCCAAAATAAAAATTTATTCGTGAGTCTTTCCTGTCACATACATGGTCACAGTGATGCAAAGGTAACAATTTACAGCATGTAAAGGACCATCAGCTGTATCCGTCACAGAGTAATAGCCTGATAATCGTTATTGTTAATAGCCTTCTTATTCTACCACGACAGCAGAAATTACCGTCTTGAATGAAAGCAGTAAATCTTAAATTTAGTTCTATAAAAGCATTTTGCTATTGAACAAGTGATACCATCAACCCACTGACTTTTTTCTATTTCACATTTATTCAGTTATGAAATAGGCTGAGTATACCATTTTATCTTCATTTTCATTAATCATATGGCATAACTAGTAATTTAATTCCAAATGTTTTTATTTTCTGTTAGTGTGTTCATTACCTATGTTTGACATAATAGACACAGAATTTAATTGCTCTTTCTGAACCTGAATATCTTCAGGTCTAAATTGTGAATTGTAAAACACGCCTGACAAAATCATTGTACATATTAGCCACCACATATTTAAAATATTTTGCAAATTGATGGCACAGAAGTAATCTATTAGAGCAGCACCATAGCAGAAAGCTTATCCATACACATAACACTCAAGAAATAAAGCATAAAATAAAAATAGGATAGCATTTTTACCCTTAGTTCTAGAAAATCTTAAAATTTTAGGAAATATCCAGTATGACAGAGGGTAGTCAGAATTCAAAAACATGATGGTGAAAACATAAAGGAGTATTGTTCTAAAGAGAGTAATTTTGCATCTGTCAATATCTGTCTGTTTATTTATTATTTATTATTTTTTCATACTTTACTATTTTTTATTTTATGTATATGAATGTATTGCCTGCATGTATGTAAGTGCACCTGTATCATGCTATGCACACAGAGATCAGAAGAGGCCATTGGATTCCCTGGAACTGGAGTTATGGACAGTTGTTAGCTGCCATGTGGGTTCTGGGAATTGAACCAGGGTCCTCTCCAAGAGTAGCCAGTGCCCTTAACCTCTGAGCCATCTCTCCATTTATCTGACCCTTATTTATTATTTTTACATAAGCTCTTATTACAGAACCATAGCTGGCCTGGAACTTGCGATGTAGACTAGGCTGACCTCTAACCTACAATGTTCCTCTGCTTCTTCCTTTGGAGTGCTGCGATTATAGGCATGGGCTACCATTCCTACGCATCTATTAATATTTAAAATACATACAGTCTTTGGTTTTCAGTTCCACATCTATGAATCTCAGAAAGATCATAAGAAAGATCAGTCCTGGACTGCAGTGTAAGCATCAGAAGAACTGAATCAGAAGTTAGGTTCAGGAGAAGGCACCTTGACCTTGTCCTAAAGGTCATCAAATATATTAGGGTAAATGTTTTCTCTTTTTACTTCATTGTGAATATGTATGGCCAGGAGGTCTATTTAAAATTCAGATTATTGGATGACTTTCTAATAAGCGCCATACATTTCTAATGATGCGGGTCCTTGGACCTCACTTGAAGGGCCAAGGCTCAAGACTAGAAGAGTGGCCACTTCAGGCCTCCTCCCCAGCATGTGCTAGTAGTAATTCCATTTCTAGTTCCCCATCTACTTTGTTTTTAGCTGAACTCATACTATATGTGGAATCCAACATAATATCTAATCTTTCAAGCAAGTACAAATTGCAGGTATAATATACACATGTTCAAATGTTAAGCCACTTTTCACATTGTTTTATTTTGGAGGAAGCATTCTCAAATTTAGGCTTGCATTAGAATCATACAGCTTGCAAAAACACAGATGTTTTAGCCCAACAGAAGCAGTATCTAGTTCAGTAAGTGAGTGAGGTGGAACAGAGTATTTCAACTTCTAACAAGTTCCCAAGTATACCCTTGCAAGCCTTTTAAGGACTACATTCTGAAAAATACCACCTTTTGCAAGCATTTACACAAGAAAAGCAAAACCAAATTGACAACAAATACATACCAACACCAAGTGATACATCCCAGAAAGTTCAAATAAATTTTAAACAAATATTATTTATTTGTATACATTATACTAGAAGAGCAGGTCCTTTCAATCTTCCCAGAAGAAAAAGGAAATGGGATTGGAAAGAGAACTTTAAAGCCAAAGACTTTCCCTGGGAAATGCCTCCAATCCAAGCTGAGAGCATTAGAAGAAAGTATGTAAGAAAAATGTTAGTCACCCTCTGAAGTAAGAGCAACACTGATTCATAAGATGTGTACCACTGGATAAAAATCCATCTTGTGAAACTTGAGAGGAAGTGAAAAATCTGATATGCCTTCATGTTAAGACATTTCATAACTATTCTCCCGATAAGTCTTAGAGATGAAATATTTTAGTTTGGGTGTATCACTGATGTCATCCGGAAGAAGAGGAGGGGAATTCTGTGACCTTCTTACCTTCCTTAAGCATTTGGAGGACTAAGGGTACTGGGGAGATAATTAGGGAGAAGCAAGTGTAGGAAAGTTGTTACTAGGAATAATTCCTTTATTTGGAATTGTAAGTATGATTCTTTGAATAGAAACAATGTCTTTAGGAATAAAATCATTTTTTCCTGGGATAGTTTATTAGGGAGAGAATTTCACATATATTCCTGCTTTTACTAATGGGACAGTAATAAGCTTCTGCTTAGATTATTTTTATTCCTAGTGTTAATTGAATTAACAATGAACCTGCATTTATCCAAAGTGATTGGTCATGTCATTTAGACATCTGTTCTAGTTTGGTTCTCCATTGTTGTGACAAAAACAGTCCAATCAAAACAACTTGGGGAGGAAAGGGTTTATTACATCTTAAACTTCCAAGTGACAGTCCAACTTTGAGGGCAGTGAGGCAGGAACTCAGGGCAGGAAACTAGAGGGAGGAACTGAAGCCTGGATCATGGAGAAATACTATTTACTGGCTTGCTTCTCTGACCTGTGCTCAGCCTGCTTTCTCATATAACCCAGGACACCTGCCTAGGGGTGGTATCACCTACAAGAGCTGGGCCCTTCTACATCACTCAACCACAGACACTGCTAGAAGCTGGCCAATCCAACAGAAGAAATTCCCCAATTGAGGTTCCCTTTTCCCAAATGCATCAAGTTGACAACCAAAGGTAACCATGACAACATCCATTTATAGCTTTTTTAAGTGTAAAACTGCCTAACCTTGAAGGAAAAAAATCATTTGTATTTGGAAATTTGAGGGCAAGTTAGGCAGCAAATAAAATTTTCCATAAAAGTCCAAAATATTTAAGCGATTATTAAAACTTTTCTTTTTAAAAGGGAATATTTTACTAAACTTTGAATATTTTTTCCCAAAGCAGAATCTGGGACTCCTTTAAATTATTTAATTGTTTATTTTTGTTGTTTTTGAATACTGAATTGGTTTATAAATATAGAAATTTTATCAAGTATGGATATAGGGCAATCGAAATGAAAAATTTGCAGTACCTGCCAATGGATTTGATGATTTTTATACTAAAATTTGTATACCGTCTATCATTTAATCCATTTATTTCTGTGAGGATGATTATAAGAGACAAAGGGGAGAGAGACAGAGACAGAGAGAGATTTATTCCAAGCATCTATATAAATATATAGGTGCTTAACACCTACCAGCTTATATTCTGCTTTTTCATTTAATATTGTAGACAATTTCTAAATTTATTCTATTATTATATGTAGCCCACCTCATTCCATAGAATTATAAATAGGGGTATACACAACTTTAATTCTCTATCAATAGCTTCATATTTTTATTAGCTTTGTGCTATTCAAACAAAGTTGCAGTGGATATTTGTATAAGCACAACTTTATATATGAAAATACAGTTTCCTGGCAGCATAATTGCTAGATCAAAGGCTAGCTTTCAAAATTTAGATTCACAGTGCCAAATTGTCCTCCAAAGACCTTGTACCAGTTTATCATTTCATCAACAATTATGAAAGTTGTAACTTCCCCATTTTCCCCTCAGGGTGAGTGAACATTATTAAAATGTTTATTTATTTTTTCTTTAACCTAATAGCTGAAAAATTACATTACATCTTAAAGCTTATAATTATTTCATGATTAGTTGAGTTGAAGGATTAATGAAGTATTCATTCCAGGAACAGCAGGAGGAGGCAGTATTTGGCCTGTGCGGTGTATTAATTAGGAAAGATAAAGCCTTGGCTGGAAAAATAGACCCCAATATATAGTGGTTCAAATAGTTTCGAAATCCCCCCCTTCCCTCTCTCATGAAACCACTGTCTGGTGATTCAGGCTTGTAATGTTCTATTCTGTTATCTTCACCTGTATGGTGAGCGTTGGATTGCTGCATCTCTACACAAGCCTGAGGGTAGAGAATGGCTAGCTTAAAGGGAGAATGCGACATGTGCTCTCTACTTAGACCTCTATGACTTGATTTTAGTGATGAGGTTCAGAACGGACCTTGGCATTTGGGAAGAGAATAAAGATAAGAAAACATCTCTAACTTTCCTTCTCCCTGAAGCAGGCCATCAAGAATCTTCTGGGGGACGGGTGAAAAAGGGGAGACTGGGAGTTAAGGAGGGACATTATACACCTATATGAAAATATCCTTATGAAGCCCAAGGCCACATACAGTGAATTTACATTAATTAACATATATATTAGTAAGAAGAAAAAGAATCCTGTGATCTTCTCAAGTAGGTCATAAGATCCCCATTCCAGAAACGTCTTCTCTATACCTGAAGGAAAGGAGTCTCTTATAGTGACAGCGAGAAGAAGCTTAACAAATGGCATTGCTAAGGCCCCTGAGTATTACCGTTCAAGCATACCATTTTGGCTTGCAGTTAGATGTCTGCATAACTGTCCATAAAAATCAACTTCCCCATTTCTTTACGTCTTCATTTCTGAAGGCTCCCATCATACATGAAACTTATGTTAAATACATTCTAATTATTTTGTCCTGTAATCTACTTTTTGTTATAGGGGTCTCAACTGGAAACCCATTAATGAGTAAAATAAAGAGATCTCTTCTTGCATTAGCGATTTTCCACAGTGACATCGATGCTACTGAGAGCTGCTTCTTCTCACGTAGGTGGTTCTTTCTTTACCTCAAACTCCTTGGTATTTGCCTTGATGGTCCAGGTGTCATACAGTACACCCAAAGACTGATTTTTAACAAATCAAGGGGGACTAGTGAATAACTGCTCTTGTAAGAAGCTGAGGTTATGTTACTTCTCACAATTTAAGATATGGCTTCTGGAAGAGCAGCTACAGTTAGATAAAGATTTTGGTAATTCACAATCATTCTCTAACATCTCTTTAATCTTCTTTTCAGGAGCTGAGTGGAAACTGAACAGGAAATCATTAGTCATAAATCCTGTCCTTGGTGATTCCATTCAGATTCCCGTTTACCTGACACACTTTTCCCATTATGTAGACCATGTCCTACCCACTGGCTGCTCGTTCGCTGCCTGCTATATTCCAGGGAAGATTTTTACTAATTAGCCACAGCCACAGGTTTCTGCTGCTCTGAACACTGATTGCCACTCCATCTCCATGGCTGATTACCCCTTTCCTCTTAGGGTTAAGGACCATCACATGGCCTTTTCTTTTAAAATATTGCTTTATTCCCCCTGAAATGAGGTATTCTAATATAAAGGTAGCATCACCCAACACTCTTTTTCATTTTCCCAAAGGTAGCTACCATCGACAGAACTTCACAAAGACACCAGCATCTCCTTGGTGAATTGTTTTGATAGAAAGAATGTTTGTTTTCTGGCAATGCCTGGTAAGCACAGAAGAAAGCGCATGGAGGACTGCCTATAGTAAGCCTACTTCACAAATCCCAGTTCCCTCAATCTTTGGATTCTTTCTTCTCATTGGGGCAAGGAAGTTCTAGTATCTTGACATCAAACAATGTTAGTTTTCATATGGTCAAGGCTTCTGTAGCAAAAAAGGAACCTTCCAGGTATACTGAAAGCTTCTTTGACCTGTACATTAAATTCAAAATTTTGGGCAAGTACATCCTTTTGGAATAGTTGGTCTAGTTTGTCCTGATGTTTTAGCTGGTTTAGTACAACAGTCTTGACAACATCCCCAAATAGGTCATCAGGTTCTGGATCATGTGCTTTTAAAAGCTTCTCCGAGCCTTATGACATATCCTTTGTATCTCTGGAAGTAGACTTAATTTTTTCTGTACTTGAAGGATGCTGAGATGTTGCTTCTGAATATGGGTATTGAGAAATGACAAAGAGTAGGATGGGGTTTACAGAACTTGGATCTTTGTAAGTCCAAAGTCTAAATGAAGCCATTAAAAGACTTTTTAGCATGGAAAGATTGTATTTCTCAAACAAAGGAAGAGAGTCTATTTCCTCATAGAAGATACTCCTGTAATGATTTGAGGACTCAAGTTCACACCTTCAAATCTCAGGTATCCTCATCCAAATTCTTACAGTTCAATTTTTTCAACCAATGCCTTAACATTATTGTAGGCCTTGCTAACATTGTTCATTTAAAACTGTAGCAGTTCTGTCACTTGTGGAATTACATTGTGGGTCCAGTCTTTGAGCATTTCCGACCTATATTCACTAAGTATAAAGGATTCACTCAAGACTCTAACAAGAGCTTTCAGGTTTTCCGGTAGAACTTTGAGTTTTAAATATGTCCTTATTCTTATTCTTTATTTTAATTCTGTACACTCCTCAGTCTAGTCATAAACAACTAATCAAGCCTATAGTTAAATTACCATATTGTCATAAAAACTAAACAAAAGCCATTTGATATCTGACCTTCCATCCCACTCTGACACTGGCAGTAAACTGAGCAATTATGATACACAGTATGCCATTGTCCCTCAAGAAGACCGTGCACTCATTAAACAACTTCATAAAGCAGTTCCAGAAAACCATGTTGAGCATCTATTCCGTGTGGTTATCCTGGCTATTGAGTACTATGCCATTTAGAACCCCTATTGGAAACAGAGGTTTCTCCTTATGGCTTATCAAGAGACTTTAATAAAGGATGACTTATAGATACTTGTGGAGTATGAAGGATAATGAATCACTTACAGTAGGATGACCACCTGTCAGTAGGAAAGCATACCATTCTTAGGACCAAAAGCTCAAAGAATGACCTTTTGAGCCAGAGGGATCCCAAAGAAAGCTAGAGTTATGAAAAAGAGGCCAGTTGGCAGAAGCTTTGGCTTTTGAAAGGATACAGCTAGTGTTAAATATACCTGCCAAGAATGGAATGCACCAAGGAAGAAATATTCTGACCTCTCTTTTCTGGTATCTTTCAGTCTCCTTCCAGTTCTTCATTTGGCTGGGCTGAAGCAGAGGCCAATCAACTAGTCAAAACAGAATCTGCACTCTATGAGGACCAACCTTATGCCAGCAGAAAGAGGTGGGAGGAGGTCAAGGATGGGTCTGAGAAGGGGTGTGGGGAAGAGAAAGCTACAAATACAGAATTATTGATAAAGGTAAGCGTCACACATATTGTCTCATTTTTAATCTTTGTATGCCTGCCATCACCACATTCTATTAATAAGGAAAGTATATTAGTTAACTGCCTGACACTCCAACAAAATACCTATGGTCAAAATCCAAGATTGTGCAACACCAGTTGTTTGGACATGAAGGCAATGTGTCATACTGGGACTTCATGTTGGAGTAGAAGGTCAGGCCTCAAGCCAAAAAGGAGGGATTGCACAATCTCCTTGGAGAATGTGTGCTCAATGACCTTCATGAAGTCCCACCTCTTAAAGGTGCACAGCGCCTTCCAATCTTGCATTTTGGGGGTGATAAGCCTTTAATACATAGTCCTTTCAGACACATTTAACATTCAATGTATAGGAAACAGTGACGCTGAAAATGGCTGAGGAGTTTCAGATCCTATATCTGGTAACTGAACAAGCTAAGGACGAAACTACTATATTGTTCTATATATTCTTTGTCCTAGTATTCTGTACCATGGCTTAAATATCTCAATCTGAACATGGAAACAAAAGGAAATAGAAAGCAACGGCATTGAGATAGGGGCAGGGTACAAAACGTAAATATTTTTTCCTCAAAATAAACAATATTAAATACATATTTTCTGGTAGAACCTAACAACATCTGAAAATGATTACAAGTTTATGATCTGTTTTCTTTATTAGAATGTAATGCTCATGAGTATAAGTACTTTATTCTTCCTGTTTAGTGTTGTATCCCTGCACTGAGCTTCTAAACAGCTTGTTACATAACATTATATCTGCTCGACCTGATCACATGATCACTTCAGACTTGGAGAGCAGTGATATGAAGAGAATAGGCAAGAAAAAAAATAAGTTAATGGTGATATCAGGAAAGGAACACGAGAAAATTCTTACTTCTTTAGAAACTGAGAAAGGATGAAAGCCATTAAAAAAAAAAAGTGTTGGGGCTGGAGAGATAGCTCAGTAGCTAAGAGCACTTGCTGTTCATTCAGAGGATCAGAGTTCAGATCCAGCATCCACATTAGGTAGGCCACAAATGCCTGAAACAGTTCAACAGTTCTGCCCTCTGTGGGTACCTACACACACCTGTGCATGCATACACACACCTTAGTAAAATAAATAAATCTTAAAAAAAAATAACCTGTGTTCCCTTTGCCTCTTAAAATGAGCTCTTGGCCTCATTTTAAGTGATTGAATGAGTTATCTATGTTAAATTTCAGCTCTTTGATTGTCCATTAATGTGAACAGAGGATAAAAGATATAAAGATATGCAGTGGTAAAGGAAAAGCTCAGTTTTCCTAAGGATGAATTACGAGAACAGATGGGCTAAGTCAGCCTGCATTCATCTCCCTTTTAAGAGAAAGCCTGTGTGCCACTCAGCCAGGCTGAAATGCTAGAGAGCCATTCACCCGCTGCAGTACATCTGCCTTCAGTGTCCTGATCACAGAGATGATAATATGAACTTGGAAAAGTCAATATATAAGAGGAAAAGACAATGCTGTCTTGGAAAAGAAAATTGAGAACTATGCAGTGAGCTGAGGCTTCATCGTGGGCATCTGTTTGCTCTCATCCCACTAAAAGATGCTGAAAGAAAAACCGATCCACTATTTCTAGAACTGGGAAATAAGAAAGTTACTTTTCAATGCTTTTATGGAGATACCACTAATGAGAAATAAATCCAGTTACATTCTTTAACTCCTGCCTCCCCCCAAGAGTTATGGCTTTAATTCAGCATGACCTGCTGTCAGCTCAGGAAATTTCCACCCTGAGAGTTTCCTTGCAGAGTCAAAATCAGTCACAGTCAGAAACAGATAAAGATTGTTTTTATGAGAGTGCTTGAAACTGCATTTAAATTCTATCTTTAAAAGTTGCAAAGTGCTTGACTAACGATTTTCCATAGTGTCATTTTCAAACTATTTTGGCATGCTCAATGAATAGTACATACATTGACTATTCAAAAATTAATAAAAAGGCATTATATTTCTTGGAACAGAGTATCTTTGAGAAAGAAAACATCTCTCCCAGTACACAGACATTATTCAACTTATTAGGGGTGACAGACATAGGTCTGGGGTAGACTTTGGCCTGGCAGCTGAATGAAAGAGGAGTTTGGAATCCGCTGGTCTCACAGGCAAAGCTATAGTGCAGGGTCCAGGTGGAAGGAAGACCATGTGGACTTTGGAAATGCTTCCATTCCTTTCCCCTACTCGAGTCAGCAGCACATTTTCAAAAGCTGTTCTTTCTGTGCAACTCTGGGATCAACAGAGAGTTTCAGAATCTGCCTGGTCTCTTTTGCCTTTTTACCCTCTAAATGCCTGGGATTATTTCAGGAAGAGGTGAAGAGGTGGAAGCAGGATGTCTGGGCATGGAGTTCCGAGGAGGTACAGTGACTGGGCTGAGAAAGCAGTGTAAAACTGTCACTCTCGTTTACTTGTGGCAAGATGGACCACCCCGATTATGGGGTAGGTAAGAGGGGTCAACTGGATTCAAGGGAAATGTTTATCTAGGTCATGTTCACTATGTAGAAATAAATTCAGTATTCTACACACATCATTCAGAGTGTAAAAACAATATAAATTTTGTTCAAAGACTTTCAACTTCAAATAGACTCTCAGAATGGCCTAAAGAGTTGTCTGCTGCAACTATTTCATTGCAATGGTCCTATCCTTTTCAATAAATTGGAATAGGAGCTGAGTTGACCAAATTTAGAAGCTTGGTTTCCTTCCTTCACTCACCAAGTTCTCCCAGGTTCACAGCCAACATGTTGGTTTTGCCTGAGTTGGGGCTGACCTCTGATTAGATGGAAGCTGAGACTTCATTACAGTGGGGTCTGAGTCTACCCTCTGACTGCCATCAACTGTCAGCTCGCAGCCAGCATGCATCAGAGGCCTCAACAATGCTTACTATAGGAAAGTAGAAGTACAGAGGACAGGGTAAGAATTTAAGTGGCTCAGCCAACAATTCCTCTCTACTTTGCTTGGCTTATGTATATGTTTATTTTGGTTCAGGGGATCAAATCCCTGGGTTTCACCAGTGCTAGGCAAGTAGTCACCCACTGATCGAAATCCCTAATGAGCCTGCTTAGCTTATAAATGATCTGAGAAGTAGGATAAAACAACATGATAGATGTAAAGCAAATTAAGTCCCAACAGGACTGATGGGTGTAAACTGTCTGAACCTGTGAACTTCCTGGTACATGTGTTCACAACTTGGTGAACTCACCCAAGTACACTTAGAAGAGGCCTACTAGCTGCCTCCTTTTGAATAGAGAATGACCAGGATATGGGGCTAGTTTAGTTTCTTCTCTAATTGCTCATAGTATGAAGTGTTCAGACTTTTTGAAGAGGAATAAAGGGTGAAGTGAAACTAAGAGCACCACTTCAGTGGGGTTCCTTCATAACAGTAAGAATGCAGTGCAGCCCTCTCCATTGCCAAGGGGGAAAACTGTCACAGGGCTGATGACCGACAGGACACCCTGCCACTTTACACAGTGCCCAATGTTTCCTTCTGGTTCCACAGGCGAATGTCTTCCAAAATGTTGACTTTTGATTATTTGTAGCAATTTTTAAAGTTCACAGATGTTTTGTTACACTCTGCCCCCATAAGTCAGCAGTAATCAATCCCAGAGAATCAGGAGGTGACTCTGATTTCCCAAAGTATGCCTCAATCTCAGAGACAAATCCTGAGTGTGATATCGTCCATTAATGGAGGCGTTAGTGAAGGGGACCACTGATAGAATTACCCATGCATCATGGGAAAAATCCAGATGCCAACTTGAAATATTTTAAAGCTCTCTGGGCATTTGTAAAATATATAGTAAGCTATAGAATATCCTTTGGCTAGTTCCGCATGCACAGATATTCTAATGCCACAAAACACACCCAGACGAATCTTCAAATACAAATATAGATTTGTATTTCAGAGCCAAGAAAAATAGAACCTCACAAAAATTCAACTTTAACTGATTTTAAGGTCAAATGTCTTTGAAACTACCAAGTAGCACATGGTTTCCATCAAAATGTAATGAGTCTGCTCAGCCAATCACCCCGGAATTGTCAAATGGCTTAAAAGCCACAAGAACATGATCAAAAATTTAAAATTCTATTCAAGGAATGGTTTCACAATATTGTCCTTTTTATAATGGATTTTTTTTCTGGTTCTGTTTACTTAAAATCACCTAAAACATTTCAAAAGATAACAAATTTTATTGAAAGTTTTCAAATTAAATTATTCAAATAAAATGAAAGGAGTACACAGGTCTATCTAGTCCGGGAGACAACAAGAGAAAGTGAATTGGGATGTTTTAAAACATGAAAAAAATGTTATATAATCAAGCCTATGAATTATATTTGAACGTTAAACTTGTCATGGAATTGTTTTATTCTTGAAGTTAAGGCAGTGGAAAATTTTGATAAAAATCATGCATTTGATAAAAATTCATGAGTAATTCTGCTGTTAATTTTAGCTACAGTTCTTATGAAAGCAATTTTAAGAAATCACTTTGGTGCTTTCCAAGCCTTCAAATTAGTGCTGATTTCATATATGTCAACAACAAATAGGTGTTTCTAAACAGCGTAGTTGAAGTTACCTTATCCCTATATTTTTTCTATAATGTTCATAAAGGGGACATAATGACCTCTTAAATTTTATATGCCTTTATTATATTTGCAGATGGCATATAATAGTGTCCATTTTTCTCTTACAAAAGAACTTTGAGGAAAAGTTTATATGGGGTCACATAAATCCCAAACTGTAGAATATTACAGAAATAATGTTTCTCCATGACTATATTTTCCCACCCTTTTCATTTCTCTGATTTGTTTATCTTGTTTATTCAATAACCTGCTCATGACTATTTGCCCAGTTTTCAAATGTTAGATATACAGAATGTCCAGGCTAGAAATACATTGTGTGAAAGAGTCTACTGCATTCTTATGGTCTCACTAACCTCTTTCTGGCCAGCATATTTGCCCCTTGTCTATATTTCAATCCTAACTTTGTACTTCCTAAGAGAATTTTTTGGGGAAGCCATGTTATCACCTAAAACTGAACAGTATAAACAAATCTCCTTGCTTCTCCCGCACACTGACTTTCCACTCCAACTTTGGGCAGCAGTCAGGCATGCTGTATCTAGCCTGGTCTCTCAAGCCAGGAACTTTGGAGTCATCTCATTTTCTCTATCTTTCCTTCTTCATAGTCACTCCATCCATCCTTCTCACTACATCTATCATACATAAGCGATCGTTAAAAGTCCTGTTGCTTTTCCTTCTCACATAGCTCTTTGATAAACTGTCTTTACAGTGGGACCCACAGAGTTATTTTAAAACACAAATATCAATCCCACTAAATATCAAGTTTATTCTGAATAGAAATTGAACCATTACAAATTTAGTATTAATCATTCCTTTGCTTGACAAAGTTTGAAGGCAGATTTATCTATCTGGTGCCAAATAACCAATCTAACTATGAATTATCAGTGACTGGATAAAAAAAGGTGTATATGTATGTATATGGGAATATTTCTAGAGGATATATAATTATTAACTAATTTACTCAAATATTTGAATTCATTCTGCAACAAACACTTAGACATTTCCTTTAAAAAAGCTCTCACATTGCCATTTTCTGTTCTTGCTGTGGGGACTATTCATGAACTCTGGGGTCAGTATAGCTTTATTCTGAAAGTTTGAGTAACAGGTATTTAGATCTGTGATTCTTTGACACAAATGAGAATGTTTATTAGCTGTTGATAACCCATACCGTATACACACCTCTTGTTCCTCTTTCTGAGTGCATCCAGTAGAAGAACCATTTACCTTCTCAGAGACCTTTAGAGTCAGCCTTGTACAGCAAGGTTACAAGAAGCACAGTGGATTAGACAGGTTTCAGGACCATTCTGTTTCAAGAAGATTTTCTCATTTATGTATCTTTAAATATTACCTGATAAGTAAGTGCAGTGATTCATACGGTGCAGCCACATCAAAGATGAGGCCAAGTTAAAGTGTCATCTCATTGAACTGAGAATTTAGCCATCACACAGAAAAGGGAAGAAAGTTGTGCACAACTTAGATGACACAGTTGAGTTTATGCATTTATAGACTTTGCTTTCCTTTGAATAATATTTTTTGTCATAGAGTATAAAAACCACTTAAATTAGAACAGGTTGTTGAATTTAATGTAATTTAGCTGATTAAAAGATATACAGATGAGTCTGATCAAAATGCATGACTATCAGACTAGCCGAAGTCATTAATCAAAAAGCAGTGGAATAATCAGTAGTAATTAGCCATGAGCCTAATTTTCTCGTGGTCATTTTACTAATTAAATTAGCCTTGATTTGAAGTATAGGGAATATAAATTGAAAACTACCTATTCTAATTAATGACAGGCTGCAGCAAACTCCAGTGAGCAATTCACTGCTGGTTTGTTAAAATTTCTATGAGACGACATTTCCAGACATTATGGGGATTATTTTTTTATATCTTAAATTGAATGTGTATTTTACAGGAGCTGTATGTAGAATTACTTTTAGAGAAAGGGAAAGAATTTAAAAGATATATTTAAAACTTACTTATCCCATTAAGAAATAAAATGAAAGTTTTAAGTCTAAAAATAACTTCCTATCCTCTGCCATTTTGTTAGTTATCTTAAAAGTGTCAAAACAGAGTTTCAGCCCATTTCAGAGAACCAAGATTTCAAGACCTCAGAAAATCAACTTTCCAGTGTCCAGTGTGAAGACAGCAAAGCTATGACTGAAGTGACTGGCTGAAGCCTTGACCTCCTTCGGCTATTAACTGTGATCAATATGTTTATAAACATGTAGGGGAACCAGAGAAAGAATGGAAGGAAAAAGGAAGGTAATAACAATGTATTGATCATTTGGATCCATCTGTTTCCAGGGGCTTCGGATTTGTATCCAAGGCCTCCACAGAGCCCTTCCCTAGCTTACCTGAAAGCTCTGCTGATCACAGAGTCACTCAGAAAGAACCCCTCAGACATCGTTTCCTGAGCGCTGTAAGATTTAGGCCAAGCTCTACATAAATCCTCCTAGAAGACAAAGATCTTTTTTTATGGAGAATTCCACAGCCTGCGTGTGTATCCCACTTCAGTGTTTAAGGGTCACAAGGTTCTGCCTTATTCTATAAGGTCATTCTTTTCCTCCGCTGTGTGCTCCGATGAGATTGAAAACATCTGGTCCTCATTCCTGTTATAATGACATTTCCTGCTCTAGAGTTCCTTTTTAAATCACCCTCAACCTTCTCTTCTTTAGGCTAAATTCCAAATCTGCTCACTCCTCTTGAGTCTCCCGTGCCAGGCTTTTAAATATCCCTGCCCTGCTCTGTATCCAGAAAGAACCCAGAACTGGTCCTTAGGCTGAGAGGAACGTGAAATCCCCTGGGCTCTGCTCTAACATCCCTCTCCAACCAACTCCCACATCCCCCACCCCGAGTCCCCACCGTTCACCTCTCAGCAACTACACTTTTGTCCCAGTGCTCAGAAACATTCGAGCAAAAGGAACGCTTTTATTTCAGGGAGAGACTTTTCTTTATATCAACTTGCTTTCCCTCTCTGTCCCAGGGGAAGATCCCGGAGCAGACGGGGCTCTGGGAGTCAAGTGGCAGACAGCTGTGACTTCAGTTTCTAATGGCCACACAGCTCCAGAGGGACTGGAAGGTCAAGGGAAGTCTGTAGAACCGCAGGCCGTTCACGTGGCTTGGAGGAGATGACCAAACCCTAATAAAACACCGGCTGCCGGACATGCCATTGGGGCTGGCACGCTAATTGAAACCAGCAGGCGTGAGTCTACAGCTCTTTGACGCTAATGCTCAGTGTGGAATAACTTTTCCTTCCACAGGAAAGGCAGAGCTCGGGCCAGTAAAGCTAGGCGAGTATTAAAAAAAAAAAAAAAAAAAAAAAAAAAAAAAAATCACTTCAACGCAGTGCCCCTGAAGTCGTTGCAGATAAAAGAAACATTTCTTTTTATTTTTTAAAAAAAGAAGTTCAGCTACTAAATCATTTTTCAGCAGTCTAAGTAGCTGATTAGTTTTAATACAATTTTAACTTTTTCTAAATAGGAGTAACACATCCACACTGTTCACCTGTTCTACATGATTTCTATGGAACAGTAGTAAACTGCCCATCTCACCAAAATCCACCTTTATTTCCCACAGTCAATCCTTTTGAACCCCTTTAGGTACTGAGTTTGCTACCTCTGTTTCTCTGAGTGACATGCTTCCTCGTTAACTTTGATTTTCAGTTTTAGACACTCAGAGACTGACTTTGAAATATGGAAAACGAAAATATAACTTGTGTCACACTACCTGTCCCTCATTCATCTTGTATCTCTAGCCTGTCAATATAGTTATGTGATAAGTATGGTTCAATAAATAAGACGGGTTGGAGATGGCCCCAGTGTTGGAGTGCTAACCTACACCTACCATCCCAGCACGATAAAATAAAAATCCACATTGGTGTAAAGAGTATATATACACTATTTACAGATAAGCTCTGAAGGATAATGTAATCATTCTTCACCATGCAATTTTCAGTTTTCTCAATAAAATTTTCCATTTGTTTGATTTTCTAAATACTTTTCAATAATTTGTTCTCAGTCTCTCCCCCAGTCATCTGTGTCTCTCTGTTATATACTCAAATACATCAAGTATTCTGTCAATTTATTTGTGTAGATATATTTCTTATATAACCTTTTGATCGCTGATCTGAACTAGTGTCTTGACATCAGGTGCATAGCTGACATCATGTCTCTCCCTTTGGCCCCCTATGAGCAAATCTGATGTTTGATGGATCTCTTCTTCATGGACTTGCAATCACATTTAAGATTTTTTTTTAGTTATTTTTATTTTATTTTATGGGTACAAGTGTATTGCCTGCACTCATTTGCTAGTGCACCCGTGTCATGAAATGCCCATGGAGGTCAGAAGAGGGTGTTGGATCCCCTGGAACTGAAGTTATGGACAGTTGTTAACTACCATGTGGGTGCTGGGTTTTGAACCTGGATCTTCTGCAAGAGCAACCAGTGCTCTTAACTTCTGAGCCATCTCTTCAAGGCCCTACAATCACATTTTGTTGGAGAACATCCTCTCAATAGCTTCCTGAGGAGTTACACATGAGTGACAAATATTTTGGGATGTGTTATATTTGAAAATATCTTCATTTTGTCACAGTCACATTCAATGCATTGATACTCAGTTATGGAATCATTGCTGCTGAGAACTGAAGGTTTTACTGGGCTGTTGTCTGGTTTCCAGCACTGCTGCTCAGAGTCTGAAGTCTCATGATTCTAAATATTTCCAGTTTAATGTGTGTTATTTCCATTCCAGATGTGCACAGGATCTTCTTTTTGCCCGTCAGTGTTCACAATGGTGTATCTGGTGGAATGCACCATCAGGACTATGTTGATGGGTCATACACAGCTTCTTGAATTACTTATTTTATGATTGCACCCGTCTGTTTTTTCTGTTCTTTCTTTCCTGAAATGCTTTGAAATGTGAAATCTCTGGGCCAATATTCTAATTACCTTTTTCCTTTTTAAGTTTTTTAAAAAAACACTTACTTCCTGTTTCTACTTCTATCCTTGAGTCTTAACATTTTTCCTATTGGTTCATAAATTTCTACAAGTGTGCTTTCATATAGGAAATAGATTCTATTATTATCTAAGGTAAAACGTCTGTATGTTTGTGTTCTCTTTGATAGGATCCTATTTGGGGTTTGTAAATGCTACATTTTTCTCGTCTAACGAGAGTAATGGTTCTCTGTTCTGCTGCGCTTTTTCTCTCCTATAGACTCTGGAGTGCTGCATTCCTGCTCTTTTGGAATGCTTACAAAGTTTATGCTTGCATATTTCCTCAAGTATTGACAACTGACCATCAGCTGTTCTTAGGATAAGGTTTTAGGACAACTAAACTGATTTTAAACTCAGTTCTTTCTGTCTGTGTGACCCTTTCTGGGTGTGTTCTGATTGGGGTGTATCACTGGGGGTCACCTGGTTGTCTTATTGGAGCTTTTATCTTGCATTGATCAATTACTTAGAGTGACTCCTACCTAGGAGGTAGCAGTTGGGTCACCATTATTTCAGAAGCTATGCAGCAGAACAAAACTGAGATCTCAACATTCAGAATAAAAACTCTCATTGAATTCTCTGATCCTCATAGAGATGCCTGACCAATGGCTTTTGTTTGTTTTTCTCTTTGTAAACAGGATCTCTTAGGCTGCTCAAGCTGGTCTCCAACTCCTGGGCATGCGCCTTGTGTCAGCAAAATCCTGAATCTTGTCTGTTTCATTTCCTGAGGAAAAACATCTTTCATTCTTCTCAGCAAAGAAAGACGGTTGCATGGAAGGAGAGAAAACCTCAGAATTCATTCACTGGTGTGGAACTCAAGTGGTCCAAGCTGTCTGACCAGCAAGCTCCAAGGAGCCATCTCTCCCAGCCTCCCCGGCACTAGGAGGATAAAATCATGCCACCATGCTCAGCAATTTTTAAAAACATGGGTTTTGAAATCAAACTCAGGTCCTTGTGGCAAGTACTTTACTGAGTCATCTCCCAGCCCTTGCTAGCCCAGTCTTTTCTTAAACTTTAAGGAAGTCTGTGGTCATCCCACCTCTAACTCTTTTTATCATGTACCTAATGTTACTGTACTGAGCTGTTCAGTGGCATTTTGGTACAAGCTAGTTGCTTCTTAGTTCTCTAGACTATTGTATTGAGATTTTGTTTTTTCATCTCTAGTCTTAATCACCATTTCTGCGTTTGAGTTTTCCAGAGGTGGAAACTGTATGCATAACCGTTAACGAAGTATGTACACTGTCAGTTTTTGGATATCAGCATATCTTTCCAGGACTAGATTTCATGCTTATTATCTGTTTTTTTTTTTTTCTTTAACAACTTCAGATTTCACAGATGACTTACCTCAGAATTTCTATGTCTTTGGCTAATTGACATACTTCAAGGCTGGAAAGATAACTTGCATTTAGTAAAGATTTACTGACATTTTGTTAAATAAGTAAACTGATGACTTCTAAATGTTTTAAAGGCATAATTATACAAATTAATGAATTGATGCTTTACAAATCTCTGTGACATTTCTCTTCCACTGGGGCACGTGGAGAGCAAGGTGTATGTATTTTCTTTATTAACTTAGTCTTCCCAGGACTTGGCCATGCAAAGCAAAGAGCAGGCTTCTGAGGCAGACTTGAAGAAAGAGCAAATCAGCAAAGTGAGACATCACAGCAAGTAGATTAGAAGTACCATAAAAACGTTATATGTGAGAATAAAGAAATATGAATGCATGTATATATTTCTATAATCCTTACCTTTATTGGTTTGACCCTATCTTTTTCACCTAATAATCTTAAATCATCTATCCTTTTTAGGTTTCTTGTTTGAAAAATGCAGGCAATACGCTACGTTTTTGTCATTCCTATAAGAATATTAAGCTTAAATAAAGTATGTAGAGATCTCTAACTGATTGACTTATTTGGTGATTTCCAAATGTAATATATTTATTAATATTTTGTTCAAGGAAATGTTATTTATTTTAGTGCTTAAGAAAACAATACAAGAAGTTTTTAATTCAAATATATTTAAGTGTTTACACTTGAGCAGCACAGCACAAGTCACCACTAGAACATCCAGCAGTCGACCTTACCCCAAGTTCCCCTTACTTTCTTAGGTGGATGTCATAATCTGTTGATCATCTATACCTGAATAACTCTGAAGGCCAGAGATATATTGGGGTGTGCTGCTAGGGAGAAGAAGGAGATGATTTCCTTTGTGCTCCATAGTATAGTGTCTTGGTTTCATTTGGCACCATTCAGTTTAACACCATTCTTAATGACTATAGTATTTCATTTAGTCAGCGATTTGCTATTTAGGAAAATCAGTCATCTGCTGCTACCAAAACCTGTCTGTCTCCCAGCATAAGGTCTTATGGGCTTTCAAAAATTATGCTTTCACTTCATACTGGTTGATATTACAGAAGAGGCTACATTATTTGAGAAAATACTTTACCTACTTTACCTTTATTTATGATACAAACAGAAAAGAAAATGGAAATGTGAGGAAGAGTCTCATCTAGCAAACCTTTATTAATTGGTTAATTAATGCAGTAGGTGGAATGCATTATCATTATAGTACAAGCTACATGATTAAGGACTGTATACAAGGCCAAAACTCGAGGTATTTGCTAAGAAACAAATTTCCTGGAGGAAAACAGTAGCAATTATACTCTATTAACCTGTGCCAAGTATGATTCTAGTGGGAGCGTTAGCAAACCACAGCTCTTGGGATAAATCCAAAAAATACCTATTTTTGTCCTTAAAATTTTTTAATATTTTATATATTATTTTTATTTTATGTGTGTGAGTGTATTGCCTGCATGTGTGTAAGGGCACCCATGTTGTGCAATGCCCACGGAGGTCAAAAGAAGGTGTCCCATTCCCTGGAATTGGAATTACCTACAGTTGTTAGCCACCATGTGGGTGCTGGGCATCAAACCTAGGTCTTCTGAAAGAGCAGTCGGTGCTCTTAACCACTGAGCCATGTCTTAGCCCCTTGTCTTTAAGTTTTAGTAAATGATAAAACACATGGAATACCCTAGTGACAAAACTTAATATGTGTAGTACAGTATTATCAACTACCCGTGAATGACTATACAGCAAACCTCTAGAGGGTTCTACCTTGTGTGACTTAAAGTCTGTACCCATCACATAGCAACTCCCCATCTCTTCTTGTCTCCAGTCCCTCCCATTGTACATTCTGCTCTTATGGATTTGACAATTTTAAAATGTATCATTAAGGGAAATCATGCATACTTTTCCTTCTGTAATTGGCTTATTTCATTTAGTGTAATGCCCTTAAGGAATTTCCATATTAAAGTGGATAACAGGATTTCCTTCTCTTTTACACTAAATAGTACTCTATTTTATTTTCTTTATTCCTTCATTTATTAGTGGACATTCAGGTTGTTTCCACCTCTTGTTATAAATGATGCTTTAAAGAATATATAAGTGAAAATAATGCTTTGAGATCCTCTTTTTAATACTTTTGCATAAATATCCAAGTAATTCTTTAATTTTGTTTTATCTTATTTTTAAAATTTTTTAAATTTACTTTATTTTTATTTTATGTGTATGAGTGTTATGCCTGCCTGTGTGTAAGTACATCCATGTTGTGCAGTGCCCGTGGAGAACAGAAGAGGGTTTGACATCCCCTGGAACTGGAGCTACAGATGGTTGTTAGCTGCAATGTGGGTGTTGGGATTCAACCTTGTCTTCTGCAAGAATAGCCAATGTTCTTAACTGCTGAGACATCTCTCCAGTCCTTCTATTTTTAATTATTTTAGGCAACTTCATGTTTGTGTATTTGTAGCAGCTGCACTAGTTTTACAGTCCCACCAACAATCACAATATATCTGGTTTATCTACCTCATTCCCAACATGTATTTGCAGATTTTGAGTCTTTATGTGTATGTGTGTATATTATGCATTCATACCCATGAAGTCATGTATAGTCATTCTACTGGATGTGAAGTGACATGTCATTGTAGTTTTGACCTACATTTCCCTGGTTAGGCAACATCTTCATGATCATTTTCTTCTAACCATATTGGCTAGTTGCATGTCTTCTCTGGGAAAATATCCATTAAAATATTTTGTTCATGTTATTTTTGAAATTCTATTATTTGTTGTCATTGTCAGTGAATTTTTAAATTCCCTTTTTTATTTTAGATACTCTTTTTTATTTAATTTTTATTGAATCATTGTATATTTCATACAGAACATCTCAATCCATCATCCTCATAGCCCCTTCCCCACCAGCATGCTCCAGTAACTCCCCAACTGGAATCCAAACATTCTGTCATCTGTGCTAACGTCTATTGTGTCAAGTTAGTGTCCCCAAATGTTCATCAGTGCAAGTTCATTCACTAAGGTCTAGTCAGCCTATCCAGAATCCTTTGCATTAAGAAGATTAGCTCTTCCTCACCCAACAGTAATCAGTTGCCAATATTTTTTCAGCAAAGATTGGGGTCTGCTGCCCATTTCCCCAGTTACATGCTGGGTTTTTCTCTGCTTGAGTTTGCATGTGTCTTGTGTGTGCCCAAGCTATTACTATAGGTTCATATGAGCAGGGTCCAGGAGCTTGTAGTATTCTATGTCCATATGGTTACACACTTCCTCGTTGGCTCTTACAATCTTTCCACCACCTCTTCCACAATGTTCCCTAAGCCCTGAATGAGTGAAACTTAATGTAGGACTCCTGTCCAGGGACCCACACTCTGCTGACTCCTTATCTCTGTGCTTTGGTCATTTGTGACTTTTTGTGTTAATGGCCCTCTGTTGCATGAAGGAACTTCATTAATGAGAGTTGAGAGATTCATTACTGTCCTCTTTACCCCTTGTTCTATGTTGCATGATCCTTAAGTGCAGAGATTGCATTGTAGACATGCTGCTTAAGAATGGACAATTCATAGACAATGTCTGTTTGTGACCAGTTGTGGTACTCTGTAGTAGTCTCTGGCTGGTGCAACAGAAGCTTCTTTGATGAATGGGAACTGGAATACTTGACATATTTTGCACTTAATAAAGAAGTTACATTAGACTAGGGATGTGACAGCATTGATGATTTCTCTGGGATCTATGACCTCTTCAGCCATGTATATTTGGCTATAATTACAGTACTACACATGACCTTCTTCCCATTGATTGGGCTCTAAGACCAATTAGGTAGCTGTTGATTGGTCCCAAGATAGAAGTCCATTACTGCATCAGTGTCATATGCTATGCTGATCATTGATGTGGTTATTTGGTCATGAAGCTCGTATTGGGGCACTGATTTTACTCTCTCTCTCTCTCTCTCTCTCTCTCTCTCTCTCATCTCTCTGTCTCACTCTCATCTAAACCCCCTGAATGAATTACCCATTTAAAGTGTCCCCATTTTCCTCATTTTTCCCTTGATAATACCAGTCTCTTAAGGCCCCACCTCTCTTGAGCTCCTTCTTTCCCTTTATCCCCACAGTTCCTGGTATAATCCTCCCTCATCCCTCCTATTTAAAGACCCCCTTTTAATCTATTTCTCCCTTAGTAACATCTGTCTTCTACTATTCTTCTCTCTCAAGATCCTGCTTTTCATTTACCTCCCTGGTTCCTCTCCCTTTCCCTGGTTCCTGCAGTTACATCAGGATACACACATATAAGGGATCCACAAATGAGGGAGAACATGAGGTCATTTGTTTTCCTGAGTTTGTGTTACTTCACTTGCATGACAGTTTCTAGTTAAATCCATTTACCTGTAAATGTCATGATTTCATGTTTCTCTACCACTGAGTAGAACTCCACTGTGTAAATGCACCACGTTTTCATTATCCACTCATCAGCTGAGGGACACTTAGGTTGTTTCCATCTCTTAGCTATTGTGAAAAGACAGCAACACACATGGATGTATAAGTATCTCTGCAGTAGGATGAGTCCTTTGTGTATATGCCAAGGAGGGGAATGACCAGGTCAAATGGTAGATTCATTTTTAGTTTTTTAAGAGTTCTCCACACTGCTTTTCATGGGGGTTGCATGAATTTACAATCCCGCCAGCAGTGAATGAGCGTGGGATCATTTGTTCTCTTTATCTTAGCCAATCTGACTAGGGTAAGATAAAATCTTCAAGTAGTTTTAATTTGTGTTCCCCTAATTATTAACTATGCTGAACACTTTTTAAGATGTTTGTCAGTCATCTCCATTTCTTCTTTCTAAGAACTCTCTGCTCAGATCCTTAGTCCATCTTTTAATTGGGTCACTTGTTTTCTTGACTCTGATTTTTGAGTTCTTTATATATTCTGAATGTTAAACTTTTGTCAGATGTGTCACTGGTGAAGATTTTCTCCTATTCTGTGGGTTTCTCTTCATTTTCTTGGTTGTTTCTTTTTCTGTACAGAAGGTTTTAAGTTTAATGAGGTCCCACAATAATGACCTGAGCAATTGACGTCTGGTTAGAAAGTTCTTTCCTATATCTTATAGGGTACGGCCAATGTTTTCTTCCAAGAGTTTCAGAATTTCAGGTTTCACATTGAGGTCTTTGATCCCTTTGAGTTGACTTTTGTGGAAGGTGAAAGGTCTAGTTTCGTTCTTCTATAGATGGGTATCCAGTTTTGCTAGCACCATTTCCTGAAGATGCTATCTTTCCTGCAGTGAATGTTTTTGGCCCTCTTGTGAAATGGTGGCTGAAGTCACACGTATTCATGCTTGAGTCTTCAAGTATATTCCATTGATCTAGGGGTCTATTTTTCTGCCAGTACCATGCTGTTTTTATGACTATAATATAGTTTGAAATCTGGTCTAGTACTCACCCTGCATTGCTCTTTGTGTTCAGGGTTGTTTTGGCTATTCAGGTTCTTTTGAACCTCTTTCCATATGAATTTTTGAATAGTTTTTTTTTTTTTTCTAATTCTTTGAAGAATGTCTTGGGGATTTTGTTTGGGATTTCATTGAATCTGTAAGTTGCTGTTGTAGGATGGCCATTTTCACAATACTATTTCTTCCAATCCATGAGCATGGGAGGACCTTCCAGCTTGTGGTGTTCTTGTCAATGTCTTTCTTTAAGGAACAGGGAAGAAGGCTGCTCACAGAAATCCAAGGCAGGTTGCGGGAGGGATCAGCAGGTAGATGACTGGTCTAGGGTAGGAAGAGGCAAGCTGGGGGTAGGAACAGCAAGTGAAGGCTCTAACAAACTAGACTAAAAACTTGAGCTGGTCTGAGCACAGGTGATCAGATCCCAGCAGGCGGGTTGGGAGAGAGTGTAGTCCAGGGGCTCTCGGAGCAAACTCCACAGAAAAGAGATTTGCCATGATTTGAATGTTCTTAATTTAGTTAAGACTTGTAACAGATCTGTAATTCACATGTGTTCTATCCTGGAGGTTGTTACATGTATACTTGAAACAAATGCCCACTCTGCCTTGGGACTAGTGTATTCCATTTTTGCAAATGAGGTGTTTAAATCACCTTCCACAACTGTGTTCCTGTTTCCTTTTTAGTTCTGTCAAATGTGCTTTATGCTTTCTGTCCATGCATCAGTAACAATTTTTGTCTTTCTGGTTTATCCCTTTTTTCAATATATATCTTTCTGCTTTGTGACAGCTTTGACTTAAAATCTATCTTGCTGGATATAAGGATGGATTATCTTTTGCTCTCCTTTGACTTTCTATGTATAGATGCCATTAAATCTCAAGAAAGTCTCTTATAGATGGCATATAGTTTGATTTTGTTTCTTTCCGTCATTACTCATTGTCTTTTGATTAAGGGGTTATGTTTATATTTGAGGTAATTACTAATAAAGAAATTATTCTTATTTTGTTGTTTTCTTTCAGTTCTTAAGATGTTTATTCTTCTCTTACTATTTGTGTTTTATTGTTTATTTTTTAGTAACGTGTTTTGATTCCTTTAAAATTTTTAATTTTTATTTTATATGTACAAGTATGTTGCCTGCATGTATATAAGTGTAATGCCCACATTAGTGAGAAGAAGGTGTCAAATTCCCCTGGAACTGGAGTTACAGACAGTTGTTGGGTGCCATATAGATGCTGGGATTTGAACCTAGGTCTTCCACAAGAGCAGACAGTGCTCTTAACCACTGATCCAATTCTCCAGTCCCTTGATTCCTTTTTTATTTCTTTTGAAATCTTGTACTTGCCAAGAGACACATAAAATATAAAGTACTTAATATTTACACTAATATAGTTTGGGTAGATGACAATTTCAATTACACAGAAAAACTCAACTCTTCTCTTCCCATGCTTTGCATATATGGTGCCACAAATTGTCTTTTAATTTTGCATACTTATTAAAGTATGCAATGCGGAGCCCTTCCGCATTCTTTCCCTATGCCTCTCTCTGACTCAACGTGTTTTGACTCTGGTAACTTCCTCACCTTTTCTCCTACCTCTCACTTCTCCAACCTACCCTGTAACTGAGCTTCTGGTTTAGAATACAAGGAGATGTTCTGAAGAAAGGGACCTTACAAGGGAATTTTATATTAGGTCTTTCCGATATTTTTAGAGCATCCCAAAATAGGTATCCTGTGAAATAAGTTTCTAAAATTTCATGTATTTTCTTTCCTTCACTACTCAGACTTGAAGTTGGAAAACTTTATGTCATAGTAGTAATCTCATACATGAGTGTCAGAATCTTGTGTTGTAACTGGTTCAAATCCCTTCAGCTTTTCTCCCATTTGTTTTCAGATATCTTTTGCATAGTGTGGTGAGTCCCAAATGCAAAATTTATATTAGCTGTTACTTTTCCCTTGACCAACAGTATACTTTCTCATTTAGTAAATCACTTCTGCTCTGTTACATGGTAGGAAACTTCTGGTGAGTTTCCAGTATAACTGAAAAGAGTATGATGTTCTTAACTTCTCTCTCAATATCTGAAAGAAGACACTAGAAGTCTCTGCGTGTTGAACATAAGATCATCGCACAATTTGTCAGCTTGCCAGAGAGTCAAAGAGAAGCAAACTGCCCTTAAAAGAAAAGCATTCTGCTAGCCAGAAAAGAAAAATGAATGCATTTGATTGCCACTTCTAGTTCCATGAAACTGGGTTCGTATATGAGCACATTGTCAATAATAAGCTATTTGTAAATTTTGCACAATTTTTCCCCTCTGGAGTGCATTTCATTTCTACATTAAATTTCTCTTGTCTTGGAGCTCTCATTTTAATAGCAGGTGTGGTGAAAAAAAAGAACAGGAAACACATGGCATGTATTTTATAGATCAAATCAAGAAAAGGTGAATAATAGACAAGCCACTAATTTAAAATACTACTACCCAGATAGCTTTATATGAGCAAACTAGTCTATCCTAGCAGGCCATGTCACTCTCTGAGGATATTCTGTGTTCCTTTGCAAAAGCTATAGGTAGAATTCTATCTTCACACACATTTTAGAAATAGCATCAGCAAACAAATAATATTTAAGTAACTTCTATTGAGAAGTTAACAGATTGCAAGCATTTTCTCCAGTTCTTAATGCACATGACCATATGACCCAGAAGATGCCAAGCAACTTTCTGGAATCACACAGTCAGCAGAGCTTGACCTGGTTGTGAGCACAGCAAGGCGGAGCTCATGAATGTGCTATGCTCAGTGAGAAAAACAGACTGTTTGATTTATAGCCTTAATAAAGGCATGTGAGAGTGTGGCACAAATTATAACAGAAGTGCTAATATGCTTTAATGGTAAACCCAAGCTGTCTCTATAACATAATATACGCATGCTTATATGTATATTTAAATGTCTGGTTTTGTCAATGTGCCCTTCCCTTCTAAGTCGAGTTGAGTGCATTACACCTTCTCAGAGCTCTGTCCAGGAAAGGATAAGAAAGTTCATGTGCTTTTTTCTTTCTTAAATGGCAAAAAGCCCAGACTTTTCTGTTACTGTTCCACAGTAAACATTTGTCTCTCCAGTCACCCAGGCCATGATTCATTTGTTAGGGGCTTAGTGGGCACATTTTGGCCAGCAGCCTGCCATGTGCCCATGCCCGGGCCTTGAGTGAGTTCTGTACTGAGGAGGTGTCTCTGTTTTTGACCATACAAGAGCATGTGCGTGGGCTTTTGAACCAGACACAGTTTAGCAATGAGATAGGTATGCAGCCCAGGAAGCGCGCAAGGAGGCACCTTGCCCAGAATTACCACGGGAGACACACTCAGCAGCGAGTTGGTGGGCTGTGACCTGCGTGGCCAGAGCACAGATGCTGTTTCATCCAGCCTCCACCTTTTGGGCAGGATGGAGAGGTGACCACTGTGCGCTCAACTCTTCTTTTGAGATGCATTTCCTTTTGGAAGCAAGTCCAAGACTGCAGCACCACAGGACCGCGGCTGCTTCCCTTGTTTCGTAATGAAACAATAACCGTCTTTTGGGCTATGCATCGTCATTATTTCCATATTTATAGCCATCACTGTGTGCTCGTGTTACCACACGTGTTAGAACCCAAGCCCTGTCCTCCAAGGGCATCTCTGTATAGAACATGTGACCATATAAACTTGAACACTGGCTGGGAATATTCAAGGAGAGAAAGAGACGCCTCCAGAAAGGATCAGTTAGGACCACATTTTGGTTTTGTTTTTTGTTTTTTGTTTTCTCTTTCTGTTCCATTTATTCTCTCAGTGAATGATCACTGAATGTCTTCCAGGTGGAAGACAGTTCACAGAGACATGAAAGCAGGGAAATACCTTTTGAGGGACAGAGCACTTTGAGAAGGAAATGGATACTGATGCCAATAAGCTTACACTAAAATAGGAAATAAATACAACGTACCCCAATAACTGATCAAGAGGCAACGTGCAATGAGAGATGAATAAATATAAAGAAGAATTCCCACAGAGACTGCCTGTGAAAAATTTTGTCCACAGCTAGTCCTGTAGCCAAGAAAAGAGAAGTAAATATGTATAATCAACTCAAGTATAATAACCACATCGCAGGCAATGGGTTTCAGGTGGGGAGAAGCTATAATGTGGAATATTTTCTTTGGGAAATTATATTTCAAGAGCAGACCATTTATGAGCCAACTTTCAGGACTGCATGCACCTACATGAAATCATGTTCCTTGCCCTTTGTGGCATATAATTTGTCAGAGAATTGTATTTATAATGGAATATATATAGAATCCAATGGACTCTGTAATAGTGGGCTGGGGATGTGGTAAAATTTCTTTTTCTTTCTTTTTTTTTTTTTTTTTTTTGGCGGTTAAAAATTCAAGATCTCTTTGCATCCAAGACCTTTCTTGCTTCCTTCTACAGCCTCAAAATCATTTTCTTATCAATTTCCAGCATGGGATTATTTCTTTATTTATTTATTTATTCTTTGAGAATTTTGTGTATATAATGAAACAGTTGTTTTCACTCGCACAGCCTCCTTCATTTTCCCTCTCTCTGCTGAAACCCTCCTTCCCAAGAAGTTCTTCTCCTACATTCCTGCTTTTTAAAAAGATCTAATTTTCATGTTAAATGATGTGTCTGTGTGTGGGTTCACACAGTGCAGTGCCTGTGGAGGCCAGAGGGAGCTGGATGCCCTGGAGCTGCAGTAACAGGTCGTTGTGAGTTGACCAACACTGGGAAGCGAACTTGACCCCCTGCAAGGGCAGTACACGGTACCAGCCATTTCTCTAGTCCCTGTGTCTCTTTCTTCTCTTCTTGCACGAGTCACTGAGTTTGATTAGGGTTGCTGGGTTCAGGAGAGGTAGAAGGTTATTTACTGGAGCATGAGCAACTTCTCAGTGATTACACCACTGAAGAAACTGACCTCCCTTCCAGCAGCATCCACTAACTGCCACCAATCCCTCAGGAAGGGGGAGGCCTCATAAGCCCCTCCCTGGATGCGATTCTTTAAATCCTAAACATACAATACTAACACTTGAATTCCACACTTAAACGTTTTCCTCTTTGATATTAGCTTTGTAGTGGAAATCATTTAACTTAAAAAAAAAAAAACCTCAAAACTTACCCAGTCTTTTCTTGGGCGAAATTTTTGTAACACTGAAAGGAAGGTTATATTTTAACTCTATATCAAGATCACCACAACTAACCCTACATACATTCTTGAGAATAATTTTCAATGATTTGTTGCAAAATCAATTTAACTCCTAGGACAAAAAGTTACTAAATCTGAGGTTGCTCTGCTCGTGACACAGGTTCCTGCTATATTATTTTCTTCTCCAAAAATTTTCAGATCCAAACACTTTATAAGACTTAGTTACTTTTTAGGAATTCTGTTTAGAGACATTTCAGCCAAAGTCATGAGACTTCTTTTGTTTTTATGCAATCTGAGCCTCAAGAGATGAATCAGAGTGGTTGTTAAATCTGAATTAGTATTGTTGAGATTCCACTGGCAACACAACTGCTGATTTGGGATATCTCTTGTGACTTTAGTACATGTTAGCCATGAAGACTGAGTACAAAATATTATAACATTTCATAAAATGCTACAGAGTTCATTTCGGGTCACTATTGTGGTTTCCATTTCTGGTTTTTTGGATACACATCTAAAGAGTAGAGTAAAAGTCCAACATTACTAACATTTTGAGAAGAATTAAAGGCACTTTCAGTTTTTTTTAGCAATAGAAATCTCACAATATGAGTTAGATACCCCAGAAAGACAGTTAACATATTATAGCAGGAATTTCTATTCTTGAGATGGTGCTGTACTCAAAATGGCTTCAGTAGCCATCATTCAGAGATGGGCAGAATTGACTCTGCTGTCTCACAACTCTGAACTTGTGACTATGCAAAATACTTAACATATTGTGAACCTTGAGTTGCATGCACGGAAAATAAGAGGAATAAAAGGCACCACATAGAACTGTGAGAAGTAAATGAGATCCCAAACAAAAAGCACCAAAGAAAGTGACCAGGACAGAGAAGCTCGCACAGCTTGGCACAAAATGGAAGGTCTATGGCTCCCTACTCCAGAAAAAGAACTGCTGCACACACTAATTTTCAAGTAAGCACTGAGTTCAGCACAACCCCATGAACCCTAGACCTGCAACCTAAGAAACTTGTGGGAAAGGATGGCTTCTTCAGCATCTGCTGTGTTGCTGTATGTAGGGCACCTGTGTCCACGATGAGAGAGAGATTCAAGTTGGCTCTTCTGTGGTCTTTTACTCACTGATCTCATTCTCAGCCTCCTCCTTCTTAATGTTTCCTTGAAGAATTGAGTCTCTTCTACCCAAGAATTTGTGATTGGTGGTGAGAATTCATCACAGGAAGGTTCTGTTATACATGTTATCGTGCTTAACCTTGCTTAAGTCTAGAAATGCTCTATTAGATTAACTCCTTTAAAATTGTATTGTCAAAAATTTCTGGAAAGACTACTGGAAGTCTTTGAAGGGTTGTCTTATAAGAACCCTTGTAGACTTCTGAATACTAGTCCTACCTCTGGCTTCTCTGTCATTTCATGGTTGCTTCAGGTAAAAGTGAAAAGTGGAGCTGCGTTGTTTAATCACAGCAGCCAATATGATTTTGTTTAATTATATGATATAACCTCACTAGAATACAAGTTAGCAATAATGCAACATAAACTCTGTTGATTTCTGAATATTCATATCTACTTTAAATTGAGCAACATATTGATTCACAGAAAAATAATTTGGTAAAAAACAACATAAGAAAGCAATGTACTAAAAACCCTTCACAGCAGTGTTATTTATAAAAATATTAGAAATGACCTCACCAAGAAGGAAATGGTTGGATAGATATCAAAGTAGGCCAATGAAATATTATGTGCTTGTTAAAGTTATAATTATGAACGTTAAGTAATAACATAACAATGTCTTGGTATAGTGCTAATTAAAAATAGAATATATGATTTCATCATGACAACTTCGGGAAATATGTGAACAAGTATAAATCACAGAAGTTAAAAACCAAAAGTTATAATGATAGAAACTGTGGATGATCTTTCTTTACTTTTCTCTATTGTCCTAATCACACTTGTACAAAACTGATAAATATTGAGAAAGAAATAAAAAATTGAACATGACCTACAAGATAGATAATAGTCTATAAATTACATTCAGATGCTATTCTATACACCAAGGTTTAGTTTAAAAATATTTAAATTAGTAATTGTAGGGAGAGTTCATCCTGTCTTTTAGTTAGAATATCTAGAAACAGTAAATGTGAGTAAATCAAAAGTAGAGGGGCTGGAGAGATGGCTCAGCATTAAGAGCATGGCTGCTCTTGCAAAAGACCCAGGTTCAATTCCCAGCACCCACACGGTGATTAACAACTGTCCATAACTCTAGCTCAGGGGAACCCGATACCTTCTTCTGACTTCTTTGGGCATTGCAGGCCACAGGTGCCCTTACATACACGCAGGTATAGCACTCTTACACATAAAAAAAATTTTTTTTAAGTAGAAATCATGGACTAAGCTAATAACTGAAATTTACCTTAAGATAGTCTCCTCCTCTGAAATAGAATGTTCACAGTGCCAAAATTTAGATTTTTAGAAATTTTTGCAGTCTAGAGTCCTTTGATACTGAGCTTATGGCTCTTCATTCAAACCCTACTTAATGTGTTCCTCTTCTATTTCAGTTACTACCTTCTTTGAAAATACTAGTATTAATTATTATTTTTATATTTACATGTAAGATCTATTGAAGATGTGAAAATTAGAACCCAAACGATCACAATTCTTATTCACTATTGAATAGTTCTTTAATCCTAGGAGTTTTGTGTTTGGAGGTGCTTAAGGAAAAAATTATTTGTAGATGGTCATGATCTAAAATTGAAAAGTAGAGTACACTGTCATGCATGTTTTTCCTTTTTAAACTTTTCAAATCTGTATCCAATTTTAATGTTGCAACTCAATTAGTAGGTCCTAGAATTATAAAATTTCCGTAAAAGTCTGATATAATTTCCTAGTTAAGAGTAACTGCCAAGCAAAAACTCATTAAGAGTTGCTGAGAATTAGGAGTGATCGAACCAATTTGTTTATATATATAAAACAAACTTATCAGGATGATTAAAAATAAACTCCTGGATAAAACTTCAAAGAATCCACAAAACAAAACATGATTCTTACCACTGTGAACCTAAGTAGATTAGCTACTAATGAGCTATAAAGTTCAGGTCATGGAGAGGCAGCCTGTTTGGGCATTTTCAGTGTCAGGAAGGAAACAAATTGCCTCCAATCAAAGACTGATAATTGTGACAGTTCAGAAGCTCATAATCCACAGGAAATAAAAACACAGAACACACAGTCTATGGAGCCCCTAATGTCTCTTTGATCTCCAGCACAGTTCCATTTGTGAGTACTCTGGCCATCTCCACTTGACTGAACAGGAACCTTCCTAATGGACACAGCATGTTGCCAGCTAATTTTAGTGAGGAAACCCCACCTCCTTCTGTCTGATTCTTATTTTCATGTAAACAAGAAACTGCTCCGCTCCTTCTAGCGAGAAAACTCTAAATTTTTTCTGTTGGAGCAGGAGTGAAAGCTGTCAGTTTGAGCCAGGTGGGGTGGTACATGCCTTTAATCCTAGCAGAGATAAGTCAGGTTGGCTGTGAGTTTAAGGTCACCCTAGTCCACATATCAAGAACCAAGCAAGCTGGGGCAGCTTAGTGAAAGCTTGTCTCAAAAAAATGCTCCCCAAATAATTTTTTTTAAGTTTGTCAATTCAGAGACTAGGGATACATTTGAATAAAGCTTTAGGCTTTGTGAAAACCCACTTAATGGTTAAAATAATTAAAATCTTTCCTCAAATAGCTTTCAGGGCACACTTAAAGTCATTTATCCATTTAATATCTACTGAATATTAATGTGTTGGTACATAACATATTTTTAAACTACAGAAGACAAAAGTCACAAAACATTCAGCTTTAGCACCTCCAAAACTTAAAAATTCCACAGACTTAGGGGTTTGATTATTCAACTCACGATGGGCATCAGATGAAATATTCTCATCAAAGGACTTATCATTTTATATGCTTTGTCTCCTGCATGATATTTGTTATAGGAAAAAAATGGGAATACACTGTCAGAGAGAGAGCTGCAGACAATATTTTCATGAGTTGACAGAAAGCTTGAGAAAAAGAGAGAGAGAGAGAGAGAGAGAGAGAGAGAACCTTAGAATAAACTGCGCATAGCCTTTGTTTACCACTTAACAAGTAACTCTTCCACCAGAATACAAGGGCAGAACAGAACCAAATAAAGCCTGTGTGTGGTATGTTTCTTCATCCATCTATGTCTCCTAAATCTCTCCTACACACCAGATACTGTACCAGGCACAGGATCTGGGAATGACTACTAACACAGTGCTGGGCAGGAGGAATTCTCACTTCAGAGCCACAGTTCCAAAGATGATTCCTGCAGTGTTTGTTCCCTGAACATTCCACCTCATCTGTAGAGTTCTGTCTCTGAGATTTGTGACTTTTAAACCAAGACCACTGAAACTGACAGGGGAACATGTTAGTAAGGACCTTTAGGCTTGTCTCCTGAACTTTCCTTGTGAAATGTCACACGGTGACATTTACCTAAATTGAAATAGCCATAAACTAGTTGCTTCTAATTGGAAAAAAAATGTTTGGTGCAGCTTGACTGGGAGGGAGAAGAGTAAGGGGAAAGTGAGAATGGCCATACTTGTCCCCTTTTTGCTTGATCGTCCCCATTTTTTCTTTTTAATTGAGTGACAGCTTCTAAATTATGTGTCCATTGTACCTACAATCTTCCTAACTGAGCAAAAGCTCAGGTGTGAAGAAGGCAATCATAATTCACCTTTAATAAGCTTACCTGGGAGGTATATTTACAAGGTTCTCTTTGCTTCCCTTTATTTTTTTTTTAGTATTTTGCTTGTTCTTTTTGTATTATGTCTATGAGTATAAAGTGGACCCGTGTCATGCAATGCCTGAGAAGGTCAGAAGAAGGAGTTGGATCCCCTGGAACTAGAGTTCTGGACAGTTGTTAGGACGGTTGTTAGCCATCATGTGGGTTCTGGAAATTGAACCCCGGTCCTCTGCAAGAACAGCCAATGCTCTTAACCACTGAGCCATCTCTCTAGTCACTTCTAATTATTTTAATCCCCTCTTGCTAGCATGGCATGCCACGAACAGATCTAGTGTTTGAGATCTGGCTACAAAAATTTGGAAGGGACTTTTCAGTCCACTTCCTGATAATTGTTACCCTTTTGTATTCTGAACAGGGTTCATTGTGTTCTTATAGTCAGTTCTGTTCATTTATTATATAATATACTGAGTTTGTTGCTGGATTAATATTTTCTGACTTCCATCAGAATTCTTTCTGCCACATCTTATGCTGATTTTTAAGATCCAATTTTATATATGAATGATAGCTAAGTTTTTAAATAACCAGTTATTTTTATAATAACCAGTAGCATAAAAGCACTGGCCCCCAACAGATGAATTCCAGAGAAGAATCACAGTCATTGACCAATTGAGGGAATGACAGAAGAGGCCATGTATAGTTACTCTTAAGAAAAGTATGTTCTTCTACCTACACTTGTCTCTTCTGAAGACGAGAGCTGCTTTGTGGGATGGTTTTAAACGTTAGATTGTAGAGGGAAAAATCTCTGAGAAACAGGTCAAATGTAAAATCCTAATTTTGTCAGGCTTTATTTTAATAACACCCTTGAAATTGGATGCAGAACATGCGTTTTATCTGATTCTAATTACATGGAACTCCAAAGTCATTTTGGTAACAGAAACCACTTTAACCTTGTAATTAAACTTGGACTTTTTTTTTTAAGGCCATAAAAGTTCCATTGGTAAGAACTTTGAAATTAAAAAAAAAGAAGAAACTATTAATGAATCAGACCAACAAAGCCTAGTCAAATAAGGGATCTGGATATTTATTCATGGTCTGAGCATTATGCCAACTTAATTAGAAATGAATATATCTTTAATCTTTTATGGTTGCAGATAGAATGGGACAAATTGCTTCTACCTCAAAACCCTACTTGACAAAGACTTAGTAAGATTTAGAGACTGATAAATGTCTCTAAATTTTACTCTTATATTTTTTCCAACACAGATAATACATTGGAAAAAACCTAAGCTTTCTGAACTATGTAACCATCAATGCTAAGAGAATTTAAAAAATCTTCAGTGATAAAAGTAGAGTAGGAAAAACTGGAGTGATGAAATAATAAAGGGAAGGAAATCTGTTAAAACAACTAAGTTTTCCTCACTTATTTACAGGGCACATTTAGAAGCAGCAGACACTGATTTTTACATTCTTATACTTCAGAATGAGATCATGTGGGCACGGCCCATTAGAGCCCTCACTCTGTCCACTTTGTTTTGGCAAGCTTTAAGAGATGTTTCTGTAGTCCAGAAATACCTTCTCCTTAGATAAACTCTTCATCTTAAAGCAACCCACAGACATTACACCTCCAGCTATTGGAGACCTCAAGACACAAAGTAACATCAGAATGTCATCATGGGAAAATCAGAGAGACATTAACATCTCAGTTAAATATGCCAGCATGTGACTTCCAGTGCTCCCACCCACCATTTCACACAGTTCAGCCACGCTGACTCATTCATAACTTAAATTACATCAGAATAAATTTAATGAGTCATTATTAAGAAAGGGGCAGAGGGTAAAATAACTCTGAATGCTTCCAAAACAAATAGATCTCAACTGTACAGTCTTTTAAGTGACTATCTATATTAGTTTACACACATAAGGAAGACAGAATTTTCAGAGTCTGGCTTACCCCGTGGCAAGCAAGGAAAACTCTAAAAGGGGAAAGGTTTGCCTTATCTTCATGAGAAAAAAATTATTTGATGAATGAGCTCTGTTATGATTCTTAGTAATGAATGATGGTTTCATGCATATGGTGGGATGAAACTGTCCAAGAGTTGATGCTGTGTGTTTGTCTGCATGCTCATAATTCATCCTGTGGGGGGATCAAAGAAAGGTCTCTGCCCATGCTTTAAATTCAGAAGGCTTTTGCTGTCCGCGATAATAATATTGTTTACTTCCGTCAAATGCTATAATGGCAAAACTTATTTAAGATCAGCAAATGAGACAGTCTCTGTTACTGAGATGTGTTATTGATGGAGGCCAAAATACTCATTCAATTGATTGGGAGAAAACAAATTCATCACAAGTTAAAATCTCAAATAAAAGCTTCCTATTACCAACAGCTGCAATTATGTTAGTATGCTTTATTCTAATCTTTCAAAATATTTTGAGGCACATTTTCTAATTTCATAATCTTCATCCAGTAAGCATGAAAATTAAAGTTTTAGTAAAACACAGAATTGTGCAAGTATGATCCTATTATTCTAGTTTTAGATAGCATAGATCTCTTGTGTCCATTCTCAATGAAAAAGGTCCACATCCCCACCCCCAGATAACCATTGACAGAATTCTCATCTATCTAGTTTAGTTTTTTTTCTTCTTCTTCTTTTAGAAATTTCATCTAAAAGGTACCGTAGGCAGAATAAAAACCTCCTCAAAGATACCCACACCTTTATCTTTACACTTATAAATATCTTTCCTCAAATGGTTTATAGGACTTTGCTCATATGGGTAAGACTTTCAGATGGAAAGATTATCCAGGGTTATTGGTGTGGGTCCAATCTAGCCCTGTCAGCCCTTAAAAGCAAAGACACCTGGATCAGAAAGTTACAATAATGAAAGAAGTGTAAGAGAGAAGCAAGTGAGAAGAGGCTAGCCTGCCCACCATCTGTTTGGATGTGGAAGAAGGAGGCTTCAAACCACACAATACAGGCAGCTTTAAAACCGAATAAGATCTATTCTCCTCTAGCACCTCCGAAGTCCCTTGGGTGCCTTGACTCAGGCCTAACGAGATCATGTCAGACTTGTAAAAGAATAAATTTTATTGCTTTAGGCCTTAGGTTTGCAGTCATTATTAAGGCTGCCAAATTCAGGAAATGGGCTTTTTTTTTTTTTCCATTTAGCACCCTTTTAAAAAAAAGTTACTTTGCAGCATAGTTCAGTCATTCTTTTTATTGTTGATTATTATTCCATTGTGTGTATACTAAGTTATAGTTCTCCAATCACTGATGGATGAGCATCTGCACATACTTCATTTTAACTGAACGATGCCTATGCATGAATGTTTATCATACTAAACATTCACACGCACGTCTTTACATGGCTATATGCTTTCATTTCTTTGGATAAATAGCTAAGAATTTCTAAATCACATAAGAGAATGTTTATCTTTTAAAACTTGCCAAACTGTTCTCTAAGAGGATGGCACCATTTTACATTCCATCAGCAATAAATGAAGGTCCCAGTTTCTTTAAGTATTTGCAAAGTTATGTATGATCAGTCTGTGACTATGATCATTCTAGTCTGTACATAAATGATATCTCATTGCTACTTTAACTTTCATCACCATAATGACTAATAATGTTCAGTGTGTTTTCATGTGATTTTTATCTATCCACGTATCTTTTCTATTATATTTTAATCTATTTTGCCCTTTTTTTGTTGAGCAATTGTCTTCTTATTGTTGAGTTTCAATAGTCCTTTATACGTTGTGTATGATAATCTACCCCATCTTCTGCTGCTCACGCTCTTCTGTTGCAGGAGAGTCAGAAGGAGGGAGTGAGTGGTGGATTTCTTTTAGTGTTTCCTGGAGATTCTGTAGAGACTTGAGGAGAGAGAGAAATAGGAATTTCTGCTAACAAGGGAGTTCCTAACATTGAGAATAGGGGAGGAGGTCCCGAACAAGATTTCAAATGGGATGAAACCTTCGCGCTAGGGGATGTAACGACTCTAAAGAAAGCCATAAGGAACAGACTGGTCTAACTGTCACCAGAGGGAATTCCAAGACAGGCTAACATAGAAATGGAGATATGGCCGCTAATGATGAACATTATGTGGATCTACAGTAAAAAAGAACAAGTGAGGGAGAGAAAAATACAAAATGTACAGTTTGGACTGAAAAAGTGCACCAGGAAGATTTATGTGGGAGACAAGGCATATGCTGAAGTAGAGGATCTCTTTCATAAGGAGACTAAAGTGATTAGAAAGAGACCTAGAGATTAACATTTAAATAGTGCAAAGAGTGCTTCGAGGGCAAGACCACACCCAGCTAAGCCTCTAACTTGTGAAAGAAGGAGTTTTCTACTCTTAGAAAACCACGGGAGAGGAAAGCTATAAATATGGATGAAGCAGGCAAGTGTCCACCTTAAATTTGCAGCCAAACTTGGCAGTGTAGGCTAGAGTAAAGGAGCCATTGGTTCCTCTTCCCCGGTTGCAGAGAGCCACTAAAGCAAGGCAGCATGCATCAGAGGCATCCCTGCATAATGAAGGCTCTGATAGGCCATCACGTAAAGATATGAAGGTGTGAAGGTGAAGCCTGGTTGGCATTGAAGACCCCAAGAAGACGTTCCAAGTGCCACAGCTGTGAGACATCTGCCAGGGAGACCTACAAGGAATGGTATCAGCCCACGAGAGAGTTGTGTGTTGCACGCAGCCAAACTGGGTGGGCTGAGCCATCTAAACCCTTTGGAAATAAAGTCCCAGAACTAGGACTTGGAGCTACTACTGAATTTGGTGTTTGCCCTGCTGATTTTTGGTCTCGTTTTAGCCCAGTATTATCTCACTATGCTCCCATTCCATCCTTTAGAATAGGAATGTGTATTCAGTTCCCTTGTGTGTTGGGAGTGTGCAATTTGTCTTTTGATTTTACAGGGGCTTACAGTTAAGAGGTTTTCTTGAGTCTCTTTTGAGACTCAAGGACTATTCTGGACTTTTGAACAGTATTGAGACTGGTAAAGACTATGCGGACTTTTAAGGATGAACTAAATACATTTTGCATTTTATATTGTTATGGGCCTCTGGGGGCCAGGGAGTGGACTATGGTTATTTGAATGATAATGTCCCCCAGAAGCTCCAAGTATTAGTACATTTTGTCCTAATTTGGTGGTGCTACTTCGGGAGATTGTAGGAGGTGTGGCTATACTGGGGGTGGGCTTTGAGAGTTCTTAAGCCTTGCCAGATCTCCAGTCCCTCTGCTTCCTGTGCCTGCTTGAAGATGTGAGCGCTTAGCTTCTTCTCCTGTTCTAGTCACTTCACCATGCCTGCCTGCCATGATCTACTCTGATCCCTCTGGAACATGGAATTATAATAAACTCCTTCACTTAACTATCTTTTCTCAATGGTTATGTTTTATAACGGTAAAATTAACTGCAACTGAAAGCAATACACAATAAAAAAACATGGATCTCTTTTGAAAGAATTACTGTGTAGACACCGTAAAAGCTCAAGGCTGTCCTCATTAGCAATCAATACAGCAAAATTTAGAGTGGCTCGACAACATTTAAACTTTCTACCACCTTTCCTCCCATAGGACCACTCACAGAGTAGATTTGGTTTTTATTTTGCTGTTGTGTCATTATTACTAGTCCAAGAAGGGCCATTTACAATTTGGTCTAAGAGAAACATGTGAGATTTATTAGATGCACACACACTTTGCAAATCTATAGGAACTGAAATATTATCTTTACTGCTAATTCTCTCCATCATTTAATCGTTTAATCCAAAATGAAAATGTCAACATCTGAAATAGTCCATGAACTTCTAGCTCTGAAGAGTGTCAATATGGTACACTTGACATTTAGCCCAACACTACTATGCAATAAATCATTTAGGAAAATGTCAGTGAACACAAAGTAATATCCTTTGTTCCATACTAACTGAAGTAGTCTCCTCCCACCCCCAAATACTGATGAGAAGTTGGGAAGATTTTCATTACTGGGTAAGATTAACTATGTAGAGCAAGAAGACCTGGACTCCTCTCAAGATACTTGGGTATGTTTGGTTAGTGCTAATCCCAACCATCTGTTTGGCCTGTGGAGTTATATCTTGTTAGAGTTAAGTGAAGCAACAGACAATTCATGCATAAGGATCTACTTGTACAAGTACTAGGAAAAAGCACTGGAAATAATTACACCATGTTAAAGGATTTGTGGACTAGATAATAACCTTTCCTGAAAGTCACTTCCTATAGAACTCTTTGTGAAGAACATGTAATGTTAGTTGAGGTGAATACACTACCCAGAGTATAAGCAGAAATTTCTGTGTTTGGAAATCTGAAAAATTAGTAAAGTTCAGTTTGTCGGAATAAAATTTTAGATTCTACGTAATTAAGAAAAATGGTTATAGAACAAAGCACAATAATTTAAATATTGAGATTACCTCAGATTTGTGTTCTATATGATTTCCATTCTGATTGAGACATTGGTGTGCTTTTATGAACCATAATTGCCACTAGAATCATGACATTGAATTCATTAAACTCAAGAATTTCATTGGCTAATCTTCCACTTGAGCCTCTAAACTTTTTTATTATATTATGACAAAAACAGAATTACTAATAGACATAACTCTATTTTTCTTAATGTCCAGGGTAACAGTCTTAGGCTTCAATAAAAATGAGAAATGTTCATATTCAACAAGTATTCATTCTATAAACCTATAGCTCTAATTGACAAATGCTAGAAAAATGACTCTCTTCTCTGCTTGCTCACATGCTGAGGAGCCTGACTACATAATCCAGGGTCAGATGCTCTGTTCAACATTGGGGGGCAGGGTCAGTGTAACAGGATGCTTTTCCTTGTGTCTCAGTTGACCTGGTCTTAGACTTGTCTGTCATACTGACAAATAATATAACACAACTGTTATTCTGTCTTTCAGCTGATCATCTTCTCTGGCTTACGGCATGGGAAATTCATACTGTCACTTGTTGCAAATGTTGTGTATTTTCAATGCATGCAGGGCAGGTATATATGTGGTATGTGTGCCCATGTATGCGCGTGCTGAGGCAGAGCACAACTTTGAGTGTCTTTCTCTGTCAGTCTCCAGTTTATTGCCTTCAGAAAGGGTCCCTCACTGAATCGGAAGTTTTCCTTTTTGGGCAGGTTGGCTGGCCAGCCAGACTTGTCACCACCACCACCCCACCCACCCTCACTCCACTCCACCCACAATGCTTAAGTTACAAGCCCAAACAGTAATGCCTTGCTTTTAACATGGATGCTAGGATTCAAACTCAAATCTTTTGTTTGCACAGCAAGTGCTCTTATACACTGACTTCCTTAGAACATTCAGGATACTGGAGATAATACTAGTGTAATTTTATTGCTGTATTTTGGTTTTAGATTCAATTTCTTTGTGATCATTACAAACTATTCGGTATAAAGGTATTTTTTGTTTACTATAAAATATAATATAAATGATGTATTCATTATAGGGTGTTTACATTTTAATAGAATGTCAAAATAAGCAATGGGCAAAAAGCATTATGCTTTTGTGAATTTATTATGAGAATTTCCAAAGTCATTATTCCCCAAAAATTTAAGTTTTAAAAGATACTGAGTAATCAAATATGCTCTTTGCTGGCATAACAAATCTGGATGCTAAGAACTTGCTTTCATCATTTCTCTATAATTTTCAGCAAACTGCCTAGATAAAACTGCAATCCAACTTTCAAGGTGAGCAAGGAAATTGCGTGGCACTGTATCCTCTGGTTTTTCAAGACAATTCTGATACTGATAACTATGTTGACTTTTCTTTTAGTGACTTAGTAGTCATGTAATAATTTTAATTCTTTTGAAGATTTTGTTTAACAGTGGTGAATTAATGCTGCTAAGACTAACCATTTTTAATATGTGGACATTAAATTTGTATAGAAAGTTTTTAATCAGAAAAATGTGAGTTCACATTCTTTTATGGTTACATGTGACTCTATATGTGATCGTATGTGCATTTAAACCTACCTGTATACCAACAGAACATGTAATTAATACAAAATTATTACTAAGTTTTCAACTAAGACAACTTAAATTACCCTTAATTTTGAGTTTATAGACTCAGGCAATAAAGAAATATAAGAATTTCCATCTATATTAACAGGGTTCAGGATTAATTGTCAAATGTAATGAATTGCTCTTCATAATTCCCAGTAATTTTTAAAATTTTTTCCTATCATCACGATATACTACTTGACATAATTGTTTTACCAATTATTTTGCCAAACCAAGTCAAAATAGGGTTTAGAAAAGATATTTTAGGCCAAATAATACAGTGTGATTCAAAATCACTTGCCTTATATAAATGTAATCTTATCGAGGCAGAGCATTATCATTTGCATCCGCAGCAATAACACCATATGGTCTTGAAAGCTAGTACCACTGTTTCAACTTCTTCTTATGTGTGAGAGTAAAGGCTTGATGAGTACTGTAAAATGTAAGATAATACATCATTTAAATGAAGTTGAAAATATTTGGGAATTAAAAATTAACAAAATACTTTTGGGGCTCAATATAACATTTTCTTTAAAATTATTATGGCACAAATTGTCGTTTGGAAGAAAAAAGATATCTTAAATCAATGAGTGCCCTCTTAAAGATTTGTGTGCTGTCACTCAACTGTCGACAAACTGATTTTCACTGATATTGCATCAGGTGTATTGTGATAGATAAATCTTTGTCTAAGTCTCGTGCCTGCTTGTTTATGATGGGTTCTGAAGTAGCTTTTGTAATGATCCTTCTCTAACCTAGGGCAGACTTAAAAGGAAAGGTTTTCCTCACTGCTTGATTTAGCAATAGTTACTGCAGATGCATTATGTAAGATGAGCTGCCGAAAACAGTTTGTCAGGGACTCTTGCATGACTCTGGGGAGTTCTGTGTATCCTCCCCAGATAGTAACTGAGTAAACAACTTTCATTGTTAAGCTACATCTAATACTCAAACTTGGAATTCTTGGAAAATAATTCACACTAATTCTTGGATACTTCGTTCTTCCTAGAGTTCTATTTTTTGACCACTATCACTTGTGCATAATTCTTTTAAGAGACACCAATTGCATTTTTAACATTCTTAGCATTACCAGCACTACCTTTCCTGTTATTTTCCATATATTAAAGGTTCCAGTGGAGTCAACAACATGAGACATAATATTTCTTCTGACACAATCCCAGAGAAAAATTCTATTTTGCAATATGTTGCTATGAAGAAAAGTCTCGAGCATTTTTACCCAGTTTCCTCATGCATAAAATAGGACCAAAAATTGAGGCTAAATAAGTCCTAGTTACCTTGTCTTATCTCTATTTAAAATGAGGCTAACTTGCCACCACTAGGCAGTAGTAGTGTCTAAAACACAGTGGAGTTCATGGTGACCAAGTATGCAGAGGCTGTCATGAGAGATGCCTGCCATGGGAGCATCCTTTAGAAATGGTGGCACTTACACACGTAGTATACTTTGTGGTGTCTGTTAAGCAGGAAACGAGGCAGATTTCTTTGTCTATAGAGCTATTATGCCATATCATATTTTTAACAACCTGAGCAGTATTTCATTTCAACATCTTCCTGTTACTAATTGTTTCACAAGAAGTTAGCTTCTTGCTTCTCCCCTGGCGTTTTCTGTCATTTCTAATAGGAAGTATTTCCTTATAATCCCCTTGTTTTGAATATAAATTTGCTTCTGTTCATGCATTTAAAATCTTTTTTCTTTAAAAATTTTTATTCTTTATTTTACTGTCTTTTATTTATGCTTTTGTGCCTGAATACTTTCAAGTCTTGTTTCCATTCAACAGTTTCTTCTTAACATGAGTCTTCCAGGAAAAGAACACCCTGACTTCTTTCAGAAATTATCAAGCTTCTCAGAATAGACAGACCCACAGCTTTTTTGCCTTCTAGTTATCTATTGGGGTGGTAATTTAAGCATGCCTATAAAGGGGCTTTTGCAGAGGTGATGAGTTACTAATCAACTGACTTTAAATACATGAAGATCATTCTTAATACTCAAGGTGGGCTGAAATCTAATCCCAAAAGTCTTTAAGCATAGACGTTTCTCAAACTTGAGCCTGACTTGGGATTCAACACAGGACATCTCAGATAAATTTGAATTATGGGCGGACGGGTCTGCTATTGCTGTCTTTGAAGACGGAGGAAAGGAGGCTGAGTCACTCCGGAAGGTGAGAATGAGCCTGGCCGGACACCGGTCCATGAAGAAATGCCAAACAACTTCATTCCAACATCTGCATGAAACTCTGCCAATGAATTGAACAAGATTGAAGGTAGACCCATGCTACAAACCTCCAGAGAGGAATTCAGCCATAGTGACACCTGAATTTGGGATTTGGAACAGAGAAACTTTCAGAGCCCATAGGACTTTTGACCTAAACATTTGTTGAGATAATTTCTTTGTATTTTGAGTACACTGGGTATGTGATATGGCAAAGCTGCAGCAGAAAACATACAGAAGGTAGGAGAGATTTCTTAGCTGGTGAATGTACTTGCACCAAACTTTACCACCTGAATTCAATTCCTGAGACCCACAGGGTGGAAGGAAAGACTCTACCTGTGAAAGTTCTCCTCTAACTTCCACACATATTCTACGGTATACCCCAACCCCCAATGTAAATAGTGATAATTTTTTTCTTTCTTTCTTTCTCCCTCCCCCTCTTTTTTTTTTTTTAAAGAAAACATAACTTGGCATGGTGGCACATGTCTTTAATCCCAGCACTTGGTAGGCCCAAGAGGCTCTCTGTAAGATGGAGGCCAGCCTGATGTACAACAATGAGTTCTAGGCCAGTTGGAGCTACAGAAAATGAACAAACATACAGTGCTCTTATTTTAAGCTACTAGCTTAAGATACAATTCCTAAACTGGTCTGTTCTTCAGAATTAATACCACTAGCTATTTGAAGGGTCGCTTTCCATCAAGTGCGACCCACATTCCCTTTGTTTGTCCCTTTTTCTGTTGGCACTCAATCCAGAGCTTAGGGATAGGGATAAAGTTTGCATTCTGTGGTTCGTATTTTTATTTTGTATTCCGTTTCAGAAAGGTTAAACACCATGCTGCTGCCATCTTCCCAGAATAATCCGGCCTTTACTGTTCTTATTAGCCTATGACTCTGACCTAAAGTCAACCCTTTATAAACATTGTACAGTTAACCTCATCAGACCTGTGCCTGCCAGTAATAATTTACCTCATCTCGCAGCACTGCCACACATTTTTTTCCTGTGGAAGTGTGTCTACTAGTATGCTACTTGGAAAATGATATTTGATTGCTCATTGCTGAGTGATATTTAGTATTCTCACACTAGGAATAATGACTGTGTTAATTTAGGTTAATTTGCATATCGCACTAAGAAATACCACTGTAAATATAGCACAAAAGGCAGAGGTCTTAAAGACAAAGATGGAAAGGTTTGATTCTTTTTTAAATTTTTATTTATTTTTATTTTATGTGTATCAATGTTTGCCTGCCTGTATGTTCTGCAATACCCTTGGAGGACAGAAGAGGGTGTCAGATCCCCTGGAAGTTGAATTATGGATGGTTGTTAGCTGCTATGTGGGTGCTGGAAATCAAACCCAGACCTCTGCAAGAATAGCCAGTGCTTTTATCCGCTGAGACATCTCTCCAGCCCCTTGGTTTGATTCTTAATCTCTGTCTCCTACATATGAAACTCAAAAGTCATCAACACTTACAAATAAAATAAGGTGAGAAAAATATGTATGAAATATCCTTTGTTGGTAACAGCATGGATTTGTCTTATTTAGTTCAAATATGTTCTTTAAAAAATATTGAAGCGTATATACTTAAACATATCATTAGAACCTGGAAAAATCTTTCATGGTAATCATATTAATTATAGTATTTATAATAACGTGAATCAGAGATGTAAAAAAATGAGAAACACGAATTTTCTTCTTTATCATTGATGTGGGTGTATGATGTGTGTGTGTGAGAGTCAGTGTCTGGACAACTTTAAGGAGTTGATTCTGTCTTTACACTGTGGATTTCAGTGACTAGGAGATTGAATGAACAATTTCCAAACACACCCCTTACTCCCCTTCTTCAACCAACCTCACCTGTGTTACGGTGAGGGGCTCAGCAGCACGGGAGTCTGGCATCATTTTCTGGCTTTTTCTATTCATGTTGCCCAGCTAAAGAGTCATTGTTTGACAACCTTCTGTCTTTAGCAATAAAAGAAGAAAAAAGAACAAAACTCCCCAGTCTGTGCTTAACCTGGAAACAGGAATGACTTAATTTAAAAAATCTTCAGGATGTTAAGAAAGAAACAAAAGACTAGAAGTTTTTTTTTTTTTAAACAAGAGTTCTATTATGACTGAAATGTTATGATATGCATTGGTTTGTGTAACTGAAAATCCAGAAGGTAAAAATTTGCTCCCAAATCAATCTCCCCTAGCCATCCGTAAGCAGGTGGGTGAGAACGGGTGGCGAGTGAGAGAGAGAAGGAGAGAAGAGTTAAAACCAAATATTATGCTGTTCTTTTAAAATATATATCCTCTGACTTTAAAAATGAAATATTTTCAGTTATCCCTACAAAAATAACGATTCTTTGTTCCTGAATCCAAGGGACATAGAAAGCCTGGATCTCAGATAAGACAACATGCATGAGTACAAAGCTCTCCAGATTCATTGCAAATCCTGCGTGTCTAGGCTTCCTGAATGCAACCGGGACTCTATGTGGTCAGGAGTGTGTGGCAGTTACCATTTTCAGGACTATATCTGAGGAAGGTTAATACCAGAAATGTGTACATGGGGCATTAGGTAAGAGCACATGCTGACTCTAAGTTGGTCACAGTATTTTTGACCTCTCCCATGTGAATTTTAATTGGTTTAGTGAATGGGTCAAGAGATAGAGCTCAAATAAACTCAACTCAGTTTTTGGAATCTCAGCATCAAAATCATGGCACTAATAAATATGAGTCCCTTTGAAATAAGAGACGCATAACTGACACAGCCAAGATTCCAAACAGTTGGAAACAGAAACCCTTAAAAACAGTAGAAATGGGGGCTGGAGAGATGACTTACCAATTAAGGGTGCTTGCCGCTCTCCCAAAGGACTCAAGTTCAGTTCCCAGGACTCATGTTGGGTGGCTCACAAGCACCTGTAACCCCTGCACCAGAAATCCAGTGCATTCTTCTTACCTCCTTGGGCACCTAGAGGCATGTGGCACACACACACACACACACACACACACACACACACACACACACAAATAAAATAAAGAAAACTAAAATATAATAGTGGAAAAACTAGAGGAAATGGACATGAGGTTTTTTAAATTTCAGTCATTTTATGTATAAAGTTCTAATCAGAGTTGATTTTGATTATATGACTTGCCCACCAATAACTGACTCATAAAAGAATGGGCTACACCTAGGAAATAATAATAGTTTCACATTACAAATTATAAATTATGATGATAATTTATGAAGTTTGCCTGCTTCTTGGGATGAACATCAGAATTAAGTCTATAAAACTTACATTTTAATGTTATATAGTTTTCCTTGAAATTGAATAGACTATAAGAGCATATATTATATTTTTCAAAAGTGTTAGCTCCAGTGTCTTTCATCTTCAAATATCTACAAACAATGAACTTTTAAGCAATGTAGTTGGTTATTTGACAAGATAAATAATCCACAACAACAAAGTTTTTTCATATTAGAGCGAGCACAAAATGCACCGTGAACTGTGGACGTTTGGTCAGAGCAATGTGCCAAAGCATGTTCATTGACAGCTTACAAATGTTGATAAAGGAGCAGATTGGGGGAGAGTAGACAGGAACTGTTTATATTTTACTTGATTTTGCTATGAAATTAAAACTGCTCTTTAAAGGTACATTTCACTCATTTTTTAAAAACACACATAAATCTTAGAGTTTATGTATGAATAATTCATTAAATTATATTATTTCAAAAGTATCTTAGTCGTTGTAGCCATAGTGTAGAACTTCCAGTAACACACAGAACTAATGCTCTCAGTTTTTGTAGTTCTTTTTCTGGTTATGCACTTCAGTCTCAATTTCTCTATTAACTGAAATAATTAATCTCTCTAGAAAATTCATTTCTGAGTGTATACTGTTGCTGAAATGGCCTGGTGATGACTCCCTCTCTACCGATTTCTGTAAAAATATGGAGCATATGGCTTTTATCCTTCCAGGAATATTACATTTCATCTTTCACCCTTGTGCAGAAGTCAGTAACAAACCACTCACCCATCTGTTTGCTTAATAGAAACTTTCAGTCACTGGGGCTGTGTCTGGAACCAGCCAGGCCTGGTGGCACTGGGCTTTAGCCAAACATTTCAAACCATTTCCCTAAATGTTTCTGATCCAGCAACATACAAAGCTGGTTTTACCAAGTACTTTTTCTCTTTAATTTTTTAATTTGTGCACATTGTGAGGGAAATGCAAGCCATCTGTTTAGTTGGCATGTAATTCAAAAAATTATTGTTTTGTAAAAGAAATTCAGTGTCCAAGAAGCCTTGTGAGCCTGTCGTACTCTCACAACCACTAGAATCCCAGAGATGCAGTTTTCCAAAGGCACATGGGTCAGTGTTTAGAAGGTACTGGTTTAGTGAAAAATATTATGATCTTAGTACTCTTTAGCCGATAAAGTTCTTGTCTACCGCCAACAAAAAACATTAACTTAAAATATGGTCTAGTGAGTTTAATTATTGGGCTTTGTTTCCATTTTCCTTTCAATTCTTCCTAATCTCCACTCTCCCTAAATGGTATGGAGCATGTTTCCCAGCCTATGGAATTTCTTTTTTTGTTCTTACCATCAAAAAGTTATGTTTTTCCACCAAAAGCTTTGATTACCTCTAATTGATTCCACTACTCAGGGGCCTGCTTTGAGTGCACACGGATGTGTTTGTAATGCTTGTAGAGGAATTCCCAGAGTGTGTTTCATATCACTAACTGCGGGGTTGGGGTGGATATTACATTTAAAAAGGCTTTGTAGACTCATAAATTTTGAAAACAGGTTAAAGGAGATTAAATGGGTTTCTTCACTTCAGGATTCTGAGAGCTTTATTATTTTAATGGCATTGTCCTCCTTAGAGAGGACAGCACAGCACGTGGAGAGTTATAGGATTCTGTTCTGCCAAAGAAGAGGCTGGCTAGGAGGGCTCTGGCTGAACCAGGGCTCTGTGTGAAAAGCTTGGGAAATTGTGTCCTGCAATCTTTCCCTCTGTGTTTATTCTATTACTCTGTGGTGTCTAGTGTCTATTGTCTAAATACAAACAACAAACTTCCTTCTTTTAAGATTTAACTTAATTTTCCTTTCATTAGAGAAGACAAGATTTTTCTGTTTGACTAAAGAGGCCTGAGGAGACAAGCCAACCATTAGTAGACAGTATGAAGAATCAAAGAACATTTTGCAATTATTTGAATGGAAATTCTCATTTGTGGGCTTAGTGGGTGGTATAGCAGCCTGGATTAGAAGAACTGGGTTCTTTGATTAATTTCCACACAATTGTATTGAGAGAAATCTTTTTTAAAGACTATCTTGAGAGAATTGGCTCACTTTTACAACTAAACTCAAGAGAACGGGATTTTAGGGACAAAAAGTTAATAGCCTAAAGGTTAAAAGAAATATTTTGGGAAATGTGTTCTATAATGTGTGTCTAACTCTACTGATCTATTATTAATTTGTCTAGATGCATACATCTGACGAGACAGGCCTTTGAGAGTATTTTCTTTTGCTTCACTGAATCATCCTGAGGTTAACCTCTCTAAAATATTTTTCAGTGTTTGTCTGAATCTCATGCCTGAATTTGCTACCTGGTTAAGGATTCACCTTGGGAGGTGAGTGGGTGGAGAAACTTCTCTAAAAACACCCCGGAGAACAATTGCATTCTTTGTAAGAGTTCATATAAATAATTTGATTCAAAGATGCCTAGGGACTTATGGGGGATGGTTGGGGGAGTTGCAGGGGGAGAGTAGAGAACATGAATCCCTGACTCAGAGAAGGAAAGAAATATCTCCATCTTCTTCAGGTGAGGCAGATCTACTCTGACTTCTTTATTCGTAATAAGCTTCCTTTTACTCTAACCATAATTTCACTATCCACTGTGAAGGCAGAGAATTCCTCCGGAACCCACAATCACTGGCTCTGGAAATCGTGTGGATCGGATGTGAACCCTGCCCTTCGTTCTTTCTGGTGTTTCCCTGTATCCTGCTTGTTCTAGAATGGTCAATGAAGATGCTCTTTCCCATGGAGCTGATTCTGCATCTCTTAATGTTGTTCCTACTAACAAATAAAGGGGCTCATAAAGAGTTCTTTAATGTTCTCCCTCTCTCACTGTTTACATGAAATATTTTTCATTATATTTGTCACAATGAATTCATTCATGTTTTCATTCCTAAGCCATTCATGAAACTCTCATTCCTCGCCCCCCCCCGCATATATATTCATCTACTCAGGAAACATTCACCACCTACTCAATTTTCAAACAAGTAAAAGTCATGACAGATTTTTCTGTAGAGACCAGATGAAATGTAACTACTAAACATAATAAATACTAAAAGCCACAGCAACATTAATAGTAGATTTAATTCATTTAGCTTAGAGATGATGGTCTTATCTTGAGCACATATAATATCCACAGAATTCTAGGATTAACACTAGGTCTAGAACAATGGGAAATCACTTTTTGCTTAAATACAATATTCCAAACAGTAAACTGAGTCAACGGCTTCCGCATATTTCTTGACTTCGGCTTCCGATTTCATTCTTCCTTTAGCATAGGATTTTCACTGCTGAACAATATCATTTTGGAAAGAAAATTTTTTAAGAGTTAAAATGCTAGCGTTTATAGGATAGATCCCATGATAGAATTAAATCTTATACTATGTATATTCTGTGCTTTTTGTTTGTGCTAACTAAAATTAAAAGACTAGTGTGGGAAAGAGAAATAATTTCTCTAAAGAAGTTTCCAAAATATTTTAAAACAAAAGAATTTCCCTTTGCTGCTGACACTACCAGCTCTCTAAATACTTGTGGTTCTGTGATTCCTCTGATAAAAACCTCATTCCTCCGCCTCTGCTTTTATCTGCTCTCACCCCAAGTCTTATCTACCTTTAATTTTTTTCTCTTCTTTTTGATTAACTGAATGCTATGTAAGCTTCAACTCAACCATTTTTCCTAACTCTAACCTGTCAGTTCCCCAGGTTGAAGAAACCGAGTTGTCCTTGACTCCATCCTGACTTTCATCTTGGAACAAGTTCACCCAAAATGGATTTTTCACTGCCCCAATTTGCCTTTCTGGTCGCGCAGACATTCTTTATGCGTAGAACATCAGCGCGCTGTAGAGGTCTCGGATACAGGAAGGAGTCCTTTGGAAGCATGGTTATCTGATGGTACCTGGTGTATTCCAGGCCTTGTCTTGGGGTCAGTGCCATTCCAATGCACGTGCTGTTGCATCAGAGGAGCACAGGTTGAGTCCAGATCTGTGAATTGGGATGACGATAGATGATTTTGCGGAAGATCAATTTGAAAGTTCAACCTTGGAGCCACACACTCAGCCGCCGATGTTTCTCAGGCATCTCACACTCCCCATGTTTAAAAAATGACTGCATAAATACTAGAACCCTGGGAGGTATTTTTAACCCCTTCCTTTCCCTCAGCCTTAGAAACCACCTAAATATCCCCTCTCCAGGAAACATCTCTGCCCACTCATTTTCATTGAGGACACTATAATATTTTAACTTTATTTTAATCAAAACCTCTTGACCTGTCTTTCATCTTCTAGACTTTAATGTTTTTAACATGGCAGCCAAGATGAACTTTCAAATACAAAAATTGTATGGCTCTCTGCTTTAGTGCTTCACCCTTGTTCTTAAAATGAAGTTGAGACCTCTTAACTGTCTTAGGGTCATATGCACCGGGTCCTTACTATCTTTCCAACCTCAACTCTAGTCACTTTTTCCTTCTAAACTGTGGGTTCATTAAACTGAGTTTAAAATCAACAGTGGGCTAGATTCCACTGCTCCATCAAGAATAATTTCCACAGAGAACTTGACCTCTGGCTTCCATATGAGGGCCCTTTACCCTGCAGACAGACTAAGACTGAGGTCAGAACTCTAGGTTTACATTGGACAGCACTCTGAATTTTACTGTCAGAATGCTTTACAGTAGCTCTGTCTTTAATCATATCTTTCCCAAACATAATAATTCTAAATATTGTGTACCAGGATCTTCTGTGAATCGGATGCATCAACCAATTCAACACACAAACACCCAGTGAGACTGGTAAAACTTTAATTCTGCTATATAATTAAGGACACTAAGGCATGGTAACTTGTCCAAGGTCACATATCCCAGAATTGGCACAATCTGCCTAGAGGCCAGAAACTATTAGTTTCTTTATATCTGCAAGAGAACACAGCATAGCAGATGTACTTCAAAAGACAGTTTTTGCTTGTAAATAATTTCACAGTTGATAAAGAAATAGTAGAAATCAGAGTTCCTCTTAATCCATAATCTTAATCTGATATCCACAATCTGTCTGCACTGGGTTCCATGACCCTCATGGCACGATCCATTTAAAAGGGGAATATGCTTTTTAGCTTGTTTACCTTGATAGAACCTATGCCTCCTTATGATGCCTGTTTGGTCATTGTCAGAAATATTTTTTGCAACTACATTCATAAACTCCTTGGGATTGGACCTATTCTACCATCAGGTTCCTAACATCAAGCAAAGTTTGCAAATAATATATACTCACTGGGTAAACACTCATCAAATGAATGAATGAATTGAAGAGAGACTGGTAACAATGGAGAACATACATTTAGATGAGAGAAACCTTACAAGTAGTATCCTAAAGATACTTTTTATGAATGTACTGGATTGTGGCAGTGGTTTTCTTTGAAACCATGGGCTCCTTTCTCTAATTATGCAGCCTTCTGTTACTTGCTGGGGGTAGTGATGACTCTTAGCTAGACTCTTTCTGCTCTCTTGAGTTAAAGCTTGAACATCCTTACTGATCCTCATTTTCTCTCTGTGACTGTAAGCAACATGCCACTTACTAAGTCAATGAGCATGTTTTAAAAATGTAGTGTATTAGCCGATAGCAATAAACAAAATTGATACTATGAGATGTTTAATAATGGTGTGAAGACTCTAAGCATGTGTTGCAAAGGTTAATGATAATGAGTTTTCCAGACCATTGGGAAATAGCAAGCTGTAGAATTCTTTGTAGAAAGCAGGTCTCTCCTTCTCTGCCCAGCAGAAATCAATTAATCTTTTATGCCCAAGTTTATGCCTCCATAAACTGCAGAAAACCTTCACTACCTACGCTCAGAAGAATGTTCTGATAAATAATGAAGTCATGTCTGAAAAGCACTATACAAAAACAAAGTATAATTATGATTTGTTTTTTGCTTGGAATTAACTTGATTATCACAGTTTCTAACAAGTCTGCTGGACGGCCTAATATTTTCTTCGTTCCCTTTGGGTTGACTACTTAAACAGCTCCTAGGAATGCTGTGTACATATAACATTCCAATGGGTAGGATGATCCAGGCATAAACTCGTGGAGCACAAATATGATGCAAAGTATTTCAGTGAAAAAAGAAATGAGAGAAAATTGCATCATTTTCAGATTTTTCCAAACCAAGTACGGCTTTGCTTTTTGATTATAGCCATTTCTCAGTAACATGTTCAAAATCAGTTATTGGGGAAGAACAAAAATGTGACGCTGCTTTCTCTGAGAGGAGCAAACAGACTAGTCACAAGGAACGAAATACTACACAGTTTCAAGCCAAAGAAATTCCACTGTATAGCACTGGTGTTTCAGGAAGAAATCCAGTGTCGACGCAGCAAATCTTAAATTAAATGACCAGTTGCTTTAAAGAAGATCAATCTGACCTTTTCTTCACTAGCATTTGTGTGGTATAGTTACATTAATGAAATAGTTTGGGGCTTGGAGGAAGACAATTTTTCCTAATTATTAGGCAATTATTCAGTGTTTCTGTGCAATTTTTAAAGCTGAGATATTTGAAGAAATGTCTTTATGGATTTTAATTAAATCAGAAAATTTAATTAAATTCTAATTTTTTGCTAGTTTTCTGCATAGTCCCTGTTCTTCCCAAGTGATGTAACAGAAAGTTGTTAGACCATCAGCCGCAGCGTGGCTTCTCTAAGATATGCTCAGATAAGGAAAGGTTCCTAATAGATGTTCTGAAGTTTAGGAAAAGATATATCGAATATAATCTACTTCCTTGTGATTATTTTCTAATCAACTTCTCTTTCAACGGTTTTATATAGATTTCTCAGTTTATAAAGATCATTACCTTAGGAAATTTTGAAAGGAAAAAAAAAATAAACCTTTTGGCTTTTAATTGAAAACGCATTTGCTTTCTCCTTTCTTTAATTAACTAAAGAAAGGGTTTAAAATCCCTGTAGATGCTATCTGCATCCTTACCCTTCTTGAAAGAAAATGCCTAAAAAAGGGTGAAGAAACAAAGAGGCTTGAAGTTAGCTTTGATAAGGAGGCTGTCAGTGCTGAATTACATTGCAGGGCAGTGGAGGAGCATCTTCAATTTGGAGGTGAAGATGAGCAGGTTACAGAGCTGGATGAGATACCAAAGTCTCCATTTTCAGTTTGTTTATTTTCCATTTGCCTACATAACTCAATCATTCCCTGGCATGCGCACCCCACTAACTAACCAGGAGCCGCCTCACACCCAGGAACATATGATTTCAATTAAGAAGTGCTTACAAAAAGACCACCTGCCAGCACAGGGAATGTTTCCCCTCTCCCAATGGGGGTCTTCAGACAGGCTTTCTTGTAGTTAAACAGAAACTAAGTAAGAAGCCCAGGAGAATATTGTTCAAGCTATTGTTTACTGGGATGTTCTCCTATATGGAAAAGAGAAATCTATAAGATATTAAAAGCATCATTTTTTTATTCTATTTTGCTGGTCCTTGCTCAGAACTTTGAATCTTTTCTTTCTCCCCTATACCATTCTTCATGTTTTTTTAACACTTTAAAATTCATTTTGTAGGCAGCAATAGGCATGCATACCTGTGTGTGTGTGTGTGTGTGTGTGTGTGTGCATGTGTCTGTGTGTGTTTGTGTGCGCACGCACGCTTGCCCATGCACCAAGGTCAGAAGATAACTGTAGAGGCTGCTTCTTTCTTTACATCCAGGGACTGAACTCATGTCATCAGACTTGGCAGCAAGTCTCTCAACCCGCTGAGCCAACTTGCCCCTTTCTCTCCATATTTCTTTGCCCTGTCATGTTTTCTGAAACTCCCAGTGCATTTAGTCAAGAAACAATTTTTTTTAAAAGTATTTCCCAGTTTTGAGTGCCACGACTTTAAAGCAAATGAAAACAACCTGCGATTATAGGTGGATATGATCTTGTTTCCACTGTGCCTACAACACTAGCCTAGGCACAGGAGAATCATGAAGACTGCAGAAAGCCTGAAATATTTCAGCTTTAACATTAACCTCAAGCACCAAAGGCAAACTTGTGCACACACAGAGTGAAGCTGATTGGGAAAAGAATGAAGAGGAGAGAAGTAAAAGTTGGTTGCTTGGGAATGAGGGCTGTCCCTGCTCTGACTTCTGACACATTCCTCTTACACATATTCTGTCACTCTGTGACATGTAAACAGATGCTGGGGGACTGAGAACCCAGGCCTGATGAAACTGCCTATCTTTTTTCAATGAAAAAAAAAACAATTAGATGAGGAAAGCCCAATACTGGATAAGATAAGGAGCCGTGGGTCAAGAGTCACCAGCACATTCTATTTCTTACAGCCAACATCTCGAGTAAACACGTCCTCTCTTGATATTCTTGGAGTTCTTCTCGTCCTCATGGAAGGGCTTACATTAATCTCACAAGTACAGGGGGTACAAATAAATGAACTCCATCAGCAGCCCCAGCCTGTGTGGCAGCTCAGAGGTCGGTCCTGCACACACTGTGGGTGCATTCCACAAGGATAGAAGTGATCTCAGACACCCAGCTAGAGTTGACAAAACCTAGGAGTCAGGTGACAAAGTGGTGACATGGTCCATGATGACAGTCAAAAAGCAGTTCCAAGTTACCACACATTCTCTCTCTCTCTCTCTCTCTCTCTCTCTCTCTCTCTCTCACACACACACACACACACACCCCACAACCCCTGAGATTCCACAGATCTTCCTGTTGTGTAATAGGATCCTAATACAAAGGTTTTCTAGCATGGGAAATCTCTGAGTAATTCACCACTCAGGAGCCCAAAGTGCACAGATGAACTCCTCTTAACAAAACAAGCTGAAGGTGCTAACTCGAATTACCTCATCCTCGCCCCACAGCCATGATGAGAAGAAAGGAGAATATGATATGAAATCAGGTCGTTTTCCCATGGTTCCTTTATCATGACACACTTGTCTTGAGAATTTAAATGTTAGCAATGTGCAGCAATAACATTGGTAAAAAGAGCATGGCAGAAGCCTTCAGAACTTGTGGTGAGTCACCTGAAGCAATCTTTCAGTAAGACAGTACCGTTCAGTCTTAACTAGACATGATCTTAGGAAATAAGGATTGAAGGAATTCTAGAAGTATCCATTATTTTATGGAAAAAAGTTTTTTTTAATATTGATTTGTAATGTAACATGTTTGTTCTTTTATCTCAAGAAATTCATTCTATATGCAAGTCACATGGTTCATATTTTCTCGATGTACAAAAATGGTTGCAAAATATTTAACTCCTATCAAGGAAGCTATGACACTTATTTCATATGGAGATAACTGCCCAGAGCTCTGTGTCCCACCAAATCCTCTCCTTATGTTTCCTGCCTCCAGAATTAGCATGAGAGAAAATTGGCAAGTATTAAAATATATTAGCTTATCAGAATATGCACGCATGTGCAGAGTGTGACAGAGATGGATGTGGAATGTAGACGTCAATGAAGGTCTGAAAATGCTCTGCTTTCTTCGTGTTCATGAGCTTGAGACCTTGAATTCCTGGCTTTGACGATCCTTCTACCTGTACCTTATCTTCTTGGTCTTATTTCTCTTGCCCAAACTCTCCAACCTGGTCTTTTTTCTCTTGACCAAATTTATTGATGGTCCTTTACTCCTCCTCAACTTCATCTCTTCTCTCTTCCCTCTCTTGACCAACTTTACTGACAGTACCTTAATCTGTGCAAGGCACATCTGCTAGACTACAGAAGTAGCAACATGTCTGAAGAGAATAGGAAATGTTCTTTTTTTAATTTTACTTTTCAGGCTTCTGAAGCATTTGAATTTTGTTCAAAAACTATATGTGTCTTTTTTTTTTAAAGAAATTCCAAAAATATTTTTAAAAATAATTTAAAAGCAGATTAGCAAACTTTTCTTTGCAGAACTACATAGTAGATATTATAAACTATCAACTACACAGTCTTTATTTCAGCCATTCAAGTTTGATACACTATTATAAAGACAGGCACAAAACACCTCAATGAGTGAGTCTGTCTATATTAAAAAGTCACACAGACAACAGACTGATCTTAGCATAGAAGCCAAATATACATAGTTTCCTGAGACTCCATCTAAAATGTTGAGGTGAGACCTGACTGTAGGTAAATACAGTCCAGAGAATCGTTCCAACAGCATTAAGGCATCATAAGTATTGCATTAAATATCAGACTACACTGCTCTTAATAGCATCTCTCAGATTCAGTCTCCTCATCTACATATTCATGAAGAAACTTAATCTGATACCGCTGAGTGTTTACTAACTCTAAATTTTGGTTGTCTTCCCACATACAATTACAGGCTCAAGAATAGCATCTGTTTGCTCTAATTTCTCGGAGCAAAACATGCAGAGAGCAAGCATCTCTTGGCAGTGATTCAGTCTGCAGAATTGAAACTGGTGGTCTGAGGAAAGACAATTGTGGGTTTTGTTAATTAAATAATAATACGGTAAGTCATGCTTCACTAAGAAGTGTTCCTGTACACTTCAGCTCTGATCCTCAGTACAACAACATCAATAGCAAGAATAGATACTATCTTCTTTATCTCTCAACTAAGAGGATAGAGAGGTAAAGAAATTGAATGACTTATCCATTATTCTACAGCTAACACCTAACTGTAGAACATTTTTAAGGCCAGTCTGATTGTAATTTAAAGCATCCCAGTCTCTTGAAATAGACACTTTTGAATTACTTCAAAAGTAGGCTGTAAAATGAGGAAATAGCAGTGGCCAAATAATCATCAGTTTATGCAGATAACTGTAGGTATTCTGTACGAAATTCATGAGGCAGAAAATGGCGTAAGTTGTCGTCAGCAGAAATATCACATGAAGAAACTGCACACATGACCACAATACAGATTCATGTACTGAACAGTAAGAGGTGTTGAGGCCAAGCAGGGCCTGTCTGTGCTGTCCACATGCACAAAGACTGCCAAGTTTTGCTTTCTAGGAGGAAATAAAATGATAAAAACTATTAATGCATTTTAGTTAACTTCCTTCTAAATAAAAGCACAGTTGTGAATTAGACCGAAGTATTTTTGTTTTTCTCTTAGTGAAGTTAAAACGTTGGTTATATTAAATGACAACAAAAAATATCAATTATTTCTGAAAAACTGCATTCTTTTCAGCTTAGTTTTCACTTTTTTTTCATGTTTTTCACACACCATCTGGTTTTATGTGGTCAGTGTCTTTTCCTTTTTGCCAAATTTTTCTTTCTTCAATGCATACACATCACTCTTCACCTTCAAAGCATTTTACAAATGTCACAAACTGGAATTCTCTAGTGGTTCAAAATGAGTTCCTTCACGTTTTTCTCATGAGCCTCTAAAATATCTCATAGCTCTTTTTTGTTTCTAAAGAAAAGTAATTTTATTTCCACATTTAAACAGATATTGTCTATAAATTATTCAGTATTTGTTAGTATCATCCAAGTCCTTAAGGAAGTGAACAAGTAAAGAACATGTACCGCTTTTATTTTCCTGAAGTGTGTCACACCATGGGTACAGTGTATCCTGGTATGAAGACTGTGGAGTGAGACTGTGTTTGAGGAACTCAGACATTGAGGGAGACAGACGCAGGAGTCTACCATGTCATTGTGAGCAGGTTGTGGTAAGCATAAGAATTTGAGGCCATTGAGAGTCAGGATGTGGACAGTAATGATGAGGACAGTGGAAGCTAATACTAAGTCCTCATGGAGAACAAGGCATTTTCCAAAAGCTTTTCATGTAATTGACTCAATTGCTACCACAAACTATGAGGAAATAACAAGCTATTAAAAAGTTAGAACTGGGGATTGGAAATTAGTTTCCACTGCTTGATTTGTGGGCAGCCAAGTCTGTGAGAACATGAGTATGGGACTTCACATGCTTTTCCAATAATCTTTACAGCCTTGCATTCTCTTATCAGCTACTTAAAAGAATACTGCCAATTGATATTTATTATGAGAAAATAGTATTTAAATGAAAATGTGATGGAACTGTGATATAACTTAGTGGTAGGACATTTCCCTAATGTGTGAGGGCCTGGACTGCTACTTTTATGATATATATTTTGATTCCTTCCCTTTTCATTTTGAAGTCTGTAAAAGTCCCATAATAGACTGAACTGTGTCCTCGTGAATTCGTATCCTGGGGTCTGAATCATCAGTACTTCAGAATGGGACTGTATTGGAGAAGGCATCATTCATTAAAGAGATGACTAATTTAAAGTGGGGTGATCCTAATTCAACAGGTGTGCACAATGTATTCTTATAGTAAGAGGAAATCTGGACGCGAGCAGATAGAGAGAAGACCCTATGAAGATACAGAGAGAAGACCAATATCCACAAGTCAGGGAGGAAGCTGACACCTTGATATGGAACTTAACCTTCAGAACTGTTACAGTCTGCCTGGTAAACTCATTCTGATTGTGCAGCTTCTCACATGGTTTCATCATATTTATGTTAATTTATTAATCTTTCATTTTAAAAATACTTTTTTGGGAAAAGGGCATAATCTCTAAAACTCAGAAGTGGTAGGAAAAGCAGACCCTGGACTAACCCTCCCTGGATCACGGGTGCTAAGTGACTGTCACCTATCCTTCCATCTGCCTGTACAGCTGCATTTTAGGCAACATTTTCAGCTTTGAAAGGCACAGCAAAGATTCACTTATAAAGTTTAAACAACAAATGAATAAAAGATAAGTCATCACAATAAAGCATGTATGAAATGTTAAAAGAATGGACATCTTTTGGTCTTTTAAAATTAATCATCAACTATAATTTATATAAATTTTGAGGCTACATCAATACTCCTAAAATATTAAAATTAGCTACAAGTGTGGTCTAGGCCAGGAAATTTGATACTTTTAGGAGGTATATATGGACCTAAAGTTGTATAAAATATTAAAATTAGTTTTTAATTATGAACACATATTGGGGAAAATGAATTATTATTTTCTGATTATTCATACTGGTCTTAGAGAACTTCTAATCAAATTTAAAATTCTCAAAGCTTTCATTCAGAGTCTTTACAGAACATGCCAAATGCCTGTTTTGAAGTTAGAGATTTAGGTGATGAAAAATATCGACAAATAATATTGTGACATATTTTCTTGTGTAACAAGCATTCTTTTGCTCTATAATCAACTTCTCTTTCTCCTGCTTGACTTTATCAGGACCCCAGATCCTACCTACATTCTAATTTATTTATAAAGCAATAACAAGAAATCATTCTTTGAGTCATTGGCATTACTTCCTTGGAATGACTTAGCTGAATTTCTTCTTCCTGCTTTTCAAAAATTATCAATTTAAAACCCTTTGTGAACTATTATAGACTTCAGGAGAATACATGCCCTCAAAATTTATTTTTTGAGGAGTTCAGCAGTTAAGAGCACTGGCTGCTTTTTCAGAGAATCCAAGTTCGATTCCCAGCACCCACATGGTTCCAGGGGAATCCAAGGATCTCTTCTGACTTCTGCAGGTATTGCATACATGCAGGCAATACACTCATTCATGTAATATAAAAATAATACATAATATAAAAAATCAAAATTTTCAATTTAGTATCAATTAAGCATCAATTTAGTATCAATTTACTTTAAAGTTGAGGTTTCCAACAATTCTTTATTCTGCTCTGGAATGCTAGGTAGGTGTTTCATATTCAGTGTCTAACAATCATTTGCATCTCTTTTCTCCAATCATGTTTGCTGAAGTTTCTACTAATCTATCAAAGTACTGTAGGGTTTTTTTTTCCATTTGTTTGTTTGAATCATGAGTTTTTCTGCTTCTTGTGTTTTCTAGTTGGCTAGTTTCAGTTATTTTTATTAACTCTTTGTTCCTTTTTATGTTTATTTTATGGTTTGGGGTTTTCACATTAAAAGCATAGATCATTGATTTTCAAGTAGATACATTTAAGAGTACACAAATTTCTTCTCACCCTTGCTTCAGCCAACCCTCAAACTTTGTTTTATAGCATCTTGTCATTCAGCTCTCAATAGTTTACAAATTCTCTTGGCTAGTGGAATACCATAGACTTCCAAACATTTCAGGCTATTACTGATGCTCCAGAATGTGACAGCAAGACTATTGCTGAAGACAGCAAATACTTGAGTCAGAAATCTTGGAATGATATGGAGTGTCTGTGTATGTGTGCATGTGTGTATCCACATACACTTAATTTCCTTGCATATGAGATTTTTGTTTTTGCTAGTGGAATTTCTTATAATTGTTAATGAAGAAGTAAGGGTAGCCTGTATACTATCACCTTTATGGAATTCGCTGACATTTCCACTGTGGTCTAGAACATGGCAAAATTTTGTGGCTACAGTTTGCTTGAAAATGATATGTCATTTTTTACGTATGATACAGACTTCCTGGTATAGCTGCTGGGTCAGGCTCGTTATATGCACTACACAACTCCACCATATCCCTCCCTATTAGTTAGTGGTTTCTTGGTTGACTTCTGAGAGAAGGATGCTCAGCCTCTTACTGAAACTACAAAATTGTCTGTTGTACTTTTTAGGGTTTTGGTGTTTGCTCTGTGGAGTCCCCACCAGTGGTGACCTAGTTAACCATCATTTTGGTTGCCCTGGTGTCTACTTCCAAAGCAGGAAGCAGCAGCCGGATGTCTCTCAGCTTCCGCAAGGGTGCTTCTTCCTGCACATTCTGCAGTTGGTATCTGTTCAATTTCACCTCTGCTTGCAAATTTTCCATCACGTTCAGTCATCCCCAAATTCTCATTCTTATTTTGGAGCTCTAGCATTTAAACTGTTCCTTTCTAACTTCCATGAGGATTTAATGAAGAAGGGAGGCTATATTGTACTCATGTCAAAACTTCAAGATTATACTTGAGTTTTTCAAAACACTTTTGCTGGCCTTTCTTTCCAGGACCCCCAGCCTCCCTTCTGAGCATGCTTCCCTTTATTTGACTTGTTTTATTTTCTCAGAAAGCTCTTTTTTTCTGACACTGATAATTCATAGATCCGTTTTCTCTCCCTAGAGCTTCTATTTTCTTCTGTCACACGACCTTTCAATTCTGAGGAAAGCACCTCTTTAATAGATTTTACTGAAATCAAGTTAAATCAATTTATCAAAATATGTAAGCATACCATAAAAATGAATGTAAATCTATGAACACCAGTTTCATTCTTCATTAAGGCTGTGTGTTCTGTTTAGTACTTTACTCAGTCCAATTCTATTGTACATCAAGATAACTCAAGTCACTTTGGGTCATTCAATGATTTTATATAAAATTGACAAAAACATCTGGCTAACTGATCAAACATTTGGACAATTTATTAAATTTGTAACTGAACTCATAGAACAGTCAGGCTTTAAAAACAAACCAAGAGCTATCTTTGCCTGACTCTGCAAGACAAAAATGGGAAAAATCAACATTTCTCTTGAAGACATTCTTCACCTGCCTAATAATCTAAATGTGTCTTGTAAGTAGATGAAGATTGTGTATATGTGTGTGTATTTATATATGAGAGTGGTATATTTGTGTATGATGTTTGTGTATGTATATGTATAGGTGTATTTGAGCATTTGTGTATGTATTTGTGTGTATATATATATATATATATATATATATATATAGTGTGTGTGTGAGTTGTGTGTGTGTATGTGTGTTAAATTCCTATCATCCCTAGAGGGGTTTTGTGTATTTAGTTTCTGGGGATAGATATTAAAACAGAAATGAAGGGGACAACTTGGAAGAGTTTTTTTTTTAAAAAAAATAAAAACAGTGTTCACCCTCATTATAACATTTTTATTTGGCCAGTTTTTTTTTTAATAAGGTTTACAATAGACACAATAAAGAAAAGTTTTTTAGAAACCTAAAATCTACTAGATTAGAAAGGTGCAGGAAGAATGCTGGGCATGGAGGTGCAAGCTTTTAATCCCAGCCCTAGGGAGGCAGAGGCAGGTGGATTGAGGCCGGCCTGATCCACATAGTGACTTCCAGGCTGGCTGGGAGTAGGGAGACCCTGTCAGAAACAACAAACAGACTAAAAAAAAGCAGTGGAGCAGTTTGTAATGCTTCAGTATTAACTGCATCTTATAAGAGAGGTGCTGAGGGCTGAACCCTTGAAAATAATGTATGACAGGAGACAGAAGCTGAATAGCTTTGAAAGCCTCATGTGTAATGCAACCACAGCTCAATTACTATAATGTTGTACTGTAACAAATGGTTCACAATATAAAAACTAGTAAATGTTCTGAGCCTAATAACCATCCTCATATTGAATTAAAATAACTTGTTTCCTCAAATTATAAGTTTTGAAATTTTATTTCATTACCTGTTTCTGCTTTGATTCATCTTTGAATACCCTCATGCTTGATGGAATGAGAATGGCACATACACTAAAATAAAGGTCTGTGGGGCCTGTTGGAAACAAGTAAAGAGAAATACAAGGTAACCACCAAGATCAAGGGACTGGAGCAGTATTGCTTTTCCATCTAAATCACATATCACAGAGACCCAACTCAATCATAAAAAATTGTCTAAAATTTCTATCATGACCTCAGAAAAAGTTGTTTATCTGTTCTTATTTACCTTATTAACAAAATAATATTAACATTAACCCAATAAAGTCATTTAGAAAAGAAACTTGACATTACAAATGAGCAGCCATGTGTGGTACCTCAAATGTGTAATCACAGCATTGAGAGGTCAAAGTAAATGGATTTCCATGAGTTTGAGGCTATCCTGGGCTATGTAATGAATATGAGGCTATCATGGGCTACAGACTGAAGCTTAGTTTTAAACAAAAAAAATCACCAAAACCCCCAAACACATAAAATATATGACAGAGAAAATTTAAAATAACTAAGAAGAAAAATAATTTGTGGGTGTATTTCCAGCAGAAGGCATGTGCATAAGGCTCTATAACGTTTCTTTAATGAGCAGTCTAGTGTTCTAGTGTTGTGATACTATTCCGGAGGAGTCATGAACAAACATCTGCTCACTCTAGAGAGGGAACCAACAACAGAACAATAGATACCACTGAAGTCCAACTTGATGAGCCAATGAGTTGCATTATAGTTCCTTCCAGGAGTGTGGGTGAAGGATTACGTACGAGCAGGAATAACTCAAAGACAGCTACATCATTAAAATCCCACCCCAGCATTGGTGACAACTCATGAACGGTAGAAACTGGCAGCACACTGCACAGCTTGAAGGCACCTAAACAGGTCAGAAAGTCTTTCCCAGGCAGCTTGACTCATCCAGACTGAGGCTACCGGTCAGCAGGCCTTACTACATACACACACACACACACACACACACACACACACACACACACACATACACACACAAGCACTTGGGGAGCAACGGGTCTAGTGAATTTGGTCAGTTTCAGGGACTTCCTGAGATTTTTGAGTTGTTTCCTTCCTGATTTTTAATGAGTGCTCCTAAAGGATGCAACATTTCATCTCTGCTTAGAACATCCTGAGTCTTAAGCTTTCCTGAAAGAGGGAATGTTTTACCTTAGAGGAAATTGCTATACAACTAGGGCCATCAACTTCACAGTGCTGTGAAAGAAAAGCAGACAAAATTACAACACAGAAAAGGGATGCCAAGGACCAAAATACAGTGAAAATTTGGTGTCCCTTTATGTAATGAAAAGGAAATGTAGAAGGGAAAAACATTTGTCTCTGTCAAATGCTGCCTTGAATATTGTCCAAACTCATCCTGAAACCTTTGGTTTTGCTCTATAATCTTTGTCATGAATCACAAAGATCATTAACAACCGAAGTCCTAGAGTGAGTTCAATTTCAGCAAAATTCGCTCAACTACCAAATTTGAGCAAAGTGAGACGGGTTCTATACTCAAAAAGGCTCGGTTTTTGTAGCACCCACACATTTGCCATTCACGTCCAATCTGGTGCCCACAGGATGCATGAGTCCCAGGATAGCTATTGCCCAACACCTTTGTAGAGGACAATGTCATGTCACAGTGATCATAGTTGAATGCATTGAAAGCTTATTTTAAAATGGTCGGAGGTAGAAGCCCACTTGTGATGCTTCTAGTTTCCTTACTACAAACATGGCTGGGAAGAAGGTGGTCTTGAGCTGCAGCAGCACTCGATGCAGCCACTGTTTGGTAATATCGAGGGTGATTTCTCCCTGCTCTTATCTTGGTGCTGAAAGTCTTTGATGAGAAGATTGATACATTGATACTAACCTTCTCTCTCTCTCTCTCTCTCTCTCTCTCTCTCTCCTCTCTCTCCTCTCTCTCCTCTCTTCTTCTCTCCCTTCTCTCCCTTCTTCTTCCTCTGTCCCTCCCCTACCCCTCCCTCTTTCTTCTTGGACATTCAGTTCCTTGCCTACTCTACACACAGACCAATTCAATGAGAGCAGGGTTACTGAAGTATTAGGAAAGTTCAGGGCTCAAATCTCAGCTCCTTCATGAGGGTAAAAACAAGACTGAAGGAGAAATCTTAGGTTCCAAATGCTTCTCCCCATCACCATTCCCTGTGGCTTTCCCAGAAGGCTGTCTCTGCGCCCCCACCCGCCCACACACACACACTGCCCCCTCTGTTATAACTTAATTCCAGTCACAGGGCACTCCCTGGACTGACCCTCCTCACAATGGGGAAACCCATGCTGTACCTGCCGAAGATGACACAGCCTCAGCCCCAAACCCCTTCTCCTTCCTGAAGGGAGAAAAATATTGAAAACCTCAGTCTGTAAGAGAGGTGCACCCTTCTCCACTTCCTGGGCTGCAAGAAGGTGCTCACCTCTTCCACCCCTAGACCATGAGTAGGGGTGCTCTCTCAAGTTTATTCTCTTATAAATCTGCTTGACTCTATTGAGGTTCCTGCTTTCTATTTCCTTGCAGATGATGCTGAACTTGGGAGAAATTTCTCAGCAGGGTTGGGCAACTGGATGATCTCTTCTCTTCTCTTCTCTTCTCTTCTCTTCTCTTCTCTTCTCTTCTCTTCTCTTCTCTTCTCTCTCTTCTCTTCTCTTCTCTTCTCTTCTCTTCTCTTCTCTTCTCTTCTCTTCTCTTCTCTTCTCTTCTTACAAAGATGACTATAACAAAGCAAAAAGCAAATATAAAGCAATAGCAGTTTCCATTGCTTGACCACTTCTTCCTCAGTCACTGCCCTCAGTGCTGTCATGATCTTTCCTCATCTCAGCCTGTGAAGGAGGGTTTCTTCTCCACCAGGTACACGTGAATACTGCTGTGGTCCCTCATCGGGGACTGTAAGGCCTCTGTCTTTCACCCTTGCAGTTTGTCCCTTTGACTCTATGTGGTTTTTTGTATTGTGACAGTTAAACCTGAATAAACAGACTTACTCAACTTAAGATTTAAGAATGAACTCAAACTTCATGGGCACCAGTTCTTCTAGATGCCTAGTGACATGGTGCTGTTGAGCCAGGCCTGACCCATACTTTTATTCAAACCATTTCTTCAGCTTGAATTGGGGAACTACAAGGTGGGGTTCACCCTTATCAGACAATCTTGCCCTTTCATCCTTGGGCATAAAACATCTCATACAAAATGTCAAGCATTCTTCCCAGTCTTCATTTTCAAGTGGGGACATGAATATGAATGTTTTGCCGAATTCAGCACTTGATATGCTAATCAGACCACACCCACATTCGTTTACTTAATTCAGTGAAAGTCAATTGGGTTTCCAAGGGATCAAGGTCAAGTGTCCAGGGTACAAGAGCACATGACTCAGTGAGCTTCTTTGTAATATAAACAGTAGCTTTAGTCATTAGTCCAGAGGCTGGAGAGATGGCTCAGCAGTTAAGAGCACTGACTGCTCTTGAGGAGGACCCAGGGTTTGTTTCCCAATACTCACATGGCAGCTAACAATAGTTGGTAACTGCAAGTCCAGAAGATTTGATGCCCTCTTCTGACCTCCTCAGGCATTGCACAACACAGGTGCATTTACACACATGCAGACAATACACTCATACACATAAAATAATAAATTTATAAAAGTCATTAATCCAGATTCTGTCCATATTGTAAAAATCATTCCTACAGGTCTACAATGTTGTGTCTTAACTGACTATTCTGAACTTCAAACACACTGGAAGGCAGAGTCTTTCCCAGGTCTACATCATCTGATCCAATCCTAAACTCTACCCTTGGTATTAAAACCTGGAATAGCTTATATAACTAGTCAGAGAATTTTTCAACTCTTTGGAACTTTACATACATTTGTATGTATGATTTGTATGATTGTAAAAATCATTCCTACAGGTCTACAATGTTGTGTCTTAACTGACTATTCTGAACTTCAAACACACTGGAAGGCAGAGTCTTTCCCAGGTCTACATCATCTGATCCAATCCTAAACTCTACCCTTGGTATTAAAACCTGGAATAGCTTATATAACTAGTCAGAGAATTTTTCAACTCTTTGGAACTTTACATACATTTAGATCTGGGTTAGAGTTGATACTCATGAGCAATAATAAAAATTTTAAAAATAGCAAGTTATTGGGTCAAAATGGGTTTCTTGACTAAAATTTTGTGTGCTTAAGTAAACTAATTAGAACTTACAAAGACCATATAGATGTTATATTAGTATGAACTCGAAGTTTTACAGATTCAGAGGGGAAAAAATGTCTTTTTAGAAAAAGTAAAGATAGTTCATTAGTGGCATTTAGTCAACATCATAAATTGAATTATTAGAAGAATTATCACAGTTGTGTCATGATTAACTTTATGTGTCAACTTGTCTGGACCACAGTGCCCTGACACTGGGCAAACATTATTTTACTTGTGTCTGTGATGGTGATTTTGAATGTGATTTGCATTTATGTCAGTGGACTTCCAGGGAAGGAGATCGTCCTGCGCCATGCAGCTGACTCGTCTCCTCAGTGAGTACAACTGGCCTGAAGACAGCAAAAAGCTCATTTCCCCCAGGCTAGGGTGAGTTATCAGCAGACTGATTTTGTACTAGATCAATAATGTTGACACTTCTGGTTCTATAGCATGCTGCCTCTGCCTCTGGACTCAGAGTTGCAACTCCATCTTGTACTCCATCCCTCTTCATTTTTGAATCATCAAACCTCTACAACCATTTCAGCTAGCTCCTTAAAATCTCCATCCTCCGCATCTTCCTCCTCTTCCTCCTCCTCCTTCTCCTTTCCAGCCCCCATTCCCCCCCCCACCCCAGAGTTGGTCTGGTTTCTCTACAGACCCTGGATTCTGAATAGTAGAGACTGCTAGAACAATATCACTCCAGCATCTGAAGAACACGCTGTCATTTGTTTTGAAATTGACTTTATATCCTACATAGAGATAGTTGTACATCCATGTTCAGTGTGACTAAGTCACAATAGGTAGGAAATGGAATTGAATTCTCATTGAATTTTAAATATAACTGAATTTCCATCATCAATTTTGTGATGATTGTGGCCAGTGAAAAATAGAATGTTCCAATACATTTAAGGATTTCACTTATTAAAGACTTTTTACATGCTTCAAGTTATCCCAATTTTGGTTTATTGAGAAAATAATTTCCATCAATACAGAAAGTATGATTAATATAGATCCACCATTTGCTAATTCCAAGTCCTGAGATGAAACTTTCTTGTAGACTGATATCTTTCATGACTGCAGAGAAGTTCTCATTAAAAATCCTTCATTTGAAATTTAGTAAAATTATTTTAAACAGAAATCCTAAAAAAAAGCTACACTAACATTTGCAAACCAAAGTTTCCTACCTGCAAAAAAAAAAAAATTGAAAACGTTTTGTTTAAAGTTGATGCAATTAAATTATTTGATTTGTTTCACAACATTTTGTATTTTATTTTTCTTATTTTAACTATGCTCTAACTAAAAGACAGCAGATTTTTAAAGCCCAGATCACCACCCTCCACCAAGAAGAACTTTGATAAAGAAAAAAATTAAATTATTTTTCTAAAGGGAAAAATCATTAAACTATATAAGTGCCAAAGGACATACACATTTCCTGTATAATTCTGCTCAGCACATTGTGTTTAGATGACTATGGAGCTTTGTACCCAAAGATAATTTAATTGTCTTTAATACTTACAAAGCTTCTACCTCATGATAATGAGCACTGGGAGGCAAGACTAGGTGCACTGAACCATTCTGAAGCTTGTGTTTTGCTGGTGAAAGATGATACAATCTGAATCAAGATAGTGTCAGTGCAATGGAAAGATTTAGGGAGCTTATGAGTTTAAACCAGTGAGATTTTTATTGATGGGACTGACTGATGTGAGCAGTAATGCACAAAGAGGAAGGAACTGTTTTCTGACTTGAGCAAAACATGCTGTCAGCAGTCTTAAAGTGTGCTGCCCTGGGCTACACAGCAGAGCGGCCTCTACCCTGGTTCCAGCCTCTCCCCAGCATCTGAGGACCAGAACGCAGGTTCTGTTCTCCAAGAACCAAAACACAAGAAAACTACCAGCTTTTAAAACAAATTTTTTTTCTTTTGATCATAAGAGAATGAGAATAACTTTTGTCTCCTTCACAAAATTCTGCATCACCAAGGAATTCTGGACCAGGCAATAGGAACACTCTTTAGAATGACCAATTCTGACTTAGGCATCTAACTGGCTTAATTTTTATTTTATGTAAGTGAGAGCTTATTCTTTAATCATTTCAACCCACTTCCATTAAAATTTGTGTTGATCACAAATGGGCTCTCATCAAATCAAGACTTCTGTACAGCAAAGGAAACTGTCAATCAGCCCACAAAATGTGGAAAATAATCTTTGCCAGCTATATACTGACAGAAAATTAGTGTCTAGAATATACAAGGAACTTATAAAACTAGACATCAAGAAAGCAACTCGATTGAAAAATTAGCTTTAGAAGGAGGAAATTTCTCCAAATAAGAAATAGAAATGGGTAGTAAACACTTTAAGTGGTCAAGATTCTTATTTATCAGGGAAATGCAGATTATAAACCTACCTTAAGATTCCACCTCACCCTATTCAGCATATCAGGAAGACAAATGACAACAAACACCTATGTGAATGTAGAGAAGGGAATTCTCAGACAGTGTTGGTAGGAGCGTAAAATAATGCGCCATTGTGGAAATCAGTCTGGAAGTTTCTCAAAAACCTAGAACTGCCCCTGTTCCCCCATTTCACCCTTGACAGCACCTGTCGCCTATGGTCCTCTTTCTCTTGAGCTCCTTCTTCCCTTTTAACCCCATGGTCCCTTGTAAATGGGGTACTTCAACTGGGAGAAGGAAGGAGGGCTAGACAGGGAGAGAGAGAAGAGATAAATAATGCTTAACTGACCTGAAAAAACAGAGGTAAATGTATTAGTTCAAAAGCCTACTGAAAGGAGACACATATAATATCTCTTATTGTGTCCATGTGTATAGTTGAAGGCTATATAACAAGAAACAGAGCCAGAGAGGAGAAATCTCTCTTTGAGTTGTTGGCCAGAGCAGTTGAAAAGACTCCCAAAATTACATGGGCTATTGCCACAACCCTTGATTGCCTCCCAGAACTCAAAAGTAAGACCCTATCGCTGAAGACAGGACATACTTTGGACACAGAACTTGGAGCAAGTGAGCTTGAACTAACCTGGAAGCCACCTCCCTGAAGGCTAACTTTCTTAGCTTTGGAGGGTACTATGCAAGCTGCTAAGGGAGAACATCAATCAATGGTCCAATCCCAGTTTTAAGTCCTAATAAGCACAAAAATGACTGCCACAGAAAACTACATTGGGGCAATAGGAACATTTTTATCTTGGTGGTACTCCTAATTGGACTTAAAGCTCACTCAATGGGAGGGAACTCATGTGTGGTACTGTAAACATAGCCAAATGCACATGGCTGGAGAGGCCATAGATCTTAGAGAAAACCCTGCATCTGTCACATGCCTAGACAAATATAATTTCTTACTATGTGCTAAATATGGATCCTAATATTTACAGACAAGTGTGCCAGTCACCACTCATCAAAGAAACTTCTTTTGCAACAGAGACTATTACAGAGTTCCACAACTGGTCACACACAGAAATTTTCTGTGAATTTTCCAACCCTAAGTGACACATCTACAATGGAACCTCTACATCTAAGGCTCATGGAACATACTAGCACTTCTCTCATCAATAAAGCTCCCTCATGCAGGAGAGGGCAATGAACATAAAGGGCCACAAATGGCCAAGGAGTAGAGAATAAGTCGCAGAGTGTGGGTCCTTGAACAGGACTCCTATATTAAACTACACCCACACAAGGCTCAGGGACCATTGTGGAAGAGGGAGCAGAAAACCTGAGGAGGTGGCGCATGACTATATGGAAACAGAGTTTTATAGGCTCCTAGGACGCTGCTCATGGGAACTTCCAACAATGGTGTCAGCCTGCACTAAACCCAAGCAGTCAAAAACCCAGCATAGAACTGGGCAAAAAATGAGCAGCAGGCCCCAGTCTTAGCTGAAGAACTATTGGCAGGTACTTACTGCTGGGTAAGGGAGAGCTGATCTTCTCTAACGGAGTGACTCTAGGTATGCCAACTAGACCCCAGTGGATGAACCTGCACTGAGGGACTTCTGAGCACACTAATCCGACTCATTAGGCCTTAACATAAATGACAGAATGCATGAAACCCAGAAGGAAGGCTACGGGAGGATGTGGATGGTCGAGGGGGTAGAAAATGATTAATACACAAAAATTCAATTAAAATGTTTTAAAAAGCTAGAGCTAGAACTACTGTATGACCCAGACACTGGGCATATAACCAAAGTACAGAGGTTCTTGCTCATCCCTTCATTGTGGCTCAACTCACAATAGCTATGAAATGGAATCAACCCAGATGTCTGTCAACAGATGAATGGGAACATATGCACAATGGAATATTACTCACCTGTAAAGAAAAATGAAATCATCAAATTTGCAAGCAAATGGATGGAACTGGAAAAAAAAAGTCTGTCCTGAGTAAGATCACCTAGGTTCAGAAAGACAAATGCCGCATGTTTTCTCTGATGGATCCTAACTTTGAGTCTTTTGTTTTATATGTTTAACCTGGAGTATGTGTTGAGTCTAAGAAGCTAGAAATGGGTCACTGGGGGGTGGATGCCTTAAGGAAGCATGAATAGTAAAATGCAGGTAGAATGAAAGTAGAGAGAAGAATTACTTGGAGCTGAAACGTTGAAGCCTGAAAAGGGGTGGGGAATGGGAAAATGAGGTGCTGGCAGAAGACTCCATCACAATGAAGGGTGCATGAAAACATTTTGTGGAAACTGATTATATTCCAACCCAAGGGGGGGAAAAATCCAATCCAATAATAGGAGATGCTATAGCACATGACACGAAGGGAGAGGGAAGGTATATTCAAGGCTGAAATCTTGAGTGGGCATGGGGAATCGGAGGGAAGACAGGGTGGGTGTGGGATAGCAAAACTAAGGATACATGAAGAAGCCTTATGGAAATTCACGACTTTGTGAGTTAATTAAAACCTATAATAACAATAAGTCATTATGAGTCACTTTAATACTATATCTGTTTAGAAGAATAATGGTATTGAGCTCTTGCCAATGGTCCGTGTCCTGTCTAAATTTCCACCAGAAGACTTTGGTTATTAAATGAAAATTCAATTGTCAGGCATATGATACTTCTCTACAAGTTATTGGTCATGGAGGCCCCCCAAGACATCCAAAACAACACAGGCTATTGCCATTGCTCTTGATTACCTGCTGTAACTAGACGGTAAAACTCTATTGCTGAAGATACAACACACTTGATTACAGGATATAGATATATTAATTTTGAACTGACCTGGAAACGTCCTCCCTGCTGGCTAGCTTTCACAGTGCTATAAGGTGCTGTGCAGGTTGTTGGGCGACAAAGGACATCAGTGATCTCACTCATTGCTGTGTACTGTATGCTACAATACTAACCTGCTGACAACTGGAGAATTAGTGGCATGATGGTTATAGGGGTATCCAGCTACTTTATAAATGATAAGAGGCCTGCTCCACAGGAGGAATTTCATGCCTGTAATGTAAATTTGGTAAGGCCATGTTTGGGGAGATCAGAGACCTTAGAGGGGACTGTATTGTTCCTATTTTGCTAAATGATCATGTTGTCAAACTGAATTTTAAATACTTATGTTTATTCCCATAAGTTTGTATTGTTCTTAACTTTAATTAGAGAAGCTTCTTTTTATCATCTGCAACTGCAGTTCCAGGGGATCTGACACCCTCTTCTGGTCTCTTCAGGTATTGCATGACACAGGTGCACTTACATACATGCAGGTGAAACATTCATATACAGAAACTAAAAATAATAAACAAAATGTTTTAAAAAGAATAAGGTATATAGATTTCTTCTGCCTGCCCCTTTAAAAAACTGAACATAAGAGTCACAAAACTCAAGATGTTCTCCACAATGCCATGTCCAGTTACAAAACAAAAGATGGCTCCCTTGACAAGGCTCAAATCTATATCTCTTACAACAGAGGGAGAGAAACTAGGATCCAGGAAACACCTTTTTGAAGGAAGGATGAATGATGTTGATATGTATCACAAAAATATTTTATAAAGCAGAGGACATGGAGAGAGGTCGAGGACATGTCAGAGATTCCTAAGGGAAGTTGCAGAAGGAACAGGGGGTGGATATGATCAAGACACATTTTTTACATGAATGAAATTGTCAAAGAATAAATGAAAGGTGTTCAGTCTTTAAAATTTTGCATTGCCTGTCCTGAGGTGTTTTTATTCTAAAGTTGCCCTGGAGATTTAATTCAAAAAAAAAAAAACTTGAGTTGTTATATTTTGTTTATAGAATTAAAGGAGGTTGAGAGACAGATTCATCATCTGGACAGTGAAGAGACAGAGAATGTTTAAGATGGGAGTACGTGGAAAAACACTTGATTCACCTTTATTTTACAGGAAGAAAAATCACAACCTCTACTAAAATAGTACATGCTGAAATTGAGGAAAGATACAGGTAAATAGAAAGTTACCAGAAATATAAGATAACCAAATCAGTAAGTCAAATCAATTCTTCCATCTGAACAATTGCAATATTTCACCAGAATTAGGTGCCATTAGTTGTAAGGCATAAAAAATAAATCCCATTGCCAATTGTAAGAAATACTGAGTCTGCCATTGTAAAGTCCATCCCAATCTCAGATCTGTTAAACATTCAAAATATCAACATCATTAAATTTTGATGAACTCTGATAGCATTTTCCAATAAACATGATGATATGTCTACATTTATTTTAAAATTTTAAATTGTATTTATTTCATTACTTGTTTATTTAGTATGTATTTGTGTGTATATGTGTGTGTGTGTGTGATGTTTATGTGTAGGAATGTACATGCCATGGCTCCTGTGTGGAGGTCAGAGGACAGCTTAAGGGAGTGGGTGCCCTCCTTCCATGGGTCTCAGGGGTCAAAATCAGATCATTAGGCTTGAGAGCAAGAGCCTTTGCCTAATGAATTATCTCTCTGGCTGCTATCCTTTCTTTCAAAAGTTGAGAATCTTTCAAAATTAAGATACACCATCAGGAGCTGGAGAGATGGTTCAGTGATTGAGCACTTGCTGCTCTTGCAGAGGACCCAGATTCAGTTTCCAGAATGCACATGGCAACTAACAACAGTCTGTTACTCCAGTTTCAGGGTTTCTCATGCCTTCTTCTGACCTCCACAGGCATTGTACCACATGGGTGAGCTTACATACATGAAGGCAATACATTCATACAGATAAAATAATTTAAAAAGAGATAAAATATTTCTTAAAAGATACACCATCCAGGTAAGACCCTTTTACTGAAGAAACCATAAACATTGGTCATAGGACATGGAGAAATCAAGTTTGTATTGTTCGGGAAACTTTCTTCTGACTGTATAGCTTTCACAATTCCAGAAGTTACAAAACTGCCGGGGTCTTCTGCAGCTACAAACCCTAGTAACTGTAGGAGTGACCAGTGTGGATGCAATGAAAGTACAATTGTTATGGCGGCAATTTACCAACTATTGTCTTATTGGATTTTAGGCCCACTCGACAGGATGGAACACGTGTATGGCAAAGAAACCATGGTTGGGGAGCTCACAGGCCCCAACCTGGTGCTATGATTCTACTAAACGGACACAGTATCAAATTGCCCTCTGAATTCCTACCGGATTAGTGCAGCTCTCAGACCTCATCAGCGGCTTCTTTATGAAGTGGAGGTGGTTAGGGCAGAAACTCATAACTGGCATAAGCGCAGAGATTAAGTGGCCACAGGGTGCTCAGCGACAAATGAGACACCTATATCCAATCCCTCTGCAAGGCTCAGGGACAACTGTGAGAGAGGGAAGAAAGACTGTAAGAGCCAGAGGTCAGGGAATACCAAAGAGAAGCAGTGTCTGCAGGACCCGAGCACTCATGAACTCACAGGAGCTGTGGCTGACTACACAAGACCTGCACAAGATCAAGCCAGTCAGCGCTCTCGCATGGAGTGGGAGGGGCTCATGAGCCCTCATCCCTGAGAAGCTAGAGAGAATTGATGGGGGCTGGAGAGTCAGTATTTTTTAAAGCTGTAGCTCCTGGAGGTCGACCACACTCAGGTGGATGTCCTCGCACCCGGGAGTATAAGGACAATATAAATTGGAGTCAATGGGTATTTAAAGGAAGAAGTAGAGAGAACATGAAGTTTCGGGGTGGTGGCCAGAAGGTGGGGGTGGATCTGGGAGGAGTCAGGGGGAGGAAAGGGGTGAACATGATCAAAATTCACTATATGAAATTCTCAAAGAATTAATAAAAACATATTCTTAAAAAGAGACATCATCAGGAATTGTATTCAAGCCTTTTAATCTCCCATTTTTTTCCTGTATTATTACAAAGTAAAGTAGACTCACAATTCTGTGCTTGGGCTCACTTGGATTTTGGTTACAAGAAAAAAAATACAATGATGCACAGTTAGTTATTTGCATCCAATAACTATAAACTTTTACATTCTTTGGAAAGAGTCACAAACCACAGAGCTTCTGCCTTCTGCTTTATTTCAAGGCTTCCAGCCTTGGTTGCTGGAAATAGTCAGATGGTACAAAATACACACTTTTATTTTGTAAGCATCCCTTAGACTTGAGTCATTAGATGCATTTCTTGTTCTAAGTAAATTTACCGAATTATTATTAACTAATGAAATTGAAAGCCAGAGATGGATAATGAAAGCATATGCTCTAAATTAAGAGGAAGAAATAAGAAGGTGTGGTGTGTGGTAGAGGCATTAAACATGTAAATGTTATATAGCCTTTGCGTGTATCTCCATTTTCTTTCATTCCTGCTTGATACACATGGAAGAATTTACGGCAGGGTGACTAGAAGGCACCAGGAGGCTCTACCTTCTTACGGTGTGACATGATCACACTGAAGAAGAGCAGCGACAGAGCAAAGCATACATTTGCTCTACATTGCCAAGTCGCTTGGAATGTTCCCAGTGGGGTTCACATGGTTGAGAAAAGCATATTTCAGATTCGTCATCAAAATGTTCATGTGTTCTGCTCAGCACATGGTGTCTGAGGAGGCCTTTGGAAAGAACAATCATTATAGGCTATAAGAGCTTTTGGAAACAGCAATCTCATCGCATTCTTGAGAAAAACATGTCATATGTGCACTCAGAAAGTTATATAAATTAGCATAAATATAATACCTTTTTAATACAGAGCGTTTAATGTATAAACACTGGGGTGTTTTTAGCAGATTCCATACTCCTGGAATCAATGTAAAAAGCTTATCTGTTGTAAACAAGACAAAGTAAAAGAGGTCAGAGCAGCTTCTAAAGAAACGCTGCCAGCTCCTACTCTCATAAATTGTCTTTTAGTCAAGTTTTCAAGGACCCTGAATTTGTTAGCCTTTTTATTAAACATTTATTTGAAATATGCTGGGTTTTATTTGGCCTTCATCCCTATTTTTTATGAGAGTAAAATATTATTCAAGATAATTGATCACTAATCTTCAGCAATTTATGGAAATATAGAGGGATCAAATGATACCAGACAGAGCTTTCTTCCATGACTGTAGTAAGACTTTTCTCCTCTCAGTTTCATGGGAAGATGAACATTATTTTCTTAGAGTAAGAAGCTTTAGCCCAGACAGAAGGGACACAATACTGTAGTTCGATGGTTGTTTATCTACTTGAAAATCTTTTGTTACATAGGCAAGATACAGTGAGGCAAAAACTACCAAATTAAAGCAATCACTGAAACAGTTAACCAAAATATCTGGGGGCGGGGGGGAGAAAAGAGACAGAGAGAGAGAGACGGAGACAGAGAGAGACACATGCAAGACATATACAGAGACAGAGAGACAAAGAGACAGAGACAGAGAGAAAGAAAGAGAGACAGAGAGATAGAGAGAGACAGAGACAGAGAGAGACAGACAGAGATGAGAGAGATGGAGACAGAGAGAGATAGGGAGAGAGAGACACAGAAAGATAGAGACAGAGAGAGAGAGAGAGACAGAGACAGAGAGATAGAAAGAGAGAGACAAAGACAGAGACAAAGAGAGAGACAGAGATAGAGAGAGACAAAGACAGAGACAGACAGACAGAGACTAGAGAGAGAGAGGGAAAAGCTACACTGTTTACACATCAGTGATCCTGCAGGTGATCTCTGCTGATCAAGAATGGTCGTCTGTTTTCATTCTTATTTTTTCCATCAAAGGGATAATTATGAGAAAACTCATTATTTTCACACCTGTAGAGTAATTTGAAAATACAGGAAAAGTATTTTAAAAGTAGAGAATGCCTACATAAGTCATTTTTCCTTTTTCCTTGGTTTTTCTCATGAACATGTGCATTTTAAAGAAATAACGTAAGCCATCTTATTTCAACCTGAGCATGACTTTCAATCATCAGTAGCTACATTTCAAAATGCATTTGAAATTGAGTTTTTAATGTTTACTAATGAACCATACCCCACGTGAGTGTCTTAATAAAGGGTACATCTGTTTGTGTATATGCTTATGCCCACAAATGTGTGCATATATTTGCATATTTTTCGGCTCTGTGAAGAATTTCAACAGACTCCTGTGTCAATTCCTCTATAGTCCAATCTCAAACTTATATTAATCTTTTACTGTCAGTGTTAAAAATAACATCATATTTTGGTCAATTTCTGTCTCACTAACTAACTTAGTTTTCAACCCAGCATGGTTTCCTGGCGATATTGAGAATTTATCAATTCATTTATGTAGCCTACTCACTAAACTTAAAAGATCAGTGCAGTTCCACCAGGAACATAGTTTGGTAGGGGTGTGAAGACAGTGTCATGTGTTTCCTCTCTTGCTAGGACTGTTGCTATTTTACAGATCTAGGTGGGTTTCACAGATGGGATACCTTCTGGCTTACTTCATCAGAAGCATGCTTGGAATTATGGTTATACAGACTAAAATCAAGCTCCACCTCACAAGCAGAGCAAGATGAATCAGCAGAGATTAAAGTAAAGAGGGTGTGGAACCCTGGAGGCCCACTGGGAAGGAAGAGGTGCCATTCGGGCCCAGGGGAGAGTCCGGAAGTTCCTCTCACCAACAAGCTGAAGCAGAATTTCACTGAGTCCTTTGGCTCATGGGTGTTGATGTTCCTTGTGAGCTTCAGGGTTAGCCTAGGAGAGGACCATGAGAAAGCTACTCGTAAAACTAGTTAATTGTCTTTTGAAGAATCAAGTGGTAAGTTTTATGGCACTTTCACACTCATGATTAAAAATCTCTTGACTTATTCTATATCTTTTTTGAGGCCCTGGGGAATTTGCCAAAAAAATATTTGAATATGATTCACTCTTGACATTTTAAGACATTCTGGAAAACACCAAAGAAATGGGCTTTAAAACAGCATTCCAATCTAATAGCCCTCATACTAGCTGAAGTTGGTTTTATGGAGATGTGAGCTAACAGTCTTGTAAACCTACACATGTGTATGAGAATTACAATGTAGTGGCACTGGGCAAGTTTGAGCTGTCTTGTTAGTAGGTTAACAATATATGTGGGTGTGTACATGCACATGTGTGTACACATTATTTGTCTATTTCAGTTAACTACTGAGAAAAGGATGATGCTTTTGAAAGTTATTGAAATGAAACCAGAGTTACTAAGTTGAAAGACATATTTTCTATTTTATGTAAGGTCCAGCTCAATAGTTTTCCAATTTACAAGAAGGATGGGTACTGAACACAAATAGCTGTCACATATGGAGTTGGTATGTAGAAGTTATAATGAGGAAAACTGATTCAAACTGAGGAAGACTAAGCCACAGTAGTCTCTTGCCCTTCTGTTTTAGCTCCTCTTGGCTGCCTGTAGAGTATTGTTGTGTGATACCACATCACGTCTCCTTTCATATACTAGATATATTAATATAATATACTAGTATTTCTCAAGTAATTTAAATGATGCTTTGGGTACAGGATGGCTATGACCACATTCATCTTAGCTGACCACCCCAGAGCCCACCTCACATTCTGTATACCTTGCTCTCTGCTCATGGAGCTCACTAAGGAGTGATAAATATCTCACTTTTTTCAGTTTAAAAATTTCATCAAAATCATTTTAGAATAATGTTTTCAGGACCTTTTAGTGATAGAATTAAAATTTCATACTTTTTGTATCATACTAAAAGTCAAAGAATAATTTATAGATGGATGCCCTGGGCTTCCATCAGGTTGCCTTAGACACATCTGTGGGCCAAATGAGAATGCAGAGCATTTCACTGTAGAATGCATCATTTGATTGTAGAATTCATTGAAAACTTATTTTTAACAGCTTTGTTTCCTGTTCACATTTAGACATATAATACAAAATGTGAAGAAGTTCTACTTTAATAGTGTCTCCATTACAACAGACAAAAAGTAAAGGATACACACAGTCCTTCAGCTCATAGGTGGAATATTTAAATGTTTACCTTACAGGTAAACACTGCTTCTATATAAGCAAGACTCTTTCCCAGCAAATTTCTGTATACTCAGACTTTTTTATATTGAGTGGAAAAACTGCAAACTTCCTTCTATATAACCATGTGTTACTATGTTAAAAGCAGAAAATTTTGCTGAGAAAGCTCACGAGACTCATTGACTCTTAGAATTAACCCACCAGAAGAAAACGATTGTGATGTATGAAATAATAAACTGTACCAAAGAAAGAAAATAAAATTACACTGTTTTAGAATTTAAACCAAGATGGCAAGAAATGACTTAAGATCTCTCATTTTGAAAAATTATAGACTCATAGGAATGTGCAAAGGTGATATAAGAAAGTAGAATAAAAGGCTGGAGAGATTGCTTCGAGGTTAAGAACACCTGGTGCTCTTGTAGAGGACCTGGGTTCAATTCCCAACACCCACATAGTGGCTTACAACTGCCTGTAACTCCAGTTCCAGAAGATCTGACACCCTCTTCTGACCTCCACAGACATTGCATGAGATGGGTGCACTTACATGCATGCAGGCAATACACTCATAGATATAACATAAAAATAATAAATAAAAAAAATTTAAAGAAAAGCAAAATATACCCTTTAGCCAGTTTTCTACCAAAGTTACATCTTACACAACTATAGTGTAATACCCAAACCAGAAAACCTGCATGGGTATGTATGTCTATGACATTTGCCATCTGGGTAAATTCATAAAGTAGCCACAGCAATCAAGATACAGAACTATGTCGTTATCACTGAGATTTCTCTTCTCTCCCTCTTTTAGTTGTAAACGTACATATTCAAATTTTGATGACTATACAGTGATAGATGTATAGTAATTTGTGTATAGTTATGAGGCACAGAGGCCTGCATATGTATAATGATCAAACCAGAGTAAATCGTGTATCTCAGACATAAACTACTTCATTTTTCTTATCAGATATTGTATTATATAAAGTGGGCATTATTAACTATAGTTATCCTATTGTGCTATGGAATATGAGAAGAGATTCCCTCCACCCCACTGCATCTCTGTACTGATTCAGCATCACTTCTCCATCTGCCCCACACACCATTCTTAGGCTCTAGACATCACTTTTTTATGCTCTATATCTTTTAGATCAACTTTAGTCAGCACAGAGAAGTTAACAAGAAGATTTATTTATTTATTTATTTATTTATTTGCTTATTTGCTTATTTACTTATTGCGATACTGGGACCTGAAACCAGGCTCCAAGCATGTTAGGTAGATGATCTACCACTCTACCACCGAGTTATATCCCCAGGCCAGCATCTGTCTTTCTATGCTTGAAATCTTTTTCTTAGCTAATGTTCTCTAATTCTCTGCCCTCTTGCGACCCTTTTACAACACTGCCATATGACCACCCCCACCCCCGCCACCATCTGTAACCTCTTGTAACCACTAATTTGTTCTCCATCTCTGTAATTTTGTCATCTCAAGAACATTAAATAGAATCATAGAGTATGTGACCTTTAGAAATTGTTTTTCTCCCCGACACAGTTCATCCCAGTTCATCCAAGCCGTTGTGTGCCTGATCATTTCACCCTGTTTTATTGACTGAAGCATGCAGTAGTGTCAGTCCAAGCACATGTGGTAAATATATATTAACTTTAAGACATCGCTGGCCTGTTTTACAGTGTCTGTGACAATCTATATGCTCAACAGCTTTGTATAAGAGATCTAGTATCTTAGCATCTCCACCTGGATGGTTGTTAGCCACCATGTGGGTTCTGGGATTCGAACCTGGATCTTCTGCAAGAGCAGTCAATGCTCTTAACCACTGAGTCATCTCTCCAGTCCCATATATTCCTTTTTTTTTATAGAGTGCTTTTGTGACAAAACTCTAGGTACTGTATAGAATACAGTTACAGTGCACGTACTACTGTATAGTTAACAACTACTAGCAAAGTTGAAATGGCATTCCAAAACAGCACAAAGGACAAATGATACAAACTCAAACAAACAAAACAGAACACAAAATTAAAACCTAAATGTTTCAAAAATAAGTTAGAATAATAATTATGTAAGGTAACTATAATACAAATCATTAGATAAGATACAAAGGAAAGGCTTTTAACTATATTTTGTCCAGAAAATTATACATAATAATTTGATGTGATAGAAATGCTCATTGTAATCAGAAAACTAAAACGATAAGTAACATAAACACATATCTATACAGAGAAAAAATTTTGCAAGTGGCTTTCCTTTATTCTTGCTTTTACTTTTTACAAAAAGAAAGTTCCAGACTTGACATGATATGGTAAATAGACTCATTACAGGGAACCAAATGTTGACCTGACAGTCATTAAAACCATATCTTGAAAGCATTAGATAAATCTGAACAATGAGAGTAATTTTTGTTCCTTAAATCATCCAACTAATATTTAGTAAGTGATCATTCTATAGTTTTATTCGGTGCTGTAAGACTAGGGGTCCATGACAGAAAAAAAATGTACATGATTTTAAGAGGCATAAAAAAAAACATAGATGAAGAAATAAAGGTATAAAACTCTCAAGTACACTAATGCTTCTTTGAAAATTTTAAAGAAAATGAATGGCGTCTTATGCCTCAGGATAGTCAATTCTGAATTTATAACAATACAAAAAATAACATTTATAAAATAAAATCATTTTGAATATTTGCTTGAAAATATTTTTAAATTCTTAGAGAAAAAACAAAACAAAAAGATGGAAAGAGACAGTAGTTGAAAGCAACACTTTATACCCTGTAGTTTTATTTTTTGTTGTTGTTCATTTTGATCTATCAGTTCCTTCAAAAGATTGAATTTATTTTTGGCTAATGAAACGACCCTGTGTATCTGCTGTGTACTCTAAACAAACATTCATATACCTTATTTAATCACAAATATATGTTCAGATACTAGGATATAAAGTGGAGTCAACTACTCAACAGAAGGTCATATTAGAATTCGGAAGGTGTAGTGGATAGCTTCTTCCCACAATTTGATATGTTTCTCAGACAAAGGTCTAAAAGACAAAAAAAAAGAAAGAAAGAAAAAAAGGCTTATGTAAGATAATTCTACTCCTTTAAGCTCTGGAGAGAGTTTTCAGGAAGGGACCGGAAAGAATTGTCCTGTATTTCACTCAGGACTGAGTACAAGTACAAGAAGAAAAGACGCGATTTAGATACAAGTTTTCTTGAGTGCTTCAAATTTGAAAGGAGTAAATGAAGTGTGGTAAAAATATCTACCACTCTGAAAAATACCTAAAATAGAATTTTCCTTTTAAAGAGCCAGGAAGATGTACTGGAATCTTTCTCAAGGTCACTTTAACCTCTTAGAAATCTATGTGTTTTCTTCTGTAAGAACAGAACTGCCTCCTCTCCCACGCTTACCCTGCTCAGGTGAAGTCATAGGCTTCGGAAATTCTTTCTTAATGTGACAAACAGTGCCATCTACCGACCAACTCATACTACTGACTCAGAAGTAAATGTTCTGGGACAGGGAATTGACCTGAGTGGCCATGTGTGATAGCTTACAGAAGTCACGTGTTGGACACGCCTACTCAAAGCTACAGATAGGAGAGACGTCATCTTTTTTGATCTTCATGATTTTTACAACAGATGAAGAGATTGAGTTCCAAAAGATGGATCGATTTGTCCCAAATTTTGACATAGTATTTTTCAGTGAGTACCATTATGAACTGAATTCTCAAAACGGAATGAAATTTGACACTTTGGAGATGGACTCAATCTTTAAAGTTGTCCAACCATTACCCAAAATGCCTGACAGAGATGACTAATGGAAAAAGTACAAAATCAATATGCCAAAGCAAGTTGGCAAACTTCTGATAGTTTGGGGAGAAATGCTCATGTGAACTTCAGTAAAAGAATGATAGGAGAAGTAAGCTAAGGCTACTTTGTCTCTCGCTTTGAACAGCAGAACATTGCAACTACTTACGATGGTTCTGGAAGTCCAATTTGTCCTCACACAGGCATTTTTCTATAATTCGGTTTACTGTGTTATAGACTTATACTGTCAATATTCTGTCATCTTTAAATTTATAGTAGTCCTCCTACATTTTGATTATCAAGGACCCATGAAATGTCAGCAATATGTTTGCCTAAACAAGACTTACATAATGACAACACCAGTCCACATGCCGCTGTGGACAGGGGAAATTTCACATAGCTGACAAAGGCTGACTACAGCAGCTGGGACATGCCATCACACTATACAAGCATGGGGCATCACAAAGAGATCCATGCTCTATAGGCATGCACAGTGGGGTCTGTATAAGATTTCCAAGTAATTCACACTCAGCATCGTCTGTCTAGGCTCTTGTTTGATTGACACCCCCACTCCCCCCTCCCCATTTGATTGGAAGACTTATTAAAGCATGATTCCACTTCATTTTCTTATTCGGCTCAGCTCAGAACTAATTTTTGTGCCCTGTTTACCATCCATCTGTTTACCATCCATGCTATTGCATTTATGTTCTGTGTTTTGTTTTGTTTTTTAACCAGCACTGACAGAAGTTTTACGCTCATTTAGGTGATGGTCTCTCGCAGATGGCAGCTGAAATCAAGATAACGCAGTTTGAGCATGTTTCTTCTTCCTGCTTTCTTCCTTCTGTTGTGGTAAATATCTTTACTTCTCGGACACCTCAAACAAAAATGTATTTGCCATAGGACTAATCAATATTTGTAAAGCTATACATTTTTTCATTTAAATTTTGTAGTTAAACCAACTTTGGATTTTGATCAATACTAACAAGAGAGGAAAGATTGTGTTTGTGTGAGGGTGTGTATATTATTATAAGGAGGAAGAGAGAGGATCATGCACACATTTACAAAACCATGCTAAACAAAAAAGAAAATTATCTCTAGTAAGGGACATAGCCCAATGTCCCTTTTTTTTTTTTTTTAAATTTTCAGAGTTAGAGGGATGACTCAGCAGTTAAGAGCACTGACTGCTCTTACCTGAGTTTGGTTCCCAGCACTCACAGGACAGCTAACCACCATCCATAACTCCAGTTCTAGGGGATCCAACATCCTCTTCTGACCTCCATGGGCATTTCATGACACAGGTATACTTACATACATGTGGGTAGTACACTTACACATAAAATAAAAACAATAAGTGAAATATTTAAAATTTTTCAAGCACAAATGGGTTGTCAAGGAATCTTAAAAATGTGAAAAGTGCTACAGGCCAAAGAAAAACAGCAAGGCTTGGTTTAATCAAACAATTTTCCACACCAGTCCATCTTTAAATTCAGCTAATGGTTCCTTGAAATATGGGTAGAAGAGTTTTTCCACCATTAAATTCTAAGACTTTTATAAAAAAAAAATGAGTGAAAACTAAATGTTTGGAGTATCCTGGTCCTCTGTGAAATTCTTATTAAAGAGTGTGCTTGTGTCATTTTGGTGGGCAATAATACCAATTGTTCATTTCTGTAGGTTCCAATTGCTCATGGCTAAAATCATGCTAACTTAGTGAAATCATATTTTTTCCTATTTCACTATTATTACTCCTAAAAGGTGAATTCAAAGTCAAGTCTATTGAGAGGCCTGGCTTAATGTTAAGTGCATGAGATTTTCTGAGAATGAGAGATGTGATTCTAAATATACTCATTTCTCCCTTCTGAAATAACTTTCCTACCAGATAAATTCTCTGTGATCATCCAGGGCCACAGCTCAAGCTAATACAATTTCCGAAGGTAATTCAAAGTAAGATTTCCATTTACACAATCATTAGCCATTTGAAAGAAAAGGTTTGAGAAGGAAAAGAATCACTCCAAAGTGTTTTGTGAATGGAGCTGCTCTAGTTACTTCTTTAGAGTTAATTCAATACTTTTAAAAGTTGTGTAGAAAAACATAAATTTGTCCCTACAAAACCCTCTTTCCTATATGAATTGAAGAAAAATTCAGTCTGAGTAAGTTGTTCAAAAGTTTGTACATCTTAGTGTGACATTAAGATAAATAACAATTAAATTTTAATGAACAGAAATGCTTCTATGTGAAATACCTGGAGTTTTTGGGTTTATCAAATGATCGAGTATGTGTCATATAGTAGTTTTTACCCAATTAGCTAAGTAGCAGATAGGAAAACTCTAAAAAGTACAGTTTCCACTACACTCTTGTCTTTCAATTACTACTTTTTTGAGTGAATCTTGGAAATTGTTAAAAATTACAAGCAAGAATCTGCCATTAACATTGATCAAAAATCAGGCCTGCAATTTTTGATCATCTTTTAAAAATATTTATTTATTTATATTTTATGTCTATATGAAAATGCATGTTGTAAATGCATCTGTGTATGCATTAGGTGCCATGGGGATGCTGGGAACTGAACCTCGGTCCTTGGCAAGAGCAGCCAGTGCCCTAAACCTCAAAGGCATCTCTCCATCCCTCCTGGATCACTTTTAATGTATAAAGATTTGGAGGGCTGAGGAGTAACCAATTCATGTCTGTTCACCAAAACGCTCTCCTAACAATCCACCCTTCTAGTGTGTCCTTGAGAGTGAGAGAGAGAGAGATGAGCACTTCTGTTAGCTACCCCAGTCCTATAAAGCTCAGTTCACAGAATTTCCTGTTTATTCTTGTTCACCCCACAGCTAGGCATATCTTAACACACATAAGTAGGTACAGCGACTTCTTCAGTGATGTCAAGTAGATCTTAGAAATAAGTTTTAGTTTTTAGAATACAGATACCCAGTCAGGGATTGGCGTGTCAGTTTGCCAACCCCACACTAGCTATCAGGTGTTTGTGAGCATACCTGGGATAAACAGGAATTAAAAGATGCTAAGAAAATCTATACAGGAGAAATCTATCAATATTTGATAGTATTTAGGGTGCAGCATCTGCTTAGGTTTTTCTCTTCTTATAACAGGTATCAACCAGGTCTGAGTGAATAAACCAGGATATATGGGCACCTATTTTTATGGTGCTAAGGTTTTAGAACAGAAAATAAGATGATAGCTGGGTCCATGTATTATTCCTTTTACCAAAGCCCATTCCTTGGTGTTTCTTTCTTGTCTTCCGTTTCAAATTTCCCCTGGCCAAGTGTCATCTGCTTTATCAGGCTCTAAGTTTTACAATGAATCCATCTCACATTTATCACAGATATGCCTAGATTTTCTTGCAGTACAAAGATGTAGTAGGAATTAACATTCAGCTTATACTGCTGGCTTATCAGAGACACAGATGTCCAAAGCACTGACCAAATTCTTCAGAAACAGATTATCTAAAGTGTGTGTGGAAATAGTTGCCATTTGCCATTTAGCTGTGTTCCTTTACATAAAACAGTAGTTTTCTTCCTTACCATAAAAGTAGGTTTATAGTGTTCTCTCTGGTAAACTTGTGGGAGGTAGGCATATACTTTATTCATTTATCATTTACTCAATGAATTCTAATCATTATCACATGATTTACCAGGTAGAATATTTTTATTTGGGGTTGCGTGTACTGTGAACATACTAAAATCCAATGAGTGGTTCAGTTTAATTGAGTAGATTCTATGGCATCTGAGTTCTACCTCAGTAAAACTATTTAAACAAAAGTGGCTAGCATGTTTTTTCTTGAAGAAGAATAGGTCAAGAGCACATTTACAATTAAGAGTTGAACACACACAAAGTGACAAAATTAGAAGTATGTCGGCAGCTACACAGTCACTAGTTAAATCATGAAACATATAACTTCTAAGAGATCTGTGATTATGAAGAATGGCTGAAGCCCATAGAAGTTAAAATCCCATGATATAAAAGTGTGTTTTCAGAACTATGAAGATGGAGAAACATAGTCGAGCAGACCCTACTGGGCTTATTCTCAAGAGAAGACCTACTCATTAAACAAAGAAGTAGAAATAACAGTTGAAAAATATGACAATTAATGAATAGTCACATGTGAACTTAGTTTTCTCCCAAGTTAAGACAGTGGTTTTGAGTAAGCAATTTGGACTTCAGAGCAGCTTGGTCTTGAGTTTGCTGTAATTTAAGAACTATGTGGTCCTGGACAGTGTTCTATACCTCTCTAAGCGCCTCTCTCTCTGCACCTCTTAATAATAAACACTGTAGAAGTTGCAGTATAAAAAAAACAAAAATGCTCTGGGCATCCAATAAGCACACAATTTTCTGGTGTATTATTCTATTTATCTGTTTATGTAAAATCAAACATGAAGACTCATAGCTTGGAGTATCTTTCCTCTGTCAATAGATTATAGGCAAACTCAGGGCAGTCAGCAGACATGTCTTCTAGTGAGATTAAAACCTTGATGATGAACTGCTGTCTGACTCCATCAGTGACGGATGAGGACAGAGATCTAAAAAAGGACTTGGTAAGTTGCAAATGATACAGTATTTCATCCAATGGAAAATTATACCAGTTACTCCAATATCAGAGAGCCGTGAGCCACCGCCAAGGCAGCATCTCAGTTCTCTGTGGATTAAGTGAACATTTATACATATAATCCTTCAATTTTCATTATGCACTTTGAGCTTTGAAGTGATTATTTCATATTCTCTTGTGCTCAGGTTTTATCTCCAAGAATACTGGTCGAATTTTGCTTCCTTCCTAAGTTTTAGTATTGGGAGAAAGTCTTGAAACATCACCATGTTATTCTCATGATTAGCTGACCACAATGCTTTCAAGTTTCCTGAGATTACAATAGAAACGATGTGCGAAGGACACAGTGATATCATTGAGTTATAAATGATAGGAATATACTGCTTTTCATTTTTACAAAATAATTCAACTAAATATGGCAAGAAGAAATATATATTATGACTAAGTGAAGAGATTACTTTAAAAAATATTTTATTTAGTATGTTTTATTTTATGTGTATGAGAATATGGCCTGTATGTGTGCCAAGTGCACCCATGTTGTATAATGCCTGTGGAGGTCAGAAGAGGGTGTCAGATTTTCCCTGGAACTGGAGTTATAGACGGTCGCTAGCCGCCATGTGGGTGCTGGGGAATTGAACCCAAGTCCTCTGCAAGAGCAGCCAGTGCTCTTAACTGTTAAGCCATCTCTCTAGCCCCCAAGAATATTTTTGTAACACACAAACTTTTGAATTTCATATAGGAAGGACTAGCTATAAACAGTAAGAAGATGCAATGTAATATAAAGGTCAAGAACAAATTGTGTATGAAATGTCATAATGAAATCCATTGCTTTCTATACCAATTTTAAAAACCAAATTAACAAAATAATACAAATTATTGAGAAAAGAAAGAATACCTCTTTTGCTTCCTGATTGTGATTTTGAAAAATTATCTGCTCTACTTTGGCTTTAATAACTATTAAGTAATAGTAGTAAACTAACAACACTTGCGTCATAGAGAGTCTTTTACTACGTAAGAGTTTAGGAGAAGATGTTGTGCACAGTAAGTGCTTTGTAAAGACATCATATTTTTTTAAACAATTAATCACACCAAGAGGCTAATAAAATATTCCAAGTTCCTTACATTCAAGCATCACAGTGAGTTATGACTGTAAGAAAATGATCTTCTTGCAGGCAGAGTTGTGTAATATCTATCTTTACAACCCTATTGTTTACTCCAGGACCCCTGTGCAGTCTGCACTTGATATTCATTCCTGGAACCACCCTCTACAAGACAGGCATGTCTGGATCCTCTCATTATTTAATTTCAACTTCAAAGTTTTTTCTCCAGAGGCCCCTTAAGGGACCACCCAATTCAAACCAGATGATCACTCCCCATTTCAGCCATTATTTAGTTTATTTGCCTTGTATCTCTTATCCCTCCCATAAATTATCTTTTATTTATTTCCCTATTTGCTGTTTTTCCCATTCCTGCTAGAATACACAATTCTTGGAACACAGGAAACTTGATGTTTTCGTTTGCATCACATCTGTGCCTCAAAAGGTGGCAGGTATATAATAGTTCAAAATACAGGAATTCATTTTTGAATGTACAGTCTGTAAAATCAGATAGTAAGTTCTAAAAAGGAAATTCTTCCCATCATTCTACCTTTTAGGATTTTCTAAACAGTAGGTTTTTAGTTTGTGGAATCAACTGTGGAAAGAGAGGAAATGGTGATTCAAGGGAGAAACTCTGTGATAATGGGCATCAGTAACTCAGGCAACCCCTCAGGAAGCTCTGGGATGGAGTGGCTTCTCAGAGTTCTCCCATGCTAAATCCAGCTGACTTGCCATTCCACCTCAGCCTCAGCCAATCTTTGTGGACCACCCACAAAAGACTCTGATACAGACACAGGTTCTGGAGCTGATGCAATTGTAGAAGAGCCTGTAGCTGCATGGTAGAGACAACATGTCCTCCTTTCTGCTCAGAGATCTCACTGGAACAGCTTCTTGAGCTTCACATTCTTTCACCCTTCTTACTCACTCATTCCACGAACATCAGTATGTACCCTCCATGTTCTGAGCAGAGTCTCAAGTTCTAGGAATTTAACATGGAACACAGCAAAGCCCTTTACCTCAAGGAACTAACATTCGATAGGGCAAAATGTGCAATAAAACAAACACACACTGCATATGGAAAGTCAGGAAATAATAAGTGTTATGAAGAACAAGACTTCTGGACTAAGATGGGAAGATAGATTAGCTAATGTCGAAGAAAGCAAGGGAGAAAACCATAAAAGCATTTTATACTCAGACAAAGCATGCATTAGTCAATCAGTAGGAAGAACACTGAGAAGCCCTTAAAGCACTCTGAGGCAGCTGAAGCCAAGTGAGTTTTGAGTACTAGTCTTCAGGTTCTTATCCCAACAAAGGACACTTCATTTGAGATTTGATGGTTCCTCCTATTTACATACTATTCCATGAACTTATTTGGCTGTTTACAAGCAAGGGCCAAGATCTGTAACCAATGATTGCATTTCTACTCCACAACGGAAGTCTCCCACATGTGTGCTCTGTTTCCCACTGTCCTGACAGAGGCTTTAAATGCATCTGTTTGTTGAATTAATATGTTACTGCTCGTTTGCCTTTCCTTGGGTAGTTTCTGTACTATGACAATTCTTGTTTTGAATTGTTTTTCTCTGACATTGTGGCACACTGGTTATTTGACGTTGCTGTCATGCTTACCCCAGTGCAAAACACGATGCCCAATTTATCACAATGGCAGAACTTCTGCTGACAAAATCAAAACCAAAAAGATGGTGCTGTGCACTCTAACCATGGGGGAAAATGAGTCATTCCTTCTAGAATTCGTTAGAAGCACCAGGTGGTTTTGTCATGAAAATTCTCTACATACATGTGTAAGTAATTATGTATCACAAAGAAGAGAGACAAGATCAAAGTTCAAATCCTCAACTGGTATCAATCAAGAGCAGCAAGGACAGAAGTTAGGGCAAAATCAGGGATCTTCAGGACCCTGAGATAACTGATGAGCTGAACGGTAGGAAAACACCTGTCCCTCCAAACTTCCTGTCACACAACAAGAAGCAAACTTGACTTTGAAGGGTTCTCCCAGTATTTTTGCTTGTGACCTCATTCTTAGTGTGTCCTTCTTGTCCCCAACAGGATGGTTCTGGAAGCAGTGACAACTTCTTGTCATACTGTCCTTGGGGCCTTGGAATTTACACACATACCAAAGAAGCTTAAGAATATTCTCATTTAGCCAGAGATGAGGAAAGTAGCAGAAAATGGAAGAGAATGCCGTGCAGGACAGAACTGACATGAAAAATGAAAACGAAACAAAACAAAACCCAGGAATGATTTCTTATAGACCACATATCTCTCTGAAAGTGGATAATGGGTGTGCCGGGAGACAGTGGCCTCTCACCTATCTTTCACAGAGAATATAAAATGGATCTTTCTTTGAGGACAGAGTAGACACTGTCTGATATAGGGCCCTGAAGAGGCTGCAGCATAGTCAGGATCCCATAAAGAAAGCAAAGTCATAAACAAACTACCATGTAAGTAGCCCTCGGACAACTGACAGACATACTATCTTTGTTCTTTTTCCAGGAAGAGGGATTTGGGGTTGGCATAACCATCACCATCCACACTTATGAAATGAATAACTAATGCCGGACAGCATGAAAAGACCTCAGACTTAATCACAAGCTCAGAGCATGTAGCCAGGGCACTAGTGACATTGAGCTTATTCATCACAAATTTATATTTTTTGTTTGCTATGTTTATTTTCTTTACAACTCAGCATTTATTTATAACTTCTAAATCTTTTCCATCTGTGATCTTCTATGGTAAGTGAAATAGCATACAAAGAGATGAGATGCTGATGCAAGATGGAGAACGGAGAACTTTGTGGTGAGAGAGAACTCAACACTGAAGACGATTTTATAGACAGAAGGCAGTCATTGTGGTAGTCAGAAAGAAATGCAAAAACATGCAACACATAGCAAGTGGCTCTGCTGGAGGTCAGTGTATGTGTGACAAAGGTGGGCAATGATGCCAGCATCAACCTGAGACACAGACCAGGGCAGGTGCCAGGAGCCTTAGAGATGACAGCCATCTGTAAATGACCTCTCTTGCCTTCTCTGGATATGCCTCCATCTTCAGCATTCAATATCATTCAACTCTAGTCCTAGCTGACAGGCATAACCATTTTCTCCTGCTCTGAGGTAAACTGAGTTTCTGCCCCAAACATTTTGGGTGGGATTCAGAAGAAACGAAGAAGATTCTTCTGGTTTTTGAATAACAAAATATAAAATACACATATCATCAAGAATTCTTTGAAACTACTGACTGAAGTGGCTATTTATTAGCTAATGAAAACATAATTAAATCATTGGAGCAGATGGATAAGCTTTAGGAAGAACAAGAACTTGGATCTTTGCTCAAAACTCAGAAACCACCTCGTCAAACAGTAAGCTCTACATTTGTCTCCCTTCAGTGTACAAATTTTGACAAAGAAAATGTGACTGGCCTAACTTGGATCATGTTCCAACTACTGAGGGTGAAATGACGGTAGAAATGAGGAGGAAACCCTATGTGAAACTGGGAGAAATGAGAAGACTGGATGTGGGTCCAAAGAGAGAGATGACGGGCCGACCAAAGCTAGATGGATCCGTTACGATCTGGAAGCTAACAGTGTTCATGGTTTTCTAGCATGATAGGAAAAAAAAAAAATCTCAGAAGAAAAATGAAGGTGGTAAATCAGGAGGGAGAAAGAGGGAACGAAAGTAATTAAAAATGTTAAGAGTTCTAAAATTGTCAGGTTTGTAGCCGAAGGAGCCGTGATGAATTCCTGGCACACTACTTTGCAACAAGGAAAACAATGACATTTCAATTGCTCTTGGAAGTAAAGTACTGAGTGTCTTTGTGGAATTTCTGCATATTACTGTAGGAATAGTGCTTAATCATGTACTGTATCTTTTTTCCTTTCTACATGTTTTACAATCCCAAATTTAATACTCCAACTGAATTAACGGCAAAAATAAAAACTAGGCCATTTAGTAAGGACTATTTTTCCATTCCTACAGAGTTAATTGGAAAAGGGGCCCATCTTCAGTGATCCTCAGGCAGAAAACACATGGGACACATTTACAAGCTCCTCACTGGCAGCCACTAGTGAATTCAAGGGCCTTCAGCCACTACACCCCGGTCCAGAACATTTAAAAGTTCTATCTTTATTAGCTTTGAAGCAGTTCAAATAATAGACTCATATAACTTTAGTGGAAAATTTGTATTTTTTAAGAAAAATTATTTAATCTTATTTACTGTTTTCATTTTTCTTTTCCCATTATCTTTTCTTTCACATTCAAAATATAATTACCCTTGTCCAGACTTACTACTTATTGTTAAGAATTACAATCCCTGGGAATAAGAAATATTTTCATCAGTAAGAATGCTTAAGGAAACTGTGACGTATATATATGTAAAATGCTATGTGACAGCTAAAAAGGAAGGGCCAGCTCTCTTCTAAGAAAAGCAAGCTGAAGAATATCTAAATATTATATCATTTATTTTTAAAAATAATTTACAAAAATAGGAAGGGAGTCTACAGAACTTGAAAACTTATGTATCTAGCCAAAGGATCAGCTTGAATACAGTTGAAAAAGGTATATTTGCTTTGTGGTATCATTTGACTATTAAAAGGGATACATTATTGATTCAATTAATAAACAGTATTTTTATAAAGTCATTATGTAAAAGGGGTTAAAGAGGGCTGGTGAGATGACTCACTGGTTAAGAGCAGTGACTAACAACCATCTGTAACTCCAGTTCTAGGAGATCTGACTCCCTCTCTGACCTCTGGAGGCAATGCATGACATGGGTGCACTTACATATATGTAGGCAGTATACTCGTACACATAAAGAAAAAAAATTTAAAGAGATTATAGAAACTAAATAAAAACTGTGGGTGGTTGCCTTCTTTACTACCAACCTTCCATTAAGTCAACCTGTTCTAACCAGAATACGCATGCTCGGTCTTATCAATTTGATAGTAGGGTTTTAGTGGTAAAAAAGTCAAGTCTTTCATTTCAATGGCTGCACATTTATCACTGAGTATACTGTCATGGTCCAGGTGGAGTCTACATTCTGAGGATCCATGCTTATTTGAGTTGTACTTGTTTATTTAGTAATTGTGTTTTATTTTCTCTAAGCTGAAAGTGTGACTCTCATGACAAAAATGCAAGGATTCTCAATAAACACATGTAAAGTCCTATTGAGCAACTCCTATGTTCTGGAATTTACCATAAGTTTTGAGAATATAAATTTCCTTTAATAGTCTTAACAATTCATCCAGTCAAGCCAGGTACTTCCAACCCTTTCTAATCAATTTGTCTGCCTGTCTGTCTGTCTGTTTGTTTCTCACCCAAGCTGGCCTTCAACTCCATTCCCTTATCTCAAGTACTAAAATTCACATATGTGCTACCATGCTTGACTAGTTGGGAGGCCTTTCTTCTTTTCTTTCTTTTTTCATTTCTTTATTTCCTTATTGAGAAATGAACTCAAGGCCTCTTCACATATCCTGGACAGGTGCTCTACCCTTCTTTTTACAGTTTATTTTGAGGCAGCAGTTCGTTAAACTATCCAGGCTAACCTTGAAAAATCTTTGTAGCCTGGGCTAGCCTTCTACTTGTTATCCTCCTGTCTTAGTCCCCTCAGTAGCTGGGATTATAGGCATGTGTAACCAGGCCCAACACTGGGAAGCGCTGTAGCAATAGATTCTTGTTCAATCAATATGGAACTGTGTACCAATCATTCTTATTTAAACTCCTCATTGAATTCCAATTCTCAAGGGAATTGATAGAGTAGCTGTTATCGATGCTATTTTCTAAGAGAAATTCTGAACTCAGATGATTTGAGTACCTGAGTAAATACATAAGAAGTTAGTCTGAGTCTAGAAGTCCAGTTCTAGCTACATAGTGCAAAAACACTCTTCAGCTTCAACACAGCTGGATTCAAACACTCTTCAACAAATAAGTATTTTACCTTGGGCAAATCATTGAGATCTTTAGTTCTCTGTTTACTCAGATACAAAATGGAAAAGACAACAATTGCTAAATTATGCTTAAGTCAGGATTCAAGAAGATATGGACACAGCATACTAGGTGATACTTACTAACACTGAGATGCCAGCATTATAAGCTTGTTTTGATAGATGGAGAAAGGATGCTTTCCCAAAACTTGTTTACTTCTTCCATTAATATGAGCTGTTGGTTTTCTTCTTTCACATAGAAATTTAATTAACAAAATATAGTGCTATCATGATTCAGATATTATCTTGCCCTGGGGCTTTGAAACCCCTCCATGAAATCAAAATATTTACGCTTGAATTTGAATTTGAATTAAATCAGACTACAAGTTGGACCATCTAGGATAAGAAAGGAGACCTGGTCCCTTTGTGGAACATACCTTCTGGATCAGTTATATGTTGCTTGACATGTGCACTAATAATGCTTGCTGATATGATTGGTATTTCCTTGCTTTTATTCTCTTTTTGCCTGATCCTTTATAAAACTTGTCTTTTTCACATTAATTTGTTTGGAAGATAATGTGGTTGGACTGTTAGACCTGGAGCCAAGAAAAACTAAGTACAACTAAATCTCACTGAAGTCTTAGAGATTAAAATTTCTATGATTTGCAGACTGGACAATGTGCGGCACAACTTTATTCAGAATCAGGTGAATCACTGGAAAGTCAAGGGCTGTCTGGTCTACATACCAAGTTTTGGGGCAAACCAGGGACTGCATAGTGAACGAATTTGTCTCCATAAAAGAATCTAAGATTTGCACTTATGAACTAAATGATATTTAATAACGGTATCGACAATATTCTGAGAAATCAGACATAAATGTATAAAGATTATGAATGAAAGAAATATATTTTGTGTCATTCTTTGAAAAGGGAAGTAGTATTTAGGAAAAACAGAACTTTAGAAAGAACTGAGAGGTGTTACTGCCAGTTCAAGAAAAGAAACTCAAGAAGAGGAAGAAGAAAACACTGTTCATTTTGAAACACCCAACTGTAGATGTGCACAGGAATAGAGATGTAGAATTGTATGTGACTAAACATGCAACAAGAAAGCAGGACAAAAGCCCTTCCTCAGTAAGCATGAGGGCTGAGTGTGAATCTTCTACAGACACATAAAAAGTCAAGTATGGCTACGTGTGCCTGTAACCCTATCACTGGGAAGCAGAAACAGGTGAATCTTGAGGGATCATTGGCCCACCAGCCTATGTAAAATGGCAAGCTTCAGGTTCAATGAGAGCTTCTGATTTAAAGCATTAAGCTGGAGAGTCATATACTGGAAGGTGCAGGGACCTGTTCTCACACACTCACATGTAACAGCCCCCACCCCCCCCACACACACAGTATGTAACAAAGTCAGTCCTGAAACAGAGCAAGATGAACCCATTCATCTTAATTTAATACAAATGTGGGTTCATTTACTATTTCAGGTACTTTTAACTCCAATGTACTATTTATGCATTAATTATTTTTCTGTTGCTGTGATAAGATACCATGGACCAAGGGAACTTATAAAAGGAAGAGTTTATTTGGCTTATGATTCCAGAGGGATTGGACTCCATCATGATGGGGAGGCTTGGAAGTAGAGATGGCTGGAGAAGAAAGCCAAAAGATCACATCTTCAAGCAGGCACAGGAAGCACAGAGAGACAGGAAATCTGGCAAGGCTTAAGAACTCTTAAAACCTACCCCCAGTGACAAGTTTCCTTCAGGAAGACTGTACCTCCTAAAACCTCCCAACTGCGGACAAAATGTCCAAATACATAGAGCCTGTTGGGGACATTCTCATTCAAACCACCACATTCTACTCCCTGGCCCCATAGGCTTGTGATCATATAAAATGTAAAATGCATTTAGTCCAACTTCAGAAGTTCCCATAGTCTTTACCAGTATGAATACTATTCAAAAGTCCAGAGTGTAAAGTCTCTCGTGATACTCAAGGCAATGTCTTAACTGTAAGCCCCTGAACAATTAAAAGACAAGTTACGTACTTACAGCATACAATAGAACAGAATATACATTTCCATTTCAAATGGGAGGAATGGGAGCATACCGAGTAAATTCTGGACCAAAAAAGACCAAATCCAGCAGACAAACACCATACCAGTAGTTCCTTGTCCAACTTCTGAGACTTTACTTCCAAAGGTCTTAGATGGCTCAGGTCCTCCAGCTTTGCTGTATGCAACATACATCACTCTCTTGGGCTGGTACCACTCCCTATATGCAACTCTTCCTGGCATAGAGTGAGATCATGCATTGTTTTAAATTTAAGAATTAAACCTCTCCTCCCATTCATTTTCTTCTCCCCCACTATGACACAAATTGCTTTAAGGACATAGTTTCTCTTTGTAAAATAATGTTTCACTGATATAAAAGACAATTATTCAGACAAAAATTAAATACTATTTCCCAGTCTTAAGGAATTTTTTTCAATAGAAATTTATTTGGGAAATAACAGTTTACTATTTATAGAGCCTCGAACTTTCAGAAGGAATTTTTGAAATCTTATTCTTTCTCATAAATCTCTCAGCATATTTCAAGAACATTGAAAACTCAGACTTATAATCCTGCTTGTTACTGCTTAGAGAATTTTCTTTTTGCCAGAACATCTCATCCAAACGACTCCCTCCCCCAGATCTTCCTGGTGTACTTTATCGAATGCTCTTTTTCAGGATCATCTTCTGTTGTGATTTTCTTTCTTGAGACTACATGAAAGACTACGTTTTTTCCTTATCTTTTTCTGGCATTTCCATTTACAAAACTAGGTTAATTTCATCAAAGATAATTGCAATATTTCCTGATAATCTTGGGGGAAATAAAAGCCAATAAAGCCAAGAGAAGTCTGTAAATCATGTGATACAAGGAACAGCAGTAGATTTGGTTGCTTTCTTGCATTTTGATTGGCCAACAATGATACTGTTGCTTTTCTTCTTAACCTGAAAATTCATGACAGTGTCTCTGATTCCCACTTCCAGTGTGTCTCCACCATCTGGCAGCAATGGGGGTGGGAGGGGATGGAGCTCCTTCAGTGGCACCTGAGGACAACAAGAAGTGCTCCTTGAACCTGTATACTTTACTTATTATGTTACGTTTCAGTCAGTTGCAGAAAACTGGATAATAGTTGAGAAAGGAGATTGAAACTTTTTCTTTCTTCTTTTCTTTCTTTCTTTCTTTCTTTCTAGTATTTGGTTACTTTCATGAATGGTTAGTTAAGTAATATCTTACTCTATACATCAGGTTGGGAGATTTCTGATTTTTTTAGGACTTCATAGCTGTTTATTCATAATTTATTTTATAGTTAAAATGACTACAGTTTGATTACTCTGATAATAAACAATATTCAGTTGAAATCAGCTATTTGTTCTCTGAAGATAGCCACAACTCTCCAAAATATATCATATTTATGTTGTAATGAAAGAATACCTCTGTGATCATTGTGAAAAATGTGACATTAGCGTACTAAACATTGTATTTTAGGATTGTCTCACTGCTATAGAGTTAAAAACCTAAATAACAAGATACATGCATAAAATGATATTATTCTATTTCAGAATTTTAAAGAATATATTTCATGATTTATCAATTGACCTTTTTCTAATGTATGCATGTCCATATGCCCATTATGGACAAGAAACAAAATGAAATGGGAGACATATTTCCTAGGTCATTAAAATTAAATGAATAGGAAGGAAAGTTACAACGGGTTTTGCATAAATATATACAGGAGAAGCAAAACAGTTGCGATGAAGTACACACTGTTTTCATGTGTGGTTTTATCTTTATAGCAAAAAAAATGGCTTTCTCAGTAAAACATGAGACTGACCCAGACTCCCGCTTAGCGCAGCCCATATCGTATGGCTCACCACACTTTCCAATTCTGCTAGAACAGTTTAAATCTAGATTTTTTTTTCATATGGAGCAGGTACTGTGGTAAGGTCTCTTTTAGACACTGCAGACAATGACAAAGTAAGAGATAACTACAGGGCTCACAGGGCAGCTGACATAAGAAAGTTTAAAAAGGGAGATGAAAAAAATGGATTTTGTAGAGTTCTTGGAGAGATTCTGCACTAAATTAAGGGGACACTCAAGGGGTTTCTCACAGATCACTTGCAAGGAAAATATACATCTGAAATAGTGGAGAAGTTGAGAAGTCAGGAAATCCACGAAAAGGATGTAGAGCGTAAAAATTTAATGACAGACTAAAGATAAAAAAAAAATTGGATTAAAGACTAGGTAGGTATACCATATTCCTCAAGTACCTTGAAAACTTTAACTTGAGTCAATTAAACCATGAGCAAGCGTGTTGTAGCAGGAATCACCTGCTAACAATGAAACATGAAAATCCCTTTCATGTGACTGCAGACGGCTCCTTAACTCAGTATAATGGAGCATTCAATGTCAGCACAATTTGGTGACATTACTTCAAACTGATCTTGCTGCTTTATTCATGCTTGAAACTGAATATTTTGTTTTCTTTCTATGTAATGATTTAAAGTGTAAACAACCCCGAAAAACAATGCTCCAACAAGCCATTCCAAGTCATCAATGAGATGACAACTTTTTCTGACCTTGAGCAAAAAAAATTCTCCTAGTCAGAGGGATGAATTTCCAGGAACTTTATAAACTTTCCCTCAAGTTCCAATTTTTCCATGAGAATCTTAATTTTTCTATCACCATCTTTGTGTTATGTAAGAATAAAAATAAATGCATAAATACTTAATATCTCACAGATATTGTATTTTAACTGTGTGAGTACCTAGTTTAGCTGAATATTTATCTGCTCTGTCTATTTAGGAGACAGAGTGATGATTTTGCCATTGTGATTGTCATTGACTCAAACATATATTTTCGTAAAATTACAAATGAATGCCAATCATGTCCAAAGTTAAAAATTCAGAATACCCAGAAAATAAAGTAAAAATGAAAACATCCTTTACTTTTCATAATTATACTCCCTCCCACAAAGGGAAGTTTGTAGAAGGCCTTTACTAAATGCCGTTGCTGGAATATATGTATTTTATTCATAAGAGGTACAACTAAGTACATATATTGACTTTCTTATTGTTTTAATTAGAATACAAAGTCATAGATTTCATTGTAATATTTCATTTTCATGCATATATCATTCTACCTCATTCTTATTTTCATTCTTTGAGAATTTGATACAAGTATCCAATGCGCTTTAATCATATCAACCCTGTATTTCTCTCCCCAATTCCTCCCAGACCCCTCTGCCCTGCTCCTTTTCAACTGCATACTCTTTTCATAGCACGCTGAGTTCAGTTAGCACTGTTCTTAGGCACATGGGTGCAGGGCTATCCACTGGAGCGTGGGCACCATAATGGGCCATTTTCCTAAAGAAAACTGATTCTCCTACCCCAGTGGACTTCAATTGCTTCAACTGTCAAAGCCCCTCAGCTAGGGGCTAGATCTAGAACATTGTGAGTCCCTCTCCCATCTGTGCTGGAATTTTGACTGGCTTGATCTTGTGTAGGTCTTGTGCAGGAAACCAGCAACTAGGAGTTCATGATTATGCTGGTCATGATGTGTCCAGAAGATGCTGGATCATAGCAGTCCTCCCTAACCTCCAGACCTTACAATCTTTCCACCTCCTCTTCTGCAATGTTTCCTGAGCTATGTAGGGAGGTGTGATATGGATGTCTTACTTGGTGCTGAGCACTACATAGTTAGTCATTTTCTACATGCTGACCAACTGTAGAGCTCTGCACTACTCATTATACACAACAAAAATGAAGTTTCCCTGATGAGGGCTGAGAGCTTTACTAATCTATGAATACAGAGATAAATACTTAGAAGCACTATGTCCCTTTAACAAAATAATAGCATTCAGTTCTCTTCTATGATCTCCTCAACTACTGGTAAACCAGGGTTACAATACCAAGAATGAATTCCATCCTGTGGAGTAGGCCTTAAATACAATCAGAATGTGATTCGTTAGCCCTGGTACATCTGTACCACTGCTGTACCATTGGGCATAGTTTATGAGTTCAGTTGTTATTATAGCTCTTGGGATTCACTGTAAATAAAACTGTTGATGATTTTTCTCTCAGCAACCTGTATAGCAACTTCCAGGACCACAAGTGATAATCAGTAAGGAGGAATTTCTCAGGTTAGCACCAGCTTGATTTCTCCATGTCTTGTGATCCAAGTGTGTAGTGTCTTTAGCAATAAGTTCTTAAACATCTAGTTCTGGTGGGTAATCAAGAGTAATGGCAATAATCTGATTTGGGTTTGTGGGTTTGTGACCCTCCCATGACTAGCAACTCAAGGGACAGAATCCCATACCTGATGCTATATGATAACCAGTAGCATTTAAACTCCTGTGTGTGTGAGTGTGTGTGTGTGTGTGTGTGTGTGTGTGAGTGTGTGAGTGTGTATACATATATCCCCATCCCATCCTCTTCCATATTCTTCCAAACTCTCCTGACTTAACCTTCCCCTAACACCCTCTTTTCTTTTTTGTACCATTGGGACAGAATGAATTTTAGCACATTTTAAAAAGTTTTAATCTTTACAACATAGTTTCATAGTTTTACATAACCACTTAGATTACTTATGAGAAAACTAGCCATCATCAAGTTAAAATAATTTTCTCAGAACACAATAAACAGCATGTCTATTGTTCAAATACCAGACTATTAAATTCCCAACCGCATATTCTTCTTACTGTCTTTCTGAAAGAAATCAAGAGTATAAGCAAAACTTGACCTCAAATCACTGTATTTTATTTAGCTATATACAGATAAAATTATTTCTGGAATTCATTTATTATTGGTGTTTTATCTGTTTTCTTTTCAGGTGGACATTAAAGTGGAACCTTAAGAATTCAATAAGGTATTAATCATTTCACGAAGAAAATACAATCTGTAGGACTTCATCACTTTGTTTTACTTGGTGCATTCTCAGCTCTGAAACTGACAAAGCTCCAAATATTTCATATATATATATATATACATATATATATATATATATATATATTCAGGAGTGCTTGAAATTGAAATATCTAACTTCTCCCCATCTAAAAATCATTTTGCTAAAGAATTTTTCCCATAATTTAAATCTATATTTTTGTAAAAAAGATCATATTTAATTTCCAAATATTTCTGATCCATTTAGACTCAAATGCATAAGAAAATTAGTCAGGGCAATGATGAGTATCTTTGAGGAGTAAATAAAGCATTTTAATTTTTTTTTAGACAATGCAATGTTTAATGGAGTGGAATCTTAATTAGTTAAGTACTTGGAGTATTTAGTGATGATTTTAAATCCAGGAGTCTTGTATGCAGTCATATACGAAACAAGGAGAGGAAGGAAAGATGGAATGAAAAAGTAGACAGAGAAGGAATGGGATGGAGGGAAGACATCACACGGGACTCTTGGGGTTTCTTTGAGAATGATGGAGCCTTTCTTGGGAAGCTAGGACCACAGAAACTCTGCCACTACCAAAGGCGCCCCGTGACTGAGGCTGTCTGCTTTTGTGTCATGAATTCAAAGAGTGAAATTCACAGATCACAGAGGATCAGTTTTAGAAAGTTAATCATAGAGTCACAGGGGAGAGCTGAAGCAGAGCTCCTGTACGGCAAGAGGGTCCCAGGAAATAGCGTGCCACTGGGCCTTGCTGTCTTGGAGTTAATAAAGCTTTACTGGATGGAGGAAAGGAGAGGAAGGGATGAGCTGATCAGTTCACTTCCATTCCAGGTGTGCAGGAGCTTCAAAGTTTCAGTAATGTTCTCAGTGTGGTTTCCAGGAACGGATGTTCCCTTTAGGGAAAATCGCTTAAGGAAAACCAGATCCTCCTTCTGGCATCTCTGACCTCTAGCCATGGAAAAAAACAGATATATTTTGGATTAAACACTTCTGGCATCTCTGGTCACCAGCAAGAACAAAGCTGAAAAGACATTTTTAGTTTTAGGCAAGAAAGAGACTCATCACTTTTCTTTGGGGCCTGTTTACCCTAAACTGTTCAGCCAGTTCCCACCTCCTGTTCTCATCCATGTGAAAGGGACAAGAAATACTTACTACTGATATTGATCTGATATTTTTATATCATTTTGTAATTACGAATATACTTGTCACACATATTACTCTGCATGTCTTTAAGTTTTCAGTTATATTGTTTCACATTCTTCGCAGTTCTGAATTCAGTGACATAACTTTTATTTATATTTATGTAAAGAATTCAAACTGTTTGTCCAGAAGGTCACACAGGTATTTGAAAACACAAAGAGACATCTAAATGCTCTTTGAAACAATGTGGAATGTAAAGGGTGGTGTAACTGCCTTTAATCATAGCTTTCCCTGCAAAGTGCATGGCTTCACATTCCATTCCATGGTTCCCAAACTTGAGTATGTGCCAGACTAATCTAGAGGACTCCTTACAACACGAACTGTGGAAGCAAGCAGCAGGCCCCAATCTTAGTTCAAGAGTTATTGGCAGTTTGTTACTGCTGGGTGAGGAAAAGCTGATCTTCTTAAAGGGAGGGACTGTAGATAGACTGACTAGATCCCAGTGGATGACTAGATCCCACTGAGGGATATCTAGTACCACTAACTTGACACAATAGGCCTTGACACTAATGACAGAATGTATGAATTCCGGTGGAGGGGCTGTGGGAGGATGCCAGTGGAGAAGTATAAAGATGATTAAGGTATTCTATATGAAATACACAAAATTTCAATTAAAAATTACAAAAAAAACCCACCAAAAGACAAGGTGACTAGGTCCCATCTCCAGAGATTCTGACTCTAAAGGTTTTAGGATAGGAAGAGAGAATTCGCACTTCTCTTAAGTCCCCTGGGGATGGTGATTCTACTGATCTGTTGAGCACCTTTGACAGCTCCTTTGGCTTGGCTCTGGGTAGGAGGTCTATTTCAGGCCCCACTCACATCCCATGTGTGATGTCTCAGATTGGGTTTCAAAGAGGACACTTAAGTGGATTTCTCTTTGGAGTAATAAATCTGTTACGAGAGTTACTAACACAATAAATAGATATACAGAAGCATGTTGGGGTCTCTGAGGAGAGTTCAGGCCCATAAGGCAAGATGGGGGTCCTTTCTTATAGCTTCCACAGGGGAGAGGAAGTCCATTTCATGTAGCTGGTGAGCAGTCTATAGAATGCTCTTGCAGTCAAGTTGATCCCAGATTGCAGGGGAATGGGCAAAGGTTTGGCCCTTTAGTTAGTGTATGTCTCTTGTACAGGAAGTGTTGCATGTAGCCCTGGTTATTACGGACTCAGGCAGCTTGGTTGTTGAAATTAGGCTACAACCTCCTCTAAATTACTCTGTACTATACAAAGCAGAGGTTTTTCAGGCTAGGTATTGCCCTAGCAGAATTCATTTTACAAATAGCTTTTGACTTCATTTTGAGGGAGAAAGATGACTTCAGACTGCAGATGAAATAGGAACATTTGTTGGTTACCTCCCCACCCTCCATAGAGTGATAGATGATTTATTCCTGGGAATAAAAGGACAGTTACTCTGTAAATTAAGTGGGGTGAATTCAAACAGTGGGAGCACATGAATGTATTAAAATCGTATCAGGGAAACCAAGCCCAAGAACTTAATCAGGCACACAAGACCAAAGAAAGAGTGTAACTCCCTTCCCTGGACCCCAATGACATCTAGTACTGCAATAGCACGGCTCCACACCAACCTATCATCTGATACCTGTTGTATATGTCAAGGACAGAGAGCACCCTGATTTGCCACAGTCTTCCTGACTGCTTGCCCATCCACCTGAACCTGAGCCTGATCCATCATTTCCTACTCCTGACTCACCTTGTGTTCTAGACCCCTGTTCAGTCTTTTACTTCACAACTGAATTCTGCAACTTCACCCTTAACCCTGATTTCAGCAGCTCCGCTAGCAGCTCCCTTCCAGCACTCACCTGATTCACTATCAATAAAGACCCTATCTCAGTCTGCTTCTGAAACCTATTGAACTCTGCTGCAGCCTCTTTTAACATGTATTTATTGAGAAACCCACATATATATATATATATATATATATAGAGAGAGAGAGAGAGAGAGAGATAGATAGATAGATAGATAGATAGATAGATAGATACATTTACTATGTGACTTGTGTTGTGAAAACAAATAAAACGGAAAAACTCTGAGTTGGTTGAGAAACATTGAAAACCTAGTCTTAAGGAACAGTTTGTTGCTTGTCTAAGACAATGGCTGCTTCTTTTTCTAAAAATATGCTTCTTGCTTGAAACTCCAGTCTATGGCTTCTTGTCATACAGGCTAGAAGGTTCCTGTGACCCCTGTGTCTGGCCTGTAGCCATGTAGACAATAATTCAAAACTACCAATGACAGAATGGGTCTGGAATGATGCTGAATTGTCTATAAATACTGTAAGAAACTATAACCTTGTACATAGGCTTTGGAGAGAATTCCCCTGAATCTTTGCTGACAGGAATACAAGCTGTGGTCATCTATTCTGTCCCTGTTGCCTGAGTTGAAAGTAGGAACTCCTGTAACATTAATATTAGCTATTAAGATTAAAGAACTTGTATCTGCCTTGGCCAGGCTACCAAAGCAGGCAGATTTTATAACAAATATCTGTCATACTGCTAAACATTGTGACGTGTTGTTCAATAAATTTTGACATTGTGGAAAGACAAAAATGTATTCATAATATGTTCTGGCACAACACAGTCATGACAGTGGGATTAGCAAACTTCCTTCCGGAAAAGAGTAAATTTCAGGTTCACAGGCAGAATCTCAGTAGGAGGCCTGCCATTTCCTTGTCACAACAGGAATTACAGAGTCAACTCTGAGAAAGAAGTGAGAAAGAGGTTGCTGCAGGTATATATGGCCTGAGTAGTCCCTAGTCCAAACTAAAGCTGTGTGAGGACTAGGAAGAGACACTAACATTTGGAAGGAAATCTGATCCTTCTGAGTTATTATTAAGCTTTTCCACACCAGAAAGACTCCCCTTCAAACTTGTCCTGAGTGTCCCAGGCAATTCAGCAATCCACATGCATCACCTCTAACTCCCTACTCTGTAAGACCTTCTAGCAATTCTGCAGTCAAGAACCAGGGTCATTTCAAGAATTAAAATTATTACCTCTCCCATCTCTCAGTCAAATCTCCTAAAACTCTTCTTCACGTGAAACAAATCCTTACATGTCCCTTGCTTAATTTAGAAAGGCAAGGAATTCTTTTTTTAGTCTAATGAGAACAAAAGCATAAATTTGTGGACGAAACCAAAGTAACACTGGATGGAAGAAAAATCTGACATGGGGGAAACTGGGCTCCACTCTTAAGTCTCATGAATAAAAGAATTCACGGATGGAATCAAATGAAAACTTGAGAACAATTTTATTCAGATTTAAAAGAAAACCCCTCAGGGCAGGCAAATTGTAACTCTCAGAAGGTGTCTAAAAGATGACAATGGAGAAAAGCAGCAAAAAAGTCATGCCCATTAAGTAGACATGGAAATCAGACACAGAGCAGGCTAGGTGCCACACGTCAGGGAGAGGAACTTTAGAGAAAGAATAAGGAACGTTCCAAATGCTGGGGAAGAACAAAGTGTTTCTGTAAGCATGCTTAGGAAAAAGAGAGAAAGAAGAAAAGGAAAGGTTAGAATTAAGAAGTCGGTAGATTTAAGGAGTTGCATATCTGCCAGGATTTCTAGATAGGAAAAGTTTATCATCTCATTAAATACTCTGATTATTGTGTCTATCTATTTTTAGCACCGTTTAAGTGAACCTGTCTTCCTAGGAGTGGTCCCTTGACCAAGTGACTGATCCAACTGGAATGCCAAGTCCTAGAGATTCTACCAAAACAAATTCAAATGTAGAGTTGAGAAGGAACATGGTGATAGGAAGGTAAAGACTGAACAGATGGAATAATATACTTACTAGGTCTGCGACACATGGGGAGAGAATTCTGAATAGCCTGAAGGAATGCACAGAGACATATACAAAGGAGGATCACTTGTTCCAAAAGCTGAGTCCAACTGGCTATGTTTGTAGTGCCCCTCCCACACCAACTGTCAAGGGGGTGACTAATTGAATGGGCTGACCTTGGGTGTGCCAGGCTGATTTTCTTAGAGCAAGGAAAAGAAGGCTGCAAGTTGTCAGAATCATAATGGTATCATTTGTGTCAATCCTAACAAAAAATAAAGCCAGGAGGTTACAATGCATAGGTTCTCTTCTAGCATTGCATAATAGTAATGACGAAAGACTGTAAGCTAAAAATTGGCACCAAGGCCATTGCAATCTTATATATTCTGGCCCTTCCCCCAGACCGTGTTCAGGTTGGGAGGTGTGGCAGATTCTCAGGTGAAAGTCTGGTGACTCTCCCTGAGCCTATCTGGCCCTTCTTCTATACAAGGGGTGTGAACCATCAACAAGCCCCACTGTGAGAATCTTTGGCAAGAGGGCACAGCTGAGCTCAGGAAGATGGCATCTGTCTGACTCAGAGGACAGTCCTGTATGACAGTTCTCACTTTTATCTTTAAAATCTCCTCCTTGTCCCAACCGCCTTGAATAGTCATCTCCTTCAGCATGCCTATTCCTGCTGCAATGCTCCACTCTCCCCATTGTTATGCTGTTTCCAAGTAAATACTATTTCTTGAAGAATCTGTCTGATTTTTTTTTCTTTTTTGGTTGCACTCTCAAAAAAAAAAAAAGAGTTTAAATAATGTTCTTAGGACATCTTCAGGAAAGCAAACTCCTGAAAGAAATGAGAGAGGTGGTAGTGTCGCCTCCTTGCTGACATTGACATTGGAATCAAAAGATGGTAGGACTTTGGGAGTTACCTATCTCTGGATCTTCAGCCTGTTAGGAGAATCAGATTTACCTTTTCTGAACCTCTTATACTCTTCTTAGTCTGCAATTTTAAAGAACAGACAAAACCTCAAGTTTCCTGTGGGCTGGGAATCTGGGAACATGAATTTCCCAGTCCTTTATTTTTCTTCAATATCTCTCAATCAAGAAATATTTGGATGAATGACAGGAAGCACTGTGAACTGTGCACCTGCAAAAGATATTTCACAGATTTCTTTTTGGACATTTTGTTATTTTTCTCACAGCTGATATCCTTTCTGTCTTATAAAGGAAAGATCATTATGCATTTCAAAAGCATAAACATTTCACATTAAAAACTTCTGGTACCTTAGCTCTCATATAGTTATGGTAGGAAATAAATCTAACATAGAACTAGTTTCTTGCTGAATCCCCACCAGCTGCAATTTAAGGGAATGGTTTTCTACTTATACCCCATGGGCCCATCAGCTGGAGAGGAGAATTATTCTTTATCTTATGCAATACCCCTAAGTCTCTCAGGTCACAAATCAGAGAGAAGTGTGGTTAAATCAGCTGAGGATTCAGCAGGTATATTCTTACGGCCCTTCTACCAAATGCATTAAACAAATCACCTGAAAGTTTCCAAAAATATAACAATATTATGGAGTCAATGTCTTTGAGATTATGAATGATTTTTATGAGTAATAAAGTATTCGATCGACTCAGAAGTTTTCCCATTTTTGTGGTTCTAAAAAGTATAGCTTAAGAATATGAAGAAAGTAGACATGAGGTAGGAGAACTGGAGGGACTCCAAGCTCAAAGGCTAAGCCATTGCACTCCCATCACAATTTTTGTCTTCTAAGAGACCTTAGCTCTGAGATGTTGCTCTCTTCTGGTAACAGCCTGGAGAGCAGGAATTTTACTCCAAGAAGCATAGGCTGAGCTCTGTTGCACCACACTGATTTTCAGATTCTTCTCCCTCCCTCCCTCTCTCACTCCCTCCCTCCCCATCTTCATTCTTTTCCTGGACCAAATCTCCACTGATTAGTTTAGCATCTCATTATGAACAAATTTCTTCAGCTTCCATTTCAGAAGGACATTGTTGAAGTAGAATGATGCTTCTCACCCACTGAGTGTCATGTCTATGACTCCTGCATGGGGCCTGCAACACAGTGTCACCTTTCCCACTGGCAACGCATCAAGACATCAGTTTGTCACCATTCCCACTGGCAACGCATCAAGACATCAGTTCGTCAATGACAGTAAAACAAGGGAGGTATGGTTCTCTTAGAGACATGTGGACCTAGGCTTTCTTATTAATCACCTGTAAAAATGGTTGTGCTCTAAATAAAAATGTTTAAGCATATCCATCCCCACAAAACATTGTGTTTTGGACTACCAAGCCAGTATCTTGTCTGATTAACGATATGGAGATCAAGAGCAGTAAGCACCTCCTTTCTGCTAGCATCCTCGACTCTCTTAAGGGTTTCACAGCCAAGTAAGTATCGTGGTAGCATGACAGGTACAGAACTATGGAGAAGCCAAGATAGCCACAGTGACTTCGGAGGGCAAGTCTCCCAGAGTTCAGGCCACATTTGGAGACTAACAACTCGAGGTATTTGTCTTTAAGCAGAACCTTTCGTTGCCTTCATATTTCATAACTATAAGCCTTAGATTTAGATTCTGATTTCACTGAACCTTTGAGGTGACCTCCTATGAATTCCTGTGCAGACTGAATAAAATCATAGTTAACCTCCCTTCTGACCTCTCAAATCTTCAAGTCTGAAAACGGGGTCCCCTTTCAGGATTCTTAGTTTCATTCGTAAAAAAAAATCTAAGATTCGACCCAAACAGAAGCTTTAGAATGATCTTATTAGAATTTAAAGAAAAAAATCCCCAGGGCAGGCAAACTGTAAATCCAGCAGCTGCCTTGAGGAGAATGAAAGGGAGAAGAAAAAATTCGGTAAAGCCATGACTATTTAGAACTGGCATGGAGGCCAGCCACGTGACAGACTAATAGCCACACATGGTGAGAAGGGGAAGGGAACTTTAGAGAAAGAGTAAAGAAACCCAAAACATTGGGATAGCCTGGAGTGTTAGGAAAAGCATGATTAGAAAAGGAGAGAGAAAGGGAGCAGAGAGATGGCTCAGCAGTTAAGAGCACGGGCTGCTCTTGCAGAGGCTGGGGGTGCAATTCCCAGCACCCACATGACAGCTAACAAACACCTGTAACTCGAGTTCCAGGAGATCCGACGCCCTCTTCTGACTTCCATGGCATTGGACAATACAGATGCACTTACATACCTAGAGGTACTACACTCATACATATAGAAAATCAATAAAATATATTTTTTAAAGAAAAGAAAAGAGAGATAAAGAAGGAAAGGAGAAGTTACTCTTTTCCGAATTCTTCAGAAAATGGAGCAGACTTACAGGAAGCGACACGTCTGTGGCCCGGTCCACAAGGGCTGCACTAAGGGGCAGGGATTCTGGGCAGGAAATGTTTGCCATCTCCGGAATGCAGTAGGTATTTTGCAGGACTCGAGGCAGGCCAGCCTTCCTGTAAGTGGTCCTGTAACCAGGTCATTGAAACGGCACCCAGTTCAGAGATTCGTATTCTCTTAACCATTTTTCTTTTAAGATGCTCTTTGCTACTGTAACGGAGTTGGGATTGACCTACCATGGGGCTTTCCTGGGGAAGACCTGCCCCTAACCTCCTCGTTTACTGCATTACTCTGAGTTAGGCCCCTAAGCCTTTTCAATGGTGCAAGAGGAAAGCACTTTGTAAAACCTATCCCTCAACAGAACAGTTCATGTTTGTGACAGGGACAAGTTCTGCATCAAATAACAACCAAAACAGCAAACATTCAGGGATAAATGTCCAAGTCAAAGTGTGAAGTCCAAGTGTTGGAAAGTAAACTAAAGTCATCGGACTCCACCACAAAACCACCCTGAATGCATTCTGTCTCCTATGATAAAAGCCCTTTGAGGACTGGACCAAGTCTCATCCTTCTTTCAACCTCCCATTATGTTTACACAGTTCCTAATCTATGCAAATATCTGATTTGCATTTACTTCTCTGTTATTTCTTTTAGTCTTATTTATTGGTTTTGTAAAAAATTCTTATTTTACTTATTTTTAGTGGTGTCTGTGTGTGTATATACATGTCACTACATGTGTGGAGTTCAGAGAACAGTTTCCTTCCCGGAGGCAGTTCTGTCTTTCCATGGAGGGTTCCTCAGGTCCTCAGGCTTGTAAGGCAAGCACTTCTACCCACTAAGCTACTTCCTGGCTCTCACTCTACAGCTGGAGCTGGCCTAGAACTTGCTATGTAATTCGGCAATCCTCCTGTTTCAGCTTTCCAAGTGCTAAAAAAATAGGCATAAGCCACCACACCTGGCGTTATTATCTCTTTTTCTTTTCTCTAGGTGACAACATGACTCACCTTACTAACATCAGGGCAAGTGAAAAATTGCAACAGCCACAGATGTGGGGTCAAAATACCAAGCAGACACTTACCCCAGACACAGTTTGAGGGCTGGGCTTTGGTGATCAAATAGCACTTGCCAAAGCGAAGCAGGATGGTAATGAAATTTACAGGCCAGCCAGGCATCAGGACCAGTTCCAAACGTGCAGATGGCCATTCATGCTGGGTGTCCTTGCTGGGTGTGGAAAGTGAGAATATGTAGAATTGTTAAGGGAAATCTAGCCCTCAGCTGGCCAAATATGATGGGGTTTCTTCGGAAAAAGAAAATGTAGGTAAAAGACAGGACTTTTGGATAACCAGGAAAAGCCTCAGGATAAACATCTTAGATTTCCTCATTGAAAGAACCTCTGAAGTTTTGAAGTCAGAGCCAGCTTTATTTCCCCTTGTATGTTCTACAATTCATGTATGTGATGTCTTTGGCAATAGGGTCTTACTATCAAGTTTTGGTAGGTAACAAAAGCAAGGGCAATTGCCAGTATTGTTTGAGGGTTTATGGGACCTTTGGTCAACAACTTCAGGAGAGAGGCCATTCCTGGCTTTGGGCTTTTTCTTTGCTAGCCTATGCTCTCTAACAGGGGCAATGTTTCCCAGTTACATGGGAATTTCTTTTAAAATTATCAATCTTTTAAATTTTTTTTTTACTTAATTAATTTTTATTTTATATGTATGAGTGTTTTGACTGCATGTGTGTAAGTGCATCCATGTCATACAACGTCCAAGGAGGACAGAAGAGCGCATCAGTTCCCCTGGAACTGGAGTTAAGGATTGTTGTTAGCTACCATGTTGGTGCTGGGTTCTTTGCAAACAAATAAAATCTCAAAGTCATTTTAGTTTGTGTATCCCTAACAATTTATGTTCTCTCAACTCTCACCAGAGATGCTCCCTCATGATGCAGATGACGATTAACCCAGAGACTCACAACTGGCCTGTGTGTAGAGAACGAGAGACTGAACAGTGTTTAGTCCTGAGTAAGACACATACATCTATATCAAACTTCTGCCTCCTAAGGAGCAAGGATCATTGTGGAAGAAGGGAAGGAAAGACTGTAAGAACTAGAGGTGTTGAATGACAACAGGAACAGACTTTTCCAGACAGCTGGCCAGTTACACATATGAACTCAGAGCAATGGTGACAGAATGCACAAATTCTATTAAGCTCAAACCAGACAAAATCCCAGCCTAGCATGGGGCAGTAGGTAAGAAATCCCAACTGTAGCTGAGAACTATTGGCAAGAGATGGCTGCTGGGATGGAAATGTCCATCTTCTTTAAGGATCTGACTCTTGGTGAGTTAATCAGGTTCCAATGGACATACTCCCACCAAAGGCATTTTGGGACACTAGTTGGGCTTGATAAGCCTTTTTATAAATATATTATATATATATATATATGAAATTGAACATAAAATTAGCCAGGGGTTAAGGGGGGTGTAGAGAGAGGAGGGAGGCCTAAATATGATCAAAATATACTATATGAGATATGCTAAAATTCAATTTAAAAAAAACTTTGGGAAAAAAGGACCCATCAATAGAACTGTTAAAAGAGACTTGGAACCTACTCTGAATTTCTGAATTAAAAGGAATCACATAAATAATTTACTTCAACCTATGCACTATAGTATTATAATTATAAATTTTAAGGATATTTAAAGGACAGAAGTGACTCAGAGGACTTAGAAACTAGTGTATACCAAGGGTGTCAAAGCATATAGGAAATGGTATCACTTAAGCTAGATTCGAAGAATGAATTCTATGATGTTAGTCATGCAAGTGGAAAGAAAAGACAAAACACGAACTCCTGGATCACAGGACCTGGATTTGAATCCTGTGCTTCCTGACACATACTAGCATGCTCCCTTTTGTACGTTATTTAATTACACCTTAGTGTCCTCATTTCTGTAAAATGGGGATAATAGTATTTACTTCAGAGAGTTGCCAAGCTTTAAGTAAATTGCATACATAAAGCACTTAGCACAGAGTTAATTATTCCTATAGGACTATGTGAAATGACAGGATCTATTTGAGAACTGCTAACAGTTAGGATTTTAGTGTGGAGGAAGAGCTGGGGATTTGCAGAAAATGAGGCTATTAACTAAATGGGAGAGTTAAATAAGGAACAGACTAAACAACACGTCAGGCTTTGCAGTTTGGACCTTGTCCTGAAAGCAAAGGGAGCCAACTGAACTCTGTGAGGCAGTGGAGTGAGCTAGCACTGTTTGCATGGCAGCACTGGGACTTGGGCAAGTATGAACAGGGAACACAAAGAATGGATTTCAGAGAGAGAGACTGGAAGTGGAGATGACAGTGCAGATAGTTCAAATTACACCCACCATCAGGAGTTGCCAACACCAACGAATTACGTTTGAATTTTCTACATTTTTAGTGGAAAGCTCAAACATTTAAAGTTGACCTGAGCAAAACAAATGAACAGAGGAGAGAAAGAAAAAGAAAGACAAACAAACAGAGTACAGCAACATAAGGAATCAGCACATTAACAATCCATTTAATCCATTTTTATTCTTGCTTTCTATAAAACACAAAAAGAGTCTTTGAAACTTTACCTGCATCCTCCTGAGGTTAAGGTCTCCTCCAAGGGACCCAGGTCAGGCTGAGGGCCAGTTCTAACTTCTTTCTGAATTAGAGAAGAGCTCTAGAAAACTAAGTGGAGCTAGAGACCTAAATACATTTAGAAACTGACAGAAATAGCTTTTAAATAATTAATATTAGGAAAGATGTTTAGGACAAGTTGGACTGAAAAGAGACAGGTGTAGCTTTTAGATAGAAGGAACCAGAAGAAAGACAAGAGCCTGGCACTTAAGAAACAGTTAAGACCAGCATTTCTAGCAAGTCAGTAGCTTATTAGAGGCTCTGCTAAAATATCAGAGCATCATTTGAATATGAGAGCTAATATTGCTGTGTGGTGTCACGTACTATGTAGTTCTGGGGTGGGGCTAAAACACCTCTTTTGTTTTGGCTTTTGGTTTTTGAGTATTTATAAAATGGGCATTTTACTTCATCTCAATCATTTCTACAACGTTGCAATAAATTTAAGGCATTTTAACCCACAGTCCTTTAGGATTTTTTTTGATTCAGATACTTTTTTCTAAATAAAAGAACCCACGTTGTTCTAACATATTTCTTCCACTATTGGAAGAGATGGGAGATATTTCATGAAATATTTTTAAAACAGAGTTTCACTTTATAGCTCAGGTTGGCCTGGAGCTCAAAGTTCTGACTTGTGATCCTCCTGCCTCAGCCTCCCAAGTCGCAGGCCTGGGCTTGAAGGCCTGCAGAATGACTGATGGCTCATAGGTGAAATACATACATTTTTTTTTTCCTTTAAAATATGAAGTCACCTTCTCAAACCTAGTAAACATAAATGCTGGCGCAAGTGTACTCGCACTCCCAAACCTAAATAAAACTTCCAGTCCAAATTTTAAAGTAGTTGTAAACTTTCTTGGAGAAAAAAAAAAAAAAACAAACTATAGCAGAGAATAGTACAAACAAAAATCTATGGTACATAGCAAAGGGAAAGGATAACGGAATGGTGATGTGTCTCTAAATTAGAAGTTATAGCAGACCAGCTGCCTGATCCGGTGTGGAGCTTTTCATGCTAAGGCTGGTAGTGGAAAATGTTAAGGAGAAATTTTCCATCCAGCCTGCATACTTCACTGCTTAGAAATATGAACCACCTGTAAAGGGAGCCTCAGGGGATTAACGAAAGTCGTGCAGATTACCCATTAATGGCTCAGACCCCCTCCTGTTTGAAATGCGGCCCTTTTCCCCTCTGAACATTTCATGATCTCCTCCACTAATTATCTGGAATTCGTTTGTAATAAATGCCTTATGTTTCCCCTTTTGAGGCCGGCTTGTTCACTCACATTTCACTTACTCTGTGTGATGTGAGCACCAAAATAGAATTCCAAATGAAGGAAAGATAAACTTCTGGTTAAATCGTGTTTGTTTTAGAAAAGGAAAGGAAATAGAAGTGTTTATTTGGGCTGGGCGGAATTGCCGGGTCACTGCGTTTTCTCTGGTGATTCTTTCATTCCCTACTGCACTGCAGACAGGAAATACAGTTTCTTAATTCAAGAGGAGACTCGAGCTGGTCATCTGACTGAGAATGCAGAGCTTTTAAGAACATCTTAAAGATCATACCTGGACAGCACGGATGCATGTTGGGCTTCAGGACTCCAGCAAACCTACTGAGTGGTAACGAGTGCTCGGGTTTCAACCAGTAACTTCCAAAGCCTCTGTCTCTGGGTGTCACTAAGAAATAACTGGACTCTCTATTTGTAGGATGAAGATGCACACATTTTCTTTTAATTCAGAATCAGAAAGCCATTTTATAAGGTACATTTAAGTCCTTGCTAATAAAATAGCAAGCTTAAAGATCATTTTGGTCATGGCTTCAACAGGTGTTTCAGATAGGTGCTCTCGACTCAGGTCAATTTGTCCTCTTCTCCCTGGATGATTGACATGTGTAGATACAAATGAGAGAGAGCCTCGCAGAAAAGGCTCACCCTGCTCCAAACACCAACAATTAAAATTAAGAGCATGTGACACACACAAATGCCTATCTCCATGCATAGTTCATCTCCTTTGAAAATGGTATCATTATTAAGATTTCTACAAACTTCTGCATGCTCATTAACTCTAGTAGCTTTCTTTTCCTATGTTGAGGGATAGACCAGTCATTATGTGACACAATTCCTTTATGTCTTCAGTGAGTGCAGAGCTACAGTGATCCACTTCACAGGTAGCTTAAAAATATTTTCAGAATGAGCAATATCAGAGCAGCTCATCCCTTCTCAGTGCAGAAGCAAGAGAGCTTTGTAAAGCAAGAACAGCAAGTGAGCTTTATCAGTTTGCCTTAAAATTGACATCAATCCAGTTCCGGCCCACTATCCAAGTGGTGTACTCATGACTAGGATCATAATTTTTGTCACCTTGACACAAACCTAGAGATACCTAGGAAGAAGGAATCTGAACCAGGAAGTTGTCTCCGTAAAATTGGCCTGCCTTACATATCACATGTTCTTAATTTCAGCATTGTTGGTGTATATACACATACTTTCTCCCCTAATGCCATTCCTCCTCTATTTCATATACTCTAACATATATATGTATATATTGTTAAAATTGTGTCCCCAAATGCACTTCATATGGGTCCATCCCATGGTCCATCCCATGGAGCATCATACCCTTAAAGAATTCTCCCTCTTCCAGCGATTATTGATTGCCAATAGCTCCTCAGTTGGGGTTGAGATTTCTTCCCCACTTCTGTGATGGAATTTTGATTGTCATAGACCACTTTTTAATGGGGTCATTTCTTTTCTTGATTTGTTGCTTTTTTAGCTCCTTATCTATTCTGGATATCAATTCTCCATTAGACATATAGCTGGCAAAGATATTTACCCACTCTGAGGGCTTCTTCTTCACTCGGTTAATTTGTTTCTGTCTCTGTCCAGAAGATTTCGGTTTAGCAGGGTTCCATTTGTCAAATGTTGGTCTTAATTCTTGAGCGAATTCAGAAAGTTCTTTCCCGCTCTGATATCTTATAGGTTATGGTTGGTGTTTTCTTCCAACAGTTTCACATTTCAGGTTTTATATTGCGATCTTTGATCCATTTGGAGTTCATTTTTCCAGAGGGTGATAGACATAGGTCTAATTTTATTCTTCAACATGTGGACATCCAGTTTTTCTCAGAACCATTTGTCGAAGGCTTTGTCAAATATCAGGTGGCTGTAATTACATGTGCTTATGTTTGGGTCTTCCCTAGAGGAGAACCTTCTATAGCCAGTTCCCTAGGCCAATACAATTTCTAACTGTATTCTAAATACTGATCATTAAAAATGCAGGTAAATGTAGTTCTTACCCCTCACTGTAGAAGCTTCTTTTTGCAACAGATGAAGATGCTTACAGAGCCACAACTGGTCAAAATGCAGCACATAAGCTGTCATGGAGTGCCCAGCCTCAATCGACACATCTAGAATGCAACGCCTCCACTAAGGCTCAGCAAACACTGTAGGAGAAGGGACAGAAATATTGTAAGAACCTGAGGGCCAGAATGTGTGCTGCTAGATGGTGTGTGCTGACAGAGAAGTTGCACCCGTGAAATCTCAACGATGTGGTTGATTAAGCAAGACCTATAGAATAACAACACCAGTTGACACATCAAAGTAGATGGGGGAATTTCACAAAGTCACACCTTTTTTTTTTAAAGCCATAGATGTACCAGACTTCTCCATATGTTTTCATGGCTTAATAGTTTACTTTTTCAACAAATATTTTCAATTGATTTTTGCGCATTTAATATAATACATCTTAAATATATTTACAGCCCCTCCTCTAGCTGCCCCCCACATAGCCTGCCCACCAGATTCCATGTGTTCTGTCATATACATTAAGGTGTATTGAGTCAAGTTTATATACTCAGATGTCCTTGGATGTGAGTTTATCCACTGGACCCTGTTTAGTCTATCTAGCATTAAAGAAGACTAACTCTTCTTCATCTAGATGTAACCAGTTGCCAGTAGTTCCACAGCTAAGGTCAGGGCCTTCTGCTCATTTCCCCAATTCTATACTGGGTTTTTATCTGATTGAGTTTGCATGGGTCTTACGCATGTTGTCACAATTGCTATATGAGTAAGTTCTCAGGAGCCTGGAAGATTGTTTCCTTGTGGTTATGCACCACGCCCGGCTCTTACAGTCTTTTTGCCCCTTCTTTCACAATGGTCCTGAGCCCTGGGTGGGTGAGGACACACACTCTGTGTAGTCTCTTATTCTCTACACTTTGATCATCTGTGGCTTTCTGTGTTAATCACCCTCTGTTGCATAAGGAAGCTCACTGGTGAGAATCAAGAGATGCATCAGTATCCTCTCTACCCCAAGCCACATCTTTAGATGAAGAGCTACAGGCAATGAATCTATAGAAGTGATTTTTTGCATCACTGGGGCAATAGATGCTGTTCAGGTTTGAATGAAGAATCAGTTCTATTAATATTAACCAGCATCACTGAGTGAACTCTTCTGCACAATATTGCCTCAGGGTTAGCACCCAGCAGCTGTGACCTCAGAGGTCAAGGCTCCATTTCAATCCGGAGGCTGAACTTAACAATGTGTAAGAGTCCCCTACATGGTACCGGTTTTGAAGGCATGAAGGAATCATAGAGAACAACTGCGGTTTGGCACAGTGAAAGGCCAGGAGAAGCTATTTGGGAAGGTGCCGCCTCAGTCACGGTGGAAACCCCAGGATTGAAGGGGTCATCGAGGGATGCTAAGGCTTGGCCCCCGCGATGCTAAGAGAGGCCATTGGTGAAGGTGTAGCATCCGCTGCAGGGAAGACCTCGGGTTATTGAAGATGGCAGGACTGTGGGATGAGCGCCAAGGATAGTGGCAGGTATGGTGTGGAGCAGCCTGCGCCTGCAAAACAAGGTCTGTGTTTTACAAGTGGTGGAGCCAGAGAAGTAGGACCGCTCAAGTCCTCTGGGGCTCAGGGGATCACGAGTGAGGCCCAGATGTCAGGCATTGAGCTACAAGAGATTTTAGACTCTGGTTTGGCTTCAGTGTGATTGTTTATCTGCTGTGGTACTCTCCTCTTAGAGTAAGAAATTATTTAACTTGTGTTTGATTTTATAGGAGCTCACAATTAAGAGACTTCAGGTTTTTAAAGAGAACTTAGACTTTTAAATCATTGGAATTCTTAAGATGGAGACTTTAGTGTGCTGTATATTGTGATATTGACATGAGATCTTGGGGATACAAAATGAAAGTGTATGGGTTAAAGTGATGTGTTGGTGTGTCAAAGGTGACAAGAGATGGAATGCCATAGCTTTTGTCAACTTGACATGAACTTAGACATACTGAGGAGAAGGGTATCAACTGAGGAACTGACTCCATCATACTGTACTGTGAGCATGTCTGTTGGGCATTTTCTCGATTTCTGATTGATGTGGAAAGATCCAACCCACCATGAGCTCTACCATCTCTGGGCAGGTAATTCTGAGTTGTATAATAAAGGTAGCTGAGGGCCTGGAGAAATGACTAAGGGTTAACTGGCTTCTCCTTCAGAGGACTCAGGTTCGGTTCCTTGTACTCACATGGTGGCTAACAACTGCCTATAATTCCAGTCCCAGGGGTTCCAATGCCCTCTTCTGACCTCAATAGGCACTGCACGACATAGGTGCACTTAATATATGCAGGCAATACACTCACACATATTAAATAAAAATAGTAAATAAAATATTTTCCTGATAATAAATCATAAGTTTATTTCAAAGGAATTCATTGATATGCATGTAATTTTACATTAATTTTTCTTTAATATTTTTATTGAGTTTTTGTGTGTTTCATACAATAGCTCTCAATCAAATTTAGATCCCCTTCTCCATCTAGGTCCCCCACAGCATCCCCCCTACCAGACCTCATGCTTTCTGTCATGTATGTTAAGTCCTATCCAGTCAAGTATTTGTATCCAGAGGTCCTTTGTACAAGTTCATCCACTGGAGTCTAGTCAGCCTATTTAGAGATCTTAAAGAAGGTTCACTCTCCCTCACCCAGCAGAATCAACTGCCAACAGTTCCCAGATTAAGGTCGGACCCGTCACCCATTTCCTTGCTCCACTTGGGCCCTTATCAAACTGAGTCAGCATAGGTCTTGTTCATAACACCACCATTTTGCTTGCAAGCTCACATGAGCAAGCTTCCAGTGGCTTGAAAGTCCTTTGTTTCCCTATGTTCATGGGCCAACAATGGCTCTTACAATCTTTCTACCCCCTCTTCCGCAATGGCCCCTGAGCCCTGGGTGAGGTTTAATGTATGAGTTCTATCCTGGGACACACACTTTGCAGTCTGTTATTCTCTTAAACTTAACCAGTTGTGGCCTTCTGTGTGCACTGAACTCTGTTGTATAAGGAAGAGTTGAGGGATGCACTAGTATTCTCTTCACTCCCGTTCTGCTTTGTTCCTTGAGAGTTAGGTACAGAGGTTCTACTGTAGATGTGTCACCTAGGACTGGGCATCTGTCAGATGTGTATCCTGTGTGTAATCAGTTGTGAAACTCTGTAATAGCTTCCATCTTTTACAGAAAGAGGTTTCTTTGATTAGTGGTGAATGGTACACTTGTCTCTAAATACAAGGAACCATATTTGGCGTATGGTAAGAAATTTCATTTGTCTAGAGATATGACAGAGATACAGATATCTCTAAGATCTATGACCTCTCCACTCATGTGTATTTGGCTATAGTTACAGTTAGATGGCTGTTGATTACCTTCCTGATAACTGCACCAGCAGAGGTAGTTTGCTCTACCAGTGCTTGTGAATATTGGACTTTAGAGCTGGGTTGGACTGTTAACTGATTTTCTCCCTTGGTAACCTACATCCTCTAGTCCTCTAGAACTATGAGAGCTAATCTTTAGGGAGAAGGCTTCTAGGTTGGTTCCAACTCCATTGCTCCAAGTCCTGTGGCTGAAGTATGCCCTGTCTTCAGCAATAGAGCCTTACCTTCCAGTTCTTGGAAATAATCTAATCAAGGGCTGTGTCATTTGAGAGTGTCTTGGACTACTCTGACCAACAACTTGACAGGAGGTCGCTCTTTCCCGACCCTGTTCCCTTTGCTGTATAGTCCCCATGTATACAGACACACTAATGTTCCAACACTGTATGTGTTTTTCTCAGAGGGTCCCTGAACCAACACATTTCCTTCTGACTTCCCTCATCACCCAAGCTCCATTCATGTCTCCTCTCTTTCCCCCAGTCCAACATCCCTCTGGGAAACGTTTTGAAAAAGGAAGGTAGCTAAGTAAGCCAGATAGAAGGAAACCAATAAACAGCGTTCCTCCATGGTTACTGCTTGAGCTCCTGTGTCCGCTTTCTTCCATGATGAACTACAGCCTATAAGTTAAAATAAACCCTTTCTTTCTCAAGTTGAAGTTGGTCAGTGTTTTATCACAGCAATGAAAAGCAAACTAGGACAAAGGGCTTACCATCGAGCTAACTGAAACGGTCTAAAATACAGTATTCACAGCAGCAGAAGAGCCAGTGAGTCATGAGCTAGACAGCACAGGCTGAAATCACAGCATCCAAACTATTTTATTAATAGTCTACCTTCTCTAAAGGGTGAGGAAGCCAGTTTCCTTTGTTAGTTCTGTTGTTCACTGGACTAACATGACAGTTTCTTGTCTGAATCCTTTTAGTTGCTTGATTTCTAGAAATAGTCTTTACTCAAAATCTACATTGACCAATATAACAAAACAGAATCTTTCCAGATATCCTTTAGTGTTCAAAATAAGGGAAGTTTGTCTTTACTTGCGTATTTTATTCTTTGGTCCCTCAAGCTGAAAAAGTCTTTCCAGGAGATCAGGATGATTGAATTCTTCTTGCCTTTAGACCTAAGATCATGTGACACCTTTATAAGAAATTTTCCTTGTCCTGAACTCTGGGCCCTAAAACAGGAAATTTCCCTACTCCCCAACTCACTCTGTTTTGTTCTCTCTCTTTGGACTATTTTATTTATTTATTTATTTAGTTAGTTAGTTATAGATAAAATCTCTATTGTTTTCCTTACTGACATGTAGGAGAGCTTGCCTTAATGACACCTAGGTCTTCACCACTAAGGTATTTCCTGTTAAGTAATCAGTACTTTATAATTATTTGTTGACTACATACAGGAAGGGAGAAACCAAGAAGCAAAGGGAGAGTGGACATGGGCAATGCAGACATCCCAAAGGCTGGCGGAGCTTCGCAGAACATCAGTAAGACATGCTATCAGATTTTTTAACTGGACTATCAAATGTTTGAAACTATAAGCTAAGGACAAGGACTATAAATGAGGCACAGAGAAGCTGAGGAATCTCAGGGAGCAATTAACTCTGACCTTGGGTATACACTAGGAGAGGATGCAGAGGAATCTTCCCAGAAGAGGTGACAATTGAATTGGATCCTCAGGTATTTACACATTTTTACACAAAGAAGAAAACTGCCAGGAACCAACACCTGATCAAACGTTCAGAGGCAAACATATATTTACTGTATCTTGAACAGTGATTTGGTAAAAAGTATTCAAGTTTTCCCCTTAATCAAATAAACCCTTAACTACAAATCTTATTTTGGAATACATAGGAGTTTCGTAGCTATAAAATTGTGTCTCAGGTTTATGGATATTTGGATATATTTAAGCCTCTAAAGTGTTTAATGAAAGTAATCTCCTTAATTCCTGGAGTTACAGTGTATGATTTTGCTATTTCCTTAAATCAGCATAATGGAAAATCACTGGAGAGCTGTTGCTACTGATATTGATGCCTGATACTACACAACTTCCAATGTACAAGTCAATTTTCACCGTTTATTGGAGAAGGGTTTAACATGCTGTTTTATGAGGATAATGCTGTCCCTCCCCCATGTGCCTGAATTCCATCTCTATCTCGTGCTGCTACTTGCATTGATTTCCTCTTATTTGCATGCCAGAAACAAGGTATCCTAAAACTTAAAAACACTGCCAGGGTGTGCAAAGTTTGTGAAGGTGCCTTTCTTCTTTTGCGTAGTTTTAAGTTCCATTTAAAACACTGATAGAATTGAACTATATAATTTTAAATTCTTCCCTAGCCATTACCTGTCTGCTTTTTTAATAATCTAAGTTACATACGTGACTATAATCTAAATTGAGTAGGGTTTTGTGGAAGAAATACTTATTTTATTCTGTTTGCTATTAAATCAGGCAATTGCTTTGTTGATTCAGTTGCTATTTCTCAAGTCTATAGTCATCTTGACCAACAAGGTTTAGAGAACCCAGCAATAAAACATTTTACTAAAATGCTCTTATTTAAAAAATGTGAATAAATGGAACAATTTTAGTTAAATATGTGAGATATGAATAAAACAATAGAATAAATTAAATATTAAAAACCAACTAGGAGGAGGTACTAGCAGGTTAATAGGTGAGCCTTTGAGAAGAGTTTGAATTGAGTAAAGCAGTTGCATGAAGATAAGTTTGGTGACATGTAGGAAACATCAAGAAAACTCAGTGGGGCTCCAAGGGTCTGAGCAAAGGACTGAAAGAAAGGGGGAATTGTGGAGACAAGTAGAGGACACCTTGCTTTAGTGATATATAGACTATAGCAATGTGTTTACATTTATGCTAGTGTCATGGCAGGCCAGTGGGAATGGCTTAGGTAGGAAAATGATATAATCTGATTTAGAATTTCAAAACCTTACTGTAGTTACTTTGTAGATAACTGATTATGAGGGAAATAGAAGGAAATGATTAGATGCTCCTGTGAGCCCAGAGGAAAGATGGCGGAATAGTGAAATGCCGATGGTGAAAGGAGAGCTCAGACTGGGCGTGTGGATCCTGAAGGTAGAGCTGGAGGGACTTGCTATGAAATGAGTGGAGAGTCGAGGGAAGACTGGATATTTTAACTACTGGACCTTGCCTTGCACTGGAAGCCTGGCCCTGACATTTGATAGCTCTAAAATTTTTGACAAATATTTTACTAATCCAAGGCTGTTTTCTTACCTCTAACATCAGGATAATAATGACTTGAACTGAGAGCATTAAAAAAAGTTAAAGTAAGTGTATGTTATATAGGCAGATAGTCTAGGAATTCATTCAATAGCTATTTAAATAGAATTTAATACTACATTAATATTATAATTTATTCCATACCACATTCTGTGACTTCTTAATATGTTTGTAAAATTTCTCATGAAATTTGGTGAAAGAATGAAATTTGTCTGAAACTGGTGATAATTATATGTCATCATATTTGATCTACTGACTGTCAAACAAGCATTTGATAACTAGTCTTCTGCCCTTTGGAAGAACATCCTTCTCCACTGTCAAATCCATGCCTGATTGCTTGACTAGGCAAGTGTTTAACATTTGGTTAACACTTGGATGAAGAAAGAGAATTCATGACTGCTCAATGTTTAAAAGACACAGAGGTAAGAAAGAGAAATTGTGAGAGATACGTTGGGATGGGGATTGAAAATATTCTCAGTAGGCTGATTGCATGAGCCAGGAAAAAATTGAGAGCTACAAATATAAAGTTCTACCTTTCTATAAAAATATTAACCTCACACAAACAGGATTAGCAGGAATCCATGTGAAAAAATTTGGCAGTTAGAATTGACTCCAGGGTCAGAATGAACTTTCAGCATGACTTAGCTGTTAAAATGGTAAGAGCAACTTTTGGCTGTTTCAATAGAAATCATGAGTCAGGGGAACTGGGTCTGTTAGAGAGTTTTAGCTGGAAAAAGTGCTTTTCAGTCAGCTGTCCTGTGACTTCCACATGTGCACCCACTGTGGCATGTGCAACACTCCCCCCCCCCACCAAATCTACACTAATATTAAATTTAAGAAGAGCTGATTCTATTTTGCTCTCTTCTGATCAACAACATCTGGATCAAGTTCACTTTTGAAGCTAAGATATGTTATTTTATTATTGTCTAGTCCAGTATGTCATGTAAGATTGAAATTGTAGGAATATACATTATCCCGAAGAAAGATTGTACCTCAAAAGTATCACTGTCGAGTAAGAGGAAGCTGACATGTATATGAATGAAATGGAATAGAAAGAAAGAGAAATGTCTCAGGAAAGATAGCAATAAATATTACTGTGACTATTTTTGGCAAATATTGGTGACTATCAGTTGTAGAAATCAGATAAATTGGACTTCATTTTGTAGGCAAAGGAGCAATCACTGGAAATGTTTGAATTGGGGAATGATGAACTCAGAGCTGTTTCTCAAGAAAGTAAGGAAAAATAAACAGTACTCAGTGAGTCACAGATTAGTCCATATGAGCTGGACGTGGTAACACAGACCTGTAACCTCATCCATTTGGGAGTACGTCAAGCTCAAGGTCTGTTTGGACTGTGGAACGAGGTCACGGTCAGCCTGGACAACTTATTTAGACCCTGTCCCAAAAGAAGAAAAAAAGATTAGTTCATATGATCCTCACTGTACTGTATAGCTTACCTACTTAGGGATGGAAAAAATGGTGAAAATTACAAGGAGACAGATACAGATTTCCCACAATGAAGAAATAATGTGTCTATGATGCTGTCTCATCATGAAGGAACCACTTGGAAGTAACCACTTAACCTTCACCCTGAAAGAGGTCCCACTCAGGGCTTCAGGGATTGAAGCAGGAGTGGACCATGTTTTCTTCAGTCTTAAAGACCTTAGAGCTCTATGTTTTTATGACAGCCATATGCTAATTAGCAAGTATATGAGTAGATTTTAGTGACTTCATAGTTGTTTTTTTCTGTTGCTTGGAGAATATGACCATGTATACTTATTATTTATAAAACAAGATAATATTAAGAAGTCTTTCTAGCTGCTTTTGTCATGACGTTTTACTTCAAGTTAAAAGTTTTTAATTCTGCATCACCTAGTTTTGAGTATTTTGACCTAATAGCATGGACTGTTTTTAGTAGACTATCATAGTTTTGACCAACGTGACATAAATACAGACATACCTGGGAAGAAGGGATTTTGGTTGGGGAATTTCCCGAGTCAGACTGGCCTATGGACATAGCTGTGGGACTTTTCCTTGTGCGAGAGAGAGTGCAAGAGCCCACTGTGAGAGGCACCATTCCCGAGAGGGTGGGCCTGGGCTGTATAAAAGAGGATGCTGAGCAAGGTGAGAAAGCCAGTAAGCCCTGTTCCTCCATGGCCTCTGCTTCCGTTCCTATTTTCAAGCCCATGCTTGGAGTTCCTGTCTTGACCTCCCTCAATAGTGGCCTGTAAAGTAGAAGATAGAATAGACCTTTTCCTCTCAAGTTACTTTTGGTCATGGTATTTATTACAGCAGCAGAAGACAAACTATGGCATACGCCAATCAAGGATCTTATTGAGTACAAATTTGAGCTCTGGAAACTTTATTTTAAAATATAAAGCCCATATGATAAAAAAATTAATAACTGTAGGTATATACATTATTAGATTATTATATAACCAACAGGAAAACCTTGGATCTTAATGTCCTTTGGGTTAAACATGCATATATAATGGAAGTATAGGACTGGTGTTTTAGCTTTCTAATTGATGAACCCAGTTTCAAAGATAATGATAGAAATATTCATAATTTAATGATAAATAATTATTCTGATTTTTGAACATTTTTAACAAGCCAACATATTTTCAAGTTTTTGTTGACTTTGTGCTCATTCACAATATCATCCAGAGAATACCAAAGTGCAAACAACAGAAACATAAGTCTACTATTTCATACTAGAAAAATTAACAATCAATCATGGTGTTGTCATAGGCCGGGAACCATCCAGAAAATGAGAGGAAAGGGAACCTGGGCAGAGACTTGCAGTGATAAATTACCCTGCACCCAGTGCACACAAGGAAATCAACAGTGTCCTGATTAATGGCTCCTCCACACAGCCATGTAGTGCTGTTGAGTGAAAGAAACTACGTTTTCATTAGAGAGTGTTATTTGGTACGAATGGGAGCAGAGTGAGAGAAACCCCTATAACAAGTTACTTTTTAAAAAAATTGACAGCTAAACTTGGAATATTTATTAACAGAAAATTTACTCTGAGAAAATTATACCTCTATTTGTGCTTTAAATTTTCTTTTTAATTGCTAGGTTAGAGGCCTGAGGAGATGGCTCAGTGAATGAAAATGTTTGTAGAACAAGCTCAATGACATGCATTCAGATCTCCAGAAGCCACATCAAAGTCAGAAGTAGTAGCTCAAGCATCAGTAATCCCAGTACCCTTCCTGAGAGACATGGTGATTGAGACGGAAATCATCAGAAGCTAGCTGGCCAGCAAGGCTGGCTTACTCAGAAGCAAAGAGACCCTGTCTCAAACAAGGTGAACAGGAGGGAAGGCCACCCCAACTCCTCTGGCCTCTACGTGTGCACTGTGGCACCAGTGGACCTGTACCCCCACACAAGAACATGCACACCTCTCACACACAAATTACTATTGCAGGGAAAATTCATGTCTTCCAGGATTATTTAATAGTAATTTTGCTAGAAACTGAAGATACAAATTTTTCCCTTTGCTATGGCTAAATCCAGCATGCTGTGCATGCTAGACAAAAGCTCTGTTACTAAGATGAATCCCCAGACCCCAAAGATATCCTTGCAATGATAAGCACAATGAAAAATTAGGAGCAGAGACCATGAAAGAGCTTAATGTAAACACAATTCCGTATCTGAGAGTGATTCCTTATTTTCAGGGATGATTTCAAGTTTGAATTTTTATTTTAAAATTTTATTATTTTCAACAAGATATAAACTTTGATCCATTGTACTACAAAATCTCTCTCACATTTTGCATAATTCATGTATCTTTCTTTTCTGTTATTAGCTGAGGATTACACTTATTTATATTACATTTATGTTTGCTAACATCTTTTTTTCTGTTCCGGAATTCATTCAAGAAGTAAAATTATATTTACTCATAGGGCTTCTCTTGGCTGTGGCAGGTTTTCAGATTTTTCTAGTTTTATGATTTTGATAATTTTGAGAAGATATAGACAGATACTTTCAAAATGGTTCCTCAAATGAGGTATGTATGACTTTTTCCCCGGGTTAAACTGGAATTATGGCTTTTAGAAGTGGGTAAATATTGTTTCCATCATACCTTATCAAGGCTCTGTCTGTGCAATCAACATGTTAATTTTGACTAGATAGCTAAAGTAGGATTTGTCAAGTTTTCCTGTCTTTTAATACATTCCTAGAAGGAAGTCACTGTGCTCAGCCCATACATACAGAAGTGGGGATTGTGCTTTGTTTTCCAGATCATCCTGAGACCAAATTCCCTCAGCCATTCCTAGGCAAGCTGCAGCATGATAACGACAATGCCCCTGGCTTGTGAGCCAGCCAGTGTTGTCATATCTTGGGTGCTCTCCGGCTCCCACCCACATGGCTACTAAGAACAGCTGTGACCCCCAGCTCTGAGGTCCATAGAGACATGAAATGCTGAGTGAGGCCCAGTGAATGCCAACACTGTGCAGTTCATTAGTTACTTGGACTCGTTGTCTTTTCTTTCTCTTAGTTCACAAAAGTTTTCTACATTTTTTATCTTTGGTCACTGTCTTTCCACTCTATTTCGTTTTATGATTTTTCTGTTCCTAGGTATCTTTTCACAAGTCACCTATGAGTTAACAAAAAAAGCCTATTCAAGTGACCCTTAAGCAGGATGCCTTGCCTTTATCCATTGCTGATCACTCCCTTATGCCTCATGTGCTCAGGTCAGAATATGAAATTCCCTTGAACAAAGAAGAAAACAACAGCTATTTCCATGGTGACATCATTGCAGATGACTTTTTTAAACACCTACGTTAGTTAATATAATACAAATGAAAAGAAAAATTGTGAAAGATGACACTTTCCCACAATTTCTTTCAAATCTAAATATTAAATGTAAATGTATGTTATTCCCAGGCCATGAGTCAGATGCTGAAGAGAAAAAACACATTTTCCCTGATATCAAGTGACTAGCAGAGAAGCAGCAGTGATTCACTCTTGGTAGAACTAACCGGTTATCGCCAACCAATAATTTGTTCTTTTATTATGTGATTATGATCATTATTGTCATTCACTTTGTAAAAGTTCTACTCAAAGGTCTTCTATGCTATAACGAATGAATTGCACACTAGACAGTAATATGTCCCTTTTGAATTTAGTAGATTTATATGATTTAATTTTTAAAAATATTTCATTATTTTTATTTTGTATACGAGCGTATATACACCCATGTCATGCAATATTTGCAGAAGTCACTAAAAGGCATTGGATCCCCTGAAACTGAAGTTACAGATGGTTGTAAGCCACCACGTGGGTGTTAGAAATCGAACCTTGGTCTTCTGCAAGAGCACTCAGTGCTCTGAGTCATCTCTCGGATGTATATAATGTGCTTTGATATAATGTGTTTACGATGTGATTTCATTATTGATTGCTCATATCCTTTCAAGTTTCATATTAGGTTACTCACCTCCTTTATTTGTAAGAACTCTTTATCTATTTAGAATACAGCTCCTTTGTTTCTTATAAATTATAAGATGCTTTATGATGTTTTCTATTTTATTCATAAAATTTTTGCTATTCAAGGAATTTTAATTTCAAATGACCAAACTTACTAATTTTTTATATGATTCTTATTTTCATATTATTACTGTTTTTGAGACACAGTCTTACTGTGTACCTCTAGCTCGCTTGGTACTCAAAAGGTAGACAGGCTAACTTTAAACTCATAGAGATTTATCTCTGCCTCCTGAGTGCTGGGACTAATGGCCTGCCTTTGTTTTTTGGTGGTGGTGGTGGTGGTTTTTGTTTGTTTGTTTGTTTGTTTGTTTGTTTGTTTTGATAACCTTTTCTTATTTTTATTCTTTTTTTAAATTTTTATTTTTTAATTGAATTTTTGTGATTTTCATACAATATAGTTTGCTGGTATTTATATCTCCTCTACTCTCCACACCTGCTCCATTGTCCACACCTGCCCAATTTAATGTACTCTCACATGTATAACAATGCCCATAGAGTCTGATTTATGTCCCCAAATGTCCTTTAGTGTGGGTCCATCCATTGGCCCCACCAAGAGTTCCATTACTTCAGGACATTATTGTTCCCCCTTCCAGAAGCCATCAGTTGCCAAAAGTTCTTTAGGTTGGGTTGGATATCTTACCCAATTCCCCATGTCTATGCTGGAGACCAATACAAAGTTCCAGAACTTGTCAAATACAGAGAATAGGTATCTGTGTGAGATGCTTAGCCCTAAGTGACACATCTTCAATGCAACCTCTACACATAGGATAAATGGATCTCTCAACACTCACCAGAGAAGATTCCTTATGTAGCAGATGGTGAGTAACACACAACATGGCCAATGTGCAGAGAACAAGAGGCCACATAGTGCTTATCTCTGAACAGGACACCTACTTCAAACCTCTGCCTCCCAAGGCTCAGGGATCGTTGTGGAAGAAGAGGTGGAAAGATTGTAAGAGCCAGATGGGGGAGATGACACCAAGGAAACAGAGTCTTCCACACAGCTGGTCAGTTGCTCAAGTGAATTCACAGCAATAGTGAAAGCATAGACAAGTTTTATGTAAGCTTAAACCAACCTTTCATAATCTTTTAAAAGTCTCACAAACAATATCATCACAATTTTATGGAAATAAACAGAAAAGTAAGGAGGAAAGAAATTGTTCTTGTGAAATTTCTCTGATTTTTCTCCAATGGATTATTCTTACAACCAATTAATTTATAACTATTGTGGACTTACTAAAATGATATAAATCATCTGGGTGTGGTAGCACACACCTGTAATACCAGCCTTCAGGAGGCAGAGGCAGATAGATCTTTGAGACTGAGGTCCTCTTGGTCTACATGGTGAGTTCCAGGTCAGCGTGGGCTACAGAGAGTCTCTGTCTCAAAAAAACAAAAACAAAACATGGTATAAATTTATTTTCAAATAAAATATTAAAGAAACTATGAAAAATTAGGATATTTTAAACATATTTCAAAACATTTTTAACATATTTCAGGAAGTTATTAAATTACTATATGGCTAAGAAAAAGACTGGCTCTCAACTAAATTATCACATACTAATATGGTGTACAATAAAATAAAATGACATAAACTGTTTTTTAGTTCTGTATGTGTATGTATATCTATGCCCAGGGAGTCCAGAAAAGAGTATCAAATTTCCTGGAGCTGAAGTTCTAGGCAACAGGGACACTGGGAATTGAACTTGGATCCTCTGCAAGAGCAATATGTGCTCTTAACTGCTGAACCATCTCTCTGGACCCAACATTCTCTTTTTATAATTTTAACATCCTGACACATTAAAATGTGACAATGCATAATGTCTGATTTTGGAACTAATGTTTATAATTTCTTCATACAAATGAAAGCTCTGCTTAGAATGGAGTGGGGGCTCTGTTGGCCTTGAGACTGGCAGACTAAACTGCACTAAAGGGAGAAGGACTGGCTGTGAAGAGGTGAAGGAAGTCAGAATGCCTGAGACAGAAGGTGAAGGGGTTCACACTGAATGCAGCAGTTCTGGATAAAAATGAGGAAACCTTTGAGTTGGACCTAGGGCAAATGTTCGGGGAAGGGACAGAAACTCATTCCAAAGGCATTTATAGCAAAAGCCAGAATTTTAGACAAAAAACAGGTTCATGCTCAAGCAAAATGTAACAACTTGTGCGTGTTAAGTAAATAAAATTTGATGTAAAGAGCTGACACAGATCTGCCCTTCCTAGTGCTGGCAAATTCTTAGTGGAGCCTTAGGATATGGCCCTGAAAATATTACAATTGCAATAATACCAATAAAAATGCTAGTAGTGGTTATTTATTGAGGAATGTTTGTGAGCCAAAGCTGTTCTAATTTTATTTTTTGCCTGGATTAATTTTCTTCTTCCAACAGTCTCTTAGGAGGACTCCTTCCCCAAGCTGTGTTGATAAGGACAGTGAGATTTTAAGAAGTCAGATAACTTGCCCTAATTCCAGAATGATTTCTTCTTCAGGGAAGGCAGACAAGGTCAGAGTCTGCAGCTCTCCCTGCAATCAGGCTGCTCCCACCATGACCTTCTTCTTTAGGACATTGGCCTTAACATTTTAACTGATAAATATCCTGAAGCAATTCAGAGAAAGCTCTGTTCCTTGGCACATTTATAAGTTAACAACTGTGTTTTGTTTTGTCAACGTTTAAATAGTTGTAAGTGCTGTGGTTTCTAATGTATTTTAAATATAGACTCATTGAAGTAAAATGATCCATCACTTTTAATCTATGCAATGGAATTTACACTTTTAAAAATATTTTATTGTTATTTTTTATGTATACAAGTGTAGTGTATTGCTTGCACGTAGGTAGGTACACCCGTGTTGTGCAGTGACCACAGATCCCCTGGACATCAGACCCCCTGGAACTGGAGTTTACAGACAGTTGTTAACCCCCATATGGGCACTGGGAATCAAACCTGGGTCCTCTGCAGGAGCAGCTAGTGTCTTAACCGCTGACTCACTCCCCAGGCCTTAAAATATTTTTTAAGAATTAAAATATTTTGAATGTGGTTTTTTTGTGAATGTTTTATCAAATTTTTGTGTGTTTCATGAAGATATGTCAGTCATTCTTCACCATCTTATAACCCTTTCTGCATGCCACCCCCCACTGCAATAATTCATACACTCTGTCATTTGTGTGAAGGCTTATTGTGTCAAGTTAGACATTCCTCAGTGCAAGTTCATCTACGGGGTCTAGTCAGCCTATCTAGAGTCTCCCAATTGAAGACTATCAGCTCTTCCTCACCAGGCAGTTATAAGCTGCCGATATTTCTTCAGCCAAGATTGGGGTCTGCTGCTCATTCCCCCAGTTCTATGCTGGGTTTTTGTCTCCTTGAGTTTACATGGCTCTTGTGCATGTTGTCACCATTGCTGTAGGTTCATATGAGCAAGAACCCAGAGGCTTGTAGGACTCTATTTCTATATGGTCACACACCGCCTCCCTGGCTCTTACAGTCTTTTTGCCCCATCTTGTGAATGGTCTCTGAGCCCTGGGTGGGTGAAATATAATGTAGGAGTCCTGTGAAGGATCCACATTCTGCAGGCTCTTACTATTTATGCTTTGGCCATTTGTGACCTTATGTGTTTCTGACCCGTGTTGCATGAGGGAGCTTAATTAATGAGAACTGAGAGATTTATGGGTATCCTTTTTATCCTTTGTTATACGTTCTGTGAGTCTTAGGTACAGAACTTGCATTGGAGATGTGACACTTAGGCTTGGGCAATTCAGAGAAAATGTCTGTGTGTGATCAGTTGTGGTACTCAGTAATAGTCTCCTTCTGGTGCAAAAGAAGCTTCTTTGATGAGTGGTGAGTAGGATACTTGTCTGTAAATATAAGTATACATATTATGCACATATAACCGATGTGGTTGTTTGGTGTTGAAGCTTGGGTTGGATCAGCTCCTGATGTTCTCCCTTAGTAGCTTGAGTAGTGTTCTCCAAAGCTATGAGAACTAGCCTTCAGAGGAAGTGGCTTCCAGGTCAGTTCCAGCTCCGCTGTTCGAAATCTGGTATCCAAAGTATGCCCTCTCTTCATCAATAGTCTTATTTTCAAGTTCTGGGAGCCAATCAAGGGCTGTGGCAGCAGCCTGTGTACTTTGGGAGTCTCTTGGACTACCCTAGCCAACAACTCAAAGGAAGGTTTCTCCTGTCTGGCACTGTTCCTTTGTATGTAGCCATCAGCTACATACACGGACTCATGTAGAGATAGTGTATGTATAATTTGTCATTAGGTTGTTAGACTAATATGATTCCCTCTGGTTTTGGTATTATTTATTCTCTCTCTCTCTCTAACCCTCCCTCCATGTCTCTCCCATTTACAGTGTCCCTATTTTCCCCATTTCTCTTTTGATAATACCAGTCTCCTGTAGCCCCACCTCTCTTGAGCTCCTCGGAGTTCCTTGTATAACCCTTCCTCTCCCCTCCCATTTAAATGCCTCTATTTTATTCATTTCTCCGTTAGTAACACCTGACTCCTGCTGTTCTTCTCGATTAGGTTCCTTCTTTCCCTTTACCACCTTGGTTTCTTTCCATTTTCCTGGTTCCTGCAGTTGCTGCATGATGCATACTCCCCTATAAAGATTTGGTGCTAGGATCCACAAATGAGAAAGAATGTACATCATTTGTTTTTCTGAGTCTGTTTTACTTCACTTAGTATAAGAGTTTCTAGCAAATTTCATGATTTTGTCTTTCTTTACCACTGTGTAGAACTCCATTCTGTAAATGCACCACATTTTCATTATCCACTTGTCAGCTGAGGGACGCTTAGGTTGCTGTCATCTCTTAACTGTTGTGAAAACAGCAGTAACAACATGGATATGCAAGTATCTCTGCAATAGGATGAGCCCTTTGGGTATATGACAAAGCGTGGTATAACCAGGTCGGAGAGTAGATTCATTTTGAGTCTTTCAAGAGTTCTCTATGCTGCTTTTCGTAGGGGTTGCGGGAGTTTACAATCCCAGTGGCAGTGAGTGAGAGTTTCTCTGTCCCACAATTTCTCCAGTATTTGTTATTATTTGTTATTTGTTCTCTTGATCTTAAGCAGTCTGGTTAGGGTAAGATGAAATCTTAAAGTGGTTTTAAACTGTATTTCCTCAGTTACTAATGGTGTCGAACAATTTGCCATCTTTATTTCTCTTTCTGAGCACTCTCTGCTCAGATCCTTAGCCCGTCTTTTAATTGGGTCACTTGTTTAATTGATTCTTTGTTTTTTGAGCTCTATGTATTCTGGATGTTAAACTGCTGCCAGATGTGTCTCTAGTGAAGATTTTCTCCCACTCTGTGGGTTTTCTCTTCACTTCCTTAGTTCTTTTGCGGTACAGAAGCTTTATAGTTTAATGAGGTCCCACTTGTTGATTGTTGATCTTAATTCAGGAACAACTGCTATCCAATTTAGAAAGTCCTTTCCTACACCTGTCTTATAGGTTAGTGCCAACGTTTTCTTCTAACAATTTCAGACTTTCAGGTTTCACACTGAAGTCTTTGATTCATTTGGAGTTGATTTTTATGCAAAGTCAAAAATAAAGTTCTAGTTTCATCTTTCTTCAGGTGGAGATTCAGTTTTGCCAGCCCCATTTGCTGAAGATGCTGTATTTACCCCCAGTGAATGTTCTTGGCCCCTGTGTCAAATATAGGGTGACTGAAATTGTATGTACTTATGTTTGGGTCTTCAATTATGTTCCATTGATCTACAGACCTATTTCTGTGCCAGTATCATGCTGTTTTTATAACTATAGCTCTGTAGTATAGTTTGAAATCTGGTGTAGTAATCCCCCCAGCATTGCTCTTTGTGCTCAGGGTTGTTTTGGCTACTTGGGTTCTTTTGTGCTTCCATATGAATTTTAGGATTTTTTTCTAATTTTGTGAACAATGACATAGGGATTTTGATTGGGATTGCAATGAATCTATATAATGCTTTTGGTAGGATGATCATTTTCACAATATTAATTCTATCAACTCCCAAATAATTGTTCTTCCACTTTTTTATAGTCCTTTTCAATCTCTTTCTTTAAAGGCTTAAAAATTTTATTGTAGAGATCTTTAATGTCTTTGTTCAGTCTATTCTGAGATATTACTTTTTGAGACTATTGTGAATGGGAGCGTTTCCATGTACGCTTTCTTCAATTGCTTGTTATTGGTATATAGAAAGGCAACTGATTTTTGTGGATTAACTTTATAACCTGCCATTTTACCGAAAGTGTTAATCATTTCTAGGAGTTTTCTGGTGGAATCTTTGGCATCTCTTACATGTAATATCATATCATCTGCATAAAGGGATCATTTGGCTTCTTCTGTTACAATTAGTACTCCTTTAATTCCCTTCTCGTGTCTTATTGCTCTAGCAAGAGTTTCAAGCACTATATTAAAAAGGAGTAGAGATAATGAACAGCCTTGTCTGACTGCTGATTTTAATGGGAGTGCTTCCAGTTTTTCCCTCTTTAGAATGATGTTGGTTGTAGGTTTCTTGAATATAGTTTTAATTACGTTGAGCTATGTTTGTTCCAGATCAGTTCCCTCTAAGACTTTTAACTTAAATCCATGTTGAATTTTGTCAAAGGCCTTTCCTGTTTCTGTTGAGATAACCATGTGATTTTTGTCTTTGAGTCCATTTATATACTTTATGACATTTATTGACTTACGTATATTGAACCACCCTGCATCTCTCGAATAAAGTCAACTTGATCATGGTGGATGATCTTTTTTATATGTGTCTATAGGAAGTTTGCAAGTATTTTGCTGAGAATTTTTGCATCTATGTTCATTAAGGATATGGGTCTATAATTTTCTTTTTTGTATCTTTACCTGGTTTGGGTATTTAGAGTGATGCTGGCTTCATAAAGGAATTGAGACTTCTCCCTCTGTTTCTACCTTTTTGAATAATAGAGGTAGCATTGGATATAGATCTTCTTCAAATGTCTGGTAGAATTCTGCTGTGAATCCATACGGGCCTGGGCTTTTTTAATTGGGAGGTTTTGTAATACTGTTTCAATTTCTTTATATGTTTTGGGCAAGTTTAAGCTGTTGATCTCTTCTTTGTTTAGCTTTGGCAATTCCCATGTTTTCAGATATATATCAGTTTCTTTAAGGTTTTCAAATTTGATAGTGTAGAGCCATAGACACTGTCTCTCTGCAGTTTTTGTTTCTTATTGGTTCATTCTATGGCAAGTCCTGCCCTCTGACCAATAAGGGAGTAGACAGAATCATCATGGCTCTGAGCTGGGAGAGAAGTGGAGGTTACTAAGATCCATGTGGGAAGAGAAAATGCCCCATCCCAGGCCCACGCAGACAGCCAGGAACCCAGGAAGCAGCGTGCCATGCCCCCGCCATCCAAAAATCTCATGAGTGAAATGAACTGAGAGGCCTGTGCCCAGCGCGCAGCGATTGCAAACTATGGGGCCGGCTGCCGGCAGGCAAGCAGGGCACGCGAACCCAGAGACTTTATAACTTTGTAGATAAATAAATCATTCTAAATGGGAGATCACTTTTCCATTTATCCAGCTGGATTAACCAGCTGGATTAACCAGATCCCCCCCCCCCCGCTAAGGTGTGGGGGGTGGAGTTATGCAACAGATAGTATATAGGTTTTTTAAGTATTCCCTTATAATGTTCTGAATCATTTTGTTGTCTGTTGTGATGTTTCCCCTTTCATCTCTGATTTTGTTGATTTGGAGTTGCTCTTTCTTTTGGTTAACTGGGTCAAGAGTCTTTCCTGTTTATCTTTTCAAAGAACCAGCACTTGTATTCATTGATTCTTTATATTGTTTTATTTGTTTCGATTTCATTAATTTCTGCTCTGAGTTTTGTTATTTCTTGTTGTCTATTATATTTGGGTTTCATTTGTTGTTGCCTTTCAAGATTCTTGAGTTTAATGTTAAATCATTTATTTGTGCTTCTTTCTGAGCTACAAACTTCTCTCTTAGGGGTGCTTTAAATGTGTCCCAGAAGTTTTCTTGTGTTGTATTGTCCTTTTTGTTTAATGTCAGGAATATTTTTATTTCTTTCTTAATTTCTTGTTTGACTCATTCATCATTCAGAAGTTTGTTTTTTAATCTCCATGAGTTCATGTATTTACTAGACTTCTTCCAATGTTGATTTTAAGCTTTATTACATTGTGGTCTGATAGAATGCATGAAATTATTTTAAATTTTTGTATTTGTTGAGGTTTGTTTTATGCCCCAGTATGTGTTGGATTTTGGACATAGTGCTAGAGGGCGCTATGCAGACCGCCATGGGAGAATGGTCCTGAAAGAGCTACCGATCTTGCGTGCTTCATTGTCAGATGCCCTGCGCAGGGGGTGGTGGAGGCTCGTCGGAGAAGTGCAACCCCAGCCTATTCGTAATTGGCTTTAAAGCCCGCTCTCTAGGGATGGAACACATGCCTGATATGGAAAGAAAAGCAGGTTGACTCCCAATAGTGTTAGAGGAATATAGGCCCCAGCAGAGAAACTACTGTGATTGTTTGTGAGAGGGATATAACTTTCTAAACAGTTGTGTTTATGATGGTCTATGTGAAGGTTACTGTCTTCTTTTATGGTTGTTGCTATATTGTTGTGTCTGGTTTGTTTTCCAGAGAGAAGGGGTGGATTGTAGAGCCATAGAAACTGTCTCTCTGCAGTTTTTGTTTCTTATTGGTTCATTCTATGGCAAGTCCCACCCTCTGACCAATAAGGGAGGAGGGAGGTGGGAGAGGACAGGAATCATCATGGCCGTGAGCTGGAGAGAGAAGTGGAGGTTGCTAAGATCCATGTGGGAAGAGAAACACCTGGGTCCTGGGCCCAGGAACCCAGGAGGCAGCATGCCACGCCCCCGCCCACCAAAGAATCTCGTGAGTGAAATGAACTGAGAGACCTGCGCCCAGTGTGCAGCCGTTGCAAACATGATTGGGCTGGCCGCCGGCACTACCAAACTTTCACAGAAGTGCGGGCGCGTGTCCCCAGAGACTTTATAACTTTGTAAGTAAATACATCATTCTAAATGGAAGATCACTTTTCCATTTATCCAGCTGGATTAACCAGACCCCCTCCCCCAGCTAAGGCATGGATTTATGCAACAGCACCCATGTCATGCAGTGTCTGTGGAGGACAGAAGAAGGCATCAGATGCCCTGAAACTGGCTTGTTGCCATGTGAGCACTGGGATTCAAACCTGAGTCTTCTTCAAGAACAGCCAGTGTTCTTAACCAGAGTTATCTCTCCACCTGTGTACAATTACTCTTTAAATACTTATTTTGTGTCAGTTAGCCAGAAGGTACAGATATGTCTATAACTTTCACATATCTATAACTGCTAATAGCCTTGAGTTTTATAGGCAAAGAACAAAATTCAGTTCTAACTTCTGGTAACTCATCCACTACAAAAGAAAGCAAGTTTCCAAAGTCCTAGAGCTTGTAGGATTTTTGTTTATGGTTGGGAGAGAGTCATGAGGATGGATTTACTTCCCTGACTGAAACAGTTGTATCAGATTCAATGTATAGAATGTTGGAACTCAAGATAAACTCATGAAACACTGAGATACAGAGTATTTTGAGAGAGGAAGCAAACTAGATGAGCCACTAGTTGTTCCAGATTGCTGCCTGCAAAAAGTCCCAAGTCCATAGAATACCAAGAAAGAAGTGCTCATCCCTAGTTGAGAATGGGGTTGAGAGTTTAGAAAGACAGAGTAAGAGGGATTGTAGGGCAGAAGAGCAGAAAGGGCGCATCAGTGTAACATGAATACCGGAAACTGAAAAATACCAGAAACAGAAATGCTCTGTGATGCAGATTTAAGCAGAGTGCACCTTTATCATGTCTGTCTTTTATTTTTCTTCTAGTCTCTGGCTGAACCATCTGACCTTTTTCTACTGAGTGGAAGTGAGGCTTGGTTCCTCCACTTCTTTGCCTACACTTGGTAGGATGGTCAATTATGATCACATGGACAGATGGGTAAAGTTCTCTGTTGTCTCCCAGAACTAGAAGACGATACCCTACAGCTGAAAGCAGGACATACTTGGGATACAGGACTCCAAACAATGGAGCAGGAACTGACCTGGAAGCCTTCTACCTGAAGTTTAGCTCCCATAATGCCAGATGATAACATGCAAACTGCTAATCAGGAAATCAACCAATGGTCCAACCAACCCTAAATTCTAATGGCCATAACTGGCACAGCACACAGCCTCTATTGGTGCAGTAGTAGCACTCTCATCAACAGCTATCTAATTGGACTTAAAACTCTCTTAGTGGGAGTGAGCTCATGGATGGCACCATAAACTCAGTCAAATATACATGGTTAGAGTGGATAGATGCTAAAGAAAATCCTATCTCTGTCATATCTCTAAAGAAATGAAATTTCTTATCATATGCTAAATATAGATCCTTATATCTACAGACAAACATGCAGGATACCACTCACTGAAGAAACTTCTTTTTTGCAACAGATGGAGGCTACAGAAGAATTTCACAACTGGTCAGACACGGAGAATATATGTCTAAGAGATTCCAAGTCCTAGTGACACATCTACTGTTGAACCTCTACAACCAAGGTTCATGGAACACAGTTGAACAAGGAGTAGAGAAAAAACTAATGCATCCCTCAACTCTTACCAGTGAAGCTTCCTCAAACAGCATAGTGCTAGGCACACAGAAGGCCACAAACTGTCCAAAGTTTTATAGAATAAGGGACTGCAGAATATTTATCCCTGGATAGCATTCCTGTATTGAAACTCATTCACCTATGGCTCAGGGATCTTGTAGAAGAGAGAGCAGAAAGATTGTAAGAGCCAGGACTGTTTCATGAACTTAGGGGGGCAGTCTTTCAGGCTACTAGAAGCTTGCACATATGATATTGTGGCAATGATGAAACTGAGCACAGGACCAACACCAGCTCAAGTTAGACAAGGGGACCCGGAGTGGAGCAAAAGAAATTGATGGCGGGGCAGACCTAGATTGAGAATTATTGGAGATTGATTTCTATTGTGAGAGGGAGAGTAAACCTTACTTATGTTCTCTAGATAGTCAGACTCGAGTGGATGAATTTGCACTGAAGGACATCTGGGCACTAATGCTTGACTGAATAAGACTTAACATGTATGATGGAATACATGAGGTCCAGTGAGGTTTAGGGAGAAAGTGACTGGCTGAGGGTGTCTAAATTTGATTAAGAACTGTTGTATGAAATGTATAAAACTCAATAAAAAAGAAAAAAAACTCTTCCATAAAAATGTAAGTTAAGTGAGGCAGGCTAATCTTTATTTTTAATAGAACAGTAATCTAATATTAATTGCTAACTTTCTGGCACTGAGCTAAATATTTACCGTGAAGCTGAGTTTTATCATTCTCTACTATACTACATTTATCTCAACTTCACAGATATGAAAATTGATTCTCAGAACTTTAAAACATCTTGTTTAAGATTTTTTTAAAATGAATAGTGCTCATATTTAAGGCCATGGTTATAGCTCAGACATGAGAGCATCTACCTAACAAAAGAAAACCTAGTACATGTAAAGCTGAACTTGACCTACACAGATGAGTCTAAAGCTTCCAATCTAGCATTGTAGTGACTATTTTAAAAACTATTCAAGAGTAAAGAATTATTCTCCATATACGAATCTCACACATAATGTACAACAAAGAAACAAAATTTAAACATCACATAAAGATAGCCAGGACCTCTTAATGAACTCATAGTATCTATTATGGGGTTCGTGTTGAATAAGAATTCAGTAACAGCATTCTCAATGTGAGCTATAAAAACACTTCAGACCATATTCTGAAGCCAAATGGATGAAAATCAGTCAGTTTACAAAGAGCAGCTTCAGATGATGTAGCCCTATTAGGTTACAGTAAATAAATTGGTCAGAGGAGATAGTTTCCATATGAGAAAAGGGAGTTTGTTTCCTAGATTATGCTGTTAAAGCTTTTCTTGGGGAGCCTACAGGATTTTCCACAAACTTTTAAAGGAGAGAAAATTCAAAATAAATGCCTAAAACCAGCAAAGAATTTTCTACATGTACACAGAAACCCCTTAATTTACATGCCTATTATCATAGTGCTTATTACTTGTTAACTATTGCATTCACCTAGGGTCCTGTATTAAAAACTAGGTGAAAATTATACAGATTAGAAAACTAAGGTTCCACATCAATGGTAGAAGCTGCAATTTATCCGTAAGTGTACCTCAGTTCCAGCTTGTGAGGAACACCAGGGACCCTTCCAGAAAGGGAAATATTCTCAGTACGGCTCAAAGACAAGCAAAGAAAGTGGAGTTAGAGCAGCGACTAGACCCAGGCATGAAGAACTGAAATATTGATTCACTCAGAGAAAGGTGCAGAAGGGCAAACATTCACCTAGTAGGATGGACAGGAAGAAAAGGCAAGAACCTTGACCTGAAGGGACTTTGGGGTTATCAGATACCGAGAGAGATATTTGTCCAATGAGCAATGGAAAGCTGCTGAAAGAATTTAAAGTTAGTAAGTGGCATGGTAGGATTTGCTGTTTAGAAAGATTATTCTAAAGCAAACAATTTCTATGCCATTTAGAGATGGAAGACTTTATAGTGCACATTCCAAGTTAAATATTCTTTCTCCCTCAAATCATTGGAAATATGCTCCAATCATATTCACAGAAGTGGTTTTCAGATACAATATTGTCTCATGATGTTTACATTGAAAGGTTAATTGTTTTTCAAGACCAGAGTAAGAACTATGCTTCACTTGCTCTCTGGTAACACTGTGTGCTTCTGTGCTTCGTGTCTTGCCTTAGGACATGATAAGAAGATATCACAAAGATGGTTCATGATGTACATCAGTTTGACTTAAAGTTTCTCAACTTTATCATTAAGCAATTACTACACACATTCAGTAGAAAAGCTCATTTGAATTTTGATCTTATTCCACGTTAGCGATATGCATTGAGATACTCTCTTGTGATGCTGAGTAATGGCAAAAAGCCACACTTCCTAGTCAACCGTGCGATCACAAGGGTGAACAACTGACCCTCTACAGTATATTGTATTGGTAACTAGGTGTTTGGTAGGTTCAATATATTAAATGCACTTTCAGTTTTTGATGGGTTCATAGGAAAGAAAACTTCCTAAGTTAAGGAGCATTTGTAATTTAAAAAATTATAATGGAGTAGAGACGTTAGAGTACCTAGATGATTTATCTTGATACTATTATACAGTGTAAGAATTTGAGAAAGGGGAAGCTAAAGGAAGATCAGTACAGTCCAATACAAAAATAAAATAAGAAATAATGAACATTTGAGCCAGGGCAGTGGAAGTGGAAGTGGAAAATTCTACTTCTTAGCAAAGGAATGGGATGATGACAGAACGAAAAAGGCATCTACTTGGATTCTTGTGTTTCTTATCTGAGTGTCAAATACAAAGGAGCAGAAGAGGAAGAGCAGCATTATGGGTGTGAATGGAGCATGAGATGGTCTTTGGGGTGCTGATGTCATCAGCATATGGCACAGCCAAGTAGAATTATTTGAAGGAAATGATATATAATAATTTGGAATTTCGAGAAGTGTTGGGATATGGTTGAAAGAAATGTGTATGAGTTTAGTCATGAGGTAATTAAGGAAGAAGCTCACTGGGAAAGAATATAAACATTATTAAGAAATTATAAAAGAAGATTAAAGGTGCATGCTCAGGCATCGCGTGCCGGACAAGCACTACAGAGAACGCTAGGAAAATGGGATACTGAGTGGAAACTGATTCCGTAGATGTGAGCTGACGTCGTTCAATAATCAGGGCACAGTCAGATGCCTGTGTAGATGTCATCTATAGCGTAGGATTTGGGAAAATAGTGCAGTAATGGACTGGAGAGATGGCTCAGAGGTGAAGAGCTCTGGCTGCTCTTGCAGAGGACCTGAGTTTGGTTTCCAGAACCTCCATGTCAGCTAAAAACCATCTGTAACTTCAGTTCCAGGGGATCCAACGCCTTCTTCTAGTCTCTGTGGACCCTCCACGCACATGGTGCACATATACACGCAGGCAAAACACAAAGATACACGAGTAATTACAAAAGTTAGTTAGTATTATAATAGTGGGTTTTTAACTTTTTGCTCCCTACTTGACTTAAGAGACTACTGAACTAAAACACTAAAAACTCCATATTGTAACTTTGGTTGTATAAGTCTACATCTGAGGCCTCCATGATTTGAGATGCTTACGAACATAGATTTTTAGGGTTCTTTGTAAGCAATGCACTAGCCAGGCAATTTAGTGCTAACAGTAGATTAAATAAGTGGAGATGGAACAAAACTTCGCAGTACCGAAGCAGTTATTGAGGTAAAGCTAGTGTAGGTTAAAGAGTCATAAATTTTGATTATTAAATATGATCCCAAAGCAGTCATACAGAAATAGTTATAGAGTCTACATGGAAGGAAATAGGAAGGGAATTAAAAAGTTTCATGACCAAAAAGAAATCAATCAGACAATGAAAATACGGCTACAGGAAATGAGGAAGGAAAGGCCGGAAGATAAAGAAAACAAACAGCCCAATGACAGGTAAGTCTTTGATGATTACATTTTTGCTGTTTAGTTTAGAACTTACATGTAGACCACACTTGCTTAGATCTCACAGAGCTACAACTGCCTCTGCCTCTGAGCATGCGTGCTGGATTTAAAGGCATGCACCATAACGCCAGGTTCATTAGTATGTATTTTTAATGTGAATGATTCAACTTTCCAATCAAAGGACAGAAAAGCACAGGATGGATTTAAGAAAAAAAAAAAACCCGATTGAAATCTACAAATAAATTGAAAGTGAAAGAATAGGGGAAAATATTCCAAGTAAAAGATCAGAGGCGGCTGATAATACAGGATGAACTAAATTTCAGATCAAGAAAGTCTGCCAGGCAGGGCTGGAGAGGTAGCTCAGCAGTTAAGAGTGTGTACTGCTCTTGTAGAGGACCTGAGTTCGACTCCCAGCACCCACATCAGGTGGCCCCTCTCCATCTCTAATTACAGCTCAGGAGATCTGATGCCCTTTTCTCCCCTTTTGGGGCACCTACACCCCATGCACCTGTACATAAACAGACACACACACACAATTTTAAAATAAAACATTTCATAAGAATGAACTACATATAGTCAGACTTGGTAGCACATGCCTTTAATCCCAACACTCAGGAGACAGAGGCGTGCAAAGCTTTGTAAAATCAGGACCAGCTTGGTCTATATAGAAAGTTCCAGGCCAGTTGGGGCTACAAGAAGACCCCATCTCAAAATTCAAAACAAAAACAAACAACAAAAAAGAATCAACTTTATATACTAATGAAAGTTTGAGCACAAGAAGATATAGTAATTATAATTATTTACCTTCCTGATAAGCTTTAAAAAAAATTTTAAAACACAGATATAAAAATTCCAATAATATGTGGCTCTTTTAATATCTATTCTCAAGGGCACACAGAGCCAGATAGGACTTGAACAACACAATGAACCAGCTCAAGTCAACAAATATATACAGGACTTTTACTCAACATACATTGAAGGCACATTACTCTTAAGAGCATGAGACAATTTCCAGAAAAAAAAAATATGCTGGTGCATATAAATTATGTATTAGCGAATTTAAAAAATATTATCATATTAAGATCTCTGACCACAATAGGATGAAGTTAAAAATGTTTAACAGAAGGAAAACACTAATTTATGGAAATTGAATAGTCCTTTTTTCTTTTTCAGATCTAGAGATCAAGCTAGAGCTTCACACATAGACGCCTACACTCTAACTAGGCTGCACTCCCAGCCTAACAATACACTTTTGAACTACTAATAGATGAAAGAGGAAACTACAAGGAAAATAAGAAAATACTGAAAGAAATAGTAAAAATATGACATGTCAAAATTTATAGGATTCAGCAAAAGCATTGCAAAGAGGGAAATTTAGAATTATAATTGCACTAATAAACTAAGAAAGATTTTAAATAAACAAGCTAACTTTACAAATTAAAGAATTAGAATACAAACAAAAAAGAATACAAATTAAACTCAAATCAAACAGAATGAAAGAAAGAATGCATTTATACCTGGCATAACTGGAGTACCAAATAGAAAAGCAATAAGCTTACTACAGGAAGAGAAAACAAGAGCTCAATACACCTTATAAACATTAATGAGAAAACCTTCAACACTAGCATAGCAGATTGAGCAGAATATCATTAGGATTATACAGAATAACCAAATAAGATTTATCTTGCAATGAAAGAATAGTTCAACAGATAAAATCAATCCATAATAATAAAGAACATTAACAGAATGATTGGAGAAAAAAAGTCACATAGTCACTTCAGCTTATTCGGAAGAAATACTTGACAAAATTTCTTAATCTGTCATGAAAAAACAGCCATCAAGTGAAAAGAAGGTGCTTCAGATTGAACTGTATACCTCTTAGGATCTATGTACTGAAGTCCTACTCCAAATGGTATATTTGGTGCAGGGCACATTAAAGGCATTTTATTATGACATCCCAAACAGACTATCTAGACATAATAAAAGTCATACAAAACCCCACAGCAAACATGATATTGAAATGTGAAAAGCTGAAATTCCCCCCCCACAACCCAAAACAAAATAAAAATCCCCACTTTAAACCCTCTGCACAGCCTTAATCAGAATAATTAAGCAATAAAAAGACAATAGACATACATCCAAATGGGAAAGGAAGAATTAAAGAATATCTGTTAACAAATATATGATCTTATGTTTAGAAAACTCTGATGATTCCACAAGTCACACCACAGTAGAGATGGCGAGACCTCAGTTTTGTAGCACCTAACAAGAGGCATTGAAAACCGCTGGAAAGTTGTCTATTGAAAATGTTAACACAGCTTCTGTATGCTTACCCATGTTTTATACATTTTCTGCAATGGCCAAATATTTGATGGCCAAGAAGAGAAGCACCAGCGAATACAAAAAAAAAAGTAGGAATTCACCACACTCAGTAAGACCCTTTACATTTGTAAACTTTGACATAAGTTAAGAAAAGATGATTAGAACTGAATAAGTTAATGCACAGATATTTATTGTAAGAGAAACTGATACATACACAAGCACTCTCTGTCACACACACACACACATACACACATACACACACACACAAACCTGCACATTATTAGCACAGCCACTTTTCAAGAGCAGCTTAAACTGGCATTTTCACAATGCTGCCAGCCATCATTGGACAAGGTCGTTGTAAAGAGTAACAACAACACACCCATGAATGCTGTACGTGGGCCTGCACCACCAAGGAGCTAGGCCACAAAGTTGGGTCAAATTTAAACAATTTAGATGTCTCTAAGAATAAGTACACATGTCTTATTCCTGAATGGATAAAGTATCACCTGACCTGGTGGACATGAAAGAAAAAAATCCATCATTTTTACCCATTTCTTAAAGAGCACGTGACCTAAAATCATAGTTGCCATTGGGCAGTTTAAAAGATTTGGATGTCAAATTCCTGTGCATGAGTAAAGAGTAGCAGCCTAGGACAATTTCCAAATAGCATAGACCATGTTAAAAGGTATGTCATCCACATGTTCAGGCCTGGGCTCACAACCTACACATCCACAATAAATTTAACAGGCTTGTTTTAGCATATTTCCAAGACAGAGACACAGAGCAAAAGGTATGACTGGAAAAAGTAACAAAAAAATGAAGTGTAGAAAAGGATTTTAGTTCAAAATTCTTAGCATCTTTCTTGAGGAATGAGATTTCTGTGTACTAAACAAATAGTACTGGTCTTGTGTCTTACTGTATTGGGGTAAAAAAATACATCAGTTTTAGTAATGGCCCTTTGAATATTCCAGATGCTGTTCTGAGGACTTTGCCTACTGTAATTCATTTGTCCTGCTCCCTCACTCTACCAGGTAGTTACTGAGTTTATCTCACTTACAAGAAATGTATTAACTTGCCCAAGATCACCATCTGGTAGCCAGCAGAGCCAGAATCCATCCAACAAATATGGCTACAGCACCTGGGCTTTAATGAATGAACTGTGGTGACTCTGTCACCAATAAATTCACAACATAGCCTATTGTGCTGAGTGCTAAAATTATGACTCTCTTGTTCCATTGTACAATGCAGTAATACATTTTGAAACAATTTATTGAACCGTTTTATGTTTTCTGCAAGAAGTAACTTGAGGTATTTCGCCATGAGAAACGTATGTATACTTAGAGCCCACCCACTCTGAGGAGATAACTTCTGTATCATATTTATGAAGACTGTGAAAAGCACAAATAGCTATTTTGAAAGTTTTTTCAGTTCTCTAGCTTTTAAATTATACATAATGTGAAGATAAACCATCACATTCCAGGACTGTTTCAAAAAGAAAAAAGAAAATTGAAAGTAGTAAGGCTAAAACATTCTCCATTTCACTTGAGTTCCCCTCTTCATGATGATTTTAACATTTAGCATCACATTAAAATAAAACATTTCACTATGGAGTGGGGACATGCTCAGTTAGGGTAAGAACACTTGCTTGCAAGCATGAGAACCTGAGTTACAATCATCGGTCCTCATCAAAAAAACAGGTATAGCTGCACTTTCATGTACAAAGGCCACATACAAAGATATCACACATGACACACACATACATACACACACAATACACACACAGCACATACAATACACATACACAACACGCATACAAAAGCTACACACACAATATTTCATTAATCTGCAAGGCATGTTCAACAAGACTAAATCTTGCAATTTGAGGTCTTTGTAGTCACAGTCTCAATTGTTATAGTATAACATCAATAAACTTTGATGACTGATCACTTGCTTCTGATTTTATCTTAGACAATGTGATGCCAGTGAAACCCCTAAGAAGTGCACAAACAGATATACTAGTGTATAAACATTAGTATATCTATGTTCCCCGGGGGGTGTTTGCAAGAATCATAGTGCCAGACAGAAGGTACCTCCCTTTGTGTAGTTGGTAAGAGTGGTTCAAAGGATTCCCAATATAATGCAGGCTATTGCACAGCTCTTGGTTATTTCCCATAACTAGAAGATAATACACTACTGAAGACAGGATGTACTTGGGATACAGGACTTGGAGCAGTGGAGCAGGAACTGACCTGGAAGCCTTCTACCCTAAGTTTAGCTCCCATAATGCTAGATGATAACATGAAAGGGATAACTGTAACAACCGGAAGAGCACGCTACCTCTATTAATGCAGTAGTAGCACTATCATATGGGAAGTATTCAACAGCTATCTAATTGGACTTAAAACCTTCTCAGTGGGAGTGAGCTCATGGGTGGCCCTGTAAACTCAGTCAAATATACATGGTTAGAGGGGACATAAATGCTAAAGAAAATTCTATCTCTGTCATATCTCTAAAGAAATGAAATTTCTTACCATATGCTAAATATGGATCCTTATATCTACAGACAAACATAGAGTACTCCACTCATTGAAGAAGCTTCTTTTTTGCAACAGATGGAGATTACAGAAGAATTCCACAACTGGTCAGACACAGAGAATATACGTCTAAGAGATGCTAAGTCCTAGGTGACACATCTACACTTGAAACTCTACAACTAAGGTTCATGGAACACAGTTGAACAAGCAGTAGAGAGAAAATTAAAGCATCCCTCAACTCTCACCAGTGAAGCTTCCTTAAACAACATACGCTAGGCACACAGAAGGCCACATATTGGCCAAGTTTTAAAGAATAAGAAGACACTGTTGAATATGCATCCCTGGATAGCACTCCTGTATTGAAACTCATCCACCTATGGCTCAGGGATCATTGTAAGAGAGAGGGAAGAAAGACTGTAAGAGCCAGGGCTGGTTCATGAACTTACGGAAGCTACTGGTAGCTTGCACATGTGAAATTGTGGCAATGGTGCCATCGAACACAGGACCCACACCAACTCAAATTAAACAAGGGCCCAGAGTAGAGTGATAGCAATTGGTGGCAGGCCAGACCTAGACTGAGAACTATTGAAGTCTGATTACTACTGGGAAAGGGAGAGCATGCGTTACTTACAATCTCTAGATAGCCTCACCAAACCCAAGTGGATAAGTTTACACTAAAGGATATCTTGGCACAAATACTTGTCTGGACAGTCCTTAATAGGTATGGTAGAATGCAGGAGGGAATAAATATTGAGAGGGGTCCAAATTTGATTAAGAACTGATATATGAAATGTATAAAACTAAATAAACTTTTTTTAAAAATTACTTTCTCATTTAGTACATGAGACTTATTACATGTCAAGCAAGTAATATCCAGATGCAGCCTCAAAGAGAAAATTCCAGCTAGGTCATGAGTTTGGCACAGCTGTGGCATGCCACCTCATAACTTCTGCCCCATGATCCTTTAGCTGAGAATGTGCCTGAACTAATCCTATGTGGACATTAATATTCTTCAGAATCTGACTGATGTGTCATCTAAATAGATTTCTCTGCATCAGATACATATCCCCACTTCTTGCCCATACACAGTCTTTCAGTCTAAATTTCCTGAAGGAATTTTATATGTATTTACTTAAAATGCAGGCTGAATAAAAACACCTGTCCAGGCTTTGATAATAAATAACTTTCTTTGGTAGTGAAAAATCTTATTTTGACCGCTAAAAATGCCTTTTTGAGATTCTAAATATTTACTTAAATCACTCTTTTAACCCCTAAAATAGAAACGTTGCTCTTTATGAGACTCTAAATATTTATTTAAAAGATTTACCTAACCAATTGAATGACAGATTTGCCTTTTATAAATCATCAATGAAAGTAAACATCTGAATTCAATTATTTTGTATAGCAAAGTCCTGCTGAGTTTATTTAAACCCAAAAGTAAAAGCATTGATTTTTCAGTTTCAGTATAAAGTACAATCATTGCAAGTAACATTTATCTTCTCTATCAATTTGTGCGCATGCTGTGAATTAAATAAGAATAGTAGTCATTTTACATTACTGTAAAATCTCTCGATCAATTAGATTTTATAGCCACATAGTTAAATAGCCTTCATTATATGCTATCTCCTGCTTATGAACAAGGCAATACAGACAGAAAAATAAATCAGATTATTTTCTAGTAGACCATGTAAAATGTTCCTAAATACCAAGTGACTCTCTGATATTCTATCTTCAAAATTCATACGAAGTTTTGTAATTTATCTTTAAATCTGTTTGTGTTGCTGCTAAAAAGAAAAATCAAACAGAGATAATATGTGACAACATGCAAGGCTGCCACTTAAACATCATCTTGACATCCCTGGTAAAAGTCAATAATACTTCAAAGGCTACATTGAACCATTTCTATAAGGCCAGAGCAAGCCAAGTTGAAAGTAATATTCTCAGCAATTTCATTTGGATTATGTTTATCCGTGTTTACTTGCTTCTGGATGCTCAGGCATATTAATGCTTAAAAAAATTAATATTAGAGTGAGAAGCTATGCTAAAAAAACTTTGCCTAAGACATTAATTCCCTCTTATCTTTTGGAATGCACAGTCTGTAAATTTTACTGACATTGTAAATCAATCAAAAGTGCTTAGAATGCCAAATAAGTGTATGCTTTATAGTTAAGTGTACAATAATGGAAGAGATGAAAACCATTACCACAGCTCTGGTATTGATACGAACACTTATCTAATTACACAGCTCATCAGCCTCTGCTGACTGAAAAGGCAACAGCCAGGTGGAACATCTTGATTCACAATATCATTCTTCATTAGGAATATTCAAAGTTGTGTTATTAAATTTGAAAGTAGTAAGAGTCAAATATCATCTATTAAACCATCCAGAAAGACATACTTTTTCTTATTTTCCTCTTAGCCTTGTTTTGTGAGCAAAAACATTCTCAGTCAGAAAACATGAACATATTTGTGACAGAGTCACACTGCTCTGGGGTGAACTTCAGCAGCAGACTCTTTGACAGTTGCAATAATTTTGAGTCCTTCCTGTCAGTATAGTTTTTAATAAGCTCAGCTCAAAAACAATTGTGTAACCACTGGCACACCCAAGAGGGCACAGACCCTCTTCACAGAACAATTCATGAGAGCTTTCAAAAGTAAATGAAAGAAGTAAAATAAATGATCATTTTCCCAGATCTGCCATTTGTCAAGAACCAGAAACTATAAGGCTACACCCTCACTGTGAGTAATCGGCTACATATTTTATTTGAGCCTAATTTTAGCCTGGAGCTGGAATAAACAACCAGTTTTCTTTGTTAGAGTCAATCCTACAAGTCAGCAGTGAATGTCCCTCACTGCGGTGCAGATTTGATGTCTTCCAAGTCTGCACATTGAGTTACCAGATGGTCTTTCCTTATGGCATGGATTCTCAAGTTCCATGTTCAAATCCTCCATTACAGAACAACTTGTAGCACTCTGAAAGAAATCCCAGTATTCAGACATCCAGTATACCTGTCGTTAATATAGTATACTTTCTCAGAGAAATATTTATGTCAATAACTATCTGTGCTTGTGGCTTGCCACTGAGCCATGTAATCACAGAAGGACCATGCTTTCACACTCTTTTCATTTTTCTTGTATTTCTGTAAAATTTCACTTTTTCTCTTTCTATTAGCATGGATTTTGTAAAGCAATTTGAGTAAACAAAATAATGGGGAGACAAGATTGTTACTAAATACATGTTAGATGAGGTGTATTATGTATACAACATTTTACCACATCTAATCCTTGGCCTAACTCTCAAAGGTAATTTTTATTCTTAAATTAACATTAAAGATATCAAGCACAGACTGAGAAGATAGCTCAGCAGGGAAATTACTTGCCATGCAAGCCTGACAAACTGCCCCTGATCCCCTGAACCCCCATAAAAAGCCAAATAACATAAGGCACATCTGCAATATCAGCATATTTAGGCAAAATGGGTGATAGAGGCAGGAAAATCAACTGGAAGCTCCCAGGTCACCTCTCCTGGAATACATGACTCAGAGAGACCTGGACTCAACAAAGAAGAAGGCATGAACTGATTCCTAAAATGTTCTCTAGGGGCTAGAGAGATGGTTTAGCTGTTAAGAGCACTGACTGATCTTATGGAAAACCCGGGTTCAGTTTCCAACACCCACATGGCAGCTAACGAGCATCTATAACTGCAGTTCCAGGGGTTCTAATGGCCTCTTACAGTCTCCACGTGTTGCATGCACATGGTACACTTATGTACATGCAAGGAAAACACTCATATATATATAAAAGAAATAAATAAACAATTTTTTAAAGTTCTCTGGCCTCCATATGGACTCCCATACAAATAAATAAATCGATAGATAGTGTCAAACAAGAATTAAGAGGATTCAGACACTTGCCCAGATCATGCATTCATTGCTGATGGAGTCAAATGTGAATCACCTATGAGCTTCAGACAGTTTATATTTTAATTTCAGGCTCCATGCAACTTAAAATAATTTTCCTGTCTTTACAAGCCAGGCCTTCCTTTTTGTGGTGATCTTCTGCTTTGATACTCTAGGTTTTCCTCCGATCCCTCTCCCTTGCCTCACTCTTAGAAGCAGTGTAGCCAAAAATGGTCGTTTGTTGCTCTGGTGGAAATTTTTGTTCAATTATTTTATTACCACTACATCGGTTATGTAAAAAGGATTTATCAGTGTCTGTGCCAAGGCATGGCAACTTAAAATTGCTGTTCCTCAAGTCATATTTTAGACTAATATTTAATATCATCTTTAGGACTCAGAGCCAGGAATGGAAGGCAGGCTTAGCTTCAAGTCTGCAGTCATGCGCAATTTGGCACATAAGTGAAACAGAGAACACTCTTAGAAATTAAATTAAATTTGAACATTCAAGCAAACTCAATAAACTAGAGAGAAACGAAGAAATTCAATAAAATTGTTTGTTTGTTTGTTTGTTAGTGTTGGGGATTGAACCATGGCTTCATGCATGCAAGGAAAACACTCTCAACTATATACCTAGCCCTCAATAAACTATTTCTAATCTTAATATAGTACTGAAAGTTCTAGCTAGTGTAATAATTTAATTTGTCTTTTATAAAGTAGTTCTTTGTTCCACATAAATTTTATAAATCAATCATCAAAAACTTCATATTATTCAACATGTAAAGTTTTTTCTAGATATTGGTGTTAAAGCAACAAAGTGAACTAAGACATATTTTGTGGATACCTTGTTCTTTTATACATAAATAACTACATCATTAGAAAATTGGGAAGCTCCTTTCTTCCTTTTAAAGTTCTCTGACTTTGAATAGATGTTAATTTGACTTCTGGTTCTGGAGACTGGTAGGTCTGGAAGTTACATGGCACCAGTCTTTTCTTGGCTCTGGTGGAGCCTGCTTGCTGAGTTATAAAATGGCAGAAGCATCATAGGGTGCAAAAAGGCAGGTGCGTCAGCTTGGTCTCTCTTCTTGTCAGGGCACAAAGACTGTCTTGGAGGTCCCGACCTCTTATCCTCCTGTTATCACAATTATCTTCCAGTTACCTATATCTAAATCCAATAACATGAATTTAGGGATTACATTCCAAGATAGGAACTTTTAGAAGAAACATAATAACCACAGTAATTGTTTAGAATTTATAAGTGAACTCAGCAAAGCTTCAGAATGCAACATAAATATACAAAAATCTTGGAGCTGGAGAGATGTCTCAGTGGTTAAGGGTACTGGCTGCTCTTGCAGGTTTGATTCCGAGCTAACAATCATTCTTAACTCTAGTTCCAAGGAATTTGACACCCTCTTTTGTCCTCCACAGGCATTGCATGACATGGGTGCACTTACACACATGCAATCAATACACTCATACACATAAAAAATAAAAATAAATATTTTTAAAATATACAAAAAATGTATCAATAATATGTACATTGTTTAGAATTTAAACTTCTGTTTACAGTTATTTTAAATTTAATTTACTATTATTGTTAGTGTGTGGTCTACTATCCCCTCATATTATGCTTGGATTGCAAGATCATAGGTTAATATACAGCTTCTCCATGTACACTTGTCTGTGGGTATGCGTACATGAGTGCAGATAACCGTGGAGGCAGCATTTCCCTGGAGCTGGAGTTACAGGCAGTTGTGAGCCATCCAATCTGAGTGCTAGGAACCAAGCTCAGGTCCTCTGCAAAGGTATTACAATAATTTCAAATAATAATTTTGAACAATTTTAAAAGTTTTTGTATGTGTTTTCATGATATTATGTGGGCATGCATGTCACAGCCATGTGTGTGAAGGTCAGATGACAACTTCATCATATTGGTTTTCTCTTTCCAGTTTTATATGTGTTCTAGGGATAAAACTCAGGTTGTCGGGCTTCTTTGGCAAGTGTCTTTGCCTGCTGATCCATCTTGAAGGAGTGATAGGGATGGGAAAATGAGAGAGCAGAAGGAATAAACAAAATGAAGTGTGCATGAAGCAGCCACACGGAACCTATGATTTTGCAATCGAAGTATAATAACAGGATCGTAGAACACATGTGATATGAAAGAACAAGAGAGGTAACACTGGAAGCTAAAGGCTTCAGTGGGGATGGGGTAAAGGAAAGATAAAGGGCAGGTCAGCCAAAATAAGGACATATGAATAAGCCTTATGAAACTCCACTAGTTTGTGAACTACTTAAAAATATAACAACACAAAGGAGTTTGAACAGTGGTAGTCTGCATGGGTGAACAACGCTGCAATTTAATAACACAGGTTATTAAATAAAAATCTCAGTGTCAGGTACAGGATATAACTCAATGAATTATTGGTCAGGAAGAGTCTATGGGCATCCAAAATAACCTGGGCTATTCCCATAGCTCTTGATTTCTTATCATTGTTAGATGGTAAAATTCTTTTACTGGTCACTACTCACTTTGGATTTAAGAAACACAGAAATTAACAACTCTCTGTCTATGGCTTGTTTTCATAGTGCTGGATGCTATGCAAAATCCTTGGAGAGGGCTGGAGTGATACCTCAGTGATTGAGAATATGCATTGCTTTTGCAGATGAACCCAGTTTGGCTCCCAGCACTCAGGTAGGGTGGCTCACAACTGCCTGTAGCTCCAGCTCCAGGGAGAACCTGCTTCCATGGGCACCTTCACTCGTGTATGCACACAGATACACACACGCATACACATAAGCTAAAATAATAAAAATAAAAATGCTGGAGTATCAGGCTCCGGCGCCAGCGGCAAAGCCTAACCTAACCCGAGTCTGTTCGGCGAGGGGCTGAGGAATGAGACACAGAGACAAAGACACACACACACCAATGTCGACAATAGAAAAGCAGCTTTTTTTTCATTAAGCCAGGGTGCTCATATATGTACACCCAGCGGGGAAGGTATGGAAAAGTACTGAGTTTTTTCATAAATCAGAAGTTCAGGGTCTCACGAAGGGGCTGTGCACAGGATGTGTCTCGAACCGTTGGTACAGGGGAGTTGAGGTTAGCCTTAAGGGCCAGGGTGTTTTTCTCAGAAATTGCAGCTGACAAGATCTGGCTGGCTCTTGGCTAAGAGCCTAGCCCTAAGAGAAAAGGGCATGCAGGGGGGCCAGAGCCCTACACTGGAGCTAAAAAGAAACCAATGGTCTTCTTCAGTGCTGGATCCTGCGTGCTACCACACCAACCTGCCAGGCAAGATGTACCCACTGGTGCAATAGTGGCAAGACTGTTTATGGGGTCAACCAACATCTGCTTTCTTGATCGGATTTGAAGCCTGTTCCACAAGAAGGAATGTGTGTCCAGTACTGAAACAGGATCTAAAACCATGGCTAAGGAAGTCATAGACCCAAGGGGTAGCCTTTAATGTTGTTTAGTTAAATAGCCATGCTGTCAGACTGCTATCTTAATATTTATGCTTGTATGCATAGAATAATTCTGCTCTTAGCCTTGGTCAGAGAAGCTTCTTATCTCAGTGGCTTCTTATCTCTAATGCAGAGACTCATAACAGGTCACTGTTCTGAGAAAAAGTGACTGTCAGTGCTCAGCTGGAGATGAGTTACCTAAAGGACTGCCCATCCCCACCAAGGCTCAGAGAACAGTGTGGAAGGAGGGGTGGAAACAATGCAAGAGCAGGAGGATGGGGAGGAACGCTGTGTGGTGGACATGACACGGCCATTGCATACACACATTCACAGCCAGTGTGGTTACCTGCACAAGACACACCCAAGATCGAACCAGTCAGCATTCCAACATGGACAGTGGAGGAATTTTTGAGTCCCTATCCCCAGCTGAGGGGTTAATGGCAGTTAATGGCTGCTAGGGGAAGAAAAGACACTTTCCTGAAGGGGGTGCTAATGCCAGGTGGCTCATGGTGCAACGATAGCCTTACGCCCACGCGCGCATGAGCAGCACTAATTGAACTCAGTGGGCCACAAACATTATAATTAAAGGGGGCATGAAGCTAAAAGGAGGATATACAGGAGGCTGCAGGGAAGGATGTGGGAGTGAGGCTAGATATGTTCAGGATATATTAATTCTTTATATATAAGAATAATCAGCCTATGAGAGCATGTCTTAGTTCTGGATGATATAAATAGCAGACTTTCAGTTTATGAACAAAAAAAGGTATATTTCTTTCTAGAAGTCTGGTATCAGAGTGCAGTCAGGTTCTGGGGATGACATTCTTAGAGAACAGACTGCCATCTTCTTAATGTACCCTGGCATGTCAGAAAGAGAATGAGAGGAAGCTCTCTGGAGTCCCTGCTGTGGGGATACTGATCCAGTTCCTGAAGACAGAGACTCTTCAAGCACAGTCACATTGGGGTTTAGGATCTCAACATCTGAATCTAGGCAGTGCCGAGATTGTTCTGCTTATGGGAGAGAGAATGCATTCAAGCCCCTGACCCTGTGATTCTGAATGGAAGGGACAAAGTGTAGTGGGGTCAGCCTTGGTGGAGTGTAAGGTGAGGAGACAGGATGAGAATAAAAGGGAGAAAGTGTGGCTAGATTAGACACAAAGGACTCAGCTGTGAGCATATTCAATATTAGAAGACAGGAGAATGGAACCAAGACACAGAAATAATGAATAAATAAATAAATAAATAAATATCATATACACATACACCTGTGATCCATGAAAGTATGATTGTTTTGTGCTGTGAAGATATAACCCATAAATGTACATCTCTAACTTGTTTTCTTAATACCTGAGTTTTTCTAGTTCTAAGATATTGGTAGCCTGTTTAATTACATAACAAATGATGACTCTTGAACTACTTGATGTCTAATCAAATTCTATAAACAGAAGAATTAAGAAGTTCCCACTTTTATTAACTAGTATTAAAATACTCCCGTATATCTTCTGATTGTGTCCCAGGAATGGACTGGTAAATATATACATCACAGTCTGTCCCGATTTAAATCTAGCTGAGTATTATAACCGCTGATAGAAGGTTGCCAGATCTCAGTTCCCATGGGGGGTGGTAAGAAACAAAATAAACCTTTGTAAAATTATTTGTATAAAACTTACAACGTGAGATGGGTCACAAGCCAGAGTATGGACAATATCACCATCCATCAGAAAACTTCTTAATAAAGCAAAAATAGAAGCCTTTTGGCACAAAATCAAAGGCTACATTTTGCAATGAAGAATAATCAAGCCTTTAAATTTAAAATGCCCACCCTGAAAACTCCCCTCTTAACAGGCTTCTTTGTTTCTTTAACTTTTCATAAAAACTGAAAGTATTACCTCAACAAAAATCCCTCTGTGATATTTATTACTTTGTCATGTGATAAAAACAATTTCATACAGATCAGGGAAGGAACAATGAACATGTTTAAGATGTAGTTTAAAAGGAATTGAAGCAATCCTCATTTTCTGTAAACTCCCAAGTGCTCAAATGTTTTTAGAAGATGTATAAAACTTAAATTCTGCCTTTAAACTTGAGAATCTGAGAAAAATCAAGAGACAGTTTTGAATCTCACACCATACTGCTCACTTTGTTTTAAATCCCTAAAAGACAAGTTGTCCAAAACAAAGAACAAATTCATCTTCAAACTCAAGTAATAATACCCCCAATATTTCTAGAGACATCAATAGATCAGTCTACTCCAGTTCTATGACTGACAATATTAATTTTTAAATTTCTTCTTTTTTTGTCTGCTTCCTCTTTCATCTAACCAAATACTATTTATGAAACCATTTCTTTACAGTAGAGCTCTGCATTAGAAACATTCTTTGTAAAAAAAAATGAGCTCCTTTCTCTTCCGTACATAAAAATGACATTATGTAGACTGAGGACAGCAAAGTCACCTGAGGTTAAGAGATCCTGCTTCCAGATGACAAAGCATGCAAAGTCCCTCACACAAGGTCGATTTACTATTTAAGGGGGACACAGACAAATGAATAATTTTTATGAAATACAATAATTTCTGAAAGGAAAATGAATGATAGAGAATACTAAGTATTGGAAAAGTTGTGGAATTTTAATCAGGCGCTTTTGTGCCCAGAAAGGGCACACTGAGGGGTTGATGTGCCAGCTAAGATCTGAAGAAAGCCTAAACAAATATTAATTATTGCAGCTAACTTCTCATCTTGCAGGACATCACACCAAAAGCCCATTGGGATACATACCCAAGGAATACACAAACACACACACACACACACACACACACACACACACACACACACGCCACCCAGGGGAGGCTCCTTACATGGAGACAGACAGAAATAGAAAGGATTCTTGTAAAATTATTTTATTTTTAAATTTCACTTATTAGTATAATCTTTTGATAGCCTAGACTTTCATAGAAGAATATTATTGAAACACCTTTTTTCTTGAATAGTCAAGGCCTCATCTTAAGTCCTCCCACAGATACTGAATTCTGAACCCAGAGAGCAGAATTTCCTTCAGGAAAAGCAAGGTAAGTACCTGAAGGTGACGTAAGACAAGAGGTTCAAGTGGTTTATAGTTTCTTTCTTTTTATATCTTTTAAAGATTTATTTAATTTTATGTGTATGAGTGTTTTTTCTACATGTATGAATGTGTACCACATACATGCTTGGTGACTGCAGAGCCTGAAGTGCGTGTCAGGCCCCTTGGAACTGAGTTACAGGTGGTAGTTAACTGCCATGTGGGTGTTGGGAATGGAACCCAGTGCTCTTAGCTACTGACCCATCTTTCCAACCTCTCCTGTCACTTTTTATAGACTCCAGAAATGAAAATAAATATTAACGATAAGAAAGGCAAAACAGACGAATTTATATTTCCTCAAGCAAATTACCAACAATTGCAAAGCATGGCATTTTATATGACACAGAGATATCCTTGTATCTGAAAGAAATTTAGAAAGTACTTTCTATTTAGCTCAGAGTTGGACATTTGTGCGTGGACCATCTCTCTAGTACAGGAAGGCCATGGGAACCATAAAAAAAAGCTTTTACTTTTTAGCTTTGGACCTAATTATCTAAACTACAAATTATGTGCCAATTATTTTAACATGGTACAAATACCTAGATAAGTACACTATAAATTGAGTTCCACCACCAGCCCCACCATGATACAAATATCTTAATAAAAATGGAATGTTTCTCAGATAGCTGAATATGTAGTCTGCCTGACATAACCTTGTGAAGACTTTTGTTTAGATAATAAGCTTAGCTATATTTTTAATGTGCTTGCTAAGTGGTCATTAATAATCTGAACTAAAACTAAAATTATCTTCCTTTCTACTTTTTAAGGTGTCTGGAAAATTTACATAAAAAAGATGGAAATAAAGGCTATTGCACACATGTTTCCACCTAGGACATTTTCCCCTGGTTAATATATATTCCTGTGCAGTGTTGGGGGAGCGGTCCTTTCATCTCTGTCAAATCTTTGATCTTCAGATATAGGAAACATGAGAGATGAAGGCACTGAAAGGAACGCTCATATGATTGTCTCTTTTTTTGAAGATGATTAACTGTTATAGCTCCCTACCTCTCTGATATAGGTCCTTGAGCCCTTTTGTAAAATGTAATTTTAAGAATATATATTTTTACTCTCCTCCCGCACTGGGTCCCCCTTCTCGCCCAGGGCCCGGGCCTGATTCTGCTCTTTCTGCCCCAGGTGTCTGGACTAGCTTCCTGACCCAGACCAGCTTAATCCTCTAGATAGTTTGTAAAACCCTCCACAGGCTGTCCCCACCTCCGCCTTGCCCTGGCCTCCTGATCTGCCTGCCTCAGAACTGCCGATCACCCGGATAAGGCAGATCCTGCCCACAGTGCCGATTCCGCCGCAGCCCGAGCCACTCTCTCCCAGCACTGGCCCCCACTTCCAGCCTTGGACCTAGATATGTTCTTGATTTTTCTGCACCAGATCTCTGGACTACCTTCTTAGTCCAGACCAGCCTGCTACGACCCGATCCACTGCATTCAGACCAGCTCAATTCGCAACCTAGTTTGTCAATTCCTCCACAGGCTGTCCCCCACCCCACCTGGCCCTTGTCCTCCTGATCTGCCTGCCTCAGAACTGCCTATCGCCCCAGTAAGGCAGATCTGGCCCATTGCACCTTGATGCCCCTCCAGCTCTGCTCTCGGGTCCCCATTCTAACTTTGGGTCCAGGCCGACTCTTTTTACCCCAAATCTCTGGAGTACCCTCTGAGATCAGACTCTCCAACTGGATCCTGATCTCCTACACCAAAACTAGATCAGTTCTCCAGCTTCATTTGTTAAGTCCTCCATAGGCTCCACCTTTGTCTTGCCTAGGTTCCCCTCCTGATCTGCCTACTACAGACACACTCACTGCCCACGACCAGCCTACGACCCTGTGAGAGTCTGAAGCACATACCAAGGAACTGTTCATACCTGAGCAAAAAGCAACTAAGCTACATCAACAATATAAAGAGAACCAAATTTTAACGAAGCAAAGGCAGAGTAGAATTTCATATCAGAAACACAACCAACAAAAGACATCCAAATGCCCAAGCAACAATGCAAGAACCCAAATAATATGAAAAACCAAGAGAATATCCTCAACAAACCCCAGTAGTTCTACAGAAATGTGCTACAACGAGAATCACCTTAAGGAGCCTTACAACGAAGAATTTAAAGGAACAATCATAAACATGGTCAAAGAACATAAAGAAAACATAGACAACTCAAAAAAACTCAAAGAGGATAGGCATAAACTCTTGAATGAAGATCAAGAAAATGCAAATATGCAGTTGAATGAAATAACAAAAGCACTTCAGGTCTTGAACAGTGAATTCACAAAAAAAGAGAAATATTGAAGAAAACCCAAGGCCAAAATAAAAATGGAACTGAAAAGCTCAGTAACTAAATGTGAACCAATAGGAGAGTGTCTCACAGCTCATTCTACTCAGCAGCCCATGACCACATACTGCAGCACAAAACAAACCTCAACAAATACCTAAAAATTGCAGTAATTTGATCAGACCACAGTGCAATGAAGCTTTTAATCAGTAGCAAAGGCTGCTCTAGTAACTAAACGAACTCATGGAGATTAAACACTCCTGAAGGTCGAATGGGTCAAAGAAGAAATTAAGATAAAAAAGTATCCATGAACCTAAGTGAAAAAATAACACAACAAAACTTCTGGGACACTTTAAAATCAGTCATAAGAGGGAAGCTTATAGCTCTAAGCAACTGCATTAAAAAATCAGAAAGAGCACATATAAATGACTTAACATTAAAACACAAGACTCTGGATAGGCAAGAAAAAACAAATCCCAAACTACAGATGAGAAGAAATAACAAAAATCAGAGCATAAATTAATGAAATAGAAACAAAGAATCAATGAATCTAAGAACTGGTTCTTTGAAAAAATTAAACAAGATAGATGGACACTTAGTCCAGTTTACCAAAACAAAGATGGAGTAAATCCAAATTTAAACAATTAAAAATGAAATGGAGAACATCACAGAGACACCAAAAACATTCAGAATATTATGAGTGAATACTTTTAAAACTTTTACTCTATTAAATTTGAAAATCTAAATGAAATGTATGAATTTTTCAATTCATGGAAACCTCCAAAGTTAAACCAAAAAAAAAGAGATCAACAGCTTAAACAGACCCATTAACAAGTACAGAAATTGAGACAGTAATACAAAACCTCCCAATTAAAATAACTCCAGGTCCAGACAGATTCACAGCAGAATTCTACTAGACATTGAAAGAAATCTACTACCAATATTTCTTAAATTATTCAAGAAGATAGAAATAGAGGGAGAACTTCCAAAGTCCTTCTATGAAGCCAACATCACTCTAATACCACAACCAGGTACAGATTCAACCAAAAAAGAAACTATAGATCCATATCTTTAATAAACTTGGATGCAAAAATTCTCAACAAAATACTTGAAAACCACATACAGATACACATCAAAAAGATCATCCACCATAATCAAGTTAGTTTTATTCCAAACATGCAGGGTTCAATATACGTAATTCAATACAAGTAATAAATTATATAAATGGACTTACAGAAAAAAAAAAACTAAACACATGGTTATCTCAATAGTTTCAGAAAAAGTCTTTGACAAAATCCAGCATGCATTCATGCTAAAAGTCCTAGAGGGAACTGAACTGTAGGGAACATACCTCTACATAATGAAAGCTACATACAACAAACCCACAACCAACATAATTCCAAATAGAGAAAAACTGGAAACATTCCCATTAAAACCATGTACCAGACAGGGCTGTCCACTATCCCCACTCCTTTTCAATATAGTGCTTGAAACTCTTGCAAGAGCAATAAGACAAAAAATGGAAATTAAAGGAGTACTAATTGGAAAAGAAGAAGTCAAACCATCACTATTTGCAGAGAATATTATATTATACATAAGAGATCCCCAAAATTCCACAAGAAAACTCTTAGAAATGATTAATGCTTTCAGCAAAGTGGCAGATTACAAAATCAACTTACAGAAATCAGTATCCTTTCTGTATACCAATAATAAGCAATCAGAAAATCATGGAAACCTCCCATTCACAAAAATAAACTCTCTAGTAATAAACCTGACCAAAGACATTAAAGATCTCTACAATGAAAATTTTAAATCATTAATGAAAGACAGAGGAAGACACCAGGAAATGGAACAACCTCTGTGCTCATGGATTAGTAGCATTAATATTGTGAAAATGACCATTTTACCATAAACAATCTATAGATTCAGTACAGTACCAATCAAAATCCCCATGACACTCTTCACAGAGCTAGAAAAAAAAAATCTAAAATTCACATGGAATCACAAAAGATCCTGGATAAAGCAATCTGGATCATCATAATAGATCTCAAACTATATTAGAGAGCTCTAGTCACAAAAACATCATAATACTGACACAAAAACAGACATATAGATCAATGGAACACAATAGAATACTCAAAGATGACTATGCATGCAATTTCTGCCACCTGAGTTTTGACAAAAAGTGTTAAAACACACAGTGGAGCAAGACAGCCTCTTTGACAAACAGCGTGGGCAAAACTGGATCTCCAACCTGTAGAAGAATGAAATTGAACCCTTATGTTTCATCCTGCACAAAAGTCAACTCCAAATGGATCAACGACCCTAATATGAAGCCAGAAACTCTGAAACTGTTAGGAGAAAACATAGGCAGTACCCTACCAGATATAGGTGTAGGAAAGGACTTTCTAAGTTGGACATCAGTTGCTTAGGCATTAAGGTCAACAATCAACAAGTGGATCCTCATTTAACTAAAACACTTCTGTACAGCAAAAGAAACAGCCAAGGCAGTGAAGAGGAAAACCACTGAGTGGAAGAAAATCTTCCACACATCTGACAGAGGATTAATATTCAAAATATACAAGGAACTCAAAAAACAAAGAAATAAGGGAATTAACGGCCTGGTAAGAAGATGGGCTATGAACCAGAACAGAGAGTTCTCAAACGAAAATATAAAAATGGCTAAGAAACACATTAAAAAGTGCTCAACATCTTACGTAATTAGAGAAATGTAGCTAAAAACACTTTAAGATTTAACATTACCCCAATCAGACTGGTTAAGATAAAGAGAACAAAATACACCAAATGCTGGAAAGGAGGTGGAGGAAGAAGAATGGTCATTCACTGCTGGTGGGAACACAAATTCATTCAACCACTACGGAAGGCAGTGTGAAGAACTCTTTAAAAATTAAAAATGAATCTATCATTTGGTCTTGTTATAATACTCCTTGGCATATACACAAAGGACTCATCCTACTGTAGAGATACCTGTACCACCATGTTTGTTGCTGATCTGAGAAATGGAAACAACCTAAATGTCCCTCAGTTGACAGACAGATAATGGAAATGTGGTACATTGATACAGCAGAGCTCTACTTACTGGTAAAGAAAGATAAAATTATGAAATTTGGAGGTAAATGAATGAAACTAGAAACTGTTACTCTAAGTGAAGTAACACAGACTCAGAAAAGCAAACGACATATCCTCATTTGTGAGTATTAGCACCAATCCCTTATATGTGAGTATATAACCTGATGTAATAACAAGAGCTAGGGAAATGGAAAAGAAACACAAAGATAAGGGGAAAGAACGAGCCTGAGAAAGGGGGATAATAGAGAACAGATGTTACCAAGGGGGAAATGCAGGGAATGGGAGCATTCAACTGGGACAAGAGATGAGGCGGACATACAAGGAACCAAGAGCACAAAGGGGAAGAATGAACTCAAGAGGGGGAAAAATAGGAGATAGGTATTTTAAAGGGACATGGGAGTACTTAAACCGGGGAGGGATGAGGGGGAGGGAGGTTACACAGGGAGAGAGAGGAGAGCTAAATAATGCTTATGTGGAGCTGAAAAACATTAGTTCAAAAAGACAAATATCTGAACATGAGTGCACGTGTATACTTAAAGACTGTACAACAGGAAACAGTGCCAGACAGGAGAAACTTCCCTTCAAGTTCTTGGTCAGCGTAGTTCAAGAGACTCCCAGAAAAACGCAAGTATTGCCATAGCCCGTGATTGCCTCCCAGAACTTGAAGGTAACACCTATTGCTGACGTGAGGACATACTTTGGACACAGGATTGGAGCAATGGAGCTGGAACTGACCTGGAAGCCTTCTCCATGAAGACTAGCTCTCATAGTTGTAGAGGAAACTATGAGAGCTGCAAAGGGAAAAAAATCAGTCAGTGGTTCAGCCTCAACTTTAAAACCTAATAACCACAATAACCAATAATCTATATGGGTACAGTAGTGACATGTTTTTAAAAAATATATTATTTTTATTTTAGTATGTGAGTGTATTGCCCACATGTGTGTAAGTGCACCCATGTTTTGCAGTACCCATGGAAGTCAGAAGAGGTGTTAGAACCCCTGGAACTGGACTTACAGACAGTTGTTGGCTGCTATATGGGTGCTGGGAATGGAAACTGGGTCCCCTGCAAGAGCAATCAGTACTCTTAATCGCTGAACCATCTTTCCAGCCCCAGTAGTGCCACTTTTATCTTGGGAGGAACCAAAGCAGTCTAATTGGACTTAACACCTGTTCAATGAGGGGGAACTCATGGGTTGCACTGTAAATACAGCCAGATAGACATGGCTGGAGAGGTTATAGATTCTAGAGAAAACCCTATCTCTGGTATTTCTCTAGAAAAATGAAATTTCTTACTGTATGCTAATTATATTTACAGACAACTGTACTGTACACCACTCATAAAAGAAGCTTCTTCTTGAATCATATGGAGATTATTACAGAGTTCCACAACTGGTCACACACAGAGAATACACGTTTGAGAGATGTCCAGCCCTCGGTGACACATCTATGATACAAGATCTTTACCTAAAGCTCATGGAGCATGACAGAGCAAGGAGTACAGACACTACTGATACACACCTCAGCTCTCATCAGTGCAACAGAGTGTGGTGCACACAGAAGCCCACAGCTGGCTAGATTTTAGAGAATAAGACTGTAGAGTGTGTGTCCCTGGATAGGATGCCTATATTGAACTTCACCCACCCATGACTCAATGATCATAAGATTGTAGGAGCCAGGGTTGTTGTGTGAACATAAGGAAACAGGCTTTCAGGCCACTGGGAACTTGCTTATATGAACTTGCAACAACGGTGACAGCATGCACAAGACCCACAAGCCGACTCAATCAGACAAAAATCTCAGCATAGAACCAGGGAAATGGGCAGCAGGCCCCATCTCCAGCTGAGGAACTATTGGCAACTGATTGCTGCTGTGGGAGGGAGAGTAAATCCTCCTTAAGGGAATGACTGTAGATAGGCTGACTAGACTTCAGTGTATGAACTTGCGGGACATCTGGGTAGAACTACTTGACCAGAGAGGATTCAACATGCATGACAGAATGCATGGAATCCGCAATGAGAGTGTGGGAGATGCAGACGAGGGGAAGGCTCCAAATTTGATTAAGATCTATTGTATGAAATGCATAAAAATTTTTTTAAAAGAATATATTTTAGGGGCTGGAGAGATAGTTCAATGAGCACTTGCAGCCATTGCAGAGGTCCCAGGTTCACTTCCCAGCACCTGTATCACATGGCTCCAAACTTCCAGTAACCCCAGTTCCAGGGGATCTGATGCCTTCTGGACTCCTCAGGCACCTGCACACACATGTTACACATAAACTCATGCAGACTCACACATAAACAGGAAATAAAAATAATAAAGACATCTTAAAATGGAGTTTGGAATTTTATTTTATATTTAATTGACAAGTAACTGCATATATTAATAGAGCATAATGTTTTGATATATGTTCATGCTTTAATCAAATTAAATAATATTCAGCACGTAAGTTATCAAATTTTGTGTGTTGGAGACATTGATACCTTAAACGTCACTTTGGAATGTACACTGCATTTGCATTTCTATTTGCATTTTTGCTATGTATTAATCGTATAAATTAATGGGTTCATTGTGACGTTTCTCATACTGTGTGCCTTGTGGATTGATCTTTTCCATCCACCCTGTGATCGCTCTGCTACCTCCCCACATTCACAGTCCTTGAAACTCCTTAATTTATTTTTTGTTCTCTCCAGTTCCCTTCCCCATCTCTCCTGCCCACTGTTCCAGTTTGTACTTCGATGAGACTGACTTAGTGTTTGCCACATGTAAGCGGGAATGTGTGATAGTTGTTTTCCTGCATCTAGCTTCTTTCTTTCGCTCAGTGTAACGCTCTTTAGGGCCTTCTATGATGCTGCAAATGAGAAGATTTTATTATGCTTTATGAGCAGCATTCCAGTCTGGAAATATGAAACTTTTCTTCATCCATTTGCACACCAAGGGCCTTTGGTTATTCCCATATCTTGGACCTTCCAAATAGTGCTGAAGTAAATATAAGGTAGATGTCTCTTTTTCAGTATAAAGATTTTGCCTTGTTTGTAGTAAATGCCCAGCAGTGAAGCTGCTAATCCATCTAGTAGTTCTATTTTTAATTGTTTAGAAGTTTTCTTAGTGTTTTCCATAATGGCTTTACTGATTTATGTTGTCTCCAGCAGCTTATCAAGAATTTCTGTTTCTGCACATCGTTGCCAGCATGTCTTTGTTCTTGTTTTTTCATGATGGCTGCCTGGGGTAAGATGGTATCTCATTATAGTTTTGACTCAGTGAAACTGAGCATTTTTTCATGTGTTTGTTGGCCATTTGTATGTCTTCTTTGGAGGAATATCTGTCTAGTGTTTTGGGCCATTTGTTAATTGGAGTGTTACTTTGGCATTCATCTCTTGCAGTTTTTCCTGTGTTCTGGATATGGATTCTGTGTCAGCTGAACCATTTGCAAATACTTTTCCCACTTCATAGGTTATCCTCTAGGCCTGCTCATTCTCTTGTTTTCTTGGATGTTTCTTAGCTTGGTATGATCCCACTTATCTATGTTTACTTTTGTTGCCTTGTGCTTTGGGTACTTTCTAAAAAACTCTTAAGGTCTGGAAGTGTTTCACCTGTTTTCTTAGAGTAACTGCATTGTTCAGATTTAAGATGTAGGTCTTTGACCCATTTTGGGTTGATTTTTGCTTGTGGCAAAAGGATCTAGCTTCATCCTGCAGATAGATAGACAATCCAATTTTGACAACCTTTATTAAAGAGACTGTCTTTTCTTCACAGTACAGTCTTGACACCTTTCTCAAAATCAGTTGATGTTTGAATGTGAGTTGACTTCTAGGTTCTCTGTTTCATTGCCTGTGTGTTTATAAGCCAGTACCATACTGACTTAGTGACTATAGCACTGTAAATTCACCTAAAGCCAGGTATTCTGATACCTCTAGTCTTTGTGGGGGAGGCTATTTGATTTTTGTTTTGTTTTCTGAGGACTATTTTGGTTTATCTATCTTTTGTGGTTCTTTATGAATTTTGGAGATTTTTTTTTTCTGTTTCTATGAAGAAATAGATTTCTTTATTTCTTTGTGAAAGAATAGATTACAATACATGATTATCACACTCATCTTTCTGTCAGGGTCATTAAAGTTTATTCTTCCTTTCTAACTGAAATGTTGTGCCCTTTGATCCACAGCTTCCCTTTTCTAACCCACCCTCCTCTAGCCTCCGTCAACCACCATTCTAGTCTCTCCTTCTGTGAATTTGACTTGTTTTAGATTCCACACATGTGAGATGCTAAGATCTTTGTTGTTCTGGTACTGGCTTATTTCCTGTAGTGTAATGTCCTAAAGGACAGTCACCCAGATTGTTGTAAACCAGGACAGTCACCCAGATTGTTGTAAACCAGGACAATCATCTAGATTGTTGTAAACCAGCAGAACGTCCTTCTTTATAAAGATTTAACAGCATCACATTGTCTTCAGATATACCATAGTTTCTTTATTTGTTCATCTGTTGATGAACACTTACATTGTCTCCACATATTAACAACCAAGGAAATGAAGAAAAGGGAACCCTTATTTGGTATTAGTGATAATGTTTTTCCACAATGAAAACATTATATAATTTCCACAAAAATCTAAAAATAGAACTACCAAATAATTCAGCAACCATACATTTAAGTACTTATCAAAGGAACTGAAAAAAATCCACCTATCCATGTCCACCATTTTTTTAACTTCATGTAATAATTTAAATTTGTTAAGCTCAAAATGCAGATAAGTAGGAATTAAATAATCTCAAATGAATTGAATGTAACACAAGTTTTCAAATATCTAATTTGAGAAACACCCCTGCAGCAAAATAAGTCTCTTTCCAGGGGGAGCAATGAAAGAGGAGGCAGAATGGTTGGGGGTTGAGTTCACACAGAGGAGCAGCAGTGGTCTCTCAGGAGTCTCATCTCTGAAGTGGTGTTTCCTCCCTGTAGCTGTCTCCTGGTCCTCAGTTCTAAGCATCCTTTCATTTCAGTGAAGGGTCTGTGGTGATGTTTGTAAGGTTCTGTATTCAAGAGACTCATCAGACAAGAGACCAGAGAGTCCACTGGGAGCTAACAGGACCCGGTTTATTAATAGAAGACCACATGGGACTAGCTTCTCCGCACTCAGGAGACTAGCCCCCTCATCTTGGGGCTGGGGCCGGGCTGGCATGCCTGGCTCCAGATCGGGATGGAGAGAGAAGATGAGAGAGAGAGAGAGAAAGAGAGAGAGAGAGAGAAAGATGGGGGAAGACCTGCTCAGGACAGATGCGAACAGCTAGCTCTCTAGGAGAGTGAGTCATTAGCCCCATCTGGTCAGTAGGTGGGAAGCTTATCTATTCAAGAACTTGTAAAAGTCAGTCACTTTTTTGTTGGTATTGTGAATTCTGGTTGTTTGGCTGGAGTTGCCAAGGTGTCTGTTGGGAGGAGGGAGGGTCTTTCAGTCACATCTTACAATGTCCATACAGACATGCTCGGGAAGTTTCAGCAGAATCATGAGACTTGCCAGTTTTAATAATCCCCCACCACAATTTCTATTTCTAAACTCAGAAAGGGCTGGAAAGGCCCTCCTCAGCTTCTGTCAGCAGGTAACAAGCTCTATTCTTGTCAGAAAAGGGAATCTGCTTCAAGCTCATTCTGTTGGTGAAGAAAATCTAGAAAAGATTAGGTTTAGACATTCTCCTTTCTCCCAAGATTTTTCTCAAGTACTTTGACTAGAAGCAGCTGGGAAAGGAGATAGTAAGCTTCAAATTACTGTTCTAGTCTCCATGGTCCAGTGGTGTTTACAGTTACAGATGGTGGGAAAGATCAACACATCACATTCTTGTCTTCTCTTGGTTCTCCTAAGGATTATCTAAGGATTACCAAGAAGGATTAGTGCAGAAAAAAAAAAAAAATCATCAGAATTTCTTTAAAAGTAACATGCGCAAAAGTTTTCAATTAGACCCAAACTGTTACTCATCTGCTCCTGGGTTTGCTTTCCTTTGGAATCTTAATTGTAAACAGAGTTCCTTAGTAATACTAAGGTAACCCTGTAATTAAGGAAGCACATGAAAGGATCTGGAAAATGCTGGAACATTCTGGAAAAAAAAATATGTGCAAATGGGAATGTTTCATCTGTATATAGGAAATTAGTTTTGAAATTTACTCAGTAAAAGCAGTTGTGGTTTTTCCCTCTACAACAGATGAAATTTGCTTAGGTATCAAAATGTACTCCTCATTAAGATAAAAAGAAAAAATTGTCTTCAAGTTTCTAGTTGACAATCTGTATTGGTCCTTTGTAAAATTCAGTTCTTCAAACAGAAAAGTATTTGGTCATAGATACAGATATGTATTTGTGGGGCAGGGTTCAAATAAGATCTCACCATGTAGCTGCAACTGGACTGGAAATCTCAATGTAGGTCAGGCTGGCCTTGAACTCTGCCTGCCTCTATTTCTTGAGTGCTGGGATTAAAGATGAATGCCTCCATGCCTGGACAATAACATTTTTTTAAACTTTTAAAACTGCACTTAGTATGTGTGTTGCACATGCACTCACAAGCCAAGGCTTTTGTGTGGAAGGTAAAAGACAACTTGCAGGAGTAGTGTCTCTTTTTCCACCATGTGGAGTCTGGGGATTGATCTCAGGTCATCAGGCTTGGCAGCAAGCACTTTACCCACTGAGCCATCTCACTGGTTCCCTGACAATGACAGTTCTTTAAATAAAGCTCTTAAAAACTTATATTTCTAAAGATTTTATTTAAATACCAGAAAAAAACATCACTGCCAAAAATATCAAACTATAAAAGGTAAATTAGTGGGAAGATACTTTATATATTTATAGGAAACTTTTCCTTAAGATTTGTGATTCATTGAAGACATTGATATTTATGAGTTAGTATGAAGAGGTATGAATTGTATTTCACAGATTACAATCCAGAATGCTAAAGCAAACAGAGGCTTAATAACTGAAATGATCATTGGCAAGTTCTTCACACCTTGGAAACTGACATGAGGCCTTTGGCATTCTTAACAATATTGTATTCATTGCACAATGTGAGATTAATTTTGCGATGGATGAATCTTGGACTCAAATTATGTTTATAGAAACAATTCCTAGACTTGACCTTAAATGTTCATAGAGTAGGAAAAAATAGCCTTCTATTAGCCAAATATGGAGATGGCTAGGTGGGTGTGCTACTGACTTTACCTCAGACCCTACCAGAAGTGTTGCATCACCTTTCTCGAACGTAGGCTTCTGCCCACGTTAGTTATGTTTGGACAGCAAGACACTTTCTGGAATGAGAGAAGTACTAGCTCAACATTGAGCCTATGAGTTGAACTGCTTGACCTGCTTATCCAGGATACCAATAACAGCAACAAAAAGCCATGGTAACCACAGGTGTGTCTGGTAGATCCAAATATACATGTGTGGGCAGCTCTTCTGGGTACTGCTGAGATATGTGTCCTTCCCAGTCATCTGTTTAAACATAGAAAAAAGAAGACAGGAGTCAAGAAGGGGCCGAGTATAGAGTAGATAATGCAGATTGTCAGGTGACAGCTTTTTTACCCTGGGAAATTCTTTAAGTTAAACAAGAGGCCTGATGATGGATGAAGATAAGAAAGGCAACATAGCTCCCAGGAGAGACCCACACAATGCGGATTAGTCAGGCCATTCTACTGATGCCAGTGTAATCAAGCTGGCCATTCATCAGTCATGCAAAATAAAGTGTGCTGGTTATGTCCAAACAGCATGCACCTGTGCCCTACGCTGGAGTGTCTTCATAGGAAAAAATTGTAACCAGATCTGTTTTTTGCTCGTGCCAGCATAACTGAATCACAAAAAAATGCAATAGGAAATCAAAACTGTGATCTAAAGCTATTAATATGTTACAGGGTTATCTGTCCTGTGGAGTTTGATAGAGCTGTCTGTATTTTCCCAAAACCAGTTTCAGCCCAGTTTTCCCTTAGTGGGTTTGAAAGCACAAACAGAGCAAGCAGAGCTTTCTGTTGCTGTTGCTTCCAACTCTATTCCCACAAGTGGATTGAAGTTAGTGCTGCACAGTCCAAATTGCTAAGGAATTGGCAGATGCAGTATTGAAAGTCTGCAACTGTGTCCAACAATTCTGAAAGCAAGCAACACAGGAACCCTTTAAAAATTAAGACTGTAGACTGCTTTACTAGTATTGCAGAACCTGATGTGTAGGAGTAATTTTATTCAATCCTTTCTTTTTCTTTTTTAGATAAGGAAGCTGAGTGCCAGGCAGGTTGTTAAATTTGTCCAGGGACACACAATAAATATGCAGGAGAAGAGGTCCAAGCAACCCCATCTCTTGGCTTGAACACAGATGGGCCTCCATGAAGTTGTTGTTTTACTTCTTGATATGCTTAGTTATTATCATAATTCTTTTCTCTGTAACTATTACAAAGTTCATCTCACAGTTCACAACAGGAAGTGCAAAGAGGCCATGGGTTGTAGAGCTATAGAACTAGAAAAACTGACAAGCTGAAACAGAACCATGTACTAGATAGGGCAGCTTGGGAAACTATCTTATATCTGCTTTAGCTCTTTCTTTAGACCTGTAGACTGTGGTCTCCTTTACTTTCTAGAGTTTCTTTTGTCCTTGAGGAAATTAGAACCACATCGTTTGCTTTGCCAACCTAAATGCGTGTCAGGAAGCCTGAATTGTGATCATTTAGGCGAAACTATGTGATGAACTGTAAGGCACGTTGGGTACAGTCATTGCTACCGAGCGCCACTCAACAGATCTCTGGGTGGAGTTCTTGAATGGTAAGAAATAAGAGCACCAGTAGAGAGTGATGCTTACAACAAAACCGCCGGTTAGCAGCTGTGAACTTGATCCAAAGTGCTCCCCTGCCTAGGAGTGTCAACAACCTGAAGGACTAGCATGCCAAGGGCAGGACCTTGAGGCACTCAGAGCTTCTCACATGTGGAGTGAATCTTTACTTTGGGCAGAGGGAAAGCTGCAGAGATAACTGCTGCTAACTACATGCCCATCACTGCCCAAAGTACATAAGGCAGGGATTACCAATGACCTTCATAACTCGAAAGAAAGGTTTGCCTTGGTGCTTCTTATCAAAAATGTACCTTACCACAAGCATTGCTATATAGAAAAAAAATCTTAGTATGAGTTTTTATGATTTATTTATTATTATTATTTGTATATTTAGTTGTATGTTTATATGTATGTTTATTGGTCTGTATGTAGTGCCCACAAAGGCCAGAAGAGGATTATAGAGCTTCTATGTGGGTACTGGGTGTCATACCTTGGTCCTCTGAAGACCAGCAAGTGCTCTTATCACCTGAGTTCACTTTCCAACCCCTCAATGTGATATTTAAATCATGTTTATTTCATATTTCTTATAATATATATTTTACAAAAATAAAAACATTAAAATTCTTTGGCAACAATAAAAATGTACACTTGTTACTTATCTGGAATTCTTTTATATTTTTCTGATATTACTTTTTATATTATGAAGCTGTTTCAAAGATCCGGAATGGGGTTTCAGGTCAGTTTATCTATATCAGGTGAGTTCATTTTTGGAAGGACTAACAGATTAATAATTAAAAAGAAAGAGATGAGAGAGGGAGAAGGAGAGTGGAAAAGAAGAAAGAGGAAGGGAGAGAGAGGAGGAAAAAGAGGGGATGGACGGAAGGGTGGGCTTAGAAGGCAACATTCCAGAATTGTTGATTTTTTCATGCTTATTATAAGTGATATTCAGTATACATTTAGGGCTACATAGTTTTACGAATATTCCCCTCGTCATCCTTTTAGATCTAGTAGTAGAATGTAAGTTACTTACAAACTTTCATGAAGTTTACACAATTCAAATAACTTGCCTAATTTAACTAATTCCTTCCACTTTGTTATTTTAGAACAGAAGCCAATAAAGTGTGGCCTGAAGGTCTAATCTTGCCTGCACCTGTTATTTATAAATGATATTTTATTAGAACCCAGCCTCATTCATTTCTTGGTATATTGCCTGTGATTATTTTTGTACTTCTGTGAGTCCTTCTAGAAGGAGATCCAGGAGACAACATGCCTCTTAGAACTTAAACAGTACCCATGGGTACTCAGCTTTTCCTTCTCAACAGGTTCACAGGTTGCCTGCTGGCTAGAGTGACCACCCATCCTAATCCCACTGCACAGCTGTGATACTGAATTATCACCTTTTGATGTATGAAACTAGTGCATGAATGGCTTTATGTGCTCCCTGAGGTTTCTCAGCTTTCCTTATCGTGCTATCTTGAGTCAACCGTCGACATACCTGGCAAACCATACTGTCGGTAACTCTTTTTATGCCCATATGCCACATATAGGTCTATATAGTCACATATCGCATATATATCAACATCTCTTTTTTATATCCAAACACTGTTCATATATTGATAAAGTATCAACCCAGGCTTTCACTCTTTTTACCTCCAAGTATTCCCTTGTGCTCTGTCTAAAATACATTTAGCCACATGTTAGCATCTACCATGTAAGTAAGGTCAACTTCTCAGAACATGAGAGAATCAAACAGGAAAAAAGGAAACCAGAGCTCCTGGAAACCTTGCTGGGGCAGAGCATCCTGTCTGTCTCAACTGCCCATCTGACTATGCTCCTATGTGAGGAAGGCCTCTCTATTCTGAGCCACTCTATTCTGGGTTCATGTGTTACATCAAATGTCTGTACTCTAATGTATAACTAATTTCATTTATACAATCCTATAATCTCAACAATCTTTGTTTTTAAAAACTGGTTCTACTGAAGACAAGTTAAGCACAGAACTCCAGGTCATGTGATCAAATTCTCCTCTTATGTTTTTCTATGTGTCCCTTTAGTTTCCATGTCATTCTGAAAAATAAAGGGCTGGAGAGATGGCTCAGTGGTTAAAAGAATGTACTGCTCTTCCATAAACCTGAGTTTGGATCTCCTCATCCATATATGGGCCGCTCACAACTACCTGAAACCCCAGCTCTAGGGGAGCTGACATCTTCTTCTGAACTCTGTAGGTAGCCACACTGCATGCACACAACCACACACAGACACACATACACAAATACAGAATTTTAAAAAAATAAAGCAATATTAAAAAAAATCTTTAAAAATTAAGGTCAACATTTTTCTTTATTGTTACTTTAGTTTATATTTGAGGTAAAATATATTTATTTTGATTAAGATCCATCATTCTTCCCATCATAAAGTTGAAATCTCCAATGCATTCTCTCAGGCAACTGCAAGCTCTTCATCGTGTTGATTTTTATTTATGAACGAAAATCTCAGCCACCAGAGGACCTCTGTGTCATGATGATTGTTTACAGTCAAACAAAAAAGAAGTTGTGCTAATTACTTTTCTGTTGCTGTAACAAAGCTTCATGACCAAGGTGATTTATAGGAGGAAGAGTTTATTCAACTTAGGGTTCCAGGGGATGAGAATCCATCGTGGTGAGGAGGCATGATTGCAGGACGCAGTGAGAGCAGAAAGCTGAGGGCTCACATTTTCAGGCAGGCACAGGAAGTAGAGAGACACACTGAAAACAGGAGTATCTATGAAGTCTCAAAGCCCACCCTCACTGCCATGCTTCCTCCAGCAAGGCCACACTTCCTGAACCTCTACAAACAGTGTCATCAACTGTTGCCAAATATTTAAATACTTAGAACCTATGGGATATACTTATTCAGACACCACCAAAGTTATTAAAATAATTCTAACTGTGCTTAGTGACATTATTCAAAGAATATCAACGACCAGGTATCCTTCATATTAACTAAGCCTTTTCATTTGTTCTTAACTTGTTTCCATAAATTAGACAGCATTGATTCTTTATGCTTAATTATCAAAGCAGGACAGAATGAGAATATTTGTTTTCTTTATATGATAGTAAGTTGGTTACAATAAGGTCCATTAGATAATTTTAAGTTCCTTAACTCTGACTAGGATATTTAACCTTCTAATACAAAAGAAATTAAAATATGTGCAATAGCGGATAATTATATTAGTATAAAACTCAAGGAGGCACACATGCCAAATATTAGACATCTTGGAAAATAAAAAGGAGGTCCTGTAGAAATATATCCGCAGGTATAGTGCCCTGATTTAGTCAAAGAGACCGCTCCCCTCAAAGACCTATTGACCTTAGAGAGCTTAAGTAGTGATTGGTAGTGAGTGCTCATTCAGACTGAGAAATTTTGAGAACTATCTTGAGAAATCTAAAAAAGCAGGTCTAATTCATTATTAAACTAAATACCATCAAGAAACTTATAGAAAAATCTTTTTAAAATTCTTATCCTCGTTTGATTATCAGTTGTATTTTAAAAAGTCTAGAGTTCCCAACAAGATGACAACTGTAAGATAAATGCCATAAAAATTGGAGATTTTTTTTTAACTAATACAGAAATACATTTTCAGTGGCAGATAGAAGGCAATGGATCATAGAGAAGAAAACACTGAGGAACAGTCGGAATGAAGTATGCCCTAATCATCAGGAACTGATCATTCCAGTTGCTGGAAGGTCTGAGAGTTGCAGAGCCCTACCTAGGAAGGCAGGTATTTTTCCTAGTAACATGTTCTAGAAGAAAAAAACAAAACTGGGGTGGGGGAGATTTCTAAAAGAAATGGGAAGAAAATAATAAGAAACAGACTTAAGCTACCATAAGTCTTCATGGGGTAGTAAACAACGTCACTTTCCTTATTATGGGCTCAAAAGCACTGCATTCTTCAGACTTCAAAGAGATTTTATGTAGCTTATTCCTACTTTATTTCCTAACAATGAACTATACTTTTAGCTTGTTAAATATCCTAGTAAACATGTGTGGGAAGCACACTTAAACCTCAGCTTTTATGAAGCTTCAGATGCAGAAATTGAGCTAGTTTATTTTTATTGAAATATGAGCTCACAAACATCAACAGTAAGGTGGACGTCTGGAAGACCAGAGTGTCACCGGCTTCTGTGAACTAATATTCAGTCACATTATCATATTCTATTTCAAATAACCTTCAGCTTATTGGAAGATATAAGAATATGAAGTTTTATGTTTTCTTTGACAATTTTGTTCTTTTATCAGGGAGGAATATCTTTTTGTAAGTATATTGGACATTGATCAGAGGAATGAAAAAAGATAAAATATTTGTTGCAATATTTCCCCTTTGGGGAAGTAGAGAAAGAAAGAAATATAATACTTTGAAAAAATACTCTCTAGGTATTTTAGGATGGAGCCTTATTCTGACTTATCTGTTTTGAGTAATTCCCCCTCTCAATCCTTAAACACTTCACAAGTCAAACAATCTGAGTGGCATTTTCCTCCCAGCATTGGCAAGTGTTTAGGTTCTTGAAAAAAAGTCTTCTAAGGTTTTAAGTCTTTTCATGCATGCTCTGTATTAAAAATATCCATCACCTTGTGAAGATAAGCTTAATAGAAAAAAAAACACAAAAAGTATTTGGAAGAGACTTCTAGCTATAAAAACATGTTTACATTTATTAAACATATGAAACACTGCATTAAAAATATGCAGTTAAAATATGTATTTAGTTGAATGGCTAGAGAAGTGGGCTGGGTGATAAGCTTGTGCAGTAACTAAGAGAGACAGAGTTGGGTTGCCTCGAACATGTGCCTTCATAGAATTTTTAGATGGCAACTGTTTAATCCACTGTCTTCTCAAAAGAGTCAAAGAATTAGCCCCGAGAATCAGTGATCCAAGAACCAAACTATAATACTTTGATGGTACTAAGATTACATCACACAGTAGCAAGGCTTACCAGAGAACCAGGTTGGAGTCTTGGTGTTATCATCTGCTGCATGGTAACAGGTGGGGCTTGTAAGAAGGACGAACTTTGTACATATGACTTCATACATTCATCACATTCAATTTTTTAAGTATTTATTTTATTTGTAGTTATATGTGTGTGTGTGCGTGTCTGTACTGGTGCCCACAGAGGCCAGAGGTATTGGTTCTCCCTGGAGTCAAAAGTTATAGGCAGTTGTGCACAACCTGACAAGGGTTCTAGGAACTGAACTTGGGTCCCCTTTTTAACCACTGAGCCATTCTCTGATCCATTGTGTTTATTTTTGATGAATGATGATCAGGTATTCGTCTCTTTTCTAGGGATAATGATTTCACATTACAGAAATGCTATGAGGAAGAAATGAATTAATAAACATTAAGTACATTAATGTTATGACAAAAGTTTTAATATTATCTCTATATACTTATATCGCTTTAATATTACTTACATTATTTCTCCTATGTTTACAATTAATTTTTAGTAGAAAAAGCATTATAAAATGTGTGTATATGTATGTTATTCTAATTAATTTAGTTCAGGAGTTCCCAAAGTGTGAAAAATAAACATCTGGGGATCACTCAAGACACTTAAAGAAAACATTTTTATAATAACATCAAGCTGTGGAGCCTAGTTGATGAAGTGCTTGTCATGCAAGCACGAGGAGCTGAGTTCAAGGCCAGCACTCACATAAAAAGCTCGGCACGATGGTGTGTACCTATAAACCTAACACGAAGGAAACAGAGACGGGAGACCCTGGGGCTTGCTGGTTAGACAATCTAACTCGATCTGGAGATTCAGGTGTAGTGAGAGATGCTGTCCCCAAAATAAGGTAGACAACGATTGAAAATGACATCTGTCACTGACCTCTGGCCTCCATGTGAATGTGCACCTGCATCCCACCCCCTCCACACACACACCAGGAATACTAAGTTGTTATTTGTCTTCTGAAAATCATTCTGTTGGTATTTTTACTGAGAAAGTTCAAAAGCAATAATGGGTACACCGCAAGTTCTTTAGCACAAGTCAAACTGTAGTAGTGGACATTGTACCTTGCACAACCACACATTTGCAGTAAGGAAAGAAGTGCCACTATGACTTAGCAATACCATAGATAAAGCAGTAAGAACATGATCATTTTCTATCAAAACCCTGCTGCACAATGCTTGCTGCTATTCTCCATGACAAAGTAGCACAGGACACTGACTGAGCTGCGTGCCAAGGTACCGCAGGAGCAGCGTCTTCAAGAGAAGCGGTGTGTGATGGTTTGATTGTCAGATGAGCTAGCCATACTTTTCATACAGGCATTCTTACTTCAAATAATTTCTGACAGGAAAAGAATGATTACTGGAATTTAGAAGTCATCACAAGAGATTATTTAAAAAGAATGAAGCAGTCCTTCCTTTCAGCGGAAACACCTAACAACAGCATCTGGTGCTACGGAGAACTGGATCATTCACAGGAAGGTAGAACTTTGGAAAAGCCGTGTGTTGCCTGAGCTTCATGAGTTCCAAATAGCAAATGTTTAAAGACAACTTTATAGCATCAGTGATGCTAACAAATATGACATTTTAAACATGTAATCAAATGATCTATGCAGCTCAGTGAACTGAATCTTCAAATGATACAGATATTTCCAAGGTCTCATGTAGTCCAGGCTTGTCTTGAAATCACTATACAGCCCAAGCTGACCTTGAACTCATGATCCTCCAGCCTCCACCTCCCTAGTGCTAGGACTTCACAGGCATGTGCCACCATGCTTGGTCTAGAACAGTCATTTCAATATGAGAGTTTGAAAAACCTATCTGTGGGTTCAGATCACTTGTTGCAATTAATCTTTTAAGAGCTACTTCTTCACTTTAGCACAGTGTCAGAAGACAATCTATGCTATCTATGAAGGGATGATCAAAATAAATTCTCTTTCTCAATTACATATTTGTGTGTGGCTGAAACTTTGTGTGTGTGTGTGTGTGTATTCCAGTGTGTATTCCAGTCAAAACAATATTTCAACAGCTGAAGTGCTGAAGCAGAAATCAGAATCCAGATGTCTTTATAAAATGTGATAAAATAAACACAATAAAGCAATGAGAGTTCTCACTAATAATTTTGCTTTAAAAATATAGTCATTATCATAAAATTACCCTTGTTAACATGTACTAGATTTACTACTTTATTTTTAAACACATTTTTAAAAGAGGTACATTCAAATTTCATTTTCATTTTAATACAGTATATACTCATAGCCATAGATATAACCCACAAAACAAACACTTTTGAGAATTTTCCATATTTTGGGGAATGTAAATGAGCCCTAAAATGAAAACTGTGGAGATGCTCTAAAAAATTCAATGACCAGATTGATTGTTTTTCTGGATTTACCTTAAGATGCTAGAATAAACAACGAAAAGCAAAAGAATAGAAACTATTAAAATTGAGAATGAAAGGAACTGACAATAGAAATTTCAGAGTCTAAAAGGATAATAAACATTATTCACAGATTTGTGATAATTTAAATAAGGTAGACTAATGTCTTGAGCATCCCTTGCAAAAATTGTAAGAGGGAGGCTGCACAATGACAGAGAGGAAAGAGAGATAAATGATATTTAAGTGATGTGAAAAACCCAAGGAAAATATAGTATATAATAAACCTACTGAAAAATATACATCTAATATAAATGTGAGTATATGTGTATAGCTGATAACTATATAATAAAAATAATAGTGTTGGGCAAGGGAAACCTCCCTTCTAGTTGTTGGATAGAATAGTACAAGAGACTACCAAATAATACAGAACTTGAAGGTTAGACCCTATTGCTGAAGACACAACATACTTCAGACACAAGATTTGGAGCAATTGAGTTGAAACTGACCTGAAAGCTTCTTCCTTGAAGACTAGATTTCATGGTTTCAGAAGATACTATGCAAGCTGCCAAGGGAGAAAACTAATCAATGATCCCATCCAGCAGTGAAGTCTATGAACCACAATGACTAGCACACAGAAAACTATCTCTGTTGGTGCAGTACTGTACTTTTCTTGGGGATAATCAACAGTGGTCTAATTAGACTTAAGATCCACTCAGTGAGAAGGAAATCATGCGTGGTACTGGAAACATAGTCAAGTACACATGACTGAAAAGACCATAGACCCTAGAAAGGAACCTACTTCTGTCACTGCCCTAGACCAGTGTAATTTCTTATTGTATTCTAAATATATATTCTTACATTTAAAGATAAGTGTACATTTCACCATTCATCAAAGAAGCTTCTTTCTGCAACAAATGGAGACTATTATAAAGTTCCAGAACTGGTCAAAATACAGAGATTAAATAACCCTGAGGTGCCTATCTGCAATGGAACCACTACACCCAAGGCTCAGGGAACATCATGGAAGCAGGGGCAGAAACAATGCAAGAAGCAGAGGGACAAGACACCTGCTGCTAGTTAATGTATTCTAGACAGGATAAAGAAACCGCAATGAAGTCTCCCCAGTCTAACAAGATCGTCATAATGACCAGACCAGCTGACATACCACGGTGGACACGGGGAATTTCATAGGGTCTCAAATCAAGATGAAAAGCTACAGGCAATCAGTGGATACTGAAGGAAGGAGGGAGGGAGGGAAGACCAGTTTTCTCCAAGGACTATCTCCCTAAGAGATAATCTAATCCCAAAAGTACAGCCTTACATACAGGTACACATGAGCACCACTAAAAAGATTCAGTGCATTATACATGTATATATATATATATATATATGGATATATGGATATTTATAAGTGTATGTATATATATTCAACAATAATAACCAAAGAAAAGGACAAGAAATTGGGAGGGAGGGGAGCACATGGGAGGAGCTGGTGAGGGACTGGGAAGGACTGAATTAATGCAAAGACAATAGTCACGAATGAAATTCTCAAAATAAATAAAAAATAATACTATTTTTTAATAAATAATAAAATAAAAATAAATAAAAAATAAAATTACAAATCATAAAATATAAAAAGAGCAAATCTGAAACCTTCCAAAATCAAAAGTCCTAGTCCAGATGCTTCCACTTATAAAGTCTGCCAAACATCTGTGAAGCAATACTGCTAACCCTATGTCCATCCCTCCAGAAAACGGAGGATAAAGGACTCTTGACTGTACTGGCTACTGGACCAGACCTGAGGCTGTATGAATTAGGATATCTACCAGAATGGGGGGAAAAGCAGATGTGTGGGAGCAGAAAGGACCCATAAAAATGTTCAAGGACAGCGAAGGCTTGATATGCCAAAGGAAAACGCCAAGTGTGCAGTTACATAAATGAGTCCAGAGATCTGAGGGGGATTAGTATAAGGCAAGAGCTACAAATGGGATTTATCAGCATATCAAGCCATGACTGATATTTCCTGGAGACTGAACAGACGGCACACCTGGCATTGCACAGTGGCAGAAAGGGAGGCAAGTTGGCAAGGAAACAGAGAGCAAGGGCACTGAGGTGCGCTGGAGAGCATGCGGAGTTAAACGCAGTGGCCTCTCATATCAAAGTACCCGGCGAGCAGCACACTGAATTTGTCATTGCTGACCTTGGCAAGAGTAGCTTTAGAGGGCTAGGGAAGCAGACTCGGAGTGAGTCGAGGAGAAAACGAGAGCGTAGACAACACAACTTCCTCAAGAGGTCTTGATACACAGGGAAGAAAAAAAAGACAGATTGTAGATGTGAAGGTTGAGCACTTTTTAGGGTCATAATTACAGTGGGAAAAATCCAATGGGAGGGAATACTAGCCTAATGTAGGCGAGATGAGCTGGAATATGGGAACCAAGCCAGAACAGGACAAGCAGAAAATAGACTGGGAAGGCAGGAAGAGAGTGCGCACAGGCACTAGTCCCTGCTTGCTCCAGGAAGAAATGCATATCTTGTCACGGGACTTCAAGTCTCTTTGTGTACTGCAAAGAAAGGCCAGTGGATAAACAGAAAGGACCAAGAGGGAGGCACAAAGCCAGGGCTCTGCCTTAGCTCTGTAGGGCAATACTCGTGCCCAGCTGAAAACTGCTATGAATTTAATGCGAAAGCAAATAGTTGGGTTGTGTGTTTTCTCTCCAGTTACTTTCAGTCACTTCCATTCGGCCAGAGTTAACTGAATAATTAATTGGGGCTGTGGAATTGTCAGAACAAACAGATTTGACAGAGGGAGAGAAACAGGAAGGCTGCGAGTGTTCACATGGCTTCTGCTTTTCCTAACGTCAGAGTAAAAGAACCACCGGTGACTTTTTCCTTCGGGTCCGCTGCTAAATGCATTTTCAAAGGGGCCTACTTTTCAGAGGCTGTCATCGTTTGACTACACCCTCCCATTTTCACTGAAAGAGTTTCAGAAAGGTGGTGATCTGCTGCCCTGAAATTCCGCTCAGCTTTCCGCTTCTCACTGTGCATCTTTGGCAGCCGCCGCCCGTGAAAGCTGCGCTTTTTGTGTATCTCGTTCTGTAGCGGGACACTGGAAACTTCTTTTTCACCCTGCTCAAATGAAAACATGGTGGCTGTGAACTTCTTGAACTTTACACGGTTCCATTCCCCTCACTGGTGAGTATAAGAAAAAATTGGCCCCTGTCCCCTGGTGACAGAAAATAGTGTGAAAATATTTCAGACACCAAAGGTTTGATAAGGTCTAAAGCATCGTGACCGAGGAGTTAATAATGCTGTCCTCGTACAGTTTTAGAATTATCCTCCAAAAGGCTCACTGAATGTGTCATATGACTGACTTGTAAACTAGCACCAGACAGATTCTAGGCAGGCTAGCAGTCTATCTTTAGAGCTCACCGGAGGTTTTGGCTCTTCTGCAGCTCACCATGTGAAACACATCAGTTGTCTCTGACAGAGTTATCACCTAACATCCACACGAGCTTTGCTTAACACAGACACCTCAAAATACAGTCTTGGACTCTAGATTGAAAAACAATCTCAAAAATCCCAATTTATTTTTTTCCACTGTTCTATTTGAGGATTTGTAACTATAAGTAAACAGTGTTTATATATACTGAACACCATCCGGAACATTTAATTGATTGACCTATTCAATCCTTTAAAAAAGCATTATCCTCAATTTAATGGTGAGGAAACTGAGTCTCAGAGAGAGGGGTTAGTCTGCTCAAGGTAAAGACAAAATGTCAGAGCAGCAATTTGAACCCTTGCAATGCAGGAACTAGTAATAACCACACAGTATGACTATAATGTATGAGGTGGAAACAAGACACAGTTTATTTATGAGACTGTGTCATCTTCTCTATTTAAGCTGTGTCTAAAATTGCAACATACCTATTATAGATCTAAACATTCAGCTTGAGGAAGTTACATTTGTTGAAGAATCTTATCAGCTGATAGAAATCCTCTTTACTATTTTGTAGACAGAATAAAAGAAACACAAGATTGTTGTATTTGTACCATGTGAAACTGCTTCTGGCTTACCTTTTGGAAACACAAAATGGTTTTGTGCAATTTACTTAGTATAAAGAGTAAGCTGCAACCTCATATCCGGGCTAACTGACTACTGTATTTCAGTACTATGATGGTTTCTTGGTGTCCCCTATGACAGAAATGAACACTGCCCCTTAGTGAGAGAGAAAGACAAAGCTATGGTCATAGACGATTACCACTTGGCTCAAGGTGTCTGAAAGCTCATGACCTTGACCTTATGTGCCTGACCAGCTCTTTGCTGAAAGAGCTCAATAATGTGAGATGTGATTCGCCTTGGAAAATAGAGCAATTCAAGTCTTTATTTTACTGCTTTTCTAAGGACCTCCTCCTGAAGTCTAACAGCAATACAGCTGGCAATTCTGACTGAAAAGTTCATCAATTATAATAGTTGCAAGGAAGCCATTAGATGTTGAAAAATACCAACACCTACAACATGCGAAATTCCTCTTTGCCTCCACAGTTTTTTCTTTTAATGCTAAGGACAGCATCAACGCCTGTACTACTGGCGAGAGAATTGCTAATTGACAATCAAAAGAATCCAATGAATGTGATAACTGAGTGTGAACAAGAAAGGCTGCCACATCCAGAAGTTCAAAAATAGTTTTCTTTCTTTAGAAAGTGTATATCTTCCCAGGACAAGCGGGCAGAGTTCTCATTTGGCCTAGTGTGTGTCACTGGTCACAGCTGAGTCAGAGCAGAGGTGACTTTGGTTCTATTGCAAATGACATTTTCTGTATTTGGCAACTTGGGCAGTCTGGATGTCCTCACCACATGAAAAGGCTGACAGAATAGTCATTTTAAAATTTGCCCAGCAAGGCTATAGAAGGCAGGCGAGGTGGCACCCAGCAGATAGATAGCAGGCTTGGGGAACAAGGCTGTAGTCCTTATCATTCACATGAACCATTGCTCCTGTCACCAAGGTATCAGCAGCATGTCTTTTGCTGTGAGGTGATATGTTTTGGAGATACAAATGAGAGAATATAATTTCCATCCACTTCAGAAAGAGATAAGCATAGACAAGTAAAAAATTACAAAAAATTACATGCCAACGTGAAGTCAACCAAAGCCTAGCTAAAGACGCTGGTATTATAATTTTTTATCAGTTGCTTACGATGTTTAACACATTTAGCATCATCTGACGGACAGTAAGATGAACGGTTTTATGAACATTTTGGGCGCCATCTCCAATAACCATTATACATTAATTTATTGTGCCAGAAAACTTGTCTAGAACTTGAGTGACTAAACAAAGACAAAAAGAAGCCAGTGAGAGCTGGAAAAAAATAAAAAAACCACTATAATCACTTCTTCCCTTAATATTGAAAATAATTCTGCTCTTGGCAACTGCTCAGAGACCATGTACATCAGCTGTCTTCTTGTACAAAATTGGGAGAATGAACCCAGAAAAACTTGCAGTATGTATTTGACAAGAAGATTTCATTTAAATTCAACATAGCCTTCAATTTTATTTTAAGATTTTTAATTTTTATTGTGTTCTCTCAAGATAGGAAAATGCTACTATCTGTTTTTATCTAGAGTGTGGCCACTTCGGGTGACAGTTAATTCTGCTAGAGCAACATGAAAGAGTCTGAGGCAAGGAAGGCTCCCAGCCAACAGGAGAAAACATAACTGTTTTTAGGGAAATTCTTCCCGTCAGAAAAACTCATTAAACCTGTGTGTGACTCCCCTTTTTCATATGTCCCAGTTAGCAAAGCCCTCAACAAAAACGTAGATATTAACGTTGCTTATTACGAAAATAAATTATTTTAAGATTAAAAGAGTTGAATCACCAATATTTGCATGCTGTCGGATGTAGGGTACAATTCTATGCCCGCTTTGCTCAACTTTAAAAGGCACTAAAGGAGTTGGAGGTATGGTTCAGTGGTTAGGATTTTGCTGTTCTTTCAGAGGATCAGTGTTCAGATCCCAACACCCATACTGGGGGGCTCACAACCACTTGTGACTGTAGCTCCAGGGAGTCCAGTGCCCTCTTCTGGTCTCTGCAGGCACCCAAACTCATATGTGCGCGCGCGCACACACACACACACACACACACACACACACACACACACACCCCTACATGTACATAGAAAAATAAATAAATAATTTTTAAAATGCACTAATGTTTCCTAATACTCAACAAAGACCCTCAAAATTGTATTTAAGCCTTGAATTAAATTCTTCTCAGTTCATGACTCAGTTCTTGACACATTTAAATGACACACACAATATATTTAATAAAAAAGCTGTTTTGCTGGGAATGGTGGTATACACCTTTAATACCAGCACTAAGGAGTCAGAGGCAGGCAGATCTCTGTGAATTCAAGGCCAGTCCTGTGTACATAGTGAGTTCCAGCCAGCCAGGGCTACATAGTGAGATCCTGTCTCAAAAAAACAAAACAAAACAAAACAAAAAAAGTTATTTTGTTCAGCATTGTACTTTAAGTAGCAAAATTGGATTATAAGAATATTAAATTAAAAACATACAAAATGGGTCTGGAGATATGACTCCATGGATGCTTGCCACGGTGTGATGACCTGATGTTGATCCCTGGGTCCCACATGTTGGAAAGAAATAACCAACACCTTCAAGTTGTCCTCTGACTTCTATATACACACCATTGCAGGCACTCAGCACACACACACACACAGACACACACAAAATAAACAAATATTTAAAATAAAAATAATTCAAATGATTATAATGATATCCATGCAAAAATATAGACATTGATAAAAATTTGGTATTTTTTAAAATTCATTAGTTTATATGCCCAATGAACATTTAGTTATACTCTATAAATCTACTATTGTGGTTTAGCTCCGTTTTAGTAATGGATCTATGAATTTTAACAAGTCCTGTTTGGGAAGTATATTGATGTCATCATGCTAACATAATGAACTGCCAGGCCACTCTCAGACAGGGAATGCTCAGATAGAGGTTATGGCCCAAGAGAACCTGTGCTGTGTGGAAAAGACTGGAACCCACTATTATTGTCTCTGCAATATGTATCTCAAGAAGAAGAAAAGACGGAGGAAAAGGAAGGAGGAAAGGAGAGAGGAAGAGAAGGAGGAAGAAAGGAGACAGAACCAAGGAAAAGGGAGGGGAGAGATGAAAGAGAGAGACTGGCTAATTTTTCATGTAAACTTTCCCTGTTCTCAGCCTTCTCTCTTGAAAACATTATTCTCAGTGTGACCTATGATGGAGAAGAACTCAGGCTACATCTGGAATTCCCACAGGTCGGTCATCATCACTGTGTTTTTATGTGATTATATCAATAATTGGTGAAAAAAAATCAATGGCGTTAATTAGAAATAAAGCTTTAACTTTTCCTGTTACTTATACAAAGCCAAATTATTCACTACTGAACAGAATTTCCTTAAAGAATAGGGTGCTTCCTACACCTTGGTGGGAACACACTATTGAGTCCATCAGTGGTGGGCGCTTAGCAGTCACAGAGGGGAGTCACATGCAAAACTAATTTCACAGCAGTAACATAAATAATAAAGCTCATCGCATGTGTAGTCCAAGCACCTTTTAAGAAATGCTGTCTTTCTGGTCTTAGAAGAATTCTAATACAATCATAACTGTCATTATTACTATTATTAATTTTTAACATAGGGTTTCACCTTTAACTTACTATGTAGCAGGGTATGACTTTGAACTCCTGATCTTCTTGTTCCCACCTCCCAAATACTGGGATTAGAGGCACACAGCACTACGTCAAATGGTTTGACATTACTTCTAAACAGAGCTCATACACTTCCACAAACCACAGTTTCCTTTCTCTCACTGAAAACAACCCTATGCACAGTCTTATTCATCTGCTAACTCTTTGACTCTTTTACCCAAGGCAGAAAATCTACAGCGACTTCCAGATTCTTTGATTTCAACTGGTCTTTGAATTTCAGGACCTCATATACAACTATTTCCTCATCACAGACTTTCCCAAGAACCACTCTGAGTGGACAGATCAGCTATCCAAGGACATTGACAATTAAAACAAGAAAAATATAAAAGTGTAGAAAGAATTCAGTATGCACTGAATATAATTCTCATGATAACAATTCTATCCAAAAAGGTATTTCTTGCTTGTTTGATTAGAAACCTTTTCTACTTTTAGGATGAAAGTTCTATTAAAACAATTTTATTTTCATATTTCAATACTCATCATCAAGGCCTTTATTTGCATGCTACATTATGTGTGTGTGTGTTTGTGCCTTTAGAATACAATTTGCTATTTCATTCTTGGAAGCAGAGAAGACAGTATTTTTTTTTAACTGTGGAAGTCATTATTTTGAGAAACAAAACAAAACACTTTTGGTGACATCAATGTCTTCTTCATTTAAATTGTCTCAATTTCTATCACCTCTTGATTTTGACCCTTCAAATACCACCTTCCAGACGAAACGCCTGACTCTGGCAGTTACTGAATTGGTGATGTTAGCTTACTGCATGAGTCATTTTTCTTGTTTTGACAAGAAGCAATCTTTGAAGGACTTGCTTTGGCTCACAGGTTGAGAGGACATGGTCCATCATGGTGGAGTGGGAACAATGGCTCCTGGCAGTAACATGTGGGAGGTGGTTAAACTGCCTGGCAGTCGGCAGAGAGCGATGCAGACTGATATTTAGCAGTCTTTCTCTATTTTCCTCTTCAGTCAGTGTCTCAAGACCACAGAAATCTGGGGTCCGAACCCTGACAGCTCTCTCTGTGCCGTTATTATATAACTTTTTGAATGTTGTTTTCACTATTGGTGCTTTTATTTCCCCAGAATAAAGGAAGAAGTGAATAATGCCTATGGCTCCTAGAACAAAGGAAGAAAGGAGTTGTTATTGTGTGCCTCTGCACCAGAATGACAGTAGATGCTTTCAGTTAAAAGTAGGAAAAGTCTGAACAGCATTTTAGGAAGATTTCCATCTAAAATGAATTAAAAGAATAGAACAGGATGTGGGAAAGGAAGTCCATGTTTAACACCTACTGCTTTTAGGCAGTTGTCCCATTCAGGGACTGCAGTAACAACTCTATCTAAATTTCCTCACAAACATGCAGGTGTTTATCTTCCTTTTCTCTGTGAGGAAACAGCCACAGAGATAATCTCTACTGATTCATTGAAGCATTCAAGTCATAAAGGAGCAGAGTCTACATTAGGTCTAAACACTACCATTTAAAATTTTCATTTCAGTAAAATGCGTTTTTATACTCTAGATAACTGAGTAATTATTTATATCTACATAATTATCCAAATATAATCTTTCAATGTAATGAATTGGCAGCTGTTAAATAATGGCCAATAAATATTCAAAATACATTTACATATGAAAAAACATAAGAAAGAGAAAAGAAGTAAACATTAGCCTTCATTCCTTCAAAGAGAAGTATCTTAATAAACACGTGAAAATTTATTATAGCACTCTCTCAAGGTGTCCATATTCTACTAAGTCATGATATTAAGGCACTAAATATTTGCTTCAAAACTATGTAAGTGTTCTCTTGGAGGCTCAAAATCACTATCATTATTCAAAATAGTTGTAGCATTTTCCTAAAGAAATAGCTATACAAACAAATTTTTCAGAAAAAAAGTCCCCCATCTTTCATGTAAGTTCTTGATAGTGTGTCATTTGTTACCATCTTTATCACCTTTAAGTTTAACCATCTTGAAATCTTGTAGTCAAAAGATGGTTGACAGTGTCATTTTAATGGAACATTTAATAAATATGATTTATTGGCTTATTTGTACTGATGCTTTAAATTGTGGTTACATGTCAGCTCTTGAAAGTTGCTTTGAATGGGTTGAATGTTGGTGATGTGATTCAAGTGGTTTTTTTTCCCATAATTCCCACTGAGAGACCAGTTTCCTGGCTTTAGTCTCCTGGCAAAAAAATAATAGACACCAAAAGGAGAAATCTGGCCCAAGGATTTCAACATTTTATCCATATTCATTACTTTACATCCCATATCCAAACCCTCACTGAAACTGTGGAGGGAACCACAGTTTCTTAAATTTCACAGTTCTTAGAATAAAGAATCTGAGGTTCTGATACTGGCCCTTCCTTCAGCTCCACAGCCTTGACTAAGGTATTAAATTGCTGAGTCTCTCAGTTTCTTCCTCTGCCATTTGAATTCAGATGTATCTACCTAGAAAATATAAGGCAAATACAATCATGTTATGTTTATGCAAGAGTTTTCAGTCTTCAAAGTACATGATGCTGCTGGTTGGTTTTGAGTTTGAAAACTAAGAATAAACATTAATGGGTGTTCCTGAGCAGGATGTAGCTAGCTCAGTGGTGAAGTACTTGCCTACTAGATGTAAGACTCTTAGTTCAATCTTCAGCAACACACACATACACACACACACACACGCACACACACACACACACACACAATTCCTGAATTTATAGTCCCAAGTAAATCCTAAACTCATTTTTCCTAGACCCTGCTAACTGAGTTGAAATAAATGTGCCCTGGTTGCCAGTAGGAAGAAACCATAGAATTATCTGGTTTAAGGAACTTCCTTGACCCTAAAAATCATCATAGTTGAATGAAGATAATAAGTGAATCCTGTGTACAGGTTTAAGAAAGAATCGAAGACTACTCCTGCAAACCAGGTTCAGGAGGCGTGCAGCTTGATCTAATTTGAACAAACCCTTATCTCTCACCATCCCTCTGCATCGTACTGCAGCATGCTTCATTTCACCTCCAAATCTGTGAAGAGCATTTGTATATTCCCCAGTTATTTATATTAAAATAGAACTTTTTAGAGGATTATAGTTTATATAGGCTTACATTGTTGAATTTGCTTCATACAGCAGCCCAGGAAAATATCTATGGAATAAACATTTTTTTATTGTAACTGTCACATAATAGTTTATTTTCCACCTCCTTTTGCAAACAGCTGAGGTAATTGTAGTTCAAAGCCACATTTTGAGTCTCTGAGACCCAATGAGGTTAATATGGAAAAGAAGAAATAGATAATTGGCAAATTTAGATCTAAAATACATATTCTAATGCCCTCTCTTACCACAGAACAATTTTTTTCTCTTTTTAATGGCTCCTATTGACATTACCATCATATGTGTTTACATGATCTACATTTAACCAGTAGTTGCTAAACCATAGCTTTTAAAAATTAAAAAAATAATTTTTACTTGTTCCTTTGTTTTCTCAAAGAGAAATGCAATATAATTATGGAAAAGTGGGAGGAAGTAGACAGTGTTGCATATTAAAGGAATAAAGTAACCAATTTAAGAATTTCCCAAGAAATGGTAAATAATATTACATTAGGAGTTCAACTACTTTCTAATGGATCTTGAGATAGTTCTCTCTGCCACTTATTTTTTTAGAGGAACTTTAATTCTTAGAACATCAGCTCTAAGCACAACTCAAAGGCCAAATGTAAATCTATTTTTATTACCTTATCATTGCACCTCTGTATTTGTGACTATTTTTATTTCTGTCACATGTAATTTGGTTTCAGGGACATTTTAAAAGGATAGTTAGCTAAGATTCTGCTTAAAATGTTTACTAATGGAAAAAAATTCTATTCCTGAAGATATCACACACTACTGTTGTGGAATACAAAGAAATCAAGCTAGAACTAAGTTGGAAGCTTCTTTCATGCTGGGTAGCTTTCATAGTGACCAAAGGTGCTATTCAGGGTACTCAGGGAGAGAAATCATCAATAGTTTTACTCAGCTGTAAACCTGTAATAAGAACCTGTCAGAAAAGATATGCCCACTGATGCAATAGTGGCGTGACTATTTTAGGGGTAACCAATAACTTTCTGATTAGACTTGAGGCCCACTGTACAGGAAAGAACACATACCTCATACTGTAAACCTAATCAACAGCCTGTAGCTTGGGAGAAGATTGATCCTCAGGCAGAACCTACAATTGCTGTTTTGTTAAATGAAACTGTTGTCAAAATGCCTTCTAAATATTAATGTTCTATATACTAACCTATATGGGCCCAGAGGTTAGTGTGTCTTTTAGCCTTGGTCAGAGGAGCTTCTCTTTGAAGTTGACAACAGTTAATGCAGAGATTTATTACTGCTCAGAGTACTGAGAGTGACTTTTGAGTGCTTAACCCTAAATGAGATGTCAGTATTACATCATCACAGCTCAGGGGCTGTAGTGGAAGAGGGATCAGAAACAATATAAGAGCTAGAAGATGGGGAGAAGCACTGTGAACCTCTGTCTTCTGGACGTGACATGGCTGATGCACTCACGGACTCACAGCAACTGAGGCTACCTACAGAAGACCCCGCCCCCCAGCACATACATAGGAGGAGGACTAGTTGGGAAGAAGAGGGGATTCATCAGAAGAAGGAGGAAGATAAGATAATGGGAGGGATATGATCACAATGCACAGTGTATATATATGAAATTCTCAAAAAACTCTCTTATTGTTGTTGTTTGAGATGGAGTCTGCCTGTAGCCCTAGCTGGCCTGGAACCAGCCATGTAGACCAGGATGGCCTTAGTCTCACAGCGATTCACCTGCCTCTGACTCCTGAGTGTTGGAATTAAAGGTTTGTGCCACCATACCCAACTCTCTAACTTCTTTTTAAAAGATCCTAGCATGGCACTGAACATTTGTAATCTCGGCAGAGATTTGTAATCTGGGGAGACAGAGATAGGTGGATTCCTGGGGTTCACTGGCCAACCCACTATAGTCTACTTGGTGAGATCTAGACCAATGAGACTGACACCCGGGGAATAACATGTGAGGTTGTCTTCTGGCCTGTACACATATATCTGCATGTGCACATAAACACGTACACACACACACATACACACAGAAAGACTGAATATCTTCAAATTTTCCTCAGATATAAAATTTTAAAAACAAAAACAAAAATAAATCATAGCACTTAAATTATGAGTTTTATTGTCATTAACAATAATGTGAGAGTCTAATAAGAGTTTATATTCATTCAAAATGCTGTGCTTTTAAATGTTCTACAAATCAACTCATTATTTACTGTCTATAATTTCCAGGTCTTAGGAAATGTTGAAAATGTTAATTGTAGCTCCCATACAAGCAAAAAGAAAGTCCCAAAGCAAAGGAGTTCATGCTTTTTTAAAGACCCTCTCAAAGGAAATGATGGGAGATAAGGAAATAAGATTTGGATACTTTAGAAAAACATCTTCCTTTGCTGTTTCATAAAGAAAAGTAAATGCCTCATTATTTTGCTTTCATTTCATTTTTTACATTCTAATGGCTGACCGTACCTATTCTTCATGAATTGCACAAAGAAAGGAAAAGACTGAGGATTCTAGAATTTCCTGAAGCAATAAATCACACCACAATGAATGCAAGTGATTGTCACCTATTGTCCTTGATTCTGGTATTTTTTCCTTTCTCTCTGTGTGTGTCCCTCAACACCTACCACATGTCCCCACACCTGCTAAGGTCCAGAGCTGGACAAATAGTAGAGGAGTCAAACAAAGACCCAAACTGCATACTCAGCAGACTTTTTCTGTACTTGATGTGCTAACCCCATTGATAATTTAAATGCAAGTAGCATTTTTTTCTGTAGACTTTAAGAAACATGCATAGTACTGCCAAATGGATAAAGGAAGTGGCTCCGGAAAATAAATTATAAAGAAATCATATCCTTGTGAAGGAAATTATATGGAAAGTCAAATCTCACCAACTGTCATACTTTGTGGTTCTGTTTTAATGGAACAAGACAAGATGGTCTTCATCTGAGTTCCCACTTAACATTTCCTTTCTTATTTCTCAGGCTTTGGATCTGTATGTAGGAAAATCCAGGACTGAAAAATAAAAACGGGATCACTACCATTAATCTAAATTTGGATAAAGAAAAGAAAGTCTGAAACTGTTTCTTACATGACTATCAAGTACTGAGAGTCAAAAATGGACTATGAAAAATGATCGATTTTATATTTTTACAATTTATAATTTTTAAGCATTTTTCAGTTTTAAATATTGAGTATTTCCTCATTATCACTTATACTAAAGTTATTCCCTTCCCTTAGAATGGAAAGGAGAGTAATCCTATATCTAACAAGACTTTGAATGGTGGAGGAACCACCCTTTCTGGTCCTTATATGTTGGATACAAACCTGCTATAGAGAGTAATTGTGGAGAGGCAAGGGGATCCCAGGCCCCCACTCCCAGCTGAAGGGCTGCAGGCTGCTGGTGGCTTCTCAGGGAGGGAGAGTCAGTTTTCTTTAAAGATGTGGCTCCTGGTTGGTCAACCATGCTCTAGTTAATGTCCCTACACCCAGAAGTATATGGACAGCATAAATTACAGTGAATGAGCTATTAAATTATAAAACAAGAAGCCACTATGTTTGGAGGGTAGGATGGCAGGGATGAACCTGGGAAGAACGGATGACATTTTCAGGGAATTAATCTATCTAGGTATAGATAGATAGATAGATAGATAGATAGATAGATAGATAGATAGATATAGAGAGAGAAAGTAAGATAATGATTTGGCCCTTAGAACAGACTTCCTCGATATTACCAACTTTCTTATGCAAGATGTGGTCTTTAGTCTTTGAGACAAGATCAAGGTCCTATTTTGTTTTAGAATAATCTAACACACCAAAGAGCAATCATTTGATGGTCAAGTTCAAGCTCAAGCACAGGTAGTACATCAGAGAAAAAGAGGAAGGCTAAGCCTTACTTCCTTCAGTTAGTATGTGTTGCACACAAATCGGTCTTTGTTTCCAACATTCGATCTGAGGTAAATCGTCTTGTTTCAATGAGGGGTTGACTTGTGTATATCTGTCCATCGTAGAACCTAGATATCTTTGAAGATGCCAAGTAAGGAAAATCCGTGTCTTCTGTCCTGTTGGTGATGCTAGCTTTATCTTCAAAGTCGAAAAACTCCTACATACTTTCCTTTATAATGTCAAAAAAAAAAAAAACCTAGAATTTAACTGATTTCATTCTCTTATGCACCAAAGGGTTCTGTCTAATTTGATTCTATAAATCTGAAAATATCCAGGATTTGCTGCTCTGGAACAGCACACCTCTTTAATGTTACCTGATATAGGAGCTGATCATGAAATAGTGCCTAGTATTATTAGGAGAATATTCTCATGCCCAGTTTACACCTCATCACACATATACAAATAGATGTGTGTTGAACAGTCTTTGTTCAAAATGATGACTGTAAGAAGGCAGTCACCATGGGTAAGAACTGGTACAGACTTGTATTCACAGACACACAAAATTAAGTTTTGACACTAATGAAAGTTCCATTCCTAACATGTATGCTAATAGGCAAAAATAGCAATATTAAAATCATTTCCAACAAAGATATTAAAACGCATGGTTCAGATGACCTAGAAATAGAAAGTGGATGATTAAAAGCAGAGAGTTCAGGGTGTCTTCCAAGAAAGCCGCTCAGATCTTTCCACCATAAGGCAGTGTTGAAAGTCAGAAATACCAAGTTATAACCAATAGTAAATATACAAAGAACATTCCTTTCCAGTTAGTTGTATGTGGAGCCTGCTGAGCAGGGAGAATAAGAGCATCAATAGAGAGAGAGAGAAGACAGCTGTAAATCCATCATTAGAATTTTGTAAACAGGATGTGGTTAGTTGGGAAATGACATGTGTCTTCTCAGCAGTGAAGTAACTCCACTTGACGGTGTCATTTTTGAAATCAAGACTTACAGGATGCCTGAGCAGACCCAAGCGTGTGTTCTATTAAGCTTGTCACTAAATTTAAGGACCTGCATTTATAGCAAAGTCAGTACATACAGGCAGTTTAAAGATCATATATGAGATGCCAGTTCTAATAATTGTGAGTTCTGAAATGTGGGCTTCCTTTGCACCCTAAAGCTAATGGAAAATACAATTCATGTCCTTCAAAAAATGAACTCATTTAAACTGGGACTATTAAGGACTTTGTGAGAATTTTTTTTTTCAATTCAACATTCTAATGACAGAAGCAATAAATCTTTTATTCACCGTGGACAATCCCGTTGCCCAGTACCAAGGAAGAAACACAAAGCATGCTCTCACTGAATTTGGGGCTCCCTAACGTTGTGAAATTTGGGGCATTTCCTAGCAAAAAGGATAAGTAGCATTGCATAATTAGATGTACCAAATTTCCTGCTTAGCAACAAATTTGTGTTAGCAAAAAATGTACTCAGTTTGAGTTACTCTGATGAATACTACAGAGGATCTTGGAATATCCTTTAGCCAATTAGTGATCCTAATTTGCAAGGGACAGAAAAACAATATGCAAATTTTTGTAAACAACTATTTTTTTTGGCCAGGCATTCTGGAATACTATGAAGGGCAAGAAGAGAGAGTAAATACTCATTATTCTTTTTTGTAAAAGCCTAATTCTAATATCCTACTTGAATGGAGTTCTCTGGAAATTTTGCTTTATGGTTGGAGCTGATATTTTTCAAAATGCTGACTGGAATATAAAGTCCTCTTTCTGCTTTAATCTGTGAGACATGTAAAGTTTTCTGTTTCCAAGGTAGTGTTTTCTCCTTCTTGAAAATATTTTTGGTGACCTACTTTAACTGGACTTTCTAGGTGGGAAAAAAGGAGAAACTTGCAGTTCTGTTTTCATAAACAGAAATTTTTCTGGGTATCCCTGATACACAGTCCTTCCATCTCTGCCCCACACTACCAACTCGAAGGAATTTATTCCCTTAAAATGGATGGCATTCAATTTTTGAACAATTCTAATTTCTCTGGAATTCTTCCTTACATTAGGTTTTTAAATCTTTTTAAAGGCTTATGCACATGATTCTTAGTTCTGTCATTAAAGATCATAAAATCAGCTTATTTTATCTCCTCCTGTAGCTGGTCTTCAATATTTAAAGACAACCTTCATGATTTTCTTTCCAACATTTATCAGCATTTTCCCCTTTAGCTTGTATCTCTTTCATTGCCTATAGCAATGTTTTTTTGGTGGTGATTCTTGACTTCCATTCTTCAGGGAAATTTATGTTTCTGAAATGCATTCACCAACCCTCTATCCCAACTTTTTTATCTCCCTGTAGCCACAGCTGGCCTAGAGCGCCCTGTGTAAACCCGGACTGTTTTTGCCCTCACAGAGATCTATCTGCCTCTGCCCCCTGAATGCTGGGATTAATGACGGACACCACCACCTCCATCTCCACCTCCACCTCTACATAGCCCTTTAAATAATTAATAGAGTTTCTTTGCATATAGCATGCATTCAACTTATTTTGGCAAATTATGATAGAACCTCTACTGAAACCTTGAATATTCTCAGTGTTGCTATAAGAAGTGAGACAGAACAAAGCAGGTTATGAAATTGTGCTGAGCCAAGAAATGGGAAAATACAGAAGTAGTTTTTTAGACATTAGGGCCAGATGACAGAAAGGGGGCTGGAACAGTACCTCCTTGGACAATTTCACAGATGTAAATGAACAGGGGATGAAAACTACCCATGGCTGATTATAGAGCTTCAGGACACGCTGGTCACTATGTCCACTGAACTGAAGGCATGCTGCCTTGGTTACAATCAAATTTATGGGGCAGTATACATCCTTACGTAACACTGTCATCATGTCTGGCATATCTTCAGGCAGTTTGCTTTTGGGCTGTATGTAAGAACAACCCCTGGGCAGCAGCATCTGAGACAGTCATCCTTGGACCAACCCTGTCTTCGGACCTAGCTCTTTGTCTCATTACACCTTAAGGCAGAAACAAATGTTTTAAAAGTCCCAGTTCTATTTGAAAACCAGCTCATGTAAGTCACTTATCATCCGGCTACATTAAGATTTTTGCACATATGACCAATGTTCAAAAGTCAAATGTCAACTATATTTCTATACTCTGCCAATAAAAATTGGAAACTAAAAAAATAGGTTTCATGTATAATAGTCACCAAATGAAAACTTATCCAAATAACAAACAAATGAAATGTGTATGCTGAAACTCTGGAGCATAAAGAAATAAGAGAGTGGGTCAATGAACGGAGAGCAGCAATTTCCTTCTGCATGAAGAACTTTTAAAAATATAGCTTTCAGCGTTTGATGTCTGGTTAAATACTCCCAGGTCTCGTGTGTGTGTGTGTGTGTGTGTGTGTGTGTATCATATATATGTGTCATATATATATCAAGTATATATAGAGAGAGTATTTTTCCCTCTATTTTGAAAAACATTTTCTCTTGGTATAGACCTCTGTTTTAATGATATGTTTTCTATTAGTATATCTAAAAATATATTTCTGGCATTCTTTTTGAAATAAGTTTGTGAACATCACAACTTTGTTCTTTTACTAATAATAGACCTTTTAGAAATGGAATCCATTCAAGATTTTTGCCTTCACCAGTTTTTAATATTTTAACTGTTTCATATCTTGCTCTTCATGCCTCTTGTGCTTGGGATTTGTTGGGCTTTGGGGATTCATGAATTATACTTTTTTTCTTAAAAGTTAGAACTTTTAAGCCATTGTCAAACTTTGTACATAGGGAATTTTTTTGTTCTGTTTGCTCTCTTCTCTGCAAAACAGAGTCACATATACAGTGCATCTTTTGAAGCTGTCCAATTAATTGCTGACATTCTTTTATTTCTTTCTTATTTTCTGTCTGCAGAGTTCATATTGCTATGCCTTCTAACTCTTCTCAGAAGTTTTCGCTTCCAGAGGTTTGATTTGGATTGCCTTAAAACATATGTTCTCACAGCACCATTTGCATATAGCAAAAAAATTATAGGTTTAAATATCTTCATCCATGAATTCTAACATCTGATATTTAATTTTGACATAGATTTCTTTTACTTTTATTGACATTTGTAACTGAACAAAATACCAGGTTCCACTGTGACATTTTCTTCCATGCATACGATGTGCTTTGGTCACACATATGCTCTTATTACCCTTCCTTACATTGTCTCACTTCCCTCTCTGCTCCCTTTCTTCTTCCCAAATAGTCGCTCTACTTCCATCCATTTCTTTAAAATATAGATCCTCATGAGGAAAAAGAAATGATACTTATCTTTCTGACGAGTTATTTCACTTAAGATGCTTTCCAATTCCATCACTGTCTTGCAAATGACATGATTTAATTCTTCTTCAAGACTGCATAATACTCCATTATGTACATATAGTACGTTTTTTTTCTTTGCCCACTCACTCATTGATGGGCATCCGGACTGAGCCATAGCTTAGTTATTATGGATAATGTGCAATAATTGTGGGTGTGAGGTATCTCAGTGCTATGCTGACTTTGATTCCTTGGGGTGTGTACCCAGGAGTGACATAACTAGACTGTATGGTTGCTCAATATTTAGTTTTCTGATAAACCTCTATACTCATTTCCATTAGGCTGATCTAACTTACATTTTCATTAAGAGCATTTTATAAGGGTTCTTTTATCCTTGATGGATTGTAATTGATCATTTTCCTACATATTATGGGTCATGATCTTCAGCTTCTCTGTATGTATCATACTGCATGCATCATGAATTGCTATCAGATTCCAGACCTTATAAATTTACCTTTTTTAGTGCTAGATAGTTTTGCACTGCTTTAGACATTCTTGACTTTTAGGTGGGGAGGTATTCAGTTATTTTGTGTAGAGTCTTTAATGTCTTGTTTTTTAGCATTGTTGCATATAATTAGAGCAACCCTTAGTCTAGGGCTAAGATTCCTCACTCATGAGTCAGTATTTTTCAGTCTTTCACCTGGAGTAGAAACATCATGATGTTTTCTGCCCTTGATTGTTAGAAGAGACACTTTTGTAGGTGTGTCTTGCAAGGATGTCCTGTGCTTTCCTCTCTGATTCATTAAGGTCGTTCATATAATTACCCTAAATACAGGAATTGATCACCACTCAGGTGAATATGAAAGGATGATGTTCTGTGTAGATCAGAAGCTTTATCTGTAAAGTCTCTCCAGTGCTCTAACCTGTGAACTCTACTCTCATCTACCCAAATGGATGGCTCTGTCTCATCAACCTAAGGAGTCTGCTGGGCTTTGCATTGGTTTTTTTTTTCTTATTCTACAGAGTCTAGAGGAATGAAATGGGAAATTATAGGCCTTGATTCATTTGTTTTTAGTCTCTCAGGAATCATTATCCTACATTGCTGGATATTTGATGTCTTAAAAACCAGAGTCTCAGATATTTTGTTCATTAGTAGCTTAAACCAGGCTTGACAGTAGATTTAGTCCCTGTAACTTCACCTTAACCAGAGGCAACATCTCAAGGGAGCTGTTGGATTCACTTCATAAGTGGTTTTCCTACTTCCAAAATCGATCTTAAATTTTATGATGTTACTTTCTTGCTTAAATATTTCTGTAATTCCAAACTGCCACAAGATAGTGCCCAAATATCTTTCTTTAGAAAGCAGCCAAATCTGTGGTGAAGTTTTTACCAGTAAAATGAGAATAAAAACAGTACTTTGAGTTCATAAAAACAATGAGAAACATATAAACAGTATTTTGTGTTCATAAAACCATTTTATTGTGAAATGTAGCATCAAACTATTTTAGTATGTATTATTACATAGTTGAATAAAGTATCAATAAGAAAAATCTATGGAACACCATCAAATTAAGGAACATTGCCAGTTCCACAGAAACTGCATAGAAGTGTCTTCTACCCCGTACACATCTAACATTGTTTCTTTTCCTTCGTACTTGTTATAGCTAAGCAATGTTTACTATACAGTAAAGTATGATAGCTTGGAACCTTGCAGAACTGAGAAACCATTCTTGCAAGTTAAGCCCTCTATAACTTATAAGCCTGTATTTGCAAGCCTCTGTGCCTGTTGTTACACCAAGCTCCTTCACAAAGACATTTTTCACAGACAGTCAGTGGTATGTATTTTCTTTTAACAGAAAGGAGATACTTTTCTCTACCCCAGTGAGGCTTTGAGGACTTTCATTAGGCCAGTCTTTGCCTCTTCCACAAATGTGGAAGAATGCAGAAAAGGAATGAAGAGAAATGATCACCTGGAGAAGAACAGGAGATTTAAAATCAGCTTTAAATATGTGAAGCCTAGAAAGCCAAAACCCAGAAAGGTATGGAAATCCATGCAACCTTGAAACCTATTTTCTCATAATAAAACAACAAGGGGACTCAGTGATGGAGGAAGTCTACCTCTGTGTCAAGCACTTCAAAGTCATCATATAATTCAAGCCCCACAATAATCTATCAAGGTATGGTTAGCCTTACTCTGTGAAGGAGGCATTTGGTATTCAAGGAGGTTAGAATTCTTTTCTCAGCTCAAGTTAGCAACTAACCAGCAAGTTCCAAGGCAGGACTCCTGCATCCAGTACCTTGTGACCTGCAAACACACTCCCTTCATAGGTCATGCTGTAAATGCTGCTTATCTCACTGGCTGAGGCAATACTCAATATGTATGTACCAATCATTCCTTCTCAATAAATGTTAGCTGACTGAATGAAAGAAGATTACTGTCAATCATTAAGAGAAAACTCATACTGGTAAATTCATCAACAACCTAGACACTGGTATGATTTAAGTGTGTCTTTAAAAGTGTGATTATGGGATTTAGTGGAGAGAGGGAAAGTAGTTGATACCACAACTTACATAAAATTCATATATTTTCAATTTTTAAAAATGCTATGTTATGGAACTCTTGTAATAGCTCTAATAGGGACTCATTCATAAAAGACCTTAGATACAAGACTTAGGAATTTCATTTTTGCTTTACTGTCTTGAAATGCCACAAAATAATTTTGAACGCAGTAGCAATAGTACCAGACTTACATGTTTTAAAGACCACTCTTGAGAAAATTTACTTTTAGTAGAAATACAAGTTACTGTTGTATAGTAAAAAAGAACTTTAAAATTCTCACTGGCTTAAAACCAATAGCATTTCTTCACCTGTCCTGAGTTTGGGGTCAGGAAGAGGACGCTGTTCCACTTGATCTTCATTCGTGGTTCCTGGCTGACAAAGTTTTTAAGGTGACTATTGTCAAGGGCACTGTTGGCTTCAACATTCCTTACTTAGGCTTCCACCAAAATCTGTCATATCTCATGCTTCACACATTCCTTATTTAGGCTTCCACCAAAATCTGTCATATCTCATGCTTCACACAGAGGCAGGTGGGATAAGGTTTTCATGAGCTGGAAGGAGAATTGTAAATATTGATGCAGAGTGTAAACATCTATCATAAATGTCCTGAAAAGACAGAGAAGAGAGATAAGATCAGTGCAGCAATTGTTGTGATTCAACATGGGAACTAGGACTTAAGTCACTTAAGAAATTGAGTGAGAGAAGAGAAGGAAGGAATGATAGAGACAAAAAGAGGCCTTAGTCCAAGCAATAAGCCACAGGATTGGAAAATTTCTTGCATAGAGATGGAGAAATGAAAAAGAAGAGCACAACACACAAAGATTATGTAACGAACTACAGTCTTGATAAAGCTTGCATTTGTATCAAAATAGAATATTTCTAACTAGCTTCATAATGTGTTTACAAAAGGTAAACACATTAGATGAGAAATTAACTATTTATCCAAAAAATTACATATCAATTCCTTTCTTCAATATGAAAATAATCCCTTTAGTCAGCCACTGTCAATTTTTTCTGTTTAAAAAATATGAGAAGAATATTTAGAAAACTACTCCAGAAATTACTCCTGAGGAACTAATTCTAAATCTCATTTTAGAAGTAAAACCAATAATTTCTTCCTTTTACCCTTTCAACAAATCTTCATTATTAGCATGATTTGAGAATAACAGTAGACTTTCAGGGAATTAAATGACAGGATTAGAGTAAATTTATAACCTAGAATTGACTTGTGGGACTATATTTTTAAGCAAGGGCCACAGAATTAGTCCCTGAAGTAATATATTATTTAAGAAGGAAGGGGCAGTTTTGTGGTAAACACATTCAAAAATCTAAAAGAAAACTAATTCAGTAATAAGATGCCCTTAAATTTTTTATTCCGAATAGTGCAATTCCCCCTGGTAAGCGTGTAGGAAGGTCAATGGCGCCACTACCAAAATTCCAGGCTGGGGGAACACTGAGTCAGCATTTCTGTCCCCTGGTCCCAGTTCTGTTTTACCGCCATGGAGAGATTGTGAAACAAAGCAAATTCTTTCCCATTTGATTTGATACTATATAGATTTGCTGGCATTTGTTTATTTCCCTTTTGAGACTTGCATTGCGAGCCTGAAAAGAAGAAAGAAGAATGTTAAGAAAACAGAGATTCAACCAGCTCTAGCGTTTTTGCAGCAGCATTGCTGAAATCATCCACAGCAGAGGGAAATGATTAGAAGTCACTACCTATGCAGGTGAGTGACGTGAGCAGGCTTTCTACAGAGTCATAGAGTCCAAGCAGGCATGCGTGTTGCTCTGACATTGAAGACAGGAAGATGTAGGTACGCCCAAAGCAGAGATTGTGCAGGACACTGGCTAAGTGCTCCGGGGCTTAGGGTTAGATAGCGAAGGTAATAGCACACCACTGACGCCTTGAGAAGGTTCTCACTGAGCTTGTCTCTCCAGTAAATACTAAAACTCATGGGTGCTCTTAAGGAGGTGAACACTCCTGTGAGATTTGTTTACAGAAAGGTAGACTGGCCAGTGCATGCATTGCGTAGTAATGGTAAGCCAGGACAGAGAGGAAGACAGGATATCCATATTTTAAAAGAAGTGGGCCTAGATCACAAATAAGAGAGTTTGGAAGGTTTTGTACCTGCATGTCCAGGACTATGAGAGAATGAGGCTGATGTAATTAGTGCAGGATGTAGGAAAGATTTTGGACCCAGAGAGAAGTTGGAGTAGTCTTTAAAAATCCTATCAGATCTCTGGGTAATCTTCAAAAGTTCACAATCATTTTCTTAAGAACAATGGGGAAAATCAATGTGACTCAAAAACATATTTATTGTTGTATGTATAAGAGTTAAAGCTGTCTGGACTGTATTATATGTGTACCGACCTAATGAGATGGATTTTTCTTTGCCTTTGAATTGGTAAGACACAATCTTAGTATAAAAAGTTATCATGTTCTTGGAGAAATCAAGCTGGTATGGACCTCAAGTTTCATCTCTACTGGCTAAACTTTACTGTTGTTAGAAAGTGTTTTATGTACACTACCAGAAGAGAAAAGTGATCATCAGTCTTCCCCAGCTGTGAACACTGTGAGCTACAGTAATGACTGACTGAGCAAGGTCTGCCCACTGGGAGCAACAGAAGGATGAATGCTATGAAAACAACCAACAACTTTCTGATTGGGTTTAAGGCCCATTTCTAAGATGGAGGCCATCTGTTGGAAGTACTGTTATCAGGGCCAAAAATCTGTGGCTACACAGGTCACAGTTCTTAGGGGAGAACCTACAACTATCGTTCTGCTAAATGGACATAGTATTAAGCCAGTTCTTTATCGCTTATACCTATAGATCAGTGCATCTTACAACTCTCATCAAAGACCCATAGTTGGTCAGTATGCAAAGAATAAGAGACTATTTGAGTGCTCAGCCCTAAATGGGGTATCTAGATCACATCCCCCTCACAAAGGCTCAGAGAGCATTGCAGAAGTTGGGGGAGGCGTGGAAAGATTGTAGAAGCCAGAAATGGTAGATGACTATGTAGAAATAATGTTTTCCTAACACAACAGGGAATTTGGACATATGAACCCACAGTAATTATGGCAGCAAGCACAATACATGTACAAGCCCAAGCCAGACAAAACCCCAGCATGGAGGGTGTGGTAGGCACAAAGCCCTCCCCTAAATGAGGCACTATTGGCAATTGATAACTGCTGAGAGAGAGGCAGTCAGTTTACTTCAATGTGACCACACCTTGTGGAGGTTGACCACCCACTAGTGAACTGATTTACTCCAAGAGTATTTTGGGAACACAAACTGGACCCAATTGTCTTAAAAAAATAGAAGACCATGAATATAGGGGGTTGAATATGATCCAAATATATCGTAAGACATTCTCAAAGTCAGTAAAATTATTGTGCTCTAAACTAACTAATGAGAACTATAATTGGAATCCCTCCTCAGGGATTAAATGGATCTCAATCCACCATACCAAAAACCCCACTCTTTGACCCAGGAGAACTAGAAACAGAAGAGACAACTGGAATTAAATTATTGGAGTTGCAGGGAAGGATTATTGTTTTTCCTTCCCTCAGACAAGCTTTTATGGGAGAATGATTCAAGCCTATACTCATGGACAGGTACCTGAAGAGAGAGATAAAGAGAGAGAGAGAGGAAAAGAAAGTTATCTGGGTTTGGGGAGATGACTCAGCAGCTAAAAGCACTGCTGTTCTTGCATAGTACCCAGGTTCAATTTCCAACACCCATGTAGCGACTAACTGTCTATAACTCCAGCTCCAGGGGACCCAATACCCTCTTCTAATATCCATGAGCATTACAGGACACAGGCACACTTATACACATTCAGGCACTTCACTCTTACACATAAAAGAAAAATAATAAAATATATATAAAGAAATTCTTAATTATTTTAAAAGATGGACTTATTGATTTTCTTCAGTTTAGGTTTAAACAAGGAGTAAAGTGAGTTGGGGGAAAGAGAGCAGAAGAAAATGTGGGGCAACTATGGAAAGTCTGAACCCTCCCAGTAAAGAATAGCAACGAGGTGGTTTAAGGAGAGCCAACAGAAGGCAGCCTTTTATACAGCTTCTAGACACTTTCATATTATCATAAGGTAAGAAATTTCATTTGTCCAGAGATATGACAGAGATAGAGCTTTCTCCATGATCTATGTCCTCTCCAACCATGTGCCCTTGGCTGAGTTTACAGTGCATTCATGAGTTTACTCCTTCTAAAGGTGTTTCAAGTCCAATTAGAGAGCTGTTGATTACCCCCTCCCCCATTTCCTGTGCCAGTCATTGATGTGGTTATTGGGCCTTAAGGCTGGGGTTGGACCATTGATTGATGCTCTCTATTAACTGCTTGTACAGTGCTCTCCAAAGTTATGAGAGCTAACCTTCAGGAGAGGTGGCTTCCAGGTCAGTTCCAGCTCCATTCCTCCAAATACTGTGTCCAAAATATATTCTGTCTTCAGCATTAGGGTCTTACCTTCAAGTTCTGAGAGGCAATCAAGGGCTGTGGCAATAGCTTGTGTGATTTTGGGAGTTTCTTGAACTATTCTGGCATTTTCTCCTGTCCCGCATTGTTTCTGGTTATGTAGCCTTCAGCTATTGTATGTGGAATCTGTCAGTTAGTTTTGGACTAATGTAAAAAGCCTACTGAAGTTGGAAGTACTTATGTGGTCTTTTTCTCAGCTTCTAGTTCTATTGATCTATTGGAGGTTTTCATTAACCCCATACCGTCTTGGCAACTGTAGCTTTATGTTATGTCTTAATGTCATATAGTATCAAGGTTGTACCAATCTTCCAATTTTGATCTTCTTCAAAATTGTATTGGTTCTTTTGGGCCATTTGTCTCTACATATAGTTTCAATATCCACAAAATAACATGCTGGGGTTTTAATTAAGGCTTGATTGGAATCTCAAAATACAGTTGGGAATAACCTATACTTGAACAATATTTAGTTTTCCTATGTATGTGCACAGGATATATCTGCATTGCTTTTTTAATCTCTTTCATGATAATTTTGTTGTTTCTCTCATATAGCTATTGTAAATGTTTTTTCTGAAATATTCTTAAATATTTCATTTTCATACTCAGTTAATTTCAGTTTTCATTTATTCATTTGGTGGTGTATAAGAATAAGGACTAGCATATATTTACCTATTTTCAGAAATAGTGCTCTAACTGAAAACTAGAAGTTTTCATCAGTTTTTCAGATTTTCTAAGTAGATGGTCATGCCATCTGCTAACAGAGAATCTCATTCTTCCCTTCTCCTTATGTTTTCTACTTCCTATTGTGTCTCACTGTGTTACCTAGGACAACCGGTATGGAGTTTAAAAGAGTAATGAGAAAAGACAGACATCTTTATTTTGGACCTTAATGAGAAAGCTTATAGCTTCTCATAGTAAGCATGATATTATATTAACTATAGGGTCACATATATACATACATACATGTATGTGTGCACATGTGTGTATATATAGAAAGAGAAAAAATATTGCAGCGTATACTTAAAGCCAATTCCAGTCCATTTTCAAATGACACTTTATCAATTTCTGAGGATTATGAACATTCTAGAACAGCGTAACTCTAATTCCTCCCTCACTTTCGTATATTGTTGTAATCCATTTCACTCGTACACAAGTATCTATCATCAGATATAGATGGGATGCATACATTATCAAAGATATTGTCTCTACTATTCTGAATAAGCTGCTATGCCAGGTCAATGCTTTTCTTTCAAAACTTCCTCTGTTTTTGTATAGCTGAGTTTCTGACCTATGTCATTCTACTTTCTGAAGAGTGTTTAACTAATTTCTTGTAAGACAGATCAAAAGGATGCTGGCAACAAGTTGCCTCAATTTTTCTGTCTGGAAAAAACTGTTATTTTGCCTTTGTTTCTCAAAGATAATTTACAGGGCACAGAATTCTAAGTTGGGAGTTTTCTCACTTCACATTTTAAGCATCGTGCTGCACTGACTTCCGGCTTGCATGGTCTCTGACAGGAAGTTGAGTACAGTTCCTTCCTTTGTCTCTCTACAGGTAACGTATCCTGGCTCAGAAGGGCTTCTCTGTGATTTTTTTTCTAAAACTTTGCCTTCTGAGGTTTAAATGCTAGGTTCCAAGTTTATTTGAAGACCTTTGTGCTTATTGCTGCTGTGCTTTGTGTCTGTCTTGCTAGGGGTCCTTGAGTTTCCTATGTTTGTAATTGTCTGATATGATTTTGGGAAAATTGTCAGTTATTGTTTCAAATAGTTCTTTTCTCTGTTTTCCCTCCTTGGAATTCTGATTACACACATGTTACATATTTTCTAGCTGTCCCACAGTACTTTGTATTGTGCTCTTTTGTTTGTTTTGTTTTGTTATTTTGTTTTTGTCTTTGGTTCCTTGGTTTACAGCTCTTTTTTCAGTAAATGCCAAAACTCAGATTCTTTCCACACTTAAGCCAAATCCATTAATAAGCTTATCAAAGACAGTCTTCCTGTTTGGTATAGTGATTCTTTTAATCTCTAGTGGGTTTTCAAAATTATTTCTTAGAGCTTTTATCTTCCTTTTCCCATTGCCCATCTGTATGTATGCTTTTTGGCCATTAAAACCCTTGGCATAGTATTCATAAGTCTCCCTTTAATTCTCAACATGTTCACACCACTGTTCCTATCATGGGTAGTTCTGTGCTCACTCTTTTTGCAAATTTCAAAGTTTTTTTTTCTCTCTCTCTTTCAATACGTCTTGATTTTTTTTCTCAATAGCCAAATATCATCTAATTAGGCTTTTGAAGTGTGGTGGTTAGAGACAGGGAGAGAAGAAGCGCCCTGTAGACTGCGATTAAGTCTAAGTCTAGTGACCTTCACTGTCCTGAGATAGGCAGGTTAAAGTAGCTGAGATTCGGAAACTTACTTTCTCCCCTGTAGCAGGCTGGAGTGGACTGCAGTTAGGTCATTCTCTTTTCCTTCATGGAAAGATAAGCTGGATAGGGTACTTCCCTTTCTACCAGGGGCAGGCTTTGATAATATTCTAGTAGGTTAGACTATGGGAGGTCTCCCTGGGAACATGTGTTACTAGGAACACAGAGAGAGCCCTAGTGTATCTTAGAAACACATAACCTAGGGACTAAAGTAATGGCTCAGTGGATAGCATACCTGACTCAAAAGCGTGAGGACCTGAGTTCAAATCCCCAAGACCCACTAAATGTGGTGGTCACACCTGTAACCCCAGCAACTGGGCAACTGGGCAAGTGGGGAGGGCAGGTCAGGATGGATAGATCCCCATAATTCGCTGGCTACTCAGTCTAATCAACTGATGAGTGCCAGATTCAGTGACAGAATCCATCCTAAAAGTTAATCTGAAGGGTGATCAAGGAAGATAACCAACCTTGACCTCTGGCCTCCACAAACGTGCACACGCACACACACACACACATACACACACACACACACACTTAATAAAAAGGAAAAGAAGGTAATTTATCACCTTCCTCTATGAAAAACACAAGGGGATTTTCCCCAACATTACTGTGAACATGTAGTCATGCTCCTAGAGTTGAAACTAATAAAGCCTAGGTACCCACACAAAGAACTGAACCCCCTGGAATTTTTAACTCGTGGACTTGCCCACAACAAAGTCTCCGGTCCTTCTTCAACTATAGCCCATTATTTTCATACTCCAGTACTGGTTTCTTGGAAGTTTCCCATAAAGAGTAAGCTGTGACCCACTATAGTCACCCATCTGTCCCTCCAGTTTGGGGTCTTCACTTTCTCTCACCTCTCTTACAGATTTAAGATAGTTGGGTTCTCTGTCTGTTCTGCTTTTACATGCAGTTAAAGCATGAAGTGGTGATTGTCAAGCCCCTTACAAATTTAATCAGAAAATAGAAGCTGCTCTTCTCCCTTTACTTAACAAAGGAAACAATACAAACAAAACAAAAAAGCCAGGATAAAGACTAAGGAACACATGTCTTTTCCAATTTCTATTTCCATGGATAAGTCACTAAAGATGAATTTAAAATTTTTTAAATAAAGGAAAATAAAGAAGAACATAAGAAAAAACTGAGTAGTGGGAAGATGAGATTATTTTTAGGCAAATAAACGTTTCATCTTTGAAAATGACCTTAAAGGTATGGTATTTTCAAATAAGAGGATGGGCAAGTGAAGAAAGGATTTTTGAAGGCATAGTAGAAAACCAATAAAAAGCTTACTGCCAATAAACCACATGCACATAATGTTGAATAAACATGTACAATGTGTATATATATGTATATTCAGGGTGCTTAAGTATATGGTATTTTGTAAAATATTTCATACACATGAAAACTATTCTGGTTTATACATATGTGAATAGAAAATATCTGAATTATTGGAGGCTCTTTTTTTTTAATTCAAGCAACCACACACTCTACAATGGAAATAGCTATCTGCAGAGTAAACACAGTTCAATACACAAATTAGAATTCAAGTAAACTCCCAACTTATATTGTAGATTTATAATCTAGATATTTTCCAATTGTAAATTACTTTATTCTAAACTTTCTGAAGATGACATTTAAAATTCAATTTCAATAAGCAGTTTTAGAGAATGCAGTACAGTAATTGTGTAATAGTAACTAGTTATATGAGAAAATAAAATAACAGGAATTAAAAGGGCATACTAGAGATCATATGAAAGTGAACTTTCTTCTTCCATGAAATGCCAAATAATAGCTATGTCTTCTTTAATTCAGTGAAATTCCAGGTTCCCTTATTAAGAGTAAGAAAAAAAATGACTCTTATCAGAATAGTGTATTATAATTAATGGAAAAGTATTTCAAAACTTCATTCTTTTGAATCCCACTGTTCCTGGAGTGTCTCTGAGGGTTCTTACAACACTCAGTGCCCAGAAGATCACTTAACAAAAATTACTGTTCCAGTAAAAGGTCTGGCCAAAGTCTAAAGCACTAAAAACGAAACAAAACAAAACAAAAAACCTTCGGACATATGGATGGAGTTAAACTGCTGTGATTGATAAAGTCAGACATCGCACCATGTACTTACCACCGCAGGTTTTATTTAAGTCAATAATGATCCTCCACTTGAATCTACCTAAGCCATCCATTTTTAAGGGACATTCTTGGAAGTTAAATTCTAATACAATAGATGAATTTACAGTCTGACAGCATTTAGTACATTAAATAATAAGAGTCATGGACACAAAATCCACATGACCTATAAAATATGTTGTTACTTCCTGGTGGTATTGAATATTTGTTATTTCTGGAACTTTCTCTTTATTCTAACCATTCATTCCAGCCCAGCATCATTTTCCCTATAGAACAGGAAAATGTTCGGCATTTTTTCTAAGATGAGAACACTGTGCACCAAGTTTTCACAGCAGCAGTCTAGCCTCCTCCTCCTGATGCACCCTGGACAGTTCCAGTGGGTTACAGACACTGGCCAGCAAGTTCAGATGTGCACACACCACCGCTGTTTTATCATCTTGCTGCTAAAAGCCTTTAAACCACACCCAAGCTTTAATTTCCAAGAAGTGATTACACAGTCATCAGTCAGCTGCTGAAACCACAAGAGATCATCTCTTGATGTAGATAACCCCAGGTTCTGGCATGTTCTTCATTCACAAACTCAACTCCCAGGAATATGAAACTGAGATCATTAAATGTGATCTAACAGAGAGCATCCAGAAGAATAAGTCAACCAACAACTGAGAGGTCTCCAGGGATTAAAGCCATTCCCTACATCAGCACAGCTGTGCAGCATAGGTTTTCAAAGACCACCCAAGATCATTCTATCTTTCGGTCTGACAGCCCCAAATGAAACGTCTGTGTGTTCAAAGAAAAGGGAAGAATGCAGAATATGATCACACAAAGCATAAAAACATTCTTATCACAATGCAATAACAAAAAAAACTCTTTGAATTAAGAACAAATAAAATTTTCTTAATGTTTTTCCTAATCAATAAGACCTACTCTGAGCTGTAGATTAATTTTACTAATTAGAGTTCCCTAACTGTGGGATTTGGATGAAAATTTTGCCTAATTTGCCACACATACATTCCAGTATGATAACATTGTCTGCTTCTCAAATTTCTGTATTACAGCCTGAGAAAAAAACATTTTATCTCCCCACTGAGTTGCCAGCTTTGATGTTATAACAAAATTCTGTAAACTTCACTGGTAAAGTTCCAACTCTTCTTAATTAAATACAGCTTTAAGACCTCACGATTATATTGGAAAATATTTTCTTTCATAATGCTGGAAACTCAGGTACAGTATTTTACTGAGCAGTTTTAATCAGGGCATGAATTTCACCTCTCTATATTTATTATGGCATTTGATGAAGTATTTTAAACAGACCACAATTTAGCACACAAACTACTTATTCTGAACATTGTACCTAAGGTAATTTATGAAGAACATGTAGACTCCCCCTAAACATAACAATTATAAATATAACAGATTAGTCCATTCCTCTTCATACATGTTTCCCATTTCAGAAGCAGAAAACTCCTGTGGGTTTTCAGAGACAAGATCAGACTGTGTGACTTAAGCAGGCCTATTTCTTGTAATTTTGTGTGCCTTTAATATGTCAAAAAAGATAAGTTAGTCTACTTGTGGCATTGACAATTAGGCAGGAAACAAAGTTATGCCTTCAAGCAACTGACTCTCTTGGTCTGTGTCTCTAGGCTTTGCTCCAAAAAGACAAGTATTCCCCCCCCCCGGAAGTCCTCTTTCATCCAAAGAGAATTCAAATCTCTCCCTACAATAATTTTCCTGAGTTGCAGGGTATCATTAATCCCACGTTACAAATCTAATCCACAGTGTTGTATTTGAAAGTCCTTGCCATGTGACATGAAATTATCAACTCTTCCATCAGTCTTGCCAAATTCCATTTAGCGGCGTCTCCACAGATTCCAGTCAGTCCAAGACATTAGGTTTTCAACTGGCAACACCCAACTTTTGCACCATGACACTGAGTTAAATCAACACTCTCCTCTGCAGTGTACTTTCAGATGTTTGTTTTAATCTCCTGAGAGGTTTCTTCCAGGTTTTCAATGTGTTTGTCATTTTCCATAACTTAGAAAGCCCAACTTTGCTATTTTAGGTAAGAGTGCTTCAAGTTTTCCCTCCAGGGAGGTCATTTAGTTGTATAGCTCTGGATTCTGGAAATAATTTCCTCAAACAAGTCTTTCATGTGGAATCCAGGGCTCATGACAGAGTCGTTTTTCCCTGATATTCCTGCTGCTGAGATCATGTAGAAGGCAATCACTATATCTCATACCCATGATGCACCTGCAGCTCCTGTGACCTACAAGCTAATTCCTCCGGATAAAAAGCGAGAAGTGGAAATGTAGTCACGCATCCAGGCGCATGTCTACTGTTAGAATGTGCTGTTGTTGGTGGAGAAGCTGGGCTCTGGATTCTCTGACATAACCAGGTATATGACAGAACATCTGAAGAGTAGAAGAGATTTTATGTTTAAGGACCCAATTACTTCCCTTTAATTTTTAGAAAAATGGAAAAATATAGGTGCATAATTTATTTGATGTTTTACTGTTTTAAATGTGAGATTAGATAAGTTCTGAGATATCTATGCAGTTCCATAATCATTACGAAATCATCATATAGCAAACTGTCATCACTCTGTCATTTCTTAGTGTCTCTGAGCAATTATGTCTTTCCCTTCACCCTACAGTCAGTAGGAACCACTAATCTGCTTTCTATCATTATTGTTTTACCTTGTCTAGAATTAAATATAATAGAAGCATTCTATCTTTATTCCTTTGTGCTCCATGTCCATCTGTCACTCAGCATTATGTATTTGACATTGGAAGTATCAAAAATTCAATCCTTTTTTGTTGCTGACTAAGGTTCAATTCATTTGACTTTTCAGTTCCTCATTTCCTATGTCAAGGTGAACCGAATTTCAACAGAGCTGATAGTGAGAACATGTGCTCCCATTGTGGAAATCCCTCCCTGCCCACAAAGACAAGGCATAATGTCATGACCTTTTGTGGATGAAAACACTATTGGCTCCAAATCCTTCCTGAGCCCTGGGCTGACCTCTGCAGGTGGTGTTTCTATGGCTCTGTGTCAGCTGGGTTGTTGCCAATGGAAGGAAAGATATTAGAGGGCAGAGGAAGTAGCCCTAGTATTTCTCTCTCCATCCTTTGCTTTGGTCTGCTTTTCTGATAAAGGCTACATTTCCTCTTTGGCTTCAGCTCCCACCAGACAAGCCCACCAGGGTTCTAGTTTCCATCTGTGTCATCACAACCCTTGGGTTATAACAACAGCAGTTTTTTTTTTTGTTTTTTGGTTTTTTTTTTGTCACATTCATTCTAGTTAGTAAATCCCTTACCTGGGTCCTCATTGTCCCTTAATTGATACTCATGTCTACCATCACCTAGATAACTATATAGAGCTAGATAACTTTCTGTATTACTTTTCTTCTGATGTTGCTATTTGAATTACAGTCTATCTCATGGCTAGTTCTTGATTTCATTGTACAAAATCAAAGTCTCTTTTAGTTATTTTACTTTTATATACCTGAGTGTTTTGTCTACATGTATATAAGTGCACCCATGAGTACAGTTTTACTTTTATATACCTGAGTGTTTTGTCTACATGTATATAAGTACACCCATGAGTACAGTGCCTGCAGAGACCAGAGTTTTAGACAGTTGTTAGCTGCCATGGGGCTACTGAGAACCAAACCTAAGTTCTCTGCAAGACTAGCCTGAGCCATCTCTCCAGTGCTTCAAAATCCAGTCTCTTGATTTTATACTTAGAATCTAACTTGCAACACAAAATTTATCTCATTCAATTCTTCATACTAGTGCTAACACGTAATTACTATTCTAATTTATGAATGAAGCCTAGAGACATTATGTTATCATACAGAATGTTAAAGTGAAGATAAGTCACAAAGATTGATTAACCCAGGTTGAGAATAGATTGAAGAAGCTGATAATGAAATGGAGATGTCTAAGTAGGTGTAGTTGACAAAATACAGGAGACTTTGCATTAACATTGGATAAAAGTGGAAAGCCATTTTATAATATGATCTACTTGGCTATTTCTGATTTTACTTTCTGATCGTATTGGAAAGAACAAGCTTCCAGACCAATAACCACAGCAATATATCTGACTGAGGTTCTGTTAATTACTCTCCTAACAACATTACATCTAGGACAGCATCTAAAATTGGGGATCCTGCTTGTTTGGATCTGTGGTAGTCAGCTGTCATCTCTTGGGCTCTGTCAGGTTGTTGAAGGATCATGTGGATGATTTAAACAGAAAATTAAGGGGAACTGCCATCTGAGCATATTGTATGTCTATGCATGGTATTAACCTCTGCCATTCTACCCCAGATTAAGTATTGGGATTGATTTGCTCTTTGGTTAGAGAATGCGAGGTATACAAGCTCAGGTGCTTCCATTTAACCATTTCTCTACAGTAGCTCTTATACAAGAGATCAGAAGTCAACACGGGAAGCATAACAATTGTCAAGTGCATAGTCTGAGACTGTGTAATTATGATGAGTCTCATTTGCAATTTCACCAGAAGGTTAACTTTATCTTTCCTCTGTATCTCTTCTCCCAAGAGAGATCAAACTTCTTCAGTTGTATAGACAGAATCCAGAAACTGGTTATAATGCTCATCACCAATGATAGCAATATGCTAACATGAAATATTTAAAAGTTTCTGATATTATGCAACCTATAAACATAACCTTACTATAGAAACTTCTTGCACTACAAAAAGCTTTTGCTAAACTTGAAGAGGAACTAACTTGTCTATTTTTGTATAAAGTTACATTGACGCTGTGGTTACTTTTAAAAGATGAACGAGTATAACACAACTGCTCACATCATTTCATACAGAAGGATTTTCACTGATAATCATTATCTGCTACTGCTTTTTCCTGTCTTGTTACAGAACACTGCTGAGAAGCATGAGATTAACACCACCTGAAGAATTATTGCACTGTTGAAACATTATTACTGGGTAGATGAGGATTTTTAGAAAGGAACTGTGGTTCCTTGCATGGATGCTGACTGTAAATATTTAGACATCTTATTCTATTCTAGCAGAGTTGTGTCCTGTCTTCTTAGGGAAAGTTTCATGGAACACTAAAGATCAATGAAATTTATGTTGCAGAAAAATCATGTGAGTTGGAGCTGTGGTCCCTTCACAAGAACCTGAAGCTTTAGACACCTATCATGAGTCTCTGTTCCACATTCCTCTGGCAGTAGGCTGGTGGTGGAACAGAGTAGAGCATGGAGGACTTCCGATACTGGGCAGCAGTTTCAGTCTTTGAGTAACTGCTCTCTATATATGCCTCTTCCTGAGGCTTTGTATAGTAGTGGCTCTGCCTCTTAAGCTCGGGACAGGGGAGCCCTTTATTACTTGCGGATTCTGGTCTTAGGGGACTGATTCTCTGGAATAGACCTTCCACCTTCCCTGAGGTCCAGTTGTGGTCCTCACTCCACAAGTGGTCCTAGATATCCAGGCCTTGATACTGGACCTCTCCCATTGCCAAACACCAAGCTGTTTTCCATTATTTTTCTATGACTCTTCTACAGCCCCAGTGTGCCTTCAACCTATGCCCTAACTGAACTTCTAGAGATAAAAAATCACAGTCTGGGAAGTTAAAAACAAAGAAATCAAAAGTACTGTAATAACTAAAATTATATTCTTAAACTGCAGATATGTAATTATATCTTAGAATATAATTTAGAAATTCTCTATGTCCACTATAAGTTTAGAATATTGTTTACTGACAAAACTGTGCTACCAAGTTTCAAGAATAATGTGAAATTTATCACTGTTCCTGTAATGAGTTTACCATTCACTGCCTTTCCAAAGTCTTCAGCCTTTACAAAGTCTTTCAATGTAAACATGTTACTCCTTAAAGAAAGTTATGTCAATAAAATATTTTTTAAATAAAAGACTATCTGAACCACAAAAATCTTTTTTTTTCTTTCTGTTTAGACATTAGCTAATCCAAAAGTTATTTTTAAAGGACAAAGTCTACTGACAAAGTTAGCAGTCAAGTATATTGAGCAAACAAAAATTAATGAATGAGGCCACACCCTGAACCAGTTGAGAATGTTCTGTTTTCTGGGTCATCACCCATATGGCTGCACTCTGAAGCTGCATGTTGAGGTTGGCAGCTTGCCCACGTTGCTGGTCCCTCCAGTGGAGTCCACACTGTGCTTCAACTCCACTAAATACTGCCCCATTGGGTACTTTCTGAAGAAGCTAACATCTGAGTATCTCCCAACTTTGCTTTGAAGTCTCAAGGGAAGCCACTGTGACACTCGTCTGACATTCTACACACACACACAGAGCCAGTATCCTATGTACATCGAGTGTGCTCCTGGTGTGAACAGTACCTGGGCTTGTTTAAACAACTACAGTCCTACTTTAGCAGTTGGGTGTAGGAAAACAACTCTGGAGCTGGTACCAGGCAATAAGCCCACAGAAAATGCCCTGTGATTCCATGAACAGATTCCGCCCATCCAGTTCTCTGGGCATGTGATGGGAGTGGTGGCCTCGAAGATATATATCATGCCTTTAAGGCCTTTTTCTTTACCTTGTCAATTAATACAAGGCACCACTATCTGTAATAAAATAGGTTGGAAGCTTTCAGTCACACCTCCTATCCTAAACCTGCTTTCCCCTACTGTGAAGTTTAATAAAGCTCTCTTCTTCTTTGGTTATCAGGATTCTGTATACATTTATAAATCTAACTCAAATTGACAAATAACCACTTATACTATACCCAAAATTATACGTCATTTAAAAAAATCCTCTGCCACCTCAATTAGCTCATCACTCTCTAAAAATTTTTATTTTTGTTTTATGTCTGTGAGTGTTTTGCCTGCATTTATGTAAGTGCACCAGGTGTGTGCAAGGCCCATTGAGGCCAGAAAAGGGTGTCAGAGCCCCTGGAACTGGAATTGACAGCTGTTAGTCATCATGTGAGTGCTGGGAACTGAACACAGGTCCTCTGCAAGAGCAGCCAGTGTTCTTAACCACTGAGCCATCTCTCTCTCCAGCCCCCAGGCCATCATTCTTAATTCCAGTTTTCATAAAGTCCTGGGGCATAGACACAGTATAACTAATTTACCTGTGATGGTGTAACGAGAATGGCCTCTCCTCGGTTTTCAATAGAGTATTTCCCTCTGAATCACCAGTTCCCTAGTCTTCTTACCTTCTGAACCCTTTTCAGAATTGCCCATTTTACTTCACTTACTGCATCCAGTTCGGCTGACCTCTGCCTATCACACAACTCCAAAAATATCTCCATGTTTCCACGTATAATTATAGAAATGGCCTCACTGTTTTGGTACCAATTTTCTGTATTAGTCCCACATTCCTTCCTATAATAAATTTCTAAAGCTAGGTAACAGTATAATGCAAAGAGATTTATTTAGCCCACGGTGTTGGATTTTGAAAGTCCAAAATTGGGTGGCCCCATTTTTTCAGACTCTGGTGAGGACATTACAGTGGATGACATCACATGGCAGGACTGAATGTTGATAAAGAGGCCACATTTTGAAACAGAAATCTACAGAGCAATGTAGAGGCCAGGCTTAGTCTTTAACCAACCTACTCTCACAAGCACACAGGGCTTCTAGGAGAGTGGGCTTCCTCCCTCTGAGGGCAGCTCTTCTATGAACTAACTGTGTGTCACCACCTCTCAGCATGGCCACACTTGGGACCAAGTTCCCAAAACATGAACTCTTGGGTGACTCAGTGAAACCATATACTACCCACAGTATGCGCTAAGTTAATATGTAATTCATTACTTAAGAACTCACACTATGAAGAAAAGGCTCAGGCTTATGAAATATCACTTGTTTAATAATCCTTCCCTTTTAGAGAGGCTCCCTGTTTTCAGAAATTGACCAAAAATGTGGGCACTGGAGCCATTCTGTCTGTTGTTAGTGTGGCAGATGTTTAGGGCCTTGAAATTTACAAGTTTTCTTTAGCTTGTTATAGAGACAGGCCATTCGATGCACGGGGCATGGTGCATGCAAACACTGAAGACTTGTGAGAGAGTCCAGCACAAAGGGAGGATGCCCAGGATGGCCATCAAGAGGTCACTATAGGATCTGCCTAGTGTAACTTTGAAATAAAAAGCTCCAGTGTAAGTCTAAAATACCCTTATAGAAAGGACCAGGCATGCGATTGGAACAAATATACATATTTAGAATATCAATGAAATTTTTTGAAGTTTAACTAGACAATATGGAAGAACATGTTAGGATTTTTGAACATAATTCTAAATTAAATATTAAGAGCAAAATTTAGTTAAGTTCTCAAAGGCAACTACTGCTTACAAAATTTTAATTATCACCTTATCTTGCTCCTCATATTTGGATCCTATCTTTATAGTGCGTGTGTGTCTGTGTTTGTGTGTGTGTGTGCATGCGTGTGTGTGTCTGTTTGTGTATGTGTGTGTCTGTGTATGTGTGTGTGTTGTGTGTGTTGTGTGTGTCTGTGTTGTGTCTGTGTTGTGTGTGTGCATGTGTGTGTGCATGTGTGTGTTGTGTGTATGTCTGTGTTTGTGTGTCTGTGTTGTGTGTGTGTTGTGTGTGTTGTGTGTGTGCATGTGTGTGTCTGTGTTTGTGTGTGTGTCTGTGTGTGTTGTGTGTGCATGTGTGTGTGTGTCTGTGTTTGTGTGTGTGTTGTGTGTGTTGTGTGTGCATGTGTGTGTTTGTGTGTGTGTGTTTGTGTGTGTATCTGTGTTTGTGTGTGTGTGCATGTGTGTGTGTCTGTTTGTGTATGTGTGTGTCTGTGTGTGTTGTGTGTGTGTTGTATGTGTGTGTTGTGTGTGTGCATGTGTGTGTGTCTGTGTTTGTGTGTGTGTGTGTGTCTGTGTTGTGTGTGTGTTGTGTGTGTGTGTGTAGATGTAAGTACAAAGAAGCACAGAGGGAAAAGAAAAGCAAATGTGAAAAATATTAATGATTGCAGAGAAATCATGACATAAGATGGTGGAAAAGTTCCCTATATTTAGGATACTCCCTGTCTCCCGAGGAAAGCAGCCCTGGTCAGCCTCAAGAGGTGAACAGCCTCAAGGCTGAGTCCCCCTGATCTATAAGCATCCAAGACATGAGGCTATGAAGTTTCATTGTAATGCGAATGGTGAGAAAAACTAGAGAAGGTTCTAGTGGGGCTGAAGGGCAGTTTTTTTCTAATGCTGTTTTTTTTTTTAAATTATAACCCCAAGGCTAATTATGATCAAGAAATGTCTGGTTCTCATCAGTTAGTGGGAAATAAAAGGCTTCTTGCCTATCATGCAAATACACTTTGGTGTAATGCATCAAAGCCTCACACTGAATCAGGTCAGAAATTCTGAGTGGAGGATTTGTGAGATCCTGTTATCGGGAACATAAGCCTTTTGTAAATCCTTTTATGAATGTGCAATCACCATTCTTCCAATGGACGTGAATCGGATAGTCACCAGTAGGGGATCTATTTACTCTGGTGACCTGCGCTAGCCTCTAGCTTCGCCTTGGGCCACTGTGCTCACAAGACGTTATTTAACTGTTTCATGATGCATCCAATGAAGTGTTACCTCCCACTTATTGCTACAGCATCACCCTTTCTGCATGGGAAAGATTCTATATATCAAAAAGTGTGAGTTGACAGAGGCAATTGAATGAAGCCCATCTGTAAGTATTTATATGATCCAGCTCATGTCAGAAATATACTACCTGAGATTTCTAATTTCTTACTGGTAATATGAGTCTGACAAACCAAATTCAAGTTGAAAACTACTTTAGCCAAAAAGTCATTCTCCCAGTATTTTGTCACAATTTATAACATTTTAGTGACTTCATGATGAGTCATGAAGCTTGTTAACGAAAGCTTTACGAATTCAGGAAGCACCAGTCAGGCATCAAGGCACTGTGAACCCACCCTAAGCATGGGACTGAAAAAAAAAATACTTGTTAATGTGCTCTAGGATAATGTTTGCCAGGAAGAAAAATGAAAAAGAAAAACCAAGCAAACAAACAAACAACCCCTCAAACTCCTAAAGGATCTCAATTTGATTAAAACAGGCTTGTTTTGAGTTTTCAAAAATAAATATGATACAGACACACAAGTTGTCCTATCTAGGTTTGTGAATAAAATTAATTTTAAAAAGTAGGAAATTATTAATTCTAAATTAGACAGATAAGAATGGAGGCCCTGGACTAGATTCAACTGACTTCCAAGTACTTTCACTTTCATCCAAGATGGCTCACTTCCAGATTCTTGTCCAAAATTGCCTGTGCCCCCCGCAAGGCTCTATCTGCCTTGAATTTCAAACTGCCCACTCTTGCTTGACCCAACTAGGTTCCTGCTTTCATATGAGTGAATGAACCAACACCATGAATCCTGCCCTGTCCAATCCAAAGGAGAAAGGGAAGCCCAGTCCTGTCCCATCTCCTACCCTATAGAACATAAAGTCCCAGGTACCCAAGGGGTAGACAGTGGCACTTCAACTCCAGCCACTCTTCCCTGGCAGGGAGTTTGTCATTGTGTGTACTGTGTGGAGTGTTACTTTCTCTTTAATAAACCTTGACTGTATGCTGAAACTGTAAACTTCCTGTCTTGCAATTCTTTCCCTAGAGAAGAAACAGACTGGAGGAAAAAAAAAACCTTTAGCTGGCATCAAGTTCACATTATGTGTATATCACAAAAATTCTCATCAAGAAAAGTAAGATAATAGGAATTGTCTTGTGACATTTTCACAAACAACACCGACAAAACTGCACAATTACCGAGTTTCCAAGAACCCGAGGAATACGTGTGTAAGCATGTACTTTTTAGTCAACTAAATAGATCTACCTGATAACTTATTTTTGATACTATAATAAAAGAGAAAAATAGCACACAGAGATGGCCAACAACATATAAGCAGAAATATATCTTATAGCTTTCACTTTGAAATTTCAGCCATGCACCAGGTATAATAATACAAAGGTTACTTATTTATTTGAAAAACACCGAAAGTTGACTTATTTTTTTCTGGAAAATAAAACAAAATTACTGGACCAGATGCTTAAAGTTTATGACTTATTTTATGGGAGGGGAAAATAAGAATATTGTATTTACTTGATTCCTGTAAAGAGGCTTATGGCCTACTGTTATTAGATTTTATACTGCCCAGCATGTATTTATTATATGATCCCATTTCATAAAATTATTACTGTGTACATGTGCTTTGGTGACTGTATTTGTCTCTTCACACAGAAATATAGATAAATGTCAGCAAAAGGATACTAATAATGGTTATTTTAAGATTATGATACTTGGGATGACATTTTCCTTTCTTTTTTGTTTCCTGTTTTAGTTATGTTTTTTAATGTACCACTGTTCTATCAACAGTGAGAGAATCCTTTTCCTGAAAATGGGGAAGAATTAGTAGTGAAGGTGATCACAGGTCAAGCACTTGGAAATACTTGCCTATTTCACAGTTTCTTTGGCTGAGCTGCTGTTGAGCTGAATGCTTTTGTCCTAAAGAATAAAAAGTAACGGCTTTAAAAGACAGACATGAAAAACAGAAGGGTAATAAATGTGTTTTGAGTCCAGAAAAGCACTTGGGAAAAGCCCTGTTTAAGGGTCAAGGAATAAGACTGAAATACTGGATCTCCAAACGTTTTCCATCCCCAAAACTATCTCCACAGAATATTTAATTATGTCTCATAGAATATTCTGGACACACTAAGAACGATCATGGCTTTTATTACTGAAAAGTAGAAGTAATTGCTGAAGTCATGTCTCTTTTCAATTCTGCTTATGGATGATTGCTTGTCTTGTTTCCTAAAGCCAAGGACGCCTTCCAGTGGGGCGCAATCAAGTCTGCAATTTCAGAGAAAGCTCACAACATACTCCATTTTTATATGAATACTTTCAGCCCAATACATTTATGCCTTAGTTTAAATTCATGCCAACTTCATGGCATTCATCATGTCATCGTAGAAATTTATTATTACTTCAAATATTCACTTAGAAATACAGAAAAATAAACTAGAAGTCCAACCTCTTTCATTTACAGATGAGAGCACCAAAATGCTGGGGAAAAGACCATATGAATTTCTATAACTCTTTCACACCTTGATAGGTTCTTAGTTCAAATTTCCAGTTCCTCACAGGCCTTTGCTCGCTACATAACACCTAGTCCTGTTTTCATTGAGTCCTGTTTCTTTTTTAAAAGTTTTTTTAAAGGAAGTTAAACTAGGTCATCTCTATGTCTCACAAAGAAATACAACTGAACAAAAGTTTCTCTTAAAATTCTTAGAAACTCAACCTCTTTGTCAATGACTTGCTTTATAGAATATCTGACGACACATCAAAAATTCGACAACTTTACTCTGATTTACCAGCACCTCAAACAAGGAAACTCCTACATGGGGAAGCAGTGTGGTAATTAGTGTGAGGACATGCCCCCTTGGTCAGGAAGTAGATATGTCATACCAAAACACTAGGAGTTCAACCAACCTTTGGGGCATCTGTTTCTAGAACTTTTAGAAATTAGGATTTAGAGAATTAACATTCTCTTCAAAAGTTTATCATATTCCATATTTGGTGGTTATTAACCACATAGCTTTAACTCAGACTCCTTACTCCTAAAAGTGTTTTGTCCTTTTTTTTTAAAATGTGTATGAGTGTATGGTCTGCATGTATGTAAGTGCACCCATGCCATGCAATGCCTTGGAGATCAGAAGCAGGCGTCAGATACCCTAGAACTGAATGGGAATTAAATCCAGGTGCTCTGCAAGAACAGCCAGTGCTCTTAGCCGCTGAGCCATCTCTCCAGCCCTGAGCTATCATTTCCTGAATACATTTTAAGCTACTGTTTGTTCATTTGTTTCCATGTACCAAATTTGGAGCCTTTCTATATTGTTTGGACACCGTCATGCTATTTTCTTGTGTTTTTCTTGTCGTATCTACCAAAAATGTGCCATTAAGCTTTTGATCTTTTGCTTATTTAAATTCAGTTCAATGGGTATGCTCTAAATACTTTCATATCCAAAGCATGATCCCAGACACTGTGAGAGACCAAAAATGAGTAAATCATGGTTTTTGGCCTTAAAATTCAAAATCGTGGTAGGGTTTGTTTGCTTGATTTTCATTTCAGAAATAACTCTCTTTCCAACATATGCAAAGACAAACAGTTTAAGAATGATCATTAGAGGGGCTGGAGAGATGGCTCCGTGGTTAAGAGCACTGGCTGCTCTTGCAAGGACTTAGGCTGTATTCCTAGCATCCACTTGTTGGCTAACAATCATCTGTAACTCCAGTTCCAGAGTAATCCAATGCCCTCTGACTCTGGGGACATTGCACAATACAGGTGCAGGCAATATAGTCATAAATATAAAGTAAAAATGATAAATAACTAATAAATAAAATACTAAAAAAATACCATTAGTTGGAAGTGGTAATACTGGTACTTTGTTGTTTAAAAGTGCAGGGCTCTGTATGCTCCTCTGCACATACATTTTAACTGATCAAAAGGGAGTCATCTTCCAACTACTACTTACTTAATAATCTGTTTTATAACATGCTATTTCTGTCTGATAATAAATGGCTGCCTTCATAACATTTATTAAAACTGAAAGAAGAACTGGGGGGGGGGATGATAACAGCATATATGAAAATAACTGGAGTGTGAGTTTCAACAAGAAAAGTTCTGATACTGAAGTATCAACAGGAACTGGGGTAGAGATCAGAAAAGAAAGGAGAAGGAGCCTCTTGGGATTGTCTGGACCCATCTGAGGCGCTCTACATATGGTCGTGCCGGCTTTGTTAGTTTGTAATCCAGGTGTAAGGTCCATAGCCTGCTCCAACTCAACTCCCTCTTCTACAAAGCAATATGAAACGCCTGGGAAAAGCTGCTATGACTCTTCTTCACCATCAAGAGGAAAATCAATGTCCAAAACATTTAACATATCCCCTCTCATTTTAATAGTGAAGCTATGTCTTTTAAGCACTCAAAACCTACTTTTTGTCTGACTTCTCTTCCTATTCTTGCTTAATTTCTGTAAACTTATCTCACTGGCTAAAGTCAGTATTATCAAACAAGGCTTCTCCACTGAAATATAAACAGAAACTTTAGCAGCATAACAGCATGTCAAGCAGACGCCAACACACTCTCAGAGCCACATCTATCATGAAAATATGACGATACTATTCCTAAGTTTATTTACGCAAAGATGAAAATATTGACAAAACAAATGTCATAGTATTGCTTTTAATGTGTACCTTGTTCCCTCATTTGACATCATTCTGCTAACAAAGGCAGGGGCTTTAGAATCCTGAATTAATTATAATACCATCCTACTTGGGTATTTGTTGTCTTAGGAACACTTTTTGCTCTTTGGCCTGAAGACAATAAGAGAAAATGGAAAGGTGCCTTTTCAGGACAGCTGTACCAAAATGCCAGCTAATCCAGTCCAATTGTTTGCAATGAGAGAAATTTCTCATCAAGTTGTTAATCATTTTTCCCAGAATCTTGCAGAAACCTTGCACTTCTCTGCTCTTGGCATTTTAAATCATTCCACACTGTTAGCTTTGGCTGGAAAACTTGATAAAGAGTAAAAGTCAAGCTGGGAGCATCAAAAGCCTTGCCACTCGCAAACAGCTGACCGTACTAATCCAAACATTATACTGTATCTTCTGATTCCTTTAACCTAGTCTTAAAAAGAAATACCAATATTAGATCTCATTCATTAGAGCAGATAGTGCAGATTCAATGAACATGAGTATAAAACAGGTCAAAAGCCACAGGAGGCGCTAAAAGCAATAAGATCACAAATAATATAAACTTCCACCTCAGAAAACCAGAAAGAAACGGTGAATCAAACCTAAAGTTAGTACAGAGGAAATAAAAAATATTACAGAAAGATCACTGGCTCAAGAAACTAAAAAACTAAGAAAATTCAGTAAATGAAAAGCTAGTTCTCTGAAAAGTTTAAGTTTTAAAAGATGTTTTATTTGCTAGACTGAAATATGAAAGGTGAGAGTTACCAGCATCAGAAATGAGAGAGGGCTCTAATGCTGTTTTGACATCCATAAGAAAGACCATAAGCTAGTCATCTGACAGCCAACTGGAAAATGTAGAAGAAATGGAGGACTTTCTAGAAAGAAAAAAATAAACAGAACTGATTGGAGAATTTTTTTTCTAACAAACAAGGGCATAAAAAGTCTGAGTAGATCTGCCAATTAAAAGTTAAGTTTCAAAGTAAAATTCTTTACAGGGGCTTCAGATGCAGTTCAGTGGATAAACTACTTGCTTCGTATGAGCAAAGCCCTGGATTCAATCCCCAACATGGGAAAACTCAGGGTTAATGGTGTAAGCCTGTAATTCCAGCACTCAGAAGGAGGAGGCAGGAGGACCAGAAGTTGAGGGTCTTCCTCAGATACACAGCAAGTTTGAGACCAGCTTGGGATACATGAGACTCAAAAATGAATGAATGAAATAATGAATCAGTCAATCAATTCATCAATGTTCCCACAAAGCCCGGGCCCACCACATGAATGTTTTACGTCTTGCCATGGAACTCTGTGAGAGTTGAGCAACATCACAAGATCTCTCTGGCTTTTAAGCAAGGCTTGGCTTCATTGTATTCTATATTTTACTAAAATACCCTAAAATAAAAGGAGACACCCCTGATGCGGAGTAGGGCAAGGCAGTTCTCAGCTCTGTCTTGTAGGAAGTTGCTGCTTTGAGATAGTTTCTCATCCATCTTCCTCCTCTCAACTGAGTGTGGCTCTTTCTAATTGACTACTCCCTTAGGACACAGATGGAAGCTTCTGCAGAAGCCTGTTGGATACACTTGAGATTCTCTTCTCCATGAACGAGTGCTTACTGCCTGTGTTGTCTGTCAGCGGGCTTTTGTTTAGTGTTATTCTATACGACTAAGGGTGTGGGGACCTGACAGCATACTGCTCTTGCTTTTGTTGTTTGAGACTTCCTTTGCATTTGCTGTCTTTATCCAAAACTAATCTATGGAAAGATGGATAAAGGTCAAACTAATAGTCATACTATACCACTACAAAACTGATTTTTATTGATAAATTCTAATACTTTAAAAATAAATAGTCCTAATCCACCCTTAGAAAATACAGAGTAGAAAGAATCTGGAAAACCATTCTCAACCAGGACATTCATCCCAGTTGTTCTGAGACCAAAACCAGATGAAGACATCATGGGGAAACTGCAGACTACTTTTATTCATATGCAAAGATGTCAACTCCTTAATAAAATATTGATAAAACAAATGAAAGACTCTGCAAAGACATACCATAACAAAGAAGAGTTTATCTAGGTCATACCAAGAGGCTTTGGCCATCAGATTCTACTAATGCTAACACAGGCTATTAATAGCACAAAAGACAAATCCCCTTAATTACAACTGCTCCAAAACATTTGAAGAATCAAACAATCATAACGAAAATGCTGAGCACAGTGTATGTGAAGGGAAATTTCTCACCTTAAACCTAACATCTCAAAATTTCACTGCTGAAGTTTGTTTTTCTTCTTAAGATTAGAGAATGTCTAGTCCTGCTGTTCCTATTTAATACTGGACTCAGAGTCTGAACTTGGATGATGAAAATAAATTTTTAAAAAACAGATTGGAAGTAAAGCATATAAAATGATCATAGTCCTAAATGGCACATATTTTTACAAAGAAAATCTCAGAACTAAACACCTGTACACATAGAATCTGCTAGAACTTATGAAACCACTGAAGGATGCAACACAGTGACAAGATTAGTAAGTAGATGTCAAAGTGAAGTTATCAATGAAATACTATCAAAGATAATAAGATACCTAGGAATAACTTCAACAAAGATGCACAAGACTTGTAAATATAAATGTCACAGCTTCACTGAGAGGAAATTCAAGACCTAAATAACTGCAGAGGCATTCTGCGTCCATAGATTCAATGTCTCTGTATTTTCAATATGGTAACCACAAATTCAAGAAAACATTCACCATAATTGTACCTGGCCTGAGACTGAAGCTGATCATGTGATTCATGTGATCCTAAGCTTATTTGGAAATGCAAATGAAGCATGATGCCGAAGCAATTCTGAGAAAGTACAAAGTCGGAATATTATTTGATTTCAAAATTTACTATAACACCTGCTAAAGAAAACACTCATTGTATAGACATAATATCAAAGTGCTGATGGATGGATCAGCATGTCAGCTTGGTGGATCTAGCTGACAGACTAAGCCTTTGTATTCATAATTACTTGGTTTTTATAATGATTTTAAATATGTGTCGCACAAATGCCATTAAACTTACCCTTTCAAAGTTCACTGAACTGGAGTATCTTCAAAGCGTAGTGCACTCATTAGCATTATCTGATACTAGATTGTGATCTGCCCCTAAAGAAACTCCCAGCACTGTTCCCTCACCTCCCACAGTCCCGAGCATGCACTCATCTACTGACCTCTACTTCCGTGCCTTTCCTCAATGAATAAATCATTCAATATACGATCTTCTGTGATTGACTTCATTTACTTTGAATATTTTCAGGATTCACCCATATTGTAGTGTGTTTCATCGCATCATTCCCTTGCATTGCTGAAAAATTATTATATGATATGAATATGCCATAATTATCTATTCTGATATTATTTGCTATCTATTCTTTTAATAGTCATTTATGTTGTTTCTACCTTGGGTAATTATGAATAATTTTATCAATATTCACGAACAGTTTTTTGTGCATATAGAAAAAGTTTCATTTCTCTTGAGTATTTGAGTGACATTTTTAGATTAGGGTAACTTTACTTTTTGGAAAAATTGCCAAACTAATTGCAAAGTAGAGACACCAATTTTCCTGCAAACAATGGATGAAAGTTTTAGTTTTTCTCAACAACACTTTCTTTTTTTATGTATTAACATGGGAACCCTGACAGATATGCATAGCTATCTCATTGTAGCTTTGATTTGCATTTCCTTCATGGCTAATGATGTTGAGCAGCTTCTCATGTACCTATCGATCGTGCATATATTTCCTTCTCATAATGTGTATTCAAATACTTTGCTCACTTTTAATTGGGGGCATTTATCTTTTGATGGTTGAGTTGTAACTATATTGTTTTAGTTGCAAGTCTGCCATGATTTTATACGATAATTTTCTCTCATGGTATGGATTGCCTTTTAACTTCTTCATCATGTCCTTTGAAGCTACACATTTTTAATTCCAATGAAATTCAATTTGTCCATTATCATTTGTTCTTTATACTCTTATTGTATTATTTAAGAAACTATTACCTAACCATAGGTCATGAATGTTTACTTGTGTGTCTTTTTCTAAGAAGCTTGTAGGCGTAGTCTACAATGCATTTTGAGTTAATAAGATCGAGCCTCTTTTATCTTTCTTTGCATGTAGATGTTTGGATGTCTCCATGTCACTTGTTGAAGACCATGTCTTCACTGAATTGTCTTGGTACCATTGGTAAAAGCTTATTGTTCCTAAGTATATATATTTATGTTTCTCAGTTCTGTTGTATTGATATAAATGCTTATCTTTAATCCAACACCACTTGGTTCTGGTTTTGTTTGTTGTTCTTTGCTTTTTTACTTGTTTGTGCTTCAGTAAGTTCTAAAATTGAGAAATATGAATTCTTAAACTGTGTTCTTCTTTTCAGAGATTACTGTCCTAGTTGGCACACACTTTCAACTTTACACAGCCTAGAGTTACCTGAAAAAAGAGTCTTCTTTGAGTAATTGTCTTTATCACATTGGTCCTTAAGCCTATCTGTGAGGGATTGTTTTGATTGTTCATTGATGTAGAAGGACCCAACCCACTGTGGGTGATACCATTCTCTGGGCAAGTAGTCTTGAGGTATGTTAGGAGCTTGAACCTGAGCAAGCCAGAGAACAAGCCAGTAAGCAGTCCTCCATAGTTTCTGCCCCATGGTCTTGCCTTGGGCTCCTGCCCTAATAGACAGTGGCTGAAAGAACAAACTGAAATAAACTATTTCTTCCCCAAGTTGCTTTTAATCAGTGTTCTATCACACCAACAGAATGAAACTAGAACAGTTACCCAAAAGGTAAGGCCCTGACCTCCCACAAGACCCCAGGGATATTTTTGTCTCCTGCCAGGAGATTAGACTGATGCCTGACAAAAACAGATGCCAGCTGCATCCTGGCTCTGACCGTAAAGCTCAAGTTGTTTACCTTTAAGCTGGCCCGACTCGACTTCCCTGTTCCTGCCTGCAGCTATGTGTCATCAACGGAAAATGTTCCTGAGAACCTGCCCTTTTGAACCCTTGGGTTTTTCTGTAACTTGCTTGGCCCAGTATATAAGGGCCCACTACAGCGCAATAAACGGAGACTGCCTTGGAGAGAAGTGTATCTGTGTGTTTCATTCAATCCTCAGCCCTCCGCTGATCCAGAACTCAGGCAACAGACGTAGCTTGGGCGCTACAGCTGGAGGTCCCACCGAGATTGGAAAGAGAAGACATTGCTGAAGGATCGCCTGGGAAGGCCAGCTGGCAACCTCATCCTAATGTGAGTATTTTGAGCATATTGGACAAATTGGGGCTTCAGGTTCTCATGATCTCTTAATAGATCAATTGGTAACTTTACTCAAAAAACAGGGCACAGGCATTAAAAGAAAAACGGGCAGAGATTTCATTAGGACACTTTCTAAGACTAGTTCCTAGTTCTTTGGTTCCTAGACTCTGGGTCCCTCTGCACATCCGACTGGGAACAAATTAAGAAAGATCTTCAAAAAACCCTCCAACAGGAGGGCCCCAACTCTTTCCCCATCGCCACCTTCTCCCTCTGGCTCTTGGTCAAGGATGCTCTCCTCAATGATAGTGTTAAAATTAAAGAACAACTCAATGAGGCTGCACAAGTCTTCTCAAGAGGCCCAAGATCAAGAGTCCTTAAAATCTTTAGCAGCCTTGGCTACTGCCTCCGATGAGAGTAGCTGCTCTGAGGAAGAGGACGATGAGGAAGAGACACTCATTAAAGAAATTTCGTCCTTAAAGAGAAAACTAAAAGCCTATTCTTTAACTCACGAGGGGGTGAGTTCAAGTGATGATGAGTCTCCCAGGCACCCTGTGTCATTTAAGACAAAAAAGAAAAAATGGTCACTTTCCAAAATTGCACAAATTATTTTAATACTGAAAATTATAACCAATAACCCCTTTGTTAGACAAAACTGAGGGGAAGGAAGTTTTTGGTCCATAGGTCTTGTGGTCTGTTGGGCTGCTATGCTACAATCTCAGCCCATGCTCACCTTGATTATAGAGGGGGAAAGCCTTTCAAGGGCTCCTTGACACAGGGGCTTATGTTTCAGTCATTGCCTTAAATCATTGGCCTAAGGCCTGGTCCCTTCAGGGTTCTGATACCAGACTAAAGGGCGTGGGTTTAGGCTTTGCTCCCTCAAAAAGCTCCCGCCTTCTCTCTTGGAAGGACTCTGAAGGACACCAAGGATTTTTCCAGCTTTTGTATTGCCCCAAATTCCTGTTAATCTATGGGGCCAAGATATCTTAACTAATATGGGTGCAGTTCTGACCACCCAGCCTGTTCAACACATGTTAAAAACTCAGGGTTTTTGTCCAGACAAGGGCTTAGGTAAAAACCTTCAGGGAGATCCCCAACCATTGGCACTTAAGCTTCAGACCACTCGGTCACCTGCCGATAAAAGAAGGCTAGGGCATTTTCCCTAGGGGCCATTGTTCAGCAGCCTCCACCCTGTACTCGCCTGGCTCCCATTCCCATTACCTGGAAATCAAATGTGCCTATCTGGGTGGATCAATGGCCCCTTCCTAAAGTTAAATTAGAGGTTGCTCAAACTTTGGTACAAGAACAATTAGAAGCAGGACATATTATCCCCTCTACCTCCCCCTGGAATACTCCTATATTTGTTGTAAAGAAAAAATCTGGCAAATGGAGACTTTTACAGAATTTAAGGCAAATTAATAATACTATGACAGTTATGGGCACTATCCAACCAGGCATGCCTGTTCCAACAGCCATTCCAAAAAATTGGCACCTAATAGTTATAGATTTAAAGGATTTTTAATATACCCCTTCCACTTCTTCTTTGGCACCGCCTTCTTGCCTTTCCTTGCCAGGCCTTCTTTTCTATGGCTCCAGTACTTGTGCTTTACCCACCGGGGGCTCCCTTCCCCACACCTACTCCCGTCTTTGTAATTCCACCCTCAATCTCCCCTCTAATGCATCTTACGTGGGCCCCCTTAAAGGCACCTGGTGGCTTTGTACATCTGGTATTACTCGTTGCTTGCATACTCAAGTTTTGACCTGTACTTCAGATTTTTGTGTTTTGATTCAGCTGGTTCCACATCTCTTTTACTATTCTGATAAGGAGGTTGAGTCCCACTTTGCTTTTTCTGGCCACTTTAAGCATGCCATTGGCACCATGGCTGTTGTCCTTACCATCCTCCTGGGAGTTGGTACCGCTGCTGTGGCAGGGACAGGTACCGCTGCCCTTGTTATCCAAGACCAAAACTATAAAGCCCTTCAGCGAGCTATTGATAAGGATCTTCAAACCCTAGAAACTTCCCTCTGTTTCCTGGAAGAGTCCCTGTCATCCCTCGCAGAGGCTGCTCTCCAAAATCGCCACGGTCTCAACCTCCTTTTACTGGAAAAGGGGGAACTATGCGTGGCCTTGGGTAAACAGTGCTGTTTTTAAGTAAATCATTTTGGGGTCATATGGTAGTCACTAGATGAGCTACAACATCATCTAAAGGAGAGAGAAAATGCATGTGTTGTTAATCAAAGCTGGTATGAGGCCATTTTCTCCAAATCTCACTGGCTTACAGCCTTGTTGTTGCCCTGGTAGGACCCTTACTCCTGTTTCTTCTAATAATGATTTTGGGGCCCTGCATTTTGAATCACCTGGTGACCTTCATTAAGGATTGCTTGGCCTCTGTTCATCTAATGGTAATACTCTCCCAGGTTTGAGATGATAAATTTTGCTTTTACTCTTAAGTTTTTTTTTTTAGGATTTCCCCTGTTTTTAGAAGTACGGATCGTCATATATGAAGATGCTGGCAAAATTGCCAAAAGACCACACGCCGCAACAGAGAATGGGGTTGATTGCGGCCTCTAGAGTCTAGCTTTTTAGGCTCTTTGGAGCTGTGCTCTCCAGTGCTAATTGCAGACAATGGCATCGTAAATGAGCTACCAATGACAGGTAAGCTTGAGAGGGCACATACCAATCTAAGACAGAGTGCTAACCTGTGAGGTCATTATAGGGTGGTTGGCATATCTATGACGGGTAAGGTCCTTGCTAGCATTCTCAACAACCTAAGACAGGTATTCATTTATATAAAGAAGGGGGACCAAAACATTCATGGATCTTTATATTTTCATATAAATTTTAGAGATAGTTTAGATTTTTGGAAAAGACAGTTGAGGTTTTTACAGTGACCGTAGATCTATTTTCCAAAGATTGCCTTTTTAATCATACTTGCTTCCAGTCCACAAAACTGACTTTCCAATCTCTCTCTCTCTCTCTCTGTCCTTTATTTAGAAACAAAGTCTCATGGGCTTCAACTCACTGTGTATCGAGTATTCTGATCTTCCTGCTCCTACCTTCCCAGTGCTGGGATTTTTGCACCATCCCAACTACTTCTTGGTATCCCAGGGATCAGCCCAGGGCTTTTGTGCCTGCTGGGCAAGCACTCCACCAATTGATTGACATCCATAGTTGGTTTCCAGTTTTTCAATCAATGCCTTATACTCTCTGTCTTCATTTTATTCAAGGTTCTATAGTTTTCAGGGTAAAATCTTAAACATCTTTTGTGAAAATTTCTCCAAATATGTTGTTACTTCTGATATATTGTGAATAGACTTTTTGCTCACTTTCAGTTTTTGGATTTCTCATTACTAGTTGATAGGAATATAAATACAGTCAGGTGTACGAGTGATGAACTCTGATTAATTCTATTAAATTCTGTGGTTTTAGAATCGATCACTAAGTGTGGTATACTCATATAATGTTGATGTTATCTATCAATAGAACATGCTATAGCACAGATGAACTTTCACATTATATTAATTGTATAAGTGGACAAAATAAGATACAAAAGAATCACATAGCGTATGATCCAAAGAATGTGGAATGCCTAGAAAAAAAAAAAGGCATGGGGCAAGAAGCTAATCAATGAATGACTAATGTGTCATTCAATTTTCTTATTGTCTTAAGTCTCCAAGATATAAGATAATGTGATCCTCAAGCATTTCTATGCCATAGGCATTACCAATAATCAGCTATCATTTCCTCTGTATCACCTAGGTACATGCTAACAATGCCATCCAAAATATATCAATGTGTCCTTTGAACAAATTCTTCACTGAACAGGAATCTGCTATGTTTTGGACACTAAACATCCCCAAAGGCCCCCGTGCTAATGATTTCTTTGTTTTCAGTGCTATCAGGAAATACTGGATCATTTAGGAAGTGCTACCTTGGAGAAAGACCTTAGGTCTTCGGTAGTTTATGTGTCTCTGATCTTCTCTCTGTTTCCTATGTCAAGAGGTATTTTGTGCTCCAACCATGATGTGCTGCCCACATCTCAGGCTCAAATCATTGGCTCCATTGACCCTGATCTGGAACAATCAGAACAATAAGCCAAAATAAAATTTTTACTTTATAACTTCATTGCTTTGGTATTTCAATATAATGACAGAACAGTGGCCAACACAGTATCATTTCTTATAGTTCATTTTGTTTTTGCACAAAATTCAAGACAATTAGAAAAAACATTGAAGGAAACATAGGACTTAGGGGAAGAAAGATGATTGAAAAGCATGTATGGGGCCTGAGAAGACAGATTGGTGGATAAAGTGCTTGCCTCAAAAGTTTGCTGACTGGTGTTCAGATCCCCATTGTTCACACAAAGCTGGACACAGTTGCTAGTATACATCTGTGACCCCAGCATGATGACTATAGTAAGATTGGAGGCAGAGTCAAGAGAATTACTGGAAGTTTGTGGGCCAGTTAACTTGCTTACGTAGCTAGGAACAAAAGACCATGACTCAAACAAGATAGAAGGTGAGGACCTCCACACGTACATCTTGGTATGCACACACCTGTATTCATATACAGGCAAACATGCATGCAGATAAACATGCACACACATACATTTTTTTAAAAGCATGTGGGATAAAATTCTAAATAACTCCTAGGTTCTTGCACAAAACTTTCCTAAAGCTGAGTTTGGAGTAGAGAGTCCTCATTTCATTTTATGTAGAGGAACAATGCTATAAAATCATTAAAGTCCAAACCAGTAGACTTTATCATAATTACACATAAATACATAGCTTACTCAGTATTACATCTGACTTTCATCAAACAGTATAAAAATTAACTCAAGCAATAAAGCTTATCAAATGCATTTACAATCTGAAGGAAAAATTAAACTGTTTAGACAAGATTTAAATAGATGTCCTTATGAATGCATAGTAAAATAGCAAACGCTTAAGAGACTCAATTTAGGCTTTGGATAACTAAATTAGGGAACTTGGATAGTCTGTGCTGTTGGCTAAAGACTCAGTACCTAGTTGGGATGGTTCTGCAGAGGGCAAGACCAGCACATTTTACAACAACCAAAAGGGATGCTGGAGACGGAGGAAAGACAGCAGCGTGAGACCCTCAGGCCCATACAGGGTAAGATGCAAGATAGTTACAGCTTCCAGATGGAACAGCCCACATAGAAAAAGGAGACTCATAAGAAGGAAGTTCAACACTTGGAAATTAAGCATAAAACAGGTAAGCATTTAGGAATGAGGAGATTCAGAGAAAACAAAGGAAATCAAATTTTAATTTCATCCTATTTCAAGATTTAAATACAAAGTGGAACTGAAAATGCATGAGAGTATTGACTCAGTGACAGGGGAGCTAGGAGCTAGCAAAAACATTGTACCTCATTAGGTATTCAGGACAGTCAGGGCTTCACATGTATTAGTTGACTTGGTTGATTTAAGAACAAGACATGCTTAGTTCCTTATAGTGTGTGGAGGTGTGTGTATGTATATATATATATATATATATATATATATATATATATATATCCCAAGTAATTAAAATAAGAATATATATGAGGAACTTAAGGTAATAAAAAAATTTATCTTTCACACATGCTGGTAATTGGTTTTCTCTTTGTTCCGTATCTAATAGATTTTTGGCTAACTTCAATAATAAAATGTCCATATTCAATTGGAGAAGGATTGTCTAAAGTTTAAAATGGTACCAGTCACAATAAAGAATATAATTCAACAAAAATCTAGTTTTTTTCTGTTAGAAAAATCCTTGGCCTGACTGTTTCTTAAATGTCCAAAAATGAATTTAACAATGATTGTGTATCAGTTTCCTCCAAGGTAAAAGCTACCATGTTGGACAGAAGCTGCTTGAGAGCAGGATGTCCTAAGGGAAGTAAACAAGCTTCTGAAGTCCCTGAAACTGACCAGATTCCCTAGACCCTTCCCTCCCTAAGCCTACATAAGGAAGGACTGCTGAGAAAGACTGAGAGCCAGTGCCCTGAAGAGGCTCAGACCAGCCAAGCTTCCTGGAAAACACATTTCCCAACATGGTGAACTCCCTGAAAGTCGTGCAGTGTAGGATGTTCTGGGTTTCCAGCTTTAATGAGCCGTCACCCATGCTGGGGTGGGCTTCTGATGATGCTGCTGTCTTCGAGTCATTTCTGGTCTTTTAAGTAACCCTTGACCTATGCTCCTCTAAGTAACTCCAAAAACACTGCTAAGTTGGACTGCGGTGCAGTTGTTACTTTGGTCTGTTGAAGGTTCCCTATCAGGCTGAGTAGATGTTTGCAAACATTTCTCCATAAACAGTATCATAAAACACACTCAAGAGCCTCTGTATATTGTGCTTTATTAACTGGCCACATCAAACACAAATTTTAAAATGTTAGATGTACACTATACTTGCATATTACATAATACGCTTTTGAGTTTAAATTTCAAAAATTTGTAAGACGGACACAGAATGGGTTGATTAAGTAGACACCCATGCCAAAAATAAAGTTCTTCTTACATTTCCATCCTCACAAGATACTGTGATAATATAAAGTGTCAACTTTCCCTAACCATAAAAACAATGATTGCAACAAGGAAAAGAGATATATAATCCAGTCCTAGATATTATTTTTGCAATAAAAATGGCTAGTTCTAAATGATAATAAAACTTATTGGAAAGATGTCTTGGTCCCTTGTATCTTTTCAAAGTATATGACTGTACATTATAAAACCAAATTCTGTCTCATGTGTTATTTGGAATAAGACTCAAAGCATCTCTAACCCTCTATTCATCTATACAATAATAGGAATGATACTATTAAATGCATTGTGGGATGTAACTAATGTAGCACATTTTCTGGCACCCCACAAGTCCATTTTGTTCTTAGTGTCTGGGAAGCTTTTAGCCACATGTTGGAGACAGCATCCTCATTCAGCAGATAGCAATGCCAGCCATTGCAAGTGGACAGACAGGCTCTGCTCTTCCCCCAGAAAACCTCTGTGCTTACCAAATATTGATTCTCTAAGAAGGCCCAGGAGTTAGCCAATGAGAAGAGCTCTCCCTTGCACATGTTACTCCTGTTTCTAATGTGCCCACTAGGTACTACAAGAGAAATACAGAGGGCTCATCCAAATCCAAACATTATTGGACTGAATTCAAGGAGTAAGAAAAGAATCTATTCATTTCCAAATGGTCAAAACAATCCCAGAACATAGTAAGTTGAGTTTTGTTCATTTTAATTACAAGTCTTTTTATCCTTCATTCTTGTGTCATCCAGCAGCAGAGGCCCGAGGAAGACTTCCCTGGGTTAACCATTAAAGCTGAAATCTGCAAAGCAATCACAGGACTCAGACCCTGGCTTTCAACATTCATCAATCTTTATATTTAATAAACTTTCTAGGCTGGTTCTCCATTTCCAGAATAACAGGGTGTGATTATAATACACTAAATGAACTGTGAACAACAACATCGTGTCTGACAAATGGCAAAGGCCAATACAGAAGAAACCTAGAGACACGCAGGGGAGTTGCTGAGAAGCAGAGTCCTGCCCCACTAAATGCAGCACCCTCCACCTACACCCAGTCTGAGAGGTCCATAAATCATCTATGTCCACACAGACTGCACATTTACAGTACGAGGTCATCAGGGATCCAAATCCCTTGTTATTCTTTGCTTTCTATACACCCTGCACATAAGCGGGATATGAGGAAGGCTGACTCTTCCCTTCTGTATTCACAAAGAGAATGAAAACATGTATTCCTGGCCGCCTTTCTGTGGTAACACACCTAAACTGGCATTGAAAAGTATTTTCTCCTGCCTTCTTCTTTATTTCTTTACATGCATCATCGAAAATAGCAAGATATATTACTAGAAGTAAAACAAGCGATTTATTAACCTTCAGAAATAATCTCACGTGCATCAGGTTTTGATCACTAACATATTTTGCCTTTTGCCTTTTCAGTGTCATTTCCACTCGAAGCTGTGACAGTTGCAAAGAATCATCTGCTAAGCCGTTGCCTACTGCTGATGGAAATGATGACTTTGATACAGGGAAAAAAGAAAACACTGAAAGAACATTGTCTCAGTATTAAAAAGCCATCCGTGAACAGGCAATTTCCATTCCCACAGATAAAGTAATGGAATCATGGGAAACTAAAAGAGATAGCAACAACAAAAAAAGACAAATCCCAGGTAAGAAAGTCAGCAGAAAAGGAATCAAATAGTATATATAGATGTGTTAAAGGAACACTTGGAAGTCTTGGAAAGACAAATAGATTATGTGATAATTGATCAAATGGCACAACTATTTGGTAAAAATTAAAACTCAAGAAGCATTTACTGACTAAGGGCCCCTGCTGCTTGGTGTTCCATCACCACAGACGGAGTACCTTGAGAGATCAATTTAAAAGGGAAAAAAGGTTTATTTTGGCTCATGCTTTGAGACATTTCAGAGTGTGGTCAGCTAGCTCATTGTTTGGGGCCTGCTGGGGCAGAGCAAGAGACAACTCGCATCACAGAGCTAGGAAGTAAAAGAACAAAGAGGCCAGGGATGAGATATACCCCATTAATCCACTTTCTCCAATTCCCATCTTCCCCAGTTTCTACCACTTCCCAACAGTCCACCCAATTATGAATCTACAATGGCTTCATCTGTGATTAGGTGAGAGCTCTCTGCTCTGATCCAGTTACTTCTCAGAAGTCCTCCTTCTTAACAGTGCCAGCAGAGGGACCAAGCCTTCAACACATGAGCATTTAGGTCATTTGACACCTAAGCTCTAACAGTCCTGTGATGAGCAATCTTGTGATGTATTCCCTCACTGAAGACTCTAAAAGGCTGTAGCTACATGCTATATTTTAGCTCTTAAATAGGCTAAAGTCTGTAACAGTTAGGAAAAGGTGAACTCTTCAGGAAGTGGGGCTTACTGGAAGGCAGTTAGGTTATTAGAGGCGCACCCCCCACGGGAATGTCAGGCCTCTGGGCCCTCTCTCTGTCTTTGCTATTCAAATATTAGTGGTAAAGCCACAATTGAAATCTGAGTAGCCAAATTCAGGAGCCACAGATATAACAGAATTAAGGGCTTCTTATTATGTGCCAGACACTGGGTAAAAGATTTCACATGATTTAACTCTATAATGCACACAATTCCTTGACATAGGTCTATTATTTATATTTGCAGATAGTAAAATCATGTCATCCTGGCCTGTGGAGAAGAGCTTTGAACGAGTTACTTTTGCATTACTAGCGCAAACAACTTAAGGCAAGAATTTATTTTGTTCGCGCTTTCAGGGGTGTTAGTCCATAGTGGAGGGCAGGGCAAAGTGGAACAGGTCACATCATGGTCGACTGGGAAGCAGAGGAAAGCAAATGACTGTAGCCCACAAGCATCCCTTACCCCCTCTTAGTCTGTTCCCCCTACAGCCATGAGAGGGCGCTGCCCACATTCAGGGTAAGTTCCTTTAAAGTTAACCCTCTGAATCACCCTTAAAGACACAGCCAGCAGTGTGCCTCAATCAATCTCTTAGATTATTCTAAATCCAGTCACACTAATAGTGAAGATTGTCTAGCACAGTCTTCATTCAAACTCTATAATTTACAGCACTGACTTTGTTTCATTCTTCTACTTGAATATAAAAATGAAACCTCATGGACAAAAAAAATGGACTATCATATATCTGCATATTACTTATAAAATAATATATAGAACATTGTTTAATACCAGATTTAATGTTTTTCATGATAAACTGTTAAGTAAACTTAAGGCAGGATATGTATTTCAACATACCACATTTACTTCTAGATACAACATTAGCTGGTGAGTAACCTGCGTGTTCATGATCCGTGGTCACTATTAGTATTTATAGTTCAAATGATCTCAACTGACTTTAATATTAGTTGACACAAAATACCACTGAGATGATATGGTGTACATTTGGTGGAGTTGCTGGAGAAATAACAGAAAGTAAAAGGAGTCAAGAAAAAAAAAATGGGAAGGATTGTGTTTTTTAGAATGTATATTAAATGTTAACATCAAAACTCCTGTGAGTAGCAGAAAGCTGAGCTATGACGCAAGGCACTTCATTTCAGATGGCCATAGCACCCTCTGGCGAGTAACAGGTGTATTTCACAACTTTCTCCAAACAATACCTGTGATGCTTCATGTACAAGTTACAGTTAGGAGCAAATATCTCAGTGTCCGTTTGCAAAGTAAAGTGAGTACAGTACAGTACTATACATTTCAGATGTCTGTAAGGAAGGACCTTGGACGATATCATGATAAATAAATGACCATGAGACACATACGTAACCTGACTCAAGCAATATGGACTGCATCAATGTGTTGAAACACTACATGGTGCCTCATTAATATGCACAGCTTTATACTTGATGGATCATTTTCAAATAAGTTTAATATAAAATTTTAAAATAAAAAGTATTTCTGATCTTTTGCTTAAGCTAGTGTATGCTCAGAATAAATGTACTTCATATTGGAAGTGATTCCTGTATCAAAGAACTTTCACGTAGTATGCAAATTCTATTTCCAGAAATAAACAAGATTGAGTATGTTGGATTAATCATGTTAGTTGTAGAATATGCTAGGTTAGGAACAAAAAAAAATCTCCAAGTTGCATTTACAAAGTTATAAACACCAGCAAAATACTTTTATTTGTGTGTACATTCTTAATTCTTAGTGATGTGAAACACTCAAATCTATCTATATAACTTTCTTTGCTGTTTGTTTTAGTTCTTGGCTACTGTGTCCCTTCTCTGTAGTATTTTTCACTGTTCATGCTATTCAGAACCATAAATGATGGACCACAATGACACAGTCCTGTGACCTACAGCATCCATCACCTTTTTAATACACTATATAGACTCAGTTTTCTCCTTCCTTTCCCTAGCCACTGAAAAAGCCTCACGATGAATGTGAATTCTGCCTGTTTGACTTTTTTCCCCTTTGCAAAAGTAATATTCATAGTAAATGCTTTCTAACATTGGTTGAATAAACGAACCCACTCTGGTTATTCTGTATGGCTGAAGATTCTTTTTTACTCACTTTATGGAAAGTGGAACTTATGTTTCTTTCCATTGACTCTGGCTTGGTTTTCTGAAGTCCCTGACGCATTGAATGCGGCAGAAATGGCTCTGTAGCCATCTCGGTTTAATAAGACTAGCAGATTTTATTTCCCAACTCTGAAATATCTTGTTTAGGAAATGTTTCCTCCTGGAGTTCAACAACCGTGCTGTCAGAAGCCCAAGATACCCCGAGATATCACTACAACAGAACTTCCAACCACTATCCACAATCAAATGGAGGTCTGAATGAAGCACCCTACATGTACCGACCCCACAAATCCTCAGATGGTTGTAAGTCTAACCAGATTCACATGGATCAGAATTGCCTAGCTAATTCAAAGATCAAAAAATAAGTTTCCTTGTTAACAGTATTGTGCATAGGTAGTTTGCTACAGTAATAGAAAGTTGCTATAACTTATCTGTAATAACTATGCTAAACACCATAGATAACATCAAGTGACTATGAAAAGATTGGTCTAAAAGAATATTCATTCTAAGTGAGGGAAAATTGTTTATATGAATAATATTTCCTTTTACGTTGATGAGCGCCACAAAAAGCCAGTGATGACTTGGAGACCTGTAGGATGTGTTTTCAAGGAGAAATTGGGGAGTAAAGGATCTGATAAATTGGTAGAGTTGATGGAGCCTGTCTCTAATAGAATTTAACTATTAGAGGTGAAGGAGGTGGTTTCTGGAGGAGGCAGAGCAGGAGGACAGAGGTAAAGAAGAATGAATACTCATCTAACAGAAGGATGTGGCTGGGCCTGGAAGGGCTTATGAAGAGAAGGGAAGTCCAGAAAGGAGGGCTGGGCCTCTGAAGAGAAGGGAAAGTCAGAAAGGAGGACAACGAGTCCGAAGAGCTTCTTAACATGCGTTGGGCTTTGCTACACTAATTATAAACATGTTTAGCAGTGTAAGTGGATACCTTTAACTATAAAGTTAAAAATGTAGTCTCTGGACAGATTCTCTTTCCAGAGACCCTCACCTTCTGCTTTTGCCCCTTCCATCTTCTCTGTAAGCATCAGCACAGTTGAGATGTGGCAGATACAACAGAGATGCTCTAATCCCCCTTTCAGTGACATTGTGTCCATGGTTCTCTGTCTGTCTTCTGCTTCTTTAAGAATTCTGTCAAGACTTATTCTTAATATTTTCAGTGGAAATTATCATTTTGGTAGATACCTTAATGGGAAATATTTACACTGGTTTCAAATTTGGATAAAGCTCTTGTGCACATGAACGTCTACCCACTCTACTTGTTACAGTGCCACTGTCTAGCGTATTAGTTAGCTTTGTGTGATTATGATAAAACACCTGACAGAATTCATTTATAAAGACAAAGGATGTTTTGTCTTATAGTTCTAAGATCAACCAGCCCCTTTGTTTTGGGTTTTGTTGAGGGCAACACATCTTGGTGGGGACACATGATGGAGCAAACCAGTTACACAGTAATCTAGGAAACAGACGATGCTGCTGGAGTTGAGCCATCCTTTAAGGCTAACTAACAACCCATAAGGCTTCACCTCCTAAAGGCCCAAGTACTGCCCATCAGTGGCACTCTGGGGACCAAGACTACAACACGGGGACACTTGGAGGACATCCATTCAAACCATGGCACCTTCCCTGAGAAGTTTAGAAAAAAGGAGTCCTAGAAAATAGTTCTATAGTTTCCATGGCTTTGATTAAGGCTGTTCTGAATTTCACTAGAGTTCACATGTCAGAAGAAGATCTTTTTGAAATGAAGAGGAAAGTATTGTTTTGATATTCTCATGGTCATATAAAACCTTAAATTATATAAGAGTCCTTTTCTGATTCATGTTCTTGAAATCTTATAGGTAAATATGTGGTTCTTTTCTCTTTACCCCAATTTCCTGATTTATTATTTATTTAATGTGTAACGATAGCACATCTAACTTTATAAGAAACAGTAATCTTTTTGGAATAAGGAAGGCAGTTTGCACAAAATGAAAGAAAAGATGAAGTTAAATGAATATTATTTCAGACACTTAGGAATAGTTATATAAAACAGAACCAAGACTGGTGGTGTATGCATGTAATCCCAGCAGTCGAGTTAGAGGCAGGGGATCAGAGTTCAAGGTCATCTGCAGCTGTGTAGTGAGTGCAGTGCCAGCCTAGTCTATATGGGACCCTGACTCACGAAGTTAAAAACACAAATCAGAATAATTCTAGAAAAACAGAGTAACGAGGCTGGCTAGAGGCTCAGTGGGTAAAGACATTTTCGGCTAAGTCTGACCACTTGAATCTGATCCCAGGACCTACATAGTGGAAGGAGAGAATCATCTCCTGCAAGGTGTCCTCTGACCTCCACAATCACAGCAAGGCACACACATGAGTGTACACACACACAAACACACACACACGTGCATGCACACAATAAATGTAATACAATTTTTAAAAGCAGAATAGCTACAGGATGGACTAAATATTATAAAAATGATTGAACCCAGGCCCTTTAGAAATCAAGGCATTAAGATACTAATAAGTGATGCCATAGAAATTGTGTATTTACTTGGGGATAAATTCAAGAAAATGTACTTACTTTTCCACATTATACCCAGACAAGGAAATGGGATTTCAAAAACTCTTTGAATAAAGGAAGTTTGATAATTTAAGGAAGGCAAGCGTTGCCTGCAGACTGCTCATTAAGAGAAGACTGAGCGGCAGGAGGTGGGGCGGCTGAGCAGGGCTCTGAGGATATCCTAGTTAAATCAAACAGATGAGAGCAACATTTTACAACTTCGACTTTGTAGATGTGGTGGGCCTCAGAGCAGAATGAATGATGCCCTGAATCTTTCCACGTGCTTCTAAAAATAGAAGCATGCAAGACTATGCAGCTTCCTGAAAGTCCAACAGCATTTTCCTCTGAAAACATTAGTAACTGCTTTTCAAGAGGGTAGATTAGTCACGCAATATTTCTGGTCATCTTTCTCTGCAGAGTTGAAGATAGTGTTAGCACTAAGTGAATAATCGCAGAGCAGGGATGTTTTGGCAAGGTCTTTTCCAACAGTTTTATTCAGTGAAAGTTAAATGCAAAACCTGTTTGTAACTCTTCTATGATTCAAAAAGGAAAAAGAGGTAAAGTTGTTAAGAAGTAAATTTCTTCATATTTTGAGGGTAAATATGCAAAATGTTGTGCTTTCCAGAGGGCAAGATACTCAATTTGGATACGCCCCCAAAACTACTATACATATTTTCTTTCTCTGAAACTACCTAGTGATAAATTAACCAGAGATGGTAAAGGCTTATTGATGAGTAACTGCATCTGAATTTAGGAAACTGTACAAGGGGGAGAGAGAGTTTGTGTATGTTGAATGGTATTTTCCAACAAATCCAAGTGACACAAGGGAAAGAAGAAAAGAAGAAGACAGCTTTAAGGACAAGGTGTCTGGCCCCAATCCTTACGTCTCAGATCCAGGAAATATACAAACCTACTGGATACACATGCACTTCCTGCCCGCAGAAACATGTTGTAAATGAGACACCAGGATGGGATTATTGATTTCTGAGATGACAAGCCCAAAGTGACTGGACTGGAATTCAGGTGCAGGTTACTCCAAAGTTTGCATTCTGAACACTTCACAAAGTTGGTAGGTCAGTAGCAAGATTACGGAACAGCCTAGGTCTTTCATCTTGCACAGGTTCAGATTTACTGTTAGAAGACACAAAACACCTAAGTCAGAGACATGGTGCTGTATCACCACAGAACAGCAGAGGCAGCATGTTTGCATCACTTGTTCTTGACTAATCAAATTCCAGAACTGGAGCGGGGGCTGTATATCAGTGTAGGATGCCAGGTTGATGCTGGACATAATGGTTTATGTCACAGTAAATAAACTCCAAGTTTAAAGGATGATGGCTCCTGACATACTCATCTTTAATATGAAGGTACATATTGTTTTATTATCCTGATCAGGATAATAAATAAAGGTGGGCTCTACCACTGGTATACTCCATTTTACATTTCAAGGTTGTTCAGACTGATTGGCATGACACATCCTTAAAGAGTTAGCCTAGGAAACAGTGGTGGCAATCATACAAAAATGTCATGAAGACTTATTTCACAATTTAGCAGTATCTCGGGGAAAGAATGAATGAGGCAGATTTGGTGATGTTTCTTGGATGGTCCAAGAAGCCCAAAGAGCTATGGCTAAGTCATGCTTGGTGGACGGGGATGTATGTGTGTTTGCACACTTTCATGTACACATTCCTGATGTCTCGGTCTGATTCGAATTCAGGCTCATCGAATCAACCATCAGCCAATTTCCAAAAAGATATAAGGCAGGCATGAGAATCAGACCTTGGTAAAGGGCCTTGGGAAAATCAGGCTCTGGTCAAGCTAACTATGCTTGGAACACAAATTTATGTATCAGGTAAGTATATCTAAACAGAAAACAAATTGTGTGAATTAAGTCAGTCTGTAAAGACAAACTCCATTCCACTAACAGAGAACTCTGGAAGTTAAATTATCATTCCTGGAAGACAATGATGACAATGTTTCTTTGAGGGGCAGAGGTGTGTACTTCAGCTGGCAACCTTGAAAACTCAGATTATATGGTCAAAAATACTTCTAGACATGGTAGATTTAGAAGCTATTAATTTATTTCTTGCTTAGGTTGGAGTTAGCTTTAAAGTATAGCTGTTTCGTGCTTCAAAAAATTTTTTTCTCTCTTTTTGAGAATTTCATATACATATACAACGAAATATGATCGTATTTTACCCCAGTTACCTGCCCTTCCCAACTCTGCTCACGCTTCCCTCACTTACAGTCCTCCAAACTTCATGTCTTTTCTTTTTAATAACCCACTAAGTTCAGTTGGTGCTGCCCGTATGATATGGGACCGTTCACTTGATCGTGGGAAACCTGACAGTGACTAAATCCTCAAAACTGAATGATTCTCCATCCCCCAGCAAGAATCCACTGCCAGTAGTTCCCCAGTAAGGAGTTGGGCCTGGAGATCATCCCCCCACATCTACACCGGGATTTGAGTGGTTCTAACTTAGCAGGTAAGCCATAGCCGTTTAGAGTTCATGATTGCATTAGCCCTGGCGTGTCTGGAAGACAACACTTCACAGCACTCCTCCCAGCCCTTGGGCTCTTACAGTCTTTCTGCCTGCTCCTCCGTGATGTTTCCTGAGCTGTGGTGGTGGTGGGATTAATATAGATACAGCATTTAGGAATGCCCTGTGTGCTTCTTGATGGAAGACAAAAGCAGTTCTAGGAAATAAATGGGGAGAAGCAGAATCTTAGGAGAGGAGAGATAAAGAAAAGAGTTGGACGGTCCTTTTTCAGGGAGCTAAGAAATAGCCAGGAGGAATGTCAGCAGTGCACAAAAGAAGAAAAATGTGACCTTCTACAGGAGCTGAAGGACTGACTTTCACTCAAGCCTGAGATGTGAAATGCCAAGTCACCTCCACAGTAGAGCCAGAGGAAAGGGCTAGAAGTGGGTTGTTTCTAAGTGTCTAGAATTCACAGAGAAAATGTTTCCTCCTGACTATTTTAAAAATAAAACATCATTAAACAACTGAATTAAATAAGTATTTAAAAAATGTAAGTCTAAGGTATTACTTTGGCTAAATTTTTATTCCCTACACGTACCTTAACACCTAGAGGATTTTAGAAATGCTGGTAAAGTCTCATCTTTTATGCAGAATTTTACTGAGATGAGCTAAGAGTCTGCCTCATGCATGTCTTGCAATTGTTTCTTGTAAAAGAGTAGTATCTTCAATCATCAATACCCAAAAAAGTAGTAACCTCATCTATCATATTCTATTGCAATCATTTCCGTAGTAAAGAGTTAACTTAATGCTGATAGCATCACTAATTAAGGTTGGGATACACACACACACAGCTCCAATAACTTTCTAAGAATAACTCAGATGCAGCTAAGAGACACTGGTTTTTCTCTTGCTTTAATCCAAAGTTTTGAATACAATCAACTTTTCTCGATGCTAGGGGAGAAGAACCAATAACGACTTATCTTCACATTCCCATGAAATAAATAATGATTTTCATTTTAGCTTCATAGAATTGATAAAGGGACTAAAGAGAGATAATTTTAAAAGAAACTTTAACTTCACTGTGTTTAATAATGCTGCTTGCATAGGAAGCACTATAAAAGGATGTAAAAATGAAAATCTGATTCATTTCTTAGTTATCTTTTTTTGACCTGGGCGAAAACTCTGTGATTATTTCAATTAAATGCACTAATAAAGAATGGAAAAGAATTTTAAAATTATTTATCATTTATTTCCAAATGCCTATGGAATTAAAAATATTTTCCATACTATACAGGTATAGGGATCAAAATGTAAAACTTCTATTTTCTAAGACTTGTCCTATATAGAAAAGTCTTTAATGTTTTTGAGACAGGATCTCACTCTGTAGCCCTGGCTAGTCTCAACCTCACTATAAGGATGAGGCTGCCCTGAACACATGGCAACCCTATTTCAGCTTCTCAGACCACTGAAGTGAATCACCATACCCAGCTGGCAAAGATAATTTTAGAAGATAATACAAGACCTATTGTCATAGTTTTCTCCTTATGGGTATACAACTCTTTTCCTTCAAAACTACTTCTTAAAAGTCTTGGTTGGAGTCAGGTGTGGTGGCACACATCTTTAATCCCAGCACTCAAGAGACAGGAGCAGGCAGATCTCTGTGAGTTCAAGGCCAGCCTGATCTACATGGTGAGTTCCAAGCCTGCTGGGGCTATAGAGAGACCCTGTCTCAAAAACACCAAAAAAAAAATCGTGGTTGGCTAAAATGTATTCATAAAAATCTCAATATCACATCCATTATTCATTTATAACCTAGTTAAATGAGACGGTTAATGTAAGGGAGAGAGGAGACTAAAGTCAGTTGGCCTATTGAGAACTTTGATATGTACCAAATTTAAATCTAACATAACTTAAGTTATGAATTTATGAAGACAAGAATGGTATGAAATTTTCTAAGAAAAGTAATTTATGACCTAGAAAAATAATTTTAATGATATATAGGAGAACGAATTTCACTCCAACTGCAGAAAGATTCTTAGATCTAAATCAAATGTTCTCATCTACCAAATCTCAAAATATTGGACATGCTGAACCTGAAGTTCTTACTTCTTTTGCAGTCATGAAAATATAAACATGCCAAGGCAAGATACCTGCTCACGGGTTCTGAATGAGGCTCTGGAACAGAGCAGTGGGAATCACATACATAGGCTTTCCTGGCTGAAGACATTTAAGAATTACCAAGTAAAAAGCAAAACCTCAGATTCAAGGTTCTATTGTTCATAAAACATCAACAAATAAGCCCAGCAGAGAGCTGTACACCTGCAACCCCAGCAGCCCAGGAAGTGGAGGCAGGAGGCTAGCAAGTTTGATTCTGTCTTAAAATTTTTCCTTTTTTGTGCATATATGATGTGTGCATGCATGCAAAGGCTGGGTACATGGATGCATGTGCTCCTCAGTGTACTTCTGGAGCCCAGGGTCAACATCAGGGGTGCTTCTCTATTAGTATCTACCTTATGTTTTAAAACAGGTTTTGCTTGTCCTTGAACCAGGGACTTTCTGTTTCAGCTAGACTGGATGGTCAACAAGCTCCTGGGATCTTCCCCTAACCCCCAATCCAGCTGGTTACAGGCTTGTTCTACCACACCATCTGGTTCTTTCATGTCAATGCTATGGATCTGAACTCATGTTCTCATGCTTAGGCAGCAAACATTTTACCTACCTAGGCATTCTCTAAGCACAATCAAAATAAAAATTTTACTAAAGTACTGGGTGTGGCTCAGAGGTAGACTGTCCAGTATGTGTAAGAACCTGTGATCTATTCCCAGGCCTGCAGAAACAGGAGCGTGAGACAGGCAAACAGTTACACTTAAGCTATAAATTATTCTATAAATATTTGATACACGTCTCACTCAAAGACAGAATTCATTTTGAACAGGTAACCACCAGATTTCAAAGTTTATTGGATTTATTTATTTTTATTTTATGTGTAAATGCATCCATGTTTGCAATGCTTGCAGAGGCAGAAGAGGGCATCAGATCCCCATAGACAGTTGTTAGCCCTCATGTGAGTCCAGAGAACAGAACCCAGGTCCTCTGGTAAGAACAGCCAGTTTCTCCTTAACTGCTACTGGATCATCTCTCCAGTCCCAAGTTTAATATTTTTTAAAAAGTTAAATAATTTGTCAAAAAATCAAAAATTAGGTAATTTCATTTATAAATGTAATAAAGAAGTTTTACTCTCAACACAAAAAGGAGAAATTATGTAGCTTATTACAAAAGAAATTCAATGTTTACTTTCTAAAAAGTTGCCATGGAAACAAACTGTCTACTCAACATTCTAAAATCATAGGTAGAAAATCAAAACTAGAGGCAAAGAAATGGCTATTTTAAAGAAAATTTTACTGCATAGAAGGACCTGACTTTGCCAAATTTTTTATTCAGTTCCAGTCTCTAAATAAATTAAAGCAGTAGCTCTTAATATGACATCATTTACAATACAATTGCTATTTATCTCTGACAGTAGTCAGAGATGATCTTGGTTATCAACTTGGTCGGATCAGAAATCAACTAAGAGTTACCCTTCTGGGCAGATCTGTAGGGCCATTCTCTGGAAATATTAACTGAAGAAGGAAGACCTTCCTTCAGAGTAGGAATCACCCCTGAGGCTACCCAGATGTAATAAGGTCCAAGGATGGGAACAGCTGCTGAGTTTTGCCTGTCTTTCCTCTCTGCTGGGAAGTGCATCTACTCTGTTTCTGTCACTGTGGCTGCTACCTTTCACCCATATGAAAACCCAGCATCTTTGAGCTCCCAAGGTTGACTACCCAACCTGAACTGTATGAGCAAGTATAATAAATCCCCTTTGTAATATGTGTTCAATATCAGTACTATGCTATAGATTCCTGTTTATACAACAGCCTTGTGATGTTTCTCACCTGCCTTTGTTAAAAGAAAACTAGCTATTGGGAGGACCCTAGACCAGGCCCACATCAGAGTTAGCTATGTGAGGCCATTAATTCCATGCACTGTCCTTGAGCTTTTTAAATTCTTTACCACTGTCTTTCCCAGGACTACTCTATTCTCATCACCTAATTACCTTGTTTTGTCATCACAACTTCTGTGCAATTACATGCCTCCTTCCTGACTGCTCTCCTCTCACCACCTGAATTCATGCTACATAGCCTTGTGGATCTATTCCATCATGAACACATAACCCTCCCTTCAGAACATGCATCTTACTTTACTATCACACCCAAAGTCTTCTCTTTCACAGTGCAACTGGAGCTTCTGCAGGATGTCTCTTTTCTACCCATCAAACCCTGGAGAGGGTATGACTTCTATCCTCGTGCACTCTATCCCTTTTTCACTCTGTTGGTTGCTTTGGTCTATATTAACTCCTATACAGGTAGTTTCAGGAGTAAATTATTTCTACTATACTGGGAAACTTAGAAATAGCTAGGTAGCTTGTCCAGGCAGCGTGTCCTCCCACTCAGCCTAACCAAAACTGTTTGTTTACTCAAAACTTCATTAACTGACCTGCCCCTGGTCTGCTATAACTATGGTGAACTGATGTAACTATGATTATTGGCTTTGCTTCTGGCATGATGTAACTGCAATTTTAAACTTTATAAACCCTGCTCTGCCTCTCTTCAGAGTCAAGAAGTTTTTTTGTTTTTGTTTTTTTTTTTTTGAACAATAGCCCCATCTCTGACTACCAGCTATTAATAAAGGACTCCTAATTTGACCTTCACTATGTGGTGTTCTTCTGTGCATCTTGCTTTGTATTATAATTCCATATCACATTGGTATGATTGCTGTCTCAGAACATTTACAGAAAAGCAAGATAATGCTCTTAAACTTGTCAAGAAGTCAACCAACCACCGGACATATGATCTACTTTTGAAAATCAGAAAACATTAGATTCAATAAATATGAAATTGTCCTCTAGACACTATACTTTGATTAAGGAAGCAGAGAAGTGTGATATTTCAATAATCTTCTCCGTAAATACAATTCAATATTTTTAATATTCAAGTGGGAAATTTGATTAAAATATGTTAACTTTATATGTTCAACTGATAATGGCTCTCACAGATATTTCCATGCTCTCATGCCTAGAACTGGTGAGTATTCCTTTAACACATGAAAACCAATGTGTTTCAGCTAAGGGTCCTGAGAAGAGCTTAGTCTAGGTCATAAAAGAGGTCCCTAAGTGCAAGCCTATGAGTCGTCATAAGAGAGGAGCTGCGGAGTTTGGAGACAAACCACCTAACAGGCCATATAAAGATGGAAGCAGAGATTGGAATGATGTGGCTATAAGTCAACAAATACCAACAACACTAACACTAACCAAGCAACACAGAACACTTCTCCAAGTGTCTGTGAGAGCTCAGCCCTGAACCTAACATTGATTCAGATTCCTAAACTGAATTTCCATCACTTTAATACCTAACTGCAATTTGGGCAATGTGTTAAAGCACCCCCAGAAAGTATTATCACTGTGTGTTGGGCACTAGGTGAATCTCTAAAGACGTGAAGATTTTTCTTTTCAGTGGGCTAGAGCAGGACCGGGTAATGTGCACTCCGTGGCATGCTTAGCTTCATTGTAGCGAAGGAGGGCAATAAAGACACTCAGCAGTGCCGACTGGATTCTGTACTGAAAATAATTTGGAGCAATGAAAACTCGTAACAGGGAACTGATGAGTTACTGTGGGACCCTAGGCCTCAGACAAGGCGATTTTAATATCAAGTCATCTTTAAAAGTGATTGTGCCTGTCAAGAAGTGAGAGAGAAAGCTCGAGCAAGTAAGAGAACTTGATGCTGCTAGAAACGATCTTGAGGATGTAAGTTGAGAACCGCACCACCCACATGAAAGTTAGGCGTGGAAGTCTAGCTGTAACTCCAAGGCTGTGTGAGGCAGAGACGGGAGGAGCCTGGTGGCTGGCAGCCTAGCCCCAGGTTCAGTGTGAGACATGTTCACCCCACAAACATACATGTGCATATACACCACACACACATACACTCTCCCTCTCATACACACACAAGGCAAAAATACAAAAACAGGAAAAAGAAAGGAGAAAGGGGATGGGAAGAGAGGAATGCAGTACGGTTTGGACACCCTCTGGGAATCCCAGAACTAGAAGGAGACAGGCAATGAGGCCACGGAATGGTGGGCAAATTTACGTGGCTCACGGGTGACACGGAAATCAAATGGAGATCCAGCTGCAACCGTAAGTTACAAAGCCATGCGGTAGAAATTAGACAAGAGGAAGTCGCTAAATGGTTTTCAGCAAGAGCCGGGCATGCACTGATTTCTGTTTTAAAAGATAACTTTGAAGCATTATGTGGAAAATTCTCTTAAGTGGAATAATTCATTCCTCTGATGAGGTCTAAAAAATGAAGTGTTACCTCACTCAGTTGGCTCCAATAGCAGGTAATGAATTTTCATTTGTTTTGGCAATCTAATGGTAAACTAGAATGCTTAAATCCAACTACTAGACAGGTCATTAAAATTTCTTTACTTGGCCAGAATAGAATTTTCAGTACCCCTGACTCTGAAAAGAGTAGGTGAATTCAAGAAGAAATCCTCAATTTATTATATGAAGATTTATTTAACAGCAGTCAAGTGGATTAAAAAAAAATAGCAAGAATCTGAGAAATTAACCTCGATCAGAAAAATTTCTCAATTTTTTTCTTCTCTCTATGCGGAGTAATAGACTATTTAGAGAAGAATAAATTCATTATGGTCTCATGAGTCAATAAAATAATAACATAACTGAATCCATGACTTAGTCTTCCTGAAAAAAAAAAACAACTAAGAAGAAAATTGTTAAGAACTTTAGAAGGAATAATAAATACTCCTGTAAAAATATACAGGAAGTGACATCAAAAACTGCTTCTGTGAAGGCGTGGACAGGTTGAGCCAACAATGATTCTGAAGTTCTCACTTTGTAAGCAAAATAGTAAAACTACTTTCCTAGAGTAGCCACAAGTGAGTAGGTAGAGGCTGGAGATGAAAATCTGCCCTTCGTGGGTTTAACAAATAATGTATAAGTAAATGCTTCACCAAAGCCGCATTTTGAAAGAATTCCATTCATCCAACTTGAAGGTATTTGAAACTTACTGATCTCACGAATGACTTTTCAGTGCCCAGGCCAAGTGTTGATGACCGACCAAGAATTGCAAAAGTGATAGTCTTGAATCTGAAGCCTTAACACTGCCATCCACAAAGCTATGAAATGATGACCCAGTTATATTTCAAAAGCAAACATTTTCAGTGATTAAATCACACCATAAATCTCTGCTTCACATTTACCTTTGATCAATGTAGTCTAAAGTAAAGGAAAAGGCCAGGAATGAGCGTATGAGCACATGAATAATAAACCTAGCAAGCAAGCCTTATTGCACCTGAGTAGTCTAGATTTACCAAATTTGCTGCCATTGCATTTGGGGGTTTGTTTTGCTCTTTCTAATGAGTCTTCTTGTGTTTTTAAAAATTTAATTACTATGAATGTGCACATGCAAAGTTCATTGAATTGGACAAAAAGAAAAAAAGAACAATTGTTAATGAATTTATCACTGTATTTTGAACCAATGATAAATCTGCTTATAAAACTTGTAGGTCCCAATGGATGTGTGAAGGGAAGAAATAACGGTGTTTGAAAAGCAATAAATATCTACTGCCCCACACACTCCACACACTTGGCATAAGCAGAGAAAAAAAAACACAGTCCTTGTTCTCCCAGTCAATAAATCCAGCTTTATTGCTGAATCAAAATTTTATAGCCAAAAGGAAACATTGGGATACAATAGCAATTCTTTAATAAAAAACAATGGTGAAAGTGTTGATAGACAGTATCAGAGTCAAGATGTTGGACATAAAGCCAACCTCACAGAACCACTTTCCCAGTAAAGGGTCACATACTACAAAGAACTAGTTGAGTTTAGCCCTGATCAGACTTCTCCATAAGTCATATAATTGTGGTAATAATTCCTCTGAACTTCAATTGCTCCTTGTAATGCAATCCATATTATGTTTATTAGTAGACATCAGGTGACTGCGTGGAGAATAGAGACCCCGTCCTCTGAGGTTGCAGGCCAGCAATAACTCCTGTGGTAGAGAGGGGACTTGTAGGAAACAGGCTAGAGGGAGAATGAAGGCTTCAATGAGTCTCTGAGAGATTTAAAATATTTTCAAATTATTAAGCATGTGCGTGTGTGCATGTATATGTGTGCATGTGTGTGTAAGTTTTTAGTTCTCTCTTATCTAAGGAATTTAGAGTAATCCTAGAAGGTTATCAAATGCACACATATTCAGGACTGAAAAACGTATCAGAAGCAGCAACAGAGCATCTGTTTTGTACTTCAAGAGCCATTGAGATGATGCTTCTTTGGTAAGTACTTAAGACAGTATTGGATTAAAGATCAACAAAGAAAAGAAATTTTGAACTGTGTCGTCAAGATTAAGTGGAAAATCTCCAAGAAAAAACAGTGAATGAATATTCTAGCTAGAAGAAAATACATTTTCAAAGGCAGGGAGGCTTGGAATCATATGGAAATTTTGTAGAATAAAAAGTAGCTCTGCAATCTCATAATTTCATCTTGGCTTCTATACCCTCTTCCTCTACAAACATCCAGTTACATTCCCCAAATGTATCTTTCTTTCTTCCTACCTTTCTTCCTTTCTCTCTCTTTCTTCTTTCCTTCCCTTCTTTCTCTTTCTTTTCTTTGTTTTTTGAAATTAAAAAAAAACATTTTATTTATTATTTATATGTATATGAGTGTATAGTTTGCATGTATGTAAGTGCACCCGAGTCATATGATGCCCACAGAGATCAGAAGAGAACATCGGATTCCCCTGGAACTGGAGTTACAAATGGTTGTTACCTGCCATGTGAATACTGGGAATTGATTACGGGTCCTCTGCAAGAGCAATCAGTGCTCTTAACCGCTGAGCCAGCTCTCCAGTCTTCTTTCCTGTTTTAATCACTTTATGTGTTTTTCCATACAAATGGATAAACCAACTAAGACAAACAGTGGAAGCAAAGACAGCAGCTGGTCACACAACTTCCATTGGGAAGGAAGGTACCTAGGAAGTGGATTAAGAAGGCGATGTTGGGGAAATGCAACGAAAAGGAAAGAAGCAAGGAGTCCCCAGTATTAATCTTATGGAAAGCGGCAGAGGCAAGGGCCTCAGGCAGAATTAGTGATGACCATACTTTTTAGAGAATGCCCTCACGTGGTTATTAACACACTGACCCACTGTAGATCCTTCTGGCTTCTCACATTTCCTCCAGGGACAGTCGCATGACATCTCTGTCTCCACCCTTCACATCACAGACTTGCCTAAGGGGTGTGGCTCTATTAAAATTTAAGGACAAGGGGCTGGAGAGATGGCTCAGTGGTTAAGAGCGCGGGCTGCTTTTGCAGAGGACCCGGGTTTGAGGCGGCAGTCTTCACTCCCTCTGCATTCTTCATTGGCTCTACTTCGTCTATTTCCCCGGTGCAGTTTTGCTATACTGAGTTCTACTTTCCTGGGCTTACTGTGGCAATCTCCTCCTCCTGATTCTCCAGTAAGGTGTACAGCAGTGATGACCTGCTCTGTTTTCCCTGGCGCAATGCCAGATTCCTCTCCAAATCTTTGGACCAAAATGCTCACTTCTCATGCTTGCTGCCTATATCTTCAGGTAGCATGTTGTATGGAAGGAAGGAAGGAAGGAAGGAAGGAAGGAAGGAAGGAAGGAAGGAAAAAAAAGAAAAAATGACAAGCTTGGAACTACCCAGAATTGGGTTTGAATCATTGTTGCTAAATATGTAACTTTGGTCTTTTAAAAATTACTTAATCATTCATTCAAATTTTCCTCCTATACAAAATAGTTAAGTTAATGCTTTTTTAGTTGCACTGTGCATAAATTAAATAATAGAATGTCTTCTGAGAATATAAAGCATATATGTACAGCTTTTAGAAGTAAGCTCTCCCATTCTAAGAAGGCTTTAGAAAACTCTGTCTTCAAAAGTCCTAGCATCCTAGTGTGAACTCCAGCCTTTACACATGTTAACTATATCTTACTGGGCTCCACTCTCTAGCTTTCTGTTTTCTGTTAATAAAATGGAGATAACAACGTTGGTCTCAGAAAGTTTTGTGGATTAGACATGCACCTCTCCTACTGTCTGACAGTGGTGATTTCCCCTCCCTTGAATATTCTCTCAACACCTATTAGAATTCGCTGACAGTGGTGCTTAACCCTCCCAATGTTCCCAACCCTGGAAAGCCTCTTCACTGTTCAGCTCAGACTCAACATCCTTTTAGTCTGTGGAGACTGTAGCAATTATTTACTTCATCCCTCTGTTTTAGAAATTGTTGGAAGTCAACAATGTTCTAAAAGTCAAATAACAAATAGAAAACTGATGAGCTCTATTTTATAACTCTTCTTGGCACTTACTAAGGGAGAAAAATCACAAATTATTGTACGTGAAATTAAGTAAAGAATTCATTCCATTAAATATTGATTAAGAGCATGATATGAGTTATTTAAATATTCCTAGTCAGCTTGTAACATGGAGAGAAAAAGAATTTCACATACCAAGCATAATCATAACATATAGCTTATTTTATAACTATCTTGGCTTTTAATTACAGCCAAGAATTCCCAGCTTAATACAAATTTAGCTGTCTCACAATGATAAGCTTATCTTACATCATCAACAAATAGAGGTAGAGTTACCTTTAAATAGCTTTTGTGCTTACTTTGTAAAGCCAGTTGGCTTGCTAGGTATAGTGGTCAGATCTGTAGTTTGTAATGCCAGCCCCTGGGAGGCAGAGACAGAATGATTGTGAGTTCTAGACCAGCCTCACCTGAACAGCAAGTACAAGACTAGTCTGGGTGAGATACATGAGCTACTGTCTCAAAATATGTGGTGGGGGGAATGAGAGAGAGAAAACAAAGAGGGAGAGGAGGAGGAGGAGGAGGAGGAGGAGGAGGAGGAGGAGGAAGAGGAGGAGGAGGAGGAAGGGAGGGAGGGAGGAGGAGGAGGAGGAGGAGGAGGAGGAGGAGGAGGAGGAAGGGAGGGAGGGAGGGAGGAGGAGGAGGAGGAGGAGGAAGGGAGGGAGGGAGGGAGGAGGAGGAGGAAGAGGAGGAGGGGAGGGAGGGAGGGAGGAGGAGGAGGAGGAGGAGGGGAGGGAGGGAGGGAGGGAGGGAGGGAGGGAGGGAGGAGGAGGAGGAGGAGGAGGAGGAGGAGGAATGGAGGGTAGAAAATCAGTTGCCAGCCTGCAGTTCTTTCCTGTAACACTTGGCTACATGCTATTGAACCACCTATATTGAATTGCTCATAGCTTTAGTAACTTTTCATAGTTCACTGAAGAAAGCAACTCATTGTCTCCTGAATTTTGTGACTTAGCAACATGATTCAGAAAAAGAATTTAATCCAGGGCCTGAGACACAGCTCACATTTAAGTACTCGCCATGCGAACTTGATGCTCTGAGTTCAACCCTTAGAGCCAACATTAAAAACTAGATGCAGTGGCATGCATGTAATGTCAGCATTCCCACAGAGGGATGGGAGGCGAACACATGGAAGTTAACTGGAAGCTATGGGCCAGCTAGCCTGGTGTGAGCCACATAGTGGCAGAAATAAGAGACACTCTTTCTAAAATACGTGAAAGGTGAGAACCAACTCCCAGCCACTCTGACCTCCACACATGTGCAACGACAGGCATGCACCTGCACAGCACGCGCACACACACACACACGCACACACACACACACACAAGTGCTTCAAACAGAAGGGCTAATCTAGACTAGAAAACAGCATGCCCGACTCTTGAAGTCATTTGAGGGATATATTCAACAACATCTCATGCTGGTGAGAACAGCCTGTAGAGCAACTTTCAACCCATAAAAATGGAATCAGAGCCCTTTCCAGATCTGACTCTATCCTGTCCTTAATGTGTCCAAATTTTAGTGCACAGTAATAATTCTGAGACTTTAATGGACCAAGAAACCCTTTTGAAATCTTGCAGCAATTTCAAATAAGCTACTTATACAGAAGAAACAGGCTTTAAGCTTACATCTGAATAAAAAATAAATCTATGAATAAACATAAAACAGAAAAATTTTAAGACAGCATACTCAATCACTACTGCAAATGAAAGTTTAGACAGAAAATTCTGTATGTCCTGATTGTACTTAAATGTTGATATGGGGCATGCTATAGTATTCGTTCAGACAGAGAAAATTCATAGAGCTGTTACTGATTGAGATGTGACTAAGCATAAATCTATTTCTGAAAAGTAAGTAATTAAGAGAAACATATGAAATAAGTAAAATTATGCTCTTCCATCTTTTCTGTATCTATGCAAACTCCAAATATGATTCTGATTACTAAGAAGATCTTTGTGAACTCTACCTTTGCAAGTCTGATTAAAAATTTTTCAAAAATCCCACAAAAGAACAACAAAAGCGAAATCTGTTGAATAATATAATCTTTTCACCAAATTATTTTTCCAATTCCTTTGCCAAAGCAAACACATGGTCCGTGTTAGTCAGTTGGGTCTGCATCAATGCGTCAGTTGCATGAATTGCACTGATTCAGTTGCCAAATCTATCACACTAAATCCCACTGTTTTTAAAACCTAACTCTAAACATCCTTTTAAGCTTGCAGAATATCCTAAATGTAGCATAAATCTACAACATTTCCTAATTTCTACATTTTGGGAAGGTTTGAGGATATTCCTGTTGAATAAAACCCACATTATGAGCTCTCTGATACCTGCTAATGGAAAGGTAAAAATAGACATTTGACTTTTGGCACAAGGCAAAAAGAAAGGCAAAGCTTATTTTCTTTATTTTTGTCAAGATTTTATTTAAGCATCCCCTAAGCAATAGGAGCCATTAGAACAACTCGACGAGAAGTGTTATCAGATGTTTGGTGTCCATGGTTTTAAAGCACAAATATACATTTCAGTTTTTCCTTCTCAGATATGTTGCTGAAGAAACCATTAATTTTGTCATAAAGCATGGATCACTAAATACTCTATAAAGCTTTGGCTCTCACGTAAAGAATATTACATTTGTTGCTGTTTCTAATTTTTCAGAAATAAGTTTGATTATGATGACCAAACGTCCTTATTTCTGAGGAATAAGCGGAGAAAAGGAAAAATAGCTCCTTCCATGTGTAAGCATAATTTTTACTGTAGCAATAACAATGGAACCATTTAACAACTATGATGTCAACTTGTTGACAATCCCTAAAAGGTTATAGTCACATTTTTATACCATATGCTAGGCATTAATTTAAAAGTGTAATTGAACGAGGCAAGACCCCTGAGGTTCAACTACCTGCTTTAAGTATTTATGTTTCTGTGTCCATACATCACCGTTTCACTCTCAGTGATTGAGAACATGAGAAGAAAGCACTGACAAACACCTAGACATTACACACACACAACCCTCCCTCTTAATTTATTTCTTGTGAAAATAGACGAACTCTGTTCCTCTTCCGCTCCCAGCAAAGTCTAGCCTGCCCATCTCCTTCCCAGTTTCATCTGTTCTCTCCAACACCAGAGCAGTTCCAGCAAGTCTCGTTACTCTTAAATACATTACCATTTTTTCTAATTCTTCTGGGTTTGTCCATCAATGTAAAATATGCCTCTTGATCTCCCTGTAGTCCCCTTGCTGGCCCTGTTCCTTCCCCTCTGGCCTCCTCCATGTGCTGGCCAGGCAATCTCCTCCTTCAGGCCCTTTGGTCTTGTTCTCTCTTTCTAGGATCCTCATTCTCTAACTAGCCATGGTAAATGACCTGCACATTTTAACTCAGATACGACCTTCCATAACAGTTTTCCTGAGAACCTGTTGTAAAATTCAGTGCTTCCCCTTCCCCTCAGCCACCTTACTGCCTTCCCCTGACTCTCCGCGACATTATAATCTAGCATGCTATATGCTGCACTTAGATAATTTTCCTCACTCGAAAACTGACACGGCAAGAAGTTTTGTATGGTTTATCCATTTGCACAGAGTGATCACACTTTCTAGAAATCTTTATGAGATTATTTCCTAAGTGAAGAGTGAAGTCCTACGATTATTAAAAACAAAGTTTTCAGAGTCAGGGATTCCCAAATCAAAATCTAAGTTCTTTCTCCTACTGATAAAGTAATTTTCCTTGGACAATGTTTATTATAAAATGGATGAACTGGTGCCCTACCACTCAAAATGCTTTTATAAATTTGAACAGAGTGAATAAAATATAAGCAAAACAGAAAAGAATTATATTTCCAATGATTCATATTCACCATTAGCAAAGAGTATTAAAATAAGATTTCCCAACTATATATAGTAAAGTTTAATTTGGCCAATAAGTTAATTTCTTTAGTCTATTAAATTTCAATAAAAATGATTTTTCCACTAAACAGTGCCACTATTTTCCACTAAATCTGATACAAATTAAAAGATAATTAAGAAAATTATGAGTTCCTATTTTTAAATTATCTAATCTAATTTTATGAAAAAAATCTTGTTTTTTAAAATATATTTTATTTATGATTTATGTGTGTGAGTGTATTGCTTGCATGTATGTAAGTGCATCCATGTAGTGCAATGCCTGCAAAGGTCCAATTCCCCTAGAACTGGAGTTACAGACAGTTGTTAGCTGCCATGTAGGTTCTTGGAAGTGAACCCAGATCCTCTGCAAGAGCAGCCAATGCTCTTAATTGCTGAGCCATTTCTCCAGTCTCATTAAATCTTGTTGTAGAGATACATTTTCTATAAGGAGTTCTATGTTTGGTTTTAACATAGTGCTCAGTGATAGCACTGTAAATAATAAAATGCACTGTAATGTTAATTATTTTAATGAGCATGAAACTTTTGAGCTTTAAGTCTTTGTTTCGTCCGATGTTTCTCAGCTGCTGATTATATATCAGAAGACACTCTATTTTGCTCCAGTCTTAATTATATTATGTCTCTACTAGCTGCTTCTAGATCCCAGGAGAGGATATCATGGACAAAAGCCAATATTCTCTCCAATTTCAGACATGGATTCCATTGTCCATGATTTCTATGTCTCCCCTCTACCAGCCTCCAGGGTGGTTATCACCAGCTCAAGCCTCAGCAAAAGAAAGTCTTTTATCCAGAGAAAAGATAGAAGCCCCTTGGTCTAGTCTACTCTCCTGATTCTAGCAAACATTTTATCTTCATTGCATATTGTGCTTCCAACGTGTCATTGAATATTAGTTTGGGGATATTTCATAATTTTAAGTTATTGAGCCATAAAAAGGGGGAAATTTAAAAATACTTCAGTTATTAACTTCTTGATTGTAATGTAAAAACAAATCAGAATCCCAATATTTCATTGTTTTCATTTTTATTAATATTTTTACCTGTCTTATATTTGTTTGCCAGCTGTTATACTGAAAGCAATAATTTGTGCTTTTCATCGGATTTCAGCAACAGAACATGACATTGAACAGAAGTCTAATCCACATCTCTTTCAACTAATGATGTTAAGATTTGATTTGATTGCATGCTAGGAGGAGCACTGTGTACTTTATATGTAAAAAGTCTTGAACTGAAGTTATTTTCATTGATTCTAAACAGTGTGTGTTCAATGGCGTGCATTTCATGTTTTGATATCTCCCTTCTATTTTTGTTTCAAAATATTCAGTTTCAGAGAGTATATTTAAATCTACCATTACAAGACATTTATGATGGGTATTATTTATTCAAAAGTGATGACTTTAAATAATACAATTGTAACTACTCTTTTTAAAACATATGAATAACTTTGCTAATTAATTTTCACTCTTAGCAGAACATTTTGCTAATAATTAAATCTGCCAATTTCATGTACTACTTAACTACATCTCAGAGGAGATTTATTCTTAGGTTAATATTTTTGTGGATTACAAAGTGCTAATTGCATCTTAAATGGCTCCAGTACAATAGTACACCAATGCATTATCCTAAAGCTGACAAATGTGAGTCTCCATTCCAAATGAAAGAAGAAATATAGACATGATTAAGTGGATAATATAAATGATGATCATTTCTTTTTTTATTCTCTACTATAATATGGAACCAAATAGTATACTGTTACTGTTACACTTCGTATTTGTTGATAGTACAGCATGTGACATCATAACTTTTTAACATTTTAAAGTTAAAACATTTGTAGGAAATTTCAGTATCTTCACTGGAATACAATCTCAAAAATGTAAATTCTTTTCACTGAAAAAAGACCTTTCTAGTCAGCATGCAGCTCTTGATTTCCAGTAGAGAGGAATTCTTAATATTTTGGCATATATCTGTTTAGGCAACAAAGGAAAGGAGAAAAATAATGAGAGAAGGGTGTTACTAATAATAGAAAATGTCATGAGCTCTGACACCTAACCCCTCCTTAACTATATCAAAAATGTTTTAAAATGCTGTGGCTTATAGTGTAGGGAGTGTGTACAACAGTGCAGAGTTCTGAGTGGTCCAGACTCTGTCAGGAACCATACAGGGATCATGTTTTTCCTTATTAACTATGTAAAAGAGTTTTTCAGCACTTTTAAAGAAGCTACAGTTTCTTAACCACAATTGCCACTTGTGTTAACCATAAAGTAAATTGACTTTAGTAGTCATCCTTATTGTAAAATATCTTGATTCAGTTTTAATATACTTCATGCAAAGCTGAGATTTTATCATTTAATGGAAGGTTAATTACTTATACATAATTATATTATGACAAAATCATGAAAATGATAAATAGCTTTGGGTAGATATAATATAAGCAACACTTCTCCATAATAAATCATATCACGAGGTCTGTACAATAAATGAAATTAAATCCACACAGCATATTTGTAGCTAGGGAGCACTTTGAGATGATAGTAAATTCATGGACTCTTGTGAATGAAGTCATTGCATTAAAGTCTTTGGTACACACGTGAGTTATTTATATATATTTCATTTTTATATTGTATGAGATGATTTATAAGACTGCAGAATGTCAAAAGTATTATTTTGTCTCACATACCATTTTTAGGGGACACAAATTTACTTTCTAAAAAAAAGGAAAGAAAATTAAGTAGGACATTTGTAAATGAGGAATAAGATTTAAATCTCCCACATGGAGCAACCAAGAGCTATCTGATTGGACTTAGGCCTGCTCAATAGGAAGGAATCCATTCCTGGTACTGTAAACATATACAAGTACCCACGGCTGAAGAGGTCACAGATCCTAGCAGAGAACCTACTGCTGCCACTTTCCTAAACCAGTGTAATCTCTTCCTATATTCTAAATACTTATTCTTGTATCCACGGGTAAGTGTAGTTCTCACCGCTCATCAAAGAAGCTTCTTTCTGCAACAGATAGAGATTGTCACAAAGTTCCCCAACTGATGAAAATGTAGAGCAGAAGCAACTGTGTGGTGCCTAGCCCCAACCGATACATCTACAAGGTAACCTCTACCACTAAGGCTCAGGGAACATCCTGAATGTGAACACAGAAAGACTGTAATAGCTAGAGAATCGGGACATCTGTGGCTAGATAGTAACTACTAGACACAACGGGGAAGCTGTACCCATAAAATCTCCACAATATGGCTGCCTAAACAACATCTGCATCATGACACCACCAGTTGACATGGCGATGAGCATGGAGGGAATTTCATAGGGTCCATCACTAAATGAAGAGCTACAGGAGATCACTGAATGCTGAGGGAGTTTTCTCCAAAATCAGTTTTCTGCAAGGATGAGATCCGTGATAATTTATTCAGCTCTTAACACATGTACACAAGATTATCACTGAATGGACTCACTGTACATACATATGTATTTGTGTGTGTGTACATATATATGTGTGTGTGACAATAGTAACCAAAGAAGAGGAAAGGAAGCTAAGGCAGAGTGAGGGGTCAGGGTTGGTGTCAGTAGAGCACTAGTGTATGACATTCTCCAAAGAATTCTTTTAATTGAAATACAGAAAAGACAAATCCTTACATCTTATTGTACTGCTTGTTTTTGTAATAATTATTCATTTTAAAAGATATATTTTTATTTTGTTGAAATTTAGAGATATTGGATTCTATTTAAATAAAAGACAGATATGAAAATGAATATATTAAATAAATATGCAAAAGGCTATAAAAATAGTTCACAAATCTTCACAAAATGAAGTAATATAATTATCTGAAGGAATTAAAGGTAGTTCTGGAAAGATACAAAGTTGAAATTGAGTCTTAAGTACTTGGTTCATCAAATAATATAAAACAAGACGTCTTGGCCTTGGCCTTAGCCTATTATGCATGCTATAAAATCTGCTGTATTCTTATAAGACACGAAAGATAAATATAGACTGCAGTTATAAAAAAAATCTAACCTTATTGTGGAGGAAGAATTTAAGGGAACAAAGGCTGGAATGCATATTGGGAATTTATATGACGTAGAATAAGACAAATTGCATTGTATACAATGAATATTAATCACAGTAGTGAGGTAATCATATACAGGATATAGAGAACCACTTGACATACATTTACCAACATAAGGCATAAAAGAAATTCACATAATCAAATTCTCAAGATTATATTGATTTAAGGTACTATCAATAGAGGCTGGAGAAATACAAGAGTGAGGTTCACATGAGTGATATTCACATGATATGAATGATGGGCAATGCTCTATACACTGAAACAGAAGAGCATGTGGTACTGTATGTAGTCAATGGAACCAAATCCCATAGATAATGTAGATGACATCCAGACATGTGCTGCTGGGCTTTGTACATCATAATGGACCTGCCTGAAAGCACTTTCAGTGGAGTAGTAAGAACAGTAACATACTGAGCTGGATCAAGGAATCAAAATGGCCAACATGAAGAATCAAGGACACTGCTCTTTTGTACAAATTATTAGTGAAAGAAAAGATGGCAAAAAGAATTTTCAAGGAAAGTTTTCAAAGAGCGGTAAATGCTTAAATAGATAGCAGTCAATGGAAGATGTGACTGAAGAATTGACGGGGGAAATTTGTGAACTATGACCTTAATGAGTCAAGAACTTATAACCCATAGCAGTGCCAAAAGACTACAGACATGCCTATGATGCGGCAAGCAGTGGCCTTGTGTTTTTAATGTTTTAATGAATGTGTTTCAGAACCTTGTGAAGTTCATGTCTTCAACTGTACCTATTTTAGATAGAAACTGAGATGAGATAGAGATAGGTCGACCAGTCAGCATAAGTGATGGAGGCAAGATTACAATGTAGGCAATTGGCAAACAAAGATTTTTAACCACTGTGCCCTCCAAGGGGACTTTAGAAAACAACATGAAATATAGATTCTTCAAAAATATGAGGAAAGAAACTCATAACTAATACCACAGGTATATCTACAATGGCAGGGAAAGAAGTAAATATATATCTCTTTGACAACTTTCTTGTATTTTTTCTAGGAACTATTGATGATTAGGTATCGGGGAAAAGAGAGAAAGTTCAAGGAAAAAGTAAACTTTAGGTATTTCAGACAAGCAGTTTAAGAACAATGTGACCAGTGGTTATTTAGTCACCAAATAATCTTCTCTGAATTATCTTCAGTTATTCTAGAAAATGCTACAAGGTAAACATTATCATCGCTGTTTGATATATGCAGAAATTTGGGAATAAACAGGCTAATATTTTGCTCGGGCTCACCTAGGATTAAAGTGCCAAGTTGAGTTTTAGTTTTAGTTCTGTTACGAATCCTAGCTTTTCCATCCTGCCATCCTGCCACAAGAAGGAATGGGCAAGGTGATCACTAAGAACAGATAGAATTACCACTGGCAAGTGCTGAGGGCCCAGCTAGGAGGGAGAGGCAGGGTTTTTGTTTCTCCCCATTCTGCATTGTGAAACAGAGCTCCACATAAACACCATCAGTTTCTGAGCCACAGTTAGGAATAAACAGTGAGTATTGCTTTTAACTGTGCTGGGGGTGGGGGTGGTCAATAAGAAAGGATGGCAGAGGCTCAAGTATTAGAGAGAAAAACAAAGCAAAGGGACCATTCCATGAAGAGAAAGGCACAGGCAAAATCACGACGACCAGCAGGGAGTTGAGAAGAAACAAACAAAAGCAGCAGGATGACAGGTATTAAGAAAAAGAGTGAGATCTTTGAATTCAAGCCCTTTCTGGTCAAAGAGTTCAATCCATTCTGGCTGCAAGCCAAGATCCACTCTCCCTAGCAACTATTTTAGATGTTCAGAGTTTTGTATGTCCTAGAGACCGCACTGCTTTGCTTACTTTAGTTTATTCTCCTGACACCTTGAAGACTTCATAAAAGGTTGTTTCAGCTTTCATCAACTAACAACTTTATTCTGTGAAACTCTGCTCCCCTCTGACAACCGACGCTACGTGAACATTTTAAAGATTCCGGGTTTTTGATGCTTCAGAATTTTATTAAAGATGCTTGGTTCTTTGTCGTTTTTTTGAAATTCCATCAGATATACTAAGCCCATATTTTATATCCCACTCAGTGTTTATAAAGTTCAAAGTGAAGGAAGTATAACCACCCTGTTTGGCTGAATCAACCATCAATTGTAAAACTTAAGACACTGCAAACCACAAACAATAATTTCCTACTGCTAGAACTTGGCTGATGACAGGTCTGCCTTCTAGTAAAAAAAACTAATCCTTTGAATATTACATGGATCATATTGCAAACCATTTTTTAATTCCACATTCCAAGCTACTTTACTCAAACAAGTTCTTTGAGATTATCACCCCAATATCTACCTGAGTTTAGGTGCAAATTAATACATAGAATTTATGCTTGTTACCAAAATCTGATCACTTAGTCTCACAAGTTCTTGACATCACTATTTGAATAGCCAGCCACCTTGATTTATAAAACAACTTGTTTTATTTTCACTCAAAAGTACGATGAGTATAGTGGTGTACACCTTTAATCTCAGCACTCAGGAGGCAGAGGCAGGCAAATCTCTGGGAGATGGAGGCCAGCTTGGTCTACATAAGGAGTTTCAGGCCCTGGAACTACAGGGAAACCCTGCTTCAAAAACTAAAATAAAATAAAATAAAAATTTAAAGAACTAAGTATTAGAGTATGGCAATTCATTGATAGGACTTTCTATAGAGTATATTTTGAATGATAATTTAACATGACGTTCCTGAGCCAATGTGTGTTGTGTTATTAGCATATCCAACTGATGATTATTGGGAGTGCACCACCATACAACAACTCAGTAGCTTTTTATACTCTTGCAACAGGAAAGAGATAAACTTTTAGAGAGAAATATTACAAGAGCTATAGATTTACCTATCTTCTCCTGCAAGCAACGTAAGCAGTAAAGCCTGGGGAAGGCTGAAATAGGTATCCTAGGTTTCATGCTTCATATCCCTGAATAGAGCAGATAATCCTCTAACACTGATTTCATAATGCTCTACCTTGCCAAGCTACTATAGAGCACAAGGAACTGTTTCTTCTTCTCTTGTTGGAAGGTTAATTTTCCTCCTGTCTTTAAGGACACATCCAAATTGTTTGGATACTGTCAAGCTTTCCCACAGCTGGGGGTTTAGTTATTGAACTTTCCCTCTTAATAGAACTTTATATCTTGAAATAAAAATATATTCTATCTCCAACAGGTAAAATTTTACATATTTGAATGGTAAGATGACTTTAGCTATGAATGAAAAACAAACAGTAATTCATTATCACGAGAAGTAGAAAACATTCCTTTCTTAAAGACAGAAAATAAGATGCAAAATGATCTTTAAAAGGAAAATCATGCCAGGTGTGATGGTGCATGTCTTTAACTCCAGCTCTTGGGAGGCAGAGGCAGGCGAATCTCTGTGGAATAGAGGCCAGCCTGTTCCACATAATGGTTTCCAGGTGGGCTGGGACTAGGGCAACCCTGTGGAAAAAAAAAAAAAAGAGGAAGGAAAGTTGTCACAGGCTTTAAAAGTGGCAACTGGGGGTGGTAGAGATGTCCCAGCCACAAGATCAGTGACTGCTCTTGCAGAGGACACGGGTTCAATTCCCATCACCCACATGGTGACTAACAATGATCCATAACTCCAGTTCCAGGGGATCTGACAACTTCTGACCTCCACAAAAACAATATGACTATACCTACACACATGCAGGCAATACATTCATACACACAAAATAAAAATAATAAATAAAATATTTTTAAATGGAAACCTCTTTGGGGCTTGTGCAATGTGGGGAGAAATGTGACCTACTCAGAAATAAGATTTAAAAAAAAAAACAGATTCTCAATTACATCCTGATCTTGTTAACTTTTATAATTTTGCCTTTGTTCTTATTTTCATGTATTTTCTACTATATAACAAAAAGTTCAACCAAAATATTTTTCTATGGGATATGACTTTCTTGGCACATTGTTAAAATATAAATGTTGATGTTGATATATCTTATATTGAGACAAAAACAAGAAATAGGAGGCTTTTTTTTTAAAGAGGATGTTACTTATCTAAAACCAAAGAAATCTATAGCTATAGTTTGAAGGCAGAGTACTTGCGGTAATAAAGAAATTAAAATTGATCTTTTTATACTAAAGCAATTCATAGATGACAATGTGCATTATGACTAAACATCAACATAACACAAGCTATCAATGCCTATGTACACAGTAGTTCCATAATGTTAATGGATAATATTAACTGTTAGGATAACACACAAGAGAGTTTTCTCACTAGACAGCTGTATTTGTTGTAAAAACATGGTTTGCCATAATTCAACAAAACAGAAGATTACAGAGAAGGTTTTCAAAAGTGATGTGTTTTGGTCTTGAGATCAAAGAGAAACAACTCTGAAATGAAAAGCTTAACAGAAACTGCCAGGAATAAAAGCAGACACACCACCAACTGTTTCTTCCTTGAGCAAGCACATCCTTGACCTGCTCACATCACAGTTCAAACATGGATCTGCTGACTCCTTTCCATGTGAGGTTTGTGGTCCTGGCTTTTCATCTCGTGCTTCCCTCAGTTCTCAGGACTTCCTCAGAGCCCTATACTAGATGGAATACTCAGTCAGCCAGTATTCATGAAGAAATATAAAAATAAATTCCACTTATTACTTAAAGTGAAGATATTCCAATAATTTCTAAAACAAATGCTTCCTCCAGGTTTGACAGGAAGGGGCTGATGGATCTCTGGAACTTTATATGGAGTAGATCAGGTGCAGGAAAGAGAGAATACAGATTATTCTCTTGAATATTCTCTTATGTTTTCTTCTTTACATATTTTTAGTCTTTAAGAATTCCATACAATGTATTTTGACTATATTCAGAACCCCTCCGCCACCTTCACCGCCATCCTAACCGACTCCCTGCCGACTTCTTGTCCTGTATGATTACTTTTCTTTTTCTAAAAGGGCCGTTGAGGCTAATCTGTGTTCCTTGGGTGGGTCTGAGCCCTAGATACCGGTCATCCTACCCAGTGACACATGCTTAAAGCAAATGAACTCTTGAGCCAGGCACAGTGGTCCAAGCCTTTAATGCAAGCATTCAGGAAGCAGAGGCATGCAGATCTCTTCGAGACTGAGGCAGCCTGGTTTACATATAGAGTTCCAGGTAAGCTAGGGCTACAGGGAGACCCTGTTGAAAGAAAGAAAAAGAAAGAAAGGAAAGAAAGAAAGAAAGAAAGAAAGAAAGAAAGGAAGGAAGGAAGGAAGGAAGGAAGGAAGGAAGGAAGGAAGGAAGGAAGGAAGGGAAGGAAGAAAAGATATTCCTCTCCCAGAAAGAAAGAGAGAAAGAAAGAAAGAAAGAAAGAAAGAAAGAAAGAAAGAAAGAAAGATCTTCCTCTCCCAGCATTTATCAATTGCCAATAAATCCTCAGCAGAGAGGGTTGGGGCTTCCACAAATTAATATTTCTCTCAACTGTCACCAGAGTTGCTCCTTGCAATAGGTGGTGACTAATGTAGAGAACAGGACCTGGTCAATATGAAGAGACTAAGAGACTGTGGCGTGGTGTGCTCTAAATAGGATACCTGATAACATATCGTATCCCAAGGCTCATGGGTTATTGCAGAAAAGGGGATAGAAAGATTGTAAGAGAGAGATGGTAGATGAATACAAGGAAACCTGTCATCTGGACCCTCAGGGGAGTTCCACATATGAACTTACATCACATGTGACATCATGCACAAGACCTGTGAAAGCCCAAGCCAGACAATAACCTAGCATTGAAGACATTTCTCTAATGTAAAGAATTTACTTGTGAGACTATTGCTAGGTTTCTCCAACTAGCATGTTCTCTCTCATCTTATGGGATATGTCTTTTGCAACCACAAAATACTCTGTGACATCAAGACAATTGAATTCATTTTCCTAGCCACTGAAGACTATACATGGCTTTTTCAGTGACAGTGTGTAAACTGCTATATAAAATGTTACTCCTATTTAAACATATAAAACACCACTGGGATGGGGCTTAGGGAAAGATGAAGGAGGTGGGAACGAGGAGGACGGAGAGCCTGAATTAAGAATGGATTCTCCCCAAGGGAAGGAACCTTAATGGTGTCCTTTAAAGCAAACTCTGTTTTTCTCTCTGTGTATATTTAAATGGGAAAAAATAAGTATATAAAACAAGTGAATCATCATAAAACATTTTTGAAACATATTATGCTGGGGGCTGGAGACATGTCTCAGCAGTTAAGAGCACTGGCTGTTCTTGCAGAGACCCAGGTTCAAGTCCCAGAACCCACATGGCAGCTAACAACCCTCTATAACTCCATTTCCCTGGGATACAATGTCCTCTTCTGTACTCGAAGGGCACTGCATGACATGAGTGCACTTATACATGCAAGCATAACACTCATACACATAAAATAAAGATAAATCAATCAAAAAAGAAATACATTATGCTACATTATAATAACAAAACTAGACAAACATAAAACTTTTATAATGAGACTATCTCAATATATAAGTTTAAATGTTAAAATAATCATTATGGTCCATTATCTAAATTTTTACCATTTAGTGTCTACTACACACAAATAAGGACAAGAAGGTAGGACACAGCATGAATGTGTATGCAATATGTACATATAAGAAAGTGGAGCATAAATTATTAAAAATATGCAACCTATCAAATACTTATACCTTTCATACCTAAATGACTTTTCCTGCCTAGAAGTCCAAGAATAAATTATGTATTTCTATTTATTATTTATCAGTTAGCAATGTAAGAATCTGTCTAGTCATTTTGAGTAATTATAGAAAGTAGCACATTAAGATAACTAGTGGGGAACATCTTGACAGAAGCAAGCAAATATCTTTCATGTGGAAGTGCTTGATCTCATGATCAGAAACTCCACATTCTCCAGGTTCTCTGTGGGAGCAAAGAATGACTTTTGCTTAACTGATTGATTATTCATATTTTTATCCAGCCCAAATGGCAGCATTTTCATCTACATTGTATAGTGCACATTTGGCATCACAGACGATTTTGCCTTTGGGACAAAAAAAACACTAATTGTTGATAGTCATTCATTATCAATTTATTTGGTTTACTAAATAACTAATTTATTGAATACTAACTATTATTTTGTTATAAACAATTAAAGAAGAGCAAATGCTTCACAATAAAATAGAATGTTAACTTCTGTTAATAAGACTTTGGTGAACTATTATTTGAGAACAAAAATCAAATTGGGATTGATTTTCCCATTGGTCTTAATCTGGTATTGCTTGCTAGATTGGAAGAATGGCCAGTGTCTTGCTGCTGTACACTGGGTTGATGATGTATGTTAGTGACGAATTCTATGCCATTACATAGATATTGTTCTCCTTTAAGATGATTTTCTCTGACTCTTCAATCTTCATAAGATTGTTGCCTGCCCTAAATTCCATAGTTAGTATTATAGTGCTCTACCACTCTATAAATAGCCCTTAATGACTCCAGGGCTATTTCATTTTTATTGTGTTGTACTCCATCAGATTAAAATGGAAAAACTATCAAACCATCTTTTATCACCATAAGGGTTCTATTTAGTGGAATAAATTACATTCTGCATCTTGTTATCAAGACTCAATTTTGTCACATTTCTTTAAACTCAGTTCATGGAGCCTCAAGCAATTTTAGGATTGAAACAGAATTTAAACAAATGTGAATTAAAATAATAAGCTCATTTCAACTAGAGAATCTATAGAATAATAACTTTGAATGCTTCTTTACTTAGACATGAGAGAAATAAAAGAATAATTTCTCAGTTTTCAAAGAAATATAAAACCCCAGAAATTATATCTAGGAGTGTTAATATTCAGGCATGTGTTGATGAATAAAACCATACAAATGTAAAAATGACAAATGACTTTAGAAATATTGTTGCACATGCTTACACTCTCACATACACGCAGTCATATCCATTTCCTCTTAATAATTGAAACTAATTCATTGCAAATGGCATCAACTGGTTTAGATAAGGACTCTAAAAATGAAAAGAAATTTAATACTACTGACTGAGGAAAGGAGAAAATTAGTCATGACTCCAAAAGCACGAATCTCTGGGTCTCGCCATGAGTTATTCCCTCTGACATGTCTGTGTGCTTTGTGGGCCATAGCACATTAAGGATTATGAAAATATGAGTCATTATGAAAAGCTAAAATGTGTTCTTCTTAAATTATGTGAGAATAAACATTCCAAGAGATCAAATTTCTTTAATATTCCAAGAGTCTATGAAACAAGACGGCAGACACATGCAACACATATTGGGGTTTTCCAAGAACTCAAAGTTTGAAATTTCAAGTTAAGGTCCAATTATACAGCTAGACACCAAAACAATCTCTAAAAGGGCCACCATCATGAAATTCCTTCAGATGATTCTTGGAAATCAAGTCAAAGAGACAGAAATTAAAAAAAAAAAAACCTTTGGAAGATCATTAAAATTAAGGTCCAGATCTTGAACAAATCTTAACCAAATGATAGAAATCCTTTGGGAAAAATGAAACTTGAATATGAACAACATAATCATTAGGATCATTTGGTTCACATCCCTCCACCATAAATCACTTATCCATTGATAACTCAACAAGAAAACAAGGTTATGATTATTTAAAGATCACAAGAACTAGTTAAAAATAATAAGGATGAGAGAAAAGGCCTTAATGATTTTATAATAAATTGGTAATATGATCCACTGGACATGAATTTCTTGACTATAAAATGGAAATAGAGCATTAAGGGCTCAGCAAGCCAAACCAGAACCCACTAAAAAGACATCTGCAATTGTTTTTTAATATTTGTTACAAGCAAGAAAAAGAGAAACCTACTCCTGCTTCCTGAGCAATAAAACATAAATCATTCCATCTGAAACAAGTGAAAAGAGACAGAATCTAGACATAATTCCAGTGCAATTATCCTTAAGTATCTTCTATTATTATAGGGAAAAATTAAATCATTAGTGTTTAGTATACAGGTATAAATACCCAATAACAACAACAAAAAAATCTTGCTAACTAAGCTGATCTTCCATGTAGATCTTATACTCCTGTTTTACAGAGAGATATTCAAAGTTTAAGGTTCAGGCTCCAATAATTTTAGTAAATGTTATAAGAAACTGAAACATGCATTTAAAATAGGTAGAAGCTTAAAAACAAAGAAGGGTTTGCAACATGTCAGTTACTTAAAACGTTAAAATGTATTTTTGGTGAGTTGTTTGTCTCTAGTTTTATCTTAAAGTTTCCAAAACTTACTTTAAAATTAAACTTATTCTCTTGAAAGTCAAGAGCTACATTTTAGTATTCAAATTGCTTTATTAAAATCTATAAGAATAGTTAGGCTGGAGAGATGGTTCAGTGGCTAAGAGCACTGGCTACTCTACCATAGGACCCAACTTTGGTTCCCAGCACCCACATGGCAGATAACAACCATCTGTAACTCCATTTTCAGAGAATCTAAAGCCCTCTTTTGGCCTCTGAGTGTTTGCATGGCCATGGTGCACTTACATACACTCAGGTAAAACACACATACGCATGAAATGAAAACAAATAAATAAAAAAATTGATAGGTTAGAACATAGATCAAATAGCTTAAAACATAAGACTAGAAAAACTCACAAGTGATTTCCATAAGTAATATGATGGATATATTATCAACATAGGGAGATGCTGGTAAATACATTTAAGGATTTGGTGTGAAAGGGTAGTTCTAAAGCTACTTTAAAGCATCCCGAACCTTAGCATTCTATTAAGGAAGCTCTATAAATAATATGTCCCACCTTCCCTGAGTCTCTACCAAGGATTTCTAGTTACCTAATATTTGTAGTGATTTCTACTGTATTCAACTCTCCACCTTTACCCCTAGTCTTGTTTCCTTGAGGGCAAGTGATTATATGACCTCCCTAGCAAATTGAAGCCCTGAGATAGGTTCTTTCTCCCCATAGGGAACCTAGAAGCATGTTTGCTTGGACTCATTCTTCCTCACCTAAGCTAAGCTAAGGAAGGTGCTTTTCCCGTCTCCAACCTTGTACTCACTGTCTCTTGGTCATGTATTGTCTTCTCCTCCAGCCCACTTCTCCATTAGTGTTGCAAAGTCTCAAACCTAAACTCCAGGCCTTTCCTCAATTTCTTGCTAGCTGATGTACCACTTGCCTATACAGCAAACTTGTCCAGTGTGACTTCACACTTCAGCCGGGGACTCTTGCACTAGATTCAGCTTTTACTGTTGTCTCAGAACACTCCTGCCTGAGGAATACTCCTCCTGAGGGACACTCCTGCCTGAGGGACACTCCTCCTGAGGGACACCCCTGCCTGAGGGACACTCCTGCCTGAGGGACACACCTGCCTGAGGGACACCCCTGCCTGAGGGACACTCCTGCCTGAGGGACACTCCTGCCTGTGAACAGGCAGAGGCCTTTCGGTTTCCATTGTCCTCGGCACTTCAGCAGTACATTATCAAGCAGCACTCCACTCTCTTGAAACACATTTTGTATTGCCTTTGTAACTCTTGGTTTTCCTCCCATCTCTCCACATTTTCCCTTTCCAAATTCTCCATTGCTAAGTCACTCACCTGTCCAGGGTTCCAGTACTGGATTGTACAAGGTAAGGCCTAGTGGTTTAACCCTTCCCTTCCTTGAGTCACTATAATTTTCTGAAATTAATGAATTTCATACATTGGATGGATTGAAGAAGCTTTTTTTGAAAGACAGGAAAGATAGATAAAGGTTAGGTAGTGTGAAAAACCAGAGAGAAATGTACTAGCTGAAAACCTACTGAAAATATATACATACAATATCTGAGCATGAGTGCATGTGAACATGAGGCTGTATGACAAGAAACACGGTGCCACGCAGAAGAAACCTCTCTTTGAATTGTTGGGCAGGATAAGCCAAGAATAACACAGGCTAATGTCACAGACCTTAACTGCCTTCCAGAACTTGAAGATGAGACACTATTGCTGAATAGGACATACTTCACACCAGAACTTGGAGCAATGGAGCTGGAACTGACCTGGAACCCTTCTCACTGAAGACTAGCTCTCATAGTTCTAGACAATAATATACAACCTGCTAAAGGAAGAAAATCAATCAATGGTCCAAGCCCAGCTTTAAAGACTGTTAACCACAAGGACTGGCACACCAAACCATATCGGTGCAGTCGTGGCACTTTTATCTTGGGGGTAATCAACAGCTGCCTTAAAACCTTCTTAATGGGAGGAAGATCAGGTATGGTACTGTAAACATAGTCAATACGCATGACTGGAGGTCATAGGTCCTAGAGAAATCCCTGTCTCTGTCATATCCCGAGACAAATATAATTTCCTACTGTATGCTACATATAGATCCTTATATTTACAAAAAGTATGCCAGTCACCACTCATCAAAGAAGCTTTTTTTGTAACAGACAGAGACTATTACAGAGCCCCACAACTAGTCACACACAGAATATATTTGTCTGAAAGATGCTCAGTGCTAAGTAACACATCTACAGTGGAACCTTTATCCCTAAGGAACATAGCAGAACAAAGGGTAGAGGGAATACTAAAGCATCCCTCAACTCTTACCAGCAGAGCTTCCTCACGCAACAGAGTGCAATGCACACAGAAGGCCACAACTGGCCAAGGAACAGAGAATAAGAGATTGTAAAGTGTGTATCCCTGGATAAGACACCTATATTAAACCTCACCCACCCATTGCTTAGGGACCAATTCGGAAGAGGACGTGGAAAGATGACAAGAGCCTTACACATGACCATAAGGAATCACAGTCCTCCAGGCCTCTGGGAACTTGTTCATATGAACTTAACAGCATTGGTGACAGTATGTATACAAGATACACGCAGACTTAATCAGACAAAAACTCAGCATAGAACAGAGGAAATGGGAAGCAGGCCCCAATCTTAGGCAAAGAATGATTGGCAACTGATTACTACTGGGTGAGGGAGAGTTGACCTTCTTTAAGGGAGTGACTCTAGGTAGGCTAACTAGACTCTAGCAAATGAACTTGCACTGAGGGCCATCTGAGCACAGAAACTTGACTTCATAGGCCTTCATATATATGGCAGAATGCATGAAATCTGGTAGGGGTGTTATGGAAGGGTGCGGATGAATCTGGGATCTAAATATGATTAAGACACACGAAATGCACAAAAATTCAATTTAAAATATATACAAAAATTATTTTTAAAGAAGTTTTAGAAAAAGGAACTTTCAAAATATATGTATTATTTTATGCATATGAATTCTTTTGTCTGTGAGGATCTAAGAGCACCATGTGTGTGTGATGCCCACACAGGACAGAAGACAGCATCAGGTCCTCTGGAACTAGAGTTGCAGACAGTTGTTAGCTGCCGTATGGGTTCTGGGAACTGAACCCTGGTCTTCTGCAAAAGAAGACAGTGCTCTTAAGCACTTAGCCATCATGTCTCCATTCTGGGAACTGATTTTTTTATAGAAGAAAAAAATGAGGCTCAAAGAAGCCTAGTGATTTGTTTGATCTGATTGATGAATCTGAAGGAAATATACAAGTTCAGCACCATGCAATTCTCCTGTTTTTGAAATTTTCTATTTTCAGCAAAATACACATAATTGTTCCTTCATGCCACAAATGCCCTCAGAGGGCGGGACCCTCATCTTTTGCTGACCTGGGACTGGGTAACTGTGAAAGTGGAATCTAAGGGAAGCATTCTGGCCAACACACCAACTATCAAGCTCTCCAACATCTTGAGAAATAAAGCTTTATTTTCATTTCTTTCTGTTTGATGTTTCTACTTTTCAATTGGTTTGGAAAAACAAATTGAGGAAATGATCTTAATCCATTAATTTCTTTGTTACTTGGACAAATACCATACAAATACATTTTGTATGGATGTATGATAGGACTATACTTAAAGGTCTCTATGACTGATGAAACAAGAAATAATCAAATTTATATCATTCAGAAAAATCTCATTCTTAACACTCTCAAAATTTCAAATAAGCAGATAGTTTATACTTAAAACATTACACATGAGGGCAGTAATCAATGATAACTTAACTGAATGAGATAAAACCATGGATTCACATGGAGAAGTGCATCCACCGGTAGATAAAAAGGAAGACAAAAGAAGGAAATCTCAGTCTTTATACAAAATGCCAAATTATAGAAGGAAAAATAATATTATTAAAAAGTCATTATTTTTCAAACATCAGAGTAGATACTTGTTCAGACACAAATTATTGATCAACGGTAACTACGTAAGTGATGAATGAATGTATGATTTTGATGGAAAATGAGTTTTACATACAGTAGACCACTCACTCTTGGCTTCCTAGCTCACATGATGGTTAAGTGTACAACACATGTATTTTAATGTATTGTCCATTGTGATGATTAATATTGGTTCTCAACTGGAGAGGATCTAGAATCATCAAGGAGACAACCCTCTGGACATGTCTGTGAGGGAATTTCCAGATCGAGTTAACTGAGGTTAGAAGACCCATCTGCCCAACCGTGGGCAGTTCCATTTCAGAAGCTCAAAGTCCCAGACTGAATGAATAGGAGGAACCCAGCAGAGCAGCAGCAGTCACCACTCTCTGCGTTCTCTTTGTGGGTGCAGTGTAACCAGCTACCACCATGCCTTCCCGCTATGAGAGACCATACCCTCCACTGTAAGTCAAAATAAACACTTTTTCCTTAAATTCTTTTATCAATTACTTTTTCACAACACTGAGAAAAGTAATGAATGCCCACAGTAGTCTCCCAACTACAGTACTATGTAGAGTTTACTGAAATAAACATTTTCAGATAAAAATTTAAGTCACAGCTATTTGAAAACACGGGCAATACAAACACCGCCTCACTTCACAGAGCTTTAAATACTAATATATACATTAAGCTCGGTCAATCATGTGTCTTAACAAAAATAAAACATCCAGAAAAGTGGCCTGTGCCATCACCATGTAAATAATTTTGTAATTATACAAACATGTGTATCAGAACTGGACATCTATTCACATTATACCTGAATAATCAAATATACTATCTCAAGTTCCAGACCAGAGCTTACATAATCTTTATGATATCTCTAGGCAAAAATAAATGTTAATTAACCAAATATTATTATCTTCTACATTAAATAGTCCTCTTCAGTACAAATGCTTGGTTATTTAGAGCATAGCTCTGTGTTCAGCCTGTTTTAAATAGTTCTTTGAGATGGCCCTAGGGAAATTTTTCCCCTCCGGTATCTTGGTGGCACTTGATTGGATGAAGGACTGTGTGGCATCCTGAAAGTAGCCTGGGTAAGCACTGATGTAGCAGGAAGAGTCTCTGCCACCTACTCAGATGAGTATGACTTAGCCTTGGGGTTCTTCTATGGCATATCAGCGTTTCTTGGGAAAGGACCTACTCTTTCTGGGTTTTTTTCTTTTTTAAAAAAATTGTCTATCTGTTGCTACAATTAGCTACCGCTCCTTGAAATGTAACTGCAGGTGGAGACATGAAGTTGGGAGAGGTACAGTCATCTGATGCTGTTGCCAATTCTGCGATGCTGCTTCTTGAACAATCCATTATAGCATAAAGTAATAGGGAGTTTTTATTTTCTTATCCTGTGTGCATGTATATACGAATATACATGTGTATACGTGTGTGTATACACATTGTCTCAGTTACTTTTCTGTTGCTGTGATAGAAACACTAACCAAGGGAACTTATAAATAAAGAAGAGTTAATTTAGTTTATGGTCCCAAAGGGTCAAGAGTCCATCGTAGTGGGGAGGCATGGCAGCAGAGATGGCTGTGATAGGAGCAGAAGCTAAGTACTCGCATCTTCAAGCAGGCACAGGAAACAGAGCAGTGGCTGGAGATCCAATAAGGCTTAAAAACTCCAAGCCTGACCCCAGTGACATGGCTCCTCCTGCACACTTTCTAAGACCTCCCAAAATGGCACCACCAGAGGGGGACAAAATGTCCAAATACTTGGAGCCTTATGGGGGGGACATTCTCATTCAAACCACCACACACATGTACCTCCTGGCTGTGTGTGTATTCAGAATTGAAATAAAATGCATTCTACCAATGCTATTCTCTAAAGCAAAACACGGTAAGAATAAATATCAGCAAATATTTCCTGAGACCATAGTTGTATCAGATGCAGTGCGTTTGTCTGTAAGTAGCAAAATACCCAGTAAGGTCATTCAAAACAAAAAACTGCAGACTTGCAGATATGTATGATGAGAAATCTGGAGATCTAATACACTGACAACTATAGTTACCAATGTTGTATGCTGAATTTGTTGAGTAGCTTTCATGAACTCTTCTCATACAAGAATAAATAAGTGGGAATGTTGATCTAAGGATTATAACCATTTTAATACGTAGATGTATAGTAAACATCATATTATATACTTCATTTATTGGTTTTTTTTTCGAGATAGAGTTGCCTGTTAGCCACAGCTGGCCTGGAACTCACTATGTAGACCAGGCTGGCCTCAATCTCACAGAGATCACGTGCTTCTACCGCCTGAGTGCTGGGACTAAAGGCACGCACCATCACACCTGGCTCAGATGATATGCTTAAAAATAACTTCCTTACCCTGTTGGTGTTTGGAAGAAAAAGAGAGACATTTGACTTTTTTTTTTTTAATCACCAAGTCAAAAGTATTTAAGCCCAAAGTTCAATGCAATCTAACTGTACAGGGGCTGGAGAGATGGCTTAGAGGATAAGAGCACTGGCTGCTCTTGCAGAGGATTCAGGTTTAATTCCCAGCACCCACATGGGGTTGTTCTGCTCCTGCTTTCTGCTCCTGCTGCAGCCTGGCCACCAGGCGTGGTGGCTTGTTCCAGGGGTCTGGAGGCATGGTGGATCGTTCCAGGGGATCTAGAACACCCTTTTCTGACCTCTGCAGCTACTACAGGCATTACACAACATGAATGCACTTACATACATGTAGGCAAAACACTCATACACATAAAATAAAAATAATATTAAAAAAATAATCTAACTGAAAAAACATACAACACGAGAGACAAATAGCCCTGATATTCCATCTTGGTGCCAGGAACATGATGTGACAGGAACATGCATGAGAGACATCTCTCCTATGACTACCCATGATAAAGAAATTAAACTGTGCCAAGCATTCTTGGCCCCAAGTTGATTCTGCTTAAACCTAAAGTTTCCATGAATTCTTTTTATACAAGTTCTCTTTTGGAATGTCACATTATGTTTAATATATATGCATATATCTTTTACTAACTTGGCAATTAAAAATTACTTCACTTTGTAGTGAGAGGCTTTTGTAAATATAAACTCAAATCAAGTGTAGACTAAGACCTAACACAACCAAAGCAATAACAACCTGCTTTCTTTTCATGCCCTGTAATTCTACCTGTTTTAATCTTTTTCCTATGTATAAACAAATTCCTAACCAAAGAGTATCGTTTCATAAGTAATTTAGTAAAGCTTTTCAGGATGCAAAAAAAAAATGTAAAATAGTAATTTAAACTCTATCATAAAATCAAGTCATACAAAAGAAAAGAAGATCGGAGGACAATGGGAAAGCTCTGGAAAAAGCATTGCACGGGTGAAAGCCAGTTGGAAAGGCGGAAGGAAAGTAGTTACAAGCTTATATCACAGCATAACCTCTGACTGGCTGTACATTGATAATCAGCCTTTACCTAATTAAATATCTTCAACACACAACTTTTAGAAGACCTGTCGCCTGTGCCTGCCTAAAGAAGTGACTGGTTCGATTTCTGCCCCTGCTCTGCCCACCTGTCATGCCTTCTGGCCAGGATGAACTCCGATTTCTTTGGAACCTGGAGCCATAAGCTCCACTAAATTCTTCCTTCTATAAGTTCCCCCATCACAGTGTTTTATCAGAGCAACGGAAAAGTAACTAAGACAGACCTTTAGATGTGATTTTCGTAAGATCTACTGATACCTCCTTGATTCAAGCATTAAAACTGGGAAAGACTCAGGTTGTATAGCTACACTGTTGACCCCAAGGTTGGGAAGCAAGTGTTAGTAATTTTCCAACTTGGAAGGATATATATTCACAGATGTTTGAAATGGTGATCATTAATTTTCACATCATTGCTGGCCTGTTTATGAGGTGTCCACATCTGAAGGCTAAATGTCAAAATATTTTTCTTTCCACACTGTATTTTAAATCTAAAGTTAAAATCCTCATTTTATCAAAAACTGTATTGATTTTATCTTGACATTTTATTTCAACACGAATCAGTTTTCCCCACTATGAAATCCACTGGGTTTCTGCAATGTCAGTAATCATTACAGTCCCACAGTCAAGTGATGTCAAAAGCAGACTAGAAAATCTTTTTGTCAAATTCACTAAGAAAATGACCAAGATATGAAAATTCATGTTCTAGTTCTCCTGTATTCTTACTGTGATTTTTATACTCTGCTTTTGAGTCTTAACATCTTGGACTAAGCAATATCAGATTGTGGATATTAGAAAATATCAATAAAGATGTTTAGGACTTCCAGGCCATTTTCTAAAATATTTTAAATAAAATCAGCAGTATTGCCTTAGATTTAGTATTGTATTCGTTGCTTTTCTGTTGCTGTGATAAAACACTGTGAGCAAGGGAACTCACAAAAGGAAGAGTTTATTTGAGCTTCCAGTTGCAGGGAATCAGAGTTCATTATGGCGGGGAGGCGTGGTGGCCGGGCTGGAGCAGGAGCAGAAAGCAGAGCTCCACATGTTCAAGCAGACACAGGAAGCAGAGAGGCACTGGAGATCCCGCAAGTGTAAGAACTCTCTAAGTCTGCACCCTGGTGATGTGCTTCCTTCAGCAAGGCCACACCTTCTAAGACCTCCCAAAACAGGGCCACCAACTGGGGTCAAAATATCTCAATATTTGGAGCCAATGGGGAAGGGGCTTTCTCATTCGAACCACCACAAGCATCCATCCTCTTGAAGAAAGAGTTACACTGAATAATGTGCCAGGTATTTCTATCTTTATAACAAAACTAAAGCTTGTCATGAAAAGGTTATTTCTGTGGGAAATTTGAAGATCTAGGTAAAAAATTTAAGAAAACATCATAAGGTAAAAACAGGAAAGTTCAAGTATTTTATCAGTTTGGGGGTGGTAGGGGGGTCATAGTTGGGTGGAGTTGTGGTAGTGCTTAAAAATACATTCTTGATTAAGAAACTAACCAAACAAAAGTTAAATTTTAAGTAACATTAGAAATATTTATTTTTTAATTACTCCTACAAACTATTGAAAGCCAAAGCAAATACAAATATTCGTTTCAAATACAGTTTAACCATTTGAATGATAATCTATATATCTGTTTCCATCTGTGTTTTGAAAAGATGAGGGCATTGTGTTCTAATTAATTTTCCTGAAACCACACATCTTTGAGGAACAGGAACATTGCCACTGTTGAGATCCGGAAGAGAGTGGTTCAGAAAATCAGTTCCTTCTCACTGATGTGGCTCTTTTAGTTCTCTAGCCCAGGTAGCCAAGAGAAATGGTTAGAAAGGAAATGCAGGTAATGAAAAAAAAAAATGATCTCTACTTTAATAGACCAAAGTCCAGTGCCTGTTGTTTCACCATTCATGGATTAAGTATATCTTTGCTGAGATCACAATAATTGTTCCTTTATTCTTTTCTTTGATTTAGAAATACAAAATTGTCCCGTGTTAATGGGTGTATTGTTATGTCTTCTAAGTTACTTTGCAACAATATATTACATATCTCAAAATAATTAGAAGAGTTCAGTGTTTGTAACATGTAGAAATCAATGCTTAGGGAGATGATAATGCCCCAACTTGACAATTATATTATAAACATGCACCAACATACTACACTGTACCACCCTAAATATGTCCAATTCAAGGCAAATTCAGCTTTCTTCTAAAGATAAACTATCAATAAAGACAAAAGATCAGAACAATACTTTCAATGAGCTTGACATTTATACAATATCTAAACAAAGAATACACAATTCCTTTTAATTGACAGATATACTTTGTACCAATAAACCAAGATGTATTTATAGGACAGCAGTAGTCATGAAAAGTGGAACTTGGTTAAAATTGTCTTATTCTTAAGAACAAACTTTCTTTAAAAGTGGCCCACAATAAGAATTTTAATAAGCAAAAGAGAATTAACAGGAATTTTTTGAGACAGGGTCTCATTATGTATCCCTCACTGACTTGGAACTTCCTATATATGCCAGGCTGGCATTGAATTCACAGAAATCCATCTGCCTCTGCCTCTTGAGTACTGGGATTAAAGGCATGTGCTACCACACCAAGCCAGGATCTTTAAAATATAAATTAATTATTAATTAATTAAAATATAAATTATTTTCTAATTCTGGTATCTTTGTATGGTAACAAAAATAGTTTACATTAAATGTTGCCTGGGCAGCTAGACATAAGTTATTTACTTCTTTTGGAAAATAATCCAGTGTAAAATTTTCATGATGTTTTAATAATCTTTTTACCAAATATATTTATTTTGGTATCAGGATTCTATTATAGAAAGGAAAAAAATAGTGATTCAATTTTAAGCTAGTTATTTAATAAATCCTAACACCTATGAAGCGTGATTCCACTTGGACATTAAGAGTAAATACCAAGGGCTGAAAAGATGGCTCAGCAGTCAAGAGCTCTGACTGCTCTTGCAGAGGACCTGGGTTCTATTCCCAGCACTCACATGATGCCTAACAATCATCTCTAATTTCACTTCCAGGGAACCTAACAGCCTCTTCTGACCTCCTTGGGCCTTGCTCACCATAGGTGCCCCTACCTGCATACAATATATTGCACTCATATACATAAAAATATTTTAATAAAAAAAACAGTTTTTGAAAAGAATAAATACCAATTGAAAATTTCAATCACAATTTATTTGACGGTTTTTAGTTTCTAAATAACTTATACTATACCAACTATATATAAGGTTTTGGGCTTTGAATTTTGGAGTTTTGTTTTGTTTCTAGGAAAGCTCATAATCAAAAACAATAAAATTCCTATCCAACATAAAAATGAACTTCAGTTCATTTGTGGAATAGAAAGCCAGCCTGATGGAAATGAATGAAATTAAAGAAAAATAATTAAGAATATATTCTGGGATGGAAATTAAGGGAGAAGAATATAAATAAGTGAATGATCAATACAATAAAAACCAAGAAAGAGAGCAAAGAAATAAGTAATGGAGGACACTACCGAATCTAAAGATTATTTTATGAATACAACTCACAAGAAAAAATTCTAAAGAGAAGACAAGTTAGAAAGAGGATCATTTCCCCAATTCTATGCTGGGTGTAATAGAATGCATGAGCACAAATATTACAGGCTCAGTGAGAGTTCCTATTATCAAAAAATAAGGTGACGATTGAGGAAGACACCAGACTTCAAACTCTGGCCTCCACAGCTACACACACACAGACAAACACACATACACACACTCCTGTGCATTCACACAGGTGTATACAAGCACCTGGACACATGTATGAACATGTACTTACAAGCACACACCAAAAAACATATTCACTATCATAAAATTATTCTTTTTGAAATTAAAAAATATTTTATTAGCATTGCTTCCTTTAAGAGGTAACATGACTACATTGAAAGACTTTGTATAGGTTGAGAATTGGAAAAGCAGTGAAGGGTTAACTCACATTGTAGGAACAGTGACAAATTTCACATTGTTGTTGAAACTTGATAGCACAGATTTGTCAGTAAACAATATTCAAAACTTATGATAGACATACGGAATTTCACATTTATATGCAAAGATCTAATTACATATTTTTAGTTTGAGAACTGTATCAGTTTAGTTATTACAATATATCCTGTTTCTTTCTTTTTAACTTCCCAGACTGATTTTTTATCTCTGGAAGTTCAGTTAGTGCCTAGGTGAAGGAATACTGGGACTGCAGAAGACTCATAGAAAAATAAATGGAAAACCTCTTGGTAGCTGCTAATGGGAGTGGTTCGGTATCCAGACCTGGATACCCAGGACCATCTGGGGAGTGAGAACCACCGCTGGGCCTCAGGGGAGGTGGGAGGACTGTTCCAGAGTATAGGTCCCCCAAGATCCGAATGTGCAAATAACCGAAGCCTTCCCTGTGCCCAGCATAAGAGAAAAAGCCTCTGCCATGATCTGTGGGTAATGCGTTCACTCAGAGAAGACTGAAACTGCTGCCCAACACCAGGAAGTCCTCTGTGCTGTTTCTGTTCACCATCAGCCTACTGCCAGAGAATGTGAAACTGTTGCTGACAGTAGGGGTCCCAAGCTTCAGGCTCATGTGCAGGGACACAGCTCAGGCTCACTGGAGGGGACTGCAGCTCCAGTTCACAGGAGACCACAACTCTGGTTCATGGGCTGGGGAGCCACCACTCCAACTCCTGGAATAGGCCCACGGGCACCACCTAATGGGAAGGGATCACGGCTCCAGCACACAGGAGGGAACCACTGCTCCAGCTTGCAAAACAGGACCACAGCTCCAGGTGAGAAAAATGGTTAAAGCCACACGAACGCCATTTTAAACTCGCATTCTCCATTTTACGCGAGGCTTTAAGTTTCCATTTTCCCAGGCTCCGAGTTTCGAGTTACCAGAAGTCAGATGGCTTGGTGCCTCAACCAATGCAGACACATTTAGAAATCCCCAGGTCCGGAAAGAAGGACTTATGGCTTATTGAATAAAATGTAACCAATGAAAAAGCCCCCAGCAAGTCTTACAAATGCCCTGGCCAATCATAATAAAGGTCATGCAGTCTGCGGTTTTGTCCTATAGAAACAGCTATGCCCCCTGCTCGGGACTGCTGTTCTCCATGTTGGACACAAACCTGTAGCCCCAGCTAGCTGGAATAATTACTCTTAAATAAATTTGGCTTTTCAAAACTTTATATTGGTAGTCTTTCCCAATCATTCTCAAATCATGGACCTAACACAGGTTCATGAGAGATCACAACTCTAGGTCACAAGAGTTACCACTGCTTCACCACTCCAACTACGGATGGGACAGGGACCATAGCTCCGCTAGGGAGGGTATGGAAGAGCCACAGCTCCAGCTCACAAGAGGGGACCACAGCTGCTGTCCACTGGAACAGATCACAGCCCAGATGTATGAGGGAATGACTGATACAGGTTCATGAAGGGAGGAGGAACCACAGCTCCAGCTCACAAGAGGGGACCACAGCCCCAGGTTTGTGGGAGGGGGCCACAGCTCCAGCAAACAGAAGGGGACCACAGCACTACGTTACAGGAGGAGACCTCAGCTCCAGGTTGACTGGATGGGAACCACAGCTCCAGGCTTACTGAAAGGGACCTCAGTCCCAACTCACAGGAGGGGACCACAAACACCACACACATACAAGCACACACACACATACAAACACCACACACATACAGACACACACACATACACACATACCACATGCACGTTCACACAGACATGGACAAATATATGATCATGTACACACAAACACACACCAAAAGAAAAGAAATAAAAATATTATCCACTGTCCTAAAGTTATTCTTATTCTTATCTCTTTTTCTCAATGAAAGTAGCTTTATTGATTGTTTCATAAAATTTTGGAAATAATTTTATTCAACAAGAAAAATGTAAAGTACACATACAAATACAAAGAAAGCAAATGCCATCTGATTCCTACATCTGAGAAATAGCTGTTAATAACCTATGTCTCTCTTTATGCAATTCTTTAGTCTTATAACAGCTTAGTGTTATGAATTAGGTAATGCTTTTGTGGAGATTAAGTAACTCTGAGGTAGAGTTCACTCCATATCTGATACACTCACTATGATGCATCAGTCTGCTGTTTTGAAAACAACGGGGCACCAGCGTGAGGTTACCACAGTGGACCCCGTGACTGGAACTGCAATGGCATCTGGGACTCAAAGACCCACTTCCTTCTGCATATTTAATATCTGTCATCACTTGGGTTCTTGGTAGTAGCTTTCTACTATGTTTTAGGTGATGGCTATTATCAGGGTGGTGGAAAAAATAAAGGTGTCTCAGGGAAATAATAAGACAGAGTTTCACAGAACAGAACTTAGTAAATAGCAATCCCTTGATTTGTATGTTGACATCTACGTATGCATGTATGTGTGTTCATTCTTGGGGAATGAGCACTAAGTCATTGATCAGAGTTTTAGTAACTCTCTGGTTTGTCTTTTTCTCCTTTGGGGCCTCTTGTATTACCACTTATCAAATGAGTGTCTAGAAATGTATGAATGTAGAGAACTCGTTCTCATAACATATGTAGCCAGAAGCGTCAGGATAATCTGGTCTTCTCTTTCATATAGTGTGGAATCCGTGTAACTCTAACAGTAGAAAGCAAAGGTTCTCAGTAAAATTAAAGACAGTGGATATAAAGCTTCTACAAACTTTCTCTATTTAACATTTTTATTGAATTTTTGGAATTTTCATACTATAAAACTTGATGGTACTTAGAACCCCTCCCCTATCTGCACCATTTCCCAGAGCCACCATCTAATTTATTGTTCTCTCTCTCTCTCTCGTCCTATAGAATTTAATTTATGTCACCAAATTTCCTTCAAAGTGAGTTCATCCACTGGACCCACCAAGAGTCCCATCCCTATAAGACACTGTCTTTCCCCCTCCCAGCAACCATTAATTGCCAAAAGTTCCTTAGGTTGCGCTGGGATTTCTTTTAATTGCTCATGTTGCTTATCAGTCAGGCTGATGTGACTCTAGAACACTTGGCTGAAAACTGCAGTCTAAAGTCTGGAACTCAGTTTCTTGGGAGATGGAAGAGAAAATGAAGTATTCAGATAGAAAGGCCTGGGAAAGGGCCCTCAGGGATTTTGGTAAAAATCTGAACAGCTATCCAAACTAATCAAGTCTCATCCAAACCAAATATCCAAGCCTTTTCCATGTGTGCCAGTTACTAATCAAAGCCCTACTAAGCACCCAGTGTCTCAGACAGTTTTAAATAACATCAAGTGGACTACCATGCAATTTAATGAGTAAAACCAAGTCTGGATTTTGTCTTAAGAGTTATTCTGACAAAAATTTGTCAGAAGTGGCAGTGGCCAAGAAAGAAAGAAGATAGTTTTAATTACTTAAGTTATTTTATTCAAAATCATCCCAGTGATTTTGAAAGAGGCTAAGAAAATTAACTTTCCATGAAAACAGAATTATGAATAACTACCATGAAAATTAATAGTTTGCAAACGTTGCAATTATTATTTCACAGTATTTCAAGAATACAGTAAAAACTTTTAAGATTTACTTACCAAGAAATAAAAGCCTTAATTGTTCAAGGTTATTATGTCTTAGAAGTCAAGACTAAGATGAATTAACACTTGTATTTTGGTACTAATATATCTTATTGCTCCTGAAAATAGATATATAATAGTATTTTATGATAGAAACTGCTAACAAATGGATTTCTGTAATCATGGTATAAATCAGCATTGGGGCTAATTTTCTTTAAAAGGTTCAAAAATGCTAAGCAAATGATTAAGTCATTATACTTCACCCTCACATGCTTTATTAATTAATTTGACATGAAATAATTACCATAAAATGCTGCTAGTGACATTTTTCCATTTTAATCAACTCATTTCTTAAATAAAAATAAATTAATGAAATGTCAATTGGAAAAACATTCAGTATTGCTGAAGAAAAAAATACAGTCTTCCTGAAATACATGTGTTCTCCTTTTCCTAGTGCAAGATCCAAATGTATACTGCATTAAAGTGGAAGAATCTCTCTCTCTCTCTCTCTCTCTCTCTCTCTCTCTCTCTCTTTCTGTGAGTATGTGTGAGAAATGTGTGTGTGGTTACCCTACTTCTGAGAAGTTTTTGCTCACTTCCTATTATATCTTTCTATTTGAATTATCTACATAATATTGATCTAATATTTTCTTACTCGTTTATTACTTCCTTATTGATTGGTTTCTATCTACAGCCATTAAAATATGTCTTATGACAAAATTGAATTTTTTGTTCAGTCTATTTCATTAATTGTTGCCAAATTATCAGCCTTTATTCTTGTAAGGTCTGGGTTTGAGAGACACAGCAAACAAATGGACCAGAGTTCTGGTAGTTAACAGGATCGGTTTATTAAGGGCACAGGACTGGCTTTCCCAGTCTGGAAAAGAAAGGCTAGCCAGGACTAGCTTCTCCACACTTGGGAGTGGAGAAATGCTAGCCCTCCTGGGGCTACCCTCCCCAAGGAGATGAGGGAGACTAGCCCCTTCATCTTGGGGGGCTCCAGCTCTGGGAACCCTGCTGACGTGCCTGACTCCAGATCGGGATGGAGAAGCTCCCTCTGGGACAGTGCAAGAGGCTAACTCCCCAGGAGAGAGAGATAAGCCATTAGCCCCACCTAGCTGGCCTTTTATGGGGAAGGGGGTTCCCATGACATCTGATTGATGTTTAAGGTAAACTTTTGGCCAGGAAGGAATCCCTTTTTACAGTTGTTTGTGAATTCTGGGTCGGGAATCTTACCTATTCAAGAAGTTGTAAAAGTCAGTTGTTTTCTTAGATCTCAGTGGGCTCTGAGAGTCTGGCTGGAGTCACCAAGGTGTCTGTCCTGGAACTGCTGGCGGGGGGGAGGTCTTTCAGTCACATGTTACATTTCTGATAACAAATAACAGCATTTCTAGTCGCCACCCAAACCAGAAAGCATAAAACTTCTAACTATTTGAGGAAGAAAAGTTGTAAATATTAGATATAATCAAACTAGGAAGAAGAAATAAAGAATAGAAAAACATGAAATGGGAGAAATAAAAGCCAGAATTTCAGCTATAACAAGATGGTTTTCTCTTATTAAAATAAAGCTTTTTATGATTTTCAAAGACTACACCCAATATAGTGTTAAAAAAAAAAAAAAAAACAAAGGTAGTTGAAAGCAAAAAAATCAAATAAGATCAGATATTCAAAATTAGCTTAAATAATTTACTTTGAAAAAGTGACAGTTAAAGCTAAAGGCATAGAAATAGAGAAAGAAAAGATATGACACTATCAATGGAAATACAATTATCCAATTAACTAAATTAACTGATTGAATATATAATACGTATATATTCCAAGATGTATTAAAAGCAGAGACTATCTATTCTTATGCTTCAAAGAACTTAAAAATACACATAATGTAAAACAGCATAGTTTTTAAACTGAGTTTTTCTGTGGGTATGTTTCATAATTTTATTTAATTGTAACCTTAAAAATTAAAGGATTAAAATAACTACATAAGGAAAACAGTATATTAGGGTTAACTCAGTAATAGAGTACTTGCCTAGTAGGTACAAGATTATGAATTAGATCCCCAGGATTGGAAAATAAAAGAGGAGAAAGAGTTAAATAGAAATTACAAATTCTTTAGAAAGTTTAAAACATTATCACACATTTTATATGGATAAAATTTTAATATGTGAGACTAAAATTTATATCTAAGATTAAATTATTATCAAATAAAAATTTAAGAAGAACTACCCAACTTGACGAAAAAATAAGACTAACACAATAAACCAGAACAGAAAGATAAAGGCACTCATAAGAGAAAAGGAAAAAAATGTATTTTAAGTAATCTAGGATATTTGATTCCACAATCCAGTTCAAAATATGTCTAAAGGTAAAGGGGAAGAAAGAGGGAGAGAGGAAAAGGATTGAAGGAGCCAAAGAACCCAGAAAGGATGGGAAAGGCCTTGCAAAAAGGCAGACACTGAATTTTGATTGTTTAAAAGCATAGCCAAGGCTGGAGAGATGGATTAGCAGTTAAGAGCACTGACTGCTCTTTCGGAGGACCTGGATTCAGTTCATAGCACCCACATGGTGGCTAACAACCATCTGTAACCGCAGCTCCAGGGAATCCAATCTGACCTCCTTGGGCACTGCATAACACAGGGCATGCATGTGGGAATACACCCATACACATAAAATAAAATCATAAATAAAAAATATTTTTTAAAAAACAACCAAATTTCAACAAAAGATCTTCCCTATTTTAAACTCCCACCAAAACAAAAGGTGAGTTCCAGCTTCCCCATGATCCCACCACCCCTGTGATGCCTGTCTTTATTCCAGCCACCCTCAGGAGTGATTTTATTCAATAGAATATTCAAATCCAAGATTTGAATTTGGGAGTGTGAATCCTCCAACTTTTCTGTGTTTCAAGATTCTTATGGCTATTCTGGACCTTGAGAGCTTGTTTGGAAGTTCTAGGGGCCCTAGTTGCTTACCCTTGACTGCAATACACAGGACTTAATCATCTTGTGATTTTATTTGCATTTGACTAATGAAGTTAGGCATCTTATCTTGTGCTGCTGCTGATTGTGTGTTAGTTGGAGAAAACATCTTTTCCATTTTGAAAGGGTTCATATTTCTTTGTCTTGCTGAGTTACAACAGCTCTTCCTGGATTCTAGATACCAATTCCAAATTATGTTCAATTTACATATTTTGTTATTGGTTGTTCTTTTGTTGCTATATTTCTGTCCTTGCCTAATCCCAGGTTAAAAAAAAAAACACTTTTTATAAGTAAAGCTCTTAATTTAGGTTTGTGAAATAATATGAGTGAATTTTTGGTTAAGGTATAATACAGTACTGCATGTAAATATTAATTATTCCCTGAACAAAATGTTGAAAAGACTGTCTCACCTCAGTAAATTTATCAATATTCTTGTCAAGAGTAGGACTATAAACAAAGTGTTCATTGCTGACTATTTAACTCTATTCTCTTAGTCAACAAATCTAATTTTATGCCCATACCACGATGTTTGAATTACTGTAGCTTTTGAAACAAGATTTGAATTTGGGAGTATGAATCCTCCAACTTTTCTTTGTTTCGAGATTCTTATAGCTATTCTGGACCTTGAGAGCTTGTTTGGAAGTTCTAGTGACGAAGGGGCCCTAGTTGCTTACCCTTGACTGCAAAATGCTCCTTTTTTATAGAGGAGGCCCTCTGTCATCTTCCAATGAGGAGCGACACACTTGGAGCACTGAAGAAGGAAAGGTTCGCCTGCCTAGCCAGTCAGATCAGTTGAATTAGCCTCAGCAACCAGCAGGATGACAGATGTCACAGCCAGATGGCCCTCATATGCTACTGAGGTCCTTGCATTCATAAATAAGTTTTAAGTCACGACATCAATTTCTGGGGGAGAGGAGTATACAAGCTTGGATTTTTTGAGACAGGGTTTCTTTGTAGCCCCAGCTGTTCCTGGCAGTGTAGGCTGGCCTCAGTCTCACAGCGATCCACCTGCCTCTCCCTCCTGAGCACTGACATTAAAAGTTTGTGCCATCATGCCCAGCTACCAGTTTAGATTTTTGAGGGGGCATTACACTGACCTAACAAATCAATTTGCACATAGTACTATTTTAATACTTTGACATCTGGCCCATGATCCTAGAATGTCTTTTTATTTCGATGGATCTTTTTCAGTTTTCTTCATGATGTTTTGAAGTTCTCAGTTTGTAATACTTAAATTTCTTTTGGTGAAATTTTTCCCAAAAGGCGACGAGTGATAGACAAGAGCACCTGGCATTCTCCTCTGGCCTCCATGTATGCATAGGGTCACACACCTGCACACACAGATGAGTATGCACATTACACACACCACACATATATTCTCTCTCTCTCTCTCTCTCTCTCTCTCTCACACACACACACACACACACATACACACACACATGCACACTCAAAAATCTTAAATCTTGTTTATTTAACACATTGTTTTGTTTTGAGACGACATCTCCTATGAATCTGAAGCTGGCCTCGAACTCATGATCCCCCTGCTTTTACCAAGAGATGGGTACAGATGTGTGCCATTGTGTCCAGCCTAATAGACTCTTTGTCAAAACTGACTAACTTTAAACATAGGTAGACCAAAACTTCTACTTCTTTTCCTAGCCTTTTAAAATTCAAATCCCCCAAAATATCTCTAACTAGCTATAACAGAACAACTTCAATGTTGGTGAATGTTAACTATCATTCCATAAATATGCATTATCTATAATAGCAATGTGTTATACAGCACGTATTTTTTTCAAGTTAATTCTGCATTGGTAAGCTTGTTTCCATTTGAAAAAAATAAAACTATTATTCTAGGACTCCTACTAAGAAAAACACATTTAAGAAAAATCATTTTTTCCCCACAATAGTGCCATGATTTTGCCTGATTACTGTTTTGGCTTGTTCTCAAAACCACAGGATTAAAGTCCAATATTTATAGTCCTTTATTTTAATTGTACTTCTCTGGACTGCCCATAATCCCTTCTAATCGTTACAGCTATGGCAGTTTTACCGACTGTGATAAAGCCTGCTTCACTGTGCAGGCTTCGTTTGTATGGTTATGTAATGCCACTGGCTCGGTACATTCTTGTCATATGATCAGGTTTTTTTAAATAAACATTCTTTTAGCTTGATAGTCATTAACTTAAAGCACACTTTTTTCTAAAACACTGGTTTTGTACCTTTAGTTATAATCCTCCTTGTCTATGCACTATCTCTACCAGAGAGAAAAATCTCCAACATGAACAAATGTTTATCCATTTATTTTTTCCTTTCGACCTTACATCTAGAAGAATGTCTAACCATGGTTCCATAACATTAAATAGTATTCATTACAAAGAAATTATAGGTATCCCAAACTAAATCTTGTCAAATAAAATCAAAATATTTATGATAAATCTGAACATCATGGATGTTCTCCTAAAAGAACATCTATCAAAATATAGGCTTACCAAAGCTAGGAAATAAAATATTTTTTTAAATATCAGCAAAAAAGTATTTGATATATTCAAATAATAATGGCAATTGCTATTCAAAATTACATGGATATGTATGTGAAAATGGATGCCTGTCGTCCTCCAGGTTTCTCTTCTCTCACCCTTGATCTTAGATTCAAAGCAGAACCTACTGTGACTGACATCCATGTGTTTTCAGTGTGAGCATACCTACTGTATCCAGTGTATCTCCTGCTAATTGAGTTCTGGGGCCCCACCAAGGGAACTACAGGAGCTTCAAAGAAAAAGGGCATTCCAGAGGGTACACATATAGGAAATAGTTCTCAGAGGCTCCTGGACAAATGACAGAGAATTAAGAATGGCCAACATGATATTTCAGCAATTCAGATCTTCAAAACCCCCAGGAAGGCAATTTCTGGTAAGATGACAATGAAACACCATGCTCCTTGGAGTCCTATAGATGCAATAGATAGCACTACACTAATGGATGAGTAGAAACTATTCAGTCTTCTCTTTTAATCTGTCCCAGTTCTGTTTTTATGCACGGCATTTCAGAACCCAAATGAGTTTTAATTTTAAATAGTTAATTGAGCTTTACAAAGGCCATTGTCACTTAGATGACAAAATCCAGAAGTCCTTTAGGATGAGGACATTTAGAAGGCAGCAACATTTGATCTTCTCTGCTGAGGCATTTATACACCCCACTAAATTTAACTTTTGAAACTTGAACATCACAGAGATCTGTTGGAATTCATCTTATAATTGAAATAATATTTTCTATTTCATCTTGAAAATGTTATGAAAACTCCTTTGGCACTAAAGATTCAATGTCAGTGGAGGGGAGCTATGACAAAGAATGCTTAACAGTTCTCCCAACTCACAGGAGAGGAAGCCTAGCCAGGAAGCTTCAGGAGGTTTTGATGATTCATCTTCCTAGTTTGGACCCTTTAATTGGCCCAGCTCCCAAAGGGCTGGCCATTCTCTAGAAGGTGTTCATTACAGTAGTAGTTCTTCATCCTCTGGTTTTACCACTTGCTTCACAGCCGGTATAATTTCTTCACTGACGATAACACGGGAAGAGATGTGGCTGTAACTCATCCTGTACCTGTGGAATGGTGGTGACCCCAGGAACCATATCAAAGGCGGGGAACTGGCTGCTCCTCCTCTCATGACTGACGGACCTAGAGGTCAAATTGCCCTCATACTGTCATGGCAATAGAAAACTACAAAATCATGTCAATTTTGAGTTCCTTAATCAGATGATATTTAATTCTTCAATAAAATGGTATGGTTGCTTCATTTCAAAGGACATTAGCAGTACGTACTGTGGGAATTGTATTAAGGGATTTTTAGGTTTTTCCTCGATATTCATTTTTTTTGAATAACAAAACTTTAGATCATCTTTGAAAACAGTAATGAAAGAGGTCCTTTAAACAGGCCTGCACTATGAAGTCCTAGATATATGAAGAATGGTTTTTTACAATCATGTATCTAGTGTTGGAATTTGGATCATTTAAATTGAAAACTGGGGTAACTGACCTTTCACATACTCCTTCTTTTCTCATGAAGGTCTTTTTTAATCATGAATACTAACTAAACTCCACTTTAAATAAAATAAATAAATCTCTATATTGTTCTCAGTACATGACAAGAAAATCACTCCTTTCTATGAGTTCAATTCTAATTTTTACTGTATTTTCTCTTATAATTGACAGATAATTATACATATTTTAAGTATTCAAGTAAAGTGTGATATTTAAATAAATTTATATTAGGGTGATTTTTACATTCTATTAAAATATTTATCATTTCTTTATTTTGTAACACTCAAGATCCTCTCTAAGAGCTATTTTGAAATATCCAAGTAATTGTTGTCATCCTGTGTTAGTTACTTTTCTGTTGCTGTGATAAAAATACCATGACGAAGGCAAATTATAAAAGGACGAGCTTATTTGGCTTATGATTCCAGAGGGATAAGGGTCCATCGTGGCAAGGAAGTATGTAAACGTAATTGTTTCCTTGATTCCTTTCTCAGAGTGTTTCTTGATAGTAACTTGAAACATTATGGATATTGTCTTTATTTATTGCCACTTTACTGAATTTACTGGTTAGTTCTGACACAGGTAAAAATAGGATCCCCTTTCAGGGTTCTTAGTCTCATTCATAAAAGAATTTAAGAATTGACTCAAGCAGAAACTTTGTGACAATTTTATTAGAGTTTAAAGAAAAATCCTTGGGGTGGGCAAGCTATCAGTCTCAGCAGATGCCTTAGTAAGAGAACGAAATGAAGGAAAAAAAAGCCAGAAAGTCATGTGGGTTAAGAGCCAGCACAGAAGTCCAATTTGTGCTGTCATATACTCTTGGGTATGTGGCCATCCACTTAAGGGTGGTGGGCATACACGTGGCCTCACTCTTAACAGATACTGACCCTTCCTCTCCCGTCAGCTATCAGTTGCCAATAGCTCCTCAGATAGGAGTGGGACACTGAACAGGTCTTGTGCATGCGGTCACAACCAACTGAGCTCACAAGTGCAACTGCCCTGTTTTGTCCAGAAAATCTTCCCTTGTAGCTCTTGCAACCTTTGCACCCCTCTTGATCACTGAGCGTTAGAGGAAAGGTACAGGTGTTCCATTTAGGGGTGATCTCTCCTCAGTCTCTTATTCTCTGCACCTTGACCAGTTGTGAGTCTCCGTGTTAATGGCTATCTACTGCCAAAAGAAGCTTCCCTGATGAGGGTTAAAGAACGTACTCATCTGTGGGTCATTAAGAATCAGTTTAATACTATGTCCATTTAGCAGAGTAAAAGTAGCAGGTTCTCTCCTAGAGCCTATGACCTGTCTAACCACAAGTTCTTGGCCACAAGTTCAAGTATGGATTTCATCTTCTGGAAGGACCTTACAGCCAATCAGAAAATGATTAGTTACCTCCATGACATTCATGCCACTATTGTCCTATCAGGCATGTCTTCCCAGGCCAGTGGGGGGTTCACAGCTAGGGAAGAAGGATGATCTCTTTTCTCCTCCAATAGCATGCATAGGACTTTCCAGCACTATGAAAGCTAGCCAGGAAGGATGAAGCTTCTAGGTTAGTACCAGCTTGATTTCTCCATATTCCATGTCTCAAGTATGTGTTGTCTTCACTACTTTTGAGTTCTGGAGGGTAACCAGTAACAATGGCAGTAGCATGTAATGTTTGAGAGTCTATGGGACCTCACTGACAACAACTGCAAAACACACCAGACACTGACTTCAGCCCCTCCTGGACACCATAAGCTAATACATGTGTACATATTTCAAAACCTCACAATGTGCCCCATATGTGATTTTATCCATTGTTTTTTCAATTAAAAATAAAAGTAGGAATTTAAAAAATAAGTTACTTTCCTTCAGTCACAGAATTTGATCTTACGATAAGAAATCACAGATGTCATTTCTAAAGCACGTTATTCCATAAGATAATTTCCTCTGGGGAACAAGCAGCAGAACAGCAGCACTTAGGAAAGAACATTCCTTTTCTCTCAGTAAAACAAAGTTCATCTGTCTCATAGAACGCAAAGGGGAAATGAGCCCCAAACAAAAAGATTTCATTTTAAAAACCATCCCATCTGAGCACAGTGATTGTCCAGACACATTTTTTATTTGAAGCCAGCATGCCTTTTCAACAGTTACCACCCTTTTTGTTAGAATTCTTATTTTTGGATGTGTTTTCAATTGCTTCATGCTGGTTTTCCTCAGCAAGCTATAGGTTCACCCCAGCTGCAAAAATTTTCTAAACTCCAAGCAGTGCCTCCATAGGCAAAGTCAGGATGTGATCCTTCAAAGCCAAACAGCAGGACTCTGGGGTAGTCTACTCAGGAATTCGGGCAAAAGATTGTGGGAGAGGGGAAAGTGTACAGTTTTTAATCTGATCTAAAAAGTGATTAAAATCCACTTGTTAATTACCGTACTTAATTATCAGGCTTTGATAATGCAGTTTATTTAAATCAGTAAACTTTTTTTTCTAGACTAAATGTATTCTATCACCTAGTATACAAGAGAAATAAAGTCAGAAACGTGGAGCAAGTCCTTCAGGGAGCACGCCACGTTCCTGCCAAGTTTTCTATATAGCTTCTAAGCTTCCAAGCCAAAGTAAGTAGCACTGGGGATATCATCATAGGCAAGTATTGACCACAGATTTCTACTGGTGGATTGGTTTTATTACTTGTCAGCTCCAGAAGGCTGGAATTTATCATCTGGGGGATTTCAGTAGAATAGGAAGTATAAGAAACAATCTGGCGAATTTTCACATAATTATCATCATATCAGAAAATTCTAATGAAAATAAAACTAAATTTACTTTTTATCTTGGTTAATTCTATAAGTAACCAGCTCTTCTCTAAACTACAAGAATCTAGAACATTGAAGTGGAAAGGTAGCCTACAACCTAAATGTAACTCAAAAAAAAGCTTAAATGAAGATTCCATCAGCAACAGGATTCACCATTCTCATTGTATGAGAGTCATGCCCAGGCAAGGAACTCTACTTTCCTCCCATAAATGTCTCTTTCTTTTGCTCTCAGAACAAAGCCTCTCATTACTCTCTTAAACTATCATAAAAGTATGTCTTGAATTATAAACTCAAATTCAGTAGACACAGGTTCATACACATAGGCCGGACTTTGGTCTGCTGGTTTGTTATCTCCATCCCTTCCTTTAGGAACACTCTCCTCCAGATGTAAGTTACTCACCAGAAACTACATTTCCCATCATTTCTTGCAGCTCTTTCTGGCCATGTGATAGGCTTCTTACAAACATATTCAAGGAAGAACAACTGGTTAGATTTTGGCTTTCTCTCTTGAAAAGAAAAAAAAATCACTTACTAATTTTCCACAACTCATGCTTTAGAAAGTGTACTTGGTGGTAAGCCATTGTCCAATGGGCCATTGAAGATAACCTTAGAGAGTAGCAGAGCAGCAATCCAGAAGCAATCCAAGACTCAGCAGGGTCTCCCATTAGTCATCAACATTGAGCCACAGTGCTCTGTGGTCTCTGTCATGATGTCTTACCCCCAAAACACAAACAACGGTTCAAATTGGAATTCTCTATACCTCATTCCTACTTGGTTCAGTGTTTCTCTGGTTTTGTACAAAAGGAAGCCACTTGAAAGTGACTAGAGTCACTCAGTTTAAACAACCTAGCAGTCTCCAGGATGCCTTTTCTAATTGCTAGACATTGAGTTTTCGTCGTTTCATTACACCATCAACATTATTTAAAGTTCCAGTTTTCTATATTCTTGCATTGAATCTTATTTCAGGCTCTTTAATTGTCAGTCACAGAACATGCATCAGTGCATCTACTTATTAGTCTGTGCATGTGTCTGAGGAAGGACAATCAAGCAATAGCGTTATTTCATTGATATCTGTCATAGTTCCTGATATTTTAATCATCATTCCAAGCTCTCTCATTAGAATAATGCTTAATGTAAGAGGACTACAGAGACTACAGATATCAGCTTCAGGCATTATAGCTCTAATATACACAAATTTCTGTCACTGGTGTAAAGTTTCTTGATATTCTACAACCTGGATTTATTGCAAGAGACCGGTCACCCTTCACTTTTGGTTTTTGATCCCTTTTTAAAAACAAATTTTTAATAAAATTACTGGCAATTTAAGGGGTAGGTAGACAAAGGGAGATTGGATAAACAGCACCAAAACTCAGTTCAGTGAAAGAATAAGTTCTGATGTTCTGCAATTGAGGAATGACTAGTTCACAATTAGCACACTGTATGTTTTATGAAGATCTAGAGAAAAGCTCAATGCCTCCAAACATAAAAAAAATGATAAAGACAGAAATGGTAATTACCTTTATCTGATAAGCATGCATTTTGTGCATGTATTAGAACATCACATTGAGCCTCATTAGTAGGGGATGTTAATTAAAAATAAAATATAAGGCTAAAAAGATGGCTCAGTGGTGAAGGGCATGTCATCTTGCAGAAGACCCAAGTTTAGCTCCCAGCACCCATGTCAGCCAGTTAACAACTACCTCCAGCACCAGGGCATCTGGCACCTTCTTCTGGACTCAGCAAGCAACTGTACTCATGTACACATACCTCCACACAGTCACACACACATATACACACATTTTAAAGAAATAAAATAAATCTTAAAGTAATGTATAATCCATAATTACAGCTAGAGAAAAATATGTCTCACAGATAAGAGGACTTCAGAGGCAAACATTTTAAAGAGTATTTTCTGCAGAAAGAAACTCTGTTTCTGGTACGCTACACTCTGGGGGAGCAACTTAAGGTGTGCTTGCAGTGGAGTGGGAGAAAGAGGCTGGATGAGAAGAACCTGAATCTTTCTCAGCCACTTTCTTTCACCTTTTACTAGATTAGGGTTCAACCTAAGATTTCATTCTTCAAAGATGTCTCCCAATAAATGTTTAAAAAAGAATTGATTTAGTCCAAACTCGATGAGAAAATTAAAAGCACAAGAAATAAGTATAAGATCAAAACAGTGATTTGGTGGTAAAGCTGAGATGCTGGTCTTCTGACTTCTGGTCCTGAACTTTCATGCCCAAGTTACAGAAATTTTTACTACAATGAAAGCATGCAACAACACAGAATTAAGATAACACTACTCTGCTCTTCATGTGACTCTATGATCAGCATCATTAAACTTATCTAATTTCCATTTAGCTAATACTTCAGAAGTGCTCAATGTTTTAATATCCTATTTCTATGGTCAACAATTAAGTTACAAAAATTATAGTGTTTTCACAGTTGTACATGTATATCCTATGAGCTGAACAACTACCATATGCAGGAATGTGTTCACTTATAAGGATCATCACAACCAGGCTTTTTGACCTTTGACCTCCCATCTTAGAAGGAGGGGGTGGGGAGAGTCATGGAACCCTCATCTGAGCATCTGGACACTCCTCCCAACATGTTGTATGCAATTCTGCCATGATTACATGTGACCTCGGAGAGGGGATAGAGTATCTAGACAAGGAAGGCTGGCGTAAGGGGGCTGCATATCTGCAGCTATGGAAAAGCCATCAAGCCATCATCCCTGCTCAGTAAAGTCTCTTGAGTGTAGAATTTGGGGGTAGCACACACACTCCTGTAAGTAACCCCTCATCTATACTCTGTAAGTAAACCCAATAGACTAATAGATTTCCCTTGGTGAGCTTTGATTGACTCTTCTCTTGGTTTGTTGTTGGGACCTCAGAAAGGATAATGGATACGGAGAGGATACAGAGTATATTTCAAGGGTACAGTCCATCATGGTGGAGAAATCGTGGCTTTGAGCATCTGGCCACAGTATATCACAGTCAGGAAGGAGAAGATGAATGCTTGCATTCACTTTGTTTTCTTCTTTACACATGTTCTGACTGTTAAAGTAGAGTTTCCCACTTCAATAACCTGATTTAGAAAATCCATTACAGACATGCTCAAAGGTTTGCCTCCAAAGTGATTCTAAGCCATCACTAACATTCTCCTTTTCTCAAGACCCATTCTGTTTGTCTCAACAGCAAGCCTACCAAGAAGAGGGAGCTCTATTATGGGGTCTCTTGGAGCCCTGATTGTACCTACAGGCCAAGATGTGATCTCTATTTCAGTTAGTTCCAAGCCCAGAGGACAGGGCAGTGACATTTATTGGAGACACTGGAGAACCTGAGGCCGACACTTACACCAATTTCCCATGTATTAGATATGGTTGCCCGTTCTTCCGTTCAACTTGTGTTACATGTCATTTCCAAAATGTTTTCATCTTGCCTTAGTATGCACATTACAAATCCATCTTCTGCCACATTCACAGAAGTCAGTCTGCACTAAGAAAGTCAATTCTGAAGCACAAACAGGACCATCTGCTTGTCACCCAATTGAAGATCCAGCAGGCCAGGCTCCTTTTGCTTGGTCCTGTAGCTTCCATCCTCCAACCAGGTGTTTCATTTTAAGACTATTAACAAAAAAATAACATGTCTACTATAGGAAAGAAGACTAGAATGGCCTACCACTAAGAAAGGAATTGATGACAAAAGAGTTAGGCCTGACTTTTAAAGCATTATGCCTTTCATAATGTACTATTGTGTTAATCACACTGATGAATATTAATAAATATTCATTTAATACTGCAGTCACTACATATTTTATGTAATATATTGGGAGAAAACAATTAAGACATCACACCATTACATGACTAGCACGCAGGTAAGTTACTTGAATAAATTCCTTAAAAACTAAGAAGAAATGTAATTATTGTTAGAACCACTAATTTAGGAAGGAAAAATAATATAATTTGCTACCAATAGAGAATAATATTTATCTCTCCTAGCTAGAAAGGAAGCCATAAAATGAACACATCACAGGAAGAATTTTTTCTTTGGGTATAGAAAGAATTATGCTTTTCATGACCGGTGGCTTTGTTTTTAGCTTGCAGAATTTTTAATAGGAGAACTTTATTATGATTTTTCTTTGTTTGGCTTCTCGAACTAGGAACATATGTATATATCCCTCCCAGCAAGCACATAATATCTATGACTTACATTTTATATGTTAGTATCATTTTTGAGTGACATAAATCTTAATTAGTAAGTTCCATTAACATTTGGCATATTTCCCATGTAAGACACCATAAGCAATATATGTAGTATTATATGGAATGTGAACCACAATTACATTATTCTCTTAACTCTATGACATCAATAATTCTTTTTATTATTTCTAAAGTGTTAACAAAATTCTTGTGGGGGGAGGGCATCTAGAGAGATGCCCCAGTGGTTAAAGGCACTGGGTGCTCTTGCAGGGGATCTGGGTTTGGTCCCCAGCACCCATATGATAATTAACAACAATCTTTAATTTCAACTCCAGGGGATCCAACACCCTCTTCTGACCTCTGTGGGCACTGCATGATATGGGTGCACCTACATACATGCAGGCAATACACTCATACACATAAACAAATAAAATATTAAAAAAAACAAAATCCTTGGATGTCAGGTAAACAAATTCTGTTTAATACTGAGAGAAATGACATGAGAAAGCAAATACAAAGTTTCAAAAGATCAGAAACCTGATACCACACTCTATTGCTGGCACCAAACTCAGACTAACATGTCAGTTGCTCATCAATAGAATGAGAGTTTAAATTAATCATCTTTATTATTATAAGAGTGTAGGCATACTTAAGTATAAACATATCAATGTGTTTTGGTTGGTTCAATTTCCTATTTCAGATGAACTCTAATTAATAGAAAAATACATGTTTTAGAATATTTGGGTAGATATATGAATCTCTGGAACAATATTTTAAATAGAATAAGATAATAAATCAAAAATGCTTAATACTTGGATAATTTTCACTGACAGTACAGAAGGAACAAAAAGAGAATATACTTATTCTTTTTAGAATATTTGCCTCTATTTGTTCCTTAAGTAATTTTACTCAGAACCTTTTGGTTTTATGTGAAAAATTTCACTACCATTACAGAGTCTAACTGGAAAGCTCTAGTTTCTACCTCTTGCAGATCAACTCGTACATACTAAGAGTCTTAAGTGCTGCTTCTCTTTTCAAAGGCAACCTAATATGACTGATCATAGTCAACCTAAAAATAATGCATATTCTATTCCTTCCAAGAATGGTGGATAACGTAAAGCTTTTTCTCTAAAGTTGGCATGATTCTGTCTACCCAGAAAAAAATTAATGAAACAAGAGAGGAAGAAAATGAACACACTCTCAATAATGCACTACATTAATGACTTTCACTACATGTCACAGAAGTTATCTAAACTGAAGGTGTTCAGAGATTTCTGTAGAAACTGCATGAAAATAATTCTGATAAAAAAATTGCTATTTACTTCTACTTCTGTATAGCTTCGAATACCACACACTTTACTTGAATTATCTCATTTGTTTTCAAAATGTATTTGCATATATAATGGCAGTTACCTTCGCTTCACAGATGGGAAATTTTAAGCTTTCAGAAGATAAGCAATTCATCCTAAAGAAAGAGCCAGTAAGTCACAGAGACAGACTCCAAACATAAGCCTGTCGCCTGAACTGGAGCTCTCTGTGATGCGGCATACTGGTGTCCAGTGAACACACAGTAGAATCGGAACACCTAGTTAGACCTCCCTTACCTGTCCCCAGCCCCACCACCATGACTCCCTGAACCAGTCCCAGTGATTCTATCATAGTCATTCCTCTGAGTTGATTTCAGTGATGTACAATGGACATTTTGTGGTGTCATTCCACACATTCTTTTCTTTATCAGGTGTGTCTCGCCTTTAGACATTGATACATAATAGCATTGCTATCTACAAAGAGCTTACTGGAAAACCACAGAATACACACACAAAAGTCATACACACAGAAAAAATTCATTGCGTTAAATAATTTTACGGTTCTGTGTTGGATGTATCCATGTCTATTCTCTGCAAACATGTGGACAGTGGGCCGTAGGTTAGACACGCTTGGCAGTTGTTTTTTTTTTTATTTAAACATGAAGATTTATGTGGTTCTGATGAAGATGACTTCCCTTTCATCAGATCCAAGAATGAATCATATGACCAAAGATGAGTGCATTTTTCTCTTTGCCATATGGTTAACCCAAAGGGGGACAAGTGGCAACATCTGATAGGCTCAGTGTTTATAGCCAAAATACTAGGGCACAGACTCTTTTTCATGTGGAACATGAATAAGAACATAGAGGCTCCTGAGAGCTACTAGGAATGCAGAGCCAGGAGATGAGAAGACATTGAGTCCTAAATGACATTTAATAAGCCACTGGTTCAATCTTCACCTGGATATGGCTTTTAGTTCTTTGAGCAAATCAATTTCGTGTACTGCTTAAACCAGTTTGCTAGGTTTTGTATTGCAACTGAATTCACTTGAATTAACACCTAACAAATGGGGCCTGCAAGGTGAATTGGTCTCTCTTAAGGAGTGACATTTACTGAATGACATTTAGAGAAGTGAGATAGAACACATCCAAATTTGTTCAAAGGCTGTAAATTTACAATATTTTGTACATCACTGACCTCCTTGGTACACTCAGTTGCCTATAAAACTATATTAAATTTCTATATTTTCTTTGGCTTGTAAAGGACATTTCCTTACCTTATAGTAATCTATCCTCATAACAACAAAGAAGATAGGTATTATTATTTCAACTTTATAGATAAGAAAGCTGAAGTGATTTTACCAAGATAATAAATCTATCAGATTTATCTATCTAAGAACAAGGATTTAAAACCAAGTCTTGTGAATCCAATCTGTTTTCTTAATTTCTGCTTTCCTGAGAAGAACTGGATTTCATCTATACATAAAATTGAAGGATAGACCTTGGTGCCCTGAAGGAGACAGAAAGTGTGGCAAGTGTCTTCAGAGCAGCAGCACTCAACAGTGCTTCCTGAGAATACAATACATAAATGATGCTCATGAAAGATATATGGGCTTATCTATGTGCATCCTACCTCAACACCTAGGAATAACCTTGGACTCTATCTATGAATCACCAAGGGACCGTGTCGGATTTCTTCCACAGCCATTCTTCCTAGTAGCAGATTTTTCACGCTCCCAAAGGCTCCAGAGGGACTGGGTTTTCCCAGTCCCTTCCACTAAATAGGAATGTCTCACAGTGCAATGTAAAGAGTAATAACATCTAATGTTCATAAACAATGCAGTGGTCTAGGTACCATTATTATAATTATTGTGCCTGTGATAAGACTAAGATTTAGAGAAAGCAAATGGCTTTCCCAACTGACTATGCTGCCATAACATTCCTGCCTTATTTCAGTATTATTACTCAACCTGCATTTTTCTAGACATCGTCCTACAAATGCTGATGCTCTGTTGACTCCTTGCCTAATCCTACACCCTTGCTGTGAGATCATGCCAACTAGAACCACTAAAGTTCCTTCCTCATCTCTGCCAAATAAAAATTAACTTTTTCCATGATTTGTATTTTACTTTGAGATTTATAACAATAGACGATGACATATAATTTTATAAGTTACTTATGAATAATGGGTTAATTTTAGCAGTCTTAGAGACCTATTTCAACTATTTTAAATATCTGTCACAATACATTAACACATCAATCATATGCAGTGATTAAGAAGTACTGAAAACACTAAAAACTAAACACCAGTAAGTGAGACTCGATCAAGAGAAGTCATCAGAAGGGCGGCAAGTGAGGTCAGCTGATTCTGGCTTTACAAAACCACTACACAAGCCTCTCTGTGAGCCAGTTCTAGCCTCTGTCCATTCACCATCAGGCGTCCCTATCAGAATTGATCACATAGACAAAAATCTCCCGAGTCCTCCAACAAGTAGATTAAGAAAAGCCATTGACCTAGTAAAAGGGCCCTCACTTCAGCAAACTGTGCACCTGAACAAAGTAAACAGTTCTGTTATGTTTTATGGCACTGATGACTCTGAAAAGTAAACAGGGTTGAGTGAAAAAAGTCTGCAAGAGTAAGCATTTGATGTCAATGATCTGTAAAACCTTAAATTCTGTGTATTTAGAATAATATTGCAAATAACTATTTAAATTTCACTTGCTTTGTGGTTCTTTTGCTCAGGACAATGATATTATTTTTAATATTGTCCTTAAAGCTCAAAAAGCATTTTGAACCATCAGAGCCAATTATTTCACTCCCATCTTGCTTTTCAAATTGCTAAGCCAAAAGACAGGCACACAGAAAATTGGAAGAAAAGTAAAAATAATCCCACTTATATTAGTGTAATGCCTCAGTAATTTTTGGCCTTAAATCTGGTTTTCACTGGCTTTTTTCTTTAAGATATATTAATTTTAATTTCTACGTATGTGTGTGGAACTGAGTATATATACGTGCACCACATTCATGGGTACCTGAGAAGACCTGACGAGGGCACTACATTCCCTGGAGTTAGAGCTACGATGATTACAGACCATCTGATGTCGGAAATGGGACCCAAACCCCAAAACATACGCTAAACCACTAAGTTATCTCTTCAGCCCTTCACTGACTTTTGAATGAGATTTTTTTTCCCTTTGCCTATTTTTCTGGATCCTGTTTTTATGAGAATGATGTTATCCTGACCCACTTTTTCAACAAGCCATTCCTGCAGACACAGGGACAGCACCCACCACCCAGAGGAGAAACTGCCAAATCCTTTCAGCAGAGAAGACAGGCCATCAATCAAAACGTTGGTATCCAGATCAAATTTCAGGCAAAAGATGCTGAAAGCATTCAGAGGCCCAACTTCACCACTACTGACACGATGTACTAACTGGGGACTCTTTGAGTCAAAGCATCTTTCACAAACCCACAGGGAAGTAGACCCATTCTCACATACTCTACCAAATTAGGGCTTAGGCTTCACCTGAGCCTTTATCTAGCCTCTAAGTTTAGTTCCTGACTGACTCAGAGGCTGGCTAGCATCTCTTCTCAATAGGCAGGAAAACGCAGTTTTAAGACAGACATCAATCAATAACATTGGCACCTATATTACTGAAGATGATGCTCTGCTGTTAACTTGACAATGAGTTTAAGGTTGTTTGGGCTCATTTGGAGCAACCTTGAGTATGTACAGGGCTTACAACAAAAGCTGTTGCTCTAAGGTACTCAGACACTGATTTCCTAAAGACATCTTTCTCCTTTAATACTCAGTCTTGTCCTGGATTCTGGAGCTTTTGCCCACAGCATGCCATGGCCAAAGTGGCATTTTGAAGATGAGACACTTCAGTTGCTGTCAGCTCTCCATCCTGTTTGTCTAACCCATCTCTCTCTCTGTCACCACTACCACCAGCTACTCCAACCTAACAGGGTCTCTCACCTATGATCCTCTGTATCTTCAGAACTTCTCTTCTTTCTTCCAAGTTCATCCGGGTTCACTCTGCAAGTGAATGCCCCCTATTGCTATTTTTCTTTCGGCTAAGATGAAAATAAAAACTGAATGTGGACTATAAAGCATCAGAGGACCAGGGTACTGCCTCCCTCTCTGTCACTGATTTCTCCTGCTCTTTGAATTGTTCTGCTTCCCATCCTCATCACATTCTCTCTTCCCCTCAGGACTTTAAAATGCTGATCTCCACTCTCAACTGTCCTGCCTAGCTCACCTTCCTAAATTCCTTTGATATTCGGTAGGCTCAGACCTGCAGTCTCAGCTTTAACTCTACATGTCCAGGGAGTCTTCCCATGACCACTGTGCCATCTTCATCTTTGCGATCCCCTCTCATGGTACCGTTTGCATCACCTTTTATGATACTTTCAACTACTGATTTGTTATCTACGTTTCATGTTCTTCTGTAAGTTTTATAACATCATGGACAATGTCTGCACTGTATGTGACAGCCTGTACCCCCAGTGTTTACCATATAAAAGATTAAGAAGTGTTTGTTCAATAAATGAATGGGGTAGCATTCTCAATTTAAACTCTGATAGCTGAGATCCTAGGAAAAATATACTGAATCCTAGGATGAGTCCCCACTGGCTTGTTTTGTAATTTTATTTGGAAACAGACTCAAATTTCTGTTTTCAAAACTTAGTATCTCATTTCCTAATCATAAATGAAATGCAAACATCCAGTATTTTGAAGTCATTTATACTCTTTCTGAAGAAAACAATCATAGATACATGTGTTTTCTTATGCATACACTAACATATACACACATTTATGAATATGTGACAAGTTTATTATATAGGGAAAACAATTCTTTTCCCTAAGGGAAAGTCAAATTATGCACATGTACATATACATGCATATGTATATATATATATATATATATATATGTAAGATGTCTACATGTTAAGGAGATGCATTACCATTTCTGACAACTCTCATTTGTCTGAGGGAAGCTACTTACCTCTTTCCATTTTCTACTAACTCAACACTTACAGATAAATTTCCCACTAGAGTTACTGAATACTGCCAAATACGATTTGTGGTATTTCATAGTTATTTTCAAATGAAAAGTTTTACAGAGAAGATCCATGAACAATATGTTCCTCAGAAACTTTCCTTGATAAAGCAACAGTAAACCCAGTTTAAAGAACTAAGCAGAACATCAACATGATAAGTAGAAAAATAACTAAGGCTGCTGAAACAGGAACTTCTATAATTTACTGATTGCCTTAAATATTTTTGATCTATTCATTGCATAAGTTAGAAGTATGTACAATGGCACATTTCATTTTGATTGCTAATCTTATTAAGACTATACTATCATGCAAATCAAAGTAAGAGAATAGCTGAAAGGACTCTGTGTACTCATCAACCAAATTAAGTAAGTATCCAATGTTGTTACACTTGCTTTCTGTTTGCTTTATTTTTATTTACAGTTTTACACCCGTCTATCTTATATAATTCAGTATCGATTTCTACAAAGTATGCATATTTTAGTATCTAATCACAATGTAATTATTATAAGAAAAATGTCAATCATTCCTTGATATTGCATCAGCATCCAAATCAGAACTACACATTGCATTTGGTGGTTATAGAAATGCATAATTTGTTGTAAGTCTAATCTAGAGTGGATTTATCTCTCTAGTTTATATTTGGTGCTTTATTACAGAACCAATTTGATTTTCCTACAGAATGATCTATTGGACTTGCCAGTTTGTTTGAGCCCTTCTGAATTTTCTCTCTCCTTGTAATACGTTTTTGAAATGAAACATACTTAGCAGGAATCCTTATTTTAAGATGTGTTTAAATATTTTTAAGTGATCATACTGTATTTTAACGTTTCCAAGCTGTTTTCCAGCACTCAGTTAGATAGCATTGCTGGTATCTTCTTCTGCGTATTTCAATATTGGATCAGATGAGCCTTCAAATCCATCATATATGGAATAGGAATGCAAATCTCTGGAGAGGCAGAGACAGGAATAAAGGTAGGTTCTGGAAAACCACATTGTAACAGAGCAAAAGAAAAAAGCAAGCAGGCACCATGGCGCGAGGCAATCCTGGGCCCTAGTCCTGTCTTTTCTGCTCACTATGTGGTCTTGATAACCTACTTGAGTTTCAGTATGTCTCCTGTAAAATAAATACGCTTTATTCCTGCCCTACATTTCAAGGTTATTGTGGGCATGAGCTGAAATAACATATCTACAGTGCTTTTTACATTGCTTGCCCTGTAATGGTCTTTTTTTAAATATAAGAAATATAAGTGATCCAGCAATAAAGCATGCCATGGATTAATCTTCTGCTATTCTCAGTCTGTAAAGTTGTCTATTAAAAGATGGGATTTTTCACTCTCATTCTCATATTATTACATGGAAAAATTTATAATTTTGTCATTACCATTATTCTGCAGTAAAACACGTCACTTTCTACACACATCATATATTTCTCTATCTTTAAGCCTTTCCATTTGCTGTCATTTGAAGTATATCTACTTGTGTTAAGATCTTTGATTTTGATCACTGATATTCCCAATGCCTGCAATAATGCCTGATTTATAATCAGTGGTCAATAAATAAATATTACTGAATAACTAAATTATTCTTTTTCCTTCTGGTTAAAGTGAATAATTTTTGCACATGCATTATGTGCAGAATTTTCAAAGGATAGATTTTTAATATTTTAATTTTCCAGTTTTTCTATCTGGGTTATTACTGTGTAGTAAAATATATTAATTTTGCATACACCTTTAATCCCAACACTCAGGAGGCAGAGACAGGCAAATCTCTATGAGTTCAAAGCCAACCTGGTCTACATAGCTAGCTCTAGACCAGCTTGGGTTACAGGGAGACCCTGTCTCAAAAACTCTATCTTAACATGCAATCTTCAGAGAAATTTCATGAGTTAGCTAGCTTGGAACAATGCTCTAATGACTAGATTTCTTTTACTTGGCAAGTGATAATAGAAAGTGTTTTGAGTGAAGGAAAACTGTAACAAAGATGGTAAATAAAAGGTGGGGAGGGATATTTAGTGTTAGGAAAAGATACTGACAGCCTGGACCAGGTGGCTTCTAACTGGCAAACTGCTATTATTCCATGACTGAGTTTGAATAATGTCAAAGCAGATAAAGCCATTTCCAGAAGAATCAACGAAACAGAGAAGAAACCAATTTTTCTAGTCTGTGTTCAAACTAGAGAGGAGTACAAGAGAACAGTTGTAAAACATTCTTCCATTTTGAAGGTGAGCTGGATTTACTGATTTCTATAGAACATGAAAGAATAGAAGAGTAATGTTAGAGTGGAGAAATCCAAAAAAAACTACAGTATTTCAACCATCTGCCAGTGACAATGTAGTTAGTGCCCAAGAGCAAAAATAACAGAGAACTACAATACAGTCTCTCAGGCTAAGATTTAGCAGTATCAAAAAGACTCCTATGTTCTTTGCTTACAAAGTTTGTCACTCCCAGACATGAAGAAAGAGTTGACTTTCTGAGAATCAGGAAAAAAATAAGAGAAAAATCATTTAAGTCAACAATATGCCACTTGCACCCCTATAAAGAAACTAATCTTGAAACAACCAACTCACGTTCATTCACTCTGCTTTTCTCCATCTTTACCTTTGACATGGAGCTACTCTACACTGTCTATTGGAACTCTTTTCTTCTCTATAAACTGAATGATGCCCATTTCATGAATGGCTAACCAGATCCCCAATCACTGAAATTTAATTTGCTGAAATTTAGTTCTTTTTAAAATCAATTATTTTTATTTTATGTGCATGAGTGTATTGTCTGCATGTGTGTAAGTGCACCTGTGTTGTGCAGTGCCTGAGGAGGTCAGAAGAAGGTGTCAGATCCCCTGGTACTAGAGTTATAGGCAATTGTTAGCTGCTATGTGAGTGCTGGGAATTGAACCCAGGTCCTTTGAAAGAACAACCAATGCTCTTAACTACAGAACCATCTCTAAACCACCCCCCTTTTTTACCAAATTTTTGTGTATTTCATACAGAACATCTCAATCAACCTTAATCATCTTTACACCCCGTTCCCCACTGGAACCCTCCCATAGACCCTGACTAGAACTCATACATTCTGTCATTTGTGTTAAGGTCTATTGTGCCAAGTTAGTGCCCCCAGACATTCCTCAGTGCAAGTTCATCTACTGAGGTCTAGTCAGCCTATCCAGAATCCCTTGCCTTAGGAAGACCAGCTCTTCCTCATCCAGCAGTAATCAGCTGCCAATATTTCTTTGTCTAAGATTAGGGTCTGCTGTTCACTTCCCCAGTTCTGTGCTGGGTTGTTGTTTGCTTGCGTTTGCATAGGTCTTGTGTATGCTGCCCCCTCTACTGTAGGTTTATAGGAGCAGTTTCCCAGGAATTTGTAGGACCCTATTTCCATATGATCACATGCCTTCTCCCTGGCTTTACGATCTTTCTGCCCCTTTTCCTCAATGGTCCCTGATTCTTGAGTGGGTGAAGTTTAATACAGGCATCCTGTCCAAGAACCAGCATCCTGCAGATTCTTAATCCCTATGCTTTGGCCATTTGTGATCTTTTGTGTTCCAATGTCTGTGTGTGACTAGTTGTGGTGCTCTTTAGTAGTCTCTATCTGGTGCAAAAGAAGCTTCTTTGATGAGTGGTGACTGGGATACTTGCAAATATAAGGATACATATTTTGCACATCATAAGAAATTTACATTGGTCTAGGGATGTGACAATCTTGGGGTTTTCTCTAAGATCTATGAGCTCTCCAGCCATGTGTATTTGTCTGTGTTTACAGTACTACACACGAATTTCCTTCCATTGACTGGGCTTTTACTCCAATTAGGTAGCTGTCGTCAAAATAAAATGCCAGTACTGCACCAGTGTTGTGTGCTGTGCCAGTCCCTGATGTGGCTATTTGATCTTGAAGCTAGTATTGGACCATTGATTGATGTTCTCCGTTAGCAGCTTGTGTAGTGCTCGCCACAGGTATGAGAGCTCGCCTTCAAGGAAACTGGCTTCCAGGTCCGTTTCAGTTCCATTGCTCCAAATCCTGCCTCTGAAGTATGTCCTGTCTTCAGCAATAAGCTCTTACCTTCAAGTTTTGGGAGGCAATCAAAGTTTGTGGCAATAGCCTGTGTAATTTTCAGAGTCTGTTGGACCACCCTGGCCAACAATTCAAAGGAAGGTTTTCCTGTCGGGCACTGTTTCTTGTTATGTAGCCTTCAGCTATGCACATGGGCTCCTGTAGAGATATTATATTGTATGTGTAATTTGTCATTAGGTTGTTGGACTAATTGGAGGAAGGGTTAGACAAGGAGAGAGAGAGGAGAGATAAATAAAGCCTAGCTAGTGAAAAAAAAAAAAAAACCAGAGGGAATCATATTAGTCTTGCTTTGTTTAAGCATCTCCATTTGTTTCACCCATCGTTCCTTGAAGCTTTGAGGAAATTATCATTTTATCTTTAGTTAGGAAGCAGCAAGATGAATGAATGTGTGCTCTCCATGTGGGAAGAAAGTAATCTCAGCTGATTTCCAGGAATCTCATCACCATCATCAGACTTATAGGAACACTTGAAATTCACCAGGTGCAAATTTCTGTATCATATCCTGTTATTCTAAAAGAAGCATTTTATGGAATCTGCTCTACCTCTTGATTATTGAAATAAAACTTAGTCATACTGCTAACAACTAGGACTGTGTAAAGAGCCCCAAGTAGTTCCACTGTGTTGTACTGTATGCTTACAGCCAAAAAGGATAAAAGGTCATTTTTCCACATAGATAGCAATGACAAAATTTCAGTAGCAACTTAAAAAAAATTTTTAAAGTTAAACTAAGCCAAGAAGGCAATGATAGAAGTTAGAAAATTAATTACTTGGTTTTTTGGTTTTGTTTTTGTTTTTTTACACAAGGGACTTCATTCATAATCTGAGTGCTATCTGAGCTATGGAAATATCTGGCTTTATAGATACTTCTGTGCTGGTTTTGATTGCTGCTCCTAAATTTTTTGCTTGAAATGATTTCAAAGCCATGAATAAAACGTTTTGAGGTCTGTGTCAGTTTAATGTTGGTGACTCAAAGGGCAAATTTTGATTAGCACTCAGAGTTCTGGACTTCTTGTTCAGTGTTCATTCCCACAGGGACTCAGAAGAGAACACACAGAAACAGTCAAGTAGTGCACACAGCACTAAGAAAGGGAGACACAATGGGGAACCTTGTCAAAGAAAAGAACATTCTTTATTTTCGTCAACTTAGGGGAACCTAGCAAACTCTTACCAGCCCACTTATCTTCACCAGTGTTTTTCTGTTGGACTTACTGCATCTACTGGCTGCATCTCCCATTGGTGGATACTTCTGGGCACGTTTACAGATTGTGAAATCAAGGCCCATCCCTGTTGCTAGTGTTTACAAATTTAAAATGTTCACAGAAAAACAAGTGCAAAAAGCTTTGTCACACAGGAGCAGCAAATTTCAGAAAGACCTAGGACTTTTCAATTATGAACACCTAAAATGAAGATTAGAGAGAGAGAAAGAGAAGACATAATGGCGAGGACTTGGGTATTTGGGGTTCAGAGATCTAGAGCTGAGGAAAAACGTGAGTTATTTTTCCACCAGTCCCTGACTTTTGACAGTCATTCCATTTCTTCTGTGGGACTTCACTTTTGAAAGGAAAGTACTATGGTCTTCACCTTCCTGAAGTCCTCAAGAGCACACTCTGACCGTAAGATCGCCTGCATAGTGACTGCCATCAGTATACAGCATTAGAAACAATGAGGTCCCTGAAGGTCCCTACACTCTATTCATACATGCAAAAAGACCTGACCAACTCATCTCCCATGCTCCCTTTATGTCTCTGTCAAAATAAGGGAAAGGAACTGGAGAGAAGGCTCAGAGGTTAAAAGCACTGGCTTATCTTTCAGAGGACCTGGGTTTCGTTCCCAGAAGCAATATGGCAGCTACAACCATCCATAACTCCAGTTCTATGGGCATTTTGTGGCCCAAGTGCACTTACATACATGCAGACAATATAGTAACATACATAAAATAAAAATAAATAAAATTTTAAAAATAAGGGAACTATCAAAGGGGTAAGTCTTCAATAAACCCTTTTAATCAGTTTAAAAAACGTTCAAATACATTACCAGCAACGGGTGATTTCCTGTATAGCGTCACCATCTGTGCACGAAATCTGTCCACCACATCCTTATAATCTGAATTGCCTGATTCATTGCCATACTCACATGAGAGCATGTTTGTAAAGTCCTTTGCATAGAGCTTACTACACGATAAACAAATCCTGGTTTTTATTTAATAATTAGTTCTTCATGTCCCTCCCTCGGACATTAATATTTGAAACCACATTTTCATGAAATCATAGGTAGAAACAACTGCACCCTGAAGGGTCTGTCAACTTTCTGGAGAAATTAGCACACAACCAGGAATAAATCACGCCATTTAATAAGGGAATAAAAAAAAATCTAAGAAGATTTCACAACCTTTCTTCCTGATTCATTTCAGTGTTTAACAATCCTGTCAGGAAATTCCTCAATTATTCTATCCTAACTACCTCATGCTGCCGTTTATTTCCTCATGTTTTGGCTTCAGTGGAGATAGAGAACAGATGGTCACTATCCTTTGCATAATACTAATAATAATGTTTTATGGGTTCTAAGATTTAGTAAATCTTTTCATGATTATTTTCTTCATTGCAACAAAAATGTCTGCTTCATTCAATGCCATTAGTATCACCATGTCTAAATGTAGCAAAAATGTTAAGTATGCGGGAAAACACATACATCATTATTAATGTGAATAAAGTGTTCTCAGATTTGCCTGTTTTAGGCCAACATCTGTATATACTATAGATCTGAAAGACAGCAAATAATTTTTTGAAGGTTTCTTGGAATTAAACACAAAATAAAGTTAAAATATTTTTATGTGTATCTCCTACAATCTTTTTCAATGAAATATTTTTACTGACAAAGAAACATAAAATTCATTTAAATTTATGGACCATGGTGTTATGTTTCCATATATATAATGTTCAAGTTGAGTGAACATTATATAATATATACACATATATTTCTGAGTGTTTATTTTCCAACCTCTCTTCCAATCTCATTTCGATTTAAGTAAAATAAATTTTAGAGAACCAGTCTTTGAAATCCCAGGTCCTGTGAGACCTCATTCAGTGTTTCATGACTTTTATACCTCTCCATCCATAAATACCAGGTTACACCTTAGAGTTAGTGTTTATAACCTTTTAAATTACTTTGAAATCCATTGTTAGGAGCTGAATAAGCTCACTCTCCCTTGAAAAAACACTAAATTCCTTAGGAATAAAAACTGCATCTGTTACATGGCTTGTACAAAGTGAGACTGGACTGTGGATTGACTAAAAGACCTGGTTAGTGCATTTCAAGTTTTCAGTGCTAATTGAAATTGAGAATATCTTGTGGATCGGGTCTATGAAAGGAGTGGTTAAAGCACGTGCTATAGAAGCATACTGACTGGAGTTTTGATCTCTTGCACCCAAATAAAAGCCCAGTAGGCATGGCAGCCCTCTGTAATCTCAGGGCTAGGGAAGGTGGTTCTGAGGGATCCCTGGGTCAAGCTGACTAGTTAGACTATCTGAAATTGGTAAGCTCTGAATTCAGCAAAAGACCTTGCCTCAGAAAAAATGGAAAAAGATACCTAGTGCTAATATTTGCACACAAATGCATGTGGCCAGTCATACATGTGTGCCTCCACACATGAATAAATACATGTACATACATACATGCACACCACACTCCACAAGTGTGGTTGTGGCTGGTTATACCAGCCCCAAAGTTTGATTCTTGACACTAAATGCCAACTCCTTGGAACCACTGATGCTATTTTCAGTTTTATTATAAGCCAGAATGCTCAACCATTAAGCAGCTTTGTAAGAGAAAGGGATTATCCTGATAGTCTTTTTTATTTCAAACAATATTTTAAAAAATAGTTGGACATTCTGTCCTTAAATAGTTATTCCATTAAGCACCTTACTATAAAATGATTTTTACAGTGTCAATCCTATCTCTAGAGTTGGTTATACAAAGAAACTCCTTCACTAAATCAACAGAAAGTAGATACTTTTTTTGTCCTGATATGGAGAAACATTATTGGATAAGTAATTGGACAAATTCCTGGAGTTCATTAATTTCTTTTTTCCTTGAGGTCCATTATATGAACAAAATTAGTTTCCATGAATATACACTTTTGGCTCATCCCCTCCCTGTTCACTTGGTTTTGTCAACTATTTAGTGAATTTTTGTGATTTTCATACAGCATAATTTGATATTTAGTTCTCTTCCCTATTAGTATTTCTCCTCAATGCCTCACCTGACCAATCTAGTACACTCTAATATATATATTACAGTCTAATTTGTGTCTCCAAATTCGGTGTGGGATCATCCACTGGAGCCTGGTTAACGTACCAAGAGTCTTGAAACTTGAACGAGACTGTCTCTCCCCTCCCACCAGTCGTCTGTTGCCACAATTTCCTTAGGTGGGGTTGGAGTTTCTTACCCCAATCCTCATGTCTATCTATCTGAATTTTTTTCTGGTTTGAACTTTCATGGGACTTGTGCATGCTGTCGCTGTTGCTGTGAGTTTCCTATGAGTAACCGACCAGCTGTGTGGAAAAGTGTTTCCTGGTTGTTGACAACAAGTTTTTGTCAACTTTTGAACAAAGTATCCTGATTCCTAAAATTTATTTGGATTCCTGCTTCCTAGAAGAAAAGTCAGAAAATAGACTGTATAAAATAGTTAAGCCAAAACTTATCTGAGTAGTGTTTGGAAGTGACCCAGGAAAGATCAAATGTACAAAATGCTTCTCTGTGTTTCTTTAAATTCAGACATTACTGAGAAAGTTCTCAATGTTTTAGCCTGGTGAGATAATATTCTAATTCTATTAAAACTTTCTAATTGAAGCACCCTTTCTCCTCAATACCAATTATTCAATCCAAAAATTATATTAATCACAAGGAATTATCTCAGTTACAATCATCTGAATGTAATTTAACATAAATATAAGAAACATGTAAGAAATTTAAGAAAATGTATTTGAAGGGCAGTAGAACACAGCTTCTTTTTTCCTTTGACAATTCTAATAAAGCCTTCAAAAGTCATGCAGTCTGAACCATCAGTGACTTCAATTTGTCTAATACTCAGCAAAAGGCTTCATGAGCCTCTCCAATGAATGATTTGACAAAATAAAACTCTCGATTTGAACCATATTACATGGTATATTAGGCAGAAGAAGCCAAGAGCAGAAGGCAATCATCAGATGCAGGCTCCGTGAAGCAAATTTACAGGAACTGTTAGTAAATTTACTGGATCATTGCTTTTGAAATTCTATATAAACCATGCAGGTCCCTGTATTTAGAAACAGTGTGCATCTGCCTTATGCAATGTCAAAGGATGATAAGATGCTCCCAAATATTACTTTGGTTGAGAATGTGCTGCCTTTAGTTGAGCTTTTTCCTCTAGATCCAGACAAATGTGATTCAACCCTTATTCAAATACAGAGAAGGATAACCTTTCAAAACCAATAACAGAAAATTGCTTTTGGAAAGCCAATAGAAAACACACCTCTACTTGGTATCTTAGTACATGGCCAGGACGTATTGCCTTCCTCTGTGTAATTTCCAGCAGCTCTCCAGGCAAATGTGCTTGCTACGAAGAGCAAAGCCCAATAAACAGAGAGCTGCTGCCATCTACAGGAACTGTGGGACAGTACTCCAAATGTTTAAGCATTTTTCTGAATTCAAAGAACCCTGTAGTAAAGAAATTCTATACTTCTATTTATCAGTCCATGTTCCTTATAATAAGAAAATGTGAGAAAAGTCCTTGTTTATCAGAAATTTCCAAGTAATCTCTGAGATTTCTGCATATCAGTAAAATTTTATTTTCTAAACTAAGACACATTTGTTTAGTTTTTTAAAATCCTTAAAGTATGGTAAAGAGATGGTCCAGTGGCTAAGAGAAAAGCATGGCTGCTCTTGCTGGGGACCCAGGTTTGATTCCCAGCACCCACCTGGTGGCTAACAACTGTCCGTAACTTCCAAGGGAATCTGACACCCACTTCTAACCTCTGCTGGCATTGCATGACATTGGTGCACTTATACACATGCAGGCAATACATTTATACACATAAAATAAAAATAATAAATAAAATATGTTTTTAAAATACCTTAAAGGATAAAAGTGATTTTAGTAAATTAACGTTCTTGTATCATTTAATGTATAAACAGTAAGAAGCGTCTCTGATTTCCATGTCTATGTTTCTCAGCAGTCTTAATCCTTAACTGAGTTTTTCTACTTATTGCCACATAATCAGTAAACTATGAAGTGCTACTAACGACCATGTGTAAAGGGATTAGCGACTTCGAACCTGCCCATTTGTAAATTTTGGATCTACAACTTTCCGGTGGTACAGCATCGGACAAGTAACTTATCATTGTTTTGCCTTTATCATTGAAATGGAGAGAAAACATATTCTGTGTGAGTATTGTGAAGCTTAAGAAAGAGAATAGACTTCTGCAACTCACAATAGTAAATGGCACTGGTGCTTCTCACTGAGTTATAGGTTTATGATAATGCATGTAGTTATTATCATAGCAGAATTCTCACATGCAAAATTTTAAATGACAGCTCATTATTTCTGAGTGTACATAAACTTACATGTATATATGCATATGCTCACATGTATGCATATATACAGATTATTATAGGCATCCTATATGTGAACATGGTAGAAAAAGTCAAGGTATTTATCCAGGTAACTCTCAAACCTGGTTGAGCACTATAATCCCCTCAAAAATTCTTAAAAATAATGCTGATGCAACTTTAATCCAAGAGACTGTGAAATTAACAACAGGCTATGGTTTTTCTTTGTTCTATGTTTGTTTTGTTTTGGCTTTTCTTTTTTTTTTTCAAAACTCCCTAGATGATTCTAATGTGTGACCAAAACTGAAAACTAGTGATTTACTTGTACTTTTCTATTACATAAGACATGACTTGATACAATCATATGCTGAAATTTGTTTTGACATTTATCGACAAGATGGTAGCTTTTGCCGTGTCTTTGTGCTCCCTTTCAATTACATTGATGTTGAATACATCTATTTAGAAAATAAATCATTTTTACACATCAGTAGACTTTTCCAAAAAATTTTTAATAAACATTTATTTTTACTTATCAGGAACAATACTCATAATGATTTTCTTATTAAAAGTGTAGCTGAGAATTTTTACTTGTTACCTTGTGATTTGAAAAACCACAAACTGAGAAATAACTGTCTACCTGACTCCTCATTAAGTTAGCCTAGCCAAATTCTAATTTAGACATTAGTACAAGCAAAAGATACTTCCATATTTGTATTCAAATGACATAAGGAATGAGAAAGTACATAAGGAAATTCATTATAGTCAAAAGAAGTGTTACAGGGGCTGGAGAGATGGCTCAGTGGCTGTTCTTGCAGAGGACCCAGGGTTCAATCCCATCACCCATATGGTGGCTAGCAGCCGTCTGTAACTCCAGTTCCAGGGAAATCTGATGCCTTCTTCTGACTCTGCAGGCATTGAATAACGTGGATGTGCTTACATATATGCACTCATACATATACACTCATACACATAAAATAAAAATAAATAACAAAATATATACATTTTTAAAAGGTGTTACAGCTTGAATGTGAACTTTCCCTCACAGGATCATGTGTCTGAACACTTGTCCCCAATGAGTGGCACTGCTTTGGGAGGTGGTGGAACCTTTGGCCTAACTTGTAAGTGCAGGCCACTGTAGACAGACCTTGAGGGTTATACCAGGCCCTGATTCCAATTCCATCACTGCTACCTGACCCACCAAGAGGTAAACAGGCCATGCTTCAAGTTCCCACTGAGCCTAGATACACTGCTCCTTCCCTAAGCTGTTTCTGTGAGATACTGTCACAGTATCCAGAAAAGTAACAATACACGAGGTTCACCGTCTATAGTTCCATAAGCATAGGGGGGAGTTTGAAAGCACAAGGTGTTTACAGAGACTGCAGCTGTCCCTAAGTGATAAAGAACCTGTGCAAATGTTTATTAGTTTTAAAATGCAAGCATAGCTATGATAGACAGGTTCTTTTATCCACTGCCTACACTACAATAATGTGAGCGTTTTATGTATTCTGACTGCAATCCAAGTTAGTTCAAGTTACTTTAGCACAGATAAGACAATGCTCTCAATATCAATGAACATGCAAACTGCATTAAACAGGAATCTTTCACTAACAAGTTCAATTTCAAAATTCGAGCTTTTGGCAAATAGTTTTCTATTTATGGAGCATTCTTTATCTAAAATATACTAACAGGATTTTAGAATATTAATAAATAATTTTCTGCCTCTTGTACAGTATCCAACTTCATGTGGTCCATGTAGTCTAGCTGACATATACTTCAGACTAAAAAATTAAAACAAGGAAACTTTTTATTAGAATAACAAATTATAAATACAGAAGGAAGGAACTGGCTTTTCAGTCTTTTTTTTTTCTTAATGGTGCTAGGGGTTAAACCCTGGGTCTTGCAAGTGCCAGACAGGCACTCCACCCCTAAGCTATACCTCCCCGCAATCCTAAATAGGTTTTGCAAATACACACAAGGTACAAAGTAAAGCCGCACATTGAGGTAAATTTGCAAATTTTGTATAAATACACTAAATACACATGAAAAGCTGTAATTATTAGAGAACAGTACATATTGTAGTATATGAACAGAAAATATATTTTTTTCCAAATAATAGTTTTGCAAACTGCCTCCATTCTTTATAAGCTGAATGTCACAAGTGGAAAGGAGCTAAAATCAGTAATACCGGCTCAAAATTAGTAAATCTCAAAAGCATCTAATGCATAGTAAATGCATAATAAAAATGAAAGAGTTATAGTTTAGCTGTCTCTCTGTATACATCCATATAATGGTACAGATTAGGCAGAACTATACTAGTGTGGAGACAATGTAGAGCTAGGAATCTGTGCGTGGAGGCTCAGACCTATAATCCCAGAACTCAGAGGCTGAGACAGGAGGAAGAGCGAGAGACCAAGGCCAGCCAGGGCTACAACAGGAAAGAACTAACTCTACAAAGTTTTCCTCGTTGCCTTAGTGGCTTTTCTACTGCTGTACAGGAAAATGCTCCAAATTCATTTTTCATACTGTATTATACATGAAGATATATGTGTGTGTATGTGTGTTTTATGCACATACACTATTTGTTTAATTGTATTGCAGTTCTGGTAATGGACTTGTAAGGATTATTAATGGAAAGTTCCCTTTTTCTTAATATTTAGCTTAATGGAAAGGTAACCAAACATCTTTATTGTCCCACTTTTGCTCAGAGCTTTCTAATATGCCATTGCCCGTGTGCTGACTCATTAAGGAGTCAGTTGTAGCTCCTAACACACATCATATACACACAATAATAATAAAAGAAATAATTCTTAAAAATAATGATTGCTAATAATTGAATAAATTGATTTATATGTCATAAACCATTCTGTCTGTTATTAGTGTGTTATTTGTATGCTAGGTATGTTATTATTGTGTTATTTGTATGTTAGGTATCTTGTGAAGTGGCTATTGCTATTCCTTGGTTGTTTTAATGAAGAACAAGGAAGATGAGTGAGTTACCAACCTGTGCTTGGTTTGTCCAGGTTTCGAGCAAAGAGTTGGCTTTAGAGCCCACACTGACACTCACCACAATGTATGGATATAACAGCCAAAGACATTCCCTTTATCAGTATTTGAATCTCAAAAATAGTTCTTTAATTTCTTTCTATCTTTTCTAATACGTACCTTGTAAAAGCATCATACTGTGATTGTGATATTCCTATTAGTCTCAAAACTAAGAACAATTGATCTTGTTCAAGTTTTTCATTTTACAGATCATACTTTCAAGAATATCTCATTTATATCGAACAATGAACCAAACACAGTCTGTTCTTCAGTAGCATTTCAAAACAACTATATAAATGAATAAAAGGTATTAAATTGAATAAAAGATGGATGGTATCTGATAATTTCAAAAGGGAGAGATTACCTGAAGGTTTACTGGTAGATGTAGAGGACTAAATTGGATCTTAAAGAATGAGTTAAGTTCAGATAAATGTTTAATGGATAAGAAAGAGATTCCTGGTATCAAGCAATTACGAGAAGGAGCAAAGAGATGGGAAGGGATTTGAGGAATAAGGAAGAGATGCCCAGTGGCCAGAAGCAACTATATAAACACATGTTGGAAAAGGTAATCTTGAAAAGAGATGAAGAAGGATCTGGAAAACTAGATAATTCTATAAAAAAGGGTATTTGAGCTAAAAGACAGCAAAGCATAAAACAGATCTGCATGCATAATGAGATACATCTAGAAAAAGAACTGAGGGACGGCAAGGGAAAATGGGCAAACTGAGGAATAAGAGGAACATAGTACACAAGTAGAACCCAAGCATCCTGAGGAGCAAATAGAGAAAAAGTCTGTGAGAGGACTCCACGAGCCCATGAGACAACTGGACAGAAACACCAGTATGAAACCCAGACACGGGAAAACAGACGGTAATCTCATCTTGAAATGTTCCACTGCAAAAGACAACAGAATTATCAGAGGGTGCGTTTAGCAGACACCTTTAAAATGCTACACCAAAATTCAAGAGCAAAACCAGATTTAAACCTGGACCCAAATGATGACTGTTGTCTTCCCATTAGATGCAGATTCTGTGCAACAAGGACTGGTGTAATATAGAGGAAGAAGAATAAAGACTCTTAAAAGTCCCTGGGAAACATCGACCTTGAGGGGACAAAGAGAAGAAAAGGAATTAAGTAGATAAAATAATTCACCACAATGGAAATTCAGGTGTAATGTCGTGAGAAAATTACAAGTTGTGATTGTTTAGAGTGAGAGTCTGTAGTAGACAATATTAATTACATGTAGGTCAAAGGTAGGAAATCCAATGGAATTCCATAGGATAATTACTAAGCTATTAGCATCCTCTCAAAAGGGACTGTGGTAGGCAGAGAAAGGGCTATTATTCTAAGGTGTTCATCTCTAATTCCTTGGAATTTGTGAATTTGTGAAAAGTAACTTCACAGATGTCATTAAATATAGGATTTGGACATCCTAAATGAAACACTGAACTCTCCGAAGTTAAAGAGGAAGATAGCAGATGGACTAAAAGTGATCAAACGATGCAAACTTTGCGTTGATGATTTCTGGCTGGAGCATACGCACAGAATGCAGGCAGCTTCTGGCTACCGGAAAGGCGGGGACCAGATTCTTTCTTGGAACCTCCAACTTCTGGCAATGCCCTAATTTTAGCTCAATGACAGCCATTTCAAACTTCTAACCTCCAGGATTCTAAGAAAATTAATGTGTGCTATTTCTAAGCTGGTGAATCTGTGGCTACTAAGTCCCTCTCTGTGAGTTCAAGATCACATGATTACTCTGAACTAATCCAATCCACAAGCCCAGTTGTCTTGGCCCTGGTCAAAACATGTTTTTATTGCGTACTGCATTCTTTGTGGCTGAGATTGGTAACTGTCCCCTTCACTTTAGAAATACTAGTCTCTGAATTTTCTCCTGAAAGTAGCCACACAATTATTCAGAACCTTTCATATCTTCTCCTGCATATAGATGTGTACACATGTCTTCGTTCTGATTCATGGGATGTGCATAAAACAGAAATAGTCTAGTTATGGACCAGTCTCTAGAAAAGAAGCTGCTTAGACTCCACCTTTTCCTTCCCCATTCCAAAGGCTAGTGCATGAGCAAGGTGCTGGTAAACAAGCTTCACCCGTGGAAGAGAAGCCATCATCCTAGGCGACCAGAGGCAAAAAAGTGAAAGGAAATCAGACTCCTGCAACTTCCCAGAAGAGACGGAAAAGCTGCCTCCCACCCTCCACCCAACTCCATACCATTGCATGAGAGACAACCTCTGTTCTGCCATCTGACCCTTCTCTACATCATTCTACTCCTCTAAGTAATTTAACAAAGTGGAATGAGAAAAGGGAATACCAATGAGAACATAAATGTCTAATGCGTTCATACTTACACATGTAATAATTAAGGTTGGAGGTCTCTTTGGAACTATAGTGAAGGAATTAATAATAGTGATCACTGAAAACATAGCATGTTCGAGAAATGCGCTAAGCTTTTTGAAAACATAGATTTGTCCTATGCAAACTCCACTATACATCTGAAAAAGAATCCACTGTCCCTCCATTTGCAGATAATAAAGCTGACATATAATGATTGTAACTAAATTGACTAAGATCACACAAGCATAAAGTATTGAAGTTCAGATTTCAGCCCAGGTTTACTGAATTCTTCAGTCTCTACTTTTAACTAATATATATGCTTTCCCCCTTACAAAAATACCAAACCACCAATTTAGCTTTGCTATTTTGGACTGCTACAGTAGTAAGATTCTTTATTATATATTTTATAGTATATCCAAGCAGCCGTGATTTTAAAAAGAAATTTTTACAGAGAAACATATTTTTCATGATGACCTCTTTTACTTAAACTTTGTGGGTGTTGACTCATTTTAAAAATTAGAAGTAGAAATTTGAACTGCATGTGTGATGTGCGTATATATATATATATATATATATATATATATATATATATATACAAACATAAAATACTTTAGGAAATTAGCAATAGACTCTTTTGGCTTGAGTCCTAAACAGAATGTGAAGGAACAGATGTGTGGGATTTAGAACCCATAAGCTGGTAATCACTGCTTGTTCTAAGGAGCCAGTATTAAGCAAATTATAATTTTGAATTACTATACATTCTTCAATTAAACATTCTTCAATCAAACAGACACCACTACAGATTATTTACGGAAAGTGAAGTCTCTCTCCTAATGGTTTTTGATCTTTGAATGAGGCTTCCCCAAATCATGTTGCATTTTTGTTTAAAAACTACCCAGAAATTTCAATCTTTTCTCCAAAGCTTATTATATCTTTTCGGTGTAGTATATATAGTTGGGCAGGAGCACCACTAACTTGATATTTGATTCCTAGTTCAGAAGTCACTTCAAGAAAGGACAACAAATCCTGCTGGTGAATATGTTATTGTTGTTTGGGTACCTACTTAAGAACATAAAATTTCTTCCATTAAAATTACATTATCAAGGGGTTGGAGAGATGGCTCAGTGGTTAAGAGCACTGATTGCTCTTGCAGAGAACTGGGGTTTGACTCCCAGTACCCACATGGCAGCTAACAACTGTCTGTAACTCCAGTTCCAGGGGATCCACGCCCTCTTCTGACCTCTGCAGGCATTGCATGACAAGAGTACACCTACCTACTACACCTACCTACATGCAGGCAATACATTCATACACATAAAAATAAAAATAATAAGTTGGGCATGGTGGCACACACCTTTAATCCCAAAACTGAGGTGGCAGCAGCAAGTGGATCTCTGTGAGTTCAAGGCCAGCTTGGTCTACACTGTGAATTTCAGGCCAGCTGGGGCTACAAGGATACTATGTCTCTAAAAAAATAAATAAATAAATAGAATCATTAAAAAACTGTATCATCAAAACTATGTACACATCTAGGGATGGAGTGCTCACTCAGCACTGGTTGCTCTTTCAGAATACCTGGGTTCGATTCCCAGCACCCACATGGCGACTAACAACTGTCCATAACTCCAGTTTCAGGGAACCTGGTGCTTTCTTCCGACCTCTGCAGGCTTTGCACAACATGTGTGCTATTTACATACTGCAGGCAAGACATTCATACACATAAAATAAATAAATCAAAAAAACTTTTAAAAATTATGTGACCATCCAAATGAATTACAAGCTTAATGCTGAGTACTAGATTTAGTAGACTCAAACTAAGGCTCAGAGCAAAAGCTATTGAAATACAGTTAACTGAAGATTTATAATCAAGACTTCCTCAGCCATGCTAAAAAGCTCATCAGTCACTAAGCGTGGATGTTTTTCATTTGCTATGTGTTCAACACAATGGTAGGAATATTCAAAGAGCTTTAAACTTACAGGGAAGTCACGAATTGCTAAGAGCAAACATTATAGACCCAGTATTACTCTGTGGCCTATATACTCATTCATTTATTTAATATTTGTCAAAACCCTGCGAAGTAAAACTTTTATTACCTCCTTTTCACCCTTTTCACCTACAAAGAGGCTGAGTCATTGAAAGCTATGGGATGTGCCTGAGGTCAGATGACTTATGGGGGCAGAGGTCAGTCTAACCACAAAGGATGCTATGTTATCTCCACAGCATGCAGCACACTGCAGAGCCTTCTGCTTCTCATCATTTGTATAAAACCAGTGTAGAAAAATCTGCAAACATAGCCTTAAAGTATTTCTATCTAAGAACAGAATTCTTGCTTCAGGAACCTCAAAATGCAAAGAATAAACAAAAAGAAAACTGAACAATATAGAAACTTGTGGTGTTTTTTAAATACGTGTAAATGTGCCAGTTACCACATTAAATCCTTGACATGTGGTTCCTCATTTATCTTCATTAAACACGAGGAATAGGAGCTTTATTCTTCTGCAACAGATAATGAGTCTGTTCTTCGATTAGTAATCTTCCTCAGGCCACAACAATAAGTACGTGATGGAACCAAAATTCCAGCCAAGGCTTATCAGTTCAGAGTCCATGCTTTGAATCATTAGATAATGTTGCACCTTCCCCAGCCTGATCCAGAAAAATATTACCAAAGAATACTTTCCAGATAAACTTACCTTTTCCATCCCGTTCGAAATTCAGCCGCAGTCTTATTCAAGATCCCTCTCAAAGCTAACTCTGCAGAACTAACTTGATTTCCAAGGTGCTTTTGCACAAAATAGTGACCCCTCCCATTTTCTCTGCTTACATGCATTTTATAAAGATTACAAACCTTGAATCCCCCATTTCTGGAGTAGTGCTGTCCTTTCAAATATTCAAATTGAAAAGAGGAGAGAAAGACAATTTCAAATCGAGGTGTCCTTAAATATTCACTTATGCTAGTCTAGTTCCTGCTTGAGCAGCAAGTTCTAAAGCACTTTTCCTTTACTGTGAGAGATCAAAAGTTTTAAAATACAAACAAATATTTGAAATAAAATTTTATAATAAATAGATTTTAAATAAAGAATTATCCTCCTAAATATGTTCATCCAATTGCTCAGTAACACCTCTCAGTAGCCACTATCGGTGACCCATTGTGTTAGTTGTAGTTTAGACACAGGTAAGAAGTGAAGATGCTGGTCTACGGGGGCGTGATTTTTCACAAAAACCTCAAGGATCAATGTTAACCACAGCTACAGTAGGTTTTATGATGGAAAAACGCAGATTGCTAGGATGACTTAAATGAGAAAGGCGTGACAGTAGTTCATGACATCATTAAAATTTCTCTGAAAAACTACTTAGTCTACATTCTAAAAGATGCAGTCGAGTAGTGAGCAGATAGGACAGATATGGAAAAAAAATGTAACATTCAAGAAATTTCTAAAACTTAATTTGACTTTGAAGAAGATATGTTAAGATTGGCTTCAAGACATTCTGTTCTGAAGAAATTCTGTTGAGCAGAATGCCGTGACCATCAACAAAATAAAGTCATGTCTTGAATGCTTTTATTTAGTTTTGTCACATGTGAGATGATGCTTATAAAGAATAGTTTTTCTGGGCTAGAAAGATGGCTCAGTGGTTAAGTGTACTGGCTGCTCTTGCAGAGGACTCCGGTTTGATTCACAGCACCCACATGGTAGCTAACCTCATCTGTAACTTTAGTTACAAGGGAATCCAGTGCCCTCTTCTGACTTCCTCAGGCATTGCATGACATGGGTGCACCTACCTACATGCAGGCAACACACTCATACACAAAAAACAAAACAAATAAATAAAAAAGCTTTCCTACATTTTAATATCAAATATGAATATGCTTGGTATTTTAAAAAACTGACTTTCCTACCATAAATGTTCTTTACTGGTAAGCATGTGTTTTTTCTTATAAATATTTACCTGAATGATTTAGAATACGGCAGTTAGTTCTGAAGTGTATTCATATGGACTTACATAAATGGTATATAACCCATTATCTAATGAGTTCTTATATAACATTAAGTATATTCAAATTAATATGACTGATTAAGCAGCTGGTCCAGAGACCATAAACTGTATTAACGGTATTTCAACCTTTTTAATTAGTATGTCAACACCTCCCATCAAACTGAAATTGAGAATCAGCTCTCCCCATCACACACAGATCATAAGGCAACTCTAGTTCCTTATGAAGCCATCGTAAGCAAAGATCAAGATCACTAGACAGAATATCTAGTAACGAAAAGGAGAGGCTAAGAAATCAAACTTGAATCAAAATAATGAACTTATCCCCTTTTTTATGGTCACATTTGTAATTCAGCTTCTGAAAGGGAGTGGACCAATGAACACTTTGGCTAGTAAATGCTATTAACATCTAATTTCTCTCCACACTGCTTACACATTGACATCCAGGATCAGCATCTTTCTGTTGACCTTGAATTATTGTTATTCAGGATAACAGAAGAAGCAAAATTATTTGTATTTGGTCAAAGACAGTGGATCCTAAGATAGGAATGAAAGAAAGGGTGAGAAAGGAAAAAGGAGAGAATGAAGAGAAGGAGGAAGAAGAGGAGGAGGAAGAGGAAGAAGAAGAAGACTAAGAAGGGAGGACAAGGATGAGGACAAGGAAAAGGAGGTAGAGAAATTCCTCTAAGGGTCTTAGTTTTGAATTCTAATATTACATTGTATGTGATCATCATCAGTTTATTTATTTTGGGGGTAACTATCGTAATATAACTTCCTTATTCCTTAAACTCCAATTTATTATGGATTCCTAAAATAGGAGTCATGATATTTTTGAAACTATATCTTACAAGTCCTGTCAAGGAATACATTTTTATATTTATTCTAAATATCACTATATAATAAGCTTTTCTTATGTAATATATAGGAAAATAGTATTAAGTAGACAAAGATCAGAAAATAATAAGTGATAAGCTGGAAGAGAATCTGCAACTACTTCCAATGTTTTAATGTGCACATGGGACTAAAGGATTCAAGTCCTTGACCTCTCAATTCATGGAGGCAAAAGATGTAGCCAGATGATAGTTGATGGTCAGACCTGACATTTGCATGCATGACTTCCACTCATAGTCCTCCCGACAGAACTCCATGTGATCTCCACCAACCACAAAGAGATCTGCAGCATGCAGCCGTCTTACTCATGTGAGAGTTACTCATTCAGCCACCATTTACCAGATTTCATTGTTTGTATGTACACTTCAAAGAGTATACACAACACATTGAAATTCATGGTTTACTAAGAATCTATTAACTGTACATAGAGGCATGTTTGAATACAGGAAACCATTGAACCCATCCACCTCCTCAGGACTGACCCCTAAATTCCTCTGCCATGGGAGCTCCTTTTCTCCCACTGTTCCATTACCTGAAAACTTCCTCTCTTCTTCTACCTATTTTCCTTTCTCAATGATTATTATTACCTAGGAGGATATTGGTCAGCTCCCACTTATCTACTCAGCTTTAATCACAGGGCTAGTTCAGGTATGGTCAGCCTTTGTAGAACTAGTTAAAATGATTGTGACTGAGAAGAGAAAGATAGAAATAATTAACCAACACTCTGTCCCAGTTTCCCACTGCCACTAATAAGTTCTCCAACTTAATCAGTACCCTAGCCAAGAAACAAGATGAAGAAAGAAGGAAAGAAGTGGCTTTATAACTGTCTCAGCAGGGAAATAGTCTTTCAAATGAGTCCCCTATCCCAAGTGTGGCAAAGAGTTACCAGTACCAGAGGAGTTGTCTTTTGAGGAACAAAGGATGCTATTGCTAGAACAATGACAAAAGACATATCCTGTTGAACTCACAGACACGACTGAGTAACACTAAGATCTTAAACACTAGCTTAAACTGGGGAGAGCTGAAGGGAAATACCTAAAAGATTAAAAGTCACCTGACTTTTGGCGTTAATCCACTGCAACAGCAGAGCTAGCTTTAGACTCAAAATATGAATTATTTCATACAACGTTAACGGTCACAGACTGTGAATGTATCCATTTAGCTGTATGAATAGATTTTTATTGTTCATATGTCTATGAATGTAGCTTAACGTGCTAACAGTGCATACCTATTCAAATTATAGGTAACAAGTTCATTATAAATCTCTTGATAGTTTGACAATTTAGTGACATTAAAATCTGTGAAAATGTGTTGGCTAATTATATGAACTAAAGTTAGATCATAGCTTAAATACTTGATAGTAAATGAAAATGCATCTGCCCATTCTTTTTAGCAAAATTTCAAATAAAAGAATATAACTGTACTCTTTTGAAAGTTTAAATAGTATTTAAATTTTATATGCTCACTTTTTGAGTTCTTTCAACTCATGCTGGTCTCCTTTTATCTTCAATATCATTAATATTTTAATATTTAGCATTTGTAACATTTTAACCACCTGAAATTATTAACTTTATTCTTATAGCATTCTTTTATTTTGATCAACTATAAAACATTCTAACCATGAACAAGTAATATTTCATGATGAATAAATCTTAGTGAACAAACACCACCAAGGCCATTTGGGAAACAGAACTAACATTGAACTGAGAAGGAATCCTTGGCAAATACCTACAGTAATTTTTTAAATGCAAAGACAATGACTTTTTCCTTATCTGTTTGTGAATAAAATGAAGAAAGGGTAAGGGAAATGCAGAGCTGATGGAAGCAGGCTCACGGCATGAGACGTAAGACCTTATACCACTCTGCCATCTTGACACTATGACATAAAACATTGAAAGCCAATAAGAAACATGACCATGCACTTTTTTCTCTTGCTAGTGTTCTTTGACCTTCTCACTAAACGTTGCTTCTAGAATCCATTTTCAGAACAGAAGTACTTTCTTCTTCCACTTAAACTAGGAGGTTTTTCTGCCTGGTGTAAATAATTTTATCGCAACATACTTAGTACAGCAAGTAAGAGCATGACTCTTCACTAATACTGAGTGACATAGCTGTATCACCACAAGATGAGAACATCTTGCAATCTGAACTGTGTCCACCCAAGCAGCCACTGTCTGAGCACATGCTATGCAAATGACACTTCTCTGTTAACTGCTGTGATTTTGGCATCCTTACCTTAGCTGCCAAATTTTGACACTGAAACAAAAGTTTTCCAATGAAATGTGTGTAATTAAACCACAAATAAGGTGAGATCATCTGCCTAATCCGTTAGAATGTAGATTATTTCTAATTCTAAGGCTAATATAATCTAAGAGAAAACATGTTTTCATATTACAAAAGAATTATGTAATGAATAAGTAAGTAACTCCAATTATTGTTGAGTAGGTGCAGCTGTTGAGTTTGGAGCCACATAGACCTATCACTTCCTGGTTCTAATATGCTTGGTGACCCAGGACACCCTTTAGACTCCCTAGGCTTTAATCTTCCATATGTAAAATGAAGAAGTAAAGTAAGAGACATTCACATTTTACTGGATTTTTCCTTAAGGAGGCTCCCCAATTTGTGCTGTACATGGGTAGAAAGACTCAAACAGAAAGTGGCAGTTTTATTCAGCTGAGGAATCATGACTCAGAGAACAGAGTTGGTTAATTGCATAGAAATGAGAAAAAGAAATCCTAGTTCGGAGTGGGCTCAGGAGTCAGCCCTAACTCTGCATACAAACACCCAGTAAGTATTTGATTCAGCTCTAGTTTGGGAATCAGGTAGAGATTTTTTAAAAATCTGGCAGAGATTTTGGTTGCCTAATTCTGGAAAGATAGAGCTTAAAAGAGGTTCAAATTGAGACAAGTTCAAAAGGATTTTCTTTCCATCAAAACTCTTGCAAGATTTTTCAGCCTACAAATAAGGACAGTATCCCTAGATAAAGGACTATACCCTTGGATTAAAGGTAAAATGGGAACAAACCTCCTTATCAAGGCCTGAATAAAACCTCCACAGGGCCGGATGGTTTGTCAGTGAGTTAACTGACTGTTAAAACAAAACCCAACATTTCTACAGAGCAAAAGAACAAAATCAATTGTCCACGACATATCATCAAGAATGTTTACTATTTGACATTCAAAGAAACAGGTGAAATTGACTCTTAGGTAAAACTAAGAATCAATAATAAGTAGAGCTATGAACAGCCCACATCTTAATAACATACAAGAAAACTACAATATGTGAAAGAAATTGCAGAAGACAGGTGTAACTAAGGCAGTGAAGAATTTCAAGAGAACTTTTCGTTCTAACTGAAATGATTGAAATCCTAGATCTGATTATATACTATCTAAATTTTTAAATGTAATTGATTAATTAATAAATAATAAAATTTTACAGGAGAGCTACACCAAAAGACATACTTTGAGAAGAAATTTCTTCACAGATGAATAAGACTATCAGATAAAATTTTAATCAAAAAGGAATAAGTACTAGAAATGGTAAATATGTGGAGAAATATAAAAGTCAATTCTTTCCTTTAATCTCTGTAAAGACAGTAAATGCTTTAAACAAAGTTATAGCCACGGATTTTGTTTTGGCTTAAAATGTAGATAACTATACATCATTCCTGACCTAACAAGAAAAGGTTAGGAAATCCTTTAAAAAAAGTTCCAGAGGATGTAAGTTTGATTCTCAACACATATGTCTGTAACTCCAGTTCTCCAGATATCAAATACCTCTCACTCTGAGGACTCATGGCAGTCACACACACAGACACATATGCATGCACATAATTAAAAATGTTAAATTTAAAACATACAATAAAGTACAAGTACAGTACATTGCACATAGTAGTGATTTTACTGCACCTGATTTAAGTCATGGCAAATGAGCTTTAAAATGGTATACTACCCTACCCAATTTGTGAAAATAAAGTCTTCTCTTCAGTATACATGTCAATTCATTATATTCTGCAAACTATACTAAAATAATTCATGTGTAACGTTTCCTAACAAACTGTAAGTCCATCTATTCTAGGCAATTTGTCTTCTCCTTGGTTATATCTTTAATGTGCAGTAGAAACTGAATAAATGAATTTTGAAGTAAAATAAAATTGATGCTGTTTATACTAACTTGAATAATAAATGGAAGACTGTGACAGGGAGAATGAAGAGCAGAATGAAAGGGCGTCAGAAGCTGATGTATTCTTTTCTTGCCCAGCATGGCTGGAATATACTTAGTGTGTTCCAGGAACTGCCTATCATTTAAGTCCTGCCTTGAAAAGGTAGAAAATAGCCCAGCATTTAAGACCAACCCTGAAACTCAGCTACACATTCCAGTTGGAACTTTTACTGAGCAATATAAAAAAATTCGTTTTCCACCAAAGGTGGAGGTAGAAGAATGTCCAGCATTCAGCCAGGAAGTGGCTGCAGTCCTGGATTCCTGGTGAAACGTGGCAACCAGGAAAATGCTGACATCCAGCAGCAGCAGCGGATTCCCTTCGGACAAATTTGATGATGTGGTTTGGGCATGGTTCCTAGACTTTAGCCTTGAGTCTGATTCTTTGTAATGATACGTTTAGGCTTGCCTCCCACCTCCCAACCCTGCCACCCTTTAAATAAACTACTTATGTTTAATTCAGGCAGACATTTTCAGTATATATATATATATATATATATATATATATATATATACATATATATATGCCAATACAGTTTGAGTAAAGAAAAGTTATTCTGAGTTACTGATACCTTAAAATTAAATTTTTACTTTTCTGTACATATAAGAAATCAGGGTAACCTTACTTATCCAAAGAATTATGCGATGGAGAAACTGACTTTGTAAAGAATGGACCAGAGTGGGCTGGAATGAGCATCCAAGCTCTGTTCCCTGAAATCCCACCATCCTGAGATGCTCAGGCAAGCCACTGTGACGATGATGTCAGCCTTCCCATCACTCTAAGCTCAGGCAGGGAGAATCTTAAGGGCTTATTTTTCTTACTTCAACCACTATTCCCAAGATGTACTTCTCCGGGAACTTAATAGCAAAATTATGCAAGGATAGAAACAGCAACATTTCTGAGGATTTATGAGGCCAACAGATCTTATGTGTGCTTTCTTTTAATAATGTGGTACACATCTTGTTTTCTCAGCTGCTCTCCACTGTAATGCAGTAATTTGACTTTTAGTTTCTGAGTGATTCTAAAGTACCATTGGAGGGAATCCACCATCTCCTACCAATGGTGAGGGACTATAATCTTATGGCCTGTGGTTTCCCAAGTCCAGCTGCATACCATATTCACATACCATAGGGGTGGAGGAGTTTAAAAAACAAGCACACCCGGGTCTCAACACCAAAAAGCCTATCTTAATTGTTCAATATCAATACAATGCACAGCTCTCACTTGATAGGGAATATGGCATAGCTCTAAACTGAATACTGCTGATCATGGCCCCAAAATATGGATTCAGATTGCCTTCAGATTGTATGCTTCACTGTGTGAGTGGGTGCATGTGTCACAGAACAAAAGAAAGTTGTAAACAATGAATTTACTGAATATATTGGTGGTCATATCGGGTAGACAGTTTATTGCAAACTGGGAAAATTGCCACTGGGCAAGTTTCAAATACTGTCTGATGACAGTCTTACTTTTGTACTGTTAGAGTTTAATTGTCTGCTAAGCACACATTACAACGGTTTTGCCTGATGGACAAGAGAATGTTAGATTAGATACAAAAGTGACTATTAAGGGAACTAAAGAAAATCCAAGACAGTTTGGCTCTGAATATGCAACATTCCAATGCTCCACAATTATGGAAGTTCTAATCAGTCAATCAGTCTGCAGAAGCTTCATCATAGACGGGACTTTTTCAGGGAACTTCACTTCACAAGAAGTGTAGCCTCAGTAGGGCTTTTCCAAGTTCCCCAGGTGTTTCTATTGTGAATCAGTGTTCAGAACCAAATCTAACCCTACCTCTCTCTAACAGCAGGTTGGGGACATTTGTTTCTGTCCTGGTTAAGCTTCAATTGCCAACTTGACATAGCGGGGGAGCGTGAACCCCAGTTGAGGCATTTCCTCCATCAGACTGGCCTACATCCATGTCTGAGGGGAATTCTCTTGATTGTTGAGTGACGTGGCAGGACTCAGCCACTGTGGGTGGTGACAGCCCTAGGCAGGTATGAAAAAGCAGACTGAGCATGGGCAGGAGTAGTAAGCTGACAAGAAGCATTCCTCCACAGCCTGCAGTTGTGGAAGCCTTTGGAATTTGGAGCTGGAAAGGCCATTCAGTGCTTGGAACTTGGGAGATTCTTCTGTGGGATCTTGGAGAAATATAGATGATCGAAGCTTGGCTTGTGAAATTTCAGAGGAAAGTTTAAGGGTCCATCAAAGTCTCTAATAGGGCCATATGTGTGGTATTTTGAATTGAGAATCTGTGTTTTCTAGTTGGCCAAGGCTGAAGAATCAGCTGTGATTAAGAGACCGGTACCACTGAAGTGAAACCTTTGACTTTTCTGGGACAATTGATCCTGGTTACCTGGGGCTGAAAGATCAGCTACCATTAATAAAAGACCAGTATCACCGAGGTAAGATGTTCTGGGAAGTATTTCCTCAGGTTCAGCACACAGAAGCCAAAATCTCAAGCTGGTAGCCAAATTTGGTAATGTGTAAGAATATCTCACATAGTACTGGTTTTGAAGGTTTGGAGGAGTCATTCAGAGACTTTGAGGCTTGGTACCGTGTGGCACCAGGCGAAGCCATGGTGAAGGTACAGCCTCAGTTGCAGTGAAGACTCCAGGATGTAGAAGAGATGTCAGGACTGTAAGATGACCACCAAGGGTAGAATCGGGTATAGATTGGAGCCAGCCTGAGCCTAGAAGACAAGTTGTGTGGACTGTGGATGCCAGAGCCCAAAAAGTAGAGCTGCCAAGCCCTTTGGAGCGCAGAAGATCATGAGTGCATCCCAGATGTCTGGCACTGAGCTACATTGCTGCACTTTGGTTTTACTTAAGTGTGCCTAGTTTTTGTCTTTTGAAATAAGAAAGTATGTAACTTGTATTACAAGAGCCCACAGTTGAAAGACTTTGGATTATTTTAAAGAGACATTGAGATTTTAAAGTATTAGAATTTTACTGTGGGACTTTTGAAGTTTTATAGGCATTTTTTGACTGTTAAGGTGATCCTTGTTTGAACAGGAATGTAGGCTGAGCACAGGCCAGGGGAGCAAGCCAGTAAATAGTAACTCTGTATGGTCTGTACTTCAGTTGCTTCCTCCAGGTTCCTGCCCTGAGTTCTTTTCTTGCCTCAGTTTCCCTTGATAATAGAGTGTTAGGTGTAAGCCCAATAAACCTTTAATTCCCCCCAAGTTACTCTTTGTCAGTGTTTTGATCACAGCAATAGTAACTAGGACAGTTACTGATATCCCATTGCAAGTTGCACCTCTGTGCTACTGAACCAGAATTTACATCATTAGAAGGCCTCAGAGAATTAATACAAGCATTATATCTTCATGAACACTGTTCTAGACCACTTATGCTGTGTTCTTCCACTTCATAAAACTCTGACAAATGAACACTGTTCTTTCACGTCCCATCTTTTCTTGCTCCTTCCTCCCCCATCTTATCCCGCGCATTCCAGGGGGATTTGAAGCATCCAGAACAAATGTTTTTCCTCACATCTTCAGGTTAGCAATTTATCCTTGAGATTATGTATCCATAAAGCCCCATCTTCTGCTACAAATGAAATCTTTCACAATTAACAGCCGTCGTGCACTATGTGTATATGTTCTTCAACTGTGGACAAAGACATGAAAGGTTCAAAAAGAAATCCTTTTCTGCAACCCACAGCACATTGTTCAGTGTGAGTTTTGATACATACAAGAAGGAATATGACAAGACAGCTCAAACTGATGGTTTTGACAGAAAAGATGGTACAGGAATGAGGTGTGACCTAACCAGCCAGCCTAGGGCAGGACATGCAGACCCCCAAGAGACTGAATGTATGTAATGGACTATGAGGACTCATCACACAAGATGAATATTTACCTGACCATGCATGCTTCTATATTGTCCTCAGAACTCTAAACTCAGGACTTGGCAAGTAAGAAAGAAAACTGTGAAGTCAAGATTGCAACATAGTCAGAGCAATTGAGGCAAAATGACTCTGGGCATAAGGATTTAAAACATGACTGCAAGCTTCTTAATTTTGTTAAGAATATTGATGCTTCTACATGGATCTCAGAATTCTGAACTTTGGACATGGCAAATAAAGGGGAACATAACTGAGAAGCCAAGATGTCCGTGGAGCCACACACCTGGCCTGGTTGCCTGTGCACACTACATTGGCAGGGTGGAGCTGTGCTGACCCGGCTGCCCATGTGTATCACTGGCAGAGTGGAGATGAGAGGCCTGTCTGCCCACACACCCAGGATCACCTGTGGCTGGCTGACCATCGTCATAACTAGTGGTTGCCAAGGCCTGACTGTAGTCTTCAACATTAAGAATACGGGAAGTCTACAGATTTCAGAAAATAAACTAGAGGCCACTGGATTAAGGCTGTCATGTGAAGCTGTAAAATGTTCCCAGTGACACTCAGAGAATCTTGGATTGAAGGCTTGTGAGTTAATTGCTGCCTGCTGTGAGGACCTAGCTTCTTCTTTTAAACAAAGTAAAATCCTGCGGGGAATCAACCTGTTGGAGAACACCTTGGTCCACAATGGAGTCATTGTACTGAATGAGACCTGGAAACAGCCAAAGTGTAATCTGCCTACAAGGGCTGCATACAGCTAACTTTGATGTGGAAAACTAAGTGTTTCTGACAGCTGAGAAAAGAGAAACCCCTACCTGACATTCTAAGCAGTGTGTGAGAGAAACAGAACTTAAGACTGAAAATTGCCAAGAAACCTAGGTGTATTCTGACCCGAAGGAAAGGGAGTGGGCCTTATTTTGGCCCACCTGAGTGTAAAGATTATAGATCACTGACATTCTAGGGAGATATGATTTCTCACCCAGCTCAGAGGTGTTATGTTAGATGGGTGGAGCTTCCCATTTGCTAGTAGGAGGCATGGAGTAGGGGTGGGGCTGGGAAGGAGGTGTGAATATAATCCAAATCCACTGTATGAAATTCTTGAACCAATAAATTTTCTCTTAACCATAAAAAAATAACAACCATGACTTAAGATACTGAATGCTTCATGAAGCATAAGCAGAACTAATCATCATAAGAGGAAGCATCTTTGATAAAGAACATCTTGGATAAAAAGGACAGTTTTACCTTGTAATAGAAAAGAACTGTGTTAAACTCTCTATTAATTTCATGCCAGTCTTACATATGTTCCTGGACTACATCTCTTCCTGTGTGAATAAATCTTTGGGATATTGATAAGGATATGGAGCTTAATTTCCTATAGTGCTAACTGCAAAGTATTATTCATGTTTAGTAGGAACTTTTGCCTTTTCTCCCTCATCCATGAGGCCTTTCTGTGCTCTATACATCTTTCATGTAGTATGTAAGGCACCACCATGTAACCTGGAGGTGTCTTTGTCATAATTTTTAAAGGTGGGTCCTCATCACATACAGCTTAGGTAGGTTCATCTGAAGTTACATGTGTAAAGACAAAGACCGCTGAGGAGCTTTAGACCAATAGAGCGTTTCTTACATGCACAAGTGCTAACCACACACATATAGGGTATATATTAAATACTTTGAAATGTCAAAGAATTGTCTTTCCTTCTATTCTACTGCTAACACCCGCTCCTGTAGGCATTACTCTGAACTACCATGTCAGTGAAGAACTGCCTCTAAGTAACACAAGTCCAGAATCAGTAACCTGAAAAACATGTAAGTTCTGTTTCTCTCGTGTTACGAGATATCCAGAGACAAGTACTTATTGGTATTGGTTCAGCAGCTCATGGATGTCAGGAAAGAAGTTTGTATTCCTTTTGACTCTTCCATCAAGGTGGATTTGTAGTTGAAGGGTAATGTTCTACATCTGTTACTAATCCATATTTTAGTTCAGAAAAGAAAAGAGAAAAGACAAACCCAGTCACAAGGGCTACGATCAAGAAAACAACTGACAACAAATGCTGGCAAGGATGTGGAGAGAGGGAAATCTATTTCTGGTGGTATTGGAAAGTGCTGCAACCACTATGGAGACTTCTCAGAGAGCGGAAAATAGATCTACCACATGACCCATTTCATATACCCAAATAACTCAGCATCCTACTACAAAGATACTCACTCATCCATGTGTATTACTGTTCTTTTCACAATAGTGAGGAAATGGAAACAACCTAAATGTCTCTCAGCTGATGAATGGATAATTAAAACGTGGTAAATATACACAATGGAGTTCTATTCCATTGTAAAGAAAAATGGAAGTTGCAGATAAAAGGATGGAATTGGAAACTGTTATACTGCGTAAGGCAGCCTAGTAGCAGACAAACAAGCACCACCTGTCCTCTCTCATTTGTGGATCCTAGCTCTGAATCTTTAGATGTGAGTATATAACTTGAAGTAACTTCAGAGGCCAAGAAATAGAAAGAGACCATGGATGGAGTTGGGGAGTCGGGGGAAGCAGGAGAGATGGGATAGGCACAAGTGCTATCAAGGGGAAAATAAGGAAGATAAGAATGTTTGGAAAACCATAAGGAAATATATTATTTCATATGCTTATTTTAAAATACACACATATATGTGTGTAGCTGAATGCCAGCTAACAAAAACCCCACTGCCAGGCAAGGGAAATCTCCTTAATAGTTATTTGTCAAGGAAGTCCAAGAGACTCCCAAAATAATACAGCCTGTTACCAAAGACCTTGGTTGCCTACCAGAACGTGAAGATCCTATTGCTGGAGATATCACACATTTCAGACATAAGACTTGGCAAAATTGAGCTGGAACTGACCTGGAAGTCTCCTCCTGAGGACTAGCTCTCATAGTATTTAAAGGTTCTATGCAAGCTGCCAAGGTAGAAAAGCAATCAATAGTCCTTCCCTGCTGTGAAGCCTGTCTACCCAACAATGACCAGCCCAGCAAAATATCTCTATTGATGCAATAGTGGCACTTTTATCTTGAGGGTGATCAGTAGCTTTCTAAATGGACTTAAGACTCACTTAGTAGGAGAAAATCCATGCCTGGTATTGTAAACACAGTCTAGCACACATGGTTGGAGAGGAGAACCTACTATCTCTACTTTCCAAAACCATTGTAACTCTGTCCTTTATTCTAAATACTTATTCTTATATTCATAGATAAGTGTAGCTCTTACCACCTATCAAAAACAATTCTTTTTGCAGCATAAAGAGACTGTTACCAAGTTCCACAACTGATCAAAATGCAGAGAATATGCAACCATGTGGTGTCCAGGCCCAACTGATATATCTACAATGTAACACCTGCTCCTAAGACTCAGGGAGCGTCTTGGAAGATGGGTAGAAAGATTGTATGAGTCAGAGGACCAGGAAGCCTGCTGCTAGGCTAGGTACTGTATCCTATGACATGACAGGGAAGCTGCACCCATAAAATCTCCACAATATGGCTGCCTAAACAAGACCTGCATAATGACAATGCCAGTCAACATGCTAATGTCACGGGATCCTAGGTCTAGATGAAGAGCTACAGGCAACTAATGGATGCTCAGGAACGGAGAATCGATTTTCTTCAGGAATAAGTTCCTTGATAGTTTTTCTAATCCCAAATGGTCAGCCCTAATCACATGTACACACAAGTACCACTAAATGGATTCAGTATATTATATATGTCTGCATAAATGTATGTATATATGTATATGCAACAAAATTATAAAGAAGAGGACAAGATATTGAAAGGGAGTAGGGGAATATGGAAGGAGTTAGAAGAGTGAAAGAGGTGGAAATTATGTAAATACAGTAATAACAGGAAATACTAATACTAACAACATATGACAAATACTAGCTGAGTTGTTCCCTCTTCTAGGGAGCTTCCCAGAAGCCTTACTTGTCCTTGAAAATCAGGTTATATAACCACTATAATCTGTAAAAGAGCTCGGATTTATCTTGAGTTAAACATATTGCCCATCTCTAGTGTCCCAGTATCTGAATTCTATTAAAAGAGGAAAAATAATATTATATTAACTACATCATCCTTTTTTCATTATCTTTCCCAAATATCACATTGCTGAAACCTCTTGTTGGCGCATTATTCTCCCTCTGGAGTATCACTATACTTGAAGTAAGAGTGCGTGTGTATGAGTTTGTGTGTGTGTGTGTGTGTGTGTGTGTGTGTGTGTATCTAACTGTGTATGCACTGTATTGGTGTATGAGTTAACATCTCACAGCACAAAGTTTAAAATAAAATGAAAAATAAGTTCATTTGAGAAGAAGCCTGTTCTTTTACGGCAAAGTACATGAATATTTCATTCCTTAATATTTGTGATTTGTACAAAATAATGTTCTGCAATCCATTTTCTCTCTTTATCTGCAATAGAAAAAAAGATGATTCAGACTAATCTTGTTAAATTCAAATAATATACCTCTGAAACACCAATAAATATGATTTGAAATCAGAAAAACTTGATACCAGGTAATATTTTTAAATTTGTGCTGATTTAATAACCTGATACTTCGTGATACAGAGATACAAATACATTATATAGATTTTAATCATCTATAGCTAGACAAAAGATTTAAAACCGTTAAAGACAAGTGACAAATTCAACAAAACATGTCCAATGAGGTACTATTTGTTCTTTAAATTAACTGAGGATATTAATTACCTGTCCAGAGAGACATGTGGAAATACCATTAATAAAATCACTATAGAAGTATATAAATTAGTGATCTTCACGATGAATATAACTAACAGATTGAAAACATGTATTGTATGTTTACGTATTGATTTTAAACTCTCTTACTTAAATAAATTCAGTAGTGACTGTGGAAGAAAATGAAAATCCACCCTCCCCAAATTCCCAGTCTTTGCTTATATAATCAAACACTAAAGTAAGTACTATTTTAGAAGTGTTTTGCAGGTTAATTAAAATTCTTAGTTGACCTAAGATACAAAGATTATTTGGGAAAAGAGGCGACCTAATCATGTAAGCCCTTTAGATGAGAAATGTTGAGAACAGAGTAAAACTGATCCAAAGCCCCAAGAATGATTCTTCACATCATTTCTAGCTTAAAGGTAGAGTGCACGAATGAGGACTATGAGCAAACTTCAGGATTAAGAAACAACCTTTGCCTGAAAAGGTACAAGGAAACTGCAGCCTAGTTCTAGCAACAACCTGAATGAGTTTGGAAGCAGTTTCTTCTGATCCTCCAAATTGAGCCCATTCAGCCAACCTCCTCATTTCTGCCTCAAGGATACTCTAGCTATATAGCTTACTTTCCTGATCTTCTAGGCTTCAAAATAAAGTGTGTATTGCTTACAAATACTTTGTGATAGTAATTTGCTATGAGGCAATATAAAACCAGGACAGATGTTGGTACTAGAAGTGAGTTGTTACTACAACAAACACACAAATTGTGGCATGTGTCCAGTAGACAACAAGAGGATGAAGGAAATCTAGATTGCCTGAAAATACCGATGGTTGAACTACAGATGTTGAATTCAACATTCTGGAAACTCAGACTAAAGCCAGGAACACACTACTGAAAACTGAAGAAAAGGGATTATTATATCTTAGTGGAAGAAAGATTAGCAGAATTTTGTGCTGAATTTATGTAGCAAGCATAACTTGTAAATAAGAAACAACTCAGCTGATCTTCCCAAACAAACACCTGAAAATGCTGTCTGATACAAACCTGCCATTTAGATAAAATGTGAAAAGACAGGTCAGTTCAGGTCATTTGTTACTGGCTGGCAGATAGCAATACTAGTGATTTTTATATATCGACTTTGTATCCAGCTTTGCTTAATTCATTTATCAGTGCTAAGAATTTTTTGTGAGTCTTTTGGGATTTTAATATATAAGATCATGCTATCTGTAGTGACAATTTCACTTCTTTGTTCTAATTTGAATGTCTCTTGTTTCTTTCTTTCCTGTATTTCAGCCTAAGAGCACTGTTTAGGTAAACTGGTGAAAGTACACATTCTTGTCTTATTCCATTTCTTAAAGAGAAAGCTTTACTCACCCCCGCCACCCCCACACACACACTTAGTATACACTCCGCTTTTGGATTATTATAAATGTTCTCTGTTATGTTGAGGTGCATTCCTTCTAGCCCCAAATTGCTCAGAGAAATCATGAAGGGATGTGAGTTTCATCAAATACCCTTTCTGCATCTAGAGATGACCATGCGGTTTTGTCCTTCCATCCAATGATGTGGCTCATCACACTTACTGGGTAGTATCTGCTAAACTATCCTTGTTAACATGCATTCTTAGTGAATAAGATTTCCAGAATGCTGTTTGATTTTATTTATATTTTGTAGAAGTTTTTTTATATCTACATTCACCAAAATTACCAACCTATAATCTTCTTTTGTTGTATGTTCATCTCTGGCTTGATATTAGGATAATACTAGCCTCATCAAGTATATTAGGAAGATTTTTTTCTTTATATTTTTTAAAGTAACTTGAAGAAAATAAATTTTAAATCTTCTTTAGATGTTTTTAAGATAAAACATGAAATCTGACTATGGGCTTTTCTTTGACAGGATACTTTTTTGCTAATTAAATATTGCTACTTTTTAAAGTTTTTCATATTTTGTATTCATGATTTAGATTTTTTAGAGTGTATGGGTCTTACAATGTATTCACTTCATCCATGTTATCAAATTTTTGTAATCTAAATATTCATTTTCTTTTTTTATTCTGAATTGGGGATTAAACCCAGAGTCATGTACATACTGGGTGAGCACTCAACCACTGAACTATATCCGTAGTCCTATATAAATATTTATAACATCTAATGATCCTTTGTATTTCTGTTCTAATCTATTTTTTCATGTCTTGTTTTTGCAGTTTGAGTCTTATCTCTTTCATAGGCTAGCTAAGGGTTTGTCTATTTTATTTATCTTTTCAAGAAAACAAATCCTTATTCTGTTGGTTTTTTGCATGGTTTTTTAGTCTCCATTTCATTTATTTATCCCCTTCTCTTCACTATTTGTTTCCTTCTATTAATCTGTGTTTTGGTGTGTTTTTGTTTTCCTGAGATGCTGTGTTAGATGATTTATTTGAACTTTCTGAATTTTTATGTAACCACCAATTAGCTATAAACTTGCTCGGTACTACGTTTGCTCTCTCCTATAAATTTAGTCTCCACTTTCATTTATTCAAAAATTTCATTATATTCTTTATTTTTTCCTTCATCCCTTCATTTTTTAAAATGAAATTTTGGGATTTTCATATAATTTGATGATATGTAGACCCCTTCCTCTATCCGTACATCTTCTTATTGTCCCCACCCAATTTAATATACTCTATTATATATATGGCCTACAGAGTCTAATTTGTGTCTCCAAATGTCTTTAGTGTGGGTCCATCTGTGGGGAACTGGCTAGAATGGCTCTGTTTTAAGTTGAACTCCATCTTAAGGCTAGAGGCTAACTTCTCCATTTTGCCTACTTCAAGCTGTTGCAAGCCTCTGGCTACAAGTGCTGAGAGAAAGAGGAACAAGGTCAGTCATGTTAGGAAAAGCAGGACCCAGCAGTGAGCTTGACTGACAGCACCCATCAAGGAGAAACCCCGGCCTTGGCCTTTGTAACCAATCAGTTCTGAATGTGCTTGGTGCACACGGTTTCCCTGGCACCACAATTCCCCTCCTCCCTTTGTCTAAAACCCATAAGAAGTCCCTTCTACCTCTCCTCGTGGCCACTCTCCCTCCACGCTTTGTGTTGGCATGTTGGGTTGTGGACGGAGCTTGAGCTTGCAAATAAAGATCCCTGTGCAGTTGCATCAGATTTGGCCTCCCTGGTGGTCTTTTGAGAGGACTCTGTGACTTGGGCATTACACATCCATGAGAGCCTGGTTAACCTACCAAGAGTCCCATATTTGAAATCAGCTGTCATTCCCCATCCCAGCAGCCATCATTTATTTAGATTGAGTTGGGATTTCTTACCAAATTCCTCGTGTCTATGCTGGGGTTTTGTCTGGTTTCAGTTTCTATGAAACTTGTGCGTGCTGTCATCATTTCTGTGCGTTTATATGAGTAACTGACCAGCTGTTTGGAAAACTCTGCTTCCTTGTGATCATCCACCACCTCTGGATCTTACAATCTTTCCATTCCCCTCTTCTGCAATGATCCCTGAGTCTTGAGAAGCAGAAGTTTGATGTTTATTCTGAGACAGGCTTTTGTCTTGTTCAGGGTAGTTGTAATGTTGGGGTAATTAATAATTTCCACAGGTTACCTCACTCAGGATGGTTATTTTCATTTCCATCATTTACCTGAAATTTTCATAATTTCTGTTTCTTTAAGAGTTCTATAATATTCCATTTTGTAAATGTAGCACACCATCATTATCCATTCATCAGTTGATGGACATGTAGGCTGTTTCTGATTTCTGGCTATTATGAAAAATTTCCCTTCATTTATTTTTTAAGAGTAAATTGTTTGTTCCATATATTTGCGTAATCGCCAATGTTTTCCTTATTTGCTTCTAATTTTGTTGTATTGTGGTCAGAAAAGACACTCTACATCTATTCAGTTTTCTGGAATTTGTTGAATCTTGTTTTGTGGTCTAACATCTGATTATTCCTGTAGAATGTTCCAAGTGCTGATGAGAAGAACATGTATTCTACAGCCACTGGATGGAATGTTCTGCAGATCTCTAGGTCTATTTAGTCTAGAGCATAATTTAACTCTACTGTCTCTTTGTTGGGGTGGAGTTGGAAGATGTGTCCATTGCTATACGTTTTCGGAGGGGATGAGATAGGGAGGTTTACTTTAGAAACTTGTTAGTCTACTAGTTCAGCATGGGAAGTGGAAGGCGGCATTGGGAAGGTAGGCAAAAATCAGTAAGAGGAAGAACTCAGATGCTTTGATAAAACACAAATTTTTACTAACAGCTCCAAAAATATTTTAACTTTAAGAATATATCTCTCTTTTCCATGTATTTCAATTCTATTACTCATAAAAAATGGACCTACCTTGACTATAAATGATACAGTAAGAAGATATATTATGTTAGAACCCCAAGTGAAAACTGTTCTGTGAATTTCACTGATCACTACCCAGTTATTTCAAACCAAGAGCAGAGTGAGAGCAGGTCACAGGTCTTAGAGCAAGACGGAGAGTCAGCGTCCAATCCAAGGGTGTCCCCCAAATACTTCAATTTATTTCTGGAGTTTTTAATATAATGATGCTTGAAAACTATGAAAAGGTTTTTCTTTAAAAGGTTTGAATCATTATTCTTAAAATTAAGGTAATTCCTTTAGAGAAAGTCTTTAAAATGATTTGCACAGCTTTAGAAATCTGATATATTATACACAACTAAGTGAGTTCAACCTCAGTTTTCTCCTCAAAAGAAGGAAGAAGCAAAACATGAGGAAGAAGAATATGAAAACACAGACTACAGTCTTTCACATGAACGTACGTGACTTGGACATGCTACTAGTCATAACAGAATCCTCCGCTCATCCTGAGGACTTTACACTTCTGCGTCATTCAAAGAAAACGGATGTTAATCTTCTCACCAAGTCTTAAGGAATTTCTTCACCTTTGTAACAAAAATGTAATATGTATTTTATTTATTTATTTTTATTTTATATTTACATGTATTTTGCCTAATATATGTAAGTGCACCCAGGTCACACAATGCCTACAGAGGCCAGAAGAGGGTGTCAGATCCTCTGGACCTGGAGCTATAGATGTGGCTGGAACCAGGTGGGTGCCAAGATCTGAACCCAGGACCACTGCAAGAACAGTCAGTGCCCTTGACCACTGAGCCATCTCTCCAGCCTTAAATATTTAAATACATCATTTTCTAAGCACTAACAATCCATTTTAACCTAATATCACCCCCATAATAGGTCAGTCTTGGAAGATAATATTCCAATGCCCACATGTTTAAAATATCAAGATCTTGGCATTAATGTATGCTAACCTAACACAATGAATGCCAACAAGTTGTCTTCATTAGATAACAATTCTCAACCATAAAATCTTCTTAACTAAATCAACTGATATTAATTATTCTAATAAAACTTTTTAGACTTGAAAGTTTATCTCTTTAAGTCAAATAATTCCTCCTCAGATTTAGAAAAAAAGAGTAACCGCATGCCAAAAAGTTTGAAATTGTGGCCAATGCTTCATAGTGCCTTAGTAGACATAGCTATTATAGAAATTGAATCTACCCATTGTGGTCAATTACATTTTGTGCTCAAATATTTTTAAATATTCTCCATGATACCTCATCCCTAGGGGAGGATTGTGTGTTCCCAGCTGAATCAATCAGGCATGACCAGTGAACTGAATGAAATGTAAACAGAGCTATGTCTTCCCCTCTGGCAAAAACTTCCAAAGTCATCACACTGTTCACCATGAAATGTTTCCATGTAATTGACAGAGATAGTTTTAGTGTCCTTGTTTCCTGATGGACAGTAATGTGGGCAGAGTCATGAGTGTTCCCCTAAGGGAGAAATAGTGTAAGATTATATGCCTTTCTTCAAAGTCCACTCAGATATTAAGGTCATTTGTTATTGCAGTCTAATGTGAACTACCAAAAACAAACGGTTTCCTATTCAACTGTAGAAAAGATGACACTAAATAGCAAAATTTTGTTCTTAGGACTAAAAGTAAATATACTCTCTATCAACAATACAGAAATAACATTGTGTATGTAATACTGTATTTAATATCCTAGTTGACTCTATAAGGCAAGAATAAGAAAATATATGATAGGTAAATGACAGTTAACAGGAGATTCTTCATATGTATAGTATCTACACATGTAAGGAATACATATTTAAAACAATAAAACAAAATTGCTGGGTGTGATGGTGCATGTCTTTAATCCCAGCAATTGGGAGGCAGAGACAGGGAGATCTCTGAACTCAAGGTCATCCTGTTCTACGTAGCAAGTTGCAGGTCAGCTGGGTCTGCCAGGAGGCACTGTCTCAAAAAGACAAGGGAAAAAAAAAAAAGAATAAAACAAAATTTCCCAAGATAATTTTATCCAAATACACAATTAACAAAAGATTTCAGCAATATTGCTGAATAGGTAACATAAAAATCAATGTAAAACACCAATTATATACTCAATAAGAAACATCTAGAAAAGGATATTTATTAAAGCTTCTATTCATGATAGTAATAAAAATCAGAGAAAAATCTAATAGAAGGTGCCAAGAAGAAATGCTAAAATATTATTGGAAAACACAGCAGAAGACAACTAGAAATCTAAACCTCAGAATTAATTTATTAAATTATTCAGTTACTCTCTGACTCACAGACGGTTATTTTACTGAGGGTAACAAATCCAATTTTCTAATATATAAGACTGAGAAAGGACTCAACAATAATAAATGTAAGATCAAAGAAAAATAAGATTGAAGATGAATAAATATAATACTGAAGATAAGTAAGAAGATATGCTGAGTTACCCTGATCATAACTTGGCTAGCTATAAAGTAAAAGCAGTGGAAACAATGTGATATTGGCATAAGGATGGAGCAGGATGGGCAAAGAAAGGCCAGAAGTAAAATTATACACGTATGAGGACTTGGTGCATTCTGAAGTCAAGATTGCCTTTTTTGGAAAAATGCTTCTATATCTTCAGAAGCATAAAGTATTATAAATTGATAATAATATTAAAGTCATTTGCTATTGCAGTCTAACTTGGACTATTCCAAAACAGAAGGAATTTTCCTGTTCAACTGTAAAAAAGAAGACACTAACTAGCAGAACTTTAGTTTTGGAATCAACCAAAGGTAAATATATTCTATCAATATATTAATAACATTCTATATGTAACACTGGTGTAATGTATCACAAACATGCAATACCTATTGAAGCAAGAAAGGGGCATTGTATCTCCTGGATCTATAACTATAGACAGCTGTTAGTTGTCATGTGGGTGCTGGGAACTGAACCTGGGTCCTCTGCAAGAGCAGTCAGTGTAGAGCCATCTCTTCAGCCCCTCTTTTTGAGAATATATATAGGAAAACACATCCTCTTGGGGTCTGCTTGCATATCCTGTGGAATCATGTTTATATTAAACCTTTTGTTCAAGAGCGAGCTGGGCAAATATCACAGCCTACCTTGTCTCACTGTGGTCTGCCAAAAGTCTTTACATTTTTAGATTTGTCAGATAGATAGACGCTATATCAGACCAGTTAGAACTGTAGTTGTACTCTTTAACAGGATTTTTAATTGTGAAGTTCTACTGTAAATAAATATAAAAGAATCATAAACTGACCGTGTTAAAATCTAAAATTAATATATACCAAAAGGCACCATTAAAGAAGAAATATAGAAAGGGATAAGAGGAAGAAAGAAGAGAAAAAAAAGTGGGAAATGATATTTAACTTGTGTATACTCAGGAGAAAATTAGCAGCCAAAGCATGCAAGAATACACAGTCAATGAAAAGAATATGAAGTAAAAGAAAAGACAAAGAAGAAAATAAGCCCTAACATGGAAAAACAAAATGGCAAATAAGCATAGAAGTATGTTAACACATTAGTAACGAGTGACCTTCAAAGGTAATTAAGGTACCCGTCATAACCCTCAGACTGGCAAAGTTTACAGATCTGACAATTTGGAGCAATGGGAGATTGCACATCTCTCTACAAGGATAAAATCATGCAACTGCTCCCCAGAGCAGTTCAGTCTTGTTCAATAAGGTGAAGAAATGCCTCCCCCTTGCCTGAGCAATCCCATTCTTAAGTACATCAGAGAGGCCTGTACCACATGCCTATGAGACACGCGAGAAAGAAAAGCCATTGCACCACTGTTAAGAGTAATGATCTCATTTGTTAAATAGGAATAACATGTAATAAATGAATGCACTGTAACATGGACATTTTGGAACAGTACCTCAAATATATAATCAGTGTCAGTAGTTGTCAATAAATCAGTTTTTAGGGCTCCCCTTACACTATTTTGATTCCCAGGAATTACTGTACTCTGCTCAAGATTTCAGATGTTTTCTTATGCAAGTTTTCTTTTCTCCACAACTGCTGACCTCATTTAATAAGGTCTATCATAAGATAGCTTGCCATATGATACAAAGATAGTCAGGTCTGCTGGGACCTGGGTGGGGCTTACACATACTCTGGGGTCATGTTTATATTAAACCTTTTGTCCACTGGTGAGCTGGGCAACAGTCCCAGCCTACATTGTCTCAGTGGGGTCTGCCAAAGGTCTTTAAATTATTTTGATCTCAACAAATGCTAATCAGACCAGTTAGAATTTTAAGTGTACTAAAGACGTTTAATTGTAAAGTTCTACTATGAAATAAATAAATACAAAATAGAAGAGAAAATAAAGAAAGGAAGAAGGTAGGGAGTGAGTTAAGGGAAGAGAACCCCCCCAAAAAATAGAATCCAAATACATGCATATTTTCAAGATTTATTATTTTTATTCATGTTTATGTGTGTGAGTGTCAATGTGAGTAGATGTTGCACATGTGTGGATGACTGTGGAGGTCAGAAGAGGGCAGAAGATCCCCCAGAACTGGAGTTACAGACAGTTGTTAGCCATCATGTGGCTGCTAGGAATCAAACCCGGGTCCTCTAAAAGATCAGCCAGTGCTCTTAATTGCTGAACCATCCCTCCGGCCCCCCACATTTTTTTTGTAAAGTAGGAAAAACTTTGTAGTTAAGTTACAGAAATGTTCTGTCATGCCTATCCAGCATTTAGATGGCAGTGAATGACTTCTTACCCCTCATCTATACTTTATAATCTCTTGTAACTACTCAAATAACCTCAGAAGCATGCCTTTGAAAGTTTTACTCCTGTAAACAAATCAATATCAAGGCTTAATAGGTGCTAGTGTAATAATGTTCCATACCTACCTGAAATTTTGACATTTAAACATTTTTTCTTCATTATTTGTATTTCCTGTGAGTGCTTTGCCTGCACATATTTAAGTGCATGCACCACATGTGTGCAATGCCCATGGAGGTCAGAAGAGGGCATTCAGTTCCCCTGGAACTGGAGTATGGAAGGTTGTTAGTTGCCATGTGGTTACTGGGAACCAAACCCTGGTTCTTGGCAAGAGCAGCCAGTGCTCTTGATTGCTGAGTCATCTCTCTAGCCCCTCTTTCTGAAAGTTTGTTAGACAGTCACAAGTTTAGCTACACAGTGAATGAATTCTTTGCATTTTATCAAATATAAAGGAAAATTATGTATCTGTCCCAGAATTTTCAGTTCTAATTTTTTCTTCATTAATTACGCTTTTTTTTTCACCACCTGCTAGAAGTTGTTCTTATGAGAGAAAATTCAAAAATGATACATAAAGGACCAAGAAGAACATTACATTTTAATGCCAAGTCTATTGCATGATTCTCATTTACTGCACACTTCATTTGGCCTCTGGGGCCAAATGTAGTAATCCTCTGTACTAATCCTCACAGCCATCCAAAAACATGCCTGACTATATAAACTGAAATTCCAAATCAGTGAATATTGAGCTCCAGGGTTTGGTAGGAATTTGTGTTACATACAAATTGGGAAAGTAGCTAATCATGTGAGACATTAAAGTAATATAAAACAAAAGGATAAAAATAAAGCAGTAAGAAGTGAGGAACAAAACGCTTCCTTAGGGTAGGTGCTAGGTTTATCTTGAACAACTTAAGCCAGGTTAGAAATAAAAAATGGTCATTTTATTCCTTTTTCCCTAGGACAGTCCAGTTAATTTGCACTACTTATTGAAAATACCATTAGAGACTGCATTAGTAACTGACTTCTGGTACCACATGCTGTTCTACTTTTATTTTTTTATTAAAAAATATTTCCAGGCTATACACGTTTTCCAATATACCTTTAGCAACCTCCTCATTTAAATCATTTCTAAATAAATCAGTAACTACGAAAATGAGACTTTGTTTTGCTTTAATCCTGCAGCTGCTCCCTACTGACTTCAAAGTATTGACTTTCCACCTTACATTTAAGGCCTTCCAAGAAGCTCTAAACCAAATCTTCCTTTTCATCAACTTTCGTATATCTCTTCAGTCCCATGAAAAAGTCTCCTTCATTGAACTCTCCCTTCTGCCCACATCCAGATCAGGGTCACTTATCTGTAGGAGACTGTGGTGTGACAATTTAGATAGAGAGTGTGCCCCTAAAGTTCGTGTGTTATAGGCTTGGTCTCTGGCCTGGCACTGTTAAAAGTGCAAACTTCTAAGAGCTGAGGCCTGGTGAGAGGTTTCTGGTAATTAGGAGATGCCTTTGAAGGGGACTGTGGGACCCTGGACCACTGTCCATGCGCTTGCTGTCTCTCACTCTCTAACACATTCTCCCCACCTTAATATGTGATTCACCACAAGCCCCCCAACCACAAGGTCAACTAACCAAAATAACCCTTTCTCTTTAAAGCTGGTTGTCTCCCGTGTCTGGTATAGTTACAGAAAGCTGACACAGGTGACGTTTGAAGCCTGAACTGGCAGGTGGAATGTCCAAGATAAAACACCACAGACTCACTCATGGGCAATTTAAGGGTTCTTAGGAAGCCCTAAGGCATATGAACAAAGGCTATGAAGGAAAAACAGAAAGACAACTAGAAAATGGCAATTTACATGAAAATACTGCTCATTAATGAATACTGTAATCTCCTGAAATAAATTCTTACGTATTTTTTCCTTTATAGACTCATATTTTTCTTAGCTAATAGACATACAATATTTACTGAAGAAGTTGTGCTGGATAGCTTTAGTGTGAACTTGACACACCTGGATTGAGGGAACCTCAGTTAGGGGATTTCCTCAGTTGAACTGCCTGTGGCCGGGTCTATGAGGCATTTTCTTGACTGCTGAGTGATGTGGAAGGGCCCAACTCTGCTGTGGGCAATGCCACCCCAGGGCAGGTTGTTCTGTACTGTATAAGAAATCAGAATGAGCATGGGCCACGGGAGCAAGCCAGAAAGTAGCATTCCTCCGTGGCCTGTGCTTCAGCTCCTGCCTCCAGGTTCCTGCCTTGAGTTTCTACCTTGGGCTCCCTCAGTGATGAACTGTGACCCGGGAGATGTGAGCCACATAAACCCTTTCCTCCCCAAGTTGATATTGGTCAGAGAATTTAGTCACAGTGATTGGAAGAAAACTAGAACAGAAATCTTCCATTGATTATCATCTTATTAATATATTTCCTTATATTTAAAAATTCCTATAAATATGAACATTTAAAAATAAAGTTTAACTCCATTAACAAAAGTTAAGTAAATTAACAATAATAACTATTGAAGAGGATGAAGATCAAGTATAGTACATATCAAGAAAAAAGTAAATCAAAATATCCACTCTTAGGGCAATAAGGCCCCTGGGAAGGACCACTCAGACTCCAGATGTTCCAAATCAGCCAGATTTATTTCACTGGGCCAGTGACTTCACTTTCTGGGCCAAGGTTAGAGAGCACAGCACCAGGAGGTGGGATTGCAGGCAGGAAAACTATCTCATTAACATGCTAGGTATTCTGCCCATCCATTTAGCATAACTTAAGGTGAATCTGCTTCCCTAGGGGTGGTCCTATGATCAAATGATTGACTAGTGAAACTGGAAAGCATTTTTTTTCTTAACAGATGACCTGGAGATTGTTTAGTCTATCCCAGTTAATTTTCTGGGGCTATTTGCCACTTTAACACCACTTTGGAAAACAATTTAGCATTCTGTATTAATGAGTTCTTTGATGTACATCATATGATTACACTTTGGAAATTACATGGATGCCATTCACATTCTTATGTACTAAATAGCATGTTTCCAAATGATTAAGAAGCAAAAATGTTCAAAACAACCACCTGAAAATAATGCTTTAGCAAAACAAAACCCATGGGTGTATATACATGGTTATGACTTACGGGTCCTGTGGAGGGAGGAGGCAACACTAAGTGCTAACACGACAATAGGACAGTGAAAGTCAAGGTCACAAGAAGTTTGCTGGACTCCTTGCGTGGTTTTGCTTCAGTAACTTGTTTTCCTCATCACAGAACTTCAAACAATAAACTTAGTTTCTTCCCAAAATATGGGAAGAATTAGATAGAAAATCTTTTATTTCACATTGTCATGCCTAGAACAATCTCTTTGTTTAATTAGAATGCTGCCTTTGTCTTTAAATTTACCAGAGATATATAGACTTGTGACAAACATCAATTCGTGTTTCTGTTTAGTTTTTCTTTATATTTTTGCTCAATTTTCCTATAAGGAACTTTTCTTTCCAGAATGTTATACAGTCTGACTGACTATAAAACCTTCACTGTTTTTGGTTCAATAGGAAGATCATCAGAAACTATTGGCTTAGAAAGAGCACTGAGCCTGTTAACTCCCATCTCTTTCCAAAAGATTTTTATCACTAAGCCAGAACATATAATTGTCCTTCTCCTGGTGTGTCCTGGTACATGACCCATCATACCTACCAAGCTCTCATTGAAAATCCTCATGTGTCTCATAGAAATCTTCACAAAATTATATTTACATTATCATATCATATCACATCAGATGCAAAGCTGCGGCTTTGAATAACAGTATTATTCATCTAATGACAACACGTCTTATATCTGTAAATATGAAATAACCATTTCTCTCTCAGAAGTTTTGTTTGGAAATATATCTTAAAATTTTCTGTTCCTAATGGTAAAAATTCCCAGCAAGTGATTCAATCAAGTGTTTTCCAGTGACATGAATTACTAGTTACTAGAATTAGACGGAAATCTAGTGAAACTTTTATCTTATTAACATTGTTAAATTTGCTGTCAATTCATTGTGTAAAAGTAAATATTTCCTCAATAATGTAGCAATATTGAAAACAAAAAATCTGCAGCCTACACCCTAACATATTGAAAAACAGAAATTTCTTTGGAAAATTTATCACCTCCTGAAAAGATCCATTCCATCACTGGGAAGCCCCGTTTAGAAAGTGCTAATGCTAACCCTCCAATTGAAGGTTTCCTGCATTTGCTCCATCAGTGGATTAAGACAGTGGATTAAGAACCAACCCGTGGGTTCACCTGAGGATTTAAAAATAATACCTGTTTACATATCTATATCCTCTTAGGGGATAGAGACGTAGCTCTGTGGAAGAGCATTTGCCTAGAATGTCCAAACCTCTACATTCAGTCTCTGGAACTGCAAAACTAAATAAACTATTTAAACCTTATTTTACTCCTTTATTCCACTAAATCATTCCTATAGGACAGACTTTTCAGTTTCTACCTTAAATAACTTCTTACCAATATAATGCTATAAAATATGATACTAAAGGGAAGAGGCTCTAGGTCAGGAGCAGAGTGTTGGCCTAGCATGTAAGAATCCCTGCGTTTGATCCTCAGTACTACCAAATGTATAAATTAAAATATGAAAAAAACTAACATAGTACCTAGAAGCAGACACAATATTTTGAATTAACGGTCTTATACAAGAGACTTTAGATTTTTATTGCTGAAGGCAAGCATAATTCTAGTTCCTAAGCAATTCAAGAATCATTCATCCAGCAAATATTTACAAAGCACCTAGTAAATTCCAAGTTTTAGGCTTCGTCTTGGGGATGCAAACTCATATAATGCTTCTGCCTTGCCCATCCAAGGCTGCATCACACCATTAGCCCAAAGAAAAATATAGTCAGTTAGAACTCAAGCTCCTGTCCCTTTGTATTTCTGCAAGCAGATCACTAATCTACTGATAGATTTATTTCTAACTCTGGTAAAGTTCACTGTAACTTTAATCAGAGCATTCCTTTTAGGATGACAATTTTAACTCTTCTTTCCAATGTTATATATTCTACTTGTTATCGCTCGAAACTTAAGTGAAAAATTACTGCACTTTCAGTTTCTTAAATGGTTCTTGTTAAAAATGAGTAGCTCAGAGCTAAGAACAAGTGCCCAGAAGGAGCCTCCTGCTTCTCTGCTCCTGTGAATCACCATGCAAACAACCTGAGTATGGTGACTATAACCAAGTCAGGACTGATCACTTATGTCTTTTACCCTACATTTTGTCAGTTGATTCACAGATCATAGAAAGTGCTTCAGCATGCATGCTGATTTCTTTATTGTTATACACACATTTTTTTGATTTACCATATTGACAATTGTGTTACAAAGGACTGGAGAGATCGCTCCGTGGTTAAGAGCACTGGCTGCTCTTGCAGAGGACTTGGTTTCAGTTCCCAGTAATCACAAGGTGGCTAGTAGCTGTTCATAACTCCAGCTCCAAGAGATCCAGCACCCTCTTCTGACCTCTGCAGGTATTGCATGCATGTGGTGCACTTACATACATGCAGGCAAAACACATAAAATATAAATAAATAAATAAATAAATAAATAAAATTTAAAACAATCCTATTACAAAAGAGGTAAATTTTACTGAGTCTTGTTGTTAATGAATTTACACTGAAACCTTGTGAGGTCATAATTCTCCAAAGTTCCTCTAAGAGCTCACAAGTTATTAGCATATTCTATAATTTTGCTAAAGATGGAAGTAATGTTTTCAGGTCTATGGTGTCAGTTCCCTTTTCATCTTCTAGACTTTAACAAATGGCTTTAAAGCCTGTCAGTTTCATGCTCTAGCATTCCTCTGCCTTCCAAACTAACCAAAAAAAATAATAATTTTTACTATAGAAACATGAGCTCACTACTGCCTAATGAAGACACAGGCTACATGGAGAATGACCTTGCATCTCATGCAGCTGTGATGAAGCACGAATTCGAAATTCTTTCAATTCCCAGATTATTTCTTCAGTGAGCATTAGAAGAGGTCCAGGAACTACTACAGACATGATTGACATTTCTCTTATTGAACAAAGAAAATAGAACATTTCTCTATGCTTTCAACATGCATGTGAATCTCATCGGAGTAGTTTGTTAAACTGCAGGTCCCACATCAATGGCTGTGTGGGAGGACCCAAGATTCTGCATTTCTGGCAATTTCCTAGATGACACTCACACTGTGACTTGTGGACCTCACTTTGTGTGGCAGGACTTCGAAAGCTCCTCACAGTGTTCCTAGGACTCTCCAGAGAATCAGTCGTACTTCATGAGGCTCTAAAATTTCCACCATTTATTGTAGCTCTGTCTCATTATCTCCCTTTATATTAGTCACAGCCATGCCCCTCTAGTAAAGATGTCTACATTCCAATCCCTGGAACCTAGGAATGTGTTAGTTTGCAGGGCAAATGGGAATTATATTTGCAAATAAGAGTAGGGTTTCTAAAACTAGAACTACTGTATCTATCTGTACTATTCCTGAGTATAGCTCCAAAGAGATCTAAGCACACCACAAAGATAAATGCTCATCCATGTTTCTTATGCATTAGTCACAATAGCCAAGTTATGAAAGCAACGTGCATGTCCATCAACAGGTAAATTCATTTTAAAAATACACATGTACACAATGAGAAGTTTTGTTTATTTTTTATTTTGTTTTGCTTGGCTTGGCTTGGCTTGAGAGAGGGTCTCATTATGTAGCCCTGGCTGGCCTAGAACTCGCTATGTAGATCAGGCTGGCCTCAAAGTCATAGGGATCCACCTGCCTCTGCCTCCTACGTGCTGAGATTAAAGGCATGTGCCACCACTCAGCCTCAATGAAGCTGTATTTCCTCTGAAAGAAGGAAATCATGTTATCTCTGAGAAAATGTCTAGAACTAGAGATCATTATATCAAGGAAAAAAGCCACATTCAAAAAGACATAACCTGTTTTCTCTTATATACAGAATATATATATATATATGACATGAAAGTAGAAAAGGGAACTATATACTGGGGAAAAGTGTCAAAAGGAAAGGTAAGAAGGAAAACAACAGAGGTGAATAGAGAGGAAGACAGATATTGCCTGCTGTTCTCATTTGTGAAATTTGGAAAATAGGAGACCTAGTTAAAGGGAGAAAATAGGAAGGAAATGGTGGAAGAGGAAGGGTAACAGGGTTATGAATACAAACAAAGTACAATGTTTATAGATGCATCAAAATAACATAATTAAACCTATTATTTCATATACTACAAAAAAGGAAAGCACACACACATGCACACATACATGAGTGCTTTCACCGTGACACATACATAACATGTGTACATACACACACACGCACACAAAAAGGAATTTAAAGGCTGAAGAGATAGCGTAGTTAGTTAATTACACAAAACCAAAGACTATAATTCAGATCCCCAACACTCAAGTAAATGCTCATCAAACATGGCAGCCTGAATGCAACTCCCAAGTTTGAGAGTAAGAGAAAGGTACCTCTGAAGTAATCTAGCCACCTTTAAGTGGCTAGACTAATCCAATTGGCATGATCTAGAGTCGAGTGAGAGAGACCTTGCCTCAATACAGAAAGTGGAGAGTAATCAAAGAATATACCTGACATCAACCTCTGGCCTCCACATGCACTTGGAAATACACATGTGCCTACACACAGGCAAACACATCTATATACATACACACACCACACATGCATACACATGCAAAAAAAATATATCATCTCACTTACCCAGATAGGTACAATATAATCACAGGAATCCTTAAAAGTGGAAGAAGGATTCATCATATGAATGACTATTGAAGAAAGGTCACATGGATACATTTCCATTGCCTTGAAGATAGAAGGTAGGAATGGAATGCAGAAAAATGGACAGCCTCTGAGAGCTGCAAAAGGCAAGGTTCCTCTAGAGCCTCCAGAGGCATGTCACTCTCCTGACACCTTGGTATAGCACAGCGAGATTCATGTCAGACTTCCAACCTACAGAACTGTAAGATAATGTCTGTGATCATTTAAACAAATGTATGATAATTTGTCACAGCAGCAATAGAAAGCTGATACATTCTTATTACCATATTTTCACAGAATAAAAAGAAAACCAACTCTAGTGGTTTATATAATCCCTTGGCTTTCTCTTTAAAAACTAGGTAATATTTGAGAGAACCTTGTCCCTCTCTGAGTTTCTACTTCATTTTCAAGCTATGCATATCTGCTGACACTGTGGGAGATCTCATTTTATGTAGAAGTCAGTGATTTGTGTGGTTGACTATATAGTATATGTGATACACTGAATCATTATCTGGATTTTGTTTTGAACACTCAATATTATTTTGTTTGGTTTCGTACAAGACTTACTAGTCAAACTAATTGCCTACAGTTCAATTTTAAGTGTGATGTTTTGGTTTTTAATGTACAGAAATGTGTTACCATCACTGCTTTAAAAAATAATTTAAAAATCCTAAAATAGTTTTGGGGTTAGAAGTTTTCTCCTTTTTGTTTTTAAAGAGACCTTTGCCAAATTTACCACCAAATTATTTTAAATGTCAGCATAATAATTTTTCCATAAATTCTAAATTAGTTTGAATTTGGGTTGGAAAGAATCAGTGCAAGTGCCCGAATGGAAAGCATCAAGTGTTAGGCCTTACATGCACAATTTTAACCTATTAGTAATGGAAAGAAGCGATGTCAACAAAATTAAAATATTCTGGGATTTTATTTCTCTAAACAATTGAAACTCATCATGCAAGGGTTCCACAGTGGAAATACTAAAACAGCTAAAAATACAGAAGACTTGAAGACAAAACAGCAGAATAAATGAGGAAATTACTGAAGAATATATTCAAAACCTGTGGCTGACCTTTCATCTATTCAGATATAGTGCTTTTGTTTGTTTGTTTTATGCATCGTTCAACAGATTGTGTGGGAGGAAGTCACTTCCAGGAGCAGCAGGGTTCATTCTCCAAGTAAGTCCTGTTACAACAGGAAGAGCCACCAGGTCGGCTGTCTCCCACCAGGAATGGAGATCTGGGGAAATAGGAACTCAGCAAGAGGAAGACATCCAAAGAGCTCTTACAGAGAAAGAAAATCAAAGAAGAGCTCCAGGACGGTGATAAAGTGCAGACACAGACATCAGGGAAACTCTGGGCATCTGCCAACCAAGGTTTGAAGCTGCAAATAGAAACCAACCTGGATTTTAGGAAAGAGAAAACAACTGCGAAATTACAAAGCCATCCACAATTCTTTGACTCTGAGAACACATGAAAATGAAGACAAGAAACCAAGGCCAGATCCCAGACCAGTTCAAATAACCCTTGATCGCTTCTACCACTAAATGCTGGATACTTGATATGCTCTGCCATTGCTATGGCATTTCATGTGGAAAGTCACACCCTGCCTCTTAAAGGATACTTTAAATCCTCCATAGATTAACTGCAACACCTAATACAATGTAAATGCTGTGTAAATGGGTGTTATTCTGTGTTGTTTCTGGAAAAAAGAACAAGGAAAACCTCTGTTCATGTTTGGTACAAATGTAGTTTTGTCCAATTGTTTTCTATCTGCATTTGTTTGAGAGTCACAGATATGGAATAGAAGAAAATGTTAGGTCTACTGTATAATTCTAGGACTAATAGAAGGGACTTCAGGTGTTAGTTGATCCCCAAGACACTCAAAAAACTTAATGAAAGGAAGTTAATGTTGATTTCATCTAAATTAACCTCAACCTCTTAGGAGTAAAAGAAAATGGACAGCTTCTTACTTTTCCACTGATCACCTCTTACAGGCACATTGATTTCAATAATATCAGCTGCTACCTTTGGAAAGATGCCAGTGTGTCAACCCTAGGATGAATGTTGAATACAAAGCTTAAGACAGGGACTAGATGGGGCTGGAGAGATGGCTCAGTGATTGCCCTTGCAGAGGACCAGGGTTCAATTTTCAGCACTCACATGGTAGCTAACAACCACTGCTAACTCCTGTTCCATGGGAATCCGACACCCACTTCTGATCTCTTCAGGCATTGCACGACACAGGTGCACTTAAATGCATTCAGGCAATACAGTCATACACATTAAAAAAAAAAAAAAAAGGTAAGGGATAGAGAGATGACTAGATGACTCAGGGGTTAAGAGCACTGACTGCTCTTGAAGAAGACCTGGGTTCCATTCCCAGAACCTACGTAGCAGCTAACAACGGTCCATAACTCCAGTTCCAGAGGAATCTGACATCCTTTTCTGACCTCTGCAGGCATTACACGACATAGGTGCATTTACATACATGCAGGCAATATATTCATACATGTAAAATAAAAATAATAAAGTTTTAAATATTTATTTAAATATTTTAAATAAAAGGAAAATATAGAAACTATGGATTTACTGAAAATAAGAATAGCTCAATTTTTGTTTCAAAGCACAAATTAAAATTCTGTTAAATAACTTTCTGGTAATAGATAATAAAAAGATTATTGAATAACCATAACAGCATTGTAAATGTTCAATCCTGGTGCAGTGGGCTCCTCTATTTAATAATACATAATAATATCATACAGAACTAAACTCCTAGTATATCTCAAACACTAATGATTGCATCCCCAAAATATTTTATTCTATCTATAGAGGAAGATGAGGGAAATGAACAATATTACAGTAGGAGACTTGCTGAGAATTACACAAAAATAGGAAAATAAGCCCGACCTGAATTACATCTTCATTTCAAGTTAGAACTACTTCTAGTTCCAAAGCCCACATCTGATTAAAAAGTGCTTGAGAACTCAGCAAAGCTTACCTGTCTCTGTTTTGTTTGGTTCATTACTTTCTTCTGAGTTTTAAAATTAATTACATCCACTGGGCCTGGTGACAGTCTAGGAGCTACTTTAGGAGGTTAAACCTGGAAGACTGCAAGTGCAAAGCCTGCCTGGGCTACAGAATTAGTTCAAGGCCAGATAGGGTAACTCACAGAGACCTTGTCTCAAAATATAAAAGGGGAGAGGTAGAGCTATAGCTCAGAGGTACAGTGCTTGCTTAGCAACATGGAACCTGGGTTAAATCTTAAGCACCACAAAATTCATCAATTAAGATATGTGAACAATAATTATGTTAAATTTACTATGAAAACCATACATCTTAATTAATCATTAATTAACAATTCAAATTATTATCTTAACTTCACTGACAAAATCTGAGATTGCGACGGAAAGTTGTTACAAAACTGGGAACTGCTTCTCTAGAGTGACCAAAGCCTTGAGCAAATATTTTTATAGAACATTATCCGTATGAATAATTTGACTTAAATAAATTTTAAAATCCATGGGTCTCTATGAATACTGGTGACTTTTCAATGAAGATTTAGAATAATGAGTATATCAAAGGTGTTTGTTTGTGTATTATACTGTTTGGTTCATAATGTCCAGGTGCCGTCTCTTGGTGTTCTTGGTCTAGAATTTGTCCTTTTGTGTTCTTTATTGTCATGTGTGCTAATTAAATAGCTACTATTGTAAGAATGTGTTATACTCATAATGCCATGGCTCATTAGAAATACTTAGTATTGAAAACATATGTACATTTACCTCTGTAGTTCCCTAATATCATTTACTTACTGCTGGTTGTGTATTTGCTCATGTTGAATTATTCCCTATGCTGCCCATGGATAGTAGCTTCTAATCTCTTGGGTTGCTAAGTTTCTTCTCAAGGAATAATGAAGACTACAAATGCTGTCTTACCTAAGTATGTAAGATGCATGAACAATAATTAATGATGCTAGTTTACTGTGCAGAATTTTGCAGTATGACTATAAAGTCATGTATCTTACAACAAAGTTAACTGTAATCTTGCCTTCCTCAGACAGCCTCAACAAGGGAAACAGGCAAAAAACCCATGAATCAATAGGATGACCATTCTTGCTGGGTGTGGTGGTATACACCTTTCATCCCAGCATTCAGGAGACAGAGACATAGGTGGATCTCTGTGAGTTCCAGGATAACCTGGTCTATGTAGTGAATTCCAGGCCAGTCAGAGCTACATGGTGAGACCCTACTTAAAAAAAAGTCGTCCTTTATTTCACATAGTTCAAACTCAAAAGAAATATGAATAGCCCATTATTGGCATTGTACAAGGGTTTCAAAAATCCGTGAAAACTGCTTAGCAAACATGAAGTTTATAAAGGGTACAGATGACCCCTCTGGGTGCCAGTGGCGGAAGTGAAGAGGCACTGGGTTAAGGATGACTGCAAGCACACCCTACATGAATCGCAAGTCACTGCAAATATTTTGTTTGCCTTGTTGACTTCATTATCCTTGATAAAAAATTCCCTAAAGAAAACATGCACATGGGACAAATCATCTATTGATACATCTACTTTGTCTTAGTGAACTGGAGGACATGATTTTACTATTTCTCCCACTTCTCTTGATCTTCAGTTTAATGTTCTGTTCCTTTTATACTACATTCAAAATTTAGCAACTGGCTAATGTCTTACCATGGTCAATGTTTTGACAAATGCCTGTATGATTCTGTCTCAAGAGCAAATTAGTGGTTAAACAAATAATTGAGCCAAATACAAAAATCAAGAAACACAATCTATTATTTGCTGAGTAATCTTGCCTGAGGCTGGACAAATATATATGCCAACCGACATCTGTTTCAATCCATTCACCACATATAATTGAATAGTTTGACCTTATTGTGTGGCTATTAACTGTGATCAAAGAACCCTCTGGCAAATTGTACAAGGAACACTGGGGAAAATAATAACTACTAGAGGCTAGTGAGATTCAGTCTTGGGAGGAAGAGAGGGGACTTTCACGTGCAGAGTCAGCAATGCCAAAATGCTTTTAAGTTTGTTATCATTAAAATGGTATGTTTAGCCTAATACAATGAACTCTATTAAATTCTATCACTTCGTGTTGCTTTTCTTTCAATAACACAATATAGTCCACATAATCAAAAATTAATCATTGGTCTTTTTCAATACATTATTTACTCTTTTATTGTATATTTTTTTTCTAACCAAGTCCTATCTCTTATTTAAAGTGAAAAGAACAAGAAAAAATGCAATAAAATTTACTTAACAGAAAGTTGGAGGGTGAAAATTTTTATTCTGTTATGAGAGTGGTCGATGAAAGGCCAAGTATACTTCAAACTGAGATGCCCTCTGTTTTTCACAGTATCTACAGATAGCTGAAGCATATGAAGAAAGAATCGGAAGTCTCCCCACAGAAATTTCTTTATTTTTTTGATACAGGCCCAGTTCTTCATCCCTGAGAGACAGTTTGTATAGAAAAGTGTCCTAAATTTTCCAACAGTGTACTTCCTAGTGGATCCAAGTAATACATCTTGTCCTCATACGTGAGAAGGCGTTTAGTAAAACCAGATGGTCAACTGTTTTCCTGTCCTGAGGCTCTAAAAACTGAGAACAATAGATTCAACATCAAAAAAGTTACAGATCCTAATGGCATGAACAAACTCCTGAACACTCTGGTTCACCCATAATTAGATTGCTTCATTTCTTCTCCACCCAGCTCTTACTAAGATGCAATCTGTTATCTGAAAATATTATTCCAGCACACATTGCATTCAAATGTCCTCCAGCCACAGACTTTGTGAAAATCTATACAAGATCTATGCTGTCATTTGAAGTACTAAGAAAAACAATGGGGAAATAAAAGTGGACTCTCAAATTCATGTTGAATCAACTTACCTTTATTACTGGAAATTTTTAATGTCACCCCTGAATATTTAAAGAAAGCCAAAGACCTTCTAGGCCCAAGCTTTCCAGACAAATCACCTAAGGATTTTGAGGTTTACAAAGAGGGGTGTCTGGGACATGTATTTCTTTTGAGTTCTCATGTAGTACCAAAAGTGCTGCATTGTGTGCTGTTCTGAGTAACAATTTTCCAGGGCTAGAGGAAAGCCAGAAGTACATCACTGCCAGGGCTCCCAGCTTCCCCCATGATTTGTTCCCAGTCTACTGAACCCTTCTCCATGGCTTGACTTGCATAACATCTTAGTTTAGCCAAATTCTCTCCCACTTACTGCGCAAGCAGTCATGGGATTTGCATTTGGGATCTCGAGCATCCTTGATTCTTTCTCCTGTAAGATGGCAATTCCCTCCTGTACTTGCCTTCTTTTATTATCACTGTCAGAGCTCTTCATGTCCAGATAATGAGTGGGAAGTAAGGGGGAAATTCAGCATCACAATGATGCCTTCAGGAATCTCTTTGGTCAGATAGGTCAGATAATTAACACTAAAAAAGCTGTTGAGAATGTGAGATAACATGTAACACACACACACACACACACACACACACACACACACACACATACACACACACACATCAGTCGAGTGACCAACCAGTACTTAAGAATTTAGAGAGAAGAACAGATTAAAGCAAGGAAGCTTAATGAGAAAGATGAAGGATAAATTTGGCCTTAAAAGTTGTAAGGGAACTGAAGAGATGGCTCAGCAGTTAAGAGCACAGAGCACAGACTGGTCTTGCAGAGGACTCAAGTCCAGTTCCCCACATGTACAGTCAGGTAGTTCACAACTACCTGTAACTTCAACTCCATGGCAACCTGATGCCCTCTTCTGGGTTCTGAAGGCACACACACACACACACACACATACACACATACACAAATACCACTACTAATAATTAATAATAATAATCCTTTACAACAAAATTGCAAGGGCATCGAATTAGAGAAGAGAATAACATTCTAGGGGAAAGGAATTACATAAACAGAGATGAAAGCATGAAAACATTTTAGCAAAAATGTAAAAGGACACTCATCCAAAAGACTCGAAGAATTAACATGAAGTTCCTGAATGACAAGCTGGAAAACAAAACAAAAGCGGGTTCTCTTTGTAGGCGGTAGGAGGCCCTACAGTGATAGTGGGGAGTGGAAGGACAACAGTGATTTCACTTCCAGCTCTGCCTGGGACATTCCACTTCACACCACTATCGATCTATAATTATAATGAATTACTAATATCCTTTCCCTGTTTAAAGGAATCTAGTTAGAACAATAAATTGTATGGGTTCCTTAAACACAACGGAATTGGTATTTATTCAAATAGATAGATGAGAACAGCGGTATGCAGCCCATGGTCTCAAAATATTTGGATCACAATAGGATCGAGTTTTATCACAGTTATATACTGTATATCTTGTATTTATTTTTTTAAAAGGTAAATTAAGTCCCATCCCAGCTTATCAATGTAGTGTATCACTAGCTCTGTTCAAAACATGACATCCAAAGCTAGAAAATTAATAAAAGGATTTATGAAAATATGGAAAATTAATAAAGGGTTTTTGAAAATTCTAGGAAATGCTCTTCTGACTAGTGTGCATTGAAAATGAATTAGGGAGGCAGTGACTGTTTAGTGAGTGTGGGGAAGGAGTTGATTAGGGAAGTACCAGGCACCAAAGGTAAGCTAGAGGCTAGATATATTTTATATGCACACACAATGGGCTTAGAACCTGACTGACTGCAAAGGCCAACAAGAAAAAGAAATGACGGATGAAATTCGACTTTTTAAGTTTGGATGCCTGAAAGAAATAAATGCAAGAAGGACTCCAGAGCAGGAGCTGCAGGTGGCTTGATGGCCATACCTTTGCATGGACACACCCACCGGGTACCTCATTGTAGAGTAAATTGATTCTCCTCCAGAATCAATCAGGGAAAAGCCTGATGGGCTATGGACAAACACCCCTCCCATACCAAGTGCTATTACCCAGGATCGCCTTGGCCAGAAAGATGAGGAGCTGGGAAAGTCCTATGCCCCTCCCCACCTGTCCATTGGCCTTGGATGTGAGAAGAGGAGGGCCTAAAAGTATTTAAACTGAGGGAGCCAGGAGGGGGGCCCTTTTTCCTCCCCCCTTGGCCATTTGGATCCGACCACTGGGAAGTCACAAGATCCAAGCCTTGTGGATTTACTAATGTAACTTGTGGAGGGGAGGGAGGGGGCCCATGCTCTATAAGTAACCCCCTACCCACTGCTCTGTTAGTAAGCCCAAGTAAACTAAGCTAGAATTTGCCTAACTGTGAGTTGAGAAATTTGTGTGTTTGTTGCAGGACTTGAGGAGAGACAGGCTAAGCTGGTCTGCCTCTCCCAAGAGAAATTTTAATAACACTCATTAATCATTTTGCCAAAGATCAGGGTCTTTTCCTCTCACTTTTGATTTACAAAAGGCACATCTGTATTCTCTGTTATTGTATATACCTCTAGAGATGGAAAAAAAGTCAATGAGCATCATCCTTCCATGGTTATATATGTGTCAGACTTCTAGCTTCTACTCATACTTTCAAACCCATGGAGGTTCAGAATTGACATGACTTAACACTGCACTTTAAGAATTCAGTGATCATCACCAGGACAAATTTTCATTTAGGAGATGTGTCCCATTGTGTGACCTTAAATGTCCATCTGTACCCAAATTTCATGATATATAAAAGCAATCATCATTAAAACCTATAAATGAAAATCAAAGTTGTCTTCATTTTTATAATACAAGGGCAGGGTGTCTGCTTGCTTCTTTCTTTGTATTCAAGATAAGCAAGAATTCCCGCCTTACTGTTTTCCTTTCTCCTCAGCCGGACATCAGGAATATGTTGTTTCATGAACAAGGAGTGTGTGGAGTTTTGGAGTGGCAGTAAGAGTGGCTAACAGTCCCCTCCTGCAGATTGTGATGGAGCTTCCAAGGTGTCTATCAGTCCCCTTCTATGGATAGCAATCATGTTTCCTGGAATGCTTTACTGCTGGGGGTTTCTCTTTCATGACATCTTACATTTCAGCCTTTAGTGACAGGGGCAAGAGGTGGCACTCTCCTCCAACTGCTTCCTGCTGACCTTTGGGCAATGATGGAAGATGACACAGGAGGTTGGAATGGGTCATGCTGGTGAGTTCTCATCATGGTTAGGCAGCTGTTCATGTTCCTCTGGTGGGAAGGTAAGCATAAGTTGATTAAAACTGGTATGGGATAACTGCAGGATGTGGTCCTGCAGGCAGGGCTACCATTAAGGTTAGTCCAATAATGACTAATGGCCCAAGCAAAGGGAGGAGCCAGGGGGTCAGACCTTCCAGTAATTCCCCTCTGGAGATGCATCAGGGCCCTAAGGGTCATTGGGAGAGATCTTGGATCACTTTCTGGAGTCATTGGCGGTTATATTCTACTTTACCAAATTCATTGATGCAATAACACACTCCTTGCCAAGGAAGACACATGTTCCTCCCTTTTCAGCAGTTAGTAAGACTCTTCTGTTTTGGAGCATTACCTCTGCCAGTGAGGATAGCTGTTGTAGGCCCTGGAGGTACATACAGCAGTATGCTGTAGTTAGTTTTTCATTAATATTTTGAAGTTCGAGAGAAAATCATTGTGCTGAAACTAAGACATGCCCCAGGCCCGTCCCAGAGGCAACCACTGCTGATACCAGACTAATCCCAACCAAGACCACCAGGGTGGCCTCCCTTTTTTGTGTGCCTGGTAACATGTTAGAAGTTGGGACCAAATTTTTCCTATACCTCATCAGAAGTAAAGAGAGTAAGGCTAGGTACCAAAATTATGCTGTGGCAAATCCCTGGCCTACTGGGGGAGATGCAGGGGTCTGGTAGCTAAATGAGTAGCTCAGGAGGAAGGGCTGTCCATACATGAGTTAAACAGGCTCAGAAAGGATGGGGTATGGGGCAGCCCTGATTTTGATTAGGGCCAAGGGAAGGAGTTGTACCCAGGAGGAGTAGAGTTCTAGGGAGAGTTTGGTGAGTAACCCTTAAAGAAGAGCTTGCCTGCACCACCTTCCCTGAGGAGTGGGGCCCATAGGGGATGTGGAGATTCCATGTTATTCCCATATTCCCATCACTCAAGAGACAGCCTGTTCAACTCTGGATATGAAGGCTGGACCGTTATTGGACTGGATGGTGAGTGGAAGTCCAAAACGAGGAAGAACGTCGGATATGAGGCCACAATGTCTGCTGTTTCCCCTGAGGTACAGAATGCTTCTACCCAGTCTAAAAATGTGTCCACCATAACCAGAAGTATTTGTTCATTTTACAGGGTGGCATGTGGGTGAAGTCTGTCTGCCAGTTCATCCTGGCAAGGACCCTCATCGCTAGTGAGAGTTGAAAGCAGGAGGAGGACATGCCCCACCTTGTGGAGAGACCTTAGCAGTGGTAGAGCAGGTTTGAGATATTTTAGTGAGTAGTGAGAGTAGTCGAGGATGATAAAGGATAGGGTGGAGAAGTGGCTCGGGGGCCGGGGGTCTATGTGAAAGAGGTTATATAGGTGTGTTAGGACAGAGAGAGCTTGGGTTTCAGGTAAGCAATATTTATCACTTAGGATGAGCCAGTCCTCTGGTCCCTGCATGGCCCCCTGGTTAGTGAGGGACTGGGTTTACCTCTAGAGAATAGGAGGGACACATAGCTGTGGGGGTTAAGAAAGTGAGGTTAGAGGGTGAGGAAGATGGGAACTGTGGAAAGTTTGCTTCCTGTGCTGTCCCATCAGCCAGACTATTGCCCTGGGCTATGAAGTTAGTCTGTGGCTGGTGGCCCTTGCAATGTATGACCGCTGCTTTAGAATGGAGATAAGAAGAATCTAATAGTTTAAAAACTAAGGAGCCATTTGTAATGAGAATTCCCTTGGCAGTAAGAAAACCTCTGTCTTTCCAGATGGGGGCATGGTGATGGAGTGTGCAATAGGTATACTTAGAGTATATATGTTGGCCCTTTGTCCTTTGGCTAATGTTAGGGCCATGGTGAGTGCTATCAGCTCTGCCATCTGAGAGGTGGTCCCAGGGGCAAGTGGTCCTGATTCTATAATATGAGGCAGGGATACTATGGCATAGACCACCCTACGGGATCTCCCTGGGATAGAGGAAGAGCTTCCATCAACAACCAGGTAATCTCTCAATCTGGTAGTGGGTCAGGAGAGATTAAATGGTACTGGTAGTAGAGTTCTTGGCATGTCTCCAAGCATGAGTGTGTGAGTTGGGTTGGCAGAGGATGGAGAGTGGCTGGGTTAAGGGGTGGACAAGAGTCAAGAGTGAGTGAGAAATTTTCAAGAAAATGGTATGAAAAAGTTGTAATAAGAAGCAGCTAGTGTGGAGAAGGAGGGCTGGGTGGGGAGGTCCTTGAGACAATGAGGGGAGAGAACAGTGATATCTTGTCCTAGGGTCAGTTGAGAGCCTCTTGGGCCACAGGGGCTGCTGCTGATAGGGCGAGGAGGTAGGGTTGCCATCTCTTTATTGTTGCATCTCGTCGTTTGGAGAGCCAAGCTATGGGGGCAAAAGTGGAGCCCTTCCTATGTCCCAGGACCCCCAAGGTTTTTCTGTTTTATAAAGGATGAAGGGTTGGCTGAGATTAGGGAGTGACAGGGCCGGGACCTCAATGAGAGCCTTGATAGAAAAGTCAAGGTGACCGGACCCTGTGGGTCTATGGGTTCTGAAGGTGTCTCTTAGCTGCTCATAGAGAGGTTTAGCTCTATGCAAAAGTGGGGATCTAGGTTCTCAGGAACTCGGCCACACCCAGAAAGGATATTTCTTCTTTGATAGTGGGAGGCTTTAAGGACTTTAAATGTGTTTCTGGTCTATAATGAGGTAGTGAGAGGTAGGGGTGAAGAGGAAGCCCAGATATTTAACCTGAGAGAGGGAGAGTTGGGCCTTGGATGGAGAGTCCCTGTACCCCTTGGTTCCCAAGAAGTTGAGAAGATGGTTAGTGCACAGTTGAGATAGCTAGAAGGAGGAGGAGGTCATCCACGTATTGCAGGAGAGTGGAGGTGGAGATCCAGAGTGACCAGGTCTTTGGTCAAGGCCTGACCAAAGAGATGAGGGCTGTCACAGAAGCCTATGGAAGAACCATCCAGGTAAATTGAGGAGGCCATGCCTGTATCGGGGTCCTCCCATGGAAAGGCAAAGACATTATGTCACTCTGGGTGCAGTGGGATAGAAAAGAAGGCATCTTTGAGGTCCAGGACAGTGAAGTGAGTAGTGGAAGGGGGTATGTGAGAGAGAAGAGAATAAGAATTGGGAACTACAGGGTAGATGGGTGTCATGGCTGTACTGTTTAGATGAAGGTCCTAGACTAATCTATACAATCCATCATGTTTAAGTACTGGAAGGGTGGGAGTACTGAAGGGAGAGTGGGTGGGCTGGAGGAGACCTGCCTTGACGAGGCATTGAATTATTGGTTTGAGTCCTTGATGGTGTTCAGAGCCAGTGGGTACTGGAGACAGCAAGGGAATTGGGTTGGGTTCTTTAACTCGATGTGGACTCAGGTGTGGTGGGTTGCTAGATCATGGGATCCCACATCCCAGACTACGGGGTCAAGCTGAGTAGGTTGGTGTTGTGAACTGATAATTGATGTCGGGAGGTTAGACAGGTCATCTATGGAGTTATGGAGTAGCAGTAAGAGCGGCTAACCATCCCCTCCTGCAGATTGTGATGGAGATGCCAAGGTGTCCATCAGTCCCCTTCTGCAGATAGCAATCATGTTTCCTGGAATGTTTAACTGTTGGGAAGTTTCTCTTCCATGACATCTTACAATAAAGTTAAAAATAATTGGAAAAAAACATTAAAAATATAAACTTTTGAAGCACAGTACTTATACTGATAAATAAAACTGAGCCCAGATATACATTCATTTACTAGTCAGAGTCATAAACCAAATTGATAGCCTATTTAAGATCAAATGTTTCATCTGATTATGTCTTTTAGTTCACAGTTCTGTTTTCCATGAAAACTTCATCATTCCTTAGCTGTGGGCCCAGTGCTGTAACCAAATTTACAATAATTACACTTTAATCCTAAGCATGCACACCATCTCACCATCCCTATCCTTTCACTAAGCTTCATTTATAAGGTACGGCTAATTCATTTTCACCTGTAAATCTGAGATACTCCTAGGGTAAAATATAATAACCACTGAAGCAATTTACTGAAAACAAATTAAATTCAAATAACAGAAAAGTGGCATGTTTCCAATTTGAAAGGATATGGGGACTCTAAATGATGCTGAATAGTTATCAAGATTAAAGACAAAGATACTACTCGATTATATTGTCACCTTAGCAATGCTCCAAAAGAAGGGCTACGATCAAGAAGTTTCATAGGCTTTTATAAGAAGTTAAAACTTTAAGATTTCCCAGAAGCATAGAACTAATTAATTTGTGTAGTACCGATATAGTACTATTTCAAATAATTTCATATTCTAAAATGTTAATACTGATGTTTTAATAAACTGAAAACTCATATTATCTACAGATTTCAATTTCTTTTAAAGATAAATTAAGCAAACAACAATGACACACATACAACGTCCCAATTGTGATAGTTGCTACAAAAAGGCAGGAGGAAAAAAAAAATCACAGTAGAATTCCAGAGTCTCAAAAGCACAACTTGTTCCAGAACAACCCACATGAATTTCACCCTTCTCCACTGAAAACCAAAACATTAATTTAAGTGCTTTAAAACTAACATGGTTCTTGTGCAAAGCACTTATTGGATGCTTGATATAGAAATAAATCAAAAGATGGTGAAAAGAGGGCTTTACACAGAAGAATAAAGATTCAGCGTCCAGGTCAATGTATTCTTTTCCTCTACCTTTTCTATTTCCCATAAGAAGTCCCCAAAGAGAAGAATAAGCATAAATAATAAAACAGGAAGAACAAAATATTGGAACTTCTGACCTCCCAAACTCTCAATGGAAATATATCAATCAAAAAGAAAGATAAAAACTAAGGCTTCTCTGGCCTCTCAGGGACACAGGGAGAGTGCCTTTTTGCTCAGAAATGCATTTGTGCATCTTTAAATAAATAAAGACATACACACCAACGTTTCTTATAAAATGCCTTCAGAAAATTAACAAAATAAATGTAGTCAGTAGACTTAGTGTTGTGGGGGGTTGTTTGTTTGCTTTAAGGAAAATGAACAGAGTCTTCTGTGTTACTGAGAAAGTAGAAAGATGTGCATTTCTAACATTTGCAGCATCTCTGCTTTAGGTTTTCTCGATCAGTAACAACGGAGTGGATGATCTTTTGTCTTAAAGTTAAAATCTCTCCAATATTCATGACAATGACAACAAAAAGGCAACAACACTCTTTAATCCACTGCTGAAAATCTCAGGAGGAAATGCAACTTTATTGATTGAACAACTCCTAAGTCCCTGTCCTGAGGCTAAGGACATTAATGACATGTACATCAACTTTAGAAAGCTAAAATTATTGACCTTCTACTATCAAAGAGATGACTATGCTCAGGCAATGTGCAAATAAAGAATTAAGATCTCAAATCTAATTTTCTTTTTTTACCTCCAGACTATTCTTTTTCCACAGCACTGAACTGCCTTTAGTAACTGCAAGCAAAGAGCCAAGCATAACAATTAGAAAAGAACCTACTACATGTACGACTCGGTTTTTTGCATTTACTGCTATCTAGAGAGAAAATTCTTGCATAATTACTTACACTATGAAAACACAGTTTTTATAAAAATATCACCAATGTACTGATAAGTTCTTTAGAATTTAGAAAGGTTTGAACTATTCAGTGTGCCATATTCCTAACAATTTATTTAATTGCTTTCTCTTTTTCCACCACGGTTCCCTACTAGAAGGGACAGTTAGTGGTAAGGTGATTTCACAGATAAAATTCCACACAACTGTCACAAGATGAAACTTGGATTGATTTCTATTAATAGATGTTTGCTCCAACCTTCAATTTTAAGCAAGTATATAAGGAACCTCTAACCAGAGGCTTGAGTGCAGCCTGTGACCAGGCATAGTGTATGCTTCTGTGTGACAGTAACTAGCACCTAGAGTACTAAGTCACGCTGGCCTCATTGAAAGCAATGGGTCATCAAGTAAGCTTCGAACTCCTGATGGCCTTTCAAAAACCCCAGGAGTGAGCTACATCTACTATGCAGGAATCCATTCAGTTATCAACAGCTTCAGTCAACAAACATGAAAATATGAGCAAAATTATTTCAAATGCACCTTTAGTTCAGAATTATATTCTGACTTCTAGAAAAGACTGAAACTATTATAGGCTCCCTTACCCTACTAAGACAGCAGAATCTCTGTGACACTCAATGATGAAAAGTTCTTAAAATGAGGCCTCCATCCCTTTAAGACACTGAACTTGGCTTTATTTCAGAAAGGAGTGCTTGGCCTTCAGTGCCTCTCCCTCATGCCACATTACTGCTGAGAGAAATAACAAGGCTAGGTATTTAGCATGCTAGGCAGCGCTTTTCTCAGTGGGTATCATAGACCATGCCTCAGGTGGCTATTGTAAGGCCCCAGGCCAAACACAGAATGATTCACAAGTACTGTGTAAATCAACAAGAAAAATTATTTTGCTTGGCTTTCTCACTGCTGTTATGAAGTGAAACTAATATAGTCTAACAAAAAATAATCTGCCCAGAGCTGACCTCTTCTTGTGCCTTTTCCTTGTGTTCACAGCAGACTTTGGTTTAGAAGGAATGGACCATGGGAGAGAAACCATTTATAAAATTCTCTAGCTTAGAAAGGAAATTCTAAACCTAGGTTCTGGCCTACTCTATGAAACAAATCATCAATGGAGAACAAGAAACTTGTCAAAGTCATAAATGAAGCAAAAAGACCATGAGTGCACAGAGATTAAGACTAAGTGGTGTTTCTCACACATCCAGAAGAAAGGTGTTAGCTTCAAAGCGCTTAGAGAGATGGCTAATCACCAAGCTTCAACACATAATTTTGAGTTACCTGCTCAGGCAATTCCAAAGACTACCTAATGAGGGTACCTGTAGCAAAGGAGACTTTGCTTTAACTTACCTTACATTTAGTGTATTAAAGCAAGAAGATCCATTAGTGTCCTTTAGTTCTACGTTGCGTGAGCCTTAGGTGTAGAGGCTGCATTGTAGATGTGCTGCTTAGGCATGGGCAGTTCACAGAAAATGTCTGTGTGTGAGCAGCTGTGGTAATCTGTATTAGTCTCCATCTGGTGCAAAAGATGCTTCTTTGATGAGTGGTGACTAAGATACTGGACTGAAATATAAGGATTATATATTTTGCACTTAGAATCTCTACAGTAGCCTATGGATGTGACAGCCTTGGGGATTTCTCTATGATTTATGACTTCTTCAGTCATGTGTATTTGGCTGTGATTACAGTACCACACATGAGTTTCTTCCCATTAGGTGGGCTTTAAGCTCCATTAGGTAGCTGTTGATTGACACCAAGATAAAAGTGCCCCTGCTGCACCAGTGTCATATGCTGTGCCAGTCATTAATGTGGTTTTTTGGTCATGAAGCTGGTGTTGGGCCATGGATTGATGTTCTCCCTTAGCAGCTTCCATCGTGCTCTCCAAAGCTATGAGAGCTAGCCTTCCAGGTCAATTCCAGCTCCACTCCTCCAAATCCGGACTCCAAAGTATGTACAGTTGTCAGCAATAGGGTTTTACCTTCAAGTTCTGGAGGCACTCAAGGGCTGTGGCAATAGCCTGTGTAATTTTGGGAGTGAATCTCTCAACTCTCATTAATGAACTTCCCTCATGCAGCTGAGGACCAGTAACACAAAAGGTCACAAATGGCCAAAAGTGGGAATTAGGAGTTTATAGAGTGTGAGTCCATGGATAGGACTCCTATATTAAGTTTCGCTCACCCAGGGCTCAGGGACCATTGCAGAAGAGGGGGCTGGAAGATTATAAAAGCCAATAAGAAGGTGTGTGACCGTATGGAAATAGAATCCTACAAGGTCCTGGGACCTCCCTCATATGAACCTACGTGTCGGCATGCTCAAGACCCATGTAAACTCAAGCAGACAAAACACAGCATGGAACTGGGGAATGGGCAGAAGGCCCCACTCTTTGCTGAATAATACTGTCAACTGATTACTTGGGTGAGGATGAGCTAATATTAAAGTGAGGGACTCTGGATAGGCTGACTAATCCTCAGTGGATGAATTTGCACTGAGGAACATCTGGGGACACTAACATTTGGGGGCAAAAAAAAAATGGATCCTGAGAGCTTTCTAGCCAGCCAGCCTAGAAGAAACGATGAGCTTCTGATTCAGTGAGAGACCCTTACTCAAAGAAACAAGGGGAAGAGCAAGAAGCTCTGGCTTCCCTGTGTATTCGTGAGTGCACACACCTACACACTCCTTTGTATGCACTATACATATATTACATAACTTTCATATATATATTTCCTAAATCAGTTTGTAATAGCCCCCAAACTATAAAACAGCATGCATTTATCTATAGTGAAATAAATAGATCATGCTAACATATGCAATGGAGTTTTATAGAGCAATGCAAATAAGCAAACCACTAGACACACTGTAGATGTTTCCAGGAAATATAATACTGATTGTATAAGATCAGAAGAAGTGTTCACTTCATAGAAGAAGAAAAGGAGGAAGACAAGGAGCAGAAGAAGGAAGGCAATATGAATCTATGCTAAAACTCCCACATCTAATCAACCAAGATCGATTAACGGGGAATTGACTGAATGTTGTGCCTTAACTGAAACACCAGATAAAATATATACTGTTACAGTAGTTTTCAAGATCCTAGGCAACAACAACAACAAAAACAAATAAACAAACATATATATATATATATATATATATGACACTTAAGGCATGAAAAACACAGATTAGCCCTACTATTTCTAAAGCTTGAAACAGATGGCTTTCAGGCTGTGTCTCAGGGCAGTAAAATGCAGATATAGCCCAGAAAGATGAAGGAGAATGTCCAGAGGCAAGGTGGCTAGAGTCTGAAAAGCAGAGAACTGGAGAGGAAGGAGCTTCACAGACAGCAGTGCAGAGGTCTGCATGGAGCCCTAAAATGGAATGTTAGTTGGGTAGAAATAAGAAAACTACCTGTGGAGAAGGAAAGAATCACAAGGAAGAAATAGAGGGAACAATACTAGACTTTGCAAAGAGCCTGGATCGGTTGCTTCTTCCCCCATCAAAGTAGGAAACCTTATCATTCATGGGACTTTGAGAAGAGGACCTAGAGGAGTTTTTCCCTAGTTGTGGGGTAAAGTGAATCCTCCAGCTCTATTAGGAGCCGTCTCTCGTGTTTTGTCATCTTAAAGCACTGGCTGTCCTTTCTTTCAGATTATCTCTTCAAGAATGCCGATAAAGAAGATAAAGATTGTGTTTCCTTTCAGAACAGGTGGACTAAATGTGCTTCAGGCTCTGGAAGATACAGATAGTGTCTTTCTTTGAAGCATGACTGTTTCTTTGCAGTATAACTTCCCCCACCTAAAACAGGACTGAGGCAGGAGCTAGCACACCCTAAATAGTAAATGGGAAACGGGACTGGAGAGATGGTTCAACAGGTAAGTCCAATGACTGCTCTCTCAGAGGACCCAGGTTCTATTCCCAGCACCCATATGGTGTCTAACAACTGTCCATAACTCGAGTTCAAGGGGATCCAGCGTCCTCTTTTGACTTACATGGGCATTACATGACACTGGCACATTTACATACATGCAGGCAGTACACATATACAAATAAAATGAAAATTTAAAAAAAATACTTTTTAAAAAGGGGAGAAAGGACCTATGGTGAAAACTGCACAATGATTACAATGGTGAAATAGATTAGATGCTGGAGTTAAAAGAAGGTCAAGGCTAAAATGTTGAGGTTGAGTGCACTGAGGGCAATAAATAAGATGTCTTGTAACTGCAGATGAAACAGCCAAGCTGACTAGATAAAAAGAAAAACAGGAGCTCTAAGAAGCAAGGTCACTGTTGGTGGGCCGGCCAGCTGGCTCCAGGAGGTCCGAGGGAACATATGCAAGGACTGCTACCCTTTCACATAGCCTTGCTTCTAATGTAGCTGAATATTAAGCTATGCCTACTAGTTTACTCATTTGCATTGCTCTGTAAAATTCCAGCACATATGTTAGCAAGATTTGTTTATTTTACTGTAGATTAAATTGTGGATAAAGATGGCTTCTAACAAGCTTCCACCTGTTTCAGAAAGGAGACCACCCAAGACTTCCCAACAGCAAGGAGTTAGATATGAGGTAACTATAAAAGACTACAACAACATGTTGGTAACAATGACAGAGGTAGCTCCCTGCTGTGGTAAAACTAGAAGCTGGCCACAAAATGAGAGAATGAAGAAAACATGAGTCTGATAACCAGCGAGTAAGACACTGGCAAGGGCGTCGATGTCAACACGGGCAATAGGTAACAGCTAGCAGACAGTCAAGGCCAGCAGTTAAGAGGGAACAAGTCAGAGATGGACAGAGGGGTTTTCAACCCTTGTTGTGAACATGGCCTTGTGGAGCCAGAAGAGCACACGCAGGGTGTGCCACCCCCTCATTTGCTCAATCTCAGAGAGCTAACATTAGTCTCAATAGTAATCACATCTGTCTTTGTTCATTTTCTACCTAGACAAAATACTTGAATGTCTGTTTTCCTCCTTTGGAGTCTTTCCCATTCTCTTGAGTTTCTTTCACTTTTACTTAATTTCACTTAATAATATTTACTTTTGCCTTATTTTCTCCCATGGGCATCTACATTTTTAATCTTCATCAGAATAAGACAACAAAGTTCATAGCCACTGTCTCAAGGTGACTTTTGCTTTCTGACACCCTCAGTCCCTGAATTATACTCATCTGGGCCAAGACACATTCTATCCATCTCAAAAATCTGCCTTAAGACCTACTGTATATATAAGCATCATTTGGTACTTTTTGTATAACCCTAAAAGATCAGGACTTAGGGAACTAAACCAATTAATTAATTAATTAATTAAAGTTGATACTTTGTACACTACCGTTCCTGAAATAAAGGGTTTATCTCTAACCCAGCAGTTTCAAGTTTTATGCCAATCTCCTTGAAACTAGAAAATAAATTTTCAGATTCTTTCCAGTTCTTGAGAGTTAGAATCATGTGAGTAGATATTTTCAAACACCATTGCTCAGTTTCTGTCTCTGTTATTACAATAACCTATAGTAACAGAGTTTGGATTTGAGACTTTCAAAATATGAAAATATGATTCAAATTTCAAAATATGACCCAAATTTCTTTCTTCAAATTTGTTTTCTGGGTAGAAAAATAGAAACAAAGGAAGAAATCAAGTAAGAAGAGAAACATTTTTTCAAAAAAAATTCACATTCAGGAAACGGTATAGAAAGTGGAAATATGAGATTCTGTGCACCAGATTAGAAAGGACATTAGAAAAAGAAGAAAAAGCTAATGTCTTGGAAAGCCCACCAATAACTGACAGAGGAAAACAGAGGCACCATTCTAGAAAATGTAAGAGAAAACTCACTACGGAAGCCAGGGTCTTAAAACTGTCAGAATGAATTCTCAAGCTGCAAATACAGAATTGAACAGGTTAGAATATTAAGTTCCTAAATAAAATAAAAATCTGCATTGAATAGAGGTGGAGAAAGTCTGTATCATCACAGTAAATACTCTAAAAATCCTGAGGTGAATTTCAGAGTGACTAGTGTCCTGGAGACACATGCAGAGACATGGGTTCAATTAGGGTAGAAGGATGTCAAGGCAGAGATGGGTCCTATGGACACAGAGCTAGACAGAGACTGGAGAGATGGTTCAGTGGTTAAGAGCACTGGCTGCTCTTGCAGAGGACCCAGGTTCAATTCCCAGTACCAAAATGGTGGCTAGCAACCATCTGTAACTGCGGTTCCAGGGAAAGTTGACTCCTTCTTCTGACCTCTTCCAGTATTGCAAGACAAGGGTGCACTTACATACACGCAGGCAATACACTCATACACATAAAATAAAAATAATAAAGAAAATATTTATGAAAGAAAAAGAAAACAGAGCCAGGCAAAAGCAGAGGAATATCCTGAGTTAGGTGTTGGTCTGTTGAGAGAGTATCTCATGTGGAATGATAAAAGCATTTGACTTGGACATGCATATTTGACTTGGACATGCATATTTGACTTGAACATGCATATTTGACTTGGACATGCATATTTGACTTGGACATGCATATTTGACAAGTATATACTTTGGCAGTTCCAGAATGCATCACTATTGGTATCTATAGATAGAAATGTAAAGAATAATCTCAAAGACAAAAGACAGCTTCATCAAATAATCAGTGCTAGAGAAGAAAAGGAAACACTGTGCACCTTTGAAGATAGAATTCAATTCAAAGAAGGGAGGAGGAATGAGGGTTGGGGGTGTGGGATATAGTTTAGTGATAGTATGCTTGCCTAGCCCTAGCATATTTGAGACGGTATATATATATATATATATATATATATATAGAGAGAGAGAGAGAGAGAGAGAGAGAGAGAGAGAGCGCCTATTGCTATAGAAAAGGATATAGGAAAAAATATTACTAAGTCCCAAAACATTTAAAAACTAAGTAGAATGAGTAAGGGCCACAGTGTTCAAAATAATCAAAAGGAACTCCAATTCTAAAACCCATCAACAGTGACTCTTAGGTTGACACTAAGGGAAATGTCCCATTTAGTTGGTTTCTAGGCTTAGGCAATTTTATCAATTTGGGGGAAATGAAATTATTCAGGCCACAGGACAAAGGTGAAGAAAACTGAATACATATTTAGTTTGATAAATTTGGGAACAGAAATTGAACAATCGAAGCTGAAATTCCTCTTAGTGCCTCCCTCTTGGGAACAGTCCGCATAAGAAAGCACACATTACTCTCTATCCTAACACTACTAAAATTTTACAACTCTGCCTTCTGGGAGGTGGTCTGCCATAGTCCAGACAGCCTTCTGGTTGGGAAAATCTGCCTGTTTATGGCCTCAGTATTTACGGGGTTCAGTATCTTCACCACACACCCAGGCAAAAGCAGAGGAATGTCCCAACCACTCCAGGAGGAATAAGACTAACATTCAGGTGGTCCCCAGCTGGATTTCTTTGTCCATGGGAACTGAACCAAAACCAAGACAAAGGATTGAGAGGAATGATACACACTGTTCCTCTTGAAAGCTCCAATCTCTTCAATCTTGAAGCCCAGACTTAACCTCTTGCCTCATACAGATAGCTTTGTTACTTGCCTAACCCAAGTAGATTTAAAAGCGGCCTTTGGACCAAGGCAATTCTGACAAGAGTGAAGAAAGTGTTCTGAAAAAGTGTGGATGGGATTTGCTGAGAGGTTCGCACCTTGGGCAGGGCAAGGGAACAACCTGAGAAAGAACAATGGTGCCGTGAAAGACGTGAGCAAAGAGAAAGCAGAGCTCAGTGAGGGCTCACTGCTCTTTCCATGTTACAAACGTTTACTTGTTATGCACAAGGTTCTAGGCACTGTGCTGTGAGTTAATGATACACAAATGAAAGAGCCACTTTGTCAAGCACCCCATTGACTTGCCAGGCAGGACCAGTAGCTAGAACAGTGGTACATATGCTTTTGACAGATCATAAGCTCCAGGACCCAAATCTTTTACTTCTACTCATCAAGAGTATAAAAAAGAAATCCAGGTGCACGGTCCACAAGAGCAGGCAGTCTCACCACCAGCTCAGTTTCTGCTCCCCTGAAATCTTCAGAAATGCGTAATCCACAATCTTCCAGTTGTCAGTCCAGAGATTTTTGCCTCTCCTCCTTCCTCTGTCCTCATCGCCCTCTGCACCTGATCGCTGCTCCTGAACCCTCCCCACGGATCGTGACTTCATAAGGGATGCCGTCTTGAACATCAGTAAATTCTCCTTAGAATCAGCGCGGTAACTTTATCTTTTCTATATCTGAAACTGTCCTCTTGACCTGACATCACAATCAGAAACCCTTTCTAGAAATGTCAGAACCCCTCAGAAGGTGATGAATGGAAAGTGAGCAGAGCCAGAATTCTTTCCAAGTGAAACAACAAGGAAGGACCTAAGGCTCTAAGACAACTTTCTTCAGTCACAATTCATTTAATAACAGAAATACTAATCCAAGTGTTTAAAATATACTGCATACAAGGACCTGTGCTGAGCACCTTCACATGGACTACTCCATTTGGATCAACAGTTCTTTGAGATAATTTCTATCATTATTTCTGTTTTAAGTAGAAGGAAACTGAGGTTTAGTAGGTAAATATTACCCCCAAAAGAAATAAAGACATCTGGGTGTGGTGGTGCTACACCTTTAATCCCAGTGCTAGGGAGACAGAAGCAGGTGGATCTCTGTGAGTTCAAGGCCAACCTGGTCTACATAGTGAGTTCCAGGCCAGCTGTCTCAAAAAGATAATAAAATAAAGTAAAATAAAATAAAGAAATGAAGACACAACTAGAAGCTGGGTTAGCCAGACTTGAGAATTCTAGACTTCTTCATGTATTCTTTAGTGCATAACAACCATAATTAAATTATTGCAAACATACAGTAATAAAAAGACCAAGTTGTAAAAGAGACATATTTATATATCATCTCTATAAAATACATATTAAAGGAATAAAATCTATTAATAATAGTTACTTCTAGAGAATGTAATAGGGGGAGATAGAAACCAGAAGAAGAAAAGTATATATCATTCTTTTTATGTTACATATTCCTTTCTAATGTTTTGTTTATCTGTGTGTGTGTGTGTGTGTGTGTGTGTGTGTGTGTGTGTGTGTGTGAAAAACAGAGAGGGTTTCATGTATCCCAGGCTGATCTCAAGCTTGCTATGCAATCAAGGATGAATTTAGATTTATAATCCTCCTACTCCACCTCCTGAGTGCTGGGATTACAGGTATGTTACCATGTCTAATTTATACAGTGCTGGGGACCAAATCCTGGGTTCCTGCATTCTACCAACTGGGTCACTTCACCAACCCTTACATTTCCATTATTTCTATTGCATATTATACATTTCTATACTGTTTGGATGTTTGTATTAACATGTATTTCTTTTAGGATTGGTGAAGATTTCAATGAAAGCAGGAATTAAAGAGAAAAGAAATGAAAAAAGAAATTTCTCTGAGCCTTTGCCCAGTTCTGCAAGACCTGTTTTAAGTCTTCTTTTGAGTGTTAGAATTTTTTTGTTTTTTTTATTTTTGTTTATTTTTGCTAGTTTTGTTGTGTTTGAGAGAGGGTTTCCCTGTATCCCCAACTGGCCTGGAACTTGATATATAGACCAATGGCTGGCCTTGATTTCACAGAGGTCCACCTGCCTCTGCCTTCTGGATGATGGGATTAAAGGTATGGGTCATATTTCAGCCACAAGATTTGGAGCAATGGACCTGGAACTGACCTGGAAACCACTTCCTGGAAGCTAGCTCTCATAGCTCTGGAGAGCACTATGCAAGCTGCTAAGGGAGAACATCGATCCATGGCCCAACACCAGCTTCATGACCAAATAACTACATCAATGACTGGTACAGCATATGACACTGGTGCAGCAGGGGCACTTTCATCTTAGGGGCAATCAACAGCTACCTAATTGGGTTAGAGCCCACTCAATGGAAAGACACTCATGTATGTTATTGTAATCATAGCTAAATACACATAGCTGAAGAGGTCACAGATCTTAGAGAGATCCCCAGGGCTGTCACATCCCTGGACTAATGTAAATTCTTACTAAGTACAAAATATGTATCCTTATATTTACAGTCAGAATCCCAGTCACCAGTCATCAAAGAAGCTTCTGACTTCTTTGACCAGACAGAGACTACTACAGAGTACCACAACTGGTCACACACAGACATTGTCCATGAATTGCCCATGCCTAAGTTGCATCTACAATGCAACCTCTACACCTAGGGCTCACACAACATAGAACAAGAAGCAAAGAGGACACTGATGAATCTCTCAACTCTCATTAATAAAGCTTCCTCATGCAACAGAGGGCCAGAAATATAAAAGGTCGCAAATGGCCAAAGAGTAGAGATTAGGAGTCTGTAGAGTGTGGGTCCCTGGACAGGACTCCTGTATTAAGTTTCACTCACCCAGGACTCAGGGACCATTTCAGAAGAGGGGGTGGTAAGACTATAAGAGCCAGGGAGGACAATAGGGAAATAGAATCCTTCAAGTTCCTGGGACCCTGGTCATATGGTGTCAGCATGCTCAAGACCCATGCAAACTCAAGCACACTAAAACCCAGCATGAAACTGGAGAAATGGACAGTAAACTCCAGGCTTAGCTGATCACTGTTGAGTGAGGAAGAGCTAATCTTCTAAAACAAGGGTCTCTGGATATGCTGACTAGACATGAATGGATGAATTTGCACTGAGGATTGTCTGAGAACACTAACTTGACCCAATAGGCCTTAACACAAATGACAGAGTGTAAGAATTCCAGGGGGAGGACTGTGGGCGGGAGCCAATGAGGAAGGGGGTATAAAAGTGATTAAGATTGGTTGAGATGTATTCCTTTTGAAATACACAAAATTTCAATTAAAAAAAAAAAAGGTATGTACCACAACTTGGCTTTTAGTATTGGATCTTAACAAAACCCTGAACTCCAGAAGTGCTTTACTTATTAACACCATGTGTTTGGGATTTAGGAAGACATTCCCCAAAATATTAGATGGTACAATACTAGGTTCTTAAATGTTCTGACAATGTGGTAATGGTAATTGCAAGGTAATTACTTCTTTCAGAAAAACAAGATTTTATGAATTATTAAAATCTTCATATTAATACCTAAAAAGTTATTCTGTCCAACTATCTTAATTCCATATCAATTAATTCACTGCCTCCAAACTCATTTCCTATAAAACTCTGTCCTGCACTCTTCAGGCAGCCTCTGTCCTTCGAAGCAAATAAGATTTACAGCAAAGGGAAGATCATCCACAGTCTGTATGTCTCTCCAGCAGAGTTCCTTATCTCTCACTAAATATGGGGAAAAGATTGTTGAAGATAGATGACGACCTGGTAGCCACATCTTCGAGAACTTACCTGAAGCACTTACAGGTATATATGTTTTCCCTTACACACAGATGGCTTCTCTGGCTACTTGGATATTTATATCCACTTGAAATAACTGAAAGAAACTATATGTAAATTTTCTTCACTGAGTGCAAAGAACTAATTTTATGACAACATTAAGGAAAATATTTGAATTTTCTATATTCCACGAAATTACTATAATGTTCTAATTTCTCAAGTATGTGACAGGATGTCACCTCCATTCTTAAATGATGATGGATATTTAGGAATGGATTTGGTTGTATTCAGTTTCAGAATAAAATAGTTTTTAAAAACTGATTTTCCAATTTACCTGTACTTTGTGCGCCACCTAGAGGAAATGAGTAAAACTTACATGTATCATAAACAATGTGGGTTTGGTTGTAAAGACATACTGAGGAAACTCATGAAGTTTATAAAATAAGAAGTAATCCCAGTACTTAAGGAGTTGAGGCAGGAGAATTGCTATGCATCTGAAGCCAAAGGCTGTATATACAAAGTTCCAGGCCAGGGCTGGAGATACGGATCAGCAGTTAAGAGCACTAAATTACTTTCATCTGCCTGAAATGTTTCTCGTGTAGTCCAACAGAATATAACTTTGAACTTTCATAAATGAAGTCAGAAATCAATTGGAATATAGCATAAATACCTAACCATTGCAATTACTTAACATATGTACTTGAATAACTGGATAGACCACAACTAGATGTTCTTTTAATTTTACAATAAAGTCCATTCTTAAAATTAAATGTAACACTTGTGCTAATAGAAAATACTTTTTAAGAAGAAAATTCTGTATCTCAGATATTTTTACCAATTGTATTTCTGGGCCTCGGAGAATCTATACAGCAAACTGAATTAAATTACTGGTTGAAATACTTTCTATGATAAAACACATTTAATTTGAAACTCTTTTTTAATGCAGATGCTTCACTTAATTTTTATAGTAATAAACTATATATAATATAAAAATATAATTCTTTTATAAATACTTTTGGTGCTGCTGTGGGGGATGTGTGTTGAGACAAGGTATCACTATGTAGTTCAGCATGGACTGGAACTTTGCTTTTTTATATTTTATATGTCATCTTTATTTTACATGTATGAATGCTATAACTGCATATATGTAAGTGCAAGAGCAGTCAGTGCTCTTAACTGCTGATCTATTTCTCTAGCCCTGGCCTGGAACTTTGTATATAGAGCGTTTGGCTTCAGACTCATGGCAATCCACCTGCCTTAGCCCCTTAAGTATTGGAATTACAGGCCTGAGCCAGCATAGCTGGCCCTATAAAATACAATATTTTAAAAATGAGAACAGGGTCCCATCACTCAGGAAGCAGAGACAGAAGGAAGCAGAGGCAAGTTTATGGTCAACATTGTCTACAGTGTGTGTTTCAGACCATCTGGGCTACAAGTAAGAGAAACTTTGTCTGAAAAAACAAAACAGAGGATGAGAAAAGGTTTCTCCCTACAGTGTTCTGCTATAATTGAAAGCACATTGTCAGGGCTATGTTTCTAAGCCTTTGCTTCCCCAAACATGCTCTCTTTTCCTAATAAATCTCATTTCAAAAGTAAGGTCCCAAAGCGTATGATGCTGTGAAACTTAAGTCATCCTTGGAAAACTTCTCTTTCCTTGGCTAATCCATGGTCTAGACCACTGATTCCACTTGTTATTATTTTTTATTTTATTCTATTTTTGGTCTTTTACTTTTGGTCTCCCAGCTGGCCTGGGACTCGCCATGTAGACCAGGTTGGCCTTGATTTTACAGAGATTCAGCTGCCTCTCTCTCTCGAGTGCTGAAACTAAAGGCATACACCACCACACTTGGCTTAATTCCTCTTTTAAATGATTGTGTTGCTCACCCTTGTCTCTCTACTTCTGCAACTCAAATTCCAATTACCAACGTTTCTGACCTGGGCAAGTTTCATAAAACATAAGTGCACCTTCCTTCATTACCACCACTATGCTCAGTTTACCACATATCATCTGGAATGTTCTCACAGTACTTCTACCCTCAAAGCCTTACAGTCTGTCAGGGTTGACCCTTGATCCAAGGAAGCAAAATCCCCATTCTGACCCCCAAGAAGAAGACCCTGTCCAGTGTCCTTTTCAGAATCTCCATTCACACTCCACTTTGTCAGCTGTGGCCACCAGATTCCTCCTTATTTTCTAAGCACCAGTCTCCACTTAGGACTTGTTTAATGTTGTTACTATTATTTGAGACACTCTGATCTTATTTTTACTGAGTTATCTCATTTTCAATTGCCCTTTAAAAGTTTATTCAAATTCACTTCATCAGACCCACCCTTTGAGATCAAGCTCCCTCTCTTACCTTCTGTTTGGAGTGGCCATGCCCATAAAATCTCTGGTCTTCTTCACCATTTCAGTTTCAAAATGAACAAGCAAAATAAATACATGAAAAAAAAAAAAAAAGAAGTAAATGAAGATCACAGACTGAGTACTTGTCATTATTTCTTCCTCAAAAAAAAAAAAAAAAAAAAAAAAAAACCTAACAAAAATCAGGTATACATCAAATGGTGTAAACTATGGAAGAACAGATAAATTTGACTTACCTCAACTGACTGCAAAGAATGTCAGGAAGAATGAGAGCAGATGATGAACCAGTGACCGATGAACACAGCAGGGGAAGATGCTGCAGTCCGCACACAAACGGCAGATGTAGAAGTCTGATGGGTCCCACGAATGCCAGGTCATGGAAATACGGAAGTGCCAGTTATAGTGGAGAATAATGTCAGACATGGGCTCAAAGTGGATAGATTAATTGAAAGATTTCAAACAGAACATGTTACCTTCACCCTCATCCAACCTCTGTCTCAGAAGGTCCGAGAGCTGCCATTAGCCCCCATGCCAACCCTGAGTGAAAAGAAAAGAGAGAAAAAAGAAAGGGAAACAACACAAGGGAGTAAAAGCTGCCACTTTGCTCTATAAAGCTAACGCACTTCTTTTTGGAGGAAAAAGGGCACTTTGTGTAGTTTGTAACTGACATTTAGACGTCCTAAATTGCAGTGTTTAACTCGTCACCCCTTTATCTTAAAGCTTGCCAGCCCAGTAACTACACTTGACAGAAATTCACTGAGCTTCTATTAACCTCTTTTTAAACGCAAATGGACAGTTATAACCACCCAAAGTCTGAATGGGGACAAAACAAAACTACAACGTGAACAAGAGATAGCAAAATAAATGAAAATCATTTCAAAAAAACAACAGCGAAAGGAAAGAGTGTAAAGGCTTCTGACAGCTGTCTTTCTCACTCAGGTATTTGAGAGGATATATATTCTGCATATATAGAACAAACAAAAATAAAAACGACAAGACAGGTGTGATGGCACAAGCCTTCCCTCTCCGCACTCAAGAGGCAGAGGCAGACGGATCTCTGTGCTTTCTCAGCCAGCCTGGTCTACGCAGAGCTCCAAACTAGTCAAGGCTACACAATGAGATCCTGTCTCAAAAAGAGAGGAGATGTTATTTTAAAGCGCAAATGAGGGCGAGCGTGCCCTGATGGGCATTCAGAAGCAGAGAGGCTGTGCGTTGGGGCGGCGTGGGAGCCAAGCCTGGCCTCCACCATTCCCTGACCTGCAGCAGGGCCTGCAGGTCGTCAGTCCGCGAGTGCTCGCTGGGTGCCCATGGGTCACGTGGCGCATAACTTCAGGCTCATTTTGCAGCCAAGACTTTTGGAACTGCACCAGCCCGAAGACCTGTCTTATTTAACAATGCAAGAAAACTTAAGAACAACGCAGCCGACTGGCACAATTTAATCGCGAAATGGGAAAACCTCAGTGACGCAGGTTTTACCACTGTAAGCAGCATTGCCAACCTGAAATGCTGAATAAAGATGCGATTGAATTAGATTGCAGCAACCCAACTTTCAATGAAAAGGAAGAAAAGAAACATCCAGAAAACAATAAGGAACTGGAGACCCTGTGAGGAGCTGCAGGCCACCCTGGACGGTCTGACTGAAATACAAACGAAGATGGAAAAGCTGTCTTCAACTACCAAGAGAATTTGTGAACTAGAAAACTACCATTATCAGGAACAGAGTAAACGCCCTCCTGTGTTTCACACGTGGCCCACAATCTACTTTTATGAGGTCTCCCACCAGCTCCCTAACACGTACAGGAAGGAACTCCTGCGGCGCACCATTGGTGCAGAGGTGGCACACCCTACTGACCGCAACCTCACCCGGAGCTACTTACCCATTGGCTGCGACAGCCCTGTGTGGAGAGCGACAGAAAGCTGCAGCAGGAGAGGATGCTGCGACCTACCTGAAGCCCCCTCCCCGCGCCCCCATTCCCCCGCGTGAGCGCAACCTCCAGGTTCCGCACTCTGGCTGGACAGTCACTTGGGTGGGCCCTGCTGTACCCTGGAACCAGACCCTTCTAGGATCTGGAGATCACTTTTCCAGCCCCTGCATCCTCTCCAGGCACACAAGCAGCTGCAGCTGTCCTGTCGTGAAGCAGCTGAGTCCTTAAGCACCACTGAGTGAAATAAGAGAGTTCCTGAGAACTGAGGAGCTCTTTTGTAAATTATATATACTTCACATATTACATCTGTGTAGACAAAAGAAAGTGCAAATGAGAAGGCACAGAGTCCTTGGAAATTAAAATTTATATTGAAACCATCAATAAACAGAACCAAATAGGAAGCATAGGAGAAAGCGAGACACAGATGGATTACTACAAGATGTCCATCATGAAAAAGAGAACACAGAAAGTAGATGGTAAGATAGAAGGAATTCCCTACAGCTGAAGTAATTGTTTAGCTGAAAGTTGATAGGCTGAATGTGTCTTGTCCAATGAATAAAAGGAAAACGCCGGCTGAGCACACTATTATAAAAACTAGAACCATCAATATGGAAAATATAAATGATTTTCCAGTATGCAGATAAAGGTAAATTCTCTTAAGAACTCTGATAAATAGAAACCAGGGAAAGACCTGCGGTGGAGGGAAATCTACTCAGTTATCCAAAAATCTAAAATACTCCCAATGCAATATTTTTGCTGTCACAAGTGAAAAAAATTCCACACATACTGGGTAACTGTCAAAACACATGTACGCTAAAATGCTGTATTGTGATGGTTAGTTTTTAATTGTCAACTTGTCGAAACCTAGAATCACATTAGACGAAAGCCCCAACTGAGGAAGCGTCTAAATCAGGTTGGCCTGTCCGCATGTCTGGGGGAATTACCCCGACTGTTGATTGATGTAGGAAGAGCATCCCATTGAAGGTGACACCATTCTCTGGGCTGGACCGTAAACTGGTAAGAGTAGAAGATGTGAGCACAGTACAAGCAGCACCAAGCTTCTCTTTGCTCTTTGTGACATGACCAGCTGCTTGAGTTCCTCCCTTGTCTTCTCTGAGGTGATGGACTGGACCTGGATGGTAAGTCAAATGAACTCTCTTCCCTCCTGAACCCTCCCTCCCCCAAAGCCAATTTCCTTAAAAGGAAGGAACACAAACTAACATCACAACTGTAAGAAGTACTCGGTGAGAAAAAACAGTTGGAAGGATGTTTTCAAGATTCTGAGGCAGGTGTTTAGATGTTTTTACCCAGAAATCTGCAGTCAGCAAAGCCATCCACCACAGATAAGGATAGAAAAAATATTTTCGAACACATAAATAGTGAGAAAGTTCAGCTAGTATGGTACTTTCCTGTTACATTTTTTTTTAGGCTATATTCCAAACAAATGAAGAAATAAGAAAAAGGGAAATAAAATACACTGGATCCTCCCACAAAAGTGTGGAAGACTGACTGCCAGGTGCCAGCACAGCAAGTAGGTCAGTGAGTTGAAACTCTGAGCAGAAATAGAGGGAGAACAGGCCTGCCTACGATTACAGAAATTTGAACACAATTTAAAATGTAAGAAATACAAATGATGGGAAAACCAATTAGAAACTCTACAGGAAAGGACAGTTTTAAAAAAATATTACCATAATACAGCTATCAGCTTCTCCATGGAACAATATTGACATGGCTATAATAATTTTTTAATTTTAATTTGCCATAATGTTTTAAGTTGCCAAGAGTTGAAGTTTTTAAATAGAAGTTTTTGTTTTGGAATAAGTTTGAGTTTGTTGAAGTTTTGCAAAGATTTTGTAGAATGTCCCCACATGTTCTTCACCCATTGGTGTTAATTTGTTACATTGCCAAGGTACATTTGTTAGCACACAAAAAAGCTAATATTTTTCCACTACTATTAAATACAGTACAGGCTTCATTCATAGACTGTGCTAACTGCAATATCTTCTCTTCTATACTGTAATACAAATAAATGTGAGTCATTGAAATATATTTTTTAATGCTAGACTTGTTTCCTGAGATCTCAGAGATTACAACATTTTTTAAAAAATAACTTCTAAATATTTAAATATGTTGAATATGGTGATACATGCCATTAATCCCAGTGCTCAGGAAGCAGAGGCAGGCAGATCTCTGTGAATTCAAGGCCAGCCTGGTCTACATACTGAGTTCTTGGCCAGCCAGTGCTACATAGTGAGACCAGTCTAGACCACTTTGAAATTCCATAATTCAAACACATCACATAAATAAATGTGAGAAATGATGTGCATCTAACATCATCTAGATATTTTTGAACCCATACCTTCCAAAAGAAATACTTTCTGTGTGTTCATATTTTATTATTATATACTAGAAAACTAATATTAAGGAAGGGGAGAAAAACAGATCTCAGGAAATAAAACTCTCTAAATTACATTTTAAAATATAATTTTGATGAGAATGTGAAATTCTTGGGGAGTGGAAATTAAGAAATTAATCATATTAGATGCCATCTGAGCATCTCTGAAATGAAAAGTGTTTGTTTTGCAGACTGCGCCCCCCCGCACTGCATGCATTTATGAATAACAGCAGTAACATAACATGAACAGTAGAGGGAGCAAGAGGCACAGGCCATCCAGTGACTATGCAGAAGACTACACAGTACTTCTCCATTCTAACCACCCTTGGATTTACCATTACGCAAAAGCAAAGCTGTACCATAAGAATGTGCAAAGCGCACTGTTGGAAATGACAGAGGTTTCTACATTCTCAAAACTAATATGAAAAGTGTTCCATTCTTGCCAAATATTACTTAGGGCAAATATGATTGGGAAAAGTTATGTCCATTTATGCTTGAAAACACTATTTTCAAATATTTCAGCAACTCCACAATTCATTTTAGGAGTATACAATTAATAAGTGCAAAGAGGGAAGGGAGACGAAAACAAATCACTTCAGTATCTTGAGGAATAAAATGTGGTAAGGCCACCCAGTCACAGACCTTTTGCCATAAGGGCATCATTTTATTTCTATTTGCCTCTCAGTTCTCTGTTGACTCATATTTCCTCAGTTCTTCATATACAGCCTCTTTCTGGGATTTCATTTGCTTGCCATTTTTCTTTCAATAACTCTTTTTCTCCCAAACCTTCCTATTTTTCATGTCCTTCTTTGTGTGTTATCATTTGTTTCCATCACATTTTCTCACAATCCATGACCTTAAATAATTTCTTTTCATCCATTTCTCATCCCATTCATGAGTCCCTTCTTCTGTATTTTAAGCAATCAAGTCTAAAAATGTCGTTTTTGGTTTTTTCTTTTGCGCTTATTGAGAAGAGACCTCTTTGCTACTTTTGTGAAGTAGGAGCAGCAATATGTTTGCCCATGTTCATTAATTTTCTCATGTTGCAAATACCCACTGACCACAGTGTGTTAAGACATGTATGTACCAGGTACCATAACTGAAATAAGAAGTAAGAAATGAGGGGTTGGAGAAATGGTTCAGTGGTTAAAGGCACTTATTGCTCTTGTAGAAGACCTGAGCTCAGTCTCCAGCATGGCTCTAGGGGTTCCTGTATTTGGTACACATAAACTCATAAAAGTACACACATATACATGAAAATAAAAATAAATAAATCTTTAAAAAATATAGATTTATTTTATGTGTCTGAATGTTTTGCTTGCATATATGTAAGTGCACCTGTGAGTACAATACCCCTAGAGGTCAGTTGAGGGCATCAGATCCCCTGCAACTGTAGTTTTGCATGGTTGTTAACTGCCATATGAGTGCTGGGAACTGAACCCAGGTCCTCTATTAACCAATGAACCAGTGCTATTAACCAATAAGCCATCTCTCCAACCCCAAATAAGTCTTTTTAAAAAGAAAATGAATAGGGAAGAGAAATATAGAAAAGAAACGAACTCTTCTAAAGCTTATACATAATAAGAAATAAGCATGAATAATGAACAACACACTATAATATCAGTAACAAAAGAAAAATAGAAAATTTCCTCTTGGGATCTGAGTGAACATGAAAACTGTTTATAAGGAGGAAACTGTGAGGGGTCTTAAGGGATGAATGTGGTATTAATGAGTAAACAGAGAGAAAAAGATGAAAAATAACACAAGCAAAAGGAAGAAGTGTTTGAAGCAAGAAATACACACAGAAGAGCAAGCGGCAGTGCTTATGTGTCAGACAGGAAGAATGACTCCTTTGCAACACTCCTACCAGTCTGCTTTTTGATAAACCTCTTTCATTCTGTATGGTCTCAATAGGAACGTCTGAAAATCACAATTACCATGCTTCATATTTCCTTTCCTTTCTTCGTCCTTTATAAAAGGAGATAAAAACAAGTCCCTATTTGTTTGGGGTTTATAAAGACAACAAATATAAAGGACTTTTAATCATTCTTAGAGCATACTAAATGCTGTGAAGGTGTCTCTTACTACTGATGTCCTTGTCCTAAAGCTTGTTCACACCCATTCTGCTCCTTCATTTCACGGCACTCCTAGTGACTATGACCTGGATGGTATTTAATTACTCACTCATTTTGTCTTCATTGGATCATAAGCTCCTCTCGATAGGGACCATAAAATACTACCGTATTTATTTTACTTATTGTGAGACTAATATGACTGAGGATACCTACTAGGTACTGAAAGAACATTAGCTAATCAGTGCATTTCATATCATACAAGTGAAGATGTGAGTAGCTATGGGATTCAAGATTGCATATTAGTTAACTGAAGGTGAAAATGATACATAAGTTCAGAAGATAGCTGAGAAAAAGTTATCCACATAAACAATATTTTCCTGTTTCAGTGTTACTCAGTTCTATTAGGGAACATTTATTTTATATCACCTATTATATATTTATTCATAATGAATTTGTTATTAAAATTTTTATGAAAGTCTTGTGAGGTTTTTGTAAAGGAATGAGGTCACTGAGGTCCTCAGTTACATTGTTGCTAATAATGGTAGAGCTAAGATTCAAATCTATATCTACAAAAATATATGTATAATCTCTCCCATTGATATAAGTAAATTGGGAACAATCATTCTCATTTTTGAACTAAGCAAATGTGTAAGTGGGCAGAACAATTACATAAATGAACAACTAAAGTAAAAATAAGAAAAAGGCAAACTTCTTGAGTTACTCAAGGAAACGTACGAGGAGCTAATGAGTACCCCCAAACTGACTAATTTTAAAAATTAGAATTCTAATTTGTCAGAAGTTCCCAAACATATTAACACTGACATTTTCATTATTTACACATGATATAGAAAATCTTGGAAAAGCGTTTATTAGGAATCAAAGTTCCTAAAAACAACAAAACATTTGTTTTCTTTTGTTTTTTGAAATAGGGTCTCACCTCATTGGCCTTGCACTTAGACATTTGCTAGGATTAAAGGTATGTACCACCACACCCAGCACATTTGATTTTTTTTATTTCCTGTTTTAAGGGAGCAGCATACATCCTTTAGACTCTTGTGAGGGAACCATTTCTTTTCTATCCTGGAGTTAAGCAAATTAATAAACTCTGCTTAGCTAGTTGCTATGATTAATTAATTGAGAAGACAAAAGGAGCTCTGAGGAAATCTTAGAAAACAGCATTTCAAGGACAGGAAACCACCAGTGAGTTCTAATGCAAGAAGACAAATCAAATGACTACATGTGGGCATTGAAAGCACTCCCGGCTAGAGATGGATGGAGATGAGACTCTTCAGGGGTATGGGAGTGATATGCTTTGATGTTATCTGTAGTTAAATAGTATAAATTAATATCATTATTGTTAAAGAATAATTCAAAAGCAGATCAGCACAGGCCTGGTAGTACAGATCTGTAATCCCAAGTACTGGAGAGGCTGAGACAGGAGGATTGGAAGCTCAAGGCCAGCCTGGACAACTTAGTAAGACCTTATCTCAAACTGAAAATTATGGAAGACTGGAAATGTAGCTCAGCAATAGAGTGCTTGCCTTGCCTAGTGTGGTAGCATGAATGAGAATTTTATCAATAGGCTACAAGTATTTGGACATTTTGCTCCCAGTTGGTGGTGCTTTTGGGGAGATCTTAGGCAGTGTGACCATCCATGCAGGAGGAAGCATGTCACTGGAGGAGTACTTTGAGCGTTTTTCCAGCCTTGTCAAATATCCAGTCACTTTCTACTTCCCTTGCTTCCTTGAAGATATGAGTGCTCGGATTTCTGCTCTGGCCACCTCTTCTACCAGGCCTCCCCCCCACACCATGATGGACTCTAATCCCTTTGGAATTGCAAGTTAAATAAACTCTTCCTTCTATAAGTTCCCTTGGTCATGGTGTTTTATCACAGCAAGAGAAGATTCACTAATGCAGAGGTTGGAACTAGAGAGTAGTCTGTTGCTGTGAAGAACCTGGCTATGTGGGGTTTTGGAGGAATGTGGAAGACTTTGGAAGTTTGGACTAGGAAATCAGTTGAAGTTCAGAGCCTAATGGGCCATTCTAATAGGAGCCTGGAAGAAAGTAGTCCTGAAAGCAAAGTAGTTCCAAGAGAAATAAGGGCTCGAGCAGCAACTGGGATATTTTGGCATAAAGTCTGGCTGCTGATTGCCCATACCTTACTTGAGGCTAAGTTGAAAAGTTATGGACTAATTTCTTTGGCAGAGGAAATTTCAGGACAGCCTAACATTGAATGTGTGGTGTGGTTATTATGGAGATCCACAGTGAAAAATAGCAAGTGGGGCAGAAAGAAATGCAGAGTGTACAGTTTAGACTTAAAAAGAGCACTAGAAGGATTAAAGTTGGAGCCGCCACACATGCTAATGGAGAGACTCTTTTTGATAAGGATAATAGAGCAATTAAAGAGGGGCCAAGAGATTTGCACTTTAACAATAAAAGAGTACCTTTAGGGCAAGACATTGCCCAGCTAACCCTCCAAATGGAGAGAGAAAAATGTTGGAGGGATATTCTGCTCCTAGAAAACCACAGCAGAGAAAAGCTACTAATATGGATAAAGCAGGCCAGAATCCATTCCAGACTGGCAGCTGAACTTGGCAGTGTCATTGATGTGGAGCTAGCTTTAGTGGCATAAAAGATGCAAGAGTGAGGAGATAACTGGTTCTTCCTCCGCAGTTTCAGAGCGCTGCACAGGTCAGGCAGCACGCAGCGGGGGTGTCTGCATAAAGAAGGCCCGACAGGCCAGTGCACGAAGCTGTGAAGGTGAAGCCTGGTTGGCTTTGGAGACCCCAAGATTCTCAAACCGTGAGACACCTGCCAAAAAAGCGCTGCATACAGGCAGTGATAGATACCAGCCCAAGAGGGAGCCGTATGGTATGTTGAGTACAGCAGGGCTGGAGGGGTTGAGCCATTAAAGCCCTTTGGAAGTAAAGTTCCAGAAGTCAGACATGAAACTACCGGATGTGGTGTTTGTCCTGCTGTTTGCTGTCTTGTTTTGATCCAGTATTTCCTCAGAATGTGGATTCAGTGCCATTGTAGGTTAGAAGTAGGTAATTTACCTATTGATTTTACAGGGGTTTACAGATAAGAGATTGCCTTGAGTCTCACAAGAGACTTTGGACTCTGGACTTTTGAATAATATTAATGCTGGTAAAGATAGGTGGACTAACTGCATTTTGCATTTTATATGATCATGAACCTATGGGGGCAGGGAGTGGAATGTGCTGATTTGAATGAGAATGTTCACCATAGGCTCCAAGCATTTGGACATTTTGCCCCAGTTGTTGGCGCTGTTTTGGGAGGTCTTAGAAGGTGTGGCCATGCTGCGGAAGCTCATCACTGGGGGAGGCTTTGAAAGTTCTTCAACCTTGCCAGATTTCCAGTTGCTCTCTACTTCCTGTCCCTCCTTGAAGTTGTGATTGCTCAGCTTTCTGAGCTAGCCACCTCTGCCGCCATGCCTCCCCCACTATCATGGGCTCTAATCCCTCTGGAATCATAAGTCAAATAGGCTCTTCCTTTTATAAATGGCTTTGGTCATTGCAGCAACAGAAAAGTGACTAATATACCTGTACTAGTAAGACCCCGAGTTTAATCCCTAGTGCCACCAAAACAATAGCAAAAACAAACAAAAAAGGAAAGTAGCTTAGTATCCAAAACATTAGTAGTCATTTGTTTTCTTTTTCGATATGAAGATATAGTGCATATGGATTACACTTCTGTAGTAATTTACAAAGTCATATAGAAACCTTAAGTTTAATGTAAATGAATAATGCTTTGCTCATATAGGCTTAAAATACCATAATCTCCTCATTAACTTTGCTACTAAAATAATATAAATGATCCTTTAAAATGTGTTTATCAATTTATCCAGTCATTAGAAAGAAAATTTCTTACTAAAATATTTTATTACAGTTGCTTTAATAGGCAGAGCAGTTAGACTTTGGAGATGGCCAGAAGCTTTTCTGTGGTTGAAGGGCAGGAACCTCTGTGAAGTGCACATTAGTGTCTCAGTGGCAGATGATCTGGCAATAACTGTGTAAGAGAGAAAGTAAATAGATAGAACCAGTGCTAGAGGAGGAGTCCAGCTTCTGGCCAGCTGGAATAGAGTGCCAACACATTCAGTCACCACATTCAGAGGGTGTGGTGAATTCTCAATGGGGCCAACACTCAGGGCCAAGACAAAGAGGCTGAAGAGTAGCTGGGCTGCCACACTGTTCTCTTGATATCAGTGTGATTAGGCGCATCAAGATTGCTACTAGGTCTTAAACGATATAAACATTTTCTCACAGTTCTGGAGCCTAGAAGTCCAAGGATAGGATGTCATCAAGTCTGGCTCTTCTGTGATGTCTCCTCTTGGCTTTGCCAATTGCTACTTTTCCTCTGTGCTCACACATACTCACTCCTCACTCTACATAGTATCTGTACCCTAATCTCTTTTTAGACGATACCAGTCATACCGGATCAGGTCCTCCCTCATAACCTCATTTACTTTACTTTTATCTCTAAGGCCTTATCTGGCAATGCAGTCACATTCTAAGGTACCAAGTTTATAAGATACATAAACTTTGAGAGGGTACAAATCAGTCCATGACGCCTACTCTATCAAGGGCCAAATGATCTACCTGGTTGAAACAAGACTCTGGGTTGGAGTACTCAGTTACCTATGTTGTAGGTAAGTGGGGAAGCTAGAAAATGTTTTTGTTTAGGAGGGGGAAGATATTTGTTTACTGCAGATTTTGAGATTTTCGAAATCATTAAACATTATGGAAAAAGCAGAATTTTATTATACTTTCTTACGTAGTCCTAATTCTCAGTTGACCTCTCATGTGTTCACTTGAATTTAGGAGGTCATAGCTGAGAATCAAGATGCTGCCTAGCCAAGGTTTTGAATGCCCAGCTCTACATCTTACATGGAAATTGTAATGCAAATCAACAAATCATGACTGCATCTGTTTATAAATTTCAGAAGCAAAAGGAGAGTCAAAGGAGTAGACTTCAGTTTTGGATGGTGGACAGTAGGCATCAGATACAGGAGACCTGGGATACCAGCCTAGTTTGAATTTCTTTGTAGCCATCCAAAGATAGATCATAAAGTAGTGGAAAGACGTTAAGCTTCCACCCTACAAACACATACTGATAGTAAACCAAAGACAATGTGAACAAGCTTCTCTAGGTCTCAATTTCTATAAACATCTTCATAAATACTAATTATTTTTTCTTTTGTCCTCATAGTTGAGCAAGACCAGAGGAGATAGATGCCACAAATTATAAATTAGTGAAAAATAAAACAGAAAGAAATCGGTTCCAGAGCAACACAGGATTACATCTTCAGCAACCAATATCCAAAATGTCACAAATAATAAAATTTACTTTCTCGTGTTGTATTAGTATGTTATTAAAATTCCAAGGAATTAAGGTTTATCTTTTTTGTCTGGTCAATGATGAAATCTCTCCTAAACTCTCAGTATTAGATTCTTTTGTGAAGCTTAAACATTTGCTATTGCCATAGAAGCATGCTGTTGACATTTCTGGTTGCTAGGTGCATTATACCTTTGGCTGCATATACAAATTCTATTGGCTCAAATATGGGACGTTTTAATCAGCAGGATTCTCCTTCTTAAAAAAATTTGTTGCTATTTTGATCACATTCTGAACTCCTAACCCACCTAGGACTCTCTTTTTATATACTGGTACAATAATGGAAGGATTACAAATTGCAAATTACATATACAAATACTAATTTGCTAATCTAGAGAAATAAAAACACTAGTATGTAAGGATTTGTGTTTAAGGAATTTTTCGTTTATGCAGTATCAATCAAGAATAAGAAATAATAATAATAAAAAAAACTTGAAACAAAGATGCCCATATGTACCAAATGGCTGAACATACTGTGCTAGATTCACACCACAGAACACCATGGAGTCATTAAAAAGAGTAAATTACAACTGTATCAGTGGACTTGCAAGAATTTCCATCATGTGCTATGTCAAGTGAAAACAGAGAAATGTATCAAATCTATCTGTATGCTCCAATGTTCATAGTCCATTATTTACAACAGCCCCTGACAAATGAATACATATGCAAAATTTAGTGCATACACCAGCAATTCTAACATGTTACAAGATGAATGGACTCTGAGGACACTGTGTCAAGTGAAATAAGCTACTTAAAAAAATAAAACAAATATTATGGTTTGGAGAGATGACTCAGGAGAGGTTAAGATAACTGGTTGCTCTTGCAGAGGACCTGGGTTCAATTCCCAGAACCCACATGGGGGCAAACAACATCTGTAACTCCAGTTTCAGGGGATGAATGCCCTCTTCTGACCTCCATGGGCATTTTACAACAAGGCTGCACTTACATATATGCAGGCAGTACACCCATACACATAAGAAATAAATAAAACTAATGAATACAATTAAAAAAAAACACTACATGGATTTCATGTGGATGAAGCAGAGGACTCAAATTTATAAAGACAGAAAGTATATGGCTATCTGTCAAGAATTGGGGGAAAGGAGAAAGTAGTAGTTGATGTCTGAGTATACAGTTACAGATTTGCAGGATAAAATGAGTTCTGTAGATCAACCTCACAAAGCGAATGTATTAACATGACTAAACTGTGTACTTAAAATAATTAGCATAAACTGGGTGTGGTGGCCATGCTAGTAATACCAGCACTCTGAAGGCAGAGGCAGAAAGATCAGTAATTCAAGGCCAGCCTGGGGACTTCACACCCTGTCTTCAAAAATACAGAAACAAAAATAAACCCCAAAAAACCCAGAATGGTTAACCATGGTAAGATTAATTAATTAATTAAAGGTAAACTTTCAAAAATTTAGCAAGTTACTATAGGTGCATACCTGTAGGCCCAGCTATTTTGGAGGCGGAGGCAAGAGGCTCAGTTGAGCTCAGGAATCAAGCTAAGCCTAGGCAATAAGGGAATACTCTAATCCCACCTTACAAGCAAGCACTAAAATTTAGTTTCTTATCTCTCTGAACTCAGAGTTGAATGCAGGAATTTATGTTGATGCACCAGTTGGGAGAACTCTGCCACATTTGTCTCTGAAGAATTAACTCAACTCATTTGATTATTCACAATGACTATTGTTTTGGTAGGTCCAAAGAATTACAGCTAGGGGAAAGTTCAACCATTCTCTTTCCACTTTCTTACAAACAGGTTGGCTGTTACTATGACCATGTCTTAGAATTTTTCCACACATACAAGTTAGCAAGAGAGCACAAAAGTCATTTCCTATTGTCTGAACCTGGTAAGGTAAAGTATACAGCCTCGATGTTAAGGTTTCAGTTGTTTTGGTCAACTTGCAGGAGAAAAGTAAGCTGGGTTACTTTGCTAGTCTGGAAAGCTGGGTCTCTGCTCTGAGGTCGGAATGTTAGAGAGTCTTGAGTATCATAGCCACATACTATGAGTAAGTTGACCGATAGAATTACAAAGTATATTAGGAATGGAACCCTCTCTCACTCCTGCTTCAGCACTCAGTGTTAGCAACCGGTAACATTCAATAGCATTCAGGGTTCCAGGAAAATGCTTGTTTGCTTCTCTTACATCCTTGAATGCAAAGTTTGCAGGTGTCAGAGACTGGAGCTGCTTCAGTGTAAAGGAGGAATTTACTTTTCTGAATATTTAATACAGTTTGATTATATTTCCAAAACCTTAAGTTCAAAGTATAAATTTTACTTGAATAATTTTATTTTAAATTTAAATATTAATAACTAGAATTTATACTTACTTTAAATTTTTGTAACACAATTATGATTTTATAAACTAAAACATGACATAACTATAATTTTCCAATGTTACATATTTTAAATTACAGTTTAGAAAATACATGCACATTTTTATGTGCTTTGAATATAATTACATTTTTAGCAGTTTGTTAAATACTGCTAACATAAATTATATGACAATTTCAGTGAACACAAACCAATCAGTGATTTTAATGAAAAAAAGACAAGATAAGAATAAATGTATGTACTGAATGTATGACAATAATTATATGTCATAAACAGATATGGTGGAACATGCCTATAATCCCAGCACTTGGGAAACTAAGGCAAGAGGATCACAAGTTCAAAGCCAGCCTAGTCTATATTGTGAGTTCCAAGTCTGTCAGAGCTACATAACAATACCCTGTCTCAAAAAAAAAAAAAAAACCCTCTATTTTATTTTATTAATCACATAAAACATCACTATTCTATCAACAAAACCCCAGACAATAATACCTCACTTCCCAAGTTGGGGGTGGGAACCAGCGTACACCCTACCACTGAATCACATCCCCACCTTCCCAAACTAATTGTGGTAGTTTGAATCGAGTCCCCCATAGGCTCAGGTACTTGAACACTTGTCCCCAGGCGATGGTGCTGCTTGCAGAGGATGGGGAATGTTTGGGAGGTAGAGGCTTGTTGGAGAAAGTATGTCACTGGGAATGGGCTTTGAAATTTTATGGCCTTGCCTCACCTCTCTTCATTCTCTCTTTGTGTGATTGAAGATGTGATCTCTCAGGATTCTGCTCCTGATACCATGCTTTTGTCGACATGATGGACTCTTACCCCTCTGGACCTGGGAGCCCAAGTAAACTCTTCCTTCTGTAAGTTGCTTTGGTCATGGCATCTTATCACAGCAACAAAATGTAACTAATACACTAGTTTTATAAAAACTAGGACACTATACATCTTTTAGTTCTGTTATTACGAACATGCATTTGTCAAGGTAGAGTATAGGATATATTTTAACAACTGGTTAATTCGATGTGATCTCTAAGTGCTCAAAATGGCATGTGGCTCTCTATATTTTCTGTAGCCTAAGGCCACTCAAATCCTACAGCAGATTCTATGAAAACCTAAAGGTGTGGGTACCTTCCAAAGATCACAGGTTGTCACTAAATATATTGTGATACCCAGTTGGGCCAAGAGTTTAGAAAAGAACAGTTTTAAATTAATACACATGTTCTGAACTTCATTTATACTACCAAAAATTTAAAATTAATTTATATATCCGTTATTTATATTTATTAAAGCAGATGAAAACTAAGATAAAACTTTCAGATAGTTGGCATTGAGAAGTCTTTCCAGTGTTAACTAACCACCACAAAAGTATGTATTCCTCATTAGAATATTCAAGTGTTCACTTACTACCCATAGGGTACAGACTACAATGAACTATTACATTATACAATATTGTTCAAAAAGTGTTTTATAGCAAACTATAGCAAATATAACAATCACCATATGTTAGGGCTATAGAAATTTTCAACTGTGATTTGGAAGATCAGAGTTACGGAATTCTATCCCAGGATGCCTTTTCAAGGAAATGGTTTAGCTTTTATTTGATCTAAACTGTAGCATATCACAATGTGTCCACACAGAATAGAAAGTAAATGTTTCTCTATAGCGATCTGAGTATTGTTCATAATACTGGGCTGAATTACAAAGAAGTTAGAAGTGTTTCCATCATTCCTATCTCTCCTTACTTCCCCTCATATCATGACACATCTGTAGCAGTGATTATAGCCTCTGGGAAGCCAATATCTGCATTTTAAGACAGTATTCAAATTAGGAGTATACTTCTGAACATAAGCCATATATATCTCATTTAAGATCTCCATTGTCAAGTGATTAGAAACAAAAAATAGATCACTTAAATCCCATTGATTTAGGAAGATGAACTATAAACAAATATCTTTTATCTTTACCACTGCCTCTATTAGAATGAAGAGAATGGATTTTATTTTCTGTCTTTTTTGAGACAGGGTCTCCCTGGAGCTCCAGCTGTCTGGAACTCACTTTGTAGACCAGGCTGCCTCCTGAGTGTTGGGATTAAAGATGTGTGCCATCATGCTCAGCTGAGAATGAATATTGTGGCTTTACTGTAATTCTATTCTGGTGAAAATAACAGAAGACTTCTACTGCAGGTTATTTCACTTATCAACTATAGTTTTCTAATGTTTCCAGGCCTTTAAATTTTGTCCAGTTCTGTTTTCTTTCAGCAAACCTTCATCAGGACTTTGAGTAGGAAAGAGATTCCTCTATCAGCTGGCTATTGGTGTGCCTTTCAAAGAATACTTGCATTCTGCTTTCAGAAAGGCTAGATACCCTATTCACACTAGGTACTATACAATATTGTTGCTTAACTTGCCACACTTTTGTTTCCTGTCCAGCATCAATAACTGGATGAGACTAGAGCTGAGGTGACTAGTCATTCTGGCTTGCCTGAAGGATAGGGCTTTCAATATTAGAGCCAGAAATACCCCTACAGAAACCTAGAGGGCTTTATCACCCTAATAGTTATATTAGTTGGAGTCTAATAAATTCAGCACTGTAAGAAGTTGTAGCCCAAGCCTGCTGAAAATGCTGCTAACACATTTCCTACCTAAGATTCTTTTGGGAGTGTCTGTCACATTCAAGTTGTGGCTTTAGGAAAAAGGAGGCTGTTGGACCTTCCTGAAATTTTTTTAAGTCCCTAGTCTTTTAGCTATTTTGTCACTTGCTGAAATTCCTACCCAAGTTCCTGAAGCATTTTACCAATGTCATGTTTCAAAGCTACAAATGACCTCAAACCTGGGCTACAAATTATCTGATCTTTCCAAGGTTCTGCTATTTGCTCAGTATCAATACCTCCTCAGCCTCTAAATTGAGGTAGTTCTAAGCCCTGTCTCTTCAGTGTTTTCATTTGTAAAGGAAAAGATGTATATTGACTGACAGTAACTTGAAAGGGCTTTCCTGATTAAGAGGTAGAGTACATTTTATTCAAATGATTTTAAAAAGCTGAAATTATTCATGTAACAAATATCTATTGAGCAGTTCCTTTGCTATGGTACTATGTTTAGGGATGCGCCTACAAGGGTATGCAGGTAGGCACATCCTGCCAGGCTAATGATGGTGCTGAGAAAGGTAAATGAGCAACTGTAGTATGAGAAACAAGATGAAGATCCAGTTCCACCAGCTATGGGAGCACATGGGGCGAACAACTAATCCAGATTTGCTGGTCATGCAAGGCCAGACAGGTGGGTAGCATTCATCTGTTTATACAGTCATTGATTTCTTCAACAAATATTTACTGAGAACTTAATGTATATAAGGCACTGTGATAACCATAGTAGATGAATATATAGTTTCTATGAAAGAAGTTTGCATAATCTAATATGTACTTTTCATAATTAATAAAAATCTATTAAAGAAGTCTCCATAACCTAGTGCAAAATATATAAATAAAAATATGCTGATAAGTGCCATAATAAAAGATTACGAAGGAAAGTTTTACAAAAAGGATTCTGCTTGATTTTGCAGGTTAAGAAGGAACATGGCAAAACTAACAACATGCCAGAATTACAGAGATGTGAAAACATGTGAACAGTCAACTACAGTAAGCAATCAGTACTAATGTTAGGAGCCAACAACAATGAATAGGATGGATTACTGGGTCACTGATTTTGTGTGTGTGTGTGCCATTTTAAGAGGGCTGGGCTTATTCTGGAAATTATGAAAGGCCACTAGATGGTTTCAAGTCAGAAAGCAGCTGTTTCAGACTTGTGTTTTAGAAAAGATATTCATAAGCTTATAGAGGTGGAGGAAAAGAAAAGCTTCATTTGATCTTTACTTTGTGAAGTAAGTATAGCAGATCTTTTACACTCACATTTTATCTTTGAGGTTCTAGGGTTGGAAAATGGAGGAAAATCAACACATTATTCACAAAGGAATGTAGTTGGAAATTTCTATATGGGTTCACTTTGGGTTACAAGGTTAGTATAATTGAATTTGTAGTACTAGGAATAATACCCTATGAAGCCTCTTCTTTGGGCTGCTATGAAGATTAAATAAGATAATATATGCAGAGCCTTTGTCATACAAGATCTTATCAAATGTTAACTCCTTTATCACAATTATCCTGCTATATGTTCAATTTTGTTGTAGCAAATAGCACTGTCTGTGATTATACTCAGTAAATGCTCGCTGAAAGCCACACATACACATATGTATCACCATTTACAGCTGTTTTACTTTGAATGCATTAATTTACACATAACCAGGTAGTAAACGAACTCTTTTGAATTGTATATAAAGTGGTAATTATGTTTTCAAATCTTTCATGTGCTTCTCATAAAAAAGTATATTTTTAAAGAATTATTTTCAAATCATTTTCACAGCTCCACATTATTACAGCCACTCTTAATAGGTAAAGTCATATTCCCAATGAAGAAATGGGGAAAACTGGTGCTGATAGATTGTTTCAAATCAGACAGTACCAATGTAATTTATTACAAACTAGTATCCACAAAGCTTTTTTTTTCACTATATATAGAACTATTTCATACAGATGAGAATACATCTCTAAAGTACAAATAGGAACAACTACTTTGACTAAGTAGTATAAAATAAGACAAACTGCTTTTGAGTTGCTATAAAGTAGGGACTCCAAGTCTGAATTGCAAATAGCATATAAGATGCTCTTAACAAATCCTTAGTTGCATGTGTGATAGTAGGTACTTATTAAATAGTGAACTATTAAACTTCAGTTTCTAATAACTGAGTTCTAAATGAGCCATTTTCTCCGAATGGAAAATTTCAAACAAGACTCATTATTAAGACAGTTTCAACCTGGGGCCTTAGAGCACATCGTGTTCGCAAGCTGTTCCCTGCCCACGTGATTTATTCTTTCCTTTAGACCGGAGCAAACTACACTTCGCCGTCAAACTCATGAGTCAACGGCCCCTGGGCGCTTTTGTACTATGCCAACCATAGCCCAAGAACTCAAAGCCGTTTCCACGTGAAACCACCAAACACAGTTTGCTACGTCTCCTCGGTGACGACCCGCTAGAAGGCAAAAGCCTAGGCAGCGCCCCCTCATGCTCCCACCCCTCCACGGCAGCAACAGCCAATCGCATTGCCCCATGGTGGGTCTGGGGCCTGGGATTGGCCAAGAAGATGCCCGGCGCGGGAGGAGCGCGCATGGGCGGAACGCGGAGCCCTGTCCGTCACGTGCGGCCGCCCGGTCTCCCGGCCTCGCTGTGAGCCCGGAGGCGCCCAGGGGGCGGGGCCCGGCATCCGCCGCGCTTGCGTGGTGGGCGTTCTCGCGAGCAGCTGCTGCGGCCGCGGCGACCTCGGTGTTCGGGTGTAGAATTCGGAGTCCCTGCGCCCGGTTAACAATGAAGCAGAGTTCCAACGTGCCGGCTTTCCTCAGCAAGCTGTGGACGCTTGTGGAGGAAACCCACACGAACGAGTTCATCACCTGGAGCCAGGTACGGACGGGGACACGGCGGCCCCGGGTCCCCCTGACGAGCCGGCTCGGCCCCGCTCGGCTGGAGTCGGCGGCTCCGGCGGGCTGTGGCTCGCGGCCTGTGGCGCGGCCTGCCCGTCGCGCGGACCCCCGGCATTGTGTGCGCCGCGGGCTCTGGCCGGGCCGCTCCGCCGGCCTTGGGCGCTGGGGGAGGGGCGGCTGGTAACGGTCCCCGGGCCGGCCGGAGCGCGATCTGCACACTCATCCTCTGCCCTGGGGCCACTGCGGGGCGCAGTCCCGGAGCCTCGGGCTGGTCCGCGCGGGGCTTGTCTTAGGGACCACCTCTGCCGGGGATTGCTTCCTGAAGACCTCTGCCGCGCTGCCCCGAAGCGGGGGTCTTTTAAGGGGAGAGAGTTAGGGAAACAGCACCAGCAAGTTTCAGAAAATAGTACAAAGAAAATGGACCCATTGTTTCTTGGAGACTGGACCGTTTGATGAATCGACTTTTCTAAACAATCATTTTGGTAAAAGTGCTAGTAGACCGTGCTCAGTAACTGAGTGGAGTTAAAAATGAGTCATATTTTGCTAGCTAGTTGCCGGCTGAGTGGTATGTGGTTGCCTTGATGAGCTTGATCCTAACTACTTATAATACGGACGACCTTAATGAAGCCGGTATCTTGCCTGGTTGCACAGATGAATGCGTTGCCTAGGTGACCCAAGACCCCTCCTAGTTCCACATAGCAAGATTCTAAGCCGAATGATACTCATCAGTAGTGCCTTTGGTTTAGAAGACATAACTCTTAGCGTGTTGGAATCATTTTATAAAGGACCTTGGGTTTCTGTGGTAGACGGTCTCCTTTTCGGGGACATTTCATGTGTGCAGTTTTTGAGATGAGTAAGTGAAAACTGTCAGCTTAATATCTGGCACCTACCATGTGTCGTGAAAATCTATCCTTTGTGCGCCTTTTTTTTTTTTTCTTGTTATATTAACTTTCAGTCTTATGTACTTTTAACCGGAAACAACTTTGAAGTACTTGAAAATGTGACTTATGCCATAGAATTCTGCCTTGTGTTAAGTGGTGTCATTTGTTCTTTAAGCTTCCTTTTAGGATATAATTGTCTTGTGATAAGTATTGTAAACCTGCCTCCCCTGTTGTATATAGTAAGCATTTGATGAATTTTGTACATTTCCACAAGGAAATGTGAAAGTAAGAAAGCCCAGCCATCAGCATGTACTTAAAATAAACAGATGTCTCATGCTTTTCATCATTCAGGATTAAAAGTTGACAAGGCCGGATCAGCACAGACTGTTACTCAGCTGTGTATTAACATCAGAAATTGGACTGAGATTCTGTTCCCAACCAAGCAGAGTTTATCAGTACCTTTTGGCTTTCAGGGGGCTGCTTATTTGTATTATCTAAGAATACTACATAAATATCTTTGTAATTGGCTTTAATTAAAGAGTATGTACAAATGGTGGGTTTAGTAAATTCTCATTAGCTAAAATATTTTAATAACTTTCTTAGACAGTATGAAATAGACTAATACATAAATGTGAAATTTTATGACTTTTAAATGAAATAAGCCATTTAATTACTTCTGTTTACCCCATTTTTAAGTCTCAGCTTACATTTTAACGACTCATTCTAATACACCAATAGGACAAACAAAATGTAAATATTCCAGAGTCACAATTGGTGCTTAGTAAATATTTGATGAGTCAACAAAGCCTCTACAAGATGTAATGGGATTGATATGAATGGTATCCCATGTGTCCCAGGATAGCTGTGAATGTGGCCCACACATTTATAGATGACAGAGTCATAAGGCATTGGATATTTCAATAGTCAAAAAGTTGGATATTTCTGATGGAGTTATATTTGAAAAGAATCTTAGTGATGATCTGGTTTAGTCCTATTTGTCGGTAGTTATTTCTAGGCTTCAAGAGACTGTATTATGTATACATAGAGATGAGACTTCTAGCAAAATTTTGAGTTTCAAAATCAATCTTCAGCCATGTGCTGTAAAATCGATACACCAGTTGGTGCCTTATTTAGTTTTATATCAGAATATTGCTCTCCGCAAATTAAGGGGCACTGCTGGCTGTTATCTAGAGTTAAGTCAGGTTGCTCTCACATATTTTACTCTCCCACATATTTTTTTCTCAAGGCAGTGCTAATACAAGCTTAAACTGATGATGGAAACCTAAAAAAATGGTTACCTTCATCCTTTAAAAAAAAAGATATTTTAAAGTGTGTGTATATCAATCTCTGTGTGTATCTGTCTGTGTGTGGGTGTGTGCACTTGAGTGCAGGGGACTGTAGAGACCAGAAGACGGTGTCAGAATCCCTGGAGCTGGAGTTATAGGCAGTTGTGAGCTACCCGACATCATTACTGGCAACCAAGCTCTGGTTCCATGCAGGAGCAGTGTGTGCTTAACCACTGAACATCTCTTCAGCCCTCCTATAATCTTTTTGAAAGTTTCTATTTGTGATTATTTCTGGTTTCCTTTACATTTGTTGTGCTGACTTATTGAGGTAATTTTAATGTTTATGCTATCTTAGTGAATATCTTGTTAAGGCCTTTTAAAAGTAGCAGGTGTTTGGGCAGCTAGGCACTTATGCATTCCAACCCCATGGTGGAAATACTTTGCTTCTCTGGCTGGAGTATAAGTCAAGAAGAAGAAAAAAACCCAAAACACAAGAAACAAACTTTACCCCTGCATTCTGGAAAGCTTGACTTAATAGTCCTGCAGATCTGCCTAAGCTTACTTTTCCTTTTTCCTTGAAATTTATGATGTGACAAAATTGAAAAAGAAGAGTACCCTTTGTAATCTTCAAGTGCAAAAATGTGACAGGCTGAGCTGTCAGAATTATATGAATAAGTTGTCAAGAATTTCACAGTATAAGGTATTTAGATCCAGAGTGTTTTTCAAAAAAGATTTATTTTCGTTTTATGTGTGTATCCCATGTGCATGCAGATGCCTGTGGAGGCCAGAAGAGAGCATCAGGGTCCCCTGGAGTTACAGGCAGTTGTGAGCTGCCTGATGTGAGTGCTGGGAACCAAAATCAGGGTCCTCTAGTAAGTGCTCTTAAGCACTGAAACATCTCTCCAACCCAGATCCAGAGTGTCCTTAAGAAAATAAAACAATGTACATATTTCCAGTTTTCTCTGAAACAAAGGTTCCTTTATGATTTGTTTTTGGTGGATTTGTTTTTGTATTTCTGAGACAGGGTCTAAATGTAGCCCCAGCTCTCCTAGAACTCACTGTGAGACTGGACTGTCCTTCATCTCACAGAGATCTGCCTAGCTCCTCCACCTTTGGAGTGCAGTGATTAAAGGCATACACCACACCCAGTGTTTTTTTTTTATTTTTTATTTATTTTTTATTAAACATTTCCTGTATCTTCAAAATCTATAGTTGTTCTTGGCTTTGCTAAACAATGTATTCCTGGAATCTAGGATAGAGATAGTATTTTTAGGCAACCTAAGATGATTATTCAGTATTTTTTCAAAAAACATTTTATGTGTATATGAGTATTTGGCTGAATGTATGTAGTGCAGTTCCCTTGGAGCTGGAGTTACAGATGATTGTTAGGTTTCTATTGCTGGAATAGAACCCAAGTCCTGTGGAAGAACAGCAAGTGTTCTTAGCCATTGAGCCATCTCTCCAGCCCCCCCTAAGATTTATTTTAAATGCAACGCAATCCTAAACGGCACAGGTTTAGGTGGGAAACAACTGGAGAAATTCGATATTCAGAGACAAGAGCTTATGGAGGTTAAGTAGAAATTCTTACTGTTGGTAAAGAACAGCTTTTATTTGCATTGAAATTTTGTAATCAGTGTATGTGGATGTGAAGCACTATAAAAGAAAGACGGAACTGGAAAGTTACTGCTTTATCACTGCTTGACTTTGTTCCTCAATGTGCTTGAGAGAACAGTGATTTCTGCTAGAACCTCATACCCATTTGTTCCATTTTGTGCCCTTTAGCCTACTCTACTACTCTTACCTCTCAGATCAGCCGATGACTCTAGCTAGAAGTCGAGAGACGAGCAAAATTAGAATGTTTTTCTAGCTGCTTTGAATGAATTTGAGCTGTGGGCCCTTCGACTTTTCAGTTTCCTAGCATTGCCTTGAACAGCTCAGCAAACATTTGCCTTATTTCAATATTCCAAGGTGAAAATAAAATAGGCCAAAAGTTTAGTGTCTACAATCCAGTTTATATTGGCTTACAGAAAAGTTGAGAGACTCAATGTTTTTTGCTTAATAGAGCTAAAGACTCAGTTGAAATAGTGAATATTAAGAAGTTAAAGGCTTAAAATTTTTTAAAAAATTATTTTTATTTAATGTGTATGAGTATATTGCCTGTGCATATGTTAAGTGCACCCATGTTGTGCAGTGCCCAGAGAGGTCAGAATTGGGTGTTGGATCCTCTGGAACTGGAGTTACAGCGCTTTTTAGTTGCCATGTAGGTGCTGGGAACCAAACCCAGGTCCTCTGCCAGAGCAGCCAGGTCTCTTAACCACTGAACTATCTGTCCAGCCCCAAAGAAAAGAAAAGAAAATTTCTATTCTGAAAAATTTATTTTTCAAGTAATGGTAGTAAAATACTATGAATAATTTGAGCAATCTACCTGAATAGCCCAAAAGCTAAATTGAGCAGTGTCAGCTGTTACTTCCCTTTGGAAGCTTTGTAACATTTGTTGGTAAGGTTTAAAAAGGTAACAGTGTATCCTGCCTCAGTAGTGACTTTCTGCTCCTTGTAAAATGTTTAGTGGGAAGGAACAGCTCTATGTTGAGTTGCTTAAAACTCACAAGTTTATGGCAGTAAGGTTGGAATCTTTTTCACTCAGGTTTACTAATTTTCAAGATTGAATGCCTTAAAGCAGACACATAGAAAATAGAGATTGAAGGGTGTGAGGTAGGCAAGTATAGGTGGAAGCTTTAAGAGACATCTCCATTTAATATGATCTAAGAGTTGAAAATCTGAAAATATATTGTAGTGCATTTGACCAAAGATTGATTTAGTAAAACAGTAGTACTCGTTTTGGATCAGTGATGACCAGTGTGCTAGATACTAAGATTGATTCAGTAGTGAACGAAAGCACCAGACTTCCTTCCTGGTGAAGGATACTGATGAACACAAAGTAAGCTAGCACAAGTAATAAAATTTTGGGTGGTAATCAGTAATGTAGAGAAAATAAAACATGGTAGAGCTTATTAGTCAGGATATAGTCATAGAATAGGATTTATACACTATTTTCAACAATGGAAATTTAATAGAATACCTAAGTATATTGGGAAAACAGGAATTTAAAAAATATAGGATTAGTTAGAAGGAACTGTCACTATTGATTGGACTAAGATATACTACCTAAATAAAAACCCTTCTCACAAGCCTAAGATGCAGACCTTTACACACGTCACTGAATAGCAGAAAAACACGGATGCTGCACTTTTGGAACTTAACTGGAAATCCATCCTTTAGAACTAGGCAAGTGTTGACAAACTAGCCTGTAGACCAGTCATCCATTTGCCTAATAAGTACAATTTAATTGGAACTTGTTTTACTATTATTTTTGTGGTGCTGGGAACCAAACCCAGGCATTTAGGCATGCTAGACAAGTATTCACAGTTGAGCCACAGCTTTATACCCAGTGTAGCTACATATTGTCCCTAGCTGCTTTCCTCCTAGTGCAATCAGGATTTTAGGGTTAGCAAATCTGAAATATTTATTTGCCTTTTCTAGAAAGTTTGCCAACCCTGTTTTAGGTTGTAGACTATTTGGGGTTTTAGAGTAGGAATGCTTGGCTCATAATACAGTGGGGGATGTTTGCTAAAAAAGACAACTTTGAAATCTCCCAAGGAGAAGAGGAGTGACAGGGAGAAGCTGCTGCCCTGTAGGTGCTGCTAACTCCTGTTCGTGCAGGACCTAGGTGTTCCCGAGTCCGTGGGTTCTGCTGAGAGAACACATTGGAACCAAGGAGAATCCTTTCCTTTTGTGTTTATCATGTCTCCTGACAAAGCCTCACAATGTGGCACTTAGGAGACCCTGTTCTGTTTATAGAACAGATAATGAATCTGGAGGAAGAAATTGACAAGTTGGCACATAAACTGAGTGGTATTTTTGGATAATTTAGGAATTAATGGGAAAGGCCTGTCTGAAGAAGTAAAAATTAAACAGAGACCAGAATGATTAAAAGAAAGGGTGAGGCAGAAGAATTGAAAATTCGGCTTTTGACTGTGGTATACTCATGCGAGCAGACAGTTTTGTGGTTGTGTCCTGTCTTAAGATAGAAGATGTTTAGGAGGTAGGCAAAACCAGTTGGATAGGTCCTTAATAATGTATAGTGGGAGACTGGAAATAAAGGAGCCATTTAGGAACCAAAGGTTTCCAGAGTTAGAGTGGAGAGAGAAGTTAGTTTTGATACCTGTTTGGAAGGCAAAGCTGCAGGGCTTGCTGAGTAGATGGACTGAATAGAATTAAGAATGTATAATAGAGTGCATGTCCCTGGATAGGGACTCCTATATTAAACCTCACCACTTATGGCTCAGGGACCATTTCGGAGGAAGGGGTGGAAAGACTGTAAGAGCCAGGGTTGGTGCATGAATATAAGGAAACAGTCTTTCAGGCCTCTGGAAACATGCTCATATGAACTTAACAGCAATGGTGTCAACATACATAAGACCCATGCAAACTCAATCAGACAAAAACCCACCATAAAACTAAGGAAATGGGCAGCAGGCCCCAGCCTTAGCTGAAAAACCTGTTGATAGCTGATTACTGCTGGGTGAGGGAGAGTTCATCTTCTTCACGGGATAGACTGACTCGACTCCAGTGGGTGAACTTGCACTGGGGACATCTCAGTACACTAACTTGACTTGATAGGCCTTAACATATGACAGATGCATGAAATCTGGTGGGGGAGGGTTATGGGGATGCAGATGGAGGAGAGATTCTGAATATGATTAAGATGTACTGTATGAAATGCATGAAAATTCAACAAAAATATATACTGAGGGAAAAAAATGACTTTTATGAAATTCTCAAAAAATTTTTTAAAAGACTCATAGGGAGTATGGTCAGTAGAAAGGAGCTTACTGCATGCTCTAGATGGTGCATTCCATTCCCAGGATCCCCTTTTACTTCCCTGCTCCCAGAAATAAAGGTGTTGGGGAGGGAAGAAAAGGACACAAGGACTCAGATTCGTCCTGAGCACTAGGATAAATCTGTTTGTTGTGGTATAATGGAGGATTTGAGAAATGTTAGTATTCTATGGTCACAAATTTGAGGTTAAAAGTCCATCGCTAGTATTATGAGCCAAGCATCCCTACTCTAAAATCCGAAATAGTCTGCATCCAACTTGCTAAGGTTTTTATAATATGGCTGTTCAACTGGTGGAATTTTTTGAAACACTTCTGATCCCAGGCATTTTAGAAAAGTATACCAAATCATATTTGAAGATTGTTTCATTTTGCTTGTATTTCGTTAGCTGCATTTTCTCGTATGCACACCTGATTTTGAGAGGAGTGGAGACAACACAGTATTAGGAATTGGAACATTTCTGGACAGCTTAACTTCTGCATGTAGGGCTGTCTAAATGGAAACAATGAATAGATTGTTCCGTCTGACTTTGACATTTAGGGTTTTGTGGAGCTTTTAAGAGTAAAGTCATCAGATTAAATTAAACCATTTGGGAAAGGACAAAATGAACTAAAAGAGGTGGTACTCCAGTATTTGGGGGCTAACTAGGAAAACAAGGAAAGGCCAGCAAAGTAGACTGGGAAGGAGAAGGGAGAATCAAGGAGTGAGTCAGAGAGGCTAAATGAGAGAAAATGGGACACAGTATTAGCAAATACTTTCATATATTTTTTGTGTGTATAAGCAAATTTTGTGTGAATTAAAGGCAAATATGAGATGAATATTTTAAGCCCAAGATAGTGTGTGTTGCTTTCCAAAGAGATCAAATCAGCTTTATCTCTAGATAGCCATGCTTGAGTATTCCTTTATTTAGCTCAACTCTTCTTCAGGGAGAATACTCTCATTCTCCTTAGTTTTTACCAGTGTGATAGATACAAAAATGTTACTCCAGAAAAGCTTTGCTTAATTTATATTTCAGTTTAGTAATTAGTAAAAGTCCTTTTCTGTTTATTAGCCACTTATGGTTCCTGTTTTGTGAAATATTTGTATTGTGTTTTTTCCGTTGGTCTTTTTATTACTTAGAACTGAGTTCCTTATGTTAAATATATATAGTTGATTGCAATAGCATTTATTCGTCTTTGCTTTTTAAATCTTTTTGAAATTGAGGCAGTTTAACGCATTGATTGACAGAGAATTAACAGCTTTATAACACTGTGTTTGCATTCCTTTGATCCTACTTGTTTTAATTTTATTAGAGGTCCTGTAGCCTCAAAAAAATTGATTGTGTTGTTGGGATCTTTTAACTCCCATGTGCTTCAAGTTGTTTTTCTTTGATTTTCTAAGGAGATAAAGATATTTTTCCTTTTCTCTGTGTCTTAAATCCAGGTGGAATATACTTGTTGGTGGTTTGAGGGATCCATCTCATCATTTTCCATTTATTTAGCTGTCTAGCATCTATTGAATAATTCTGTACTCTTTCCAAATGATTTATACAGCCATTTGTGTGTTTTTTTAAATTTTGATAACATATAAATAAGATTATTTCGTCCATTTTAAGTATACAGGTCAATTGCATTCAGTGAATTCATGTTATTATATAACTATTACTATGGTCCAACTATAGAATATTTTTCTTGTCTATACACTGAAATTGCTGACGGTTAGACAATAACTGCCATCTCATATGTGGAACCAGTCCCAATCCATATTCTACTTTGGCTGTTTGAAATTGACTTTTTCAGACACTTTATGTAAATCATAGTGTTCATCCCATGTGACTGGCTGATTTCACTCAGCATAATGACCTCAGAATTCACCCATGTTTTAACATATTGCCAGATTTACTTCCTTTTAAAGTCTGAATAACATATCATTATATGAATGTAGCATATCTCTGTGAGATGACGGGCAGTCCAGTCTCTACAGTGAGTTCTAGGAGAGCTGGGGCTCCACTTGTCTAATAATGGATACTTAAGTGCCTTTATTTTGTGACTTATGTGGCTGATGTTACTGTGATTGTGAAATATAAATACCTGCTCACATTCTTTTTCTTTCTGTTTAGAATTACTGGGTCTGTATTTAACTTTTTAAATTAATTTTTGTTTTATGTGTATGATTGTTTGCCTGCGTGTATGTAAGTATGCCATATATGTGCAATTGCCCACAGAGACCAGAAGAAGGTGTCAGATCCCTTGGAACTGGAGTTACAGACAGTTGTTAGCTGCCATGTGAGTGCTGGGAACTGAACCCAAGTCCTCTACAAGAGCATCCAGTACTCTTTTAACCATTGAGCCATCTCCCAGCTCCATATTTTCCCCTCCCTCCCTCCCTCCCTCCCTCCCTCCCTCCCTCCCTCCCTCCCTCTCTCCCTCCCTCTCTCCCTCCCTCCCTTGCTTCCTTGCTGCCTTCCTTCCTGCTTTCTTTTAAGGAACTTCTAATATTTATTTTCCTTAGCTGTACTATTTTACATCCCTCTTAGCAGTTCACAATGATTCAAATTTCTCTAGATCTTTACCAATACTTTTATAGTTTTTTGACAAAAGCCATTCTAAAGGATGTCTCTTTTCTGTTCTTTCTAGTTTTAATTTGTTGTTTGTTTGTTTGGGGGTTTTTTTGGTGGTGGTTTTTATTTTTTAATTTTGTTAGGTAGGGTCTCCCTGTAGCCACAGATAACTGGAAGTCTCTAGGTAGACCAGGCTGGCCTTGATCTCCCAGTGATCCACCTGCCTCTGCCTCTGGAGTGCTGGGATTAAAGGCAGGTCCTACCATGCCTGGTAGGCATCTTATCATAGTTTTATTTCCCTAATGATTAAAGATGAGCGTCTTTTCATTTGCTTATTTGCTATTTATGTCTTTTGAGAAATGCCTACTCAGATCCTTTGCTCATTTTTTAAATTGACTTGTTGTTTTTGAAGTGTAGGAGGCCTATTATATATAATGGATATATAACAAGTATATGATTTCTAAATCTTTCCCCATGCTATGGGTTGCCTTTTTACTCTTGTTGGTGATCATTACACAGAAGTTTTAAAATTTGGTGTGGACTCATATTTCTGATTTTTTTTGTGTTGCCTGTATTTTGCTATTGTGTCCAAGAAACCATTATCAAATCCAGTGTCATGAAGCTTTTCCTTTAAGATCTTTGATGATAATGTGTTCAGGTCTTTGATCCTGTTCAGTTAAATTTTGTACATGGTGTCTGGTAAGGGTTCCAACTTCATTGTTTTACATATGAATGTCTATTTTTCTCAACAACATTTGTGAAGACTCTTTCCCCCCATTGAATGGTCATGACATTAAAAATTCTGACAGACTTTTTTACTGGATTCTTTTTTTTCCCAGCTTTCATTTATCTGTTTTTCTGCCACTTCTATTCTGTTTTCAGTACTCTATTTTTGTGCTAAACTTCTACTTGTTTCTGTATTTTTGCATAGAAAAGAGTGACTTTTTAATGGTGATCTAGATACTGGCCTGGACTGATGGTGATGGTACAGGTCTGTTTTAGCTTTTGGGGGCAGAGAGAACCAGGAAGAGTACAAGTTTAGGGCCTGCCTGGGCTGCAGAGTGAGTGACAGGCCAGTCCAGGCAACTGAGTGAGACACTCTCTCAAACAGAAAAGTGTGAAGAGGGGTTGGGAATGTAGCCAGTACTGGTAGCTCAGTAGTTGCATGCTTACCTAACTCTCAGCACAAGCCCTAGTACTGCATGTACTAAAATGTAGTTAATATCTTTTAGTGGATAGTGACAAATGGTGCCTTCTCAAAGTTTATCATTGTCTATACTAGCTTAAAGATAATGTGATAGCACAGTAGGCCTATTTTTCTAATATTTTATCACAGTATGATATGCAGGTTTTAGTTTGAGACTGACATCAAAAAACCTACTTGTAATTTGACACTCAGTTGCAGTTTGGGTTTTTTTAAAATGTCAATATCAGGGATAGAATGTTGGTCTGAAGGTATTTGGAAAGATTTCTCAGAACTGGTTAGATTCATATATGTGACTTTGTTACAGACCTTAACTACATTAACTTTTCATGTTTTTGTTTTATTGTTTCCCTTTTATTTCTTTCTTAGAATGGGCAGAGTTTCCTGGTCTTGGATGAACAAAGATTTGCAAAAGAAATTCTTCCCAAATATTTCAAGCACAATAACATGGCCAGCTTTGTGAGACAACTAAATATGTGTAAGTATGACTGACAAGTTTTTGTTTGTTTTTTTGTGACAGGGTCTCCCTATAGCCCCACCTGCCTCACATGCCTCCCATGTGATGGGATTAAAGGCATGCACCACCACACCTAGCCTGACTAGCAGGTTTTTTGTAATGCTTTTTTAACAACCACTGATTAAACTGCTTTTTTCCTCCTTAGAATGATAAAGTAAATTTTGTATGAGCTTTATTAATTCCTGACTTGTCTCATTTTAGTCATGTAAATTTTGAATCATTTTCAGATGGCTTCCGTAAAGTAGTACATATTGACTCTGGAATTGTAAAGCAAGAAAGAGATGGCCCTGTTGAATTTCAGCATCCTTACTTCAAACAAGGCCAGGATGACTTGTTGGAGAACATTAAAAGAAAGGTGAGCTGTTGTTATTGTAAATGAGCTAGAGTATAGACATAAAGTACAATTTTTATTTAAGCTTCTCAATTTGAGCACAGAAGGCTGGGTCTGGTTGAACACACCTATAATCCCGGCACTTTGGAGGCAGGGCCAGATATCTGTAGGTCCAGCCTAGACTGTGGACTGATACCCCATTATCATCTCTTCCCCCCAATAATAACAAATATATAAATGAAAATGTGTACAGAAGTACAGAGATAATCCTTATTAAGATGAATTAGACCGATAAAGCTCTAATTCATTACCTCCCATTCTCACCACTTCAGAATTCAGCTCTGCCAAGGATGTAGCCTTTATATAGAGGGAAGTTATCCATTTAATGGGAGAGTTCACGCCTAAGTTAGCTGGATACAAAAGTTTCTGCTAGAATATCAGCCTCCTAGAGAACTTTTTCTGTGTTGTAGTTTATAGTTGTACACCTAATATCTGAATAAGTCTCTTCCATATAGAAGGACACACGAATGTACTACTTTTTTTTAATGAATACTATCTTCTGCTAAAATAACATTTTTACTAGGACCATAAAGTATGGCTAGAAAGGGTTGGGGATATAGTTCTTTGCTGGAGTCTTGTGTAGTATACCCACAGTCCTGAGTTCAGTTCCCAATCACTACCATGAACAGCTGGAGGGTGAAGTGGGAGAGGGGTTGCATATAGCTCAGCAGTAGAGTGCTGAATCTAACATGAACAGGACCTTTAGTTAAATCTCTAAAACTACAGAACAAAAGCAAGGTGGATAGCCCATGCAAGAAAATGTCCCATTGTACAGTTATTGCTACATAATTTTAATTAAATGTGGAATGTGATAACAATAAAAAAAATCTCAGACATTCTTGTTCATCCTGTTGTGTAATGGAATGGCTTATTTCTTAAGTGGGCTGGGGGAAAACAAACAAAAAAAAACAACAAAAAAATAAAAGTAAAATTACTTCTGAATTTCTCCTGTATCAAACTATACAGTTTATTTGTTCCCTAGAATTTCATCTGGGCCTTTGGGACTAGATCTTATTTCTTGAATAGGCTGTAGAGAATTCTTACGTTAGAAGTTTGGAAATACAGTCATGGGTATTTAATACATATTTAATTCTCTGAATTTGTATTTTGAAAGGTTTCAGCTACAAAACCAGAGGAAAGTAAAATTCGTCAGGAAGATTTAACAAAAATTATAAGTAGTGCTCAGAAGGTTCAAATAAAACAAGAAACTATTGAGTCCAGGCTTTCAGAATTAAAAAGGTAAAAGTATTTTATTTCCAGATATAATCCTAATGTGGAGGTTGGGAGTGTATGTGTTGGGGTCTGCTGTTTTAAGTAGTCTATTAAAGCCAAGTTCAAAGGTTATTTTTCTGAAAGTATTGGTTCCTTTTACTTTTGATTTGTAGCTATAGGCTTTATTGTCCATGATAGGTTTTAACGATATTGATTTAGAAGAATGTAAAACATAGGCATAAAGCTTGTCTTCTTTCTCAAACAGTAGATCTTTGTTAGTATAGTAAATACAGTCAATACAGTCCTACATAGGTTAGTTCTCATATGGTGCTCACAAATAAATGAGGCACACTTTAGAAAGCCTACATATTACTTTAAAAAAATTTTTTTAAATGACTTTTTCCTAAAATTCTTCCTTGTGGTCCACCTCTTAGGAAAAAGTAGAATAGGAGAACTAAGAAAAAAAAAGAAAAGTAGAAAAAACAAAAGCAAGCAAACAAAAACTACAAGAGAGTTACCCTACTTGATATTTATTTCTTTTTAAAAAACTTTAAAATTTTATGTATATGAGTGTATTACCTGCATGTACATAAGTGTATCCGTGTTGTGGAAAGCATGCAGATGCCAGAAGAGGGAGTCAGATCCCCTGGAACTGGTGGATGCTTTTTAGTCACCATGTGGGTGCTGGGATACGCACTGCAGGCTTCAGCGAAGGCAGCCAGTGCTCTTTAACTGCTGAGTTGTCCCTCCAGTCCTCAACACTTATTTCATGTAGACCGGGGAAAGGCTTATTCAGACCTCTTATCTTTGAAAAGATGATTTATTTTGTTTTGCTATATTACTTTGTAGCATTACTAACTGCCACACTAGTAGCTTATATAAAGGTTAAATGTGTTTTATTCTTATCTACCTGATGTTTTCTCTTAATACTTAACAAGAGCTTGAGAATTGTTATTTTATACATTCTTTCTTCCATTTCTCCCATTAGTTATTCCTAACTTGAATATCCTCATGAAGGTAACTTTGGACTTTGATTCCTTGTTTGAATAAGCTTTAAGCTTTCCGATTTTGCTTATTTTATCTAGCTAGTTATACTGTTTACTCTATCTTGTGCCAGCTAGCTGAGCCCTTGAACCTAATTCTTTGGTTTCAGTTTAGCCCTTAAAGAAACTAGTCATTGACTCATCCTTACATCTTAGAGGTAACTATCTTCTTTAATACTTAGGTAGTAGCATCTATAAATTTGATTTTGAAAAAATACAGTAATTATTAAGTAAGTATTAAAAATAATTTCTATTTGTTATTCCTTTATATGCAAATCCATAATCTTTGTAATAGTACAGACTGAGCTTTTGTAAAGATTAAACAAAATTTTAAAATTTATTTGATAATTGGATTATGCTTTATATACCCTGTTTGGTCTGGTAATATTTAGAAACTTCAGTTTGACATGAATGAAGGGGAAAAAATTGTTAAAATTATTAAATATTGGTTTGACATTGGATTTTCATTTAAAAAACAACACCAACAACAAAAAACCTTAGAAGGTTGGGTGTAATGATATACACCTTTGATTTCAGCAATCTGAGGCAGAGGGAGGAGGATTTCTGTGTTCAAGGCCAGCCTGGTCTACATAGAAAGTTTGGGGCTAACCAAGGTTATGTGGTGAGACCCTGTCTTTAAAAAAAAAAAGAAGAGGTATTTTCTTTTGTTTGTGTTGGGACAGATCTTAAGACAGTTTTAGAATCTGACAGGTTTTAGTTTTGCTGTAGCAGTTGCAGAATTACCTATCAGATTGGGCAAGTTCCTTCAGTTCTCTGGATCTCAGTGTTCTTGTCTATAAAACAAAGCTAATGATTCCTTTCTTGGCAGTGTTAGAAAAATTTAAATAATTCATGCACATGCTTTGCATTGTGTCTGGAGCATATCAAGAACTGGATAAATGTACACTTTTCCTTGTTTCTGGAGGTAATTCACAAAGTCTGAACTTACTGCTCTTAAGTTTAAAGCTTAGCTTATTTTTAAGCAAAAAAATTGAACCAGATTGTCAAAAGAAGTAAATTCCCTACTACTGTGTGCTATGATTTGTGTCTTAAGAGTTTTTACATATATTGCCCAAACTAGCTGTTATACAGTGAAGAAATCATTCAGTAGTTGTGTTGAGATAGTTGCCATTAATCAGTTTTCTTGGTCTCATAAAAATATATCGTATAGTAGAAGTATAGTTATCTTGTTAGACAAACAAGGGTCTCACTGTGTAGCTCAGGTTGGCCTTGGATTTGCAGTCCTCCTGCCTCTTCAGTGCTGAAGTTTTCTTGATTCAAGATACAGAGACTTGGTCTTCTTAATCTTTTTTGCTTGTTTTGGTTTTAATATAGTGAGAACGAATCCCTTTGGAAGGAGGTGTCAGAATTAAGAGCAAAGCATGCACAACAGCAACAAGTTATTAGAAAGGTAAGAAGCCCTCATTCCCACACTAGAATCTGCATTCGTTTAATAAGTAAACAGTATTACTATGTTTTGTGGACTTTTTTTTTTTTTTTGCTTTTTACTTTAATAAACAGTTAATTTTTAAGTCACTTGACCAAATTAGAAGTTCAACTGTGATTTTCTAGTGTTTGCTATAATTAAACTTTGTATAAAAGTAGCTATTAATGTTATAAGTTCTAGATATTACAGTGAATATTAATGGAGGAATTAAGAGTCTGTCCATGATATTGTGTCCTTGTGATTTAGTCTTTGTGTATCAATTTTCATTTGTAATTAAGAGAAACAAGAGTAATTAAGCTATCATTTTTTGCTTATGAGTAAACTAGACCCACAGCAACAGGTTCTTGAGGGATTGGGAGGGTGTAAGTGGAGGAGTTCCTTTTATTCCTGCTTGAAAAGGCCCTTGAGCCAAAAATAGGCTTATGACTGACAAAATCTGGATCTAGTAAAATAGGCTTAGGGCAAAGATGAATAACAGTTGTCATATTTGGCCTGTGCTCAAAATAGATATACTTGGTTTTAAAAATAAAATCAACAAATGAAGATTAAATGTTATTGAATTAAATTCTGTATGATTTAAGTCAAGTAATGTATTTTAAAGCCTTCTATAGGCAGTTCTTTTGCATGTCCCTTTTAAAGATGTCTGAGTTAAAATGATGGTGTGTTCTTAAATTTGTACTTTGTGAAAAAAATCTGTTAATTACTTTTACAAAATTTATTTTGGTTAGATAGTAACTTCTTAATCTGTAGGTTTTTTTTTTTTTTTAAATAAAAGCAATGATAGCTGAACTTCATTTTTCATCAACACTAGTAATGTCTGCCCCACTTTGAGTTTGAAGATTTTTTTTGTGAAGTTTAAATAATGCATAACAACCAGTAACTTTTATTCTGTCCTGGAATTGTCCTTACTTTGAAATTTACTGTTTGGCCTTAGATTGGTGGTGGTATGATGTAGGAGGTACCAGTTATATTGAGCTTGTTAATGTATAGCATTTAATGCTACACATTAAATATTAGATGCGTCAGCACCTTCAGAGGGGTGGTGGGGGCACGGGACATGGACATCATGATAGAGTCCAAAAGAGAAGTGAGATGTAGAATAATTTAGCCTGTGATTTATGTTCTCACAAATTGAGCCACTGTGTTTTGGAATTTTCCTGTAACATTTATAAATTTTTAAGTTTAAATGTTGACTTTTTAGCAGCTGTCAGCATTTTCTTTTGAATAAACAGTTGAACAGCTCTCAAATTAAAATGTTTATTTTTGTACATTGGAAAGTCTGTGTTAATTATAAAGCAGAGCATTTAGTAGCTTCTTTAGGAGAAGAGTTCTACAATGTTACTGTCGTAGATTTACTTAATTAAAAATGCTCTTATTTTAATCAGTTTCATTTATGTTTAATTTAAATTTCATAAAGCTTATGACTTTACAGTCTGTGTAGTCCTTCAACCACTTTGGCCTTTATTCAGCGTCTGATAAACTGGTTTTCATTGTTTGCTTTACAGTTTTTACTTTTTCCTAACATCTTTCAGTAGGATGCTAACAACTCAATTTTAAGGTATACGCTAAGCAAGTAGTTCTCATATAATGAAATGTTGCCTGGAAGGCTTCCTAAACATTTAGTTAATGCATCTATTGCTAGGTCCCAGTAGAATTAAAATTGAACATTTATATGGGGTTGAATGTTTATATGTATGGCTAACAAGATCCTAGGCCAGTGCTACTGGATGTATTATATTTAACATGCCTATAGATAAGGTTTGTTTGTGAGTGAGTCCTTTATTTGTTTAATAGTTTTCCTTCTAAATTTAACCAGATGTTTAAAATTCAGTATGTCTCTTGATTGGGAGGGAAGTTTTTGATGTTGAGATGTATATGTCAACAGTAATATTCAAAAATCAGTCAGTAAACTCATTCTTACTTGGGTATTTTATGATTTATTCTGAGATAGGTGGCAATTCCTTTTGCTTCTAATTAGTATTAGAAAAGAGCTGCCTGTCAACATCCTTTACCACTTTTGCATTATAATGCAGTCTTCCTGAAAACAAGCTAAGTAAAATACTGTGTACTCAGTTGGGTTTGGTATTACCAACAAAACAGTTAACTTCCTGGAAGCTTACAATGTTTCTTTATACATCAGTTGTTAAGATACATCCAGATTTTAATTATATATATATGTGAGAAGTTATAAATAACTTAGAATTAGACATTTGTATTAAAGAATGATTTCTTCATTATACAATAGGGCTGGCAGCAAGTTGGACAGTCACTTACTTGATCCCTAATTTAATTTTATAAAACTTGATAATATGAATTAAAGAACCATGTTTTTGAAAGAATTTATTTTTTCCTCTCAGATTGTCCAGTTTATTGTTACATTGGTTCAGAATAATCAGCTTGTGAGTTTAAAACGTAAAAGGTAAGTTTGGTAAGTTTTTATTAAATTATGTAATTGATAAACATTTTAGTGTTTAATCATGAGTGACCTGCATTTCTGAGTATATGCCTCAGGAAATTTGCAGAGTGGGCCAATCACCAGTCCTCCCTTGATAGATTTTATGTTTGTAACATTTTAAGAGTAATCTTACAGGGTGAGTATTTCTTAACCAGAATGCTTGGGACTAGAGGTGTAGTTTTTAATTTTTTTCAATTTTTTGGAATATTTGCATACATATGAGGTATCTTTGTGATGAGATTTATATCTGAACTCAAAGTTTATGTGTCCTACCTACCTAAAATATACAGCATGAAGGTAGTTATATACAGTAGTTTTGATAATTTTGTAAAAGAGGCAGTTAATATGTCCAGCTCTGAAAGGGCCCAGAGGCACCTTGTATTCCCCTAATTCACCAACCTGTCACATGAGTGCAAGTGAGTTTTGTGTTTTTGCCATCACGTCAGTGTTCAGGAAATACTCAACCTGTGTAGCATTACTAGCATTGTCATTCTTCTGATGATTTGAGTTTTTTTTCCTTCTCTCTCTCTTTTTTTTTTTTTTTTAAGCTAGGCTCTTACATAACTGAAGGTGGCCTCAAACTCAGAATCCTCTTGTCTCTACCTCCTGAGTATGGGATTACAGGCATGCACCACCATGCCCAGCTTCTTGCTTATGTGTTTTCGAGAAATAAGAATTCAGAAAGAGCCCATTTTTCGTTCATGCTAACAGTTTAAAGTAGCATTGGGAGGCCTGATGAGGAAACTTTTAAAAAGAGGCTATTTATGCTGGGCATAATATGCTGGTGCATGCCTTTAATCCTGACACTCAGGAGGCAGAGGCAGGTAGAATTCTGTGAGATCAAGACTAGCCTGTTCTTCAGCCAAACAAAACAGGCTATTTGTTGGTAGAAAATAAATCAAATCATGTATTATTTGTTTTTTCTCTTAAATATAATACATCCAGTCTTTTAAATCTGTTATCTTAATGATAGATTGTATTACCTATAAATATATTAGCTACCATTGCCATTGTCACACCTAAACTGGAAGAATAACTGACAAAAGACCTAGGATGGAAGAAAAGATGAACGATAAGGCTAGGATTTTGACAGTTTGATTATGACTAGAATTTGGTGGTTCTATTTCTACTTCTTCTTTCTTGTTCTGTGATATCTATTTACTAGGTGAGCATACTTTATAAGGAGTTATATAGTTTAAAGCATTTCCTTTATATTCTTATTGAAGGCTTTTATTCGCTATTAAAGTGTGCTTGAGATATGGTATGGGTAAATTAGAAAGCTTAAATTCCTTAAATTTTGCTTTATGCAACTGCTTGAATATTATTCTTATTTACAGGCCTCTGCTTCTAAACACTAATGGAGCCCAAAAGAAGAATCTATTTCAGCACATAGTCAAAGAACCAACTGATAATCACCATCATAAAGTAATTTTTAATGTATTTTATATTTATTGTCTCAAACTAAATTTTATTATGGCAGTATTTCATGTAGTCCAAGAAGTTTAGTAAATCATAATGTAAATTGTGACATTTTCATTATTTGCTTTAGATTATTTTAAGAAATAAATTACTACATTTATTCTACTTGCTCATTTCCAAGCTTTAGTATTTATTATTGCTGTGACTGTTTCATATGTGTGAATCAGGAATAATAGTTTGCATTATTTTATATATATCTAACCTACCTATGAAAGGTGTTATTTTGTACCTCCTACTCTGCAGTATGACTCTTCCTCCCCTTCTTTAGTACTGGAGATTGATTGAATCCAGGACTTCTTACATGCTAGATATGCAGTCTACCAGTGAGTTATGCCTCCAAAAGAGTGTGTCCTTTTTGTTGTTTCTGACATTGGTAAAATAGATGTAATTCATGTGGTGTCATATAATTGAACAATACAAAAATGTAATTGTAGTGTATTATGATTATGAAATTTTCTGCTAGTTATTTTCATCTTCTCTGATAAGTGTGTATTTATGAGAGTGGTTTTCTCGAGCTGTTTGAAAATATTTTTGTATATTTTCATTTTGTAACACTGAGTAATATGTCAATCCTGTATCTAATTACAGATTAATCTACTATCAGACTAGTCCAAACCTCTTTTTATGATACTGCTCTCATTGATACTTTTTCTTTTTTGATGTGCTGAGGATCAAATCTGAATCCTTGCTAGTCAAATGATGTACCACATAATTTACATTATTTGAAATGTTCTAAATTTAAAATACTGCTTCTTATTTTTGAATAATACTTATTATTGAATGGTTGAGATCCTTCCCCCGTCCCCAACAAAAAACATTAACTTAAGAGGCCAGTCTTCAAATACTTCTCTTTAAGTAATCAAGTATACATAGGTCTTGATTTTTGAATTGAAAGCACCTATGAGTGTATGAAGGATTTTTATTCTTATTGGAATTTATATATTTTAAAGTGTTTCATGTCTGTTAGATGATTTCTTTCAAGTTCAGCTAGAACTTGTATATTTTAAAATATTTCACATATTTTACCTGTCATTTAGTATTGAAACCTAAAAATTACTGTGTTATAATAATGCAGTAATAACTAGCTTGCTTTAGAGAATTGAACCTACTTTATTAATGTAATTGGCCTCACAGTACCTATAATATTTCTTTTCTTTTTTCTTTCTTTTTTGTGCTGGGTCCTGAACCTAGAGTCCCATGTTTGTTAGGCAAATACTTGACTTCTGAGGTATACCACCAGCCACCTTTTTAAAATTTTATGATACAGTCCCATAAAGCTCTCTAGGCTGTTCTTGAGCTCACTGTATAACCCAGGCAGGCCTTAAACTTGCAACCTTCCTGCCTCAATCTCCCAGTTCACTGGAATTATAGACCTTTGACACAGGCCTACCTGTGTACTTGCTTCTTAAGTTTTGTTTTGTTTTGGTTTGTCTTTTTGAGACAGGGTCTCTCTCTAGCCCCAGCTGGCCTGGAACTCAATGTGACCAGGCTGGACTTGAACTCATACAGAGATCCATCCACCTGCCTGTGCCCTCCCGAGTGTTGGGACTAAAGGCTTGTGCTACCACTCCCTGTCTTCTGTGTCTTAAATATTTAAAAAAATAAAATTGCTAAGATAGTCACACTATCATTTAACAGTGGAATAATTGAAGTACTGGTTTTCTCTTAGTGGAACTGTTAGTAAAAATGAAGTCTTTGAGACACAGCAACTTCAGATGAAACAATCACTATCCACACAGTGGCTATATGATTATGCTTGAAATTTCTGAAGCCCTAGAACTTCTTGCAGTTTAGGTATAAGAAGCACTTTAAAATTTGAAGGTGTTTATAGGAACATTCTTGGGCATATCAACTACAGTAGAATAGTTAAGTAGAATGCAAGTACTTCATACCTTGATACTTCATACCTCTGTAAAGTGGTACTAGTAACCCCTTAGTATGTGAGTCTTAGAAGGGCAGAGGATAAAACTGTTTACTCCTGTGTTCTTAACATTTAGTAAATGCTAGTTTTTAAAATGATGTTCTTTGTAGTAGTACTTTTTTTTTTTCCCTTATTCCTTAGGTTCCACACAGTAGGACTGAAGGTTTAAAGGCAAGAGAGCGGATTTCAGATGACATAATTATTTATGATGTTACTGATGATAATGCGGATGAAGAAAACATCCCCGTTATTCCAGAAAGTAATGGGGATGTTATATCTGATCCTTCCAGGTAAGGAATTACAAGATAAAATTTATGGAAATACTAGTCATTTTTCTTGTCAAAAAGATAATTTAAAAACCATATTGTTCTTTGAAGAACTAATATCTCATATTTGGAGTGTAGAATTGAGTAAGTATTCTGTATGATTCAACCAAATAAGCCCTATTTCCCCAGAAAAAGACAAAGAGCAAGGAGAATTAATGATTTTTCTCTCTTTTTTAAAAAAATTCCTTTTTGAGTTAAACATTGTTCATTGATTCTTTGTGGTTTTCTATCTTACAAATTATCAACATTTGTGATTAAACTACTTACCCAAGAAAAGGAAGCCTTTTGATACATGATTTGGGTATTTCTCTAGAGAATGAATGGATAAAATATGTTTCTTTGTCTGAAATTGTACTTGATTTTCTTTACTGCTGAAGCTGTAGCCAGTACCCTGATATTGTAATTGTTGAAGATGACAATGAAGATGAGTATGCACCTGTCATTCAGAGTGGCATTCCGAGTGAACCAGCTCGAGAGTCCTTATGTTCAGGCAGCGATGGCAGCAGCCCTCTCATGTCTAGTGCTGTCCAGCTAAATGGTTCATCTAGTCTGACTGCAGAAGATCCTGTGACCATGATGGATTCCATTTTGAATGATAACATTAACCTTTTGGGAAAGTGAGTACTTTTCTAGATGTCATCTAAACTTAATTACTTTCCTTATTCAGTTCAGTAATCTGAAATATTATTTTAAAATACTATGATGTCAATGTAAGAATGGTAGCTCAGGGGCTAGAGAGTGGGCTCAGAAGTTAAGAGCAGTGACTGTTCTTGAGGAGGACCTGGGTTAGATTCCAAGCACCCACCCACATGGTGGTTAACAACCCTTTGTAACTTCAGTTCCAGAGTATCTAATGCCCTCTTCTGACCGACCACTTCGAGCAATGCATGACACAGGTGCACTTACATGTAGGCAGTACACTCATACATATAAGAATAATAAAGTATTTTAAAAATTGTAGCTCAAGTGGTACAGTGAAGATTTTAGATGATGACTCATTTTCTGTTAGTTGAGGTTGAGTTCCATAGTGAAAGTGATTTAATTATCCCATGTGTAGTCTTGGAACTTTCATGAGTTCTTTTGAGTTTTTTTAAATGAAATTCTGGTTTGATTATCTGTAAAGTATTGTGATTGTACCAAGTCTATGGATTGGTACAGTTCCTATTAAGGGACATATAGCATTCAAAATGTATTAATTTGTGGTATAGGAGTAATTGGAATATTAGAAGTATTAGGGTATTAGAGTAATGAAATAGCAACTCTTCTGAAAATACTGAATTTGTATAAAGGATATGAATTCTCTTTACAGATTTTCAGAAATCCCTAATCTTGAGTGGGATGTTTTAAGATTAATAACTGTTTAGACCTAGAATTTTCTAAAGATATTTTGTATAGCTAGATTTCAGTGGTTATTTTAAACATAAGAATGGGGATAACTAATAAATACAAACTTTTTTTTACTTTAGGGTTGAGCTGTTGGATTATCTTGACAGTATTGATTGCAGTTTAGAGGACTTCCAAGCTATGCTGTCAGGAAGACAGTTTAGCATAGATCCAGATCTTCTGGTTGATGTAGGTATTTCAGATAATCTTTACTGCACTAATAATGTGTGTACTTATGTACATTGCTTGAAAATTAATATTTTATTCAATGCTGTTTTTGCATTTTCTTGAATGATTTTATCAGAAAACATAAAAAGATGGGTTTGAGGCATTGGTGAATAACGATTACTGCGCCTCTGAGGAGCAGTTCCCGTTCATTCCCCTGTATTAACAAATCATTTGTATTCAATAATAGTCTTCTTACATCTAGGTCTTGTCTGGACTTGTTGCTGTGAATGTATTTTATTCTGGACTAAACTGTCACTGAATAAAAGAATTTTGGAAATTAGTAGTAGAAGTACCTAGCTTGGAAATATCATGGAAACATTTCTAAATTCTTGGGCAATTAACATTTTCTATTAAAAATGTATTATTATATTTGTCATATTTTTATGTTTTATGTTCCAAGGTGTCCCTGTTCCAGTCTTCCCACATGTATCAACTTGATTCTAATGTTGGACTGGACACTGGACTGAGAATGATTTTCTGTCAGTTCAGTCTTAATCACCTTTCTTCTAACTCATTTTCTTTTTTTGAGACAGGGTCTCACCCTGTAGTCTTGCCAGGTCTAGAACTTACTGTATAGATCAGGCTGACTTCAGTCTTACAGAGGTCTTCTTGTGCCTGCTGGGATTAAAGGCGTGCGCCACCACACCCAGTGGATTTTCAGTTTCTTTTGTTCTGTAGTCTCTGCTCACTCTTTCCAAAGCTTTCTGTCCTGGCCTAGGTTGGCCCTACTCTCTTCTATTTCCATGTTTTGTTCTTTATTCTGAGAAGTGTTTTTTGCCTTACAAGGCAGCCTCTTTCATATGAAAAGATTCTATAGTATTATTTTAATGAAGCCAACAGGAATTAGTCTTTTCTTACTCTTCAGTCTTATTTCTGGTTAATCAGCTTGTCACATGGCTTACTCACTGTTTTCCCAAACCATTAGCACCACCCAAAATGTATTTATTTCACTCTGCGTTTTCTTTCCATGCTGATCAGTGAATTAGGCTTCCATGTTGATGTCCACTTCAATTAGTGACAGTAACCAAACAGTCCTCCTTGAGGCCATTAGCTCTACCTAGTCCCTGCTCTGAATCTGGGACCTATCAGAATGTCTCTGTCCCGCAATTGTAAAGATTAAATAAAATCCCTTAATTTTGGGTCTGTAAATTCTTATGATCTATAACTGGGTCATTTGACTTTGAACGTTCACTGAATTTATCCTCAATCTCCCCAAATTCATTGTCCCTCAGTCCTCTCAATAGTGCCTGTGTCCTCGTCTTTACAAACCAAGCATTTGGGCAGGTGACTCTGCTCATTCACCATCTAGAGTTGCTTCTCTAACTCCTTCACTAGGACTTCAGACTTGAGTGACTGTTTTTTACCTTTTTTATTCAGTCCCTGCTGATGAAACTATAGATCATCTTGTTTTATTTTTTCTCTCTCCTGCCTGTGTTTTGTTTTTTCCACAGTAAGTTATTTCTGTGTGGTTGTGCTTGTTGGCTGATTTATTTTTTTCATCCGTTGGACTGGAGGAAGATTGTTTTAAATTTGATAAGTCTGGGTTCTCTTATTGGTTCTTGCTACTTACTAAATGTTACTATTCATCTTAGAAAAGTTAACTTTGTTTTTTTGTTGTTGGTAATGGTTTTTTGTTTTTTGTTTGTTTGAGACAGGGTCTCATGTGCCTCCAGGTTGGCCTTGAACTTGCTAGGTAGCTGAGGATGACTTTAGACTCCTAATCTTCCTGCCTCTTGAATGCTGAGATTTTAGGCTTGCACCGCTATACCTAGTTATACAATGCTGGAGATTGAACCTAGATTTTCATATTTTCATGCATGCTCGGCAAGCCCTCTACTAACTGAGCCACATCGCCAACACGGACAAGTTAACTTTCTTTCCCAGTTTTGCTGTTAAGTGTGGCTTATGCCTCACATGAAGGACTAATGTGGGGGGATTATAGATAATTAACCCTGTTACTAATACTGCATCGTAGTAATATTGAGTAATTTACAGCAGAATTTATTTTGAGATAAGATCTTATATAATACAGACTGGCCTTGAACTCACTACACATCCAAGGCTATCCTCAAATTTGTGGTCGTCATCTTTCTTCCTCCCAAGGGCTGGGATTATAGGTGTGTGCCATACAGCAGAATTTTTTGTTGGTTTTTAGAGGCACTATGTCTCCTCTTTTGTGTCTCCAAGCACTCCGTGTTTCCTCTAACACCTATTTCCTGATGTCTTCTACTTTGGAACACTCAATTTTCCTCTTTCTGCTTTTGCTGTGTGAAGAAATTTTGATTCTTAGATTGCTCTGAAATGTGTATCTGTTTTCTTAACATAATACAATCCAAACTGCTTGAATTCCACTTCCATGATTTGGGGGATCATTAGTTATCTTTGCCTATCTTTAGATTGAGTTCAGTGCCAAGCTCTCTTTGTTTCTTAAATTATCTGCCCTTTGGACTGTTCTTTTTTCTTTTTCTTTTCAGTAGTATCATCTTTCCTGGGATAACTATCCCAGTCATCTTAATTTCCTTTCCATTATCTCATCATTAATTACTGCCTATTTTCCAAAATAACATTGACAGTCCACCCTGTTTCTATTTCAACTCTTACTAAGACCCATATTCTTTCATCTTTTATGTTGTCCTGTCAGAAATGTAAAAATCTTCCATTTTTTTCTGAAATAGCAAAAATGGTCAAGATGTAAATTAAGTGTACTTCAGACTCTGGCTTCTCTCTCCAGAATTCATTCCTTTGTGTTTCAGGATAGAGTTTTCAGGAAGGGTCTTTGACTAAGAATTCAATAAGTTGTCTCAGTTCCTCATGTGAGTTACTTGTTTCTACTTTTCACCATGTATCTTTTGGGAATGTATGTGAGATACTACTGAGTCAGTGAGTAGGATGTTAAACCTAAAAAGAAGAGAGACTATTCCGCAGGTTCGGCCCTCTCTGTGGGTACAAAATTGGATCAGGCTTCTGAGGTATTAACAGGCTGAACTGACACAGATTAGTAACCTTGTGTAATTGTCCACTGTTGAGGACTTGACCTCTTCAGCAGTCAGTAGGTTATATGAAAAGGGAAAGAAATAAAATGGAAGAGAGAACCAAGAATATTTTTAAGGCCACTGTGGTTTTTAAAGAGAGGAGTCAGTTTCTAAAGAGAGTGAGGGAAGAGGACAGTTATGGCATTTCTCTGTACATTTCATTATATTTTGTGAACCGTTGGCTTTGATTATGCTCATGAAATGCTAACTTAATGGTTTGCTACTCAAACCATTCTCAAGGGTCTTATTCCACTCAATACTTGGCTAATTTTTTAAACTTTTGTTTATAACTGAACTCAAAACTGTTATTTGGGTTGGTTTAAACTATTTCTAGAACATGCCTTACCTGCTTTGTGGTCGCTAATTTTGTAAGTACTCTTCCATCTTCCAGATTCTAACCATTCCTTTGGGACTGATGATATATACTACCTGATTTTTTTTTAAAGGCCTTTTTGTTTGATCATGTATATGCCTGTGTCTGTGCTTTCCTCTCTTCTCATTCTCTAAACTTCTTAGTGCATTTAAGCTCCACTACTCAGTGTTAATACTGGATTGTATCTGAATATGTAGGCTATTTTGTGTTGTGTCTTTTAGATTGTAAGCTCCTGGAGAGCAGAAATAATGTCTTCATTTTGTTTTCTTCATAGTATTAATAATTGCTTAGATGCCTAGTAAATCCCTGTGGAAGGACTGATTTTGAAGCTTATAACTTGAAAGTTATATTTATGAACTGGCCTGTCTATGGAATACAGTTCATAGGCATTGGTTTTAGCTCTATAACTTCCCTTCCTAGGTGAAGGGAATAAAAGCAGTAGGTGTGCCATTTTGTCAGAGCGATCCATCCACTTGATATGTAGCTTAGGTTTCACTATTATAGAATAGATTCTGTGAACTGGTCAATTAGTAGGTATTCACTGAATTATTAGTGTTAGGGCATGTCTTTGGTGCTGCATAATGCCAAAGACGTTTAGGGAGGGAAAATGGAAGAAATGAAATTGAATGAAGATTAATGACAGATAGAAGAATTGTGGGAAACTAATATTTGACCCATGATTTACCCCACTGTGCAGAAATTCTTACAACATAAAAAGTTCCATCTAGTGCATGGACCAATTTGTTCTGCTTTTATTTTTCTTTCTGCTTTCTTGCTTTTCCAAACTTGTTTTACTCTGGAAACTTCTACTATAGGAGTGACATTTCTTCACTCAACATGATTGTATAAAATTTTTAACACACAATTATTTTTTAATATTTTTTTAAACTTACCATCTTTCTTGTTTGGTCTTTCAGCTTTTCACTAGTTCTGTGCAGATGAATCCCACAGATTACATCAATAATACAAAAGTAAGTTTTAATTCATATTGCTCAGGACCCGTAGTTATAAAAGTCTGAAAACAGTCCTAGTAAAAGAGAGCAGTATCATTCACAGTTACAGAAAAAATTTTATATTACCTAAGTGTATAATTGAGATAGTAAAATACTAGATGAAAACCAAGCATTTGGTTATGGGGTTCTTCTTTCATTGCCAGATTCTACTGGCATATGTGGGATTCACTCTCAGTATGAAATCAGCCTCTTGATGCTGGAAAGTCACCTGACTTTGGCTTGTTTGAGTATTCCTTTGAAATAAATGGTTAAAATATGATTTCTGCATTTCATAATCTCATTCTATATAAGCAACTTCTAGCTCTTTTATTAGTTAGAAAATTGATTGGCAACCATATTCTTTTGTAAGTTCCTTCATTTTATTAGTGTACATTAAAAACTCAAGAATTTTTAGTAACTGGAGGAAAGGCAAATTCACACAGTAAGAAAGGGACTCTTAAGTTTTTTTGTTTTTTTTTTTTAAAGCCATAATCATTTTTTCAATAGATAAGTACTCTAGTTGGGCCTAGCAAATTGATAGGGTTCTTTAAACTTTTTAATGAGTGGTAAGGACAGTTTGATGCTGTCATAGCAGATGTTTATAAACTTCTGTTATTGTATTGTGTATCATCTTGACTGATAGACTCCCTCTTTCTAATATGTATATCCAAGATGTTCAACCTTAATTTTTCACTGGTGACAAAAAGTAAATCATATTCAGATTCAAGATTAGTGAAGTTAGAATTACATTTTTATTTCTGTTGTTTTGTAATTTAAAAATGAGACATCTTAAATAAATATATGCAGTTATAGAGTGGTAAGTTGGATTTTTCTATTATCATGTGTAAAGACATAGCCTGGCTAGATTTCTCACATTTTTAGAGGTTTATCTTGGCTATCTTAGAGCCTCAAAAATTTATGAATTTGTAAAGTAAAAAGTTCATTGTATATTATTTGGGTGATTTATATCAATAATTGGTATACTATTTAACTGTATTATAAATGGCCACATCTAAATTATTTTTATTTTACAGGCTTTATGTCACAATTGTGAATGCTGTAATTGTAGCTTAAAAACAGATATGGATAATACTTAAAAGACTATGTGGCTGTATTCCACTAGACTTTTAAAATAAACAGACAGTAAGCTGAACTTTGCCATCATTTACCTAGGTTTATAGTGTAATGTTCTGCCAACCATCCACGTTACTTCAGTAAATATGATTCAGTAAATGTTATTAAATCATACCTTATTTTAATTTAGTGAATGTGCCGCTTTACTGTTATTTGCTAGAAACTGAGTCATTTTTCTTGGGTAATTCTCGTTTTTCTAAAAAACCGTAACTTGAATATAGTTCTCAAAATTAACAGTTAACTTAAAATTGCATTTGAGATTTTTCATTATGGTTCTAAATCCAGAAAAACTGAGATTTATTGGTGTTTTATCTCTCATTCTTTTGTTTATAATAAGGATATATGAATTGATTACAACATTTTCCTAACCTGAATGTCTTTATACTTACTATGACTATCTGAGTGGGCACTGCTAGTGAATACAAATTTGCATGGGAAGTGAAATCCATTTATAATCCTGCTTCTTAGGTTTTAGACTATCAATAGTGGCATTCTTGGAAAAATGTCTATTAAAAATGAATGTTTATATATTTTCTGTGACCACTAAATGATGAACTGTTTTCACTTCAGTATTTGGAATGGTTTAGTTTTATCATATGGCCATTATCTTTGTGGAATCTTGTAAACTTTTACTACTTCATTTTATGCTGACTATCAGAGGAATTGTAGGACTCACACAGATGTTTGTTATACATACTAATGCAGCATATAGACATTAGGACTTGTGATATCGGGAACTTAAGAGTTATCTAGAAGTAATTATGAGCCTCCTACATCTCAGACTTTGAACCTCGATGAAAAGATCACTGAAGAACTTTTACATTAAAGATTTAATACCCCTATGATAATCAATGAAAGAAGACAGTGGCTGAAAGAAACAATTTAAATGAAAGAAAAGAACCTAGAGTCACAAAAAGGACAAGAAAAAGCACCATCTCAACTTTGAGGCTCCTAAGAATAGGAATAGTTTTAAAGCTGTCATACTGTCATCCTTAGCTACTTTACATTTGTTTGTACTAGGTGTTCTGTTTATGTGAAGAGAATTGTGTGATGTATTTTTAATCAAAACTGTTAAAATACATATTTAATTATCTCCAATAGCATTTGAAACCAGGTGTCTTTGATTCATTCCCATTTTTTGTCTTGACAAATTCTGTCTATTGTATTATTAAAATACCCTCTTTCATCCTGGTTCAGGACCTTTTATTTCTCCCCCTTGGAGATTATTTCTCCCCCTTGAAGACAAGTTTCTTAACCATTCTTGTTAACTCTCGTGAAATCTCTGTCTTTAGTCCATCTTTCCTGATGTTCCCCTTTCCAGTATATATATGATGTGTCAGTAACATGTGTTTTATCAGATTTTAAAAATTTTTGATGCTTTGAAGGAATCTAAAATATGAAACAAGTATTTTTATAATTTTTTTTTCTTTTAGTCTGAGAATAAAGGATTAGAAGTTACCAAGAACAATGTAGTTCAACAAGTTTCAGAAGAGGGAAGAAAATCTAAATCCAAACCTGGTAAGCTGGAAGTAGTTTTAGTTTCTGTAGGTTTTTTAAGAGTTTTAATGTAAGAATTAGAGCAAGCCATGGAAAAATCTTGTTGTGCTTCACAGCTGAACAGGCTGTAGCTGTATAGCTCAGTGATAGAGTATTTGCATAGGCTGTGCAAGGCCATGTGCTCACTCCCCAGCACCACAGATAACAAAACAAAACCTAACCAAATAAATGGATCCAAGTTGCTGACTTCACTTTTGTGCATAGGATTTCAGGGTTCGAGCATTTAAATAAACTGAATTAGTGAGGTAGTGATTCTTATAGTTTGACTTTTTTTTTCCGTTAGGAGACTTGAATGAATCTCATTTCTAAATTGTTAAGTGAAAGGCTCATGTTCCTGAGTTAATGTTTTAAAACTCACTGACAAAAAGTGTACCATTTCTCATTTGGGTATATAAGAGTGTTTTTCTGGTCTTTATAGATAAGCAGCTTATCCAGTATACTGCCTTTCCACTTCTTGCATTCCTTGATGGGAACCCTGCTTCTGCTGTTGAACAGGGAAGTACAACATCGTCGGAAGTTACACCCTCTGTAGATAAACCCATAGAAGTTGATGAGCTTCTGGATAGCAGCCTGGACCCAGAACCAACCCAGAGTAAGCTGGTTCGCCTGGAACCATTGACTGAAGCCGAAGCGAGTGAAGCCACACTGTTTTATTTATGTGAACTTGCTCCTGCACCTCTGGATAGTGAAATGCCACTTTTAGATAGTTAAATCACCAAGGGGTGGACACTACATGTATATATTCATCAAAATGATGAACTATTTATTTTAAAGTATCATTTGGTACTTTTTTTGTAAATTACTGTTTTTGTTTATAATCAGATACTGTGGAATAAAAGCACCTTTTGCTTTTCTCACTAACCACACTCTTGCAAAGCTTTCAGATGTTACCCAGCTGTCTAGGTATATAAACTTTAATGCACATTATTGGTATATCTAAGTTGGATTCAAACGGCCATTTTCTCCAGTTGTAGTAATTTGGATTTATTTTTTACGAATATGACCATTAATCCCAGTTAAACTTGTTTGTTTTACTTACTTGATGCTATTCTCAGTTAAGTGTAAGTCTCCAGAATTAAAGGTAGAACACCTAATGATTTCTCTGGTTCAGTTACTTCTATTAAATATTTTTTCACTTGGCTTATTTTATAAACTGGGAACATAAAGTGCCTGTATCTTGTAATATTTCATGTCTTTCTTGGTTCAGAGAAATTCATTTATGTTCAGAGTTTATTCAGGTTCAACAGAAAAGACAAAGTATACACAAGTAATCACTGTCTGGTATGGTTCCAGCTTCACATAGAAAGAATGTGGAGTCAGGTTGGAGTTAACCCCATCTACTTTAGACTAGTTGTAAGCAAAAGTTTTCTTGTTTGTTTGTGTTTTTTTAAACCATGATATTTAGTAAAATAAATGCAATGAACATTGAATATTAGTATTTGTTGTGTGTCGTCTTTAGAAGTGATGCTCACATGAAACGATTTTTTTCCCATCATAGGAAAGAAGTGGCTTTAAACTGTGTGTACTATCCATTTTTATCTCATTGTGAGTCACATCAAGATCTTTGTTTCTCATCTAAAAAAATAGACTGTGTATTGCAGTAAAAGAGGAATATGATGATTCTCACTTTAATGTATTTTAATGTTCTTTGTTCAAAAATTATACTGGCTTGCTTTCTATGTTTCTAATAAAGAATTGAGAGAAATATGTCTCTCATTGTTGCAAATAAGGCAAGAACATTATCATTGAATGTCACCAAATACCTACCTTTTTTTACTCTGAGACAAGATAAGAGAATCAAATCAACTTGTCCCTTCTCCTGGGACAATAAGAATCAGAGAAGCTTTAATTTGAAGGCCAGAGCACTTGATCACTTGAAAAAAATGAACCTTTAGGCAGAGTGCTAGATGGAGTACAGTTAGTTCCTGAATATTGTGTGGGATTACGCAAGGAGGAACTTCAAAAAGGCTTCTTTTTGGCCATATTTTGCCTCCGATATTAGAATTTTTCTTCTATGGCATAAATTTAAGGTTCAAACCCAGACCTAGCCTAGCATGTTCAAGGCCCTGGGTTTAGGCTGAGAGGACTAATTCCAGTACTTGGGAGACAGAGGCCCTAGCTTTAACAATGAGATTTTGGTGATTTAAGATTGGCAACACTTGGTTTCCTGCAATAGTTAGTTTCCAAGATGAACTAAGGCTTGTTAAAGTGAGGAATTTAGACATAATACTTAAGAGATTTTTATCTCTCTTTTTGTTACTGTGAAATAGGATCCAGTTCCATTTCTTTGGGGTTATTTTGGAGCTCAAAACTTCAACTCTGTATTACTTAGTAGAGTGAGTGAGTGGAGTACATTCTCTCTGATGCATGAAGAGGTCAGAGAACAGCCATCTCCCTAGCTCTTGCCTGGTAGTTTTTAGGTTGACATGTAAGATTTTTCAACTCAAGTATAGAATGCAGGAGTTAACCTCTTCTGTCAAATGTGTGTCCAAGTGAATCAAAGTGGATACATACTATAATGATTTGCTCTTAAAATCTGTTCTGCTTTCTCCACTCTTTGCTCTTCTACTGTATTTTAGACTTTGGTTTACATAGTAATAAACTTTTCTGATTAAAGTTTGAGGTTGTTAGGCTGATAATCTTGAAGCTTTTAGTGTTCACTGATATAGAATAGTCCAAATTTTGATGACTTGTTAATTAAAAGATAAAATATCAGAAATATATCTTTCAGTAACAGGAATAGGGTTTAAAATCTTAGAATAAAAGGCTTTTGAGCATCAGTTTTATGATTTTTACTTTCATTGATATAACCTATTAGAAACTTCATTTATTAATGTAAAATAGCATAGGAATTTTTAAATTTTTTTTAGGTATTATGTGTATTTTGTCTACATTTAGGTCTACCGTTATGAAAGGGGCATTGAATCCCCTGGTACTGAAGTTAGGAACAGTTATTAGCCACCATGTTAAGTGCTGAGAAGTGAACCCAAGTCCTGTGCAAGAGCAGTCAGTGCTCTTGACCACTGAACCATCTCTCCAGTCCCATAAGAGAAATTTTGTTACAATAGTTGTTAATTCTTTGAACTTTTAGAATTATGTATCAGAATTCACTATTACCAAGTTATTTCTATGCGGCTGGTGATTTGATCAGGTTGGTCATTGTTCGGCATAATGCAGGGTGGGCCTAGCTAGGCCACCTGCCAGGAGGAATGGAGGAATGGCTCTCATGGATGTGGTGCTCCACACTGGTTGGTTGTAAAGCCAGTTTCTGCCCAGGATCTGGAGGGAACTTGCTCCACCTGGGAACAAACTTCGATTGGCTGTAGTCAGGACCCCACCCCATAAGGCTATTGGCTAACAAGACCTGTAAGACTCTCTGCTCTTTCTTGAATAAATGAGTTTGCAACAGACCACCACTGCTGGCTTTCCACTCAACTCTGGAGTCGGTGTCTTGACTTCATGCCTACTTACCCCTCCACCACTGTGGAGACCCTTTGGTCCCCCTTGGGCTGGCCCTGAGTGCTGGGACCCCCAACATATTGGTGCCCAAACAGGGATGTGCTGGAGCACCATACCCATGAGAGCCATCCTGCATTCCTCCTGGCAGATGGCCTAGCTAGGCCCACCCTGCATTATGCCCAACAGGTCATCTTTTATCTTGCTGAAAGCAAATCAGAAAAATATAAAGAAATTTGAAAACTAATAAAATACACAAGTATCCTAGAGATACTTTAATCAATCTTTTCAGTAAAAATACTGTATAATCCCATAACTACTAAACTTCTTCAGTGACTACAATGATGGGGTAGGGGAATTGGCTTTATTAGGTTGTCACATTGCTCAAGCAGTGCCATATTTGCTTTTTAGAAATATATTTTTATTGCCTCTTGGAGAATTTCACAGTGTATTTCGATCATATTGACACCACCTCCACTTTCCCCTCTCTCTTCATGATTTCATGTCCTTTGCTATTATTTTTCTTTTGATAAAGACCTGTTGAGTCTAATTTGTTTTCCTCAAATGCCCTTATGTGTGGTTCTAGTTCTTGAAGTCTGGTCAACCTACCAGGTATCACACCCGTAAAACTGACTCTCCCCTCCCAGGAGTTGTCAGTTGCCAACTGGACAAGTGGAATTGGATTAGTTGTTAAGTTTTGCAGGTTCTAGGACAACAACTGAAAATCAGTTTAAGTATAACTGATGGGGCTGGGGAGATGACTCAGTGGGCAAAGTAACCAGTACTAGAGGTTAAACCCCCAGAACTCACATAAAACCAGGCAGCATTTTAGCTGCCTATAATTCGAGGACTCAGGATTAGCAAGACCCATGCCTCAGTAAATAAAGTGGAAACAAGGAATATACCCAGTGCCAACTTCAGGCCTCCACACATTCACACACACAGTACACCGACAAACATGCAATCATAAATGTGCAATACCACATGTATACAAAATTTTAAATATGTTAACTGATCATCTGAGAATCAGTCTCAGAAAATGCCCTTAGAACAACAAAGAAAATTATGAAAGACAAATAGAAGCAAGGAACAAAGGCAAGGAATAGCCTTTGTAAAATAGCATAGGAATTAAAAAAAAATTTTTTTAGGTATATGTGTGTTTTGTCCACATTTAGGTCTACCGTTATGAAAGGGGCATTGAATCCCCTAGTTACTGGAGTTAGGAACAGTTATTAGCCACCATGTTAAGTGCTGAGAAGTGAACCCAAGTCCTGTGCAAGAGCAGCCAGAACTCTTAACCACTGAACCATCTTTCTAGCCCCATAAGAGATGCAACACTGTGAATCAACAATTTGAATGTCAGTGGCCAAGTGCACTTAGACAAGACTGTTAGAGTGAACTGAAAATCAAGACCAACTAAATGTTTACAAAAAAGGCAGTAAGAAATTAAAACACAGATGAAAAGTAAATGGAAGGAGAAAAACATTGACACCTAATCAAAACAAAATGGGAAGTACTATTTCAGACAGCAGAGTCTAAAGCAAGGATTATTATCATAATTGAAGAATAGTTTAAAAAATGATAAAGGGTCTGAGGATTCTTCAACAAGAATCCTTAATGTGTATACAGCAAAGACCAGAATATCAGAATACAAGAGATGAAGCCTTAATGAACTTCAGAGAGCACAGATGAGTTCATTAAGCTTGTTGAACTTCCCCTCTGCCAAAAATGGGCATTTCTAGCAGGCAGAACGTTATTAAGGATATAGATGAACTCAGAAGCACCAGGAATTAGCAAGATAGAGCTGACACACATGGCTGTATAATTGTTTGCATTTAATATCAGTATTTTATGATCACCAGAACCTGTACTGATCTTAAATTTCAAGGAATAGAAATCATTCAGACCGCATGAAATTAAATTAGAAATCAATCAAAGAACTAGAAAAACTATTAACACACTTGTAAATAATGCATGGGTCAAAGAAGACAAAAAGTTGCGTTTTTAAATAAAAGGCAAAACTTTTAGAATGTACTAAAAGGAGTGCTTAGGGTAAACATAATACTCAAAGTAAGAAAAGGCTTAAAAGAAGTTTTTGCCATAGTAAATTAAATCCATAGTAAGCTGAAGGAAATAAAAACTAGAACAGAAACCAATGAAACTGGGAAGAGAACAGCAAAAATAAAACCAAAAAATAATTTTTCCAAAAAATTAAAATGTCTCTGACGGGATAAAAAGATAAGGACACAAGGTCCTACTTTCGCAGACATGTTGGTTCCATAGATGTTGCAAGGATAAGAGAACATAAACAAATGTATTCATGATACTTAGTAGAAATGAGCATTCTTTAAAGTACACACTGTGTCAGAACTCACACTATAAGAAGCAAGCACTCTGATTAGGCCTGTACTTTTAATGGAATCAATTATCTTTAACCTTTCCTGGTCTATATGGGTTGGCTAGTAAATTCTACCAGACATTTAAAGATCTACTCATTTTCTACAATCTCGTTTAGTTAGCAAAGTGAAATTCAACAGTGTACAAAGATAAACATTAGGGCCAACTGAGATATATATAGGTTTGCTAAGCTAGTTAGAACATTAAAAAAAAAAAATCTAAGGAACGAATTGTGATTATATCAACAGATGCAGAAAAATACTTGACAGACTCTAAAACCCATTCATGTTGAAAACAGAAATGGAGGGAAATTCTCAGCTTGATAAAGAATATATACATCTATAAAACAGTAAAACTTTACCTGACTGCTAATGTAAGTAATGGTGAGCAATTTAAAAGCTATGATCAGGGTGAAAGCAAGGTAGGGACATCCCACCAAGCATTCCTCTTGACTGAATAATGAAGTAGGAATTAAATGGTTACTAAGTGAAAGAAAAAAAATTGTCTTTTGTTGACAGATGACAATTGTGCAGGGTGTCCAGCCTCTGGCCCAGTGGGCTGTTTATGCCTCAGGACAGCTATGAATGTTCTGCAACACAGAAGTTTGGACGTGGGTGTTGGAGACAAGAGGAAAAAAATGCAAAAAAAAAAAACCCCTGGAATTCACCAGTTAAATTTTTTTATAACTGCAGTTAACAAAAAAGGCTTCAATTAAAAAGCATTTATATTACCATCCCACAAAATGAAACTGGGCCTAAATCTAACAAAATATGTTGAGAGCTACATGAGAAAAAATGCCAAGTTGATGGAGGAAATCAAGAGTTAAATCAATTGAAGTGCTCCATGATTGTAGGTAAGAAGACAGTATTGTCACATCTGTTCTTTCTGACTTGATCTGTACATTCAATACAATCCCGATTTAAATTCTGGCATTATTTGGTAGGCATTAATGTTTATTGTAAAGTTAATATGGAGAGGCAGATGACCCAGAATAGCCAACATCTGAAGACACTGCCCATCTTCATGACTTACTCTAAGTAATCAAAACTGCGATGTCAAAAGAATAGAAAAAAAGTCCAGATACAGTCAACCGATTAAATCTGACAACAGAGGAGATGCAATGAGCAGATAGACTTTTCAGTAAATGATGCCAGTTCCTGGGCATGCAAAAACCAAACCAAACCAAACATTTCATCCTAAAAAAATTTAAAAAGCACAGAACTAAAGCTGAAATACAAACTATTAAATTCCTAGGAACCAACAAAAGAAATACTCGGGAGACCTTGAGTTTGGTGATGACTTGAAGTTGGTCTTACGCATTGAATTCAAGGCCTTGCACAATGGACCAACACTCATCACTGAGTTATAGTCCGAGACCTCAGTGTTATGACATCAGTGGTATGGTGTGGTTTATGAAAGACTTAACTAGACAGTTAAGAGGGAAGAAAAGACAAATATTGGGAGAAAATGTTTAGAGAACACAGATCTGATAAAGGAATGTTACTCAAAAATATAAAAATTCTCAGTACTCAAACAAAAAACCAAGTTAAAAAATGGGCAGAAGCCAGGCAGAGTGGCACATGACTGAATCTGCACTTGGGAAGCTGAGGCAGGATTGTAAAAGCCAGCCTGGGCTACATAGTGAGCATACTGAGATCCAGTTCAGTCTTAAGAAACAAGGAAAAGACCTTAACAGGAGTCACATAGGGCAGACAAAGACATTGAGCAATGCAGATAAAAACCCAATTATGCTTCTGTTTGAATGGCCAAATGTTGAGGCTGTGTAAAAACAGAAATTCTCATTGATAGCAATGGAAAATGGTATGGGCATTTTTAACAGCTTGGCAGTCTTTTAAAACACCCACAGAAAATGTGTCTCATTGCCAGGGGTTAGTAGACTGGGGGCACAAGCACAATGTAGTGGATTTTTAGGGCAGTGGAACTATCTGTACAATATTCTGATGGTCATGTCATCATACATAAATTTATTGAAACAAGGTACCTTGAAATACCAAGAGTGACTTCTGATCCGTTGGAAATTACACATTTTGGATAATGTACCAGGGCTGGCTCAAGAATCACAGCACATTTATTGCATTGGTAGGCGGCATTGGTAATAGGGGAGGTTATGCATGTGGGATGGGTTGAAAAATGGGAAATTTCTGTACTTCCTACATTTTACCGTAAACTCAAAGTCTTGGAAAACCAAAAACTCATCTACAAGGGTAACTGACCCAACCAAATACTCATCTGTTCTGTTTCTATTTTAATACAAGAGTGTAATATAAATTGGAATTACACTGAATGTGCCCTTTTGTAATTGGTGTTTTATTGCTTCTAAGTTGTATCCCATCATATAGATGTAACTGTGTCTTAATTGCCCACTGAAGGATATCAAAGTTCTGTAGTTTTTGGTTAGACTATAACAAATAGATGGCCCAGGGGTTAAAAGAGCACATACTGCTCTTCTAAAGGACATGCTGGTTCCCAACACCCATGTTAGGCCACTCAGAACTGCCTATTACTAGCTCAAGGGCATCTGATACTTTTTTTTCTGGCCTCCGCTGGCACTGATACATGTATGCACACACACACACACACACACACAGACAGACAAATAAACATCTTAGAAATTTTATGTACAGATTTTTGGGGGACCTAAGATTTGCGTAGGGTAAATGCCCCAAAATTGTAGAGACAGTTCCCTGCCTAGAAAAGAATTTCACAAGAATTACTAAATACACGAAAGTTTGGCAGCCACTATAATTTGAATATTTCCGTGTTAAAAGCGTGGTTCCTCAGAATGACACTGTCGAGTAATGAGAAAAACTTTAGGAGGTGGAGTGTTGTGAATATGTCCTGGAAGATTATGCCTTCCTGGTCATGCATGCATGTGTGTATCTGTCCATCCATCCATCCATCCATCCAGTCCCAGTCTTGCTCTGCTGTGAACATCCACTGTGACATACATACCTTGACAGATCCAAAAGAAATAGGGCAACTATGGACCAGAATCTTCAAAACCGTGAGCCCAAATCCTTGCTTTTTATTCCTCTGAACTATGTCATTATAGGGACAGAAAGTTGTTAATGTAGTAAAATTCATGGGCAATATTTTAGTACAATTACACTGTATTTTTTTCCCACATTAAGGGAAAAATTTATATTGTGTTAAGTGTTGGTCAAAGAAAAACAGGACAAACTAGGATAAAACAGGACAAACTAGGATAAAACAGACATCTAGACAACACAATACTTGTGCAGCATTTATTTTAGAAACTAAAATAGATAGTCCAAACTAAACTGGTTCATGAACTAAATAAAGGCCTTGGACGGGGAGAACACCATTTTACCTCTGAGAACCAACTTCAGCATTCATTTCCAGACACAGACTTAAATTCACCTTCATTATAATTCATCTGTCAGGGCAGAGAATGGGCATTTGTTCTCCAGAGCCGTGTTTTTTTTCACACAGACAAAAAAATGAGTGTTAAATTCACCTAAATTTGTGATGCTAAAGAACTAAAACTACACATTTTTTCTGAATTCATTTATTTAAGATAGAACACAGACATTCAAAATTGTGAAATACAATATCAACACAGAATAGGGTGGCAAATTAAGATGAATTGTTATATTCCATTTACACAAATACTTTTGAAGTAAATATAGATTTTTTTGAAGCTTCACTACACACTAATTCACACTTTTTCTGTCTAAATTAACTGGCATACTGACTTTCAGGTTGAACAGCTTATAATCATATAGCAATTATAGAGCAATAAATACAAAAGCATTTTAAACATATTTAAATGTGTAGTATAATGTAAGCATGAGTCTATTCTACAACAGTCCATTATCCCACCTGACTTTAGTGTCAGACACAAAGCATGCTGGACCTCAGCAATACAAATTACATAAATTATTGACCATTAATGTTTTGTAAAGTTAAGTGTTTTGAGCACAAATTATTTTAACGTCAGAATGCTGGCTACTTTGGGTAGACTTCGAATTTCCCTATTTTGCCACTAATTAGCTAATGAAGCTCTTTTTGCTTCGGTCCATTTTCGAAATGAGAACTGAACTAGATTTTTATGTAAGTACCTACCCAAAGTCTTTGTAGTTTCTTCCTGACCTATCAGAAGTTTCTCACTTTTGATTTTCAAATCTTTTAACACATAATTATCCTTTTCAAAACCGTCTCTAAACCTTTTAGAGTTGCTAACATCCCTATGAAATCCACTAATTGTACATCAGTTCACAAAGATGAAAACAATTTCATTTTGTTGAAGGCCATGCTTTCTACAAAGCAAAGATCACGATCTCATTGAGTATTCAATGTGATACCCATTACCAATGACTTTCTGTGACAACATCCATCTATAATGTATACTGTTTTCCACTGAACATGGAACACTCCCTGTCAAGGAAACATTCTGACAATCTTTAAACGACCTGCATTTCTCAGACGACTAGCTTGAGTGTTATGCAGTTCTAAAATAGCCATTTTCTTTGCAGTCCTCTGTAAGGCAACACACCAAGTATTTCTAAAGGCAGCTATACGTTTATTTTTGTTTCTAAAGTAGCATAAGGTCTAACACAATTTTGTAACCAAATTGACAAGCATTTTTTTCACTTTTAATTTCACATGTACATAGAAGATAATGTCTACCAATATCACTTTTCCTAATTTGCTACCATATTTGAAATTCTCCCTTTGCAACTGCAATTCAAATCATCAATGCACTTAACAAGAATATGAATAAAATGGCAAGGAATAAATCTAATTCATGCCAGAGGAACACTGGAGAAGTTTTATAAGAGCACATACACATACAACTTTACAAAAGTTGGGAATACTGTTAATTTCAAATAAACAGTGACGAAGTGGAGCTCTCATGCCGGAAGGCCCACTCAATCAAAATCACGGTTTGTAAGGACGAGTGGCGCCACCAGTGTCCAAACATACAGAGCAATGCCGAGCCAGCTGGAAGAGATTTTCACCCAGACTGCTGTCCACTGACTTTTCATCTCACGAGAAGGCTCATACCTAAAATTTGAGGAAAAGCAAAAGGGTGGGAAAAGGGAGTTGTGTTATTGGCCATCAGGACACTAGACTCACGAACTGACTGCATCTAACCTTGCGGCCTAGCTTTCCATACTAATTTAACAGGCAGCGTGGAGGTAAACATCAGTAATTCCCTTCAGTAAAGTTCACAGCTCCCTGAATTCTTCTGCATGTTTCTCTGAGGCACTGTATATAGTTCTTCCATGTTAAGCAGAAATGGAATGAGACCTCCAGATAAATGTCACTGTTGTATAGAAGGCTGTTTAGGATGTATATAGGATCTCCTTTTCACCTCACCCCCAACTTGCCCTGCCTTCTTAGATGTAACACGGGGAATGAAATGGCTCCCCATGTTACTGGATTTTAACTTTGAGATCCACTTCATCCCCTAACATTTTTTGAGACAAGGTCTCCCTGTAGCCCCAGCTAGCATGGAACTCAGAGATCTGCCTGCCTCTGCCTCCTGAGTGCACAGCACCACTCACTCAATGGCTTTTGTTTCCTTTGGAAGGTAGTTGATTTTCATGTTAATACATATACAAACCTTTAGATTTAAATTTTTAACATTTACTATTATCTGACCATAAAATGTCTCAATTACTGAGAATTACTTACATCTTAGCTCAATTTGATGTTGTTTAGGAATTTCATAAATATATTCTTTTTCAATAATAGAAATAATCAAATGCTATCCTCAAAAATAACAGAAAATAATCTTCTTTCCCATCTTGCTGGTATTACAAGTAATCTTACTGTTAATTTAAAGACATTGTACATTAAAAGAAGAATGAGCTGCAGAGATGGCTCCGCAGAGCAGAGCAGTGGCAGCTCTCGCAGGACCCAGGTTCAGTTCCCAGCACTGACGTGACTGCCAACCACCACCCCTAACTCCAGTACCTGCGCATCTGATGCCCCCTTCTGGTCTTGGCAGATGTTGCACCTACGTGGTGCATCTATATACACGCAGGCAATATACTCATACACATAAAAATAAATCAGTTTTAAATTATTCTAAAACATACTTGCCCAGCCATATTATACATCAATGTAAATCTTTTCCTGAATGGAAACTTGCACTAAGCATTTTTACACAAGGTCAGAATTTTTTTAAAACACATTTACTTTCATTTTACCAGAAAAAATATTTATGAATTGGTTTTAAAGGGATAAAGAAATGGTGATTATAGTTTTAAAGAATTCTAAAATCTCCCTACATTAATGTATTCACATTTCAGAAATTTTCCGATCTTTTAGTAAGTTAAAAAAAAAGATGTGCTGAAGAGATGGCAGAGTGGTTAAGAGCCAGGTTCAGTTCCCAGCACTCACATATCAGCTCACAGTGGTCCATAACCCCAGTTCGACGGGACCCAACACCCTTTTCTGTCCTGTTGGTACTGCATACACAAATATACTTAAATACATAGATGCTCATACATAAAATGAAAGTAAATCTTTTTTTTTTTTTTAAATAAGTGTATGAGTTTGTATTGCTTACATGTATGTAAGTACACCTGTGTTTGCAAAGCTCAAGGAGATCAGAAGCGTGTGTCGGATCCCCTGGAACTGGTGTTAGGATAGTTCTTAGCCATGCTGTGAGTGCCAGGAATTGAACCAGGCCCTCTGCAAGAGCAGCCGATGTTCTTAACCACTGAGCCATCTCTCCAGCCCATAAATCTTTTTTGTTTTTTTCCTAAAGGGTAGGTATGTTATTATGTTTAGAAAAAATTTAAAGTATTTAAAATACAAACAAAAGGCAATCTTATGCTATTCCAACTATTAGCATGCACTTGGTTAAAACCTGGTTTTACGAAGTTTTCCATTTAAACCTCTTCAAGATTTGGAGCTACCAAATCTTTGTTTCTGCAGTTGTTAAGTTTGCATTTGTTTCTCATACTGGTCTCAGAATTCATTTAGCCAAGCACTGAAATACATGAGAGGATGAGATATTTCAGGGTTGGAGAGATGGCTCAATTGGTAAAGTGTTTACTGTGTGAGCATTAGAACCAGAGTTCAATCCACAGAACCCATATAAAAAAACAGAACCCATATAAAAAAGTTGGGTATGGTGGTGCATACATTTATAATGCCAGCAACGGGGAGGCAAAAACAGGTGCATCATGGGGCCTGTCTACTTCCTAAGTTCCAGGACAATGAGAACCTTCCAAAAAAAAAAAAAAAAAAAAAAAAGTAAATGAAACCTGAGGAACACCACCTAGGTTTGATCTCTGGCCTATACACATGCATATGCAACCAGAATATACATAAAAATGCATATGCACAAACTGCACACAAACTTGTATACTCAAAAAAGCACTTTTTAACACATCACAATTTACAACAGAACCATGAAAATTCACCAGAATTCTCTTATCTGAAGTAATCATGAAATGTATGCTTACCTGTACCAGTTGGTAAGGGTCATCATGATATAAAGTGAAGCCAGGAAAAGCATGAAGTGAAAGAAGGAATAACTGTAAGTGACACCATCCCTTTCGTTATCTACAGCCCGGTGAACATCATCACCATCCTCCAGAGATCCATCGCTTCTGGCTCCACCATCTTCTATTAATGTTGACTCATCACTTGTTAGAGTCAGTTTATTAACCTGACTATTGTTTGAGGTACGGATGCTGCATGAAAGATCAGGGAGAAAGAAAAGACTTTTAAAATAAATGGTTCCTCAATCAACAGCTAGACTTCCAGTGAAAGGAAACTCATAGCTTTTTTTTTACCTTGAATAAAACACACATAGTAAAAAGAAGATGAGTCCAATGATTCCTTGAGCATGCCACCACTGGACAGACTGCCCTTCCTTTGGGATAGTGCTTGTGGTATTGAAGCCAATTATGCTTAGTAAACTTGGGTTGCAATTTGTTTCTGTAAAGTAAATGAAAGTCAAATTAAAAGTGAAAAGTAGTTACAGTAATATAAAAAATTTCAAGACATCTTCAAACCTTGGAAATTAAAAAAAAAATGTTTGTGAAAAAGGCACAAGTTAACAACGTACTTGAATATAATTTGTATTTATTAATGAGACTTAAAGGTGTTTCCTGCCTTTAAAGTTTTATTATAGAGAAGTGCTTAGAAAATATAAATCACTTCATTTTCAACCTTATGTGAAAGCCGAGGTATACTGATCAGGAAATGACCAGGATTTAGATATTCTAAACCACAGTGCACTGGCTCTTCTAACACATATTGTGAAACAGTATCAACAAAGAAATTTACCAATTTGTTAAAGTACGTTATTTAAAAAAGCCAGACAACTTATAACTAAAACCAACAAGTGCTGACATACAAGGTAAGACAGCCTAATGCTTAATCAAGTTCTTTGCTGTTTTGAAAGAAATATGGACATACAGTAGGTATTCATATACACACAAACACACGCACACATTGGTTTTTTCCTCCAACAAAGCCAAGTCTTCAATCCCACCGTATTAATGAAAACAGCATAAGGCTAACTTCTCAAGTGAATTATTAGTAACATTTTAAAGTCAATTATTTGGGAGAAAATGTTTCTTTAATATACTAAGATTTCTATCCCTGACAACTGATGAGCATTTAATGAGATTAAAATAATATATTTTATACATACTTTTTTTTTAAGAAAAGAGTACACAGGGGAAGGAGAAATGGCTCAGTGGTTAAGAGCATTGACTGCTGTTGCAAAAGACCCAGGTTCAAATCTCAGCACCCACATGATGGCTAACAATAGTTTGTAACTCCAGTTCTAAGGAATCTGATGCCCTCTTCTGATATCCATGGGCACTGCACAGCATGGGTCCACTTACATACATGTAGGCAATACACTCATATACATGAAATTTAAAAAATTAATTAAAAAAAAAAACCAAACAGATAATGTACCTGGTTCATTGGTCATAGCAGACCATGTCAAATACATTGTGTAGACTGTAATTACTGAAGACTGTAATAAGCCAGATCTTGGTTGTGACTCCTACAAACAAAATATTAATGAAATAAATATCTTTTATCATTCAAGATTTATGAAAATTTAGAAAGGTAAAGCCTTCATAACTAGTGCTTGGAAGTACATACTTGGATTTTTGGCAGTATAGACATTATAGAAGCACCAATGCAGAGGAGCATGTTGACACTGATGAATGCCTTATTTTCTGAACAACTGGCTGGGTGAGTGTAGTAGACAAAGAACAAGATGATGGCAACTAAAGACAGCAAATAATTCAGAGCTGTAGCTGACAACAAGGCTGTGAAAGAAACAGTTTGAATTATTAGATTTCACACATATACTAGGAATTCAACTAAGATTGTGCAGGCGACAAAAGCAAGAAAATCATGAATTATGCAACTGGAGAATACTATAATCTACATATAGCTCATTATTATATATTTCTAAGGACAATAACCTAGCATATACTAATATAATTTTCATTAGTAGGAATATATTATACAGCTTGCAAACCACATTCACGTACATTAAGCAGTTTAAAAATAAAGATAACTACAAGAATATTACTTAATGCTTCTAAAGACCCATAACCATAACTTTTTTTTAAGGAACAAAATTATGTTTATTGTTTATGCTAAGGTCACAAAACTGATACCTTTCCTCACTAGCTTAAATCTTAAGAAAACAACAAATATTACATAAAAATAAAAACATTTTTTAATAAGGCAACCACCATCATGTAAAATTCAACATATTGAACATGCAGCTGTCTAGTTTCCAAATGACTAAAACTTATTCCTTTGAGCACTAAACTCTTATTATTCCTTAACTACCTAGACTAAACACTCGCATGTGCACACACACATACATATATACCTGTACAAATCAAGTCAGCAGATTCACACCTAGCATGCAGTTTAAAAAATTTTTTTCCTAGCTCAAATTTAGGTAATTTTTACAAAACTGAGAAAGGTTCAGTAGTGAAATCTCAGGAACACTAACATGAAGCTGAGCAGCAGCTATGTACTTTACATAGGGCTTTCACCTTTCCAACTCATCGTGAGATTCACTTAGACATCATCCTCTTATGTTACTTTGTTCACCTATTTTGCTCTTGTAATCACCTGAATTTTGATCCAAGTTTTGGAGTATAAACAACTGACTCAAGCTTATTACTTATGTAAAAATTACAGTACCACAGGAATCTCCACAGTGTTTCAAAGTTCTAATGCTCTTTCTGTTTACTGGTGTTTATGGATTATACACCTCTATGTTTACTTCTAGTAGTCATCCTCGCTTTTCTTTCTATTTTACTTTAACTTACTGTATGCTAGGAAATTAGGTCACAAAAATACAAGCTTTAAGCAATGGACTTTGACATTCATTTTGGCTAGTCAGGCTCCTTTGGATTCTTTCCTCGTCCTTAGATTTATTTCTAGTTAATATGTCACAAGATTTTTAACAAGCTGCTGACACAATTTGATATGATGGTACGCAAACTTACATCGAAAATCTTTTAACTAAAAATTGGAACCCTCAAGAAGCTTACCTGCATACCAACATCTTGAGTTCCCTTCCTCCATTTTTTCAACCCATGATTCATTCCAAGAATGGGCAAAATCAATGAGCAAGACCAGCTGTATGAGGATGAAACAAAAGGCACCTGCCATGCCTACATAAAACCACACTGAAAGAAATAATAGCATATTTTAAGAGTCACAGCTTTAATCAATTAATTATTTTTCACAATCTCAATACACAAAAGGAAAAACAAAACTGTATTTAGATTCCTTAATTTTTCAACTAGGAGAAAAAAAGCAATAAAAAATGAAGTGTTATAACTTACAGTTTCCTTAAAAAATCTGTATCATATAACTAGAAAAAATTTTTTATTGATTGTATTTTATTTCATGTGTTAAGTGTATTGCCTGCATGTATGTAAGTGCACCCATGTCATGCAATGCCTATGGAGGTCAGAAGAGATCCCCTAGAACTGGAGTTACAGAGGGCTGTTAGCTGCCATGTGGGTGCTGGGAACTGAACCTGGATCCTTTGCAAGAGCAGTCAGTGCTCTCAACCACTAAGCCATCTCTCCAGCCCCAACACCACCTATATTTTAAAACTAGTCTTACCAGTTGTGAAAGTTCCTTCTGGAATGAAGAATGCTCCAATAATAATTGCAATTGCTGCAGCAAATTTAAAAAACCAAAATCTAAAAAAAGAAAATAATTTTTAATATGTACCCAACAATTTCAAATATTAAGTCTTTTAAGACTATCTTAATAAGAACAGCTACACTTTTATGTAATTTTCCTTTTAAGCATGTATTAAAAAAATAAAACTTTTACATAAACTGCTTTAAAGATAAGATATTCACTAACTCAACTGTGAATACTATTCCATTTCAAAAGTTGTGTTATATAAGTTTGATAATGTGTGAATATATACAGTGCAATTTCGTTTCACAAATGTATAGATTTAATGTATGATAAATGCCTCCATCCAAAATAGTAATTTACAATAACCAATAACTAAAGGATAAAATAAATCTACCACACAACACTTTTTCATTAATATAAGATTCCGTTTTTATTCCCCCTGTCTTTAATACAGCATGCTGACAAATAAACAACAACAAATTATTTTTAGGAAAAATATATAAATAAAATTCTAAACATTCAAACAAAGTACCATATATGGTGTTCGTTATTAAAGGAGACTAAATTAATATTTTGGGGAATAAAGTTTCTATGTGGCTACCTTGTAGATACAGGAAAGTGGGAACTCTGTAAAAGGACTGGTTTACCAACTACTAAGAACAGCTCTTCCGTTAGTCATGTATGCACATCCTCTTTTAAAGATAAAATACATTATGAATCAGAGATAATGCCAACAAATGACCCACTGCTATTATTTAATATCCAAAGATGACATTCTCAAGTAAAATCAACAAGAGATTTTTAATTTCCATGAACAGACAATTCTGCTTTGAAATTTCTTTAAATTCAAAATTACTGAGAGAAAAACTATCCCAACTTTTCCTCTGACATTTACTCAGACACTTACCCATTGTGTACTGCAGCTCTAGGGTCGCTGCTGCTTTTCACCTTGATCATTAGTAAAGAGAGGAGCAGATAGAACATAGCCAAGCCAAAGCACAGACGGTAAACAGCTTTGTAGCCAACCAGAATATTACAGGGAACACCACCTTTTGCATTCTCACAAAATCCAGGAATCTAGAAAAACAAATGAGCTTACAATCAATTTCTTTCATTAATTAGAAGTTCTATGTAACCAAGGTTTGAAAACCTGCAATTTGTTTGACAGTTTATAATAAATATATAATTAAGATAAGCCTACTACATTCTAGTAAGATAAAATGGAAAAAAAAAGTTAGGCCAGGCATGGTGGCATGTGCCTTTAATCCCAACAGAGACAGGCAGATCTTTGAATTCCATGCCACTTGGCCTACACAGAGTTCCAGACTAGTTAGGGCTATAAATTTATTCTGTATTTTATTTATTTGAATTTATTTTTTAATGTTGCATAAAACATAAAAAAATTCACAAATTTATATAGAGTACATAATTTATCCTAAATTTTTACCAAATGAATTCTACTGTGATATATTGAATTAGATATATTAAAGTCAATAAAAGCTTAAAAAATTACATAAAGTAGTCTGTACCTACAGCTGAAGAGAATACAAGTGCTATTTCTGACTATGGACAGACTTAACATATGAGCTGACAGGAAACTTGTATTTCAATTGAGATACTAAAAAACAGCAGTGACCATTTCAGAAAGGCACACTTGGTGGGGGAACCTCAGTAGTAAAGCTCTTGCCACACTACATGGATGATCCTCACCAACACACAGACATAAAGTTACACTGAAATCATAATGGAAGGGAAAAGAAAAAAAGAAAGACTGTGAGCTAAACAGTATTTTTCAAAACTCTATACAACTTTCTGCAGTCTACCCGCCCAGATTTCAACCCTAGCTCTCAAGACAGGCATTCACCTGACTTCTGACTTCACATTTCATATGAAGTGCACCCGTGTCGTGCAATGCCCACGAAGGTTATTGCATCTTCTGGAAATACAGTTATGGATGGTTATTAGCTGCGATGTGGGTACCGGGAATGGAGTCTGGACCCTCTGTGAGAGGAGCCAGTGCTCTCAATCACTGAGCCACATCTCCAGCTCCAGTCTCCCTATTAAAGTGCTTGACTCTTATCCTTTATTACCAGATCACTCTTCCTAAACCACAGACACAGTCTGCTAAAAACCTTTTATAATTATTATTGCTTCCTAATTTTCAGTTACTGCACATAAAAGTCCTAATAATTTTTAGAATGTCCCCTTTACAGGGATAAAAAAAAGAAAAAGGTCCACTTTTCAGTAACACTAACATTACCAAAGCATATTTTCATTACTTTTTTTTATCAGCATATATTATGCATGATGGCTCTCATCATGACATTTTCATGCACACATATCTTGATCGTATTCACTTATTATCTTTTCTTCCCCCCACCCACTCCTGCCCATCCCCTTCCTCTTCTCAGTTGTCCTGTTTCTACTTTCATGTCTTTTTAAAAAAAAAAATAACCCAATGAAGTTCGTTAGAGTTAGTTCTAGGAACACGGATGAGTGAGGGGTTGTTTTCAGACTCATGGGCACCTTACCAGTTGCTACACCACTGAAGAATATCTTTCCCTCTCCTAGCAACCACTAACTGCATATAAATCTTCAAGAAGGGGCAGGGCCTCAGGAGCTCCTCCCTGCTCCATTACTGGATGCTGGTGGGCCCGATCTTGTGCAGATCTCATGTAAGCAAATCACAGTTGCTGTGAGTTTGAATATCATGATTATGTCATGCCTGCAAATCAGTGTTAAACACCACTCCCTCCCCCCACTTCCCCTGGCTTATATTCTGTCCTTATTTATGCAGTATTCCCCGAGCCTTAGAAGGGGTGATACAGATGTCCTATTTAGGGGTGAGCATTCAAATGTCACTTATTCTCATCACTCTGAGCAGTTATAAGTCTCTACAGTTACTGCTGTCCACTGTAATAAAAAAAAAAAAAATCACTTCTCAGAACAAAGATGATAGCAAAAAACAGTTATTTATAAGGAAAACAGATGGGCACATTGTGTCAATTTAGAAAACAGCAGCAGGAGTTTCCTCACTAGGGCTTATGAACTCTCTAGTTGCAGGCTTTCACCGCGTTTACAGTACCGGTTGTGAATGCTCTCCTGTGGAGCAGACCTCAAATTCAATTACAGAGTGACTTATTATCTCCATAACAGACTTGCCATTAGTACAGCAGCGGGCACATCTTGCCTGGCTGGTTAGTAGTGGTGCAAGCAGGGTTGGAGATGGTAGCTGAGTACGACTGTTAATAGCAGCAGCAGTGGCAACTGCCAAAACATGTTTTCTCTATTGCCATCATAGAGGCAAACAAGCTACTTCACATTCTTTGTCTTTTCTAAGTATTATGAGATGAGATTACACATTTTCATATATTTATGTTGTTCTCTTTTTAATACCATGAAGTTACTTTTATGTATCTTCTACAATTAAGCTCATAAGTAAAACGAAAGACTGACCTTATTCAGTTGTTCTTCCATTCCCGGTATCAACATTACACAAGCTACACACACTCCAACAAGCAAGAAAAGTGCATAGATCAACCTAGTCACAGTAGAGTTGTTTCCACTAGGGCAGCATCGGCACAGCAAGCATGGGGCACTGCCACACAGACATGGGATCTGAGGAAAACATTTTTTAAAAGTATAGTTAAGACGGTATAATAAAAATTTACATTTTACTTGCTGAAAAGGGGGAATTAAAAATAGTGATGTTAATTCAAAAGGGCAAAAAAAGGAAAAAAGTTCATATGTATTATCTATATACTACAAGTTCCTTATAGCAAAGATGGTGCAAAAAAATAAACAAAAAACCCATTCTCTATACCAAGTAAAATAACTTAAAAACAACAAAAAGAGTGAAATAGTCACCAAAAACCAAAATTAACTTATGAATAGCCTGAATGAATACATAAGCTAGCCTATAGTTCCAGCCTCTTACTTTTCAGATATACTAATGAAACATCTGTTAACATTCTGGGAATTCTCAACCACAGTAGAGGAAAAGATCACTACAACAAAATTAATTGGTATCCTTATTTTGTTCTTCTTCTGGACTTTGTGTTTATAACAATAAAAACTACAACTAGAATCGAATAAAAAGAAAGGGTAAGCAAACAACTGGTTAAGAACTGGCTAACTTTCTCTAATGAACTCTACACTGAACTAGGGAACGGACAGGTCCTTGACCGACAGATGAACGCGTACAGGCATTTAATAAGGAACATCTCAGAAAGACACAGTATAAGTAGTCTCACAAAGGCTGACCATAACCCACACTAAGCTACCACACAGTCAAACTTCAGGTTATATGAACTGGGATATCCAGCACTGGGGGAAAAGAATCCCAGGTATCCAAAGGAAGGAGTGTTGCCACAGAGAGTCATGCTATAACTGACTCTCTTCAGTTATAATAGACACAAGCTTCAATAACAGACATTAAGCTTCAATAAGAGAAATAACTGCCATGTGAACTATGCAAGCATGCTCTAGCAAAATTTTAAAATGACTTCTCCTAGGACAATGAAATAAAGGGGGAAAAATGGGGTATTTTAAGTAAAAATAACTCAAAAAAGGAAATTTCCTACCAGTGCACTTCTTTTGTGCTATAAAACAACAAAAACCAGGAGTGCCGCACACTAGCCCTCCGAAATGAACCGAGTAAACAGCAGATTAAGATGAAAATGAGGATCACAGGCTAATGAAAGGAAACAAAAGGGGAACAAAAAGGAATTAACAAGCTTATTAGCCACTAATGGAGACACAGCTGATAATACAGGTACTGACAGGGAAAAAGACTGGGGAAATTACCAAGATAAGAGTATGTGATCAGACTTACCCGTCTGCCTTATCAATGGAAAAAGTAAACAAGTTTATTTAAAAGAATGTGAGTTAATTACACTGGAGACAAGAAATACAAGGGAAGGACAGACACAGTGGCCCACATCTTTAATCTCAGCACTCGGGAGGCAAGATATCAAGGTCAGTCAGGCCTACATAGCACGTTCAAGGCCAGCTGCGGCTATAGGGAGACCCTATCTCACAATAAAAATTGATTAAAAAAAAAATACAAGGGTAGTAATTTTGAAAAGGAGACAATAGGAGCCCTACAATCGGAATGGCCCAGGCCAGCAGTCTACCTGACCTGAGAGAAGTTGAGAATTCAGAAAAGTAAAAGCAGCTAGACTTCATAGGACAGAATTCCACAGGAGACTAAGCAATAGAGGAAGCAAGCTTTGTGTATTGAGTACTATTCAGGACGCTCACCTGAATAAATTACTCAAGGAGGATATGGGTGTTAAGGAAAGAAACAATACTACTAGGATTACCTGGAATAAGACAGCAGGCTGTGCCCATTTCACTTAGAAACAGGTAGAAGTATCAAAGACACAAACATTAAAAATCTCTCAGCAATTCATCCATGTCCAAGAACAAAGCCCAAGAAGATTTTTTTAAGCACCTAAGTATACATGCTCTCATCTAGGTAAAATTTTTACCTGACATCTAATAGAAAATTGGAAGGCATGCAAAAACAATAGAAAAATATAATATACAATGAGGATCAAGTAGTTAAAACACAAGCAACATAATTTATTTACATGAAAGTCTTTGTAGTATTAGTGTAACTACACCTCACATGCTCAAGGAATTAAATTCCCTGGTAAGGATATGGAATATATTTAAAAGAACCATATAAAACTTTAAAGAGATGAAAAAGTATCTCAACTCAAGTACTAATAAAACACCAAAGATTAATGAATCTGAAGGCATAACACAGAAATGATCCACATAAAAAACAGAAAAATTAGCAAGTGGTCAGTGCACTGTAATCTCAACCAGCTCACTTAATACAAGTGAAATTAGAGTCTCTGAAGGAGAGAAGAAAAAAACGGGCCTCTGATGAAATAGTTGTCAAATTTCCCCCCCAATCTAATAAAAACAATAAATGCACGTTTTAAGTTCGATAAAATCCAGTAAAATGACAAAAATTTATGCTAAGTAACACCATAACTGATTGTTTAATAGCTTTAAAGCAGACAGAAAAAATAAAGGCATTATTATATAGAGGAACAAAGAAAAAACACTGATAATAAGTATCACAAGGACAAGAATCAGATATTTTTTCAATAAATAAGCGCTTACTGTTTATTTTCAGCATCTTTAGGACACAATTGAAGCTTCTTTCTAAAGCTTGATGAAAATCCAGAATTTTGTATTCAGTGAAAATAATTTTCAAAACTTAAGGTAGAAGAAAGATTTTAGGAACAGAGAAAGCAAAGAAATCATAAAGGAAGAATGCAACCTACCAAATATCTATATATATATATATATATATATAAAACATATATATATATATACACACACATTATATATATAATATATATATATGTATGTTCTTATTTAAAACATGGGCCAGAATTACTATTACTAAATTGAAAGATGTTATAAAAAAAGCAACAGACAATACCATCATTAACATAAAAATTAAATTTCAGCATATCAAAACAGCAATATAAAAAGGAAAGTACACTGCAATGACGCAGGGTTTTAGTCTGAGAAGAGGTATGGTTGGACTTCTGGAAACAAACAATATAATTCACCATAACAAAAAAACAAAACTCAATATGGTCATTTCAATAAATGCAGAAAAGCCACTTGATAAATTCAATAACCTTTTGTGATCAAAATTCTCAGCTATCAGGTTACACTAGAGTTTCCTCAACTTGATAAAAGGCATTTACAAAAATGCCACTTGTTCTCATCTACACTGAAATCTAACGCATTCCCTGCAGTAGCTGAAAAGGCAATCAAGGTATCTGCTCTTGGCCCTTGTATTCATCCACTAAAGATCTTGATTAACACAATGAGATGGGAAACAAAAGACTAAATTACATACAACTAGGTGTGAAAGACATGAAACTACTACTGCTAATGTTTAATACAACTGAATATACAGAAAATTCCAAGAAACTACAAAAATAAATATAAGTGAGCTACAGATGACCAAAGGATAGAAGGCTAATACACATATATCAAACATTTCCAAAACATATACTAGTTACAATTTGAACAAGTAAAATACCTTAAGATATAAAGCTAACAATATATGACTTCAAACCATGTAAATTAGTCAACTAAAATTTTTTTTGGTGTATGAGTGTATTGCCTGCATGTATGTAAGTGCACCTGTGCTGTACAACGCCTGTAGAGGTCAGAAGATGGAGCCAGAGTCCCTAGAACTGGAGTTATGGACAGCTGGGTGCCGGGAAATGAAGCTGGGTCCTCTGCAAGAGAAGTCAGTGCTCTTAACCACTGACTCATCTCTTCAGTCCCAACTACTAAATATTTTTAAAGATATCAATTGATTCTAAACTGATCTGTATTTTCACTTCAGTTACAATCCCAACACTAGTTTAACAGGAAGAAACTAGCTGCTCTAAAAATGAATTAGAATATATCAAACTACTGAAAAAATACACAGCTGGAAAATTTACACTAGATCCTATTTTTTAATTTACTTTTATCTGAAGCATATGAGTCTGTTGCATTTATATGAGTCTGTTGCATTTATATGTGTAATGCATGCATGCAATGCCAGTGGAGGCCAGAAGAGGGCATTAATGAATCCACCGGAATTGGGAGTTATAAATGGTTGTTAGTTGCCACATATGTGCTGGGAACCAAACTTAAGTCTTTTATAAGGGAAGCCAGTACTCTTAACTGCTGAGTCATTTCTCCACTCCCATACACTAGATTTTAAAATTCAATTTAAAGCTACAGTAATCAAAAGAGATTGGTATAGCCAAAGGAACTGACAAGTAATAGAATTTAGAAATATACAAACATATTCAGAAAATTTTTAACAAAGAAAACATTACTCAAGGATTTTTTTTAAAACAAATGATGATGAAATAAATGATTATCTATGTGTTTTTTTTTTAAAAAAAACTTTAAGCCATAATCAAACCATGTATGAAAAGTAAGTTAAAATTTCCTAGTTAAAAAAAAAAGCTGACAATGACTCACTAATATTAAGACATTGTGAAGAAAATGAAAAGGCAAGCTACCAACCTTAAAGAAAATACTTGTAATAAGGTATCTGACAGCATTTATATCTAGAATAGAAAAAGAATTCTCAAAATTCAATTAAAATAACAAACAGGATAGGTGCGGTAGGACATGCCTATAGTCCCAGCACTGCAGAGGCAGAGGCAAGAGAACTGCCACGCTTTCAAGGCTAGCCTTGTCTACACAGCAAGTTCCAGGCCAGCCAGAGCTACACAGCTTGATGCTAATTAAAAAAACAGAAAGTAAAACAGGCAAAATATTCAAACACATATTTTATCATAGACAAGGCATGGACAGTAAAAAGAAGCAATAAAAATCATTCATTATCATTAGTTATTAGGGAAATGCACATCAAAAATATGAGACATTGCCAGGAGTGGTGGCATATACCTTTAATCCCAGCACTTGGGAAGCAGAGGCAGGTGGATCTCTGTGAGTTCCAGACCAGCCTGACCTACATAGCCAGTTCCAGGTCAGCAGGGGCTACAGAGAGACCCTGTCTCAAAAACAGCAAAAGAGGGAGGAGGAGGAGGGGGGGAGGAGGAGGAGGAGGAGGAGGAGGGGGAGGGGGAGGGGGAGGGGGAGGAGGGGGAGGAGGAGGTGGAGGAGGGAGAAAAAAAAAGCTCTGTTGTCTGGTGTGGTGTACACACCTTCAATCTTGGCACTCAGGAGGCAGAGGCAGGAGGATCTCTGTGAGTTCCAGGCCAACCTGGTCTACACAGTAAATCCCAGGCCAACTGGGGGCTACAAGGGAGAGCCTGTCTCAAAAAGACCAAAAACAAAAACAAAATCCCCAAACACCCCCTAAATAAACAAACAAAAGAGACATTATTATGTATTAGAAGGCTAAAGGTAAAAAGAAAAACAAGGCCATATGGTTCAGCATTTAACAGCACTGGCTGCTCTTGCAGAGGACCTGGGTTTGTTTCCCAGCATGTACATCAGGGCTAACAACCATTTCTAACTCCAGTTCCAGAGGATTCAGCACCCTCTTCAAAAGGCACTGCAAGACATGAGTGCGCTTATATACATGCAGACAATACACTCAACACATAAAATAAACTTTTACAATATAACATTTAGAAAGGAGACCAAGAAAGGATAGTGGCAAGAAAGGACAGAATGTAGACAAGTAGATAAAAAGCTGATTGATTTTCTAGTTTCAATTCTGTCCTATTTGTGTACGTGTGTATGTGTCCTAGTGTGTGTATTCATGTGTATTTATAGTAGATAAGTGTATAAAAATGAAATTGACAGTGAAAGTGTAAAATCATGGGTGAAGCTCTATGGCTTGAAAATGGTCATTTAACTGTTATAGAAGTTCACTGAGATTCAGTCAAGTGTTTGAGTGGTTACCTTAATCTAGCTGTTTGATGTTTTCATTTCTGAGTTTACTACAAAAATATTTTACTTAGCAACAAAAAGATAAACATTAAAATCCTCTAGCAGAAGAATAGTCACCTAAACATATGCAAAAGTATACTGACAGAGAATGGGTACCCCATAAGTAGAAGGCAGAACACAATGGAAAAATAACTACAAGGTTCAAAACAGAATGGGCATACTATATGTCAGGCCAAAAAGTCACTCAAGGATTTTGGTTTTTTTTTTATTTCATTTTTTGAGACAGGGTCTCCCTATGTAGGCCTGGTTGTCCAGAACTCCTTATGTAGATAGACCAGGTTGGCCTAATAGAGATTCACGTGCCTCTGCCTCCCAAGTGCGGGGATTAAAGATGTGTGCCACCATGACTGGCATCACTCAAGTTTTTAAAAGATAGGATCAACTATGAAACCTTGGGGCTTGCAGCACTCACAAATTCTTTTTGAAAAAAATCTAGTGGTCAACTAGATTACATTAAAATTTTTTTTTAAAGGAACCATGATATAGCGATAAGGACTAAAGGAAAGCTTTGAATCTGCTGACATCTAAAACCCAATCTAAACCATCAAAAGAGAAAGTTAAGCAGCAAGTTTGGTGGCACCAAGTCCCTCCATTGAAGGTAAGCATGAAAACAGGATCACTAGTTACATGTCTTCCTAAAACGCAGCCGTGACTCCCAGATTTCATTCCATGTCAACTGAGGAGAAAATGGAGGTCTTGAAAGGTGAACACCAAGAAAAGCTGAGAGCAGACTTTATATGCAGAATATGACACTTTACTACAAGTGGCTCCCAAAATATAGGTATGCTCTCCAGAAAGGAAGTTTCAGATTTTCTCTTGGGTGTCAGCAGCCCTAGATAAATACCCCAGGAGCTTTCAGTAATGCAATGGCACAAGTAGAACGACTTGTCAAAGTTGACCAAGCTGTTCGGTATCCCATAGCAACTGTGACTCATTTCCACAAAAAAGTCACTGTATTACAAAATACAAAGAATGCTGGGTGTGGTAGCGCATGCCTTTAATCCCAGAAGCAGAGGCAGGTGGTTCTCTGTGGGAGAAAGGCCAGCCTAGTCTACACAGCAAGTGCTAATACTGAGAGACCCTGTCTCAAAGACAACAACAACGAAACAAAAAACAAAAAAACAAGCAAAAAACAAAACACTGAGTTGACATGAAATAAGAACACAATTTCTAGTTCTAAATATTTAACTATATTAAATATCTTGGGTAAAAATTGTGATTGTATACTGACGTTAGAAAAACTAAAAAATCTACTCTATTCACTAACACCAATGTTGACATTAGGTTGGGGGAAGGTATTTAGCACTAAGGTTGATATATTACAAATCTAAGATTGAGCGCAAGTTCAGAGACACTTACATGTAATTTTTCTCTTTCATACAATTTTTTTGTAGTTAGTAAAGTTCTATAATCATTTTATGAACAAGAAAAAACGTTACTTTGACTAAGCCTTCAAAACCATGCAAAAAGTGACCTTTTTTAATAATGATTACTTGATGTAATTTAATGACTTCAATACTAGTTTGGGAAATTTTAATTTCATCAAAATTTTAATCACACCAAAGTGTCTAAGTAAATGAGCATATTAACTGTTAGGAATGTGGAAACGATGGCAAATTCCATTTACAGACATGGACCCAAAGTGAGAAAGAAACCCAAAGACAAAGGTAAATGATTCAAACTGCACATCATGAATTTTCAGATCAGCCATAATGCCTAGAATCCTGATGAACCTTGACTACCCAGCTGCTTCTATCGGAAACCTAAAAACTAAATAGCAATCAAACCAATTACTTGTCACTACTTTTTCAGTGGAACTAGATTTACTAATTCTAGCATTATAAATTAAATAGAATAGCTTATCAAATAACTAAGGAAAACAGTTTTATAATAACCACTTACTTTTCATATGTATGTATTTATATGTATGATTATGTGCCCAAGGGAGCCAGTATCATAAAGGGGGGGGGGGGAATCAGAGTCTCTGGAGCAGGCAGTCATAAGCCATCCACTGTGGGTCAGTATTCCAGAGCACCAAGCACTGTTAACTACGCTCCAGACTCCCATTTATTAATTTTAATACTTTGTATTACACTGAATTTGCCTTTGGCATGAAAGTCAATAAAAATTAGATTCTCCTAATATCTTACTAAGATAGAATAAGCTTCCATACCCAATTGCAAATACAAGTGCCTAGCCTTCTAGAGCAAAAACTTCCAAATATGATTTCATAAATTAGCATTTACAATTCAAGTCATACGAAAGCATTTCTGAAAAGAGACAAGGCATTTAAATTAACTAGTATGCTGGTTAATGTATATATATAATGGAATCATTTGGGAAGTCAGAAAATTGCTACAAGTTAAATTTAGAAGTCACGGGTTTAAGAACTAAGATTTGAATCCAACTAGCCCAAACTAATGGAAATAATTTATTATAAATTGTACTGTCAATATTCTTCAGGGGGGCAGGGACGGTGCAGAGAAGATACCTTAAATAAACTTGAGGTTGTCTGTGCTATCTAGATAAGAAATCTAGATTGGTTTCCTTTAACAATTCTGTATCTCATGAAAAGGCAAGCACATCTTGGGTAAAACATCAAATTTCTGGTTGCACACGCATGCTTTTTGTCAAAGGATAGTAATACGACAGAACTGAACAGCTTTTCTAGAAACATAAATTAATTGGTATAATAATTCCTTAAGCCAGTGAAGTTTTAGAACCTGGGGAGCGAGTTTAGACTATTTTATTTCAAAAACTAGATGACTGCGTCGACACCGCTGTCAGGCTGTCCCACATCGGCGGCACGTCGGGAGCCTGCGCATCAGAACAAAGGGGCCTCCAGGGATGACAGTGCCGCAGTGTGAGGTCGCCAAACAAGGGGTGACAGAAGAACTCGGGGTACTAGGCAGAAGGAAGGGGCTGGGTTGATGGATGGCCTAGGCAGACACAAAGGGAGGTCCCAACGCGCCTGGAGGCCAGGGCGGCGGCTCTCCCCGGAGGTAGCGCGCTCCGCCTCCGCCTCCTCCTCCCTTTCCACCGTGCCTCGCAGGGCAGTCGGCTCCCCACAAGGCTCAGGCCCCGAAGCGGAGCCGGAGAGGCCAGATGGGGCGGGAGGAAGACCGGCTTCGTCCTCCCCGGCCCCCCAGTCACCGTCCTCCCGGGCCGGTCCTCCTCGACCTCCGGGCCCCGTCCCGCTCACGCCGCCACCGCCCGCGGCCCGCCCCGCCGCCTCACCCAGCTCGCCACGGAGCACAGCCCCAGGACGCTCCCCATCGCCGCGGCTTCGCGAACCCAGCGAACGCCTACAAGATGGAGACAGCCTCCTTCTCGCGCTTCGGGGCTTATTTACTATCCTGTAGGTACTTCCGGCGCAGAGTGCACCCGCCCTTCAGCTGCGCGTCACTTCCTCCCAGCCTTCGGCGGGCGTGACCTCAGGGCCCCACCCCCACCCCGCCCCACCCCGGCCTGCAGGGCGCGTGCGCCTTGCTGTGCACGCTCGCTGGGTCTCCGGCAAACCCGCAGTCGGAGGGTTCTAGTTCGGAGGAGCCGCGGTGCAAGCGCAGTGCAGGTGGCGGAAAATCCGTCTTTACTTACCGCTTACTTGAGTTTGAACACCAGAAGAGCGCAGAACGGTTGAGGTTTTGTCGTTAATTGTCTTACTGCATTTTGAGGGATTGTTTCGTCTTTCTTGACATTTCCCCGGCTCACTTTCACTTCTGTCCTCTTTGCCACACTTTTGTATACGTTTTTCTATTTACGTAGAAAATGTATGATGGAAATAATTTTACTGGAATATGTGGATATCTTCATCAGGATGCTTTGATTCGTTTGTTTCTTATTGATGCACATTTTAACTTCTTTTCCTAGTAATATTTTACATGGATTGATTTGGATTTATTTTATTTTATTTTATTTTTATTTTTTTGAGACAGGGTCTTCTCATAGCTCCAGCTGTCTTGGAACTCACTATGTAGACAAGGCTGTCCTTGAACTCTCGGAGATCCGCGTGCTTCTGCCTCCTGAGTGCTGGGATTAAAGGAGTGTGCCACATGCTTAACTGATTTGGAATTTTTTAAATAGATAAGACATGAATTGTAAAAAGTCACATTTATTTTGTTGAATGTCAGCTGTTAAGATATTATGATCAAAATTATTGCTCAAATTATATTGTAGAAAGGGAACTGAGCAGTCTCATATTCATTCATTCGTTCATATTCTCCCTCTGTCCTCTCTCTCTTCTTTCACTACCTTTTGACTGTGGTTGACTAAGTTCCTCAAGCTCCTGACACTGTGACTATTTCATAGTGAGGGACTGTAACCCAGAGCTATGAGCTCAAATAAATCCTGTCTGCCTTAGATTGCTTTGGTCAGAGTATTTTATTTCAGACCCCATTAGTCAGATTCGTAACTCAGAATCTTAGTATCTTCAGTGGTACTAGACAGGTATGAAAATTAACCACATATAATTGTGAGGATTAAACAATATGGTGTGTTCTTACAAACGATAGCACCACATACAGAGGACTGTAGACAATCACTGCTTCTCTTCTTAGAAAGACGATTGATTTCTGTGACTTGCCAGCCTAGGGTAGTCATAACTTGGGAGGAAGAGGCAGGTGGATCTCTGTGGGATCAAGGTCAGCTTGGTGTACATGGTTCCAGAACAGCTGGGGCAACATAGGGAGACACTATCTAAGAAAAAGTAAGAAAGAAAGAAAGAAAAAGAAAAGATTGAAAAATTTGCCCAATGACAAAATTCCAATTGAAAGATATTTTAAATACCATGTGTGCAACTCAGTACTAAAGGATGACCTTAAAGTATTTTTACCTTTGAGCAATACAATAATGTCACATTAAGTTTTTCTCATTGTTCAAGTTCCTATTCGCTGCTCAAAGTGGGTTTTCTACAAATTCCCCATGAGGTTACTCACAGTTCTTATCTTTTATGCGGGTGCTGTTTCCCACAAAGCAGACATTAGAGTCATTGAGTAACATCAGCAGAGGAAGAAACAAGAGGTAAGAATGGTGGAAAATCAAAACGGCTGGTATCAGGCTCAGTTGGCAGTGCATGTCAAAACAGAATCCCAGCATTCACTGAAAACAAAAGATAAAGGTGATCAGAACACTGGTTGCTCTTGCAGAGAACCTAAATTTGGTTTTCAGCACCCACATGGCAGCTAACAATCATCTGGAATTCCAGTTCCAGGGCATCTGATGTCTTCTGACCTTCATGGACACTGCATGACATGGGAGCACTTATATTCGTGGAGGCCAAACACTAAATCCATAAAATAAATAAATGAAATTTTTAAAAAAGATAAAAGATGACATTCATTTTTCCTTTTTCCCTGAGCAATATGCTTCCACTTTTTCTAAATGAGAAGACATGCCACCATGAAGTGCTGTGTACTGTGCATTTTAGTCCCTCTCACTGCCTGAAGAACTATTTTCTTACCACTTTGCTGCTGAATTAGCTTATTGAACTACTCAAAGTTCTACCTTGATTTCTGAGAAGTTACAGAAATGACATAGAATAAAATTACACGTGAAGACTATGAACTAAGAGGACATGTGTGCATAAGCCTCTCCTTCAGACAATTCAACCAAGAGAAGAAAGTGGGATAGGTGGGGACACAAAAGGACAATGCTGCAGGTTGGATCTTGGTAAGACTATTCTCTATCTTTTAAAATGAATATCAAAGGCAGAAAAGAGGGCCTGAAGCTCCAACCCTTAGAAGAGAAGATGAAACAGTTAACAAAGGGATCGTATCCTGACACATGCTCCTCCTGGTGAGGCTCAGCTGCCAGTGCAGAGGCACAGTGGGGACACGCCAGTCCTGAGTAAAACTTGTCTGCTTCCTTTGGTTCTCAAAAAGAACTGGAGTAATGTCAGGTCCTAGCAATGTCGTCATGATTGTGTCTTCTTTCATTAACGTCAGTCGCCCTTCAAGCTAGATGTGTTCCTCTACACAAAAGGGCTATACAGGCAGTGAGAGTCTAGATTCCTGATCCATATGCCAATCAGCAAGTCAAAGCAGGATATGAACTCGATGGATTGTACCCTGTAAAACAGCATCCATCAGTGAGGCAGCAGTGTCAAAGAGGCCTCTGTGAAAGGGAAGACTAAACAGGTGTGTGACAGGATTCCTAGCAGCCTGCAGGAGGAATAACTGTGGCATGAATACCTGAGTCAGCTGATGAACTTCACATGTATGAATACATCCAAGGGGAGTTCCTTAAATACAGAAAAAATATTTCCTTAAAAAGAAACACCTTTGGACTGGAGAGATGGCTCATCAGTTAAGAGCACTGGCTATTCTTCCAGAGGACTCGGGTTCTTAGTTCCCAGCACCCACATGGAGATTAACAGTCATTCGTTACTCCAGTTCCAGGGGATCCAATGCTTGTTTCTGACCTCCGTGGGCATTGCATGACACGGGTGCACTCACATATATACGGGCAGTATAATTATACATATAAAAATAAATAAAATATACTTTAAAAAGAAACAGCTTCTCAGGAACTAGAAAGTTGTCTCAGAGGTTAAGAGTATTTAATACTCTTGCAGAAGACCCAAGTTGATTTCCAACGCTTCTATCAGGTGGCTCACAGCTGCCTGTGACTTCAGCTCCAGGAGATCTGACGCCTTCTGGCCTTTGCAGATACACACATACCTGTGCACATACCCCTACCCAAACATAAATTCTTTTCAAAAAGCAGCTTCTTTAATGATTTTAAACCCTGATGACCAATAGCCAAGCCACACAGTGACTGGAGGGAAAAGGAAAGGGCTCTCTGCAGCACAGCCTGTTGACAGCATGTTCTCATTAGCCAGTGGCAGCAACTGGAAACAAGAAATAACAAGAGATCCTCGGGAGACTATGCAGGTTAGATAAAGCAAGGTCACCTCCAGACTCTGGCTCCTTGAATCAGTGCCACCCTTTAATAGACTGAGCTAACCAGCCACTCCTGTCTCCTTATAAAAGCGAACAGCCATTCACCCATGTAAACTGCACCAAGAGATACTAAAATCTACTCAGAACAGTGACTCCGAAGCCGGAAGGCCTGTCCTGGCTCTCTACGACTGGTAAAAGTGTGCTAAATCCAAATTTCCCACTTTAATGTGAACCTATTAGTTTGCTTTGGAGTACTGATCTGCTAGGCCCTCAGAAGGGCCTTTCTCTAAGCATCAGTGTAGCCTAGAGACAGTGGTAATGTGTGTAGCCATCAGCAGACAGCACAGTATCTACTACCCTTCGTTGTAAAACCAAAGGCAGCAAGTGAGAAAATAATGTGGATTTTCTCAAAAGCAAATGCAGGGATCTAAGGCTAAAACATTTCTTCCTTTGAAAAAGTGGGGAGATGGTATCTATGGTTGCTTGGGAGGTTTCTACAGACCTGATGGTTACTTTCAAAATCAATAGTAGCAAGAGAGGAAAGGAGATGTCACACTTTGAACTCTGTATTAATCACTTAAACTGTGGGAGAGACATGCTATTCAGAACCAAAGATGCAAAAACCCGCTTGGAGCAATCATTACAAGATGTTTGTAATGGGGTCTCAGAAGCAAAGCGAAGGCGTGGGTAGGACCCCTGTCCATCCTCTAGTGCTGACTTTCAAGTTTTCTAATGTACGTAACCACAGCAGTCGCAGTAACAGCAGCAGAACTGTTGTGTCTATTTTCTGTGGATGGGTAGAAGGCTTTGGTATTACACAGACAAGGTTCTGGAATTTGTCAAATCTCCTGCGCAGGGTCTATCAGATCCATGCTGAAGCCAAACAGCTCCAACCAGCTGTTTCTCATAGCATGGTGTTCCTCTTCATGGGTCATGCAGGGCCCCAGAAGCCTCTCAAATGACTGAAAGTCCAGAAACAAGCACCGGACTGCTCCAGCCACACAAGCTGAAGCTGTTCTGAGTGTGCTGGTGACCAGTGCAACCTTCCCCCAAACTGCCTTTTATGTCTGTGGGCAATCTCAACCTCCTGACTCCCATCCAATTTGTTTGTTTCAGTCTTATTTCAAACTCAAATTCCCACTTCTCCAGATGCTAGGCTGCTGTCAGCCTCATCACTGAGTGGCTATGTGCTCTCCATTCCTGAAGATCTTTTCACTCCTGCAGTGCTGACATCTCCATTGACTTAAGGAGTAAAACAAACTCAACAAACGATTCAGACATTTGCTTTTTTTCTCATTGTTTTTTACTATGATTCTTCCATAACTCACCAATTTCATTCACCAAAGGGAGTCTTCTGAGGTGGGAACAGTGGTTCCTGGGACATTATACATCTGAATTTGCCCTCTGAGGCTACCACAGGTATCATGCTGCCCAACAGAACATGTCTGATTGTCTTTTGTTACTAAGATGTCATAGTTGTCCCCATCATCTCCTTGGCTAATGATATGCTTGTCAATATTGACTGTCTTTTCAGTGGTGGTAGAGAGGACTTGACAGTGTTATTCCTCATAAAGGTTTTTTAAAAAGGTCCTAAAGAGATGGCTCAATGGTTAACAGTGCTGAATGCTCTTGCAGAGGACCGGGGTTCAGTTCCCAGCACTCACCTGCAGGCTTACAAACATCTGAAACTCCAGTCCCAAGGGATCCAGTGGCCTCTTCTGGCCTCCCTGAGCATTGCATGCTTGAGTGCAATTACATACATGCAGGTAAAATGTTCATACACACAGAATAAAAATAAATTAAAAAATGTTTTGAAAAGAATATTTTACTTCCTCAACACATTCATAAACTCTTGAAACTAATATGTAAACTTCTTTGGCAGAGTCATTATTTAATCTAGTGTAGGTGTTATGATTTGGTAATTACTGCAAAGTTTAGCATTGCTTGGTTAGTGAATTTTTTATTCTCTTTAAAGATTTCATAAATTTTTTTTATAGAAAATAAATTATGTTGAGAAAATACTTTCTAATGTATTTTATTTTATGTGTATGAATGTACTGCCTTCATATATGTAAGTGCACTGTCTTGTGAAATGCTCACAGGGGACAGAAGAAGGCATCAGATCCCCTGGAATTGGAGCTACAGAGGACTGTGGGTGCTGGAAATCGAACCCAGGTTTTCTGTAAGAGCAGCCAGTGCTCTTAATCACTAAACCATCTCTCCAGCCTCACTGACATCGTTAAAACCTAAATTTATTGGAAACTTTTCATAAAAAGCATCTGGTTTAATGTTAAATCATCTTTGATGATGCTTAGACATTCTGATCCTGTCTGTACTAGATCTTGCACATAATACATTCAATTCATTTCTACTTAGATGAATGTGAAAGTAAATTTGATGATATAGAGAAATAAGAACTTGGATGACCCTGAATGGGTCCCTTTTGCCTTTTTATTGATCATACAAAATGAATATATATGTATATATTGGTCTTTTTGAGACAGGGTCTCCCTGTAGTCCCCACTGTCCTGGTACTCACTATATAGACCAGGCTGGTCTTGAACTCACAGAGATCTGCCTGCTTGTGTCTTCTGAGTGCTGGGATTAAAGGCCACCACACCCAACTATAAAAAAAATTTTAAAACTCAAAATTTCTGATATCTTTCAAAGCTGTTTTCTTAGAAACAGTGTAAGGTCTAAAAGTCAGGAAATCATATTTATTTTTCCTAAGTTATTATTTCTATGAAAAAGATCCTAAGCAAGTATGTTCTTGCCCCCAAATGAATAGATAATGCTAAGCTATATAGTGTTTGCAGTGTTAGTAGCTATGTAAGTTATCAGTGATGTCTATTGAGAAAAAAACCAAGATTCCTTTTCTTTTCCTTTCTCTTCTTTTTTTTTGAGACAGGGACTCACTGTGCAGCCCCTGGTTGGCCTGGAACATGATATGTAAACTAGGTTGAACTTGAACTCACAGAGATCTACCTGTGTCTAACTCTGCCTCTCAGGTGCTGAGTTCAAAAGTATGCAAAACCACACCAAGCCCCAAGATTTCTTTTCCACCTCCTACTCCATCCCCCAGATTCCAATAAAACTGAATGCAGAACAATATTAAATTGAACTCTAAAACACAAGGCAATTTATATTCCATAATATTTTATTCTTTTTTAACATTAACAATGGTGTGTCACATTATCATGAAATACCTAAAAGTCAATCAACCAATAAATAAAGCAAAACCCTCACTAGTTTATTGAACCTGAAAATGTTTGCTTTATTCATGAGTATGTAGAACAAGTGATGTTCTGGAAACAAAAGTTGAAGCTATGACTTTTCTTATAATTTAATTATAAAAAGTAGAGATAACGAGTTGTCACATATTGTATATAGTTTTAAAACTTTTCCCTTGACTTTTATAAATATCTGTGAAACAAATTTTAAAGTTCATAGCATTAAAATTATTCTCTATTCCAAAATGTTATGTTTTTTTGTTTTGTTTTGTTTTTTGAGAAAGGGTCTTATAGCAGAGCCCAGGCTGACCTTGAACTTATTGGGGAGCCTAAGTTAGCCTTGGACTACGGACTACAACTTAGGGATAAAAATATGGAAAAGAAGTTTTTAGAAAGAATAATTTTTAATATTTTTGATTGAAATTTTGCAAAGTTCATGTAATATATTTACTTTTAGCAACAAAACTCATGAGATACTTTCACTCACTGGGAGAAAAACAATAAACAAGTAATATGAACTAAAGGTTAATGTTTGAGTGTGAATATTACATAAAGTCATAAAAAATGAGACATCTCACCCATTATGTGATTTTAAATCACACCATCTTTGAAGGCATACCTTATTTGTTGTTCATGTTCTCACACTCTGAGAGAATTTTAATTTAGGATTTAAAGTAAAAATATGGTTAATTTAGTGTAGCTGTGCCCTCTTCCAAAAATGCCAGTAGCCAATATTAGATGTTCATGAATTGATTTTTGGCCCTTTAAGAGTTCTGCAGTGCTTCTTCAATAATACTGCCTTCTGTAGGCTCTGGCCATGTAACAGTATAATCTGTTCAACATTTTTCTGATTTTCACAGCTTGACCTGCCTGTTGCATTTAAAATCAGAATATATAGGCTTGAGAGATTCGTGTGAGTATTACTCATGCCAACCAATGAATATGAGAGCTGTTGTACAAATAAAGCCAACGTTTTGTTTGAGAAAGTAGAGCAGCTGAACAGTAGGGCAGTGGAACAGCTCCTCTCAAAATAGGTTGTTGAATCTGCATATATTTATCTCTGCTCCAAATACGTATTGTAATCTACATAGATGTTCAAATTTTCTCTCAACTTAAAACAGATTATCTAAGTTTAAGAAACCTGATTTATTTGACAAAGTTTCCATTTGAGGTATGCCATTCAACAATTTAAAAGAGATTGTGTATCTCAGAAATTGGCATAGGTCATGTTTGAATTTCAATTTAAAAGAGGTATTTAGTTAGTCATTTTTTTGCTTTTTGAGAGAGGGTCTCACTTTGCATCCCAGGCTAGCCTAGAACTCAGTATGAAGCCCAGGCTGGCCTCAAGCTTGCAGTGATCCACCAGACTCAGCTTTCTCAAGGCTGAAAAGGTGAGTTTTTGTTCATCAAAGACTGGTGTTTTGTAAGAGACACTTGTTTGTAAAACTTAATTCTTTACTTGCTGACAAACTAATGCTATTCCATTTCAAATGTAAGGCCAAGCAAGTTTTGGTGGTGGTGGTGGTGGTTTTTCGTCTTTCACATGTAGTAGGCAAGCATTTTATCACCGAACTATGTTCCCAACCCCAACTGGAATATTTAGGTCATTTACTTCCCAAGGCAGTCTCTCAGGCTTATATTTAATTGGCAGGACCAAGCATTTATCACAGAGTATTCACTTAGCTCCTTTTTCTCCACTGTATTTGTGATACTTATATTACATATTTGCAGTGTTGATGTAAAACACAACTCTCACCTCAAAGGGAATAAGAGATAGTTTATTCCTGAGCCAAATAACAGTGAACATGGCTCAGGAACACGATTTATGTGGAAAAGGTTTCATGGAGTTTTTATAATTACAGAACAAAAGCAAGTCATAAATCAAGGCATTTTTTCAATATGCTGATGAGAATGTCAGTTGTACACTTTTGTCCAAGTGGGGAGATTTCTGCTTTAGGTCCCAGGTGTCATTTGATAGCATATTATGTTTTGGATTGGTGGAAGCTAGTGGTCTGTTAAGTTAATATATCCCCAAATATTTTACTTGCTAATCACAAGAACATTGGGGTCAGTCACAGAGGTGGACAATGAGCAGTTAGTAAGTGGACTGAAGATATTCTACCTAGTCACAGTCACAAAGTTCTCATCAGTCAATCAGCCTTGTAGAGTCTTTAACCCACATGTTGTTTTTCTCCCTTGCTCTCTCAAACAACAGTTCACAACATGTACCAATTTTGAAATTTAGATCAATGAGCAACTTTTGGTGGAAGTAATCCCATGCTTCTTTTGAACAGTGCTTATATTTTTAAAATATTGCTATATTTAAAATACTGGAAATTCAAGATGGACATGGTAGTGTATACCTGTAATTCTAGCACTCAGGAGGCTAAGACAGGAGGATTCAAGTTCAAATTTGAGGGTAGGATAGGCTATGTAGTGAGTTCCAGGCCAGTTTGAGCTATTTAAAAACACAGCAAAACAAATTGAAGTTGGAAGTTCAGTTTTAATTTGTACATTAAAAAATTGCTAATTGTGGCAACTGACAATATAAATATAATATATGAAGCAAGTAAGGTGAAACACTAATGCTTAGAAAGTGAAGATGAAAACCATATGGAAACATTTATGTGGCATTTACAACTTTTCTAAAGTCTGAGATTAATTCAAAAGAAAATTTCAGAAATTGCACTGCTTTATTGTAACTGTGACTAGGAAGTTTCAAAAATATTCAGTTAGACAAATGTATTTAAAATCTCAATAAACTAAAACTTGGGGAAAAATGTGTTCATATTTTCAGTGAGTTGCACTTTTAGTGCACAGCATCCTTATTTTTAAAAAACTAGATAAAATTATATGTGTATAAAACATTTGTGCTTATCTGATCATTATGATTGTGCTCAGTACTCAAATAACAAACAATTTTTAAGGAATCCTTGATGATCATTAAATGAAAGAAATTAGACAACCAATTTATATTCAATTTTTAATTGTGGGAGAATAATAACCCCTAATTATAAATTGAAACATCTCCTGAACATGTGAGAATTAATGAGTGAAGACAGAAAAATAATTTTTGTAATTACCTGCCAAATATTCTAATGCTTCAGAAAAGTTTGGGATATGCATGCAGGAGTGGGAAAATTCTTTCTCAATACTCTCCTAGATTCTCTGGCTGGTGCCCTTGTAAATTGAACTGGCAAGAGGCAGATTAGCAAGAGAAAAATAAAGAAGTTTATTAGCACATGCACTGTGCATGTAACATACAGGAATACCCAGACCTTGGAGATTCAAGGGTTGGAGTGCCTGCTGCCTAGAGGAATACAGACTTAAGAGAAAGCCTGAGAGCATCTGATCTCGCCTAACCTGTACTTCTAAGGGTGCTCAAGAGCAGCTGGATGAGAGCCATCTGGTCCCTCCAATATAAAAATCAAAAGAGAGAACCTGAAGCCTTGACCAACCAACTTTTCATACCCAATAAGAAAACAACCAAGTCACATCAAGGATACAAACAGAATCAGATTTGAGCTGAACAAAGGAAGGTTCCAGTCTCACATCAGAATCATAAACAACAAAAGAAATCCACATGCCAAGATCACGACAACAAAATAATAATATGAAAAACCCAGATAATATGTCCACACCAAACATCACCAGTTCTATAGAAGAGGTCTACAATGAGAAGTCCATAAAGATAACCCAGGACACAGAGTTGAAAAGAACAGTCGTAAACATTATCAAAGAATTCAATGAATTTAAGGTACACACAAAGAACTAAAAGAAGATGGGGATAAACTTCTGACTGAATTCACAAAAGTGAAGAGCTATTAAGGAAAACTGAGACTGAAATGAAGAAGGAAGTGAAACCCTCAGTAAGCCAACTTGAAACAACAGGAGAAAGTCTCACCAATAGAATGAATGAAATGGAAAACAGATTATCAAGGCTGGTTGATAAAGCTGAAGAACTGGGGCACTTAAATAAAGATTATGAATTTTTTTAACAGAGAAATGGCATATGCAGAAAATGTGGGACACCTTGAAAAAACCAAATTTAAACATCAGAATTAAACAGTACCATACATCAAATATACATACATACCCACAGATATCTATTGAATATTCCACCCATGCACCAAAGAATATACTTTCTATTTACAATCACATAGAATTTTCTCCAAAATCGACCACATACTGGGGCATGAAACAAACCTCAACAAATACAAAAAAAATTGAATTAACTCAATGCATTCTATTAGACCACAATTCAATAAAGCTTAAAATAAACACCAGAAGAAGCCATATTAAATTCACGAACTCATAGAGACTAAACAACACACTCCTGAATGTTGAATGGGTCAAAGGAAAAAATTAAGAAATAAAAGTATTCCTGGAAATAAATGAAAAGGACAGTACCACCCAGCAAAACCTCTGTTACACATTGAAAGCAGTCCTAAGAGAGAAAAGTTTATAGCTCTAAGTGTCTACATTAAAAAATCAGAAAAAGCACAAATAAATGATTTAACATCACAACTTAAGAATTCTGAAAGGCAACAATAAATGAAACGAAAACCCAGCAGACAAGAAGAAATAACAAAAGTCAGAGCAGAAATTAAGGAAATAGAAAGGAAGAAAACAATACAAAGAATCAATAAGTCCAAGAGCTGCTTCTCTGAAAAGATAAACAAGATAGGCAGACCCTTGGCTCAGTTAACCAAAAGAAAGAAAGAGCCGCTCCAAACCAACAAAGTCAGAGATGAAGAAGAAACATCACAACAGACAACAAAAAGATCCAGAACATTATAAGGGAATACTATGCTATTAAAGTTGAAAATCTTAAAGAAATGGATGCATGCCTAAAATCATGGGAATCGCCAAAGTTAAACCAAGAAGAGATCAACAGCTTAAACTGACCCATAACATATTGAAACAGTAATACAAAACCTCCAGACCCAAAAAAGGCCAGGCCCAGATGGAGTCACAGCAGAATTCTACCAAACATTCAAAGAAGATCTATATCCAATACTACTTAAATTATTAAAAAAGATAGAAACAGAGGGAGAACCCCCAAATTCCTTCTATGAAACCAGCATCACCCTAATACCAAAGCCAGGTAAAGATACAACCAAAAAAGAAATCTATAGACCCATGTTCCTTAGTGAACATGGATGCAAAAATTCTCAACAGAATACTTGCAAACTGTGTAAAGACAAATATCAAAATGATCATCCACCATGGTCAAGTATACTTTATTCCAGAGATGCAGATGTATGTAAGTCAATACATACAATATGTGTATGTATTGTAATACATATATATTCAATATATGTAAGTCAATAAATGTCATAAAACACTTAAATGGTCTCAAAGACAAAAATCATATGGTCATCTCAATAGATGCAGAAAAGGCCTTTGACAAAATTTAACATACATTTATATTAAAAGTCCAAAAGGAAATTGAACTGGAGGGAACATACCTCAACCTAATTAAAACCATATACAAAAAATCTCAGAGCCAACATCATTCTGAATGGAGAAAAACTGGAAGCATTCCCATTAAAATCAGGAACCAGACAAGTCTATCCACTATTGCCATTCCTTTTTAATATAGTGCTTGAATCTCTTGCTAGAGCAATAAGAGAAGGAAGTTAAAAAGTACTCCTTGGAAAAGAAGTAAAATTATCCCTTTTTGCAAATGACATTATTCCATATTATACCTAAGAGATGCCAAAAAATCCACCAGAAAACTCCTAGCAATGATTAGCACTTTCAGTAAAGTGGCAGGTTACAAATTAATCTACAAAAGCACTAGCCTTTCCATACACCAATAATAAGCAATTGGAGAAAGAGTACAAGGAAACCCTCCCATTCACAGTAGCCTCAAAAAAAAAATCATTTCAGCATAAACCCTTCCAAAGATATTAAGATCTTTACAATGAAAATTTTAGATCCTTAAAGAAAGAGCTTGATGAGAACACCAGCAGATAGAAGGACTTCCCATGGACTGGAAGAGTTAATATTGTGTAAATGACCATCCTACCAAAAGCTAGGTTCAATATATTCTTTACAGTATTAGAAAAACCACCCTAAAATTCATACTGAAGCACAAAGGACCCCAAGTAGCCAAAGCAACCCTGAGCAGAAAAAGCAAAATGGGGAGATTATTATACCAGGTTTCAAACTATATTGTAGAGCTATAGTCATCAAAACAGCATGGTACTGGGCACAAAAATAGACCCATAGACCAAAGGAATATAACTGAAGACTCAAACATGCGTGCATGCAATTTCAGTTACCTGATATTTCACAAAAGGGCCACGAACACTCACCGGAGAAAAGAGCATCTTCAGCAAATGGTGCTGGCAAAACCGGATCTCCATCTATAGAAGAATGAAGCTAGAACCTTTCATCTTGTACAGAAGTCAACTCCAAATGGATCAAAGACCTCAATGTTTCAACCTGAAACTCTGAAACTGTTAGTAGAAAATGTTGGCATTAACCTACAAGATATAGGTATAGGAAAGGACCTTCTAAGTCAGACAGCAGTTGTTCAAGAATTAAGGTCAGTAATCAACAAGTGGCACCTCCTTAAACTGAAAAGCTTTTGTACAGTAAAAGAAACAACCAAGGAAGAGAAAACCTACAGAATGGGAGGTTAGACAGAGACAGAGAGACAGAGGGAGAGAGAGCGAGAGCGAGAGAGAGAGAGAGAGAGAGAGAGAGAGAGAGAGAGAGAGAAATAATTCCTAGTGAGTGTAAAACACCAGAGGGAATCATATTAGTCTAACAACCTAATGACAAATTCCACATACAATATTTCTACATGAACCCATGTGCATAGCTGAAGACTACATAACAAGAAACAGTGCCAGGCAGGAGAAACCTTCCTTTGAGTTGTTGGCCAGGGTGGCCCACGAGACTCCCAAAATTACACAGGCTATTGCCACAGCCCTTGATTCCCTTCCAGAACTTCAAGGTAAGACTCTATTGCTGAAGACAGGACATACTTCAGAGACCCGATTTGGAGCAATGGAGCTGGAACTGATCTGGAAGCCACATCCCCTGAAGGCTACTAGCACTACAAGTAGCCAAGGGAAAAAAAAAAAAAAACATCAGTCAATGGCCCAGCACCAGCTTCATGACCAAATAACCACATCAATGACTGGCACAGCATTCGACAATGGTGCAATAGTGGCACTTTTATCTTGGGGACAATCAACAGCTACTTAATTGGTCTTAGAGCCCACTCAATGGGAGGAAACTCATATGTGCTACTATAATCGTATCCAAATTCAAATGGTTGAGGAGGTCAAAGATCTTAGAGAGATCCCCAGGGCTGTCACATCCCTAGGCTAACGTAACTTCTTACTAAATGCAAAACATGTATCCTTGTATTTACAGCCAAGTATCCTAGTCACCATTCATCAAAGACACTTCTGTAGCCCCAGATGAAGACTAATACTGAGTACCACAGCTGGTCACACACAGGTCTTGTCTGTGTGTTGCCCATGCCTAAGTGGCACTTCTACAATGCATCCTCTACATTCAAGGCTCACGCAATATAGAACACGGGGTAAAGAAGACACTAACGAATCTCTCAGTAGATCCTCCAAGCTCTGGGGACCATGCTCCTATGAACCTACAGCAATTGTTTGAGCATGCTTAAGATCCGTGCAAACTCACGCAGACAAAACCCAGCATGGGAGGGGAAGTGGGAATCAGAAATAGAATCCAAGGGAAACACATATAGCACACACACAAATATAACAGGAGAGCGGACTCGGGTCAGGAAAGCTAGTTAAGCAGCAGAGGCACCAGGTAGGCTTAAAGCAGATGAAATTCAGAATCAGCAGCTGAAGAGTAGTACCCAAGGGCTCAGTCCGTTGCTTCTCCTTTTCCTCCTCCTTTCTGAAACAGGGTCTCCCTGTAGCCCCAGCTCGCTTGGAACTCCGTGTGTAGACCAGGCTGGCCTTGATCTCATAGAGACTCGCCAGCCTCTGCCTCTCCAGTGCTGGGATTAAAAACACGCGTGCATCGTTTATCGGTAATTATCAGTGAGCATTAGAGTAGCCTTGGCTCAGTGCTTTAACGTTTGGATTACTGTAAACACCTTTTGAAGTCTTTTTGCATGACATTAATTATTGGTCACCAAACATTGTCTCTTGTCTTTGTCTCCCTAATTTTTTCTCATGGGAACAGAGTCTAGCATGATCTCCTGTTTCCACCTAGAGACCCACATAAAGTGTAGGTGATAAGTGGAACAACTAAAGCTAAGCATTTTTCAAGAACACTCTCTGCCACTGTCTGAGAACTCGTAAGCCTGTTCTATGCCCTCGAATGGCTGTCTCCTGTTGGGTTCCCTAAAGGGACTGAGAGATGAGATTTAGCATGAGGACTTGGTAGGGGAGAACCCTTGAGATCTGTACCTGAGGCAGGGAGTGGTAAAAAGGGAAGGCCTGAGGGAGGAAGCTGCGCTCTGGTCCAGGCACAGCTATAATCTCATCTGACACCACCGGATTCTGTAGAGCCACAGTAACTTCTTAAGAGTCGCCTGTGTGAGGCAAGATGGCCAGGTATTCACAGCCAGGCATTGATTAATCACAGATAAAGGCTTCCAGAAGGTGCATGGCGACTTTGGGCAGGACAAGGCTTACAGAAAGGGTGGACCTGTCAAGGCTATCTGTAAACAGCACTCCCTTCAGCTGCTGTGTTAGCCCTTCCTAGGAAATGGACCACCGAAGTGCATCACTGTGTCCCCGCAGATACCTTTGGAATACGTGCACTTCTAAGCTATGTAGTTTTATACAATTTTAGAGTTGTTTAAGAAGAAAAAATGTCGGGAATTACTGAATCATTGAGAAAGTTCAGTTATCAGCCACTTTTATTTAGAATATTAAAGTTATCTAGAAAATACTGAACTGAAGTTAATTTCTGAAACAGAATGGTAAAATAGATATAATTTTAAAAATTGGAACATTTTAGTTTTCTATGTGTGAGGATTATGAACACTAAAATATTTTGCTTCCTTTTTCATAACTAGAAGCTAAGTCACAGAGGCTTAAGCCATGTTCCAGTCTGAGGAGTCCTGTCTAGAACCAAGAGGGGGCAGCAGAGAACCACCAGAGCAGGGAAGTAGCTATGCTGGACTATTCCAGATAGGGATTCTACCTGGGTCTTGGATAACCAGAGAAATAAATAGATTGACCTGTTTATATTAAGTAAGAAGAAGAAGCTTGGACTTAAATTTTAGTAAGCACTGGAGGAATCATCAACTGTTTACAGGTAGTGTTTGTGAGACAAAAACTTACAAACAGAATCCAGGTTCTAAACACATAATGAGCTTGCCAGGGAGAGTGAGCCTTTAGATGGGTCAGTTACTTCTGGACTTAAGGCAGCATTGACAACAGGGAACATTATGTGACTGAAGCTTCAGTAAAAATTTCAGAACTAGATCTATATTTCTTTCTCACTAAATCATAAACCCTATCTGAAGGGGGTGAGAAATAATATACTTTGAAACAAAAACTTCCTCTAAATAAACAAGTTTTAGTGCCACATTCTAACCAACTGAACTAACCAGCAAGCTCATGCAACCGCTGTGGAAGGAGTAAGGAGAACAACAAAAAATGAATCTACCATATGTTCCAGTTATACCACTCTTTGGCATAAACCCAAAGGACTCACCCCACTGCAGAGATACTTGTACACTCATGTTTGTGGCTGCTCTTTTCACAATAGCTACAAAAATGGAAACAACCTAAATGTCCCTCACCTGATGAATGGATAATGAAAATGTGGTACATGTATACAATGGAGCTTTTCCCGAGAGGTAAAGAAAGTGAGGATGATGAAGTCTGTAGGTAAATGGATGGAACTAGACACTGTTCTACCAAGTGAAGTGATGGGGACTCAAGAAAACAAGTGACACATGTTCTCCCTCATTTGTGGATCTTACACCAAATTCTTATATGTGAGTATCTATTCTGATGAAACCGCAAAAGCTAGGGAAATGGAAAGGAACCATGGAGGTAAAGGCAAAGAAAGGGTCCAAGAGAAGGGGTAGCAGGAAATAAACGTTACCAATGGGGGAAATGAGGAAACAGTGGTCTTTAACTGGAAAGGGAGGAGGGAAAGATACACAAGGAACCATGGGGTAAAGGGAATGGAGGACTCAAGAGAGACACAGGTACTATCTAGGGAAAATGGAAATACTTTAACTGGAGAGGGAGGAGGAAGAATTAGACAGGGAGGAAGGGAGAGATCAGATATAAATAATGCTTAGGTGCTTGTAAAAAATCAGGGGAAAAGGTATTAGTTCAAAAGCCTCCTGAAAAATACACATATAATATCTATACACATGAGTTCATGGGTGCCAGACAGGGGAAGCCTCCCTTTGACGTTTTTGTCAGGGTAGCCTGACAACTTTAAAGGTATCCTGTCCTGGATAACTTTACTGTCAACCTGACACACCTGGGTGGAGGGAGCCTCAACTGGGGAATTTCCTCCACTGGACTGGCCTGTGGCCATGCCTGTGGGATATCTTCTTGACTGGTCCCTGAAGACTATCTCTCATAGTTTCAGAGGATGCTATGCAAGGTGATAATGGATACAAATCGATCAGTAGTTCAATCCCAGCTTTGATGCCTAATAACCACAATGACCAACAGAACTAACTATATGAGTATAGTAGCGACAAGTTTTCCTTGAGGGTAATCGACAGCTATCTAACTGGACTTAAAACTCACTCGATGGGAGGAACTCACGTGTGACACTGTAAATACAGTCAAATATACATGGCTAAAGAGGTCATAGAACCTACAGAAAACCCTCTGTTTGTCACATAACTCGGTAAACTGAATTTCTTATTCTATGCTAAATATGTATCCTTATATTTACAAACAAGTATACCTGTACCACTCATCAAAGAATTTTCTTTTGCAAAGGTGGAGACTATTACAGAATTCTACAACTGCTCAGACCCACAGAATAAGTGTGTTTGAAATGCCCAGCCCTAAGTGACACATCTACATAGAACTTCTACACCCAAGGCTCACAGAACTTAGTGGAACAAGGGTAGAGAGAATATCAATGCGTCTATCAACTCTTACCAGTGGTCTCCTTATGCAACATAGGGACACGAACACAGAGGCAACAACTGACCCAAGCGTAGAGAATAAAAGACTGCGGAGTGTGTGTCTCTGGGTAAGACTCAAATTAAACCTCACTCACCCAGGGCTCAGAGATCATTGCAGAAGAGGGGGTAGAAAGATTGTAAGAGCCAGGGGTGGTGCATGAACGTATGGAAATAGAGTTTTCCAGGCTTCTGGGAACTTGGTCATATGAATTTACAGCAGTAGTGACAGCATGCGCAAGACCCATGTGAACTCCGTCAGACAAAAACCACCATAGAGCTGGGGAAATGGGTAGGAGGCCCCAAACCTAGTCAAGAAACTACTGGCAGCTGATCCCTGCTGGGTGAGGGAGAACTGCTCTTTAAGGGAGTGATGCTAGATAGACTGAAGAGGCTCTGGTGGATGAACTCACACCAAGGGACAAACTTGACTCAATAGACCTTAACATATATGACAGAATGCAATGGAACCCAGTGGGGGGGATGCAGGTCTGGGAAGGAGTCTAAATATGATTAAGATGTATTGTATGAAATGCACAAAAATTCAATAAAATATATATTGAAAAATTCAGAACCAAGTTTTGGATTTATTAATCAACTACCTTTCTTCTCAATTTATAGTTTGATTTTTATTATTTTTGTTGTCCTAACATTTCTTAATTTTTAAAGTGTTTCTTATTTTTATTTATTTTTCCTCATCAAGTAACTTAATTACAGGAGAATGAGTTGTCTGAATATAGCTTTGTTGTATCTTATGTACATTTTAATAGAAAGGCTTCTTACTTTTAAGTTTTTCCTAGAAATATTTTATCAGCAACTCTCTTTTAGGACATGTTTTCTATTTCTTACAAAGGTGAGCCTTTCTGTTTAAACCACAATGTTTTTCTATTTTTTGACAGAGAATATGACTTTTACCATTACTGGTCATATACTTAAAAATTTATGTCCTAGTATTTGATTAATTTTTGCTTTATGAATTCTTAGAAAGGATATATTTCCTAATATAAGTTATCTGTTACTCAAGTTTATCTTTAGTTAGGCTTATTTTGGGTTTTCCAAGGTTTTAAAAATTTTTTTAAAGAAATTATTTTGAGTTGTGTAAACTTGACACTATGATTTGAATGTTACTCTAAACTTCCTATGCTTAGACTTAGTATCTAGTATATGGCACCTGGAGGTGGAGTCATAGGGAGGAGATTGGTTCAGAAGACCAGAGCCTACTTAGTTGGGATATGGGTTGTTGTAGTCGTAAAAGTGCTCCTTCATGTCCTACCCTATGAGGACACAGTAAAAAGGAAACCCATGGGACAGAAAAAGGACCAAGACCACTGGCACATTGGTCTTGGACTTGCCAGCTTCCAAAAGCATGGTAAATACATTTCTGTTATAAAGAGTTATTGAATTGATTTTAATTTGTTACAGCAGCCCGAATAGACCAAAACATGTAAGAAGTGTTAAAGTTCTCAGTAAAAAATTCTAGATTCTTCTCAGTTTGTTCATATCTTTCAGATAGGCTTATTATCTTGTTTTGATGCTGTGCTTTTCAGCACATATATGTTAATTGTTCTATAACTTTAATGCAAGTGTGCCCTGTAAGTAGTACTTTTTGTCTGAGAGTCTACTTTGTCTTCTTCCATGAGAGTGACATTGCTGAGTTTTCTAAAGTGCTTTTCTGGTTCAGTGTGTCAGTGTGATGGAACATCTACAGATGAGCCTTTTCTCTAAGTTTTCAGGCTTAAGCTTCTTTCTCTTCTCTTTAAAGATCTTACCTAGACCCTAAATTTTCTTAATCTTCTTTGAATGAATGTTGACCTGTCATTACAATATTTCCTAACTTGACCTTGGCCTGCCTCTTGGTACCTTCACTGTAGGCACAGAGAAGTCTCCTTTTGGATGTAAAGCTGTAAAGCAGTTTGTTCTCACTAATCTTGTTCTTGCAGTCATTAATCTGTGTCTCTGCTGGAAATGGGATCCTTTCCCATCCCCACTGATCACTTTATTACTCACTTTAATCCTTTTAACTATTTCCTTATGTTGTACATAACATTCTTAGACATATGTGCATATTCACAGAGGATGAAATTGCAATAAGTAATTTAATATCAATTACTAAATTCAACTCTGTGTTTCTTCAGTTTTACATCAGAGTTGTATTTCCTTGTCTGAAAGTGTTTTACTAATTCATATTTAATGTAATTGCCAAAAATTATGAGAACTGAATTCTACAGAATTAAGAATGTTCATGTATTTTTAGACTACTAATGAAGAAAAGCCTGCCTGCTGGTTTGAATTTTATGAGCTTTGTGATCTCACTCATCACTGAGCTTCTCTAGACTTTTGTTCCCTTTGGAAAAAACTGGGTCAGTCAGTGGGGCAGATGGCATCTCCTTCCAACAGGTGTTTGGAAATGTGGGGGCTATTTTGTTATCATCATAAAAATATGGGGATAGAATATTAATTATTCTCTAATATATGCTACAGTGTGGTATAACAGGAGAACTGTCTAGACCAAAATGCCTATGCATTCCACTGGAAATACAACAGATAATCGATGAGCTCCTTGAAAATGTCTTGACTCTTGTGGTTTAGGAACATGTGTTGAGAAGGAATGAGAAAAATTGCCTCTAAGAAAATTTCATTTCTGTTTTGATCTGAGAAAAATACTTAGTACAGAAGATAATTATATTAGTATTTGATGATGTTTTCTGATGTTGTAAAATTCTCGGACTGTTGATAAATACTTCAGCCAAAACATTTTGAAAATATCTGCCTTGAAAAATCATCATCCACATATTCAATTGTCTTTTAAACAAATTCCAAATGTTTTAGAATATCTTTTGTCTGGCATTACAGAAAAATGTCAAAGATAATACAGAGAATCCATGTGTATTGTGCACTGAGTTTTTTACTGTTTTAAAAAATATTTTTTTCAGAGTAATGGAGGTAAGAGTGTGTGATTGGGTGAATCTACTACAGCTGAAAGAATTGATCTCGGCCTTATTCCAAAGACACACGGACACATACAATCAGCCCTTGCAACCGTGTGCCCACAAGTGAATCCGTGTTATCACACATTTCTCAAGAAGGTGCTCAGCTGACCTCTGTAAGAATGCTCTTTCCCCAATAATCTATTCAGTGCTAAGTAACTGACTATCCAACAAGGTAATTGTAATAATGAAAGAAAATTCACGACTACTCATAGAATTGCAAGTTAGTAGAAACTAAGTTATACTATGTTTTATTTTCAATATAAAGAAAGCAGTAGTTGCTTAATAAGTATTAGTAAAAATGAACTGTGCCTTAGGAAGGTAAGGGAGATTGCCTTTGTGCTGTGAAACTTGGAATTAAATAAAAACAACGTAACACTGAGTGTGATAGAACATACTTTAATCCCAGGACCCAGAAGACAGAGGCCAGTATGGTCTACACAGCAAGTTCCAGGCCCGCTGGGGCCACAGGAAGACCCTGTCTCAAAATACCAAAAATACACAGAAAGAAAAACAGCAACAACAAAATCCACAAACAAAAGCAAACAAAAAGTACTACCTGTGATTGCACTGAAGACACTTAGGACAATTCTAGCTAAACATTTAAGAGCTTGCCCTTTGCCATAAACATAGTTGATTTCTAAAAAACAATTAAGTATTGTAATGTTTTATGTTTTGGACGTTTATGTTGTTATAAGGAATGTCAAACATAGTTTTCTATACTTCTGTATCTTGTGGGAGACTTTGCAGGAAAAAAATAAAATTCCGTTTCCGGTTAATTATAGGGTAGAAATGAAGTAGAGTTCAAAGATCTTTCATAATATGAACTCCCCTCACTCAGATTTCTCCTCCCTCTCTCCTTTTTCTGGTTCTTCATTGTCCTTAGCCTTGAGTAATTGCATTACATGTTTGATAAGACTTGACTATAAAATTCACCTTGTGTTAGAGAGTAAGGGCCTTGACTACCTAGAGTTAATAGGAATTTAGTGAGGAATGGTTCCCTTCGCAAGGGTTTAAATAGCACTTAAATCATTAAGTGCTCAGTGCACAGCAGCTGAGTGCAGTTACTGAAAGTGCACTGCCTTTCACTTTAGATTCCTTGAAAGCTGATGTCAGTTTCCGTCTAATTTTAGCATTTTTGTAGAAATGGCTGGATGCTCAGAGATATTTATTTCTGATAGCTTGAATAATGACTTAATACAAATTACACTGTACTTTCTGGCTTTAAACTAGTATTTCAAAAATTAAAAATTATCATGTGTGATGGTTAAATTATCATTGTCAATATGACTGAATTTGGAACTGCCTGGGAGACATACCTCTGGACGCAACTCTGAGGACATTCTGAGACAGGATTAACTGGGAAGGGGATGATCCACAGGGAATGTGGGTGGGGGTGAGCCAACAGAGGACCCGAATTCCCTTTTCTCTGTTTCATGATACATCACAGCTGTGAGCAAGCTCTTGCCACAGTTGTGAGACTCTCCTGCAGCTGTGTTTCCCCCGTGATAGACACTGCCCTCAAACCATGAGCCAAAATAAATCCATCCTTCCTCCCTCCTCCCTCCCTCCCTCCCTTCCTCTCTCCTTCCTACTAGCTGCTTATTGTCATGAATTTGATCATAGCAGGGAGAATACTATGTATGTATACTATGTTACATCACAAATTTAACATTTAAAAAAATTTGTTATGGAAATCATTATATATTTTATCTACTGAGAGACAAACATTTTGTATAACTATGGAAAATAGAATGTGTTGATCTGCGGTGTGGACACTGCAGGCCATGCCCTGTGTTAGGCTCCCCCCCCCCCCCGCCCCGTGATGAAATGGACATTTAAGGGCTTAAGGATTTATTTAGGCTCATGGTTCAGAGGGTTCAGACTCTGGTTGGGGCTCCCCTTCTTTCAGGGGGAGCATGGCAAAAGACAGCTGTTCACCACGTGTCAGGAAAAGAGAGAGAGATGAGAGAGAGAGAGAAAGGGTCTTGGGAAAAGGTCACCTTTCAAAGGCACTTCTCCTGTGACCTACTTCGACCTATCTCCACCTCTTCAGATGTTTACAACATCCCAAATACTGTCACAGGCTGGGGACCAACACATGAGTGTGGGGCCATTTCATAACTGAAACGTGAGATGTCCAAACCTCTTCAAAGTTGTGGTGCTCTTCTCACTCACGCTTCGTCTGACTCTATTAAAGAGATATTTGACAAGTATTTTTTTTTCCTAAATAATTTTTCTTGGAAATGTTTAAATATTAACCAAACATTCACTAAGTACTGCGAGCTACATAATGGAGTTTTGAAAAATCCAATCGTTGTGTGTTTCATACACAACATCTCAATGGATCCTAATCATCTCTACACCCCTTCCCCACTGGCCCCCTCTCTCATGGAATCCATACATTCTTTCATCTGTGCTAAGGTCTATTTCATCAAGTTACAGTCCCCAAATGTTCCTCAGTGCAGATTCATTCAATGAAGTTCAGTTCACCTATTCAGAGTCCCTCGACTCAGGAAGGTTAGCTCATTCTCATCTGACAGTAATCAGTTGCCAACATTTCTTCAGCAAAGATTTTTCCAGGTCCATTCTGGGTCCCTGTCTGCTTGAGTTTGCATGGATCTTGAGTATGCTGAAATCATTGCTGTAGGTACATATGACCAGGGTCCCAGGAGGTTGTAGGATTCTATTTCCATATGGTTATGCCCCTCCTCACTGGATCTTACGACATTTCTGCCCCCTCTTCCCCAATGGCCGCTGAGCCTTGGTTGAGTGAAATTTAATCTAAGAGTCCTGTGCAGGGACTCACATTCTGCAGATTCCTAATCTCCATTCTTTGGTCATTTGTAACCTTTTGTGTTACTGGCCCTCTGTTGCATGACGGAGTTTCATTAATGAGAGCTGAGAAATTCATTCGTGTCCTCTTTACCCTTTGTTTCAGGTTCTGTGAGTTTTGGGTGTAGAGGTTGCATTGTGGGTGTGCAGCTTAGGCATGGGCAATTCATGGATAATGTCTGTGTGTGACCAATGGTGCTACTCTACAGTATCTCTGTCTGGTGCAACAGAAGTGTCTTTGGTGAGTAGTGACTGGGATACTTGACTATATATATATATATATATATATATATATATATATATATATATATGCATTTTTTGCACTCAATAAGAAGCCTAGGGATGTGACAGTCTTGGGAATTTTTCTAAGATCTATGACCTCTTCAGCTATGTGTATTTGGCTATGATTACAGTACCACACATGAGTTGCTTCCCATTGAGTGGACTCTAAGACCAATTAGGTAGCTGTTGTTGGCCTCAAGAACAAAGTTCCACTACAGCACCAGTGTTGAGTGTTGTGCCAATCATTGATGTGGTTTTTTGGTCATGAAGCTGGTGCGGGCTATTGATTGATGTTCTCCCTTATCAGCTTGCATAGTGCTCTCCAGAGCTATGAGAGCTAGCCTTCAGGGGAAGTGGTTTCCAGGTCAGTTCCAGCTCCATTGCTCCAAATTGGGTTTCTGAAACATGTCCTGTTTTCAGCAATTGGGTCTTACCTTAAAGCTCTGGGAGACAATCAAGGTCTGGGGCAATAAATAGCCCATGTAAGTCTGGAAGTCTCTTGGACCACCCTAGCCAACAACCCAAAGGAAGGTTTCTTTTGTCTGGCACTGTTTCTTGTGTATCTTTCAGCTATGCACATGGACTCATGTAGAGATACTGTATGTGGAATTTGTTATTAGGTTGTTAAACTAATATGATTCCCTGGTGTTTTACACTGGCTGGGCATTATTTATCTCTCTCTTCTCTCTCTCTCTGTCTCTTTCTCTCTCTCCTTCTCCCCCTCTCTGTCTATGGACATAAAGTGAAAGAAGGAGCTCAAGAGAGGTGCAGTCATAGGAGACTAGCATTATCAAGGAAGAAATGGGGAAATGGGGCCACTTTAAATGGGGAAGGCACAGAGGAAGGGTTAGACAGAAATTTTTAATTTTTTTAATTCAAGAAACTATCATTGACATATATATTTTTTCTGTAAAGGGAACTGTTTTTAATCTGAGAACATAGGGTCTCTGCTCAAGTACTCAATGTTGGCTTTTTTAGTAAGGTGTTAAAAATGTAAAAACCAAGCCAGTAAGATGACTCAGCCAGTAAAGGTACTTGCCACTAAGCCTGGGACCTGATTTCTATCCCCAGCATTCACATGGTGAAGGGAGAAAACTGATATCTGCAAGTTGTCCTCAGACCTGTGCACACACACACTAAATAGACACATAATAAAAAAGTTTAAGGAGTTGTGGTGAATATTTGTTCATACTTTTTCTAAAGTAGTGATATGGTTTCCCTTCAAACACATGTATTCCCTCATGCAGGAATTTTACACTTTCTATGATACATTCACAGTTATTAGCTCTACTCTTAGTGAAAGCAGTTGCATCTTTAGAGTTTGGGGTGATTTATTGAGCACCCTCATGCAGTAGTTTTCTTTCGTCCACTCTAAAGCAGAAGCTCCCTCGGTTCTACTGTTTCTTTCTTTTGTGTTTCTCAGCAAGTGGTTTGAGGACTTTATAAAAATGTTTGTACTAATTTTTTGAGAACTTCATACAATCGACACATCTTGATTATAGTCAACCGCAGCTTCCCTGGGAAACTCCTTCCAAATGCACTTCCATCTCCCTAGTCCTCCACTTCATGCCTTCCTTTAGACTTTTAAAAAATCCTAGTGTAGGGTTCTTTTTTTTTTTTTTTCTTAGACAGGGTCTCCCTGTAGTCCCAACTGGCCTGAAACTCACTATGTGGATCAGCCTAGGCCTTCATCTCGTAGAGATCTTCCTGCCTCTGCCTCTCAGGTGCTGGGATTAAAGGGTTGCACCATTATACCAAGCTTAGAATTCTGGTTTCAATCAATGTTCATAGAATCAAGTTTGGTCTTCACAAGTACAGCATGTGTGTGTGTGCACACACACACATATGCATGTACCCACAGAAGTTGGAAGTGGGTTTTGGATTCCCTGGAGAGGGAGTTAACAGGCAATTGTGAGCTGCTTGATGTGGGACTGGGAACCAAATTGGTTCTATGCAAAACTAGCAAGCACTCTTAGCTTCTTAGCCATCTCCTCAGTCTCCTAACATACAATTTTAATTGATGGATTAATCTTTATCTTCAGGATCTTTATAATATTAGTAGAACATTCACTTAGGAGAATACCAACTCTTTAAATAGCCTTGAATATAGGTACTCAGTTTAAAATGTAGATTTTTAGACATCCTTTACAAATAATTGGTTACTCTCTTTTTCCTTCCCACAGAATATTTTATTATGTATTCCTTTTGTGTGATCAATTATATAACAATAAAATTACTTAAAGTTTTCCTTTTGTTCTTTGGGGTTTCTTTACTAGTAAAATGTGACATATTGGCGTAATATGTAGTTAATTATTAAAATGTCAGCTATTAAAATTTAATCCCTATGACTGGAGAGATGGTTCAGCAGTTAAGAGCACTAGTTGCTCTTACAGAGCACCAGGTTCAATTTCTAGCACCCAGATGGTGGCTAACGACTATCCATAATTCAGTTCCTGGAGAATCTGATGCCCTCTTCTGACCTCTGTGAGCATTGCATGACATGGGTGCACTTACATATATATGCAGGCGATACACTCATAAAATACATTCATAAAATAGAAATAATATATAAAATATTTAGAAATTTAGCTTTCATGTTCTTATACTGCTTACCCTCATTCATGGTTCATGTAGTTAATGACAGAATCTGGATTAGACTTAGAAACAATTCATAGATCTGGCAGCTTGATGTCTTTTTCTTCTTTAAGTGTCTTCTCCTGGTCTTTTATGTACCTGCCAGTGACTATTCTTTTCAGACTCTCTGCTTACACGAGTGACAAACTGGCAAGAGGTTAAGAATACAGGATTAAGGATTAAGACATGTCTACAGTACAGAGAATCAGTGTGAGTGAAGCACTCAGCCACAAGAGGCATAACTGTGTCACTCTCCCTCTACTTAGAGTTCAGGGGCCATCTGGAAGAGAAGAAAAGAGTTTGTAAAAGTCAGAGGTTGGGGAGGACTGAGGAAAAACAAGGTCTTCTATAACCAAAACACTGCACTCATGAACTGACAGCAGCTGTGGTTACCTGCACAAACCTGCACAAGGTCAAGCCAGACAACATTCTCGCATGGAGCAGGGAGGGGCTCATGAGTCTTAACACCTAACTGAGGAGCTATTGACAGCTGATGGATTCTGAAGGAGGAAGAGTTGGTTACCCTTTTCTTTAAGGGTAACACTGCAGGTAAGTCCACCATACTCCAGTAGATGATCTCATACGCATGAGTTTATGGGCAGCACAAATTAGATTCAGTGGGCTATTAAAAACAGAAACAAAAAAGAGGACACGAAGTTGACAAGGGGTGGTAGGTGGGTTTGGGAGGAGTTAGAGGAAGAAGTGGGAGGTAAATATGATCAAATTACATCTTATGCATGTATGAAATTCTCAAAGAATTGATAAATATATTGTGTATTTTTAACAAAATAATACATGTTTAAACTCTAGCTCTATCCCTCATTAGTGCTAGTTCCTTAACTTTAAAATAGAATCATGGTGCCTGTCAAATTTGCTTTTTAGACAGGGTCTCTCTGTAGCCCTAGTTGGCTGTGTAGACCAGGCTGGTGTTGATCTCACAGGGACCCACCTGCCTTTGCTTCTTGAGTATATTAAAGGTGGGTGGCAACATGCATGACTCAGTCAGATTTTTTAAAATTTTACTTTAATTATGTGTATATGTATGTGTCTGTATGTGGGTCTGCATGTGCCTTTGAAGGCCAGAAAACAGTGTTGGATCATCTGGAGCTGGAGTTGCAAGCAGTTGAGAGCTGCCTGATACAGATACTGGGAACAGAAAACAGGTTCTCTGGAAGAGCTTAAACACTGAGCCATCCCTCAAGCCCCATTAAGTCACACTTTTAATGTGCCAACCAATAAGCTACTATCTATAAAACACTGCTCCGTGTTTGACACGTTAGGTCAACCAATAGGCTCAGAGTGCCTGGGAAGATGACATTATAATCTATTAAGCTATATGTTTCTTTTTATCACCTTGCAATTTGTGCAAAAAAATTCAATGGAACAATTGTTCTTAAGGCAATACTTACTTCCAAAACATTGTAAAATATTTCTACTTTAATTAACAGGTACAATAGGAAGTTAGCTGTGGTAAAAATTCTAGAAAATATTCCCATAAGAACGACAATAAATGTAGTCTAAAATTTTAAGTAAGAATGTCTCTGACTGCATTTGGTCTTGTTTAAGATGGAGAATGACAAGGAAAGTGGAGTTCAAAATGGCCTATTCTTCTACTTCATGATCATGATCTTCTACTCAGTAAAGGAGATAAAGCACACAAAGAACCCTGAACCTTAGGGACAAGTTCTTTTGAATTAGGACTATAGTTTTGGAGAATTCAGTATTTATAGGAACTCTGAAAAACTTAAGACAGTATGGACTGCTTTTATGAATAAATATTTCGACTCGAATGAAGATTTACCAGAACTTGAATTACATGCCAAATGAGATAATAATAACCTGAATGGCACTGTAAAATAGTCCAGCATTGTCAAGTAGTATGAAAAAAAGGAAAGCAGCAATAAGGATCGAATGAAATCTGTGAAGGATGAAAGCAGGTCTGAAGATGATGCTTGTTGCTTACATAAACTCTTATAGACCCTTATACTTAACAGTACAGCGGCAGTCGGAAACTGGCTGTGGACACTGCTCAGAAGGTGCCGATGCGCTTCTGTTTCTCTCGGATGTGGATAACTGTTGTGCCCAGGTTATAGAATCCTCTCAAAAGACCACCATGGAGGTCAAATCTGATGCAAGAACAAAGGGTCTTTATTTACAAGCTCGAGCTCGGTCCACAGTCTGACACACCGCCGCAGCGGGTGATAAGACAGTGGCCCCGAGTGGAGGGTGAGGTGATGTTTTATAGGGTTAAAACAAAGAAGGGAGGGACAAGGGTTGGGATTGGTTAAGGAAGCCCACTTGGCGCGAAAAAGCATCTTACTCATATTAAGGTAACAGGGCCCATGGAATGTGCTTACCAGAGTATACTTCAAGGTCTTGTTTATGTCTCTGATTTTAGCCTTGGTCAACCTGACCAGATCTCATGTAGTCCTAAGTAGGGTGTTTTTACAAAACCGTCTGATATTTGAAGGCTATGTCCTTGCAAATGTTTAACTAGGGGGGTGGGAAAGAGTTTCTGAAGCCAGGAAGCCAAGCTTATGTGGCTGAGGCTTTTTCTAACAAGATGGAGTCAGATTTGCTGTAGCCTTCATTTTCCATTTCTGGGGGGTCCTTACATAACCATCTCCAGGCGCTCCCTTTTTCTCCTAGTTGCTTGTGTTTCTTCTTCTGACAGAATCACATTTCAGAGAGAAAAAAATGATGAGACTGTGGAGCTGAGAGCAATAGCTAAAGTTGGCAGGTTAGAAAAGAGAAAGGCTAGGATGCTTCGGGTCTGGGCAATGAACATACAGCTGGTTCTGTGGGAAAAATAAATTTACGTATGGTTAATCTAGAGTAGTCAGTTACATTGCCTGCTTCTCAAGCAATCTCAGGCTGTCACAGAATATTTATATTAGCTGTATAAATTATATATATATTTCAAACAATATCTGATTTCTTCTTTCCTAAGTCTCTCCCATTAAAATAATTACAGTAATATTCACTGAGAACTTACTCTATGACAAAACTGTATGACGAGTAAATGTTTTATAAATCTTATAATCAATAAAGGCACTGAAACATACACTATTCCACTGAAATACACAAAAATGAATACTTGAAAATATAATGAAAAATTAATAATATATAAAAATAACTTTTAAAAGGGTAAGGCCAGCCAATAATAAAGTATTGATATATGGACTATGTATTAAAGTATTCAAATTACTAAACTTACACAAGCCTGTCAATGTATATTTTACTTTTATTTAAATATCAAAAGAGGGGCTAGAGAGATGGCTCAGCAGTTAAGACCATTGGCTGCTCTTTCAGAGGACCTAAGTTTGATTCCAGCACCCACACGGCAACTAAAAACCATCCATAACTCCAATTCCAGGGGGTCCACCTATTCTGACCTCTGTGGGCATTGCATGACATGAGTGCTCTTACATACATGTAGGCAAGATACCCATATACATAAAATAAAAAAGTAAATAAAATGTCAAAAAAAATTGGTGCAGAATCATAAACTTGGCCTTAAAAATCAATAAATTAAAAAAATTAGATATTTCAGTCAAATTGAGCACAATGTATTATATAAGACTCACAATCATTCTGGAATATACAAAGCTATAGTGCAAAAGAGTCAGTGTTTGAACTCTTACCTGGCACAAGAAAGTGGCCAGGTCTCTAACTCGGAAAGTTTGAGATCTGAGCATCCTGGAAAACCCAGCTCTGTGTGGTAGAACTTGGGTATCAATTTCCCACTCTTCTCTAAACAGAAAACTTTCCTGAATAAACCATCAGCTTTAAAAGAGCCAGATGGAGAGATGAACATTATAAGACAAGGCAGTGCAGCTGGCCTCACGGACGGTTAATGGGTTTAGAGTGGAGAAGAGGCAGAGTCTGGGGAGATCATCCTCGGAGCCAAGGCACTTGGCCGTGAATGGTGAAGGCCCACGAACAGAAGACTTACTTTAATGGTTCTTTTTTTTTTTAATGAATCCAACTAACCAATTAGCAGTAAATTTGGGCAAATTAAGTCTTGTAATTAGGCAAATTAGCTACCCAAAGCTGCCAGTTGTCTCCATTTCTTTTTAATTTATTTTATTATATGTGTGTGTGCATGTGCCTACCATCTTCTTTTCTCTCTCTTTACATTTACCTCTGTCACTCTAAGTTTTTGGTTATGGTCTGATTGCAGACGCAGTTTTTGTCTTTTTGTCATCTCTTTAAATCCAAAACCTCACGTCTTCCAGTAATGGGAAATATTCCCAAGTTACTGTCATCATCTTTCCCTTGCAACTTAGTCTGATTTTCTTTCTGAAGCTTCTGTGATTCACATTTTCTTCCTTCCGGTCTGTCTTGCTTTGTCATCTTCTCTCATTTCCCGTCTCTTTGTCGTTGTACTCTAACTTCTGGACGGTTTCCTTGATTCTATCTCTTCCAGTTACCACTGAGCTTCATGTCATCTGACAAGTTCTCCTTTTGCTAAGTTTCCCTTTTACTTAGTCTAAATTTTGCTTTTGTTTCACGAATGCCTTATGCTCTCTGAGGATATTTTACTTTCTTCTCCTTCTTAGGTCTTTCTGTCAATCTTTGTAGGTTTTTCTTGCTGTTTTTACTTGATCTTTCATGTTATAGTTTTCCTTGGGAGTCTCCTGAATCTTTTCTTCATTTTAAGTATGAGGAATAAACATTAGTTGCGCTAACTGTCTGGAAGTTGTGAAAGAATAATTCAAGGACCTTAGTATTCAGCATTCAATATGGTTTTTAAAAGAAATTTTTATTGTATTTTTGTGAATTTCATATAGTATATTTTGATCATATTTAGAGTATTCTTTCATATCGCTTCTTATATATAAGGCCAATAGAGTCAGGTTTGTGCCCACAAATGCCCTTCAGCATGGGTACATCCACTGGAGCCTGGTCAACCCACCAACAGTCTCAACCTTAAACGAGGCTGAATCTCCCTTTCCCAGCAGTAATCAATTGCCAATAATTCCTCAGGTTGGATTGAGGTTTCGTACTCATTTCTTCATGTCTGTGCTGGGAGTTTTGTCTGGCTTGAGCTGACACGGGACTTCTGCATGCTGTCAGCATTGCTGTGAACTCAGATGAGTAACTGACCAGCTGCCTGGAAAACTCTGTTTCCTTGTGGTTATCCACATCCTCTGGCTCTTACAGTCTTTCTGCCCCCTCTTTGGCAATGATCCCTGAGTCTTGAGAAGTAGAAGTTTGATATACGTGTCAAATTCAGGGATAAGCACTCTGCACCCTCTTATTTTCTGCACGTTGGTCAGTTGTGGTTCTCTGTATTAATCACCATCTGCTGTATAAGGGTACTTCTCTCCTGAGCGTTGAGAGATGTATTAATTAAGGCAGGTCTGAAAAAGCTCAGTCAGTGTTTTTGTACATTGGACCTGACATTTCTAGTTCAAAGACTGAGATTAAATCCCCTGTATATTTTCTGGATTGGAGGAATGCAGTAACTGATCTGTGGAGAGTAATGGGAAGAATCCTTGGATCTTCTCAGCTTTCTACCAATGCTGAAGTTTAGCCACTAATTCCACTGTCGTTTCTAAAAGGAGCCTTTTTGTGCATCCTTCATGTGGTTTGGTCTATGCTAACCTTGCTGCCGTCTCACTGCTCTGAACTCATTCTTTCTACATGTTTTGTGAAACAGAGATGACCCACTAAGTATCTTCCCTTAAAGCTTGCATAATGTCGTGTCCTCACTAGAGGTGTAGGCCTATGTACCTGGGACAAGAATTGTTCCTTCAGTCAGTTCCTGTAGTAGGAATGGCTTCTGAAGCACCCGTTTTTTTCCAATCCAGGCAGGTTCTTCAGTGCTTGGCCTTGAAGCTTATGCCAGGCAGCACAATCCAACTGCCAGATGCTATCTCTGCATCTCACCATTCATGCAATCTCTTACAGTATCTCCAGTGACCCATCTCCCTGTAAGTGACTTTCCCTCAAACTCTAGAGTGTATGTTTTCAGAAAGTTTCATCAGTTCATCATCTTAGCATCCTCCCAGCATTTTTCTTCTTTAACAGGTTTCAATTTATAGCACAGAGGACTGGAAAGTTGAGAAGAAGTAGATTCATCCTGAAAGTCTGTCTTGTACTTAAGGCACAGTGGCTAGTCATTGCATCTTTCTATATTTTCAAGAGTCCTGATTGCTGCTCTTTTTTAAAAAATGACAGTTTAATGGGGCTGGAGGAATGGCTCAGTGGCTAAGAGCTCTGGCTACTCTTGTAGAGGACCCAGGTTCAATTCCTAGTACCCACATGGTAGCTAACAAGTGTTCATAAGTCCAGTTCCAGGGGATCTGACACCCTCCTCTGACCTCCATAGGCATTGCAGAACACAGGTGCACTTACATACATGTTGGCAATATTCTCATACACATAAAAAATAAATAAAATTTTGGTCTTTTTGAGACAGAGTTTCCCTGTATCCCCAGTTGTTCTAGAACTCATTGTGTAGACCAGCCTGGCCTTGGACTCACAGAGATCTGCCTGCCTCTGCCTCCCGAGTGCTGGGATTAAAGCTGTGCACCACCTCACCTGGCAATAAATTTTTTTTAAATAAAATTTAAATTAAAAAATGTTAGTTTAAATTTTATTTATTTATTTATTGGGTTTGAGTGCTTTGCCTACATGTATGCAAGTGCATCATATGTGTGCAGAGCCCATGGAGACTAGACGAGGGCATCCGGTCCCCTGGCACTGGAGTTAGAGATAGTTGCTAGGTTCCATGAGGGTGCTGGGAACTGAACCCAGGACCTCTGAAAGGGCAACCAGTGCTCTTAACTGCTGAGCCATCTCTCCAGTCCCCTCTTCATTGCTTCTTATGAGTTAATTCTTGTTCCATACCCTTTTATAGTAAGGAGTTATAGTGTTTTTCTTTTGTTTTGTTTTGGTCTGGTTTGGGTTTGAATTTTGTTTATTGGGAGAAAGGTCCCACTACGTAACTCAGATTGACCTCAGATTTGCCGTTTTCCTGCCCTAACTTCCAGAGTGCTGGGATTACCTGATAATGATACGATATAGTGTATATATGATATATACAAGTATGTATCACCATACCTGGCTAGTGAAAAATTCTTCATATTAAACTTTCACTTTTCAAACTACTATGGCTCTCTCCTGACTAATGTAGTCAGTTAAAGCCCAGAACGTGCTGTTTGCTACCCACAGGATAACAGCAAACCCTGCTGTGTTCTTCTGCACCCAAACCACTGACCCATTTAACCCAGGGATATCCTAACTGGCCTTTTCTATGCTCCCTATCTCTAAATACTAGTATGCTCAAGAGTCTGGATTACTTGTAGTTTTTATAATTTACAGTGCAGATTGATACCTGGGCTTTAAATGCACACAACTTTCTTACTCTAGAAATACTTTAATTCATCAACTTGGTGCACAAGCTTTCTCAAGTGCCACCCTTCTGAAGCCATCCCTGACCTTTTTTTTTCTCTTGTTGCATCAGGGCATATGCAGCTCACAGGTCTGCCCCTCTGGGTTGGAGGTGAACCCTTTATCTTCCTCATATTACTAATTGGAGCACATCGTCCTTTTGCTGACATAGGAAGAGCTCAAAAAACCTTTGTGAAATGAATGAACAAGTCTAATTTTTAAGGAATTTCATCTACAATGAACTATAAATATAAAATAAGATTTCTGGGGAGGAAAAAATGTTAATGGTCACATCACTTGATGTGAGACCTGAATTCCACTGCGGTCGCCACAATCACAGCTGCACCACCCTGGTATTTCAAAGCAGCTGTCAGACCAGCTTGAGCTTAAAGCTCTTCATAACTCACCCAGTTGAAACAGAGTGACACAGGAGGTTCTAATTTAGGCAAAATCAAGTCCTCAGCATAATCCATTTGGTCATCTGGTAAACATTTGCATTTTTAGGTCAACAGGTATAACTGAGATTCTGTGGATTTCAAAAAAGAGAAATTGTTATTTAATAGATTCTTGAACTTTTCCAATTGAAAACTCTATTTTATAGAGTTGAAATTTACTTGGACGAGAAATTGGCAAATACAAGAGCACTACTATAGACTATTATGAGTAAAAATGACTTGTTTCTGATGAAAGAAATATATTAGCATACAATAATGGTACAGAAATATAATTCCAACTATGAATCAGAGACTTGAATTTTTCAGATATTATTTCAGTCATGGATCCTGAATCGTGAATATTTAAATGTTTGTGAATTATGTTTTTATTGTGTTCAGGCATTGTGTAGACAAAATATTGAACAAGTTTTAGAGCACAGAGATTACTCATGGAGTACTTCACTAAATACACATATATGTTTATTAAGCATTCAGTACTCAGAATGCTTGCATCTGAATAGTGCTTGTACTCACTTAAAAAAGAAGCTTAATACTTAAAATACATTTGTAAGAATAATTCACTTGCTTGTACAGTGGGAAAAAGTGAGGAACATGGGCTTATATAGTAAAGGTCACACAGTATTAGAAGACAGAATTTTAGTAGAGGGCTGAGCTTATTGTCCTGAGGTTAAGTACACAATTTTAACAGAATAAACTATAAAGAGAGGATTAATATTTAAATTAATTAATTAATTAATTAGTCAATACGTTCTATTTATTATATAGAAAATCATACGAGATTGGTCAATGAAAGAAAAATCAACTAATTAAAAACCAAATACCAGATTTTCTAAGTAACCTCTAAGAAAATCAATGCAAAGAAGCAATCAGTTAGTGACTTTAATAATAATTGCTTACATGACTGTCATGCAGTGCTAAGTTCCCTTCTAAAGATTTCAAATAAAATCTAGAGTAAATTACAACTAAATAGACAAGAAGTTACTATGAAGGATTTGGCCAAACCAAAAGGTGATAAAGACACCCATTCATTTATCTACCAAATGGGTAATATGGTCATCCACTGTCACTGAGGTAGGCACGTGCAGAGAGAAACAACAGTCTCTATGGTAACACTGTAATGATCAAGAACCACAGGCTGGGGTGAGATGGGACTCAGTTATGAGTTAGGGTAATCAGGGAAGCCAGAGATGTGACATTTGAGTTGAGTCTTGAGAATGACAGGCAATCCAGGAGGAGGAAGGACAGTCCTAGTCAATGGACCAGGGTGTGCAAAGACCAGAAGTTGAGAAAATGCTGTTGTACTGTTGAAAATACACAGTACATTCTGTGGAATATGAAGAATTTGGTATAATAGGAGGATAGGTTTCATGAGGTGAAGTCTTCAGTCAGAGCTGTAAGAACAATTGTTAGCCTTATTTGAACGAACCTCTTAGCTAGGACTTGTTTGTAGACAACAGGGGACCACTGAAAGCTGGTATATTGTCACAGGGATAATTGATGAAGTGCAGAATTTAAGATGATAGTAGAAGAAATGCAAAGTACTAAAAGCAAGCAAGAAAGGTAATGATAATGGCTCTGTAGAGCCAGTCATGAATGTGGTATTGTTTTTGATGTGACAGGGTAATTTTATGTCATAATTCTGTGACTTCATACTCTGCAGATATTCTTTTCCTTTTAAAATTTCTATTTGGAAGAATTTTAGCCTTTGGTTTTCTTTCTTATCTTAGAGTTCTGCTCTCTTTCAGAACAATTTTTGATGGCTGGTTTGAAGATCCTGCTCACTATATTTTAGCTATTCTTTATTAGTCTTGATACTTCTGAAGAGGCTAGAATCATCATAACATTAAAAGGAAAATTAACAATCTTGGAATGCAGAATTATATATAAGACATAAATAACACATGCTAGTTTAGGGGCTTGCCATCTTCATGAAATTTCTCCAATTTCATATAGTTGATTTGTGGCATGCCAGTATATCACTTTGAAGACAGACAAGGTACTGCATCCAGTTTGTTCTAATACTTAGAAAGTGTAACAGTGCCTTGTGGACCTCTTTGGGCTTTTAGAGGCAACATACATCTCATTTAGATGTACTGTTTCAACCTGTTCACCAAATTTCTCTAGAAGCTGCCAGTTTCGAGTAGGTCCAGAGCAAATAAAAACCTCTAAACACAGAGCAAATCTATGTCTGAAGTGTCAGAATTTGATAGGGATTCGGGATAAGACCTTTGTCATGTCCCTGCAAAAGACTCCTGTCACAAAGCTCTGATGATTTTGGAGCAAATCTTTGCCTGCTCTGCAGAAAACTTTTCTCCTTTTACAAAACAGTTTTGTGTTTGTTTTGCTACTGGGCAAGCCACATGTGTCACCATTGTCTACCAAACTGTCGAGTTACGGGTGCTGCCTATCATGAGCAAAGTGGTATTTAGCCAGAATTCTGGGAATGTGCAACAGCACTCTCTCATCAGTCAGAAGAAGCACATCAGAATCAATCAGGTCAGGACAGCACATGTTAGCCCATCAGCAAGTGTCACAAGATACTTCCAACTCAATCGGCATCTGTAGGCACTCACTGTGACCAACAGATTAGGAAGAATAGTACTTTGGCCCTAGTTTCATGATATGCTGGCACCATTCAAAAGAGCAAAACTGCAAGAAGGCAATTCTACTCAGGAATAATATGTCCAAGGGTAATTCTAAAGAGCAGGGCAGCAGTTTGTTTATTTTTGCCAATTGGGGAATATAACCAAAGTCATGGATCTACTGTGATCTACATGCAGTGTTTAATATTTCAATGAAAAATCAGAGACTTAAAGGGAAACACATCCAGAATATTAGTTGTGAAGTAAGTCAGAGACTTTTATTAGTTGTGAAGTATTTGAATAAATGCCTCTGACTCCTTACAAAGTATGAAGATATTTGTGACTTATGTGAATTCTCCCTGAAGAGTAACATCGACAAAGGATGTTACTGTAATCATGTGAAATTTTGCTATTCTCTGGATATAAGCTCTTTCCTCAGCCACTGCTATCCAAGGCAAATGAACACAGACAGGAGTCATGGGAGAAAGAACGGTTATGCATGGATTTGACAGCACAAAGCTGTTTGGACATAGCCACAGTCAAATGTTCACCCTGCAACAGACAGAATCTGAGATACTTGTATGGCACGATTTCCTGGGAAGTCTCAGCATTTTGATGCTGGCAAGGTGATTACTGGGACCATTTGCATTATGGGATGGTTGCTAGTTCGTTTTCACTGGAATAGGTCTTTCTTTGAAGGTGCACTTGTCTTCTCTACCTCCAGTGCTTCTGCCAAAATCATCATCCATGGTTGCTTTGAATCCAAGTCATCCATACAGAATGCCTTATTCAATGTCACAGAATTCTACACAGCATTGCCTCTGACCAAGGAACTTATCATAATAGAGGCAATGTGGCAATGGGCACACGTTCAAAGAATATATTGGACTCAGCCTGCTATTTATCTCCCTGAAGCAGCCTGTCTGATAGGACAATAGAATGACATTTGGAAAGCTCAGTTATGGTGCCAACTGTAGAGTCTGGAGAGCTGTTCTCTAGGATTAGGCCACTTATGTAAATATGAGACCAATATATGGTGCTGTCCTTTCCATGGCTGCAATCCAGAGGGGCTGACACACGAGCAGGTGTCAACATTTTTGCTTCTCATTCCCATACTCTTTGACTGCTGTTTTGGAGGTCTTAGATACCAAAAATACCAGATAGTTTTTACAGAGACACAGTCATAATTTCACCAGGTTGTTTGTTAAGACTCCTTCTGCTGCCTAGCTTATGGGTACAAGAAGAGGAAGAGTGTTTTTTCTGTTAGGATAATCAGTCCTCACTATTAAGGGAAATGGACTGCTACTGTGAACTAGAGAAAGAACAGAATGTTTGGCATGGGAGATATACTTAGTGGTGTCATGATGCACCCATGTCCTGTGAAAAATATTTAATAAGAAACTGCAGATGACTTGTAGAAACAAGACTGGTGATGTACAGACCCCTGGGAACCACTTCTCCCTGAGAGCAAAGCGCTACAGAATGACTAGGAGAAGAGTTGTAAATACCCTGTCACATGGCAGAAGTGAATGGGTATTGCCCCAGTTGTCAGTATCATGAGTATTTTTCCTTCATTTGACATAACTTTAGTTATGTTTATATTAAGTGATCATTTCCTTTCTTCTTCTATTCCTCTACGACCAGAATAAGATGTGCTTGCGGTGCTTAAACTGAAAGGAGAGAATGACCCAGCAAAAGAAGAATTCATTCTGAGATGGCATCCTTGCATCACATTAGGTAGAATTGTGGATTTCCTTTGGTCTTCTATGCATTCTGGTTAAAGGCCTGGTTCAGGGTACTATGTAACAGTCTGGTTAAGGGAAGAAGCACATGTCTCAGAATCCTCTCTCGTGGAAGACTACAAATCAGAGTTGACTGAAAGACTTGTGAGATTTGGGAGGCACAAAACAGCAGCCTGTACTCTCTAGGAGTCTTTGTGGCTAGTCAAAACATCAGAGAAATTGAACTCTTCTTCCATCTGTTGGCCTAGGCAATTAAAGCAGCCTCAATTTGTTAACATAGGCTTGGCAGTAAGTCCCAGAACCCCTGAGGAGCTTCTGAAGATCTCTCACAAGCTCCCTTCACATAGTCACCCTTTTGCTGTTAGTGGCCCTGCTCGCCTCAGATTTCCTTGCCTGCAATAATCCCTCCACCTTAGTTTTTAAATTAAATTAATTTTATTTTTTCAGACAGCATCCTACCATATAGCCTTGGCTGACCTGGAACTCTCTATGTAGACCAGACTGGACTTGATCTCACAGAGATTTGCTTGCCTCTGCCTTCTGAGTGCTGGGATTAAAGGTGTGTGACATCATGCTGGCCCACCTTTAGACTTTTTAGACTCATCCTGCAGTTCAGGCTGACCTTGAACTCTCATCAGTCCTCCTGCCTCAGTCTTCAGAGTGCCGGGATCACAGGCATGAGTCACAAAGCCCAGCTGCAAACACTGTCTTGGACTGTTTGCCTCATGCCAGCATTTTTAGAGGACTCCACCCCTTCCAGTCCTCTGCTCTCTGCATTCCAAGGGCCTCCCACAGCTGGGTAAGGACTGCATCATGGTAGCTCTTATCTGGCAGTGATCATAGTGACTCCACTTTCATGAGCAGAGAAAATATGCTCTAGATTTTCTTGGAAAGTTTCATAATATGATGATGATGTTTATGACTAAGTAAATTTTAAGGAATTAGGAAGTTTCTCTGTGAAAGGGTTCTTTTCCTAAGAGACTTAATAACAGAAAGACTTAGAAATGAAACATTTTATCATGGGGTGAAGGTCTATATCTATAATCCCAGCCCTGAAAGGGCTGAGGCAGGAAGATTATAAATTTGAGGGTAGTTTGGGTGCCATAACAAAATATTGTCTCAAAGCAATAAAAATACCAATAAAACAACAATAGGATTGAAGAGATGACTCAGTAATTAAGAGTACCTACTGCTCTTCCAGGGGACCCAAGTTCAGTTCCCAGAAGCTATGTCAGGTGACTTACAACTACCTGTAACTCCAGCTTCTGAATGATCCAACAACTCTGGTTTTTGAGGGCACCTATATTCAACTCCTTCCTCATACACCCATAATTAAAGATAAATTTAAAAGTGAACAATCTCCCCTCAAAAAAGAGAAAGAGAAAGAAAGAAAAGAAAAAGGAAGAAGATAAAGAAAAGGAAATGAAATTTATATATTTTTTCTTTTTTCTTTCTTTCTTTTTTATGAGCCAGAGTCTTATTAGGTAGCCATGGCTGGCCTAGAACTTGTTATGTAGACCAGGTTGGCCTTGAACTAGCAGAGAGAGGTAAATCTGCCTCACCCTCGTATATGCTAGGATTAAAGGCATGTACCACCATGCTGGGCGAAATTTGTGTTATAAATACGGAGATTAAGACCAGAAATACATTCATATTTCTTAAGACTCTTACGTTTCAGAAATACACCCCAACTCTGTGAACTTATTGGCTCAAATGGCTTAGAAGCATAGGATGTATTTATAAGCTTTAACAAGGTTGGATTTCAAAGTTCACACATTATCAAGAATTTTTCCCCATAATTCCTAGCTCCGTTTTTTCCACTGGTTTGATTCTCAGAAGCTCTGTAAATGGCAGAAAGGCAAGTACAGGCAGTTCCACTTACATTCTACCAGACTGGTGATACAGGCGAGTAGTTGGTGTAAAGGTCTGATCCACTGATCTATTTTGAGTCATATATGCACATCTTTTTTTTAAAAAAAGACAGAATCTTACTATTTAGTCTTGGCTGGCCTACAACTCACTGTATAGATCTTGAACTCCCAGAAATCTGGCTGCTTCTGTCTCCTGAGCATGGGGACCACAGGCATATGCTTGTGCCCAGTCTGTGTTCACACCTTAAACAGTAATTGGATGTTACTTTGACAGGTAAAGTCAGAGTATGTCTTAAGAACGAGGGAAACCCATCTAAGCCTCATGTATTAGAAGTAGAAAAATCCATAAGAAAAAGGAGGGTTCTGTGGTTGGGATGCTTTTTAAAATCAATACATCTCCAACACAGCAGTTGGTTGTCTAGAGAGCATATAATTTGTTTTGATTCATAAATCAGGACATTTATTTTCATACATACAATGTTCTTGTGTAATGTAATAGAATCATTTCATACAGAAAAACAACAAAAAAATCCCCACCTTCAGTCCGCTTTAGAACACAAATATATCTTGTATATACTCTGTGTATCTCTAGACTGGAATCTTGGTTATATGCCTATCCTTCTGTCCATTTAGGATATAGCTGCTTATGGTCCATCAGTGTATAGTTAAGAGGTATATTTATGTAACTATATATAATGAACATGGTAGACAATGGTTGAGTACATAAAACCCAAATAATTTCAACAAAATTCTTACCAACAGTGATTCTGTTCATCAGGCTTTCGAATCCTTTCTGCCCTTCCACGACAGAGAGCTACTCTGTCAGATAATCTATATCACTTCGATAGATAATTATACTCTTATGGTCACATTTGATACTGACATTGGGAAAGACCCCTTTTTAATGTCTATTAGCAATCCAGTCCCACTGGTGAACTTTTGTTGGTGTAGTCCTTCCAGATACTTGTTTTGCCAGACTTTAGTCTCTTCTGGAAGGAAAACCTTCTTAAAGACTTGGATGGCAGCCAGTTAATTTGCATCTGGTTAATGCCTTAGATTAGTAAATGGAACCTGAAATCCATGCTGAGTCACCCTCTCAAGAGAGTCTGTGTTTGCTGTTTTTTATCACTAGTTCTCAAAGCTCTATCTGTATTTCAGGCCTTAGCCTAGAGGTTTATGGTGATACAGAACAGTTGGTTGGGACTGGGAGTGATAATTAATCTTCCCCATATCTCCAGGTGGCTATGACAAGGAATGTTCTCTGCACTGTTTTTTAATTAAGATAATTAGATTGAGTTTTTGTCATTTTCACCTTAAGCATCCCAATTTCCTAAGTCAAGGAATAGCACTCAAGTTTCTCCAGAGGAGCCAGGGGACTCACATGCCTTCTCCTAAATTGAAGTCCTACCCGTTGTCATACCTCTGCGGCTTTCTTGGTACTAACTTTGTCTTGGGGTAGAGAATATTCCTATTCAAACTTCAAAGCTCATGGCTGTTTGAATCTCAGCTATGTTGGATTATAAAATCCTGATTTGCAAAGTTGTGTTTTCGTTTGCTTTTAAACAGCTTGAGACTTAGGTAAGATAGTACAGCAGCCTAACCTGTTATTACTAAGTGCCCTAAAGTTCTAGCCTCAGGAAGCACACAGGCTGAATCTGAGATAGGAAGGACAGCAGTTTTGCCGTCTGCTTTCCTACTTTCTAGCTAGTACAAGGGGAATACTTGCTCCCTGTAGTCCACTTCAATTTGGTCAACTCAACATTTTAAGATTTGTCAATAGTAAGTGTTCTATATTAGTTAAGTTGCATCTAGGTAGAAAATAAAAAGTATTAGTTGGTTCACAAATCTGAAAGGACAAAGGTAGAATCTGGCTGGAGACAGAGCCAGATTTGAATATCTGAATACTTTTTTTGTTATTATCGTTTATCTTTTATTATTGTGTATATGAGTTGAGGGCCTGTAAGTGCATTGGCAACCATGTACAAATCAAGAAAACAGCATTCTGGGGTTGGTTCTCTCCCTCTTCCCTGGATTCCAGGAGACTGAACACAGTTCATTAGGCTTGTGCAGCAAGTGCTTTTATCCACTGAATATTCGACTACTTTAACAATGTCATCAGAAATCCATCCTTGGCTTTCTACTTGCCCCAGCAAGAAAACTGTGACAACATATGGTTTCTGGGAGGGGCAGAGACACAGGCTTTTTCAAGCAAAGGACTCTTGGTAGGTTAACCAGGCTCCAATAGATGTACCCACACTGAAGGACATTTGGAGACACAAATTGGACTCTATAGGCCTTATTATACATGTAATAGGATACATTAAATTGGGCAGGGGGCAATAAGGAGAGGTGTGGTTATGGGAGGAGATCTACATATCATCTAAATATATTGTGTGAAAATTGCAAAAATTCAATAAAAATGTAAAATAAAATAAAAAGAATACATCTCATAAACATTATTTATTTATTTTTATTTTATGTGTATGAATGTTTTGCCGGCATGCATGTAAGTATACCCTTGTGAGCAATGCCTGCAGAGGCCAGAAGAGTCCCCTGGAACTGGAGTAACAGATGATTGTTAGATGCCATTGTGGGTGTTGGGAACCTGTCTCTGCCTCCACAACCCTAGGATAGGCACGTGCCACCATGTCCAACTTTTGAAGAGGGTGTTGGAGCTCTGAACTCATGTGTTCATTCTTTTATTGACTGAACTGTTTTCCCAGTCTCAACACTGGTATTTTGATACTGCAGAATTATGATTTTTTTCCTTCTTTATATTTTCTGGTATTTTCCAACTCTTTCTTAATTCTGTTACAGTGAATAAGATTACCTTCATTAAAAAATAGTTACAAAGGTAACATGGTAAAAAACAATGTAGATTTAAAAGAAACATTACTGATAATATTTCTTTGTTAAAAAGAATACATGTAATATCACATCTGAACATATACATTCTCATATGTATCATGCTTCTTTGTTTTAGAGAACACATGTAACATCACATCTGAACTTTGTAAAAATATACATTCTTATACATATCATGTTTTCTTGTTTTAGACAGAATCTCCCTATGTAATCGAGGCTGGACTTAAACTGTTCTATGGCCCAGGCAGACCTTGAACCTAATGACCGTCCTTCAACTTCTTGAGTACATAACACAGGCCTGTACCACCAGGTTGAGCTGATCACTACCTTATATTTTACCTACACAGTTCAGTATACTAAAGCTTTTAAATTTTGTTTTTCTTTTCTTTGAAAATAAGTAGAAAGTTTCATGTGAATTCCATTAAACTCAAGCAAGTTGATTTGGATGAGAAAATGGGAGCACTAGAAAATGATTTGAACACATAATTGTGTTATTTATTTTCATTTAGTCTGTGAAATGAAGGTAATTACTAAACCTAGTGCCATTAGGGTGTTACTCATTAAGTAAATTAGAAATAAATTTCTGCTACTGTAATTTTTTTTTGTTCTTTTCTTTGAAACTACCTGGCATGAAACTTTGAAATTTCTTAACATGCTCTCCAGTGACTAGGTTCTGGGTAAAGTCCACACAGGTCTCTCTGAGCTGTGTATGTTTTGCACAGTTCCAGCACCAGGACTGACATTTTTCTTCATCACATTCATATAGAGCAGAGAACATTAGCAGGTTTCTCACATCCTCTCGGAACCTGGGAAACTCACTGTCCCCACCCACCTCTTTTAAAACTGGAATTGGTTTCATTGACTCTCCCAAATGCAAAGTTAATGGACAAAAGAAATAAGCTTTGTCTATTTGTACTGAGTTGTGTGTGGTGCATTTGCTATTTAGCACCCACTAGGAAGTGTGTGGGCTGCAGCTCATAGAGAAACAATTACTGCTATCAGCTCTGGCTGTCTGGGCTACAAAGTGGATGGTTCTAATTCTCTATCCGACTCTTAAATCCCAATCCTCCATCCATCACAGGCTCAACATACACCTCAAGTCCAGGGCCCTTTCACATTACACAATGCGAATATCAACTCATTCTTCAAATAGCCTTAGTAATTTTGTTGAAATAAAAACCAACCACAGTCCACTGCAATTTCAAAGAATTCGACCGTTGTAATCATATTTTCCTTTTTGAAAGATTTATTTTACTTTTAATTAATTGTGTGTTTGTGTGTGGGTATGTGCATGTGAGGGAGGGTTCCCCGCACATGTCAGAGGAATCTGGAGTCACAGTGGCTTGTGAACTACTTAACTTGAGAGCTGGGGATGGAACTCCTGTCATTTGCAAGAGTAGTACGTGCTCTTAACTGATGAGTACATTTCTTCAGCTCTCATTTTTCTGTGTAGATGACAGAATAGACTTTTCAGCTTGAAAGCAGTTTATTGGCATTTAAGTGTAAGATCGACTGGGTTTTGTTTACAGAATTCCCTCTCACTGTATCAGTCATCACAAGTTGTTTTTATTATAACATTTCTTTAAAAATATAAGATTTTCTTTTCCATCTTGACTTATAATTACAAGTTATTAAATCTAGGCATTGTTAAGCACAAGGACCTGAAAAGAAGAGAGACAGATGACTTGATCAGACACTCTCACAGAGGACTTAAAAAGATTAGGAAATGAAGATTGCAAGGTTGTGTTAAATATAAACGTCTTTGGGTGCGTGCATGCGTGTGTGGGTGTGTGGGTGTGTGTGTGTGTGTGTGTGCGCGCGCATGCGTGTGTTGAAAACAATTACGAAATCTTTAAAATTTCAAAGATTTAGATTAAAGATTTAAAGTAAATTCCTTTTGTCTCTTACACATAATCCTCCTTTTCATGTGGTTTCCTGTTAATTCCACGAGGTGCCTCAGTGCATTTGCCTAGATTAAAAGTTTTTCTGGTTTTCTTCCTTGCTATATCTTAATCTCCTTTGTGGGCAGGGCCCACCATAAACTGTAACTGTGCCAGGTGTCTCTGACTACTGAGTAAATATTAGTCAGTTGAGCTTTGAAAATGTTTTGTATTTACTATCTGTGTATATTACAAATAAAACGTTCTTATTCTAGTTTTCTATATTCATGGGCACAGGGTAAGAATCGGATGAGTGTGGGATATGACGTCATTCATACATTATGTTTATGCCTTTCTCTTACATGGACAGACACATATTGCATGACTTATTTGAGGGCAGAGATTGTCTTTTTCCACCATGATCTCTACAATATAATGTATATGTAACCTACAATATATGGTATATGTAACAGTTGCTCAAAAGTACTTATGCTTCTTAGAAGTGAGGAGAGTCTACAGTGGATTATTTTCTATGGCTTTCATGGAGCTAATGTGATAAGATTTCTATCTAAATAAAAAATTAAAATCATAATCATCTAGCTCATCCTTGAGTTGTCTTAGTATGTCTCCTCAGAATTCAGTATTCCCTCCAACACCACAATACAGCACGGTCATATCACAGGATTTCACATTGTTTTCTTCTGTTTGCCAGTAAAAAAAAAAGACAAAAGACAGAGAGGAAGAGAGAGAGAGAGAGAGAGAGAGAGAGAGAGAGAGAGAGAGAGAGAAAATATAGCAGAAGAGTAAGCCATGGCTACTGTTTAACAATCTACCCAGTGGTTAGCTTGTAGCTTTCATCTGTCTGTGAAAGACTGAGAATGGTTACAAAAGGCAAAGCACATTTTTATAGCAGAACATATTATTCTTAAGTTATGACTATAAAATCTGTTTTTTTTTTCCTTAAAAGCTGCCTGCATTGATGCTTGTAAAAGGCTTTCAAAAACATTGAAGCTTGGTGGTATTACCTGCTGGAGGGTTCTAGAAAGAAAGCTATGTGACTGGCCATGTCTACCTTATGACAGTGGCTGCCTTCTTTGTGGCTTTGGATGGTATTTGTAGACAATGTAAATAGTTTGTACTGTTGTGATGAAGAAATGGATGGTCATATTAGCATGTTTTTATCTGTATAGGTTTAGGTTAAGACTGGAATAGAATTTCGTAAGTTCAGGGATTTTTGGCTGTTTTGTTCTCCTGTGTGTTTCAACATCTGAAACAGTACCAGAAGAGAAAAACTGGAATATGAATACATTATTCCTGCATTTCATTCTTTTTTCTCACATAGGCTATGTCTTGCTTTCATATATTATTAATTGGTATAGTTCAGCTATAAAATGTCCTCCAAAGTCTCATATTTTGGCCCTCAGCTGGTGGTACAATTGAGAAGTGGTGGGAATTTTAGGAGGTAGGGCCTACTTAGAGGACATAGATCATTGGAGATGTGCCCCTAAAAGCTACAGTTATTCACAAATCGTTCCTTGAAGTACTTCTTTAGCATTCTTATTGGCTCTCCAGGTTGTCATAGAGATAAATCTTCATTGGTTACTTAAAGTCAGACCCCTTCGTAACCATTTACTTTAGGAAAATCTACTTAAACCTCACACATACATCTCCTCTATTTGATTCTGAGATTTGAGAATTTGAATATACTATCAGTAAAAGGTGGCCTCTTCCTGATAGTGATCATCCTGTAGTGCTAATCCAAATGTGTCCTTTTCAGCTTCTTCTAGGCCCAAATACCAACTCTAACAGACACTGTTTTTCTTAATGATGATGATACAAGCAATAACATCAACTTTTTCTGGATTAGTCTATTTTCATAGCTTTTAGTTTAAGTTATTGTTTCTCACTTGAGAAGTAAACAGGTAAATTCTCCTGGAGCCAAGAAGAATAGAGCAGACAGGCCAAATGTTAGGCTTGTCCAACTTCTTCTATTCAATTGGTTATAGCTCTTTTGACAGTTTCACTTGAATGGACAACTGGACAGTTAGTCTGCAGTGTCTGCAGGGTGGGAGATTCTAATTTAAGAAGTCACAGAGGATTAGGGAAAGTTTTGTTCATATTTATGGTGGCTGAGTTGACCTAATTTTACCTGGAAAAGACTACAGAGCATTACACAGATTGTCTGTGAGGCAAATAGCTATTTAAATATGGATAACAGATGATTTAGTTAAAACATGAACAGGCTAATCAGAAAGAACATATATCAGGAATGGGAAGAATGTAAGAATGTTAAATTGTTGAGTGTATATAAGATTTCAGGGTAGTCTCCCCATCTTACTTTTATATATTTCTCCAGACAAATATAATTTTCCCTTATCTCACGGGAACATCAAGTGAGTAAGATAAATTAGAATTTTATACCTATTGGGATCAAGAGATGGTTCAGTGGTTAAGCACTCTAGTTGCTCTTGCAGAGGACCCAGATTCAGTTCCCAGTGCCCACATGGTGGCTAAGAACTGTCCATAACTCCAGCTCTAGGGGATCTGATGACCTCTTATGACATCCATGGGCACTGTACAACATGGGTGCACTTATGTAATGCAAGGAATACATTCATACACATAAAATAAAAACAACAAATAAAAATATAAAAAATATATCTACAAGCAAGATGTTACCAATCAGTGCACAAGTGAAGTATATTACTTGTATGTTATAAACTCAACCATCAATAGAATATTATTTTTCCGTAAATGAATTAACTAAATAGCATTGGAACAACTTAGAGGACTGTGACACAATTGTAATCAGTGGGATTTTTTTCCCCATATACCAGGCTTAAAAGAAAGATGAAAAAAATTAAGGAAAAAAATCAATCTTGTATTATTCACTTTATGCCAGAGAGACTTTATGAATAGTTTTAACAATGAACAGAACAAAAGAAAGGTTAAATTGCTTTACATTTTTATGTATATGAGTATATTGCCTGAATTTATGCAAGTACACTCATGTTGTATGGTGCTCACAGAGGTCAGAAGAAGGTATTGGATAACCTGGAACTGGAGCTACAGATGATTGTTAGCCGCCATGTGGGTGTTGAGAATCAACCTGGGTCTTTCTTCTGCAAGAGCAGCCAGCTTGGTCTTAACCACTGAACCATCTCACCAGCCCCTATGTTATTTTTATATAATCAGGTACGTGGTCTCAATCTATTAAGAAAGGATATTTAAATGGGAGGGTGAAACTAAAGGAATTGTCTTAGTTTACTATTATCCCCAAATATTAAACCCATTAAACATCCTATTCATAAAGTATTGTGGTCAGTGGAAAAATATTTACCCAGTATTTATCCCCAGCAGGGAAAGGTGTACAGAGAGCAACGATCTACAGGAGATGTGAACTCTTTTTACCTTCACTCAGCTGTAGAACCCACTGACTTGAGGTACTTTTACCTACTAATTGTTGTTAGTGGTTGACTCAGTTTCTGGGTACAACGGAAGGGTCTGGAGGTTATTTGTGTTCCTCGTCTTTGAGTCTGTGGAGATATGATTAAATTATGCAAGTAAACACTATGAGCTAATGAAAGAACAATAGCTGAAACCCCCTTTCTTAACTTCTAGCTCAGTGTTGAAACTGAAATTGCGAAATACATTTTCTTGAATTATGAGAATGATAGTTTCTAATGACTTTGGAGCCCTTATGACTTTCTGCTATGTCAAGCATACTGGGTCCTTGCAACATGGATAAGTAGATGCCACAACTCTGAAACTGATCTTATTTTGAGATTTGAAAACTTAGATACACTACCAGGAGAAGGTGGCCTCTCTCTGATAGTGATCATGTTTGCTGTGGTTACGCCTGGTGCATGATAAATGAGCTCTGGACTGAACCAACAACCAAATTGGTAAAGGTTTTGTGAAATCATGTTTTAAATTATCTACCCATGGATGACCCATTTTCTCCTTTGTTTCAGTAGACTGTCTCTTGAGCTAATGATGGCAATGCCTGGCAGGAACAAGCAGTGTAGAGTAATTCATAGCTCATAATCACTAGTCAGCTGAAGAGACAGCCTGATCTACAGTACTACTGCTCCCAGCCCTGGTCAGGGAAGCTTCTGTTGCAGTGGATCAGGTTTTTCGTGATTGCTGTTGTAATTGTTAGATGAAGTCTTGATACTGTTAAATCATTATACTTTGTACTATATATTTCTAGTTGTTTTAAAAATTATTTTTATCCTTTGATGATGTCATACACACACACATTATTTTGGTTATGCTCACCACCCATTATCCTCTGTCATCCCCTCACATGGAAACACCTTCTTCCTAACAAGTTCCCTTCCTGTTTTCCTGTCTTTTTTGTTTCTCTTCTTTTTCTTTTCTTTTTTTGTTTTTTGATGATTCACTGAATTTAACTATATGCTTGCATGAATATAAGTAGTGGTTATTTACTGGAATATGAATAACTTACCAGTGGCTACATCCCCTAAAGAAAAATGGCACCCCTTCTCTAGAAGTTCATTAACTGCCAACAGTTCCTTAGCTAGGGGTGTGGCCTCATGAGTCCCTTCCCCATCGGTGATAGAATATTGATGGCCTCATCCCTTGCAGGCCCTTATGAAGATATAAAAAGCTGATGTGAGTTCCTAGGCACAACAGCCCTGTCATATGCAGAAGACAGTGTTTTTCAGCATACCTCCCCATCCTCTGGACCTTACATTATTTCTATTCTCTCTCTTCCATAATGTTCACCTGGAGCCTCGAAGGGGGTTATATAGCTGTCTAATTTAAAGCCAAGCATTTATTCTCACTGCTTTGACCAATTATGAATCTCTGCATTGACGATCGCCTACTGCAAACAGAAGCTTCTCTGACCAAGACTGAGAGCAGTACTAATCTATGGATATCGCTGTCTTTTCAGCTTATCAACTGACTAATAATTTAATGCCATGAATTAATTTATATCACTTGTATTTTGGTTCACCATTCTGTGTGCTCATAAGCTCTTATTGCTTTGGACTCTACTATAAATGAAGAGGAATATAGACACAGTGCTAAAGAAGAGGAATCTTAGAAATTTGGATAAAATTGGTTAATTTTTCTAGTTGGTCTTCAGTAAGGATTAAAAGTTTCTTCTAGAGAAAATCTTTCTCCAGCTACGTCCTCAGCCTCCGCATCTTATAAAGATGGACATGTCTATGACTTAAGTTGGTCTTGCAGCAGCTGTGGTGACCTGTGCTTAGAAGAACAATCAGGGAGATGGGACCTGAAACTGGAGATGGGAAATGAGGAATTTGGAGAAGTGAGAAACAACCCCAGGAACTCTCTGAGTGGGGCTAGGCACAGCTCTCTCTGCAGTCACTGCTTTGGGCACGTAGGTGACATCTAAGCATCTGTTAACACAAATTGTCTCTGCCTGAGTAGGGTGAAATAATCAGCTTCCCTATTCAGGTAGATAAAGCAAACTAAGCAAACATTGTTCACAGCCAAAGACAAAATCATCCACTTCCTTGTAAATAAACAAGCTGAGCAAACGATTTGCTTAATTTTTATGCTTTTAGGTTTGGAGACACACTTCCTTTATGTGGTGCTGGGGAGTGGACGAGCTCCACCACTGAGCTACATCTTCAGCCCTCTTTTCTTTTCACTTTTTAAATTTCGAGAGAAAGTCTCACTGCTTTGCCAGGCTGGCCTTGAATTCTCTCTGTAGCTCACACAGGCTTTTGCCTAGGACGACAGCTCTGTGACATCATGCCAGAGAAAGTATGCATTTTGTAGTTGACCTGTATTACTTTAAGTGATACCTGTTTACACATCACTTTGCTTCCTGGTTTTCTTTCTTAAGCCCTTATGATGGAAGCTCTGTAGGCTCTCTTCACTCCAGCACTGGAGATTGAACCCAGGGTGAACTCTGTTACTGAACTTCACCTCCATTCCTACATTGTAGATGCTTTAAAAAATATTTGATTTGTTATTTTAATTTTATTTGTATGAGTGTATTGTCTGCATGTATGCAGGGGCGCCCATGTCATGCAATGCCTGTAGAGGTCAAAAGAGGGCATCAGATTCCCTGGAACTGGAATTATGGATGGTTGTTAGCCACCACATGGATTCTGGAAACTGAATTCAGGTCCTCTTGCAAGAGCAATTGTTATTGAAAATTAGAAGAGTCGATTGAAAGACCAGCAGTCAATATCAGGGGAAGAGAGGGAGTTTAATTTACTCTGGCCGGTTGACTCCTGGATCATTTTGTAATGGTTCGGGGGGCTATTTATACTCATATATGAGGAATGCAAGCAAAAGGCAAACAGCACATACACGATAATTAAACAAAAGGAAAATAGTACACAGTGATAATTAAATAGTGGTTTACAGATACTATGTGGCTGCAAAGATTACGGGAATGTGGCAGTTCTGGAAAACAAAGACTTCAATCTTGGGTAACCGCAGGGTTCAGGGGAAGGATCTCCGTTTGCCTCTCTCATTCCAATTTCCTGTCTCAGGGCTTTTCCTGTTCCAAAGTGTTTAGCAACTGCCCTATGGATTTCGATACCATCACATTGCATGAGTTTTTAGTAACCATCTGATGTGGTTTTAATTTCCACTAAACAGCCAATACTTTGAATCGCGGAGCCATTTCTTCAGCTCCCAGTGTAGTTTCTTGTACATTAGGCCTTATATATGCTTTTTCAGTGAACGATACCTCAATAATGGAATGTGTTATTTAGATTTAAGGAGTTTTAACAAATTGTCTCTCTCTGCTTCCTATGACTGTAGATGAAGAAAGTGGGTCTGCAAGTCCTGGACGGTCTTAAATTGGCAACGGCTTCTTTAAGCTCCCATTTTAGAATGTTTCCCATCAGAAAAATTCAGCTGCTACTAAACTGATTGGCTTTTTATAATTCTTCACTTTAGGTTTATGTATTTCTTTTTTAAATCATGCCTGAGTATTTATGACCTTAATATACCCTCTTAGCAAAAAATAACTCAGATTAAGATATCTTCTAAACCCTTGTAATCTTCTTAATTCTACTTTCAAGTGATTCATATGTATATAAAGATTCATTTAAAAAAAAAAAACAAGATTTACTGCAGCAGTATTTGCAGTAATAAAATCCTGGAAATAATCTAAAATTTTCTGTATAGAGAAATGACTAAATAAATCTTAGGTTTTTTTTTTGTTCTTTGAAATACTATTGGATAGCTAAGAAATGAATTGTGACTGTGTTTGGCATTAACAATAGAATTTCGAAGTATCATATAGAAAGATGAAAACTTTATTATATTAATGTGTGTTGAAAATTAAATAATATTTCTGGTTTCATGTGATCTGTATTTAAATGTATTAATAGAGACTGGGAAATAAATAGTGATAGTTACAGGGTGCGGAATTAAAAGTTGAAGAAGGTAGTTTCATTTCATATTTGAGACAAGGTCTCCTTGTGTTACAGCACCAAGACCTGGGGAGGACCACTCAGACTCCAGATATTCTAAATCAGCCAAATTTACCAGCTGGCTAGTGACTGTACTCTCTGGGCCAGGATCTAGAGAGCACATTGCTGACTCAGAAGGGACAGAGCTTATAAAGAATCCTAATGGACTGGGTGATTATACAATATTACACAGGGCATGACATATTTGTTCCTGTAGTAGGCATGATATATTTGTTCCTGTAGTAGGTATGAAATATTTGTTCCTGTAGTAGGCATGACATATTTGTTCCTGTAGTAGGCATGACAAGTAGCTACAGAAGCCAGTTAAGCTTTAGTCAAGCCAGATAAGCATTAGGCTAGATAAGCATTAAACAAGCAGTTATAAAAGCTTTAAGACATTGACTGAGACCTTCCAGACTCTGTGAGGGAATTTTTCTGTGGTTAATTCTTCCTGAAACAGCTCTGTGGTTAAACTTTTCCTAAAATTGCCTGCCAGAGTCAAGATAGTGGGCTTATACAAAAGGGAGGAATGCAGACCATAACATCTGTAGTTCCAGCTGGCCTGGAACTCACAAGACCTGCCTGCTTCTGCCTCTGCCTCCTGAATGCTGGGATTAAAGATTTGTGCCACCAGGCCCAGCTATAATGCAGCTTTAAAAAACAGAAATTACCAAACATAAATGAAGCCTCCTATGTACATTTCTTGGTAACAATTCCCTTCCTCATATCTAAAGATCATTGTGGTACTTAATTTCTACTAGATTCCAAGTATGTTTATTTTTATAAATAACATGTTTATAACACTTTGAACTTATGCTGCCTCTGCCCCGTGACTACTGGGATCAAAGGCAATCATACCTGGCTATCATATCAATGTTTTACACTTGAAAAAACAAAGCAAAAATGTATTCGTTATTTATGCCATATGGAAAAAAATGTTTAAAACATATTATTCAATTAGAAGGTTAATATGTCCCAGTGTTTAACTATTTTACTGGAGGAGAATATTCAGAAGTATAAGAGTAGGTGGCCATTTTAGGTCATCTTATACTCCATAGAACATTCATGAATAAATGATTTTTCATGAATAAATGATTTTCATTTAATTATTACAGGAAAAAGACAGTAAGAAAGGATAAGGAACAGTAACAGAAGACAGTAAACATGATCACATGTTTCTCAACAAAGTCAATTTAGATTATACTAAAAAAATCAGTATTTTCAAGTCCAAGTGAGTAATTTAAATGCTTTGTTATGCATATGTTTTACACACTTTGAAGATTATTTTGAGGAAGCCATAAATGAGGTAATGATGAAAAGTGCTTGGCTCAGGTGAGTGTTCAGGAAGCTGTTGAAGAGTCATGTTTTTGTCTCTCAGTGGAATTATATGAATGTGGGCAGACGGTAATGTGATAACCTTTTCATTACCATTTACAAAACACAGGGTAGATTATTTAGTTTTTTAGTTAATCTGGAAAATACAGACACCAAAAGGATGATTAAACTCCATAGCTGCATTTCAAGTTTAAATGGCAGAAATCTTACCTGGTCTAGTCTGCCCAAGGAGCAGAGGAGAGTCAGAGGGGATACAGAGAAAGATTGGAGGTAAATGGAATAATGGGGAACCTGGCACATGCTCAGTGTTTTTTCTGCGAGTCTGTCCTCCAAGCCATGGTTTATATCCATAAGGATTGAGGAGAAAGGAAAATGAGATATGTAAAAGTGTGGAGAACATCTGCCAGTGCTGAGTTATTCTACTGTTGTATGGTTCCTTTGAAAGTGTCCCTGCCTGTCATGAAAGCATCTTCTGCAAACTTTAAATTGACAAACAACAAAAGCACAATGATCTGTCTTCTAAGAAGATAATAATTTTCCTGTCTTATCTACCCCAGGAATCCCCACATGCTCTGCTAAATTATCTTACAGTTAAGAGGTCTCTCTTTCATCTAATTTTTGTATCTCAGCATCTCCATTCTCAAGTGTGCGTGCACACACACAGGACCACATACACATACATTGTGCCAGGTTAGAAAAACATTTGTGAGTACATATGCTTCCTTTGGGTAACTGAAAACTACTGGAATTATTGTTTGTTTGTATGAATTATATTGATGGACTACTTTCTCCTGCTTTCTGTACAAGATTAAAAAACGTGGAGTTTGCTTCAGTGATGAATGATTATCTATTCAGAATGAATGGGAGTCTCAGAGTGGTCGGGGGGGGGGGTAAGTTAAAAAGAAATTTCAGTGACCCAGAGGAAAGAAAGAAAGAAAAGGAAGGAAGGAAGGAAAGAAGGAAGGAAGGGAGGGAGGGAGAAAGAAAACATTGGCTCACTATCCTTTGCTTAATAAGTTTTTATTGATTGAATTCATTAAAGCCAGTTGTTAAGGTGATACTTGAAATTCAAATTGTGATCCCAGTAGCCTTTCTATAAAGCATTTAAACCACACAGTTGTTCTTAGCAGTTTCATTCATTTCAGTGGTAGGGTTTTTCTTGTATATTTTTTAACAACTTGTTTAGTTAGACTGACACTAAATCAAATTTCCTCATCTTTCACTAACTGTAGAAATATAAGTCTTCAAATAAAATATCTAGCTCAAACTGATCATGTGTATATAAAACCTAAAAGGATAAAATGAACTATTTGGTACTGAATATCCTTAACTTGGATTCTATACACAGTATTAAAAATACTAACTTGCCATATAGTCTGTTTCCCCTTTTTACTTTATTAACAATTTCCTAAGAATCAGATTTATGATTTTGTTTTGAGATGGGGTTTTCCTAAGTTGTCTGGAATAGCCTGGTCTTGACTTTCTCTCGCCTCAGTCTTCAGAGCAGCTGGGACTGCAAATATAGGTCACTGTGCCTGTCTAACAAGCCAAATTTAATGTTAAACCTCAATAAACAGAGTCAAGGTGGCTTATATATTTATTTTAATTCTCTTATACATTAAAAATTAATTTAATTGTCTTATTTTATATATCTTGCAGCTGGCAGGATACCATTTGTATCAAGGGAATATCTTGCGTTCTACAATTTTTTTCCAGATCATTTCCTTTTAAATGAATTAAGAGACAGTTTGACTAAAGAACTCCCAGCATTCTGTTTGACAAAAATTTCTATTTCTTTATGATTTAAAAATTATTGTAAGATGATAGTGTTTTAAAATAACTTGATCTAACCTCACATCAGAACACTGAAAATTGGTCATATTTTAAACTATGGACTTAAGTATATTCTGAAGAATCATGTTCATTAAAAGAATAATGAAGGAGCTATATTTGTAATACTCTAAGGTCATAAGCCATGATAATTCAGAGTCAAGTAATCTGAGCCTCATTATCAGGAAAGAGAGACCTTTGCATTTTGGAGTGTTTTTTCTGTATCGTGTCTCATGCTCCTCATGAGACTTCACTTATTAATTGCATTGCCAACACAGAAATTGGATTAACTTTAACATTAGGATTACTGTTCAGTGATGAAAGGAATTGCCTTTCTTAGAGTAAGGCAAGCACAGTTTATCCACAGTGGAACCTCAGGAGATTAACCACCGACTTAAGGATGCATGGACAGCAGAGCTTCTCAAACTCTAATGTAACACATATCACTGGAGACCTTGTTAAGTGTTGATTGTGGTTCATGCATTTTGGGATGAATCTACTATTTTATGTTCCTAACACACTCCAGTTTTACTGTTTGGGAGTGCTCACAGAACTATATCGTACATAACTCTAACACTTAGGGTCAGGTAGGGTTAAGGTTTGTGATTTGGAATCATGAGTGTGTGGCGATCACTTTGTCTACTGATCATCTATAGACTAAAACATTGGTGGTAAAGGTATGTGTGCTAAGCTGATGTGTAACTAAGCAATTTTTCATCATATTCTGATGCCCAGATAGCTAGATATGCACCAGGGACAGGATGAGAAAGGAATCAGCTGCAGCAAGTTTATAAGCTTTCAATTTTTTAACAACATAATTTTTTTTTGTCTTTTTGAGACCAGGTCTCCTTGAAGCCCCACGTAGGCCTAGGCCTGGAACTCACCATGTAGAGCAGACTGGCCTTGAATTCACAGAGATCTGCCTCCCTCTGTCGCCTGAGTGTTGGGACTAAAGGCGTGTGCCACTATGCCTGGTAATTTTAAAATTTAAAATGAATAAATATTGTAGAAATTTTTAATGGGAATTGGAGCTGTTCTTTAATAAATATACATTAAATCATTAAAGAAAAAGTTAAGAAGATCATCAACACTGAATTCAGAAATATCTTTATTCATTCCTCTATTTGAGCTGTTGCTTCAATGTGGCTCTTGATTTTATTGCCTATGTTCCAGAGTACAGCTTGAAATTAGCCCTATATTGATAATAAATGATTTATAAACAGATAACATTGTAACTGTTGAAGTGTAAAGGTAATATAGAAAGAATGTAAATATAATCCTAATAATAATTGCCATTGTTCTAATCTAATATGAAAATGTTACATAATTTTAGTGGGATGTCAACATAAATGACCACTTTATATGAAAATATAGACAAGCTTTAAAACCTCAGAAATTCAAGGAACAAAACTAAGCATAGACCTGGGGCTAGAGAGATGATTTAGTGACTAAGAGCACTTGCTACTGACCCAGTCTCAGTTCCCAGCACCCAGATGGCAGTTAACAACAGTCCCTAACTCCAGTTCCAGGGGATCTGACTCCCTCTTCTGCCCTCTATAGTCACTGAATGCACATGGTACACCCACATACTTCAGGGAAAACATTCATGAAAATAAAATAAAATAAAATTTGAAAGAACTGGTTATCTCAGAATTATATCATCCACAAATTCTCCAGATTAATTTCCTTCAGAAAATGCAACCAAATTCCTCTTCTTTTCTTTAAGTCCAAAACATTTATCAAGACTGCATTGTGTGCAGCGAATTATTACTGTTTTGTTGAAAAGGATTTATATAAAAACAAACAAAAACTATAAAAGCAAAAGATTTTTAAAGATTATAGTGCATTTGCTCTAGTCAAGGTGTAATAGCAAACATCGCATTTATTCTTTTCCCTGGGACAATTATCAAAGCAAGTAATTGGGGCAATGTTGTTGAGATGCTGAATGTCAGGCAGCTAGGGCAGGGAATGTTGAGAATAAGGAAATAAGTGAGGTGAGCAGTAGGATTGCCTCAGAGAATCTCCAAGTCCCATGTAAGGAAGAGAACGCAGGCTAAACTGGTCATCTCCCAGAGCTGAAGAGATGAAAGCTATTATTTGGGCAGCTGGCACAGTGCAGAGTTCTCCAGCAGAGGGAGATGAATGGAGAAAGGCTTTCTGAAATCTCTAGAGGATTCTCAGAAATCTTCAGCTGAGCACAGATCCGTGTATTGAGAATTAAACACCTTAAGATGCTCAAGGAACAAGCAACAGAAGTCACCCAGATTTGGAAATAATGGAAAACACCATATTTTAAGAGAATGGTATGTTTGTAGCATCTGCACCAGGGAGGCTGAGAGATGAAGAAAGGTGAGCCTGATTCCAGCCTGGGGGGGGTGGGGTGGAGGGGGGCCTGGAAGGAGGAAAGGGAGGAGGAGGAAGCAGGGGGAGAGGAGGAGGAGGAAGCAGGGGGAGAGGAGGAGGAGGAAGTGTGTGGGGAGAACTGTTATCACCTCTGCCTGAGCAAAGTAATCCCTAGATTAACATGACTTCTTTCTAATCATACCTCAAAAAACTTAACACAAAGCTTCTAAACACTAAAGTCTCACCTATAATATGACCAATACTACTGCACTAATACTTGTAAACTATAAGTATTCTTTATCCATTCAATGAGATAAAATCATAATGTCGAGTTCCCATGAAAATTATCAGGCATGCAAGGAAACAGGAAAATATGATCGAGACTGAATAAAAAAGAAATCAATAGAAGCAGATGCCAGCCTGAAACAGACAATAGAATTGCAGCAAAGGACGTCATAGAAGTTATTGTGACTGTATCCCACATGCTCATGACAGTGGAGGGAAGATTATGGATATTAGGCAGAGAGATAGGAGATATGAAGAAATTCAGATGAAACTGCTGGAGCTGAAAAGTGCAATATCTGAGATTAGAAATACATTGTATAGAACTAAGAGAAGGTTAAACACACAGCAAAAAACGTAGTGAATTTAAAAGCGTACCAACAGAACTATGGAAAATAAAACACAGAGAAAAGAAGACTCAGAACAAATGAATATGGCATTCATCATCTCTGGGACAATTCACCCTGCCTCAGCTGCCCAGGCACTGAGAGCAAAGCATCTCTTATTATTGAATCATGAAGCTGAAATCACTCAAGAGTGGGATAAAAAATACAGGAAGACATGACTGACACGTTTCCAGTCCAATGGGTATTACGGTTTAGATCTCACATGCCCCCCAAGCCTCAAGTGCTACAGGCTGCTCATCATCCTGAGGAGCTGTTTGGAAGGGCTGGGACCTTTAGGGGTAGAACCTAGGGCAATGGGAACATGTCCTTGAATGGCTTATTGAGACAGAAGAAATTCCTTTCTGTCTCTCATTGCTTCTCAGCTGCCATTAGGTGACCAGCCCACTGTACCCTCCTGCTATGGTACCACCAACAGGCCCAAAGAGGTGCAACCAAGAAAATATGGACCAAATCCTCTGAAACCATAAGCCCAAAACAAACCTTTCCTCCTCTTAAAACATTTCAACTTTAAATTTTTAATTGAATTTTTGTGAATATCCTACAATGTAATTTGATCACATTTGGAGCACCTTTGTATCTGCACCCCCTTCTTTCTGAATGCCTACCACCCAAATGTCCTTCAGTGGGAGTTCATCCACTTACCTACTTGAGCCTGGTCAAACTAAGAGCATCATCCTTAAATGAGATTGAATCTTCCCTTACCAGCAGCCATCGGTTGTCAGTAGTTCCTCAGGTAACGTTGGGGTTTCTTACCTACTTTCACACATCTATGCTGCGATTTTGTCTAGCTTGGGCTTACATGGGATTTGTTCATGATGTCAGCATTGCTGTGAGTTCATAAGATAACTGAGTAGCTGTCTGGAAAAGTCTGTTACCTGTGGTCATTCAGCACCTCTGCTCCTTACAATCTTGACACCAGCTGATTGGCAATGATCCCTGAGCCTTGGGAGGCAGAAGTGTAATATAGGTGTACTATTCAGTGATGAATAATCTGCAACCTCTTATTCTCTGCAGGTCAGCCAGTTGTGGGTCTCTGTGCTAATCACTAATGCTGTGTAAGAAAATTTCTCTGCTGTGAGTTGAGAGGTACATTAATCTATGGGTATAACAATGTCATTGGAAATCAGTTTAATGTTGTATTAGAAATCAGTTTAATGTTTATACGTTTAGCAGAATAATTGCATTACGTTCTCTCCCATAGCCTGTGGGCTGTCAGGCCTCAGTCTCCTAGGCCTGACATAAATGTTAGGTATGGGCTCCATCCTATAAAGCAGGCCTTGAGTCCAATTAGAAAGCCATTGGTTACTCCTATAATATTCATGCCACTAGGGCCCTGGTGACTATATCTTCCATACAAGTTGTAGCTCATAAGATTCCCCACTGGGTAATGTTCATGCTAAATTTTTTTCTTCAGATAGCTTACATAGCACCTTCTAGCACTATGAAAGCTAGATACTGGAGATGAGGCTTTGAAGTTAGCACCAGGTTGATTTCTCCTTGTTCTATAGTTCATGAATGTAGTATCTTCCGGGTCTTGTCTGACTACAAAGTTCTGATGGGTAACTAAGTGCCAGGGCAATAGCCAGTATTATTTGAGGATCTATGAGATGCCTTGTCAACAGTTTCAAAGGAGGGAGTCCATTCTTGGCACTGGGGTTTTATTTTACCAGCCCATGGTACCTAGTAGGAGGAATGTCCCCTGTAATAATAAGATAACTCCCTTTAATTTCTTTTTATAATGTATATGTCTATACTTTGAGTAGCTTCTATATTAGAAGGTTTCCATATGGGACTTTTTTTTGAAGGCCTTTGGAGTTAGTATCCTCCCCTACCTCTCCCTCTGCCGTACTCTCTCATTCCCCACCCATATGGCTACTCTATTATTCCCCTTGAAATCCCAGGAACACCTCAGAGACTCCGTCTTCAGAAGGTTTAACATACTCTAAGTCCTAAGAGTGATGAGTAAGCTATGGTTAAATTAAAGCTTACCTAAATAAAAAATATTCAAGTCATTTTATGACATCTTAACATCCATTATATTTATCCGGAGCTATTCAGTAATCCAGGATGATAATAATAATCTACTAAACTTACAGTACAATTAGGAAACAGCATGAAAAAGTCTCAAGGGTATGTCAAAAACTTGATAGAATTTTAAATTAGAATTGCTGTAGTCCCCAAACATGTGAAGGAAAAACTATAAAACGGGGATTTGGAACCTTGCAAATGTTTGATAAGAAATGAAAGAAATGTATTAAAAAGACTCTAAAAAGCAGATGATTTGAGAACAGAAGTTTGAAGAAATTAAATGGCATTGCTTAAAAATGGAAGGTCATAAAAATAAGTATAGCACTTTGATTCACTGCATGGATATTGGCATAGGGAAGTCACCGGGAGTGATGGGTTGATTGACTTGTCTAGAAATAGGATTTTTATTTGAAAGTGGTAAGAGTTATAGGGAACAGTAGACTGGGAAAGTGCTCTGTGTCGGACTGAACTGAGATTCACTAAGAAAGTTGATTCAGAGGCATAGAATTTTAGATCAAGACAACCGCAGTCATGCCTCTTCCTTTCAGCCATGAGAAAAGTGACTGTATTGCTATTACACAACATGAATGGTCTTGCCATTTGAAATCAGAAGCCGAGATCTCTGTTTTCAGGGTTCTTTTCCTCTACTTTACTACCTTGCACATGATGCTCCATGGACCAGGAAAAACAGTGCTCCATGATATTGTAATAATACAGAGATATTTTTGTAAAAAATATTTAAGGGAAGTTTTTTTCATCTTTTCCGTTTCTCACTCTGCATCCTCATATCTTCCAACAAGCAAGTGTTTTCTTTCCAAACTCTTTCATTCCAAGACCGAATTTACCCTTGGTGAATGTGGGTTCTTAGCTTCCTACTACTCAGTGGGAGCAAGGTCACCAGTGGGCATCTGGGAACTACCTTTTCTACCCAGGGCACTGGATTGTCCAGACTTGATTTCAGGGCCTCTTCCTCAGCAGCCTCTCCAAAATCAGTGCTCTTCTAATCTGCTCCAGACCCTGGTTGCTTTGAAATCTCTGTTACTGTCATCACTGAGCAAATGATGCGTGGAAGCTTTGATGAAATTTCTAGTTCTCTGCCTTTAGCCAAGGGAGAAAGGACCAGGGTGTTAGGCTTTTTAAAGAGTGTTCCATTAGGCTCTGGCAGCTGCTTGAACCTTTCTTAGAGTGCCTGCCAGCTGGAGGAGGAGAACGGTAGCACAGTTAGCATTGATTACAACAGTTTCTTTCTGTCAGGACTTTTAAGACTGTCTCTTATACGTGTGGCTTAGGAAACCATTTCAGCCCTGATGCTGATGCCACAGAGGAACAAAGTCACTGCTCTAGCCCTTTTCAATTGTATGTTTTTAGAGACGAATATTGTTCTACTGTAACTCTTCTCTAGAACCAAGGAACCACACAGGTTTTCTGGAGTGGAGGTGAAGAGGAGAAGTATAAGTATTTTCTTAAATACCTATACTGGATTTGGTCCTGTCTTAGGTATATGACTATTCTGGTGCTTTTATTCTTAGTGACAAACCACTACATCTAGAGGTGTGAAGTTACTGTAGGAAATTTTAACCTTTAGAATTTCATTTCTCTTAAATCTGATGGATGAGATGTTTTAGAAACATTGATAAGCCTCCTACTAATATAGATATCTTGGTTTTCCAAATAAATCTGAAAATCTCACCTGATAATGTCATCTAGTGTGGATAATCCTGTGGGTTGAGCAGATGGTAATATAGCAGACTGAATGGTGCTGTCTAAAGCCATATGTACAAATCTGAATCTTTGGTACTTGTGAATGAGACCTTATTTGGAAAAATCCTTGAAGATACAATTAAGGTACGAGTGTCTGAATGAGATCATCTTGACTTAACTGGATGGGTCCTAGAAGTGTCATTATATAAGAACAGAAAGTGAACAATACACAATAAATGCAAAGAATTTTGAAGGGGAGAGAGAGAGGGAGAGAGAGAGAAAAAGAGAGAGAGAGATTACAAAGCCACAATTCAATAGATACCAGAAATTGTTTATAGTGATCAAAAGCCAGGGGTGACAAAGAGATTCTCCTGCAGGATCTTCAGAGGGAGAATTGTCCTGCCGACACTGTGATTTCAGACTTCTGATTTCTAGAACTATGAGAGAATACAATCTAATGGTTTAGGTCACCAAGGTTGTAAAATCTATTATGGCAGCCTTAGGAAGCTAATACACTCTCAAGCAGAACCATGGAATAAGCTGTTAAGTGGCTACTGATGCCTCCTCAGATCTCAGCCAGCATGGCCCTGCAGAGAACAGAGCACAGATTGCACCTGAAACTTTGCACAGCCTTCTCCCTGAGAACCTTGATGTCACCTTCAAATACAGTCTGCTGCTTGAAGCACCGGAAGGTTCAAGCTGCTTCTTGCTTCACTCATCCTTCAAATTCTCCTCTCATCCATGGTTTGGGCCACATAATCTTCAGAGCCTAATGCAAGATGAAAATGTTACTTTGTAGTTAACAAATTATTAATCATTTCTAGGAAGGGATAGAATAAAACAGAGCACAAGGCCTTTGTAGTAGCAGAATCTTGTTCAGGGGGCACACGTTGCAAGACCACATAGGGCTTCCTTCATGGAACCAACATGACAGAAAAGAATATTTAATATTGAAGAACTCTACTGCCTTTATAAATTTTTCACTGAGACTTTTTTCATGTTCTGGATTTCAGAAGAAATTACCTTGGCCAAATTTTCCCTACGTGGTTTTCCTTCCTAGTCCTTCAGTGCGTTCTGTTCAGGGTTTTACACCTTCTTAGGGTTCCTGGGAGCATCAGAACCTTGTAGCTTTCCAGTGTTAGACAGTTCTCCCCTTTATATTGGTCAGCCCTCCATGTAGGCTCTTCTTCCCTAGATATGCACCTTCTTCCCCAACTTCGCACAGTCTCTCCTCGATTCTAGGTCTCTTCACTACATTCATGTATGTCTTTGGTATCTGATTCATTCTTTTACTTAAAGGCATAGTTGTTGGTTTCAGTGTCTATCTGGATATCTTACACACATTTGCTTGATCTTTGTTCTAGTCAGCCAGTTCTATCAACAGCTTACCTGTAAACCATACCACCAATATACTATGAAAAAGTCTAAGAACAATATCCTGTCCTCAATGTACAACACCTTTTTTTCCTGTCTCTATCATTTGATGTTTCCAATGCCTTAGTCCCTCCTTTTTTGAGATTTTGTTTACACTTATTTTCTATCTTGTCTTCAGTTAACCCTATAGCCCCATCTTTCATCTACTTCTAAAACTGGAATCAAATTTTCTGTTTGTCTTTCTATCATATCACTTGATATAACTTCATAGTTGCATTAAACATTCTGCATTTTGATTTATCCATTTAATACAACTTTTATACAACTGTGGGAAACTACTGCCATCTTCAAGTCTTGGACTTCCAGTACTTCTCTGAACTTCAGATCAGTTCTGTCACCCAATCCCATGGTAGCTGCTGTGGACCTTCAGGCTGACCATCTGGTGGCATTGACATTATTTAGAAATGAGAGGCCACCAAAAATTTTGAATCTCTAAGTAGCCAGAAGCATTATACAAATGTTTTCTTAGGTTATTAGTCTGTTTTATATGAAGAAATGAGTTGATATTTATTCATTTAAAAACTACTCTCTAGGTAAAGACTCTTGCCACCAAGCCTGATGACCTAAGTTCACTCCCCAGGACCCACATAAGAGAAGGAGAGAACTGACTCCCACAAGTTCTCCTCTGACCTCTACACATGTGCTGTGTCACCACAAATAAATGAATAAATATAATAAAAACTACAAATAAGAACCTACTCACTAAGCATCTATTTTGTGTGGCTACTACCTTAAGTACTGAGGACATAGACATACATTCCAAAGGATCAGATTATTTCAGACATGCAGTACTTTAAAGGCATGTCATTGAGCACTAGTTTTTAAAATCAAATTTACTCCCAAATGCAGCTTCTACAAAACAAATTGTGAATATATGGAATACAGTTGCAGAATAATAAAACTTCAGTCATTGTAGCATAGTATATAGTGTATAATACAGATGAGTTCAAATGTTGTAACATCACTTCCCGCCATAGATCCCCGAAGTAAATAAACTTTAGCATAACTTGCCTTAGGTAACATATATATTATATAATACAATAGTATTAGGCCTTAGAAATATGTCAGATAGTAGGTTTTGAAATTGGACTAAGGATAAAAGTAATGCTTGATTTTTGTTGTTGTTGTTGATATTTATGTGGCTGTACAGTTCTTAGCAAACGTATGCACCTATGCCAACATTTAGAGGAGCCGCGGAGCTTTATTACTATGTGGTAAGTTTTTAAATGCCATTGATTTTTTGAAGACAGTTTTAAAATTGGTTTGGATCTTTTAAAAAGATTTAAGATTTATTAACAATTATTTGTGTGTCGGGGGGGGGGTGGTAAGTGTGGGTGCCTGTGGAAGCCAAAAGAGGGTGTCAGATGCCCTGAAGCTGTAAAGTTTTGTGAGCTGCCAGATAAGAGTGCTGGGAGCCATCTCTGGCCCTCTCCAGAAGCAACAAGCTCTCTTAACGATGAGCCATCTCAGAGCACCAGAGGACAACATGGGGGAGTTGGTTCTTTCCTCTCATTGTGAGTCCCTGGGATTGGACTCACGTCACCAGCCTTGGCGGTAAGCACCTTTGCCCACTGAGCCATCCCACCAGCCCTAGCTTGCCTCTTCCTATTTCACCTTTTATAAATGATCTAATCATATTGAGCCTTAGTTTATTACCTACAAATAGAGAACTACAACTGCACTGTGGAGTTATGGATATGAAGTAATTTAAAGAAACTTCATTATATATGTCATAGACACTTTAAATGAAGTGTTTCTGTAGTCCTTCCCTAAACAGGAAATTTGCAAGTAATCAGTGGGGAAGTGGAAGGGTCATAGGCCTCCAGTTTCAGGAAGCCGAGGCAGAGCGATGAGCAGGTCCACGCTAGATTTTGAACATTGATGACTTTCAGGACCTCAGATGGCCATCTCAGGACTTGCGATAGAGGCCACCTATTCAAGAAGCAGAGAGGGGTCTCCTTGATTTTGCTGTGGCACCGTCATAGTACCGTCCACCTCCTATGTCTTTTAAAGGGTGTAAGGACACCTTAATAGCAAGAACTTTGTCTTCATTAGCGAGAATCTAAAAGTGAAACTTAATATACACTGATTTCTGCTTTTTTTTTTGTACAAAAGAGTTCTTCACAGCGTGCTCTTCCCAATCTACTAAAACAATCTGTGAATAAACACGATTCCAGGAGCAGGCAGTCCCGCCTTCTCCAAACATCCACTGTTAGATAAAGTGCAACCTTCTGACACCTGGAGTTCAAGCCCTTGGGAAGCACGCAAACCCGAGGGAATAATAACAGCACCCAGCGACCGGAGGAGCAAGAGGTGAGAAATTCTCCCAGTCTTATCCAGCACCTTCTTAACAGAACCCAGGGGAACTGGGAGTGGCTGGCGGTGAGGACTCGGGTCTCTGTGAACGTGCTTGCAGAGCAGAGCTTGTCCCAGACCCCAGGAGGGAGGAGCCGCTGTCACACTAGCCCCTGGCATTCGGGGTGGTGGGGTTTGGGGCAGGGCAGGTCAGCGCCTGGGGAGCCACACTCAGCTCTCGGAGGCGGAACCTGTCCCTCCCTCCGCCCTACACTTGGCAGCCGCCGACAGCAGAGGCGACAGCGGGCTGGGGCCAGAGCCGCGGAGAGAGGCGGCAGGCTGGCCGAGGGGAACCAGCAAGGCGCCGCCCGCATCCCGGGTGCAGCTGGTGAGTGCCGGCGCACTGGGCGCCCAGGGGGTGTCACGAGTGAGGAGACGGAGGGAAAAGACTTGGGGAGCCAGGGAGACCGGGAGAGCGAAAACGCGGTAAGTGCAACTTTCCTGTTTTCTGCCCTGTGTGAACAAGCTTCGGGGACATTTAGAGCAGAGGGGTCTCTGGAGACATCTGTCACATCCTCCCACCTGCAGCCGGGGACCTTCAGAGTGAAGGCGGGGAGCAGGTCAGCCGGCGCATCCCCGAGGTCTGCGGATCGGCTTTGTGTCCACTGGGCACGGACAGTGCACGTTGGGGACTTCGCGCTGTAAGTTGCTGGGCCTTTGCCTGGGGCGCCAGCTACGCCACGTCGTTCTCCTCGGGCAGAGCTTTCCGAGCCCCAGGTGGCGGCGAGCGGCCATCCATCCCGGCAGCAGGGCTCTGAGTTCCCGCCCGCCCTGCCTGCGTCCAGCTCGGTGGCTTAGCCCAGTTCAGTCACCTTACCCTTCCGGTTTTGCCCCATTCTCTGATGAAGTGTGTGGGTCAGGAACGCGGTGACCCGGAGTGTGTCCTGCAGCTATTATTATCAGACTCTGCCTGCTGCTAGGACCCGGGCCAGCCGCGCAGGAGGGGCTCAGCGCCAGGTGGACGCAGTGGCTTCGAGGTACAAGACCCGGCTTCTGGCTCCTGCAGCATCCCTTTGTGAAGTTTCCTGAAGGTGCCTTCCTGGGAAGGGTGACCCAGTCCTACTGGCCTTCCAACTGAAGTCCGTTCCTAAGCCAGGCTGAGAAGGCAGGGTCAAGCTCCCGTCACCAGGCGAGCTCGGCTAAAGGGAGGCAGTTAAGATGATCGCAGGTGGGGTTAGCCCTGGATTCTGCAACACTAGCAGAATCAAGGGTGATGACCACTTAGACCAATTTACATTTACCCAGGAAAAACAAACGAAAGCAAACTGAACCGCCTTTGTCAATGGTTGGATGCCAGGAAAGTATTGGGTGAGAAAGGCTCTTGAGAATTGCGTTTCTGTCAGTGTACTTTACCTCCAAAATCCATCTATCCACTTCGTATGATGCTTTCTTGCATTTAAATAAATCTTCTTGGAATTTTTTATTCAGAAAGCACAGAATTTGGATTATTAAAATGAGAACTGTTGACCCTAACGCGACAGGAAGTCCTGTAATGCCAAAGGTTCTAGGTGACAATCGTCAGTAAGGCAAGCATTTTGAAAAACCCTTGTTTCCCAGTGTGACTGTTGGCATTAGGCTCTCCTACTGACACTGTTTCAAGGCAGTTCATTGTCTAGAAAAGTATTTTGCAAGTTCAACTGATTCAATTTTGAAGCAATGTTTAATTTTGAAAAAAAAAAATCAGAAAAGAGTTTTAGTAATTAACTATTTTTCTTTACCATAACTTTCTTCAGCAAGTAAACCACAGGTGAGTGGTTTACTAAATTCAGATTTTTTTTAAGTCAAATTTTATTCTTGTTAAAATATGATTTCCTCCTCTTTTGTCAATGTAAGCATGTTTAAGTCAATGATAGAGCAATGTATTTTTTCTCATAGTTCCTACAATGTCTAAGATCCCTGTGCTGTTTGCATTGTAGATTTTAAAAATAAATCTGCTGTGATATAGTTTATAAATTTACACATCATTAAATTTATCCTTTTCATAGACAAATGATTTTTCAAAAGCAACATATCAACAATTTTTAGAACTTTTACCTAGATGTAAAATAATCACCAAAATCTATTTTTAATGTATCTTCAGAACTTTGTAAGATCCAACATGCCAATTTGTGGTTTCCGCTCCCATCTCAGTTCCAGGAAATTGTCAATCTACTTTTCTGTTTCCATGTAGACTTACTTCCTCTAAACATTTCAAATAAGTAAAATAATATTCTTTGGTTTATGACATCATTCACTAGCACAGCGTTTTCTGTGGTCCATCTCTATGATAGGATGTATCAGTATTTCCTTTTTAACAGCTGAATAATTTCTTGTATGGATATACCATATGTTGCTGCCCATTTATCAGTTGATGGACATTTAGATAGTCTTTGTTTTATTTTTTAGGTTGCATTTCTTTTTAAAAAGGTTCTATTTATTTTTATTTTCTGTTTATTAGTGTTTTGCCTACATGTATGTAAGTGCATCACATGTGTCCTTGGTGCATGCAGAGGCCAGAAGACAGTGTTGAATCCTTTGGAACTGGAGTGACAAACAGATGTTAGTTGCCACGTGGGTGCTGGGAACTGAACTCAGATCCTTTGAGAGGGAATTGCTCTTAACTGCTGACCTATCTCCAGCTCCTGCTTTTATTTATATATGCATATATTAATTGTTTGAGAATTTCATGCAAATATGTGCTTTGAGCAAGATCATTTTTCATTCCTTCCCTTCCAATTCCTGTCCCTCCCCTTCCATTATTCTCTCCCAATAGCATGTTTTTTAAGCTCACTGAGTCCACTTCATGTTACCTGTATGTGCATGAGTGAGGGACCATTCACTGGGGCATGGGTAGGTTCTCAGGGGATACAACTTTGAAGAAAACTGACTCCCCTCCCCTCAGCAGCCATCAATTGCCAATATCTCCTCAGCTAAAGGTGGTATTTTGTGACCACCTACCCCATCCATGCTGGGATTTGATCTTGCATAGGTCTTATGCATGCAGTCCCAGTCCCTGTGAGTTTGTATGTGCAGCTGTCTTGCTGTGTCTGGGAAACAGTGCTGTAATCATTCATTGCTTCTGGCTCTTGAAATCTTTCCGTCTTCTCGTTGGCAATGATCCCCGAGCTTTGGGAGGAGGAGGAGAATATAATATACATATCCCATTTAGGGCTGAACACTCCACAGCCTCTTACTGTCTGCACAAGTTGTGGGTCTCTGTATTAACCATCTTTTGCAAAAAAGAGGCTTCTCTGATGAGGGTTGAAATTTGCATCAATCTATGGGTGCAGTGATAAGTCATTAGGAGTTGGTTTAATACTGTGACCACTTAGAATGATAGTAGGTTCTCCCCCTGGTACTTCTGACTTACCCAGCCGCGGGTTCTTAGCCGAGTTAAGGGTGCCGTATGTATTTTTTAATTTAACAATTTTTTAACGTGTGTGTGTGTGTGTGTGTGTGTGTGTAGGTCAGATCACAACTTGGAGGTATAAGCTAGGCTTGGTAACAAGCGCCTTTACCCACTGAGTCATCTTGCTGCCTCTTGGATTGTTTTCAATTTGAGTTGTTATGAACCCCACTGCTAAGAACATTCACATGTCAGTGTTTTTAATTTCACATTTTCACTTTCTTTTGTATATGATAAAATTGTATCTGTCTTTTAAAGAACACGATAGCATGAGTTTTAGTGGAAGTTTTATATTTACAAAATATGGAAAGTTCCAGAATATATGTTCCAGAATATATGTTCATGTATGTATGTATGTATCTATCTATCTATCTATCTATCTATCTATCTATGAGAGAGAGAGAAAGAAAGAAAGTTGGAAAGGAAAGCCGTTGCTTCCTTTCAAATACAGAGTTCAAATAAACAAGCAACTTAGAAAAAAAGTTGCAGTGTTTCTCACCAACAGTTCTTGCTTAATGGTTTGTTTTAGGCAAATGAGTGAGAATGAAGCTTAATCAATACTAAATTTGCATTTAAAATGAGAGTGCTCATTTGAAATTTGTATTTCCAGATGTTGATAACAGTCAGTTTTGTGTGGCTTGACAGTAAATTTCGTAGTTCTCCATTTTTTCACGCAGAAGTTTGAATTATGAAAGAATGTTACTTTATGAGTGTCAAAGACGATAGTAAATTGCAAATACTAATTTCTTTATCAAGGTTACAGAAATTTAAGGCCCAAGATTCAGTAATTACATCTATAAAAATCACATATTAAGAGTAAATCTAAAACTGCAGACTTCCTGTTTTAAAACTTTTTCTGTTGGTACATGCTTTCCTAAATCCTGTCTATCTCAAATGTTTTCATATATTTGTGTTATTAAAAGTTAAGGACATTTCACAAAAATAATTCCAGGTCAAACCTCTGTACATATCTGTAGAACCCAGAGTAGTTAGAAATTCTTACTAGAAGCACAACTGATTTTGAGAAATGAAATAGTTTCTACTTTTTATTCAAATAAGAGAAGTTTTTGTTCCAGTTCTCAGTGGATGTGATTTGATGCATCTACCTAGGTCTAGTGCATACCGCACACTTTACAGAGAATTTTGTGTTTCCCAGCCATTTGTCTTAAAATGACGGTGTCCAGGAGCTGGTTCTTTCTTGGAGAAGAGCGTTGAGAGATGTAGAGATAAGGATGAAGCAATTCACATTGTATCTGTCCCTGAACAGTAGAGGGTAATCCCACCCAGGAATCCAGGATTCATTAGAACAAGTTTTCTCAGACAGGAAAGAGGCCAATGGAGCAGATAGGCTTTAGAACAAGTAATGTGGAGCCAAGACATCTTTTAGACCTGTGCTCAGGAGCAGTAGTTGAAGCATCTGGTAAAGGACAGAAGGACAGGAAGCCTCCCTGGACTCTCCCTCCCACATGCCTCACTTCCTTTTAAGTCCTAAAATCTGCTGTGTTTATGAAAGCAGAGCATCGTCTCCATGGGGGTAGAAATCAGCATGGGTTACTGTGGGTGTTTATTTGGGAGTGACATAAAGAGAGAAACTGAGGTCCAGTGTGACAGCCTCAGAAGAAAAGAAAGGGTCACACATTCTTTCTGTATTCTAATGATCACAAAATAACTTACTTCTACATCAGTTTTTATGCACCGAGTTAACACATCTGAAGGAGAAAATAAAGCTTTTCTCTCTCTTTTTCCCACACTTGCTCTCTTTCTCTGTGTGTATAAATAAAAATGGCTTATAACTCAGGCAATTACATTAGTTTATTATGTTTGTTTATTTTTCAAATGAAAATAAGTCCTTTTATTGTGGAGCTTCTGGAACAAGGTATAATATTATACTCAAAATGCTGAAATAAGACCCTTTTGCTTGCCTTTCACAAAGAGATCTTTCAAATCTAACAACAATAAAAAACATATTATAGACAAGGTGGATTTTTGTCACCCTCTAAGGATTTGTAGAGTCTTTCAAGCCCAAAGAAGAAGTTATAAAAGATGGCATTTCCTCAGATACCGCTTTGACTCCCAGTTCCTCCTCTACCCCTGAAGAATGATGTTTACACCACTCTGTGTGCTGAAGAACTGTAAGAGCATGCACGGGAGGGAGTGAAAAGTAGACTGAAAAAACGAACAACAAAACCTCCAGAACCAACTCATTTAAGTCTTCTAAACATCCTAGGAAGTTGCGTATGCTGTCCACTGTTACAGTTCTTAGGTGGTTAGACTTGAAGGTGTTCAACAGACTATTGTTAACAGTCCAAAGAAGCAAACATTTCTAGCAATTAAGGCAACCAAAACGAGGAAGGATGAACAATATTCAGATTCCAGATGTATTAGGACCTGAAAACGATTAAGTATGATAACAGATGGAAAATGAAATTAGGGAAGGGACAATGAAGAATGTTTCATTCGTGGTCTGAGGTTGCAAGCTGGCACGGTGTATGAACTTGGCAATTTGAGAACTGGTGATGTACTGAATTCTACCTCTCCTAAGTTTTTGCCCTTCCGAGAAACCTCAGAACGTGACCTTATGTGAAAATAAGAGCCTAACTTAAGAGTAAAAGACAAATCAGGAGCGAGATATCTGAGAGACAGTTGTATAAAAAGCTCAGGAGACCCAGTCAGGTACTGGCATGCAGGATACACGGTGAAGCCTCCCGTGGTAATAATGCAGAAGGGGAAGCGAACAGGCAGTGCCCTTGGGAACCCGGGAGAAGCTGGAAAGAGCACTGTCATGGCAACAGGTGCAGAGCTTCGAAATGTCTGTGATCAGCAGATCACAGTTGCAAGAGCAATAACAGGAAAAGGGTTAAATGAACTTTTGAATTGAGTAGAAAATAAGTTAGGCTTTAGGATTGTGAGGAGGTGGAAGTGAGTGGGACGGAAGGAAATGGGTCTGCAGTGTTGAATTCCCTCCCAGGGATCTCGCAGGTGACAAAGGCAGGGAAAGTTGGAGAGGTAGGAAGGTCAGGACAGAGACTCAAATCAAGTTCTTATTTAATGTTTAAAGGAGAATTTATTAGTGTGGGAGCGGTCACAGGAATAGAAAAGATAGGTTATGAAACTTTTCCAAAGGAGGAGGTTAGATTAAGGGTAGAAATGGGAATCACAAACACACAGTAACCTTTTAAATCTGTAATAGATGTTTGAAATTTTTCTGATGGAGAATAATTGCTGTACTTTTCCATAGCTATAACTGCAAATGTTAAGGGAAGAGTAACTACTATTTGCTGAGTAGGACACCAGGCCTCGAACCTCATTTAGTCTGTAACCGCAGAACTGATACCATGGCTCTGTTTTTAAGATGAGTAGGTAAGGAGACAGCATCTGTCCAGTCATTTATTTCACCAGTTATTCTGTGTGTGGTGTATGTGTGTATACACATGGTGTGGGTGTAATTGCCCATACATGTGCATATGGAGGCCAGAGGTTGATGTTGGTGTCTTCTTTCATTTTTCTTCACTTTACTTTTTGAGACAGCTTTTTTTTTTACTGAACATGGAGCTTGCCCTTTCAGCTAAGCTGACTGGCAGTGAGCCTTAGGATCTGGCGGTCTCTGTCCCCAGCTCTACGGCATTTACAGACTCGCTCTGCACTAAGCGTTTCTATGTTTGCCCCACAAGTACTTAAGCTACCGAGGCATCTCCCAAGCCCCCTATCTAGTCATTTAATAGAAAGTTTCATCTGGTTTTGATCGGTGCATAAATCCAAAGCTGTGGACCCCTGGAACTTGAACTGAATTAAAAAGGAGAGATAATTTATTATATAGAAGAGCATTCTTAAAAGTCACTGCTGAGTGTGACACACATTTGGCCCTCATTTCAGTGCCAGTGGTAAATATAACTGAAAAAGGTAGTGTTCTGACGTGGGCAGCACTACTACTATGGTCTGCGCCGGCCTTTGTTCCACGCCACTGAAGTGAACCACTCTGTGCTCTGAAGTAAACCACTCGGACTTAAGTATGGGAAAATGAGACCGGCGTCTCCGGTATACACGAGGATGGGTCTCGGCTTTATTCACTGGCATCAGGAGGGATGGGAAAGAGTGTCAGGGGAAATCAGGAAGCGTTTCTTCCTAGAGTAGATTTGAGGCCACTTCCTGAGACGCTGTGAATGTTAGTCTAAGGATGCTCACCTTCCCAAAACTCAGCATGTTAATTTCCCCTTAGAAGCCCATGTTTTCAGTTCTAGTTTGAATGTTTCAAAAGGAAAAATGAACCTTATCATTTAACTGAAAAATTAGATACAGCAAATGTGTACTTCCCCAGTTCCTTAAAAAGGTGTTTTAACGATATCAATTTGTGAAATGCTTTTCTCATTATCTGTCCATAATTATTACCCATCGTGTTACCTGATATTTTTCTTTTTTGCAGGTTTTATCACAACGTGATTTACTCAAAATATTATTACAACATTAAAAATATTGCAAAATATTTTACCTAAGGATTGTTAAAAGTTAAATTTGCTAGCTTATTTCTACAAATTTTATCATAGAACTATCCTGGTATAGGCACATTTAAATATTTTGATTCCCATTATGATACTTAATATTAATTATTCAATATTAATTGTTTCAAATCTTGGTATCTTTGAAGGATATGTTTTTACATTAATGAAGTTACAGTACAGAGTTTTATCTTAATTTTCACTCTTACTTGCTATTGCAAGGGTAAAAATCAATACAAACAGCAAATTTGAAAAAGTAAGTAACGTTTATCATATTTAAGTAAAGTGTCCTAAGAAACAGTTTTGGCTAGATAAATTTTAGATATGAAGGGTATGAACCAAAACATTTCCTAGAGCTTTTCACTGTGCCTGTAATCATTGATCTATCATAGAACTAAGAAAACAAAATAAAATAACAAACTTAAGCCATAAAAAGGCATTGCTTTAACCATCAGCAACATCCAAATGTAGAATGCAGTTTGTCCAAGCACCACTTGCTGGCTCTTGTAAATTCTGCACCACAAATCACAGATATGAAAATAGAGTGGAATATTTTTTTCTTTATGTCTCATCTGTTTCAACTCTGATCATTATAATGATTATAATGAGTTAGTCCATATATTATCTAGGCGAGTAATACTGGGCACCTAAAATATCAGCAAGTTTTAAACTTTTGGATTTTGAAATAGTGCTTTTGAGATAATACTGCAATGGATACCCAAAATTTTATAATGGTATTAAGAATAAATGAAACCCACACATATATTTTTGGTCTTCCAATTAGGAGGAATAACCACAGAATTATTTGCATTTGTGTAGCTTTTTGTAAAAAAAACAAAATGATATCATACCATATTCCTTATATAGACACTCATAAATCTTATGAGTGCAATAAACTATAATTTTCAGGCAATACATAGTATTCTGTCAAAAATTTTAACAAATCCCCTATTGTTACATATGTAGAATGCATTTTCTTTATAAAGAATATTATAATGGCTAAGTCTGTTAATAATTTAGATACTATATATAACTATCATGATTTGTCTTCCAATGCATTTTTAGACATAGAATTTCTGGGTCAGGTAGTATTAATATTTTAAAAGACTTTTTATGTAGTTTAAAAAATTTACTTACAGAATGCATGTGGAATTTGTATTCAATGACATATATATATATATATATATATATAGGTAATAGTAATAATTAAATAAGAAGTGATCATAGATTTGAGAGACAATCAGGGAGAGAAAAGGGTGGCAATGACGTAAATACAGTACTAATATATAAAATTCTCAAAAAATTAACAAATTAAAATTTTTTTCACCAATATATCAGTGTGCTGTCAAAGTGTTTGAAGGTCTGTATGGATGGGAAACCATTGCTCACAAGTTTACCTCTTTGATTGGTAGTCTGAATATTTTGAGTTAGGCAGTGTTTATTATGTATTTTGGATTTACTTTTCTTTGAATGTATATTTTATTGAATTTTGTGCATCTCATACATTCTAATCATATTTAGACCCTCCTCTGCGCTCCCATGTCCCGTCCACAGGATTTCATGCATTCTGTCATGTATGTTAAGGTCAGTCAAGTCAAGTTTGTGTAGCCAAATGTCCCTCTGTGAGTTTTTCCACCAGAGTCTGTTCAGCTTGCCTAGCGTCACTCCCTTAAAGGAAATCGACGCCTTCACCCAGCAGTGATCAGCTGCTAAGAGCTCCTCAGCTAAATTTGGAGTAGATTTAACTTTTTAATGTTTTTGACTGTCCCTCTTACTTTGTTTGCAAGAGATTTTTAATCTAAAAGGGCAGTAACTTTTTATTTCTGTTATGCTGCAGTTTTTAAAACACCCTCTTCTTTACTACCAGCTAATAATATTTGGGATGTATTGTTGTGTAGAATATTTATTTTGGGGATGGCACATCTGCCAATTTAGTCTCGTGGTTTTAGCTTATGGAATAGAATATTCATGTCCTCACTGTAGCTTCAAGCCTTCACAAATGCTCACGTTATCAGCTTTGGAACATGCAATTAAAAAGTCTTCTAGCATTTGTCTACCATTTTTTCCTTTTGTTTTTCTTGAAGCTGTGTTTTGCTCTTTGCAGCTTGTCCCTTACCCAGCCCTTCCTTTTTCATCTTCTTTTAAGACCTTTGCATTCTGCCTTCTGGAGGCTCCTGTTCAGTCATGGTCAGCTAGCTCTCTTATGTATTCATCTCCATTTTCATTCTTGCCCTCAAGTTGGACTTTTCCCCGTGATCCTGGTTGCCCTTGAGCAAATAAAAAGATGCTAACTGTATATTATTCCATATTTCATCAATCTCAAGGTAGGGAGGAGGCCACTCATCTTTGTGGGAACAAGAACCCCTGTGCTTCCAAGAAGTGTGACTAAGGGCTCCTTTTCCTGGAACTATGATGTTTCCCCTGATGCTTGTGAACTAAGGAATTGACTTAAAGGCCACCTACTTTTGAAAGTTGAAATTAAAAATATTTATTTATTTTTAGTTTATGTGCATGAGTGTTTTGCCTGCATGAATGTAAGGGCGCCATATGTATGTAATGCCCATGGAGGTCTGTCGGGCTCTCACCGGCAGGTAGGGTGGTGAAGAAGCCGGTCCAGCTGGCCTCGGAGGGGCTGACCGGGATGGTGAGTGTTGGCAGCCCAGACCCCTCTCCACTCCGGAGAAAACACCACACTGAGCCAGGAGAACTGTTCAAGCAGGATCTCCTTTTACTGTGTCAGGCACAGTCTTATATAGGGTAGGGGTTGGGCTAAAAACATGGGAAGTGAAGGACCAATCATTTTTCACCACGTAGGCTGTAGCCAGGTAGAGGCCATTTTGTTATGCCTTGCTGAGTCACTCCTATGCAGAAGTGGAGTGTCAGAGACAGGCCGCAAAACTCGAGTGAGGCTCAGGAAGTTACACTAGGCCACACATCTAGGCCCATGAGGCCTAACAGAGGTTAGAAAAGGGTATCAGATCTCCTGGAACTGGAGTTACAGATGGTAGTTGTAAGCTGCCATGTGGGTGCTGGAAACTGAATCAGAGTCCTCCACAAAAGCAGTCAGTACTCTTAACTGATGAGCCAGCTCTCCAGTCTCAAAGTTGAAATTTAACATTATGATGAATTGTTAAGGTATGGATTAAAATCCAAAGGGATCATGGCTTTCTTTATTCATCACTGTCCTTTATGTCAAGCTATGTTTCTTCTGAGGTGTGTGTTGTTTTTCTATAAATGACACAAGGACTAAAAATTGGTCAAAAACAAAACAAACAAACAAAAAAAGTTGAAATTTTGAAAAGTTACTTGTCTTCAATCTTCTCTGCATGCTACCACTTAACGATAATTATATGATGTTTTGTTTCCTTTCTTCCAAGATGACATTTACATTTATTGCAAATTGAGAAGCTTAAATATTGAGCATATGTTTTTGAGACAGTGTCTCACTATGCACCCCTGGCTGGCCTAGAAATTGCTATAGATTGATCAGGCTTGAACTCTCGAAGATTCACCTTCCTCTGCATGACCACACCTGGCAAATCAGGCATATTTTAATATAATAATTATTATACTAAACATATAATAATAATTAATTATTATCCATAATACAAATTCCACGTCAAACTAGCAGAAAGAGAAACAAAGAACGTATTGAAATACCTAGCTTTTAGTCACAGCTTGATGCAGATTTTCAGTTATTTTGGAAGGAGCCAGCTTCTTTCTGCCTCTTGATTCCACAGTTTTTCAAGTTGACTTTGGTATCAAGCTCCGCACACCGACAAAATAGCTACAAACAGTTCTAGAACAAATTTCTCAAGTACAATTTCAAAGGAAAAAATGTATCTCTGCCTGGGGCTGTGTTACCAGTTCCAAAATGGACCGACTTGTATCATAATTCTTTTTCTTTTTTTCTGAGACAGGGTGTCCCTGTAGCTTTAGCCAGCCTGAAACTCACAACTCACTATGTACACCAGGCTGGTCTTGAGCTCACAAAGATCTGCCTACCACTGTCTCCTGAGTGCTGGGATTAAAAGCATGTGCCACCACACCCAGCCCATCAGACCATATTTAAAGCACCTGAGATAACTGGGAAAATGTTATAAGCTGCACAGATGTGGGTTACCCCATCTAAATCAACCACTGTGATTAGGGAGTGTGAAGCTTGGGTTTGTCAGGTCTGGGCTTCAGTGCCATTCTAGGAAGCAACTGAATCTGACAGAGTGTGACTAGAGAAGGAGAGCCTCTAGAAGGAGAGGTTGAGAAGAGAAAATACTGCCATCCCCATCTTGGGAACAAATAGGTGAAAAAGAAACCAGGGGTTTAAAGCAGGCTTTGGTTCAGTCTATAAGACTGTTTCGTGTGTAAAAACCATGACCATTACTAGCATGTAGCGTTTGTAAAAACTATTTTTTGGGGTGTATATGTGCGTGTTTGGTCTTTTTTAGATAGGATTTGCCTGTGCCCCCAAGTAGCCTGGACCATGCTATGTAGCCCAGTCTGGCCTCGATCTCACAGAGACCCATATGCCTCTGATTCATGTGTGCTGGAATTAAAGGCATGTGTCACCACACCCGACTAGCAACTGGGTTTTTAATGGCATTTATTCAGACTAAACAGCAGTATTCTTTTAATACCTTGACTTTTTTTTTTTTACTATATTCTTTGTGGCTTAGGTTACAAAATAAGTAAACTTTGTATAAATAAATCTTGCTCAATATACTTCTATTTAATCATCATTAATGAATCTAATTATAAATATTTTGTACTTAGTAATTTGAAAATAAATACAAAAGAGGAAAGAAGAGATTCTTTCTTCTTTATACAATGGTACTTATGACTAACACTTGAGAAAATATGGACGAGTGATTTTGGAGATAGTAACACAAAAAATTCATTAAACTACAAATTAAAAAGCTGTGTTATGTAGCCAACTCAGCTATTAATTAGTCATATGTCCATGGAGAAAGCTCTTAATTTTTTGAGTTTTTATTTTTTTCTCAATACAATTTCACCAAATGAAAAATATAAGTTCAATTCTTCATCATGAATAAAATCAGTACATTGAATAAAGTACGTGTATTATTTTAAATAGAACTCATAGTTCCATGTTTTAATGTTATACCCACCCATTCACTTTTAAGGTTCATGTCTGAGAGTGGTTATAAATGTTTATTTAAAATTTTAATGAGTTTTTGAAACTCAACAATGCATTTCTGGAATTCAAAGGTGACTGAATTTGAATAAATGCCTATTTGAACGAAAGCATCCTTGCGTATTATCAGTGATATGTTCTAGGAGGAATGAGTGAGACTCTATCTTACCCATAAATGCTTAGAATTCTGTCTATCCTCAGTAGATGATGGACGATAATAAACATAACTGTCCATCTCTATGTAGAGTGTAATAGGTTTGATGAAAGAAACAGAAAGTGTCAAGGTACTTCAAAGAAGATAAACTTTGAGACTAATCAGAAAGGCAACACAGAAGATGTAATAATTGAGGTTGTTTTTGAAGCATTGATGCTAATTCAATGACAAGGGAAAAACATTCTTGGATGAGGAGGTAGCAAGAACAAAGGTACAAATACAGAATAATAGACAGCTGTGTGGAATATTTGGGACCCAGAAGAAAAAAAAGAGTGGGAATAGAGATTGCGGCTGCACTGAAGATTCCTACATAAATTAGATGTACAAAACTTGCCTTTACAGGTGCTGACTGGTGACTATTGGGAAGGCTTAATCGGTAAAAGTGCTTGCTTTCAAGCCTGATGCCCTGAGCTTGATCCCCAGAACCCACCTGGTAGAGAAGCAGTTCCCTCAAGCTGTCCTCTGCTCTCCACATGCTCTCCTTAGTAATGTGCTCCAAAACCTTCAATAAATGTAATCAACATTTTTTATAAATTATGTTTTAGAAACAAAGTGCTGAGTGGGGATAAGGATATAGTTCAGTTGGTAAACTGCTTGTATGCCATGCACAAAGCCCTGGGCTCATCCTCCGCACTACCATATAAACAAGGCGTGTTGTGTTGGTAATCCAAGCATTTGAGAGTTGGAAGATCCAACTTGGGCAAGAGGATCAGAAATTCAAGTTCATCACTGGCCACGTAGCAAGTAGGAGACCAACCTGGGATACAAACAGAACAAAACAAAATAACAAAACACAAAAATTAACAAACAAGAAACAATTCTTGGTTAGGCTAAAAAACTATCTTCCTAAGGTGGGATCCAGATCAGCTTTGGAGACTGGCTCCTGACTATATAGGTTCTTTGAGTTTTATGTTATTACGGTTAGAATAAGAGGCTGGGGATGCAGCTCAGTGACAGAATACTGGACTAACTTGTCAGGGTTAGGCTTGTTAGAGCTCCAGTACTGAAAGAAAAAAAAAAAAACAAGAAAAAGAAAGAAATACCAGCAACCAGATTATTTTAGTCATATTAGTAGATGAATTATGTCATTTTAGGGATTCATTCTGCAATTATTGGTTATAAATTAAGAAGAAGACAAGGATAAGGAGATTTGAGTTTTTGTTTTGATTTTTAATACATTTACATTTCCCATCCCTGATATATGTCCTGAAACACTTGCGAGATAGAAAAAATAAAAAGGTGCCCAATCTTCATGTATTTTATAATTTGCCTATAAACACTGTTCTCTAATCAATAATAAACTATATGATGAATGCTTCCTTAATTCCAAGGAACATGCTAGGCTCCAAGAAGATCAAGTTGGGCAGAATATGATCTCAGCTCTTGAAGAGCACAGAAATTAATGGGAAGGCAAATAACTGCAAAACAAAGTCACCATAGCAATACAAATCAAGTCTGAGCACATTCTTGTGTTTATCAGCAATCTTAAAATCAGGGCCAGCTGCTCTGAGGAGTTTGACATTACTGCTAGATCTTGAAAGATAACTAGGTTTCTCAGGTAGAGGGGAATGCTTTCCCAGAAGAGGAAAGAGATTAGAAGTGCAAGCTGTGTTGGGGGAACTGTGACTAATTTAACATATGAATGCAACAGATGTGACTAGAAGTTGGACAGGAAATAGATTCAGAAGTGCCTAACATATCATGCCAGATATACCTGAACTTGACTAAAAGGTTTGTGTCAGAGCAGTAATGGAATCTTGTCTGTATTGTGGTGTCTTAGCTCTATAGAAAGCCCTCTGGTCCTCTGCGTCCTCTGCAGGCGTCCTCTAGAGGGGAGTGTGAGACCTTCACGGGAAACGAGGGCAGGACTGAACTCATCTGGATAAAGTTCTTAGATTCATCATCTAGGTGATTAACTTTAAGGTGTAGGTCAGATACGGAAAAATATGACTAATTTAGGTTTGTTGAATTTTAGGGTGTGGAACCGTGGAGACTTGGACTATGCAGGTATGCATAAGAATTCAATGTCCTGTCTGGTTGTATGTTCAAATATTCTGTCAAATTTAAAATTCTCCTTCCCTCCCTCCCTCTCTCCCTCCCTCCCTCCATCCCTCCTTCCCTTCCTCCTTTCTTCTTGCTGGCAGTCTCACTATGTAGCTCAACCTGGTCCCGCACTCACAGTCCCTCTGTGTCAGCCTCTCAAGCACTGGGATTACAGCTACGTGTCCCCATACCCAGCCAGTTTTCCTTCAGTAACGTGATTTAATCACGCTTCCCCTACTTTTCTATTAGCAGAAAACAGGCAAATGTTATTCTTTGAAATAAGAGCTTTGAAAGTCATACTTTAAATGTGATTTAGTAAAGATTGGTCTCATTTATTATTTATTTTAGTGTTTAGATTTTTGTTACACTTTTTTGCTGTTGTTGTTACACTTCATTCAGTTGCTTTAGTTTTTTTTTTTTTTTTTTTTTTTTTTGACAGATTCTATAAAGTCTCCAAGGATAGATTTTTAAATCAAGGGTATATTCAAGGTACCCTTCAGGCTAGAAACTAATTCTGTCCTGATTTTTATCTGGCAACAGTGGAGAACTTTCTGAGAAACGTGTGTGTACTTGTGTAACTAGTCACTGACAGAGGCAGGTGCCCCTAACCTCCTGTTAACCTGGCCCTCTTGAGAGCCACTGAGCTGGGAACGAGCTTGGAACAGCTGGGGCAAACGCAGCTCCACAGCTCGGTTGCCTAGCAGTCCCTGTGGAGCAGTCATAAGGGGTTGTTGCTGAGCAACCCGGGGGCTCTTGGTGGCACATCAGCCCCCATGGAGTTTTACAGTGATGGAGGGTCCACCCTCCTTGGGAGGAGCAGTACATGCTGGCAGGGGCCCAACCTCCCTCAGAGGTCCAGGTTGTTAACAGTGAGTATCTGAGCTTAGCATCAGAGATAGCTTATGAACATACATGGCATTTATGGGGCTGTTGATGTAAATTAAATTAAATATGAACATGGGTCTGGGCAGGTAGCTGTGGCAGCTGGAATCCCATTCAAATACTTTGATTCTAGCTTTTCTCTCCTTCAGGCTTAGTTGCAAGGTAAGTTTCTGGGTCAATGAGACATAAGTTTTCATTGTGCTGCACGGAATATGTAATGTTCCATATTAACATTATTTAGCTAAAACAAATATTTACATGGGAGAAAAAATAGCAAGCTAATTCTGTTCTGGTCAATTGACCTTGATAGCAAAATATTTGATTCAATATCAATATAATTTGCCATTAATATTTGAGATACTCCATTGAGTTTTTTTTTTCTGTATAGAAAGGTCAAAAATAACAATTTACCAGGAAGTTATCTTAGTTTTACAATTTACATAGTACATAAATTACTCCTCAAGAGAGTTTATAAAATCTTGAAACTAATTAGCTCTCTGAAGAAGGCCAAGTTCTGCTTTGAGAAGTTAATAGTTCCATTTTGAGCAAAAGCCTCTCTTGAAGACTCAAGTGTGTTCTAAAGTTTGAAATGCAATGCTGTGAATATCTTGGAAATAATTTTAGCTTCTTTTGTGGATATAAAAGGTCAACACTCTCTGCGTGACTTGTATTATTATTATTTTTTTGTAAATACTTAAAAAGTTAAAAACCCCTCCCAAGGCTTGCACAGAGATATCTATTTAACACATGTGTAGTCTCGTGGTGCATGCACTCAATCCATTGCAAACTTTGGGGTTGGACAGAGTTGAGCCTAAATCCTGGCTCTGAGCTGTGTAACTCTAGGGATGTATCACTTCATCTCTGACCTTTGAAAAGCATTAGTGAATGGTAGGCTGTGATGGATAAATGGAGTAAAAAGTGCAAGTGTTGAGCAAGGTTCGTGACACAAACCAGAGGTTTACTAAATGCTAGAATTCCTGGATCTCTTTTTCTGATCGGTAGCAGCAACAAAGTAAACAGAAGTCCATTCTGGGTATCCGAAGGGCCAAAGCATTTCCGTGTGGGTCACCAAGTTCCCATCTGGTGATATTTCAGAACTCTGAGTGAACTCTACCAAATTACTATGTAAAAACAGTTGGACAATGTGAATGTAACATTAAATTAGAAATCCTGACTTTTATTCCCCTATTACAAATATTACAGCATTAGCTTGAATCTATTAGGAGAGATGAATATTTAACCATTTGTTTTCACTGGTACTTTAACCATGAATACATCATTGACTCTTAGTAATTCTCATGAGTTCCTCTTAATAAAGTTTCTATTGAAACTTTTAGTATTTCAATTGAAATTTTCAGATAAATTAAAGCCTCAACAATTAAATAAAATGTCTATTTTAGTTATTACACATATATGCAGTAATATTGTGTATATATATATATTATATATATATATAAATCATACATATATATGCCATGGTGTAACCCTTATTCCTCCAAAATAACATGGATCCAAGGTTGAATCCTTCTAAAATGGGCTTCCTAGCTAAGAACTCCTAGGCAAATTACTGAATATTCTTAGGCTTTATTTTTGTTATTTGTAAAATGGAGATCTTGGTATTTGTAGCAAAGGTTTAAAAACAGAGTGCATGTGCCTTATACACTCGTAGCTGGAGATGCTAACTACTGAAACATCTGGCCTCTTCTGAAGTACTGCTTTGTGCAGAGGCAGTGTACTTCATTGCACTGCACTCCCAGACTCATCACTTACAATTCAGCTGCAGCTTTTTCTGCCCAGCTTTAAGATTTCTCATAAACTCGCCTGATTCAGTGACCTGTATGTTTCACAATTTATATTCTCTCCTTTCTGTGCTGAATGTCTTTGTAGTTACTTGTCTACATTATGCTGATTTCCACCTTCCCTTCCTTGAAGATAACTAGTGTGCATCTAGGAAAGTCTTGCGTGGAAAGGAAAGTTGAGTTCGTGGGCAAACTCAACAGCTGGAATGCTTCTTCTAGATCATTCCAAATGGAGACACTGGGCAAGTTCTGTATATCCTACAATGAGCTTTTACTGGATGCCACCTCATCATCTGAAGGCAGTTCTCAAGGATGGTGTCTATCGGCTCCTGTTAAGAAAAAAAATGTGGCTCAGTCTTGAAGGAGACATTTGGAAGCATGCCAAAGAGTCATTTATACCCATTTCATAATGTTCTCCCTTTTCTATTATATCTGATTAAAACTCTGCTCCACCATATTT